>JAKFAO010000010.1:0-1358775 GCA_021527695.1 Naematelia aurantialba
ACCCCCTAACCCCCTAACCCCCTAACCCCCTAACCCCCTAACCCCCTAACCCCCTAACCCCCTAACCCCCTAACCCCCTAACCCCCTAACCCCCTGACCTCACCAGTGGAGGAAGACACTCTGGTCGAAGACATTCAGGTCGAGGCATCATCAGCCTCTGGTTCTGTCTGGATTCCATCACGTAACGCATCTCCCAGCCCCATCCCCCGGCAGCCGACTCCACCGGTCGAGATGCCTGATACTGCTATGGATATAGCCCCCATGGACGAGGAACAGCCAGCACCGGCAGAGGAAACTCTGGTTCAGACCGTGCCGGTAGACCTGCCGTACAAGAACGAGTTCACCATCCTGACCGACCTGTCTGCCCAGTCAGCACCGATAACCGGCCTTCACCCACAACCTGTAGATGTCGACCGATGGGAACTTGTCATCTCACCCAGGGAATATCTAAAGCGGTTCAAGGATACACTCGCAACGGTCCAGCTGATAAGCCGAGCACCCCACCGCAAGTTGCATACTACGTATCACCGTGGTCCCCAGTTCAACAAATGGCTTCTTCTAGCCCAAGCCAACCACCAGATGTGGATCGACCCCAAATACAAGGAACCGTTCTTCGACAGCCTCGACGAGTACCAGACAGCACAGCCAGGAAAGCTCCCGTTACAGGCCAGCCTCGGAAATGTCCATATCTCGACCTCGGTATTTATTCACTGCCTCTGTGAAGCTGGATGCGACACGATACGGCTCAAGGCTTATGGGCAGAAGACCCCGCTAATAGATCGCTTCCTCAATACGGAGCCTGCTCAGACCGACCACCGCTGGGCAGAGCACAACGAGTGGGACATCGGCCAGAGCTTCTCCTCCCCGTTCATCTGGCTGTTCGGGTCGGCAACCGGCCAGAGACATGGCTTGACACACTACCCCATGCTGGTACCGGGATCAGGTAACTACGGCACTGTCAAGCTGGCAGCCACTCATCAAGCCCGCCACTTCTCTGTCAAAGTCTACCCGAGGGTTGTACACGTAATCAAGTCCTTCAACAGCCGGCTGCAGGGGTCCGTACCAAAGTCCCTCCAGGGGGTACGGAACCAGGTCGCATCGAGTCTACGCATGATCCACAGCCTTACCAGTAAGGACGACCTCGCCCTGGGCGGTTTCCGTATAGAAGTCACCGTCAAAGCTCCCAGTCTCAGGTCGGCCAGCCATATCGTCAAGGCAACGGGCTTCTTGAACCCAAGCTACTGGCTGGGGGTCGGGAATGGACCCCATGCTACTTACCGCCTCACCGCCAACCTCGTAACAAGGGAGGGTCTGCTCGCTAATGCCCACTGGGTCTACGAGCAGGCCACACAGGCCGACATGTTCCGAGGCAGTGCGGCAGACCACCCCACCAAGGCCCAGACCCAAGCCCTGACAGACATCCTCAACGCCGTTGGCTGGAATGCCGGGATAAGGTCACCGACTAAGTCCCTCGATCCTGATGCTTGGTGGCACTCAACTCCCTCCTCCGACAGGTCGGACATCTTTAGGGAATTTACCAGGCAGTACCAGACAGACGAGGAGATCCGGGACCTATTCGAACAAGCCAGGAGGAGCACGAATCCGTACGCCCTGCCTTGTAAGGCCCAGCCAGGCAACCCAGACCACCGCTACCAGGTCCACCTTCGGGCTCCATTCCGAGTACGATGCTCAAACAAGGAGTGCAAGTGTCATGACGGAGACGTCGTCGAGTCGTCACGTGACTATCCACGCGACCGGGATGGCGGCATGGCTGTCACGTGGGGCTTGAGGAACTCGTCTAGGTTGAGCGAGTATCTACTCGTCTCGACGAGAGTATATAGAACATACCATTTTGTAGAGAGGTTCCTTAGCGATCCTCGATTGAGTCCCATAGTCCAAGTCCCAACGATCTCGCTCTAACTTCGACGGGTCTACAACCACTCATCTGAGTTCTTCTAGATCGCCCAGGTCTCAGTCCACGTCCCCCCAACTCCACGTCCCAGTCCCAAGTCAAGGCTTTCCTCATTCTCTCAACGAGTTCGCGCGGAACTCGTCCACTTCCAAGCCAGTCGTTGTGCAGCGGTCCCAGGTCGCCGAAGTTAGACCGGAGCATCGTGACAGCAAGCATAAACTACAGAGGACTGCCCTCGTCCACTGGATCGCAGAGCTCGTTCAAGGAGGTGTTATCGATAGGACGGCACTTGGTGTCTGACCCACGATTTGCTTCCGTCCTTGGGGGTCACCTTGTCGACGTGAGCGAAGATCCTCGATATCTCTTTCCACATCTTGACCATGCATGTTTCATTGACATATTCTGGTAGGCACCACCGCCCTCGACCAGCCCATGCCATTGATCATGCATTCCATGCATGATCATTCGGTGCCCCCGTCCCGGAATCGGGTTGTAACCCCCTAACCCCCTAACCCCTGGTGCCAATTTTCCACACCATGCATCACAATCCAAGCATATCAGCTACAAGCTGTGCATCGTAGCTTTCACGCCATGCCATTGTCATCCCGCTGCAATGAAATTTCTACGACGTTGCACAGTGCCGTAGCAGATGGTCATCACCATGGTGAGGACCCCCAAGAAAAACACGTAATCCCCTCACGGTGCATGATTTTGTCTTTTGACTCGATGCATATGGGGCATCACTGGATTCCTCTGCTCGAGGGGAACATAGCTGTATGCTTTGCTGCATCAGAATCCAAAATTTCTACGACGTTGCAAGTCGGGAAAGACATCACAACCATTAGAGGTGCTGTATACTGGTCACCCCATCTCAGATGCAACTTTTCAAAGGTTGCATGGACTTTTAAGCACATCGCGGTGAAGCCTGGAATCACAGCTATCCAGCCATGTAACTCTCAGAGCGATACAAGGAAATTTCTACCACGTTGCAGAGCAATATAGATCCTGGATACGGTGTTGCGGGACGCAGAAAAGAGGATTTTGGCCAAAATCCTGACCTGCCAAATAAGAATCGCCACGGCTCAGGCAATATGTTGCACACATGCTTGAAATTACATAGGGTTGGAGCCAGGAAGCATCTCTCTACCTGTCCATGCGTTAACATGCACCTTAAGTGTGGTATGAAAGCCGGGATGCATGCATAAAACGGGAATGAGGGTCATAATGCTTGAAATCTTGAAATCTGCAACGTCGTCACGACGTTGCAGGCACCGGAACCAATTTGGGGTGGCTTTCGCCACCCAAATTCCCCAATCAGGAGTTTTTTCGCTCCAATTCACGTGGCCTCGCTCTGCCGTGCCTGCAACGTCTGACGACGTTGCATGCGGCAGAGAGACAGGGTTACGGGACGTAACAATATTCCAAGCCTTTGATCCAGGAGTGTCATCGTTCTGCTCATTCAGCGACCGAGTTGCAAGCGGATTCAACGGAGGGATATATATACCCGCCGTCCCGTCTCACCATGGGTAGGAACTCGTTCAATGAGACGGACCACGACTTTGCGGGCTGGAACGCAATGAGCCTGATCCTAAGAGCTTGATCCCATCTCCCGTGCCGTCCGGCCCACGACTCTGCGGTCTGGAATGCGACGAGCCTAATTGAGCCTGATTCTGTCTCCCATGGCATCTGGTCCCGAGTCGCGTGCCGCTGTCGTTGTCATGGCGACGGCCGACATGACAGGGTGGCAGAAGCCCTTCCCCCTTATTTCACCCAATGCTACAGCTGTTGGTTATCGTTGTGGGCCCCCCATCCACCACCAGATTTTCCGTTTGGCTCGCGTAAACTATTAGCTATACCGGGAAGTCATGCCTTCCCACCACTCCGCGGGGACCCTGCGAAGTTATATTGAAAGCACTCATATATTGGAAGCAACTCTGACAACCAAGGTTGTTTGGGCTTCCGTTTCCACTTCCCCCTATGGGCTTACTGCGTCATGACAGCCGTGAGAGAGTGGAAATTAGACTTATCCGTCGAGGGCCGGGTGTACCGAAACGCCTCGGCGCGCCCGATAAAGGTTATCTCGAGGTCTCTCAAGAGCAGAGCAAGGCAAGTCCATCGTCGCTTCTTCTTCAAACGAACAAAGTGGAACAATGGCACGAATCACCTCCTTGTTATCGAGCGCCGCCTCTCGATTGTTGACGGTCCAAGCTGCCGACGCCCGTTTCCGAGCAATCTACAATGCTGAGTGGGCCTGGCGTCAGGCGCAGCATTTGGAGGAGGACGAGGATGAGCAAGGGGTACAGGACTACCTGCCGCGGGTCGACGAGGACAGCCAGCAGGCGAGGCTCGCCTATTGGACTGACGTACTGCACCAGATCAACAGGATCGATCCCAATACGCTCTCGCCCGGGGAACAGGTAAACTACGGCGTCTATCACGCCCAAATCGAGGTCCTAATCGCCTCCCAGCGCTTCAAGGACTACCAGAAACCCTTAAATGCCGACTCGTCCTTCTGGTCGAATCAGGCGTCAGTTGTGCGCAAACCTTTCGATGGTCATGAGGACTACGTCAACTACATTGCCCAACTGAAAGAATTGCCCCGGTACTTCAGTGAACAAATCGACAATATGCGCGCCGGACTAAAGCGCGGCTTTACTCCACCCAAGATCACCTTGCAGGACCGTGACAGCTCCATCGTCTCAGTGGTTGATGCCAAGGAGGCGGAAGACACTATATACTACGAACCTTTCAAGAAATTGCCGGCCGGCATACCACCCACCGAACAGGCAGACTTACGAGCTCAGGGTGCCGATGTCATACGCGAGTCGGTCATGCCGGCCTACCGCAAACTCTTGATTTTCTTCCGCCAGGACTATCTCCCCCATGCCCGCGAGTCTCTGGCGGCCGAGACCTTCCCGGATGGAAAGGCCTATTACCTCGCTAAGATCAAAGAATTCACCACTTTGGATCTGACGCCGAAAGAGATTCATCAGATTGGCGTCGACGAAGTCGCTCGCATTCATGCACAAATGCTGGACACTATGAAGGCATCCGGCTTCAAGGGGGATTTCCAAACATTCCTGCAGTTCCTGCGAACCGATCCTCAGTTCTACGCCAAGACCCCCGAGGAACTGCTCAAAGAAGCTGCGTGGATTGCCAAAGAGTTCGACGGTGTGTCGGACAAGTACTTTGGTCACCTTCCCCGGCAACGCTTCGCGATTCGACCTGTGCCTGCTGATCAGGCGCCTTTCTACACCTCAGGTCGCGGCGGCCCCGGTGTGTACTTGGTCAACACATACGATCTGCCCTCGCGACCACTGTATTCCCTTCCCGCTCTGACGCTCCATGAGTCCGCGCCAGGCCATGCCTTCCAGATGCCCCTGGCCCTGGAAAACAAGAGTCTGCCAGCCTTCCGCAAAATGTACATCTCGGCCTATGGGGAGGGCTGGGCACTATACTGCGAACACCTCGGCCTCGAGATGGGCAGCTACCACACTCCGTATGACATCTTCGGCATGCTCAGCTACCAGGCTTGGCGAGCTGCGCGATTGGTGGTTGATACCGGCATTCACGCTCTGGAATGGACTCGCGAGGAAGCGCAGAGCTATCTGCACGAAAACACCGCGCTCTCCGACCACGAGATCGAGACAGAGGTCGATCGCTACATCGCCTGGCCGGGTCAGGCACTCGCTTACTATCTCGGCGAGCTGGCGATCCTGAAGGCGCGCCGGAAAGCTGAAGCCGCTCTTGGCGACCGCTTCAACATTCGCGCCTTCCATGACGCCGTGCTGCAGACCGGGTCCATCCCGCTCCCTCTGCTGGAACAACATATCGACGCTTTCATTGCCGGCAACGGTGTCGGCCCCTATCCAGATGAGGAGCGTTAATCAGGCAGCGATTCTCGAGCTTGCATGCTATCTCCACGACACCAGCGAAGCAAGTTTACTTGGTCGAGGCGGAGAGGAAACACATGTCTAATGACTTGATTGGAACGTGTATCTCGGGTCTGCTAAATCCGGAAGTCGCACCTATCTTGTCACCAGAGGAAGCATCGTCACCCACAGTCCTGATCCTCAGTCTCTGCAATACTCTTCATCTACCAATACGCTCTTGATTGTAAAGCCAGAATGTACCTGCCTACAACACGTCTCCTTGAAAAGAATTGCGTGCCATCTATGGCAAGATGCTGGAAGTGGCGTAACCACGTCACAACCAACTTGTGAGGCTTAACGACGCCAAGAGTCAAAGTTATCTTCTTTGAAGTTTGAGAAGTTGTTTTGCTCTTATGTTAACTGCATCGACCGTAACTCCTAAGCCCCACTCTCGAATCCACGTCTCCGCACTAGAGCGTATCCCTCAAATCCACACGCATAACACATGGGCTGGGATCAAAGACAGAGCGGCCAGCGCACCACCGCGGTTGAGGGAGGCAGTGAGCGAGTTCGGACAGACTAACGGGAACCAGCGATTGCTACATGGCTCTTCTCATTCAACAAGTGGGCTAAATGGCGGGCCAGAGCTTGCAGGTAATAGCTTCTGATCCAGTACCCTATGAATGTCAGGTTCTGCATGATGACAGGACGTGAACAGTACAAGACAGTTCCCGACAGGACATGGGGAGCTTGCTGAAGATCTATTCTCTATCGGCGATTCATTGTTGTCTGTTCGCTGGATGTTTCCGACTTGACCAATCGTAGTTTATGGACTACTGACGCTACCGGAGCTGTGGAGCTGTGCAAATGACCGATACTGCATCAGCGGCATTTCTCGACCAGACCCAGCGCCATGGACCGACGAGGACCGACGAGGACCGATGGAGAGTACCCCTAGTAGGTGGTCGGTCCTATATACTGCTTCAACTGACCGTCCATCTCACCCACCCTATCTGTTCCCCAGCTCAATCAGCACGTTGTCCAAATCATGACTTTCCCTAAGGCATCAGTCCTTCTTGTCGGAGCGGGTGAGCTTGGAGCCGCCACTGCCGTCTCACTTCTCCGAAGCGGCAAGTACGGCGCTGTCACTGTGATCGATCGGGCATCGGTTCTTCCTGCGATGGATGCAGCATCATGCGACATCAACAAGGTGGTGCGCTTTGACTACAAAGATGATGATTATTCAATCCTGGCGAAACGCGCGATAGATGAATGGAACAAGGACGAGTGGAATGGGATCTACCACCAGTTGGTGTCAATTTCATCCTCAACAGAAAGCCAACTTGACTAGTCATTAACGACCGACCGTAGGACTGGGATAGTCGTAAGGGGGCTTCAATGTGAGGGCCATTTGGGGGACCGAGTTCGGACGACTCTCGAAAATGTCAGGGCGAAAGAGCCCGCGATCAAGGTCCTGAATCGCCCGGAAGACTTTGTCGCCCTTCTTGATCCTAACGGCAGTGTCGAGGTCAAGCCCCCAGCTCCGGGGGTTCGAGGTTATTTCAATCCAACTGGTGGGTGGGCCAATGCTTCAGCGGCAATGGAAAAATTGTACAAAGACCTGAAGGCGCTCGGAGGAACTCTCGTCCCTGGCGCCGACATGTCCGACCTCATCTGGACGTCCGACAAGACAAATGTTCGAGGTGTGCGATGCTCAGATGGACGAGAGTTCCTCGCCGATAAAGTGGTCATCGCATTAGGGTCGTGGACGGCCAGGCATTCCGCACTAAAGGGCCTGATGCCGGACAGCCTGATAACCGCGACTGGTCAGACCGTGGCGACCATCCAGCTTTCGCCAGAGCAGTACAAACGTTATTCCCACATCCCCGTCAGTATGCACCACGATGGCTCCGGCTATTACTCGTTCCCAGTGAGTGATGGTCAAGCGACCTCGGAACACGACTGAGCGAGTGGTTAGCCCAATGAACAAGGGATCTTCAAGTTCGCCTTGCACCGAGCTGGATACCTGTCTGATACCGGAGTCCCCAGGACAGCATCCGACCCGAAGGCGGTGGCGTATAGTGATGCAAACGGTGTTGGTGGGTACATTTCAATTCCAGACTTGCTGCTCACGTTGATGGGTAGGCTGGATCCCTGTTGACTCTTACAAGATCCTTCGGGAACAGTTGGCAATTATTTACCCTGAACTTGCTCGGAGTGCGTCAACTAAAGGTGACCCCACGCAGTCAACTGACCGGTGTCTCTCAGTGCCAATCCACCAGACACGCATGTGCTGGTACTCTGATGTAGTGGATGGAGACTGGGTCATTGACTATTCGCCCCAATATCCGTCTCTCATGTTTGCATCAGGCGGAGCGGGGCATGCCTTCAAAGTGCGCATTGAGGGTGCAATCTCTTTCCACACCAAGTTCTGACAAAATTGAGTTTTTGCCGATCATTGGTGACCTGATTCGAGCCCGTATGGAAGGCACTCTGGAGCCTCACCTCGCCCAGAAATGGAGGGTAACAAGGACTCCTCTATCCGAAGATCCTGCACGAGAAGGGATGGTAAGAATGCCACTTCAACTGGATGCCCTGGCCACGAACGCACAGCTGGCAATTGGCATGATGTAACACAGGTGAACCCAGTACCTGCTTCCCTTAGCGTTAGATATGTAGCATCACATACTGCGGAAGTTGCTGTACTTCAATAGATGGGATGCAAATTATTCCTGCCTGTTGGGAGGCTGTAGACACCGTCTGGCCCTCCCCTGCACTGCTCCTTTGATATGAGAAGGGAAATGACAAATCCAGCTTAACTGGGCCCCTGAACTTCCCAATTACAGTGCGACTATTCACCTACATCTAGAAGCATGGGGGTTCGTATACCCACCATACTCATACTTCTTCCTTGCTACGGCCTAGCCTGCCACGATTCTGACCCGGCCAACATTTCCTCGATATCGGACACTAGCGAGGTCGGATCGTACCCGAAGCCAGAAAGAACATCCGAATTCCAGTCCAGATTGCTGGTGATGTGAACGGCGTTGGTTTCCGCGCCGAAGAAAGTGTGTAGCAATGTTTCTGGGTTTGGTCCTGGCTCGGAACTTGGAGGGTCAGGACCGCTAGGCAGGCGAATCGAAGAGGCAGGCATCGCAGGAAATACCTGACTCAACAGAGAAGCGAGATGAGCAGCGACGTGTTGGTCATCGGGACTCGATGCCGTGAGGGACATGATAAGTTGATACTGGAGGTCAACGATGTCTGGTTCGGACTCCGAAACAGCACCAAACGAGACTGCCTGTCTTGTCAACGATGTCTGAATGCCTGAGGACTCACCTTCATCAGGAAGACGCTGGCGAAGATCTACGACCCATTAGTTTTGATCCCTTGCATTTACTTCTGAATTCACGAGTCGGAGAAATATGCGACAAGGACAGAATCTTAGTATCTGTTTTTGTTGCATTGTAACTGCACATCGAACGAGAGAGATCGCAGCTTCCACCGCTTCGAGAATGAAAGGTCCCTCTACTGATCGCAGGACATTGGCTTGAAATACACGATCCCCCATGTTCTTGCTCTACGGGGTATGAGCTTCAATAGTTTTCACCACCGAGTGACCCACTTTGAAACGCCTTAGTAATCGAGCTTGAGATGCTCGCATGGCAATAGCATTGGCGTACAACCTGCTTATCAGGTCGAATTGAACAGAAACACCCACCGAAGGTAGTCGATCTCCATACGCCAGCGAATCTCCTTCAACTCCTCTTCGGTGAAGACGTCGCCCTCTATCTCGAAACCAGAGTATAACGATCCCTGCGCTTGCATGCGCCACAACGAATCGAGTTCTGGTTTCAGTCGGTGAAGAGTGCTCTCATATCGACCAGTTTTGATCAGCTCGTCGGTGACATGGGTTGAAGCGTACAACAACTCCTGGAGGAGTCCTATCAACTGACGGCTGTAAGCTTCCGCTGCCCATCTACCTCGTGTACTTACATGACTAATCTCAGCGACACCTCGAGACTCCCTCCATGCAGCTCGCGGGCTGGGGAATGGAAAGGTCTGATCACCGTTGATACGCGTCATGACAGCAACCGCTTCCCACCAGGCGGTCGACATTTCTAGAGAAAGCAGTCAGGACTTCAGGTTAACAGGTCGGTTGAAGGATACACACTTGCTGAAAGACAGATCAATATCATAATCTTTGGTATGTTCGTCTTTGGGCCCACCTTGGATGAGTGACGCCCTGCCAAGTCGAACTGAAGCGCTAGACCAGACATAAGCATTGTATGTTGCCTTCCCATGGAGCACCCACTGTCGATCCGCTGAAAGGCAATCTGCCTCATCAGCACACAAACTCTTGGCATGTAGAAATTGGGAATCCGCCTTACAAACCCAAACATTGTAGCGTCGGAGAGGTATCCATTCCGGTTCTCCCATGCTCTGATAAGAATTCTCATCCTGCAACTCCAACTCCTGGGCTATCCTCACAGCCTGGCGAGCAGTTAGCGAAGCAGAAGAGGCGACTGACAAAACCAATCAGAGTCCAAGATAGGTCATCGTAAACTCTGCAAGCGTTCTCTCGCTTCTGACCAGATCCTGGCTTGTTCTGCGTCACGATAGGATCGAGTAGAAAAGGTGGTCGAGGAGGCCATTCACTGAGAATGAGCAGGGCTTCGACAGTACCGATGGTTCTCCATGCCATCCTGTACTCAGCTCAGTATGTACGACGCAGGCATACGAGAACAAGCGGCTTACTCGCCCATTGCGATGTGACCTATCCTTTGCATTAGCCAATTGATTACCTTTCCTTGAACCACCCGCGAGCGACTGGGTTCGGATTCATCGAAAGATTCGCCTAGGTCCAGATAGCGTGCTGCTGTGCCGACAATGGCCGCAATGAGGATCGGTTCCCGAAAGAGTGAGCTCAAGTGATTCTTCTCGAATATCTGACTTGGAACGATAGGATGACACGGGTTGATATGTTTACCATAACTGGAAGCTCAGCGATAGTTCAAGAAGGCTGCTTACAAGGCAAGAAGAGTCGCAGCTTCTTCCGCGGTGACGAGTCCATCTCTGACAGGGGTCCATCTCATCCAGAGTCCGCTTTCTGTGGTGGGATAAGGATCTACAGCAGCGCGAACCTGGGCTCGATCATCCTCTGCGGCAGCCCGTAGAATTCTCAGGGCGTCTCTGGGATTCTCCAGTGTCTCGCCGCGAACGAAACGAAAGTCGTCCGCACCCGAATATGACTGGCGACGAACGGGGTCAATGTTATACAGGGCGTTGAGAGGCTCGTGAATAGCGGTCGTGACCTCGGTAGTTGCACCACTGAAACAAGTCAGTTCGATCCCAGACGGAAGGAGCGAGCTCCTGGCACCTTGGTACCGGGGTGAGATTATGTTTGTCCTCTTGTCGAGTGTTTTCATCGACTACATCTTCTGCGGCGCTGCTTATCCCATGACTCGTAGCCTTACTTGCACCCCTTCTCTGATACACAGCTACAAAGCGACATTCTCGTCCTGTCCTCTGACAGCGACGACAGGGGGGGTCCCGCGGCGCATCAGGGCTGCCTAGATCACACCGGAGTTTGGCGGTCCTGCACGCGATGCATGCCTGATACGTCTTGCGATGTAGGGTCGGTCGAGGACGGTCTGTGGCTGCTTGATGGGATTGCATGTTGGAGGAGGTACGAAGGGAAGAGCAGAATCAGCCGGCCCTTGTCGGCAAGACTTCACTTGCAGATAACAAAACAAAGACTCGCCGGCGAGGTCCGAACGGATCCCACCGATGAGGACCGCAACAGCGGAACAAAGAACCTGTCAGATAGCACTAAAAGTACAAGGAAGAACAAGAACGGTCATCCGGCAAGTCTTTTCCCACCTGGTCACTCTCCGTACTCGACTGGCAAAAATCTGGATCAACTACAATGAGCTTGTACAATGAGAAGACTTTTGCCGAAGATAAGGAGGGGACCACTGCGACTGTGCAAATCGCGACAGCAGAAACTGGTGGAGAGACTTTGGGGGCCTGTGAGATGTCCCGAATTGAGAAGCTGGAAACAGCGGTGATAACACCATAGTTCGCGTTGGATTACGCCGTACGCTCAAGAACCGTCATGTCGCATTTGTCGGGTTTGGTGGAGGTATCGGCGTCGGTTAGTCGCCTGGCCTGTTGGATGCCCTTGAGCTCAACTAAACAGGTCTCTTCGTCGGTGCGGGTGCTAGCCTTGCCAAGGCTGGTCCCTTGGGTTTGTGGCTAGCATTTTGCATTACCGGATTCATCATCTGGAATGTGGTAGGTGTAGAACAGCGACGGCAACTTATGGCTGATCATCCCAGATCAACTCCATCGCAGAAGTGGCGACTCAATTCCCCGTCGCAGGCGGTTTCCCTCATTTTGTCGGACGCTTTGCGGACCCCGCTTTGGGTTTCGCTCTGGGTTGGAACTGTACGTTCCAAGGGTCCTGTCCGTTGAAAATACTGATTCAGAGGCAGATTGGTATGCGTAAGTGAACCGATGCCATCCAGCCTGATTGTTCAGAAAGTCAATCGCGGTTGGAACCGAGCTGTCGGCCGTGGCGACGCTCATTAGCTACTGGTCAGATCTCAATGCCGCAATATGGATCACCATCACCCTCATCCCAATTCTCATCATCAATTTCATGCCGGTGAAATTCTTCGGAGAAGCGGAAATTGTCAGCTCCAGCATCAAGGTTATCACCCTTGCCGGGTAAGCCCGCCTCGTATAATGTTGAAGGCTGGCTGATCTGCCGTTGAGCTTGATTATCCTTGGTATAGTCATTGATTTGGGAGGAGGGCCCAACCATGATCGCCTGGGCTTTAGGTACTGGAAGAGTCCCGGCGCAATGAACGAATTAGCTGGAGTAGGTGGCGGAGCCAAGGCTCGATTCCTCGCTTTCTTCACGGCCTTCATCAACGCTGCTTTCTCGTACAGTGGGACAGAGGTCGTTGTCTTGACAGCGGCTGAAGCAAGCAATCCCGTCAAACAGATTCCCAAGGCAACTACAAGGCTGGTATATCGCATTGTCTTTTTCTACGTTATTGGTACTTTTGTCATGGGCTTGATCATACCCTTCGACTACCCCGGTCTTACAGCGGGAACTGGAAACGCAGCCTCCAGTCCATGGGTCCTTGCCATTCAAGCAGCTGGTATCAAGGTGTGTCGGACATCCATTGTATTTGAGCCGAGATAATCTTTACCAAGGGCCTTCCGTCGGTGATCAACGCGGCCATCATCACCAGCGCCTGGTCAGCTGGTAACACGTATCTCTTTATCGCCTCTAGGACTCTCCTCGCACTCTCTCTCCAAGGTCAAGCCCCCAAGTTCCTTCAAAGAACCACAAAGCGAGGCGTGCCGTATGTGAGCGTGGGCATCTCGGCTTGTTTGGCCCTGTTCTCCTATCTCTGTCAGTATACGGTCCCGAGACAACCCAAGAAGCGGTGACTGATCTGGCTCAGCTGCTGGAAAAGGCGGTCCGGCCCAGGCGTTCACCTGGTTGTCAAGTATCACCACTCTGTCTGCGCTGCTGAATTGGTGTATGTGAATGTTGGTGGGCTTGGGTTGATTGTTCTAGGCTCTCTATGTCTCACTGCGATTGGATTCCAGCGCGCCCTCAGGGCACAAGGGATCTCACGCTCCAGTCTCGCTTGGCATGCCCCACTGCAACCTTATGCCTCGTACTTCTCCATCGCCGCGTGTCTCATCATCGCTGTCTTTTCGGGCTTTACGGTCTTCTTGAAAGGAGCGTGGAGCACCTCAACGTTCATCTCCAAATACATCAGTGAGCTGGTGTTTCCTCAGTGAGAGGTGAAAGTTGAGCTGGCCTAGGTTTCATTGTTTATCTGGTTCCTTTCCTATCTTACAAGATCATCAAGAAGACCAAGGCAGGCCCCCCACATTGTGTGACGCAAGCTAGCCTAATGCATTGCTCAGTTTGTCAAACCAGCAGAGGCCGATCTCGTCACCGGTCGGCTCCCGGAGGAAGAAATCTTCGATGAACCAGCGCCCACTACCTGGTATGGAAAGGTCTTGGACAGGCTCATTTGATCGGCGGACGAGTTCGGCCCTTCCATATGGGGAGAACATGAGTGCGGATATAGACTGTAGGGCGGTGAACATGAGACCCTATAGATAACGAGGTAAAATAGACGGGATGAAGTTTTGTATGGGAGCACATTTTGTATTCGCCGAACAAGCCACCAGAATTGCTGGCAACGCACGAGATCAATTCTCGAAATAGCGACCACCCCGGCACCCCACTCAGTAGAGTTTGGGTCGAGACAAAGCCCGAGAACTCTCAGCAATGGAGGCATCCTAACAAGACGGGCGTTGCACAACGGTCTTCGTTACCCGGGTCACGCGATGTCGCTCCACTCTGACATCTGTGCAATTTCCCCGGCAGCCCGCGGCCATCCCGCGAACGTGTAGCATTGCCCCTCGATCTACTTGCACTTGTTAATTGTTGCAGAAAGCCTGGCAGACGGACGCCCGTAAAGATAGCGCGGTAAAGACGTAAACGCCAGTTCGGCTTGGGTCTCAGATTGTGTGCCGAGCTCAGGAGTGCGTATACTTTGCTCCACCTTCCGCCCAGATACGATATGCCTCGCTCAATCTTTCCGCCCAGACCATGCTACCTGCAATGACTTGAGGTGAGGTCGCCTCGATCTGACTTCATCCGTGCGGTTACGCTCGTCGTTCAAAGAGATCCGCCGTCGCGCTATGCATGTATTCGTCACTGGCGCCAACGGCCACATCGGTAAGGCAGTTACCGCCTCGCTTTTGTCTCGCGGTCACACTGTAGTTGCTCTCATTCGAAGTGCCGAGAGCGAGAAGTTGTATCGAGACCAATTTCCAGACAAGGACAAAGTCCAGATTGTCAGCGGTACGACAGCCGAACACAACAAGTTGACTCAACTCGCCGCGAAAACAGATGCCGTCATCCACCTGGCCAACGTAGCGTCTGGGTCGATCAGCCGTGGTGAAGCTGCTGCCATGGAGGAAGACATCATTCGAGCTATCGGCAAGGGATTAGGCCAGTCAACTTCCACGCGCAAAGCATTTGCGATCGCCAGTGGGACCGGCTTTACGCTTCCAGAGGACAAGAGCGAGCCTGGCCAGGGCTTGAATCGTTTACGACTGGAGAAAGACGAACCTGGCGGTGGACCTTTACTGCGTCGTCTTCGCGATGTGCCCAGCCTCCTATTCCGCCTGGGGGAGACAGAAGGCTTCAATGGCATAGCTGTTCGTATCAGTCCCACCGCACATGGGAAGGGAGATGCGGGTTTCGTAGCCCAATTCATTCGAGCGGCGCAGGAGAACGGCGTCAGTTTGTACGTCGGAGAAGGCCAAAACCGGTGGAGCGCAGTACATCTCCTTGATGTAGCCGAGCTCTTCGTCCTCGCGATCGAGAAGAGTCTCAATGCTACGGTCCTTCACGGTACAGGGGAAGGCGATATCCCGTTCATGAGTCTTGCCGAGGCTATCGGCCACGGCGTTGGAGTCCCTGTCAAGGGCGAGACGGACGAGGGAGTCCTACAGTCACACTTTGGTCGCCTGGCCGGTCTGGTTGGACTAGACATCCCGGTGTCAAACGAGTGGACTTTGAGCACTACGGGATGGATACCGAAACATATCGGGTTGATCGAGGGGCTCAGCGAGGATGGATACTTTGACGATAAGCCGAGTTGAGGAATCTTGTTCATGGTTCTTTGAAGTATATATCAGGCGACATCGCCCAACTCATATATGTCTAATGAAGACTGGATTCCCGTATCTCATGCGATGAACTTATGCTTTGTGTCTGCCTAGTCATGCAGGCCTTGCGGCATGGTCTTGTATCTCGGGTCATGGTGAATTGAACGCGTACAGCCCAATAATTGTTTCAGGTTATATGGATGAGGTTCTGTCACGGCACAACACGAATATCGTACAAGAATCACAGGCGTCCAACGCTCATCGGTTGCCCGCATTGACAACAAACTTGCCAGCAGACCAAACAGCCTTTCCCCCGAGCTTGATAGCGCCTCCAGCCACCTTGCCTGCTCCCGACAGGACCTGATCTTTGGTCTGCTGATTGACAACTGTATCGAAGCCATCTTTAGCCTTTGATCCAGCAGAGGACAGGTAGCCACCCGCGGTGTTGGCGTATCCCTGTGCCGAAGCGGGGATGTAAGAAGAGTACCCGCTGGAGGTGGCTGGTGCTGTCGACGCTGAGGATGTTGTCGTCGTGCGCCCCGACGATATCCGTTCGGCTATAGTAGTCTTAGTGGGTTAGAGCATAGAGGAGTGGAGGCTTACTATGGATATCCCTCCTAGGGGGTGGAGGAGGAGTGGCAGTGTGCCCGCCGCCTACAGGAGGCGGTACATGCCTTCCCGTCCTTGTCTCGCCCTCACTTTGCTGTTGACGCCCAAACCATCCGCTAGTTGACGTTGGTCTCTCGATGGGCACAGCTGGTGGTGCGCTGGGGGTCTTGGCATTGCCTCTGGTCAGATCCGCCAACGATCCATAAGTGGTCGGAGCACCTGTCGGTCGTGGCGGCGGTGCTGGACGGTTGGCGGGGTGGTTGTATGCCGGAGGACTTTGCTGAGCAGCATAGAACGGGTTTTGGGGAGCGCCGGGCATCGTGGTTACGAGTGAAATGGTTCGACAGTAGAGAAACGAGTCATCCCAGTTGTCATGTGACGTCGTTCCAAGAGATGCCATGAGGGGGGGGAATGCGGAGATGAACGAATCTCCGTAAACCTGCCTGTTGGCCGTCGGTCCTCTTCCACGTCTGCCTGTTTCCTCGCCCTTTGTCTTCATCTCCCGCCTCCAACCAACACGATCGGACATTCTCTGAGGGTTGGCCGACTGCTAGGCAAGGCTCATGTCGCTACCCCCCGGACCTCCGTTTCAGCGGCCGTCTTCTATTGATACTTCCGGCTGGCACAATGACGACGTGGATGCCGAAGCCGTGGACGACAGTCTTCCAACCACACCTGTGGTAGAGAAAAGGAAGCCTGACGTACATCGCTCTCTTATCGAACCGACCTTGGAAGACTCGTACGTCGAGGCTGACTCAACTCCAACGCATGCTAGAAAGGCAGAGTTGGCGGCCTCGGGAGCTACGCCCGAGCCAAAGAAGGAAGAAGACGAACGACAATGTCGAATCTGTTTCGGTGGTGTTGAAGAAGAAGACATGCTTGGACGCTTGATCTCGCCATGTCTTTGCACGGGTAGCATGCGAGTAATTCCTGATCCTTCCCTCGGCATAGTGCACGCACTGACAAGATAGTATGTCCACGGTCAGTCGAGAATGATTCAGTCAACATTGATTGCCTCTGCTTCATAGACTCATTCTAAGCTTAGTCCAATGCATCAATGCGTGGCGCGGAACCGGAACGAACACTGTGAGTATGGGTACCTCTACTCGCCGTTTGTCATGCTGACCTCGTCAGAAAGCCTTTATGGAGTGTCCACAATGTCATCATCACTACCGCTTACGACGTGAGTTGGGTGGGCTCAGCATTATATGCGGCTGGACTACCTCCCTTAGCCCTCAACTCGGCTGACAGTGTCTCGTCTAAACTCATTTAGGCACACTGATATCTGGTATTGCCACCTCTCGACCGCTCCTGTTCCTCTTGTCCAGTACATTTTTCTTACTGCTCACATTGGCCACTGGAGCCCTCATACACTCATTTTTGCTCTGGCCCCGCCTGTCAACGTCGATTCTTTCACCCGAAACGCGCATAACGACCAGCAGCCTGTTTGATCTCGACCTCGGGGACGAGTACTTGTACGATGGCGGCGGTATTGTAATTGTCGGAGGTGGATCCACCTTGGTCTCGGATGTCGTTTTCGGAGCCATACAGGCCTTCACGCTGATCGCGTCTCGACTGGCCGAAATAGAGGTCGGGGTACACCTTCCGCCGGCGTTAGAGTCGGTCCTATATTGGTCTGGTCTTCGATTCCTGCTGGGCATTTCGGTCCTAGGGTCGCTGTCATTTATCTCCCTCCTATTTTCCTTTTCCCTCTTTGCTCCTCTTCAGATCGCCAACAACTTCCGAGGAGGCTTCTTTCGTCGTTTTAGGGCCCAGAGAACCGAGGGAGGAGGTATGACCGTAGGTACAGTCATGATAGTCGTCTTTGTCCTCGTCGGGGCGATCAACAGCATGGTGAGCGTGTATAACGGGGTGCGCGTGGTGACCAGCTGGGCTTTAAAGTGGGTCGAAGCAAGCGTGCTGGAGGTGAATCCAGAGGAAAGGCGTAAGGAGAAGGAGCGCAGGGAGAGGGAAAGACACGAATCTTGGGGTGAGAGATGGCGTAGGGAGAGGCGGTGGAGACGGTGGGAGGGGTGGCGGGAAGTCGGTTTGAGGACTAGATTAGGTATCTGGGCATTGGGCAGGAGGTGGTTAGAAGCGTTCAAAGCTATGATTTGGCATTGACTGGGCTTTCATGCATCGTTTGTATTGTTGTCAGATGTGTATACGTTGCGTTAAAGAGGTAAGGACCATGCTCCATATCGTACAACAAGACATATAGAGGTCATCCATTGAATATCCAGTCTAAGGTCTCGTACTGTTCCTGGCCTCATTAGCACCGCGGCCTGCACGTCTTAAAAGGTGAGAGCGATATGCGAGGTCGTAATTCACGGTCTCGTCTCAAATTTATATCACAACAAGATGCTGGTCATTATGCCATTCGCCATCGTTGTCCCAATGACCATGTCGTCCGATCGGCTGGTTGTGCACATCGCTTACGCCGCCGCCTATCAGCAAGCTATTCCAATCAGCGAATTCCAATTTAGTTAAAGGAATATGCATGGACACTTACCCGATAATGAACCAGATCGCCCAGGCCCAAAAGAACGCGACCCAAAAGCGCCGTAGTGCCCGAGACTGTGCCACTTGCATGTTGGCCGGCGGGGTCCAGCCCAGCTGTGGCTGAGACTCGGGATGAGGTTGAGGAGGGAGGACTGTCTGATGGGGAGCGGATGAGGGTCCTGGCGTATCTAACAGGGATAAGCTATCGGATATGACGGCGGGGAAGAACATGTAGCCGACCATGCTCACAAGGTGGTGGTGCCTCTCCCTGGCTGTGGGATAGCCCGGACGCTTCACCGCGGGGCTTGCTGGCGGCAGCGGCTACGGCTGCATAAGAAGGCTTGGACATGTTTGCGCTGAAGAGAGGGTGGAAAAGAATTGTATCGCTGCTCTTGTCTCGGTGGCAAAGATATAAATGACGCGTACAGGGGGGGTAAAGATTTTTGACACGCCTATCATTTGCGCACGCCTATTTCCTGCCCGATCGTCTCGGTCTCCGGTCGCCCCCCATCCCGTGCCCGGCTACATCGGCCTCGGGGATTTTATTGGGTTTCCCCCCCCCCTACAAAGCCCGCTGCATTCTTTCCTTCCCTTGCTTCCCTAGCTTCCTTGCTTCCTTCCTTCCCCTTCGTGCCTGGCCCCGCACCGTCCTTATCAATTAGTTTGTGTGACGTGGCATTTCAGCCTTAAAGCCATGATCGTCGTAACCGGAGCCACCGGCAAACTGGGCAAGCTCGTCGTCAAGCACCTTCTCAACCGCATCCCCCCGAATCAGATTGGCGTCAGTGTACGCGATGTCACCAAAGCTGCAGACCTCTCGGCCAAGGGAATTCGTGTGCGACAAGGCGACTTTGACCACCCCGAATCCCTTCGGCATGCATTCGAAGGCGCCGACAAAGTCCTCATCGTCTCTGTAGATAATCTCACAGACGCAAGCCGGCAGCATGCTGCTGCGATCGATGCTGCTAAGGATGCCGGTGTCAATATGATCTACTACACATCCCACGTCGGGTCAGACCCCCAATCACATTTCATCGCCATGCAGCACCACGCAGAGACCGAAGAAAACTTGCGCAGATCAGGGGTCAACTTTGTCGCTCTGCGTAACGGATTCTACAACGAGAGCCTCCCCATGATGCTGGGCGCACCTATTCAGACAGGAAAGATCATCGCACCCGCCGATGGCAAAGTGTCGTTCACTTCGCATGAGGATCTGGCAGAAGGCACGGCGATTATCCTCACCGACGACTCCAAGATCACCGGCCCGTACCTCAACCTCACGGCAAAAGAGGCGGTCGATTTCGAGGGCATTGCACAGTACATCTCCGAGGTGACTGGTAGCCCTGTCCAGCGTGAAGTTGTCTCGGACGAACTATACATACAAAATCTCGCCCCTTACGGACTGCCTGAGTTCTTCATTCAGTACTACCTAGCCAGTAGAGTCGGGGCCTTCGACAAGGTCGACCCGCTGTTGGAGGAACTTTTGGGGCGTGCGCCGGAGAGCATGTTGCAGTGGGCGAAGCGCGTGTATGGGACACAGGAATGATCTGGAGCCAGAGACCAAGATAAGGGGAAGCGTTCATGGCGAGAGGTCATCGGGGTCTGCCATGCAGTGCATTGTAATTGTAGGCCGTGCAATGGTGCGCATCTGCATGGAACCACCCTTTTAGTGACTGCGTGCGGCGTCTGATATCGGAGCTTTGTCTGTGATAACGCTGCTTGGCTGGACGATAGCCCCATGTTGACGAGCCATTTAGCCGGCTGAAAACGGCCCGAGCCGCCTTCCAAACTGCTGCCAATCTCAACCGTAGAGCTCGATTGGTTTCCTCCTTTGCGTCCAGAGAATGAGCCATCTCTCCACGTCTGAGCAAGTCAAGCCAGAAATATCGACTTCGAGGCTACCAGGGACTCCAGATATGAGAGCAAGCAACGGCGGGACGCAGTTTGCAAGGTCAAAGATAGCGTGAGTGATCCCACACTGGCTCAACGACCGGGTGATTCCTGGATACTTATGTAGTTGTTCGTCAGATGCGAGGTCTGTAGAGCAAACAAAGTAAGTGCGGAATGTTGATATCGCCTATGTTTGCTGACAGTAAACGTCAGGTACGATGTATAAGAGACGCCGACGCGGACTCGTCGTGTGCGCGATGTAGTGGGTCAAGTTGGTTTGCATGGGGGGATATTGCTGAGCGGCACAGCTCGATTTGGGTTACCATGTACGGACCCACCTGTACAGAAGCGACGCGGGCGACCACCAAAAGGCTCTGACAAGTGGGTGGGCCATATCAAATTACCTTTGCGTACACCGCCCCTTCCTCCCCCCCTTCACCTTCCTACCCCTCCGGGGCTCACCCAACTCTGGGAAGACAGCCCAATAGAGTGCTCCTTATCTAGCTCTGACGGATGCCCAGATATGACCGCGATTCGTTGCCCATGTCGCAAGCTCCGAGGGACTTCGCCAACCTGGCAACCCTCGGAATTTACTCTCACACCTATATCGATGAGTCTCCGTCAGATCGATCAGCGGATCCCGGCAGCTCTGGTGGTCCCTCAGATCGTCTCGGCTCTTCGGGGCAGTATGCGTCGTCTTCGACCTATGTGCATCCATCCCATGTCTGGCAACCAAGCGCTACTTCTATTCCTGCTTTTGCGCCGAGTATCTCGACCACCGTACCGACCAGTTCAACACCACGGGGAGGAGGCAACAATCCTAATCTTGACTTGTCAGAATACCTCGATCCGCGAGATCGCACACTTCAGGTCAATGCTCCGAAAGCACCTTTCTATAACAATCAACCCGCCGAGGGAAAACGGCCATCACTGGCGGAAGAGGACGCTCTCGTCGGCAGTAAAGTGTCAGAAGGTGACGATCCGCGTGAGTTATCTACTCGTACGGAAGATGGCTTATAATCGTAATGGTCCGTGCTTATGGTACCCAGTTTCACTGCTTATTCTGAGTGCAGTTGAAGCACACGCACTGGTCCATCTGTGAGCCTCGTTCGCACTGCTGGCTGACGTCAGCTTTCATGACCGCATCAACACCCACATAGCTGTCCTAGATAAACACTGTGCGTCCAACTTGCCTCCATTCATAATCTCTTGTTCTCCGCTGCCTTGTCCGCTTCAGCTGACCCGGGTAGTACACACCCTTCAGTACCTCCGTCGTACCTCGACTGTCCTCTTCTGCGCCGTGCTAGCTTCATCATCAAAATTCTTCCGTAAAGACCTCCACCTTCTCCTTCTATCACACGCGCAGACCATCCTCGATCGAGCAATAACATCCGGCGCGTCAGACATCGGGGTCGTGCAAAGCCTCATGATTCTCACCTACTGCAAAGCGCCTAGTGACACATCAGCCTGGCGTAAGATCGGCATGGCTATCCGGATAGGATATCAAAATTACTGGCATGTCCCAAGAATTGAACCGCTGCCTCAAGATGAGCAGACGGCGAGACAAGTATTAGTGAGTCGAGCTTTAAAGTCGAGTTCAGCAACAGCTAAATTTACGGTAGAATTGCGAACGTACATGGTATTGTACGTCTTCCTGGGATTATGAGACTTCGGACTGACTGGATTTTCAGGTCTCTTCTGCTTTGATCGAGGGTGAGGAAAGACCAGACTCGAGTAGCTTGTGCTAATTTCCCTTGAGACTCAGTCAAACCTTCGGCTTGCCGAATGCAATACGTCTCAACGAGATCGGCGATGTGAGCTTGCATGTCTCTCCATCTTTCCGCTGCTAGCTGACAAAGGGAGCCTGAGGTGTGGGCTCGTGAGCATTTGCACCTCGGGGAGTCAGTGGACATGCACTTGGCAGCGTCCATTGAGTACGTTGACGAGACTTGGGATCTCGGCTGACCGTCATTAGGCTCTGCAAGCTCAAAGACCATTGGCGCTCTATATTTGACTCCAACTCTCCCTCAGTTGCATATTGCGAATCAGCCATCGAGAACATGACTGCACAGAGTGAAGGTTTACTCCGGCGTTTCTTCACGAAAGACGGTAGGTCACATATATGGTTTGTCGTGTCTGATAGGATCAGTGCCGCCGCCGGGCTTCAATCCAGACTATGAGCATGTCGTAGTGTTCTCCATCCTCGACTTTATGCTCATTCTCAAACGCCATCACTTGGAGCTTGCGCCGCAAGATCGAATGCGGCTAGACACATGCCTTGCCGTCGCGTCACAAACGGTCGACGAGATCGAGATATTGGCCAACAATGGGGGTTTGGAGATCATGCAGGATACTGCAAGCTGCATGACTTCATCTCTGGGGGTGTTCTTGCGAAAGGCAAGTCAGTGGTGCAGCCGATGTTGGAGAAGCTAAGAAGAACAGATCTTCCGTCGAGCAAGCCGATCGCAGAAGTCTCTCATCATCTCCCTACTCCAACGGATTCTTCTGGCGCACACCCGAGTGTCCGGCGATGATACCGAATCTGCGCCAGCGTATGTGGCACGCTTCATACGGCGTATATTGGGCGCTATCGGCAGCGAATCGAGAGCCGCCTCACCCCCCAGAGGGGCTGACAATGCGGAGGAAGGAGGAGGGGAGCCCAATGAGCCGGACTTCCTGGTCCAGCTCGTGAGCCTGTCCTTGTCCGCACCCAGCTCGTATTGGTCTGACGCGCCTCGTCAAACACGACCAAAGGAGCTGACAGTGTGCTAGGAGGAATTCATGCAGATGCCCGAAAATCTCGTGCAAAATGATACTAGCGATGGGCAGTACTGGTATGTTTCCGGTCTCGCGCTGTGATGACTTGAACTGGAATCACTGATCCGTCTAGGGCCATGCTGTTCTCGGCGGATCCGACGAACAATTTCCTGCCAGCCGCTGGAGCAGGGGAGATGCCTTTCTAAAGCGCTCATGCCTGGTGACAGTGGCGTACCAGTCGTACAGGTATGAGCCAATATCGGCAGGAAATGTGGATTTGAGCCATCCTATACGGACAACGCCGTGCCGGATCCGGACTCGGATGCTTCCGATCGAGTATGTCGAGTTATCGATGACCATGGCATCTCAACAGGCCCACGTCCTGCCCGCCAATCTCTTTGCACGATCGCCGAGGACACCAGAGGGATATGTCACGGTGCGAGATGTTCTAAAGACGAGCGAATGAGGTGTTGTACCGAGCCCCGTTCCTCCTGTCGCAAAGTGTTACTCCTGCCTGTGAAAGCGCAAATGCCGAGGTCAAACGGACCATCTCATCAGTACATTCCAAGGATCTGCGCAGCCAACGCAAAATGAAGGACACGGCTGAGGCAGGACGGTGTGCATGTGCAGGTTCCCAGTCCGGCACTCATAGGCGAAATTCCTTACGGCGACCGGGCCGGGGCCTCGCCGGTGTCCCTTGTGCGGGTGCATGAATATCTAATGCTAGAATGCCGGACTTTGGAAGCTTCGCCAGGGTGGGCAACAGACGTAGCAGGTGTGCTCTTGGCACAACATCCCTGGATTTCGCACGCAGCAGCCATGGCAGATCAGCCGATCGCCTGCAGCTCAAGGCAATTTCCGGCATGGCCGCTGCCGAGCGTTCAATGCCGCTATAGCCGCTCGGTTAAATAGGAGAGGCAGTCGGGTAAAAGATGGCGCCAGGTCTGCCGTAGCGGCCTCGGGACGAGACTGGAACTACGGGAACTCGAGAGATATTAGAGCAAGAGACAGGGGTAACAAACTCATACATGCCTCGAGGACATCCAGATAGAGAGAGTACGAAGAATTCATGTGCTTTGAATCAATGTATACGAGGGTCGTCAAGTTCAGGGACGCGGGATGGTACTGGGCGGGTATCCACGATGCAAGTGTCCTTGCGGGCGCCGGAGTCGACGTACGCGGTCTTTGGGTCTATGTAGTCCTGATTTCTCCCGAGACCTGTACCCCTGAATTCCACCGACCACCTTGACCGTTAAAGCCATAGATAGGTAAGAATCAAAGCCGCCGGTTTAACCAGTGCCCTAGCCTCATCAGTGAACTGTACGTCGTTTTGCGGTTAGGGAGGATCTAGCTGTCAAGCTTTGCAAGATCGTTTGTGCTGGTGTCGGAAGCCATCGGTCCGAGGCTACGCAGTGGGGCTCAACGACCCCCACATTGGGAGAAGGTGGGATTGTTCGGGTTTAACGCACGCTCGGTGTATAGAGGATTTCCAAAGGGGGAAAGAGGGCAAAGACGCCACCGGAGTGGACCGGCGGGAGGGGAAGACCCACAAATTGTTCAGGCATTGGAGCACAGGCGAGACACGATGCCAGTTTGTATCGAAGCACCGCGATCTCGTTGGGTAAGCTGCCGAGTGGAGAACCGAGAGATCAGACTCAAGAGAGACGTCACCTGGACCATGGGGGAATCACCAAATGGCCCAAATGACGACGCGTGTTCTCTCTGCGGAAAGTTGAAGTTTTCATTGTCTATCGTTGGGCGTGGGGCGCGCACCAACCCTGAACCACAAAGATGGGCAACTCCAGGCTCTTGCCCCTCGCCCCCGCGTGGGTGGGTATTTCCAATAAGTCTCGACCAAGGAGCGGGGCAGGGCGGCGGTCCTTGAACCCCCGGGGCGGAGTTGAAAAAGGGGGAGGGGGGCCATCGGGAGGGGAGAAGGGGGGGGAGGGGGAAACGAACACCCGGAGCAAAGACATGAAAAGTGGGACAGCCGGCGGTAGCGGTCCGGCGCAAAAGATGAACCGTGACTGTCGGCGGAGAGGGGGAGGAAGAGGAGGAGGAGCTTGTTGGCCGGAGGATGCTCCCGAAGCCCATTCATGGACCCGGTGCTCCGGGTCTTGTTGCACTGTACATTGTTCTTTCCATCTGTGCTACGCAAAAGTTTCAAGCGTTGGTCTCCGCTTCTGCCGCAGCCCCGGTTTGCAAGTGGGACAACGTGGACGAGACACGGACCACACCTTTCCGCGGGGAAGCCATCCAACCGCCGGTACAAAGTCTTGAGAGTTTTGCTCTGCAAGGGTTCGGAATTCGACCCGCGGTCGTTCCTTCTCCCTTGTCTCGCTCTCTTTTGTTGTCAGTTGGGACACGGCTTGCTCGAGCCCCCCATTCGCCAAGCACCCGAGAAAAGCAGCGGTGGCGTTCATTAAGACAAGAGCTTTGTGACGAGTCCCTTTGGGATCGGAGGACCGCATCGTCGCCTCGTCCATCGACAGGTACGTCGTCGACGCTGCATCCGAACATCGTCCCCCTCCTAGTCCCTTTGATTACTCGTCTGCATCCTTCTCTCATTCCTTCGACTCTTCTCACGACCCCCGCTTGCCCCTTGCCCCATCCCGTCCCTTGACTGACGACTACGCCCGCCTCGCCCGCGTCCTCATCCTCCTCATCCTCATCCTCCCGCAGGAAGGCTCCGTCCAGTCACTCCGACCTGCCCATAGCGCGCGCCCCGCCTCAACCTGCTTCATCTCCTGGTTCTACACGTCGCTGACTTTTTGCTTTTCTGTCTCGTCTTTTATTGTGATGGTACTCGCTTCAGCAGTCCGAACGTCCTTTCACAACATATCACGGTCGGACCTTGGCAGTGCCGATACAATCGGGAATTCGGACCAAGCTTGACTGCTGTGGGATAGTGTTCACCAGCACCGTTTCACAAACCGCCCCGCTTGGCGATCAATCAAAAGGCGTCGACACCAAGAGGAAGCGTCTCGAGCGCCATCACACTCGATCACTAACGTCGCTTTCTGCTAAACCTCCCGGCGGTACCCTTGACTTCCACACCAAAGGCACTCTTTTCTTGGCGCAAGACCAAAGCCACCTCCTCTCGACTTGGAATACACTTGCGAGCGTGACGCCGACGCCCCCCGTCGTCGTCACAGCCTCGGCCGTCTGCTTCTGCCTTCCCGCCATTGGGAATACGGTGGCTTCCACTCCGACCCACCGACTCGACTGCTTCTGCCGTTGGAGACGGGCCCTGACCCTCCCGTTCGAACCGTTAAAAAATCGCTCTCGACAGTCGACCTCCTCGAAGGCATCCTGGAGACTCGGCATTTTGGCCGTGCGCAAGACAAAAAGCCTTCGGGTACTACACAACCCTCGCCACTTTTAGTGCATCCCACCGACTCACTCGGCATGACTCTGCAAGACTCAATGCTGCCCATATCTAATCGGTCATTCTTCTCCTCGTTCCCCTCTCCCAAATCACACGCAGCCCCTCAAGTCGGTATGCCTCACCCTCACCGGGCAGAGTCGTTTCATCATGCCATCCACTTTGAGCACACTCGTCCTCCGCTCCGCACTGCCGTGAGCTCGTCGTCTGGCGTAGTCGCCCGGGATGACGGCGGAAGTCCGGTCAAAGACAGCGATCTCGACCGAGACGAATTGACCACCAAGGGCCGGAAGAGAAAGAGGCTTGCAAAGGCCTGTAGCGCTTGTCATGTGAGTACCGACGTGTAATGACCCTCAAGGCGGAAGGATTGGTCCCCGCTGCGTCACCGCCCCTAGCAATGGCTGATTTTCTGATAGAAAAACAAGCGACGTTGCGATGGTTTTGCCCCTTGCTCAAATTGCGAGTTCTCCTCTCGGCCTTGCTTGTATCTCAATGCACAAGGCGAACCGATCCCGCCTCCTCGCTCACGCGAACTCTCCCAAGTACAGTTAAAAAAGGATGACAAGGGCCGCCGGAGGTCGTCAAGCGATGCAAGGGAAGACGACGGTGATCCGCGACGTCCGGAACATCGTACCGCACTTGATGTGCTCAAACTCGTCGCACACGATCCTAGCATTGGCTCCGAGCTCGTAGAATGTAGGTTATCGAGTGAAGCACCTTGCTGAGCTGCCTTCAGTGTTCTTTCAGCATGTTCACCCGTTCTCCGCCATGTTTCATGCGGCTACCTTTCACCATCGCCTATTCCTTGACCAAGTTCCGCAGATGCTTATCGATGTGGTCTCGGCCCTCGCCAGCCGGTATTGTGACACTCCTGCTTTTCTTGCCGTCATCCCGCCGATGACTCCGACGTTTGCTCGAGGCGAAGCGTTTGCTGAGCGCGCCGCCGAGGTGGTCCAATGGGTGATCAAAGACGACCGTGGAGTCTCCAAAGGGAGCTGGGAAGAGACCGAACTCGTGCAAACGCTTGTCCTCCTTGGCATCTACTACTCGACGGCACATCGACAGCGTGACCTTGGGAGTTATTTCCTGGACATTGCTTCGACCATCCTGCGCCCATCCCCATCAGCGACTCTCCCCCCTCCATCATCACAACTTGCCCTGTCGACCGTTGAGTATCTTACCATGATGGAGACTCGACATCGGACGTTCTGGGCGTTGGTACTGCTCGATCTATCGTCCGTGCCTCCAGGCAGACCGAGGCGCATCGCAGAGGCGGAAATGTACAACATCCCGTTACCCGGCAGTGAAGTGCTATGGAACAAGCGCGGTGGGTCATCAGGTACAGGGAGGGAAGGTGGTCGCCGAGATGGCTTGGTCGTTGGAACCGGCACCTGGACCGGTGAGGATGGCCAAGTGGGCGAATTTGGCCATGTCATGCGCATTGTCAGTTTACAAACGACATGCCGGCGTGTGCTCATGTTCGACAGCTTGCCATTTATACTGACATTCGCTTGGCAACTTCGTCATCACCCTCAAGACTGAGCATCAGCCATCATGAACAGGCTCTCAAGGTGAGGAGGAGAATTCTTATTGTTCTTTGCTAACCCGCCTAGTCTTGGGCTTTGACGCTACCGCCTCATCTTCGTTTCGATGAGACGACACTCACGCTCGCTGTGTCGCGTCTTGCTTCCCCCGTGGCGTCCACAGTCCTCGCCGGCTGGATGTATGCCTACATGCACATTCTGGCGGAATGTGGCATGTTCCATCTCCAGGCGTCAGCGGACCGTTGGGCAGGTCAGCGTCAATCGCAAGTAGTGGACAATCTCATTGTTCTGCTTGATGCTCTTGGTGAAGCAGGCCGTGCCAATCCTCAAAGTGAGTATTCAATATTTTGACTGGTCGAGCTCACATAAGCAGTGCAAGTCCCTTTGAGCTTGCTCACGAATTGGCTCTCCGCCAATCGAGTTCCGCAGCTAGAGGCAAAAGTGGACATGTGGTGGAATGAACTTTGCATTCGCTGGGGGATCGAACGTCCCATGGTGCCGTCATCAGCTGCAGCACCGCTGCATAATCGATCGTCTCTCGGGTTGTATCATCCTGCAAATCCACCCCAAGCGTCGCCGAAACCCGGCCCGGACTCTGCTTCGACCTCGTCGACCTTGACTTTGCCTACGCCAAGCATGAGGTATCCCTATCCGCAACTTCCACCTCTTCGGCCTAGGGCTGCTTCAACTAGCGTGGCCATCACAAAGCGCTCGCCGAGTCCCGTTGCAAAGTATAATCATCTTCCATCCATGTCAGCCTTGACGGACCCAAGAGATGCCGTTGGCAGCAAGATCGAATTGCCGCCACTAGATTTGGGCAGTAGATACAAACCCATGGGGTCATTCTTTGAAGACCGATTCTCTTCCCAAGGTCGACCACGCGCCCTGACAGGTGCGAGCATGGCAAGCGGTCTGGTCAGTCCGAGCCGGCGAGACCTCGGCTCGTATTCTGCTTCAAACCGCGAGTCTCGGCCATTGAGCCCGCTTTCAAAGGCATGGGAGCGGAACGATACTCGGATGTCGCCTCTTTCGGTGGATGGAGGGAAGATGTCGCATCGTCATGAAGACGACCCCGGTGACAGAAGGGGAAACAGAAGTCTGAGTGGGATTGAAGCATTGGCCAATGCGGCCGAGGTAAGGGATAGGGAAAGGAGTGAGAGCGGAAGTGCGTGAACGAGGTCTGATCTTTAGTTGTCTATGATTTATTGTAGGATCGGTTGTCCAACACACGGTTTACATAATACATCATGGTATGCACTCGACTAGGAGCACCTTGCATTCGCTTGCAACAGCACATGCAGAGGAACAGCGTGGGTCTCTCCCCACGGTGGTGAGCGTTGAAGAGGGCTAGCAGACGACCTGTGCTTGGAAACTAGCTGCTAGACAAGTCGGGTTTCAAGTGAATACCCGCATGACAATAGCTGTACAGTTCGAGGTCATGATAGCATAATGTCCATCACGATCTATCAGTCCTCAAGAGAGGAAAAGCCCAAAAACCACTACGCAAATGCTCATCTCCTAGAATACACTGATCTCTTACGACGCCCATTTGGTACACAGGAGGTGCCGTCTGGGCTGAGAGTGTGATATGCGTCGCATGAAACGACTGAGTGGCAAGTCAGCCAACAGGTCGAGACGAGTACGACGAGATGACAACACACCTTTACATGCGGCTGCCACACACTGAACCTCGTTTGAGCCGGAGATGCTGGTGCAGTCCTGGGCAAAGCTGGACATGGGGCAGCCACCGCATGCTAGCACACGTGTCAGCTCCAATACGAACGCTAGAAGAAGCGGATGGCTCACCCGTGACATCGCCGCTGGTGTTGATGCACTCAAACTGGTCGCGGACGCCTGTCCAGCACGACGAGAACCCAGGGGGGCAGGTCACTTGAGGTTCCAGGTCGGGGACCTGCACTTCAAACTGGGGATGTTCCTGGAGCGCACGACGCCGGCGCGCATTGCCGCTGGGCGTCGGGGGAGTGTACCCGTTAACGGTAAAGTCGTTCTCGATAGTGTAGTAGGTGGGCTTTTGGCCAATCTTGATAAAGTCGGCCCAGTCGACGGCACCGCCTATAGCAGCAGTGGCCATCGCCCCGCTGGTATCTGTCAGTAGGCAGCATGGGCGCTGGAATGGAAGCATGCTCACTGGGTGACGGAGCATGTGGTGAAAAGAGACCCAGTTGAACTAAACTGCACGAGGGTGCACGAGTAGGTGGCAGGCGTGTCTTCGTCCATGAGGTAGATCGAGTTGACGGCGACGCCCACGGTGGTACAAGCTGACACCGAGTAGGTGTATGTCACATTGTACTTGGTGGTGTCGGCTGTCGAATAAGTCACCTCCTCTTCGTAGCTCGAAAACTCGATGGTCTCGGCGCATGCCTGGATCTGCGCCTGGGTGGCGGCTGCCCAGACTGTGTCGAGTCTGAGCAGAGTAAGGGCAAGGACGGCGAGCCCGGTGGTGAGGCGGACCATGGTGGTGGTAAGGGGGGGGGGGAGGTGGCAAGGAGAGGGAGAATAAAGAGGTGGGAGAGAGGTGAGGAAAGAATGTGAGGCGACCGATGGTCAAGTGAGAGCTGCTTCTTGAGAATGAGAGAGACTGGTGGGAAAGATTCTGCCCCCCGGCGACCCTTTATCATCTCCCACCACCACCACGTCTCACATTCACCACCCGTGCCTGCCTGGCTCCTTGCGCCAGTGTTGAGTCATCCTCTGGTACTGGTGAGAAAGCTCCAAGAGGCTTCGCCGCAAGCGGGCGGCTGGCGCCGTGGGAGTTCTGGCTTTGGAGCTCTTGCAAGTACCTGGCCCCAGCTGTGGCTATCTTGGGCTGGGGCAGCCTCGGGGCTAACAGAGCATCGTGCGAGACATTCGTCTCGTTATTCCAGGAAGATCTTCCGAGACGGTACCGGCGAGCTTAGCTTGGGAACCAACACCGGACATCCAAAACTCTGGACAGGAACCGAGCCCCCCTTGCCCCCCCCTGCCGCCCTAGTGGACGACCGGAAGAGGGCGGTCGGTCACCTGCCCTGACATGTGGGGGGGAGGGGGGGGAAGGGGGGGCAGTCACTGAGGGCATATCTGAAGCAGCTGGGCTGGTTCCTGGATTGGCATCGTCCTCGTCTGAGACAGGACGGATCTACACACGTGAAGAACTTGCCCTTTTGATGCGGGTGTCGTAGAATAGGAGCAAAGCTAATTCTCCGATGCTTGAGGTTTGCGCTTTCCGGACTCGGAGCTCGTCCTGTTCTCGGAGTACTCGGTCAACACAACACCGACGATCTGCCAGTCACTTGCTGTTCTCTGGTAATCTCCGAGAGATACTCACCTGGATGTCACGGCCCATCACGACTGCTTGCCTGTGACCTTTGGTCATTACCATGAAGCTCCCTACTCACACAGTCACTTGCATCCGGCCTAATCAAGGTCTGCAGCGTATACAGAGAGACATCTTGAACACGGCTAAGATTGCAGCTCCAAGGCTCCCAAAGTCGGGGTGAGAGCAGGAGATGGCTGACCACCGTCGGTTGTTCCCCTTGGAGCCGATCCGTCCCCTCCAGCCAGGCGGCAGAGGAGGAGAGATCTGCCACGTCATGTTTTGGGATGTTTAACTGCCAAAAGAAGACGAGATCGACAGGCTGCATACTCTCCGGAATCTCGTAATGTCTCGAATAGGAGGCCTCGGTTACCAACCACTTCGACAGATTTATTACCTGTTTCGGCCAAGACTAAACAAATCTTCAACCAGGTGGTCACCGGCAAGTTCTGTTTTCATGCGTATGGGATCCAGTCCAAACCTTGGTGCAACTCCAAGGAACCCGCAGGCACTCGGAAGCGTACCTGGACGGCGTGGGAGATTCCAGCGACGGGGCGTAACCATAACTCACAGTTAGCAGGCAGTTCGACACTTGTGTCTGCCACGACCGTCGGTGCCGAGAAGATGCCGCCACAAAAGCCAGGTATTCTAGGTAACCTATTGGATGAGACAAGTAGGCTTGGTCCCTTGGAGGCCCCGGAGAATGGATACCTTCACACGCCTTCACAGAGTCCAGCCTCTCGCAAATGCCCTCACCATGTCAAATCTCTCCAGCCCCACCCCTGCAGGGTTTGTCGCCAGCTCGGGTCCAGCGAGTGGCATGCGAAATGTGTGGCAGGCATGTCTGAGAGGAGTGTACGACGTGGGCAGACCAGCGGTCTGGTAGAGGGATCCACGGACATTGCTTGCAAGCAATGCATTCCCGCTGTACCGCTGACTCGCTTCATGCATTGTATCCATTATATGGGCATCAGTGTGGTCAATACGAGCATTGAGGGCTTCACTCTCGACAGCCAGAAGCACGCTGAAACTGCAGCATAGGCGAATGGCCTCCTGACGATCGTTTGTGAGTGAGTGGATGCGGGAGAATCGCATCAACATGGCTGACCTGTGTGGTAGCTGGCCAGAGGGTGCCGCGGTTCCTTTGTTGAGACGAGCGTCGATGATGTGAGACTGGGCAAGCTTCCAGCGAGACGCCGTCATTCCTGTCCGTCGAGGGTACACGATGTTCAGAGCGCGCGGCGCTTCAAGCTGCCTTTTACCGACTTGGCATCATCCCGCACGAGCAGGACCTACCTCATACCGTTTCCCACGCTCTGATCCAGCAGGTTCATCCACTGATTCCAAGTGCTGACACGGCTGCTACCTTCATCTGCTGACATGTAGCCGAATCTTGGTGGATGTTGGATCCTGTCAACCCGCATAGTTCGCCGAGGAGACATCCCAGAGCATCGGTTGTGATCGAGCATCGGACACTCGACGATACGATCCTGGTGTATATGTCTGTCGACGACGACCACACCACTGTACGCCAGCGCTACGGCCGGAGTCAGACGCCGACTCTCGGGACGTCTAGCCATTCGGGTCCGCTTCCGAGTCTCTGCTCTACGAAGCCGTAGGCGGACATGAACCACGTGAACAACAGCAAGTTCTGGTTCATCGAACAAAAAGGACAAAATCTTTCCACTTACCTCATGTCTCGCGTTCAAAGAGCACAAAATCTTTCCACCCACCTTGGCATGTCTCGCGTTCCAGCGAACCGACCGCCAACGCCGACGCCCGCTGTCCTGCTGCCTGTCATGCAGACTGCATAGTGTGCGGCCCCAAGCCGTGGCGAGGACAAAAGCGCAATCCAGCAACGATCTCTTGCCTCTTTGGGAGATTTGAGGTCGATGGCCGCGCAGTGGCGTTGACGAGCCCGAGACAAGGCGGTTGTTTTCATTATGTATACCAATAAGCTGGTCGAGTTCTGACAACATCCCCGTCATGAGGGTCCAAGCTCCGCCTGCGTCGCTCCAGGGTCTCACAGCCCCGGTCTGCACCAGCATGGAGGGCTCTGCTGGCTCTTGGCACCGCCGGTTTGCGGGCCCAAGCATCCGAATCATGTACCGAAAATCTTCTTTGTTCACCGTCGAGCGCACCGACGAAGGGCCGTCTACAGCGAGGAAGGCGAAGCGTCGCAGAGAAGGCACATGCGCAGACTGACCTGCAGGTAGGAGATCCAAGTCATACTCATGTTGTTCCCCTCAGAGAGCAATGCCGTGGTGCTCTGCCGACAATAAGAAAGATGCTCCGCTCACAAATTTGACTGCCTCTTCCACTTCAGTGACCGACGGACGCTTACGTACCCAATCATTCCAATATTGCGCTCAGAGGTACTCAACACAGTTGCTTCCCAGAAAATGCTCACGCGGACACTCTTCGTCGTCGCAACAGCTGGCTTCCTCGCCGGTACCAATGCCCAGACTCAAGACCAACTCATAGATTGTGCATCCACGATTGATCTTCAAACTGCCTCGCTGTCATCCTTCGAAACTGGAGATACTTCCTACTACAATCAGACATACACCTATGATCCTACCCTATGCTACATATCAGTTGACATCCCCGTCGATGCGATTTCCATCACCGACGAGAACACCGGAACCACCTTCACGTGCGACCTCGAGGCTTTTGACGACTCTGGAAGCCTGGTCTCGGTCTGCCCGGTAACAAAGTGAGTTGAAACACGACTCGTCGAGACCGGCCGCTCATCTTTGACCCAGGGGCGAGCTCGCTACTCGCGCTCAAGCTGGTGATGGCTATTGTAAGCCAATGATCTTGTTGACTGTCGATCCGTACTTATTCTGCAGTCCTCAATGATGTCAAACTCGGCACTCGACCGCTCTTCTATACGGTGGAGACGGAGATCAACATCGTGGGGGAGACCACTGTGTCGCCCAGTGCAGCAGCGAGACGTAGACGACGTCAGCTTCTCGAGCAGTCGCCTGAAACCTGGCCCCGTCCAGCCTGCGCTGCCGGATTTTCGTCGTGCTGGACGGGTGTGCGTGATCAATTCGAGTGCATCCAAACAAGTAGCGACGTGACTGGTAAATCCGCTGTCTCGCTTCCGGGGACAAGATGACCTGTGGCTGACTGAGCGCCAGCATGTGGTGGATGTCCCCATTCTGCGGATGCGCGTGACTGCACCAATATCTCGGGAGCGAACGAGGTCCAGTGTGTTCACTCGCATTGTAGCGGTACGTCATTGCGACCCCTCTCGTTCATCTTCTGGCTGAACAATCCAGTGATCTCCTGCGACCCGTTCCATACCTTGAACAAGAACGGCACCTGCATACCCAACGGCCGACGCAGGCGACCCTCGCTTCTTTAGACTCTAGATTTGGGATGAGACCTTGCCGTACAAGTAGCCAATGTTCCGTGATGAGGCCATTTGTTGATTCTGGCAGCGAGATGTGAGTTATACTAGTATGTATGGGACAGAGGTCGAGGAGATCTCCCACGCTTGCTACCTTTAGCCACCCAGTGCATTGACATGACATTCGCCGACCTCGTTTCAGATTGCGTCTAAATACTTCGTGGAATACTACAAAGAGGCTTGCGATATATATATCTCCCAGACAAGACACAGACCAATTCCCTTGGGTTTTCATTGACAGCCACATCCCTCTTTTGTCGTCCCTTGGGCCACCCACGATCGCCAACCCAGATCAGTGGCTTATGGACTTCCCACTCTCAGACCCGGATGGTCCTTTTCGTAAAGTCCACAGACCAGTCGCCCGCGCGTTCATCGGTTTTCGGCGGCTTGGCCAGCCTGTACTGCTCTAGCTCGCCCGTTCCGGCGCCGGTAGGGAGAGGCGTCAGGAGCTGCGGGTGGTGTGCGTACTCGACCGGAATCGGCGCCAGCGGCGCAGGGTACGAGAATGACGGCGTTGAGAGAGTCGACGTGGATGCGAAGCCGGGCATTGAGAACGGCGTGCTGGAGAGATAAGGGAGAGGCGGGCTGACCGAGGCGTAAACCGCGTCAGATTGATCCATCGATTGCGAGGTTGAGGGGGTCACGCTCGGAGGCGGGGAGGCACGGTGCAGCTGATGGGTCTAAGAGGGTCAGCGCTTACCTTGACTCGACAACGAAGAGGATGCCAGGATTTGTCGGTGGGTGGTACGACCTTTTGGAACGGCAGCTCACCTTTTCATGCCTTCGCAAGTTGCTCGACACGGAAAACCTCCTTCCGCATTCTGGCTCATCACAGACAAACGCTGAGCATGTAAGGAAATGCTGACGATCTTGCGCCAGAACACTCACGTTTTGCGCCTGTATGTACTGACATGTGGGTGTTGAGTGACGAGGGGCGGTTGAAACGCTTGTCACACACGGGGCTAATACTAACGTCAGCGACGCTCAACGCTCGGAGCAGCCCAGAAACCTCACCAAACGTGCCTCCGCGCCTTGTCAGGATTGTGCGGGACCGGCGGCTTGGTCTTGCGGTCTGACTTTGAGCCTACCACCCAGTATGGCGCCGCATGCGAAAACGAGTCGGAGCGCTTGTGCTGGTGCTGGTGCAGCCGTTCAAAGCCGAAGCTGTCATAGTGGCCCTCTGAACCATCGTACCGATCAAAGGACTCGAGTGAGTGAAGCGCTCGCTGAGCGACTGGGTAAGGATGGCACGGTGGAGCGCGAGGATTGGCCATTGCCGATGGTCTCACGTCCGAGATGATGGGTAGAAACGGAAGATGCTGGACTGATTCATCCATCCAGCGAAGGCGGTCTTGCGGCGAACCTCGATCAGCGTATCCGACACCGGAGGACTCTTGGCTGTGACTTGATGAGAAGGAAGTGTCATTCATTGGCGCCGAAAGAAACGCATTGGTGGGCTCCGAGGAGATGCAGCGTAAGTTGGGCGTTGGAGGACGCGTGTGGTCGAGCGGGTATCGGACGGTCTGAGGGCAAGGTTGACTGAATTGCAGCGGTACGTCCTCACATTGGGGCGACGCTGACGGGAGGTGTGACCGATCGTGGCTGACTTGATACGGCTGGAAAGAGCCACAGGTGGCCGGATGGAGAAGAGGAGCGCCCATTGGCATGTTTGCGCACTGTGTCATCGCGTGAGCTCGGTGGTCTTGTTTGATGCGTAAAATTGGTGGGCAGGTGCGCGATTCGCATGTGCGTGGGAGCTTTGTCGCACTCACATGCTCGTGTCTTTATGCTCCAAATGCTCTGGGAAAACAAAGGAGATGCGTGTCAACTGGGTGATGTCAATACCGAGGTCGAGAACGGGCTCTCTGCTGTAGGTGAGACGGTCTGCCACCCTTTGGGCAGAAAGGAATGGAGTTTGCAGCTGCCAGGGGGTTGCGGTGCGATAGTGACGAGGAGAAAGGGGGATGTGGGGGCTGTGTGCAGTGACTAGCAGTGAGCGAGGTAGCTGAGCCGGTAAGGGCGGAATAGGGTGAAGCGTGGGATACGGGGGGATCACTCACCAGGATTAGACGGGGGTCAGAGATCTGCGAGTCCACCCGTGGTAGTAGGAGTAATGAGCGAGAGATTGGCTGGATGAGGTGAGGTGAGGCGGTGAGGAAGATGAACTGAAGAGGGCGCCGCACGGGGGATGATTGATGTGACAAGAGCGGCGGTGAGGTGATGAGAGGTTGATCCACGGGGAGATGGGTTTCGCGTTAAAGGCAAAGTGGATGCTAATCGATGATGGGGGCGGTGGTGGTGGTGGTTGAAATGATGTTGGGGATCGGGATGGAAGTGTCTGTCTGCAAGGGGCAAAGGGGTGTCTGTGGTGGCGGGATTCTGGTCCGTGCCAGTGATGGATCAGCTAACAAGACCATGAAGGTAATCAGAACGGTGGTGGTGATGCTGCTGCGCCTGCTGATGCTACTGCTGCAACCTTGCGTCTGGCCATGTCCCTCACCCCCCTTTTGTACGCTGCGACCAACGCTCGTTGTGGTTGGGGGCAAGCAAAGTGGTGAGCAGAGCGCATAGCCAGATGATTCAAAGGACGGACCCCCAAGCTATCGGATACCCGTGTCGCTCTCTCTCTCTCTCTCTCTCGCCGTTGTTCTGTCGGCTGCCTCGAGGCGAGTGATGGTCAGTTCATGTGCCTGATGAGAAAGCAAAACCACAAGGGGGAGGGGCGTCGTTGGAGCTATTGTCTCTAGTCGTGGTCAGACATCACCGCATGCAGAATGGTGGTACTCTCGTGCAAGGTCAAGACGACCGACTCGGATGCTTTACAGTCCCGACTCCATGTCTGATGCGAATCACGATGATGATGATGCTGATTATACTGAGACTGATGTTGGCGCCGCCGTTAGACCCGTCGCAACGTCGCCTCACAGGGCGTCTGCAAAGGACGGTCGACCTGCCCAGCGTTCTCACCGCCGGGAAAGTCGGTCGCCTTTTCCCACCCCTTTTCCCCCCCTCGCAAGCTCCAAACTACCAGTAGCACGCCTGATGTCTACCGCGACCCCACATGAATTGTACTCGTTGACGAGGGGGGATACTCTCTGAGATCAGGGACTACGGACGAGCAGACGACATGCCAGAGAAAGCACTCCAGTGGACGATCCCCTCGTGATGGTGGCTGATGCGCTTCGGAGCGAACCATCTCCAACGTCTCTGGCCCTCCTTCTGTCCCCCTCACACCTTGCTGCTCCCCCTGATTGTTCCTGTCAGAGGGGGTATCCTTTGACAATCGCTTCGGACAGACGTGCACTAGCTGCTTGTAGCGTCGAACGTCAAAACTGTAGCTCATGGGCCCACAGCGACACAGCCAGACTGTCTCCAAGGCTGAGATGACCGCTACAGTCCACTGCAAGTCTACTGATGGTCGTCATGGACCAAACGACGACGACGACGACCGACATTTTGACCGAAGATCCTGCGGATCTGGTGCCTGACTGGCTTGGTTCGATCACCAACTACCGTCTGCTGATGAGTTTGCTTGGTTACAACGACTCTCCCAAGCGGTACTCTGCTTGAGGGCGAGGCGCCGTCAACCATGGCAAACAGCAGCAACCCCTTGGTATCTTTGATTGTTCAGTTCCTCGACATCTTTTGTCTTGGTGGGAAGAAACAAAATCAGCAACCATCAGTACGGCCAGCAGCAGCAGCAACAACAACAACACAGTACGGTCAATACTCCTCCACAGCAACAGCAGTATCCACCTCAGCAGGTATACCCTCAGCAACAGCAGCAGTCCCCGCAGGCGCAGCCATACCCCCAACAACAAACATGGTCACAAATCGCTGGCGGGCAGATTCAGCACCAGCACCATCATCCCCAACAACAACAGCCTCAAGCACACCACCATGGCTCGAATGGGTATGCACCAAATACGATGCAGGTGCCGGCGGGTGGGGTTGTGGGGCTGTACCAAGAACAGCATCAGGTACGTGCTGGCGTGGGGATATTGTACGAGTCCAAGTTGCGGGAGAGAGAGGCATGAGGTTCCCGAGTGATGAGCTTCCCGAGGGATGCCCAGCATGCGGCCGCAGCGCTTTAGCCAGCAGTGCGTTGTGGAAAGGACGAGGTTCCATGTCAGGGGCGCCTGAGCGAGTGCTAGGTGTGAAGTCGTGGACATGGCTGAATTCTCAGGACCAGGATATGGTCAATGCGACCAACGACCAGTATACCCAGCTCCGGAATCAGGCGCGACACGAAGGCGACGAGGCACACAGGTCGGTCTCGTGGTCCTTGCTGCGTGGTTAGGCTGATGTTGAGGTGAAGATGTTTTGCACAGAGCCAGCAGGCCTATCAGTAAGTTGTTTCTCTTATACAGAGGGTCCCTTCTACTGTCTGCATCCTCCCGCATCCTCCCGCATCCTCCCGCATCCTCCCGCGTCCTTGCTCAGTTTGCCGACTGGTCCATCACCATCTCCCTCGTACATTCTTCCGGGGAACCTTCATTGGCGGTGTTAAATATCCACAGAGCAGGAGACGGGGCGCGGGCGCACGAGCTGTCACTGGAGGGCAAGCAGCACCAGCAACGGCAAGATGAACTGGATGATCAGGCCAGTCAATGGATATTTAATGGTATGTCGTCTTAGGTCGTCTCCATTGTGTCTGCAAATCGATCCTGCTGACTGGGCTTGTCTCATCCTTCTCCACCGTCTTCCTTCTCTCTTCGACCCATTCCTTCCTTCTCTCTTCCAACCCTTCCTTCCTTCTCTCTCAACTTCGTTCCTTCTCTTTCACACTCGATCCTTCTCTTTCACCTGGTCTATTTTCTCTTTCACCCCTCTACTTTCCCCCTCATTATGCGTTGTATGACCAACCCGCCTCCCTTCTGCTCCTTCTGAAGCCAACAACAATGCCTCGCCCCCCAATACCATCGACCTGCATGGTCTATACGTGAAAGAAGCGCTTGAGCGCACCGAGGCAGCCATTACCCAAGGCCAGCAGCAGGGTGTACAGGAGATCCGAGTGATCGTGGGCAAGGGCATCCACAGTCAAGGCCACGTAGCAAAGGTCAAGCCGGCCGTCGAGGATTTGATGCGCAAGTGAGTCCGAGTCGAGCCTCGGTGGTCAGTAGATGGCCAGCCAGTCAGCTAAGACGCCTCAGGTACAATCTCTCCGCCCATGTCGATGAACACAACGCCGGTGTGCTCATCGTTGACCTCACTGGTTCAGAGCAGGGACCCCGATCGAGAGACGCCGGTGGTTTGGTCGATCAGATAGGAGGGGACAAGGGCGGAGACTGCACGATCATGTGACGGACTGACATGGTGGCCGTCGTGTGCAACTCGATATGAATATTGAGTCTACAATGGTAGCAGACGCTGGTACTGGCGCCGTGTTCAAAGCGCGACTCGATTTAATGTCCCCTTTACAGGACAAAACAGTCCATCGAGTGTTTCTTTTGGCAGTCGGAAGAATGGCCTCCACATGCATTGCCACCGGTTAAAAAGAGTCAGCTGATTCCGTCATGCCCTCCACAGCCGAATGCCGGAAGTAGTGGCAACACACCTGGCGGTTCCAAGGCAGGTCCGTGGCTGTGCGCGTGCGAGGGGGGGGAACACAAGGGCCATTGCCGCGAGTAGCTCACGTAACAAGAGTGGATCACCTACCGGCGGGGGGTTTTGCCGCGATTCTACCCGGGGAGTTTGTGGGGGGGGGGGTGGCGCGTGAGGTGAGGGACGGGTTTATTACCACTTTGGGTAGTTTCCCTGGATCGCCACCTCTTGACCCTATATGGATTTCCTTACCCTACCCATTACGCTTGGTTTGTATTTCGTGATTAGGAAAAATCTGAACCGAGGTCAAGGAAGGAAGAGAAGGAAAGAAAGCGAGAGACGGGGGGGGGTGACACTGGTCCCTGTATTATTACATCGGGTTTATTGGCTGCATTTTCTCGCCTTGACCATCCACTGCCGCCAAACATCCACCACCTTCCACCCCCGCTTCACTCAAATGTCATTGCATCTCTAGCACCGCGCATACCACACACCGTCTTGGACGAGCCAGCAATCCTCGCTTGCACGAATTGAGGATTCGGGTGCCGCTTTCCTATTACGGTGACGACGGTCAAACCGGCTCGGAAGTCGGACGCCCCCCCACCGCGCCTGCGGTTCCGTCGTGCACCTCTCTCTCCTCTTGCTTCGGGGCAGAACACGACATCAGGATTGATCAGCACTCGACATCCATCTGGGCTGTCCATCGCGAGCGACACATCGGTCCTTTAATCCCATCAGCTTGACCGCTGTCGACATCGCATCATGGCCCAAATCATCCCCTCCATCGTGCGTTCTGCGCCTCCCCCTCTGGCGGCTGACTAAACATCCATATCTCGCTGACCATTGCATATTTTCTCCTCAGACATCACTTCCCCTAGACTCGCATGCTGCACCATCCGTCGAGGATATCCAGGACCGTTTGCCATCCATATGCGTCGACTACCTCTCCCATGAATGGTCAGAAGAGGATGTATGGGCCAGTTGGCGCTCCATGACGAGGCATAAGCACGAGATTGCCAACGGCGTCAGGCTGGAAAATGCCAGCTGGAGGACTTGGCAGAAGCAGCGAAACAAGCTCAAGACCATCAGCCCCGAGACGTTGAACTGGTGAGTCAGCCTCGCTACACTGCAACGCTGCTGCGCAAGAACGTGGGTGGAGTGGATGGTGGCACCTCACGGACAGTTGTTCGCGGCTGTCCAGTGTGCCGTCCACTCTACCTCATTCTCTGTCACTCCTCACATTATTCCTATCTGCCTCACTCATGTCGACCATCAAACGTGCGGTTCCGCTAACTGCGTCCAGGTTGAAAGATTCCGACGTCACCTGGCTATACGGTCCCCTTCACACGGCTCAGGTCGAAGCTGTCCCTGCTCGCAAAGTAGCTACAACCGTAGATCGTCTTGGAATCGATCGTCCCACCGAGTCCGGCATGAAGCCTATCCTAAAGCACCGAACCCTGTCCGAGATGCTCGCCATCACAACGCCCTCTTCGCCCATTCTCGAGGCTGGCAGCCTGGGAATGGATGACGACGTCGACGGTCTGGACGAACATGAACGTCCACACTTGATGCAAACCAAGTCTGACACCAATATTGTTCGCAATCGCGCTGCTGGGATGCGCAAAAAGAGTCCTACACGGCAGCCCATCGCATACGCTTCCATCAAGGGAACCGCAGAAGGCTCACCGGCAACACCTACACCCGAGGCTGTGTCGGGCAAGAAACACATCAGCTTCAACACCTTTGTCGAGCAGTGCATGGCGATTGATGACCCCACCGATGTGGCCTCCGAAGAGGAGAGTGACGACGAAATGCTGGAAATGCGATCGTCGGCCAGCGGATCGAGCCGGTCATCGAGACCCTTCATGTCGCGTAATTCGTCCTCCACTTCGTCAGAGCACCTAACCATCGCCAAGATTGCGCCGACCATGCTCAAGACACCAGGCGGTTCATATCCATCGTCCGCGCCTCAGATGATATATCAGCCCCCTGCCGAGTACATGTCGCCGACACAGGATCAGCAGCCGCAGGTCAGCCCTCATCTTGACTTCCCCTCTCCTCAGCAGACGCGATCCAAATGGAACGGAGACGACGACGACGAGTATGGTAGTGTTGGCTTTGACTACTTCGGCGGCCCCGACTTGGGCGGCGAACCACGCTCACCTCAAGCCCCGGCGCACGTCGGTCAGCCATATCCGCGTGCTCCTGCAGTTGCCCCAGCACCTCCTCAGCCCAAATGGCGTCAACCGGTATCTGAACCCAGCTCGTCGGGATCATCGAGCCCGGGCCTGTCAGGCAACCCGATCATTTCCCCACCCCAACCTGCACGAAGCATCCTCAAGGTACGGCCACCCGGCACAACTCCTCCCGGGCCAGTCGAGCCTTCTTCCCCTTCCAACTCGTATTTCAACTACAATCCATCAGCCGCGACTGGTATTGGCGGCATGCGTGCCTCTGGTGCCTACAATTATGAAGCTGGATCGCCTCTCCTGTCTCCAGCCACCGAGGAGACCCGGGGTAGGTCAGCATCTCGGGACCGCGGTTCCTCAGTCTACGACCGGTCCTCGTCTCGTGGGACCTCTGTCAGCTCGCAAGCATCCATCTCACCTGGCGCGCAGCGCTCTCCAGTAGAGAATGGTGGCAAGCGCGCGCAAATGATAGCCCCTCAACTCGACAAGGTCAACGAGGACGCCGCTTGGCCCAAGGAAGAGAGCGGTAACCAACCTATGGATATTGACGAATATGTGCCTGAGCGAAGCTCGACTCCTACGCCACACTCGTCGCCACAGGTGAGCTGCTCGCTTTCAGCGGAGAGATGCCTCTGACTGACTCAGAAGTAGATCACATTCCGACCTCTCAAAGACACCTCTCCCGCTTCTCTTCCTCATCATTCGACTCGCAATTTCTCAAGCTCTTCTCTCAGCTCAAGTGCTTCTGGCTCTCGGTCTCATCCGCCTCCTTCTGCATCCGAACTCCCGAAAGCCGACCCGCCGACTACTCTCCCGACTCACAACCCGTCTGGCAATCAACCCGCCAGAGTCCAAGTCCGCAAGACGTCCGGTGGACAACCTACGATTGCCCACGTAGGAACCAACGCTCAACCCATGATCTCTCAACCACCTGCCGGCCCCGGTGATGGAGGCGCAACGTACTTTTCCGGCGCAGGCAGCGCCGGCGGCGAACCTATCAACGAACAAGGGGACGGTAGCAGCATCATGGGGCGCGCGGCGAACATTGCGAATTCCGCCCGGGATCTGCTGGGCACCCTGTGGTATGGCGGGCAAGGCGAACAGGGTGTTCGGCGGCTCAGCGGTGGTGCGGGGGCTGATGGTAGTGATGGTTCTGGCGCGAGTCCTTATGGGCACCGCAGAGGGCACAGCTCCTGAGCTTTGGGCGAATCGGTGGACGATCTCTTGTTATGACCGAATTACATCTCGACAATGTTTCTCTTCTCAGCAAAGTGCACCTCGCATCACATTTCCGCTTGGCGTTCGACACGAACTCGAAACACATGACAATCACAATACACAGCAAATTCTGCTATTTCATTCCAAGCCGGTCTCATCATTCTTCCGTTCCATTGACCATCGCCTTGTGTTTGGCGTCCTCTCGTCTTCGCTGCCTATTGAGTATCTTGCCAATTGTGTACGCATGAGTTTCTGTCTTGCTACGTTGTAGGAGGCACGATGTGCGGTGTTTGTGGAGGGAGACGAAGAAGGGAGGACTAGCCTGACATGCATTGTATTTCTGCATCCTTCACGGATCGAGTGGTGCCAATACATACAAGTCACTACCTCTGGTAGATCCAGACGATGGGTGGTTCCGGTTGTTTCTGCCATCTGCCACGCCTGGAGACGCGGCCGCTTGGCTCCGAAGCGGGGTTGCTGAACCATGCAGCTGAGATCGTTATAGCTTTGTGCAGGGTTGCGGACACGGCGGAAAAGTGCTTGTCGAGCTCCATTCGGGTATGGTCGGCTGCTTTCATGATACGGCGGCCGTCGGGGGGCACGGTGATGCGGAGCTTCATCTCTGTACCAGGTGGCGGCGACGCAGCACCGGCCTCCAACGTGCCGGGCCGGCTCAAGGTGTCGTTGAGGGTGACGGATCCCGAGATTTCACCGTCTTCAATGGGCTGCAGAGTGCCGCGGCGGTCCATGACTTGTGCGAGAAGCTCGTTGTAGACCGTCGTGGCGTTGCGTTGCCATGCGTTGGCCCGCCGGCCAGTCCACCGTCTTACGTCGTTGAGTTCGGCAGTGCTGAGCAGGTCGTCGATGCGGTAGACCGTCCGGGCTGTGCCCGTACCCGCAGGCTTCAACGAGGTCAGTGGTATCCTCCGATTTGTCATGGTGTTGGAACCCGCTCTGAGAGTCTCTCGCACTGTGATTGTATTCCAACCGGTCGTACTTGTATTCCTAGGGGGGGTGATCATACTCCAGTCCGGCGGGCGGGGGGTCGCGCGCTCATTACCGTCGCTTACCTTGGCGGATGTGCCGGTGCGAGTATCTCCCATGCGATCGGACAGGCTGTCGATCTGGTTTGCTGGTGCGGTGGCAACACGCTCCCTCGCTTTACCTTTGTCTATACCTTTGGTCGTGCTGTTTGTCGAGACCGCGGCGGTGTCAAGTCCGCTGCCTGCAGTCGTGCGAGGGCGTGTACCTTGGCTGAACGAGGTATACCTCTGTTCAGGAATCTGGGTGGCGTTAGCGGCCCTCGCTCGAACGCTGTCTTCGTCATCGCTTGAGTCAAAGTCAAATGCAAGAGCAGCTTCGATTGCCTGAATCGAGCTGCGCGCACTCGGAGATTCCAACACGTCACGCTCGTCTACCCAGTGGGCGACATCGGGCTCACGCGCTCTCTCTTTACCTTTGTGAGTGCTTGCACTCAGGATGCCAAAGGGGTCTGTGGTGGGCGCAGTGATTCTGCCAAAACTTCCACTCTCGCTAGCGGTGCTGTCCGCGTCGCCAGTTGTGTCACCGACGTCGCTTGTCCTTGTCTCTCTGCGCATGCCGCATACAGTGCCCGGTCCGGTGCTCGGCCCAGCCTGGGCCGGGGGGCTGATTCTACTGGTTACGTGGGTGGACCTGTTCGAAGGCAGTTGCCAAGCGCTGTCTGACGGGGTGTTTGAGGTCATGCTAGCTCCGACATGTGGGGGAATCACATATGAAAACGTCTCCGTCAGTGTATCATCCTGCACAGCAATGGACGTTGTGATGAGCCAACCCGTTGGCTGATCTGGATCATCGTCCGGCTCGTGAGTCATCCTCAACTCGTCCTTGTCCTCAGGGCGGCCTTTTGGCCATCCCAGTGATCGGAGCATTGTTAACTGGAGCAGTGAAGTTTGCGTGGGCGGAGTCGGCGTGGCCTGTGACGGTGAGTCAAGGTTTGTCAGTCTGGGGATTGGACTCCGTCGCGTATAGGAGTCGTGAATGGGTGGCGAGCCAAATCCAATGCGGTGCAAGCGTACATGGACACGTAAGAAACGATCCCTTGACTGGCGAGCACAGGCCGCCCCTTTCATGCCAAATGACTCTCAATGCGAGTCACTCAGCGTAGATAAAGGATACTTTTGGCTGCCTCTTGCGCGGTGATTCAGCATGATCGACCAGTCAGAAGACACGAGGTAAGAAGCCTCACTATTAATGAGCGCGCATCCGGGTGGCCTAATCGCTAAACTAGAATTACTCTCCGTCCTGGAACGGCATTGGTAGGACACTGCCGCCACTCGTCTACTGACTAGGAGCGCACGGACGTTCTTAAGCCGGTGTGGCATTCAATCGTGAAATTGTCGCGGGACAAAGGGTGATGAGTTATATGGCAGGAAAGTCCAGGACCGGAGTCTCGTCTTATGTATTTGATGTACAGTGTGCAACTGCTGTCTTTTGGATCCCTGCTGGTTGATACGAGTGGGCTGCTTTGTTTTGGAATCCTTTTCCAAACGGAGTCCCACTTGGGGTGTTATACGGGATGTTGGAAGGGTCGCCGTTGCAGCTGTTGTCGGCGAATGGTATTTCCACCTTAGGCGATCACGGTCATGAGTACCATGACAGAGTGAGTGCCCAATCTAAAACTCGCTGTCCAACTCAAATGAGAAGACGCTCTTACTAAATTAAATCGTTGTCCAAGACTTCTTATGAAGGGCAAAGCCATGCTGAATGGTATCCCCGAAGAGCCTTGTAGAAAACTACAACCTACAACGCGAGTGGATGGGGCTACAATGCGAGAACTCTGTCTCCCTCTAGAGAGCAGGGCCAGCTTGTCTGCCGATATCGACGTGACGGCCTTTTGAGGGTTTTTCCCTAACTGTACTTTTCGGCATGCTCCAAGGCGAAGAGAGGATCGCCATGTTTTGCCCAGCGTGGGGACGGAAACCTATTAGGTCAAAAGCCCGTTACCAACCTTTTGGTCAAAAAGTGATGAATCTGGCCAGTGAAGTTTTTCTCTGGTTCCCAGGTCGGGGCACAGAGCGAACACTGACGTCCTCTGGAACCATTATCTGCAGCGACATCGTCTCTCCTTCCGCGCTCCTCCGTATCTCGCCCCATATGCGCCCCTCTATCTTCGAGCCGTCTTCGCCTTGTTCGTGATGGGACGATAAAAGACTGATCTTTCTAGTTCCTGGGGGAATCAGCTCTCCACTGAGCTCTCCCGTCAAGCTAAGATAGATGTCTGAATAAGTTTGGTAGCCAACTAGTCTCTTCTGTATCCACTTGGCAAATTGGCGTTTGTCCTCTGTGCGCACACAATCCTCCCAGAACGTGCTGCCGGTTTCAGATATTGGGTACACAGTGAAGGACGCCTCATACATATCGTCTGTGCACTTGATCGATCTCTTTGTAATTTTAGACGGAGTGCGGTCTGGCTCTAACGGATCGGGGTCCGTTGGGTTCTCCAGAAGCCTCTCCAGATCCAAGTCGCTAATGGTCAGCGTTCTTGTCGGGCAGGGATGCCCCGCGGTCATCGTGTCAGAGGCGAAACTGTCAATGGTGATCGCTCTCGACAGGGTGGGACCGCCGGCGAGCATCACGTCAGACTCCGAGGTCAGTGCTCTTGTCGAGGTAGGAGACACTGCAAGTGTCGTGTCAGACGAAAGGGAGTCGATGGTCATGGTTCGTTCTGGTAGAGAAGCGACCGATAGGGTGGTGTCCGAGGCGAGACTGTCGCTTCTCGACAGGCTGAGGGGTGTCGACTTGGGGGATGAGTGTAATTCATCTGTATATTGTAGAGCGGTTGAACTAGCTGACTTTGGAAAGCGCGAAGAGTCCATGGCGCCTGAAAGAGCCAGCAACCAGCGACGACTCGATCAATCCGTCGCCTAAAAACACTCAACCGCGGTGTCTGTGTGGGGTGACTCTGCGAGCGGCCGCTGAGGTTCCTCATCCAACTAGGCGAGACGGAGAGTTTTTGGGGCGGAGAAAATTATTCGTCAGTGGTGAAAGCTCATGACGGCTTTCAAGCCGGAAGATACGCTGGCTCCGCTCCCTGCGAACCGCCGAATATCCTTTCGCGTCCTCCGCCTTGGCGGAATTTGAATCGACGTTTCAGACAGAAACCCCTATGTTCCGAGAGGGTGCGGCGCGTATCCGGCGCGCCTTCCGTCATAAGCAACAAAGACAGCCAAGTCGCAGGAGAGCAGACCCCGGCCCGAGAATACTCAGTCAACTAAGGATTCCGACTCAGGGAAGATCAATCGTCTACCAACCCTACAGTGGAAAAATTCATCTTTAGCATTTCTCAACCAAAAAGGAGTTGTCAGGGGACCATGTACGTCTTTGTTCTAAAAAGAGATAGTGAAGAGGGTAGTTTCCCTTGGACACTGGCCGGCAGAAAGTGGTCCTAGGCGCATAGTTCATGTCTCGAAAAGCCGGCGAGTAACTTGCCAACTAAGTGAAGCAAGTCGACACTGAGGGACGGGGGACTTGGACTCGAACATGGCGACCGGTCTGGCTTTGCAGCAGACCCGACCTTCCCGGCTTTGGGGCGGTCCTTGAAAAAGGGCTAATGATGTGCAGTAGACGTCATTTGCTCTGTGTTTGTGGGCTTGGACCAATTGCTTTAAACAATGACCTCGCCAGGATATTTTCGGCACATCGGCACTCTGATGGCGAGAGTTTGCCACTGACGAAATGTAACCCTGCGGCTCGCATAGTGCATCGGAAGTGTATGGTATCCTAGAACACAGACACTGTCTGAGGGCTACACTTGGCGTGTCCGTCACATTGTCACATTCTGTATGAAATAATCCTACAAGACTAGTGAGACGGTGAATTCGAAGGACGTATTCTACGGTTCAAGCGTTATTTACCTCTCATCATGGGACAGATGTGCCCGGGGTATCAGTGCACACCGAGGGGTCAGAATCTTTTGGCACGAAGATGTCAAGCACCATCGTTCTCTCCTTCTTGTCCCATTGGAGATGTGAGGTGACTTTTCCGACTTGATATATCTTTGACACGGACGATCTATGGATCGGCACTTGGTGACCCTCGATCAGGCGGCCAACGACGTATTGGTAGGCAAGCAAGCTGGTCTGTCGTTCCGCCATCCATCGTGACCAAGCCTCCTGAAATTGCTTAACCTCGTGCCGTGACATGTCGTCTGTCCAGTGAAAACCCGTGTCCTCTCTGTTGACGCGAAAAACCGTGCGGTGGCGGTCGTCAGAGTCGCTAAGGACGATTTCTGTCCTCACCACTGTACCCGGACGGTCGCCTGGAGTGGGGTCCTTCCATCGGTATAACGGGTCATGTTGGTTGTCCGCTTTGGTAGCCTCTTGGGAGTCACCAGGACCTCCCAAAGTGGTTGACGGCGGAGGATGCGTGTCTGGCAATCGCATAGTACCCTTCGACACTCGGGAGCGAGTGCACATGCCGTGCATCGCAACGGCTGTCTGGGCAAGTGGTAAACACTATAGAAAAGACGAAGAAGTCCGATGAGCGATTTCCGCATACAGCTCACGAACAGCGCCATTAGCAAAGAAGGCCAGGTGGTTTGAACCATGAACGTCACTACATAGCCGGTACACGATGAGTCAAGATCCACGAAGGCCCTGCTTGAAACGCTCGAGTCGGGCTCAAGGCTCATGATGTTAATCTGTTAACCCTCGGAGAAGGCAAATTCTTGAGGGCACGAAACAACAAGAACTAAATGTCATGTTGAGAACCGTTGACTCTGACAGATTTCTCCGAGAGCACACTCCACAGAGACAGAGGATCTTCAATGGGCGATCACCGTGCCCCTAGTCACGAGAGGTAAGCTCGTCTCGGCCGCCGCCGCTCTCCCTTTGCTGCTTTGGCGTGGGGCCTCCTGGAAATCCATTGTACCCGACAGACAGTTTATTACGCGTGGAGTCATTACTTGGTGGCCTTCGACCTTGTTTACTCGATGCATCCATTCGTAAACGCCGACTCTGAATACTGAGAAAGAATGAGAACAGGATCAAAGGTAGCCTTGATTCGCCACTCTCCACCACTTTGTTGTATCACAAGACGACACAGCTGGCCACACATCCGCTGACAGGCAGACAAGTAAGGGTCGACTCTCCGAAAATCGAATACAGCACATACTCGCAAGAAGCGGCTGGCTGATGCGGGGGAACTACCCAAGTCAGACTCAACCTGTGTCGCCTACTCGGTGACTTCCGAGCCAGCCGGGTCTGGCGGCACATGTATCGTCACAGTCAACTCTGTGCCCGTCTGAGATCTGACAAGCTTGCCCCACACAAGCCCACTTTTTTCCTCGATGGGTTTGTAGGGAGATTTATAGCCGCCCTTTCGACAGATACCAAGAATACCTCTGACCCGATAGTAGTCGAGTTCATGTGACCGCCTTGTCGATAGCCACTGAGTGTGGCTGTTGTGGTACTGTTCTAGTGCGTCGCCTGTTAACGCATCTTCAATATGGGAAGCCTCCCCGGTCACGACATAGCGAGTCCAGTACTCGTCGCCAGAGAAGCCATAGGCTACGCGAGTCACACTGTTCGTCTTCAAATTCGTAGCCCTGTCGGATTTCGCTGGGTCAGTCGTCTCGTTATTGATGCTGGTGCTAGCACTGGTGCTGCTACCCAGCTCATGGAAGTCGGGTTCCACTTCCTTTCCCTGGTCATCCAGTTGAGCCGCCACGACTGACGAAGGGGGACTCTCCGCCCTGGTGAAAGTCGCGACGAATGGGGTTGCAACAGACGTAAAGATTTCGTCCCCGTTGGGATCTAGCGTTGTCGAAATTGTCAGCACCTTAGCAGAACCCGGCATAAGTTGTTGCCAGACTTCTTCAGCGAACAGAAAGTCGAGGGAAAAGATGTTATTGCTGAATGCCCAAGCCGAGGAGCACTGCTGAAATCGCCTTCGCTTCGGCAAAGAGAAGGCTTGGAATCAGTGGAGTAGCCAGTGGCGATGAGTGAAAGGAGAATCAAATACAATACGGGGATGTTGTCGTCGAAGCACACTCGCCACCTATGGGAAGTCTGCATGTCAAGGTAGCGTGGGATGGTGTTTATGCATTATGTTTATCCACAGCTGATGTGAGTAAAACTCGTACTCGATTGTTACGCGGCCAGCTTATTGGGACACTCCCTCCGGGATCAAAAATTGCCTCCGCGGCCGAGACTTGGTCGCTCTTTTTTTTGGGTGGCTGCTCGGGAATTTCCAGGGTCTAATCTATCTCCACTATCACCTCCCCCCCTCTCTCCTTCCCTCCAGCCTCCTCCTCAACTCCTGTTTGTTCTCCGTCCTTCGTCGTCCTACTTCTGCCATCCTCCCTTCTCCCTCCTCCCCCACAGCCTGCAGACGAGAACCAACATATCTCGTCCAACTCAATCCTCAACAGCATGGACATTAGTGCCACCACGGGATCAGGTCTTCTCATGGGAGGAAGGCGCAAGGGAATCGCGCTGCTCCTCCTCGGAGCCGGGACCGTGCTGGCACTGCTACTGCACACCTTCCACCCGTGAATTCAGCTGGGCGCCCATTTGCCCCCCTCATACAGTCAAGCTGACCGCCCTTTAGACCATCACGAGAGCTCATCTCAAGCTTCCGACCTTCTTCCTTCCTTCCCAATGCTGCTACCTCTGGGTTTTCCACCCATTCCTCACCATGCAACCCCTACGACCAGCTCGGCCATCTTTCCATCTCCCGCTCCCAGCCGTTCTCAAACCGGTGGATCCCATACCGCATCGACTGCCCGGCGCCAGCTCTCATGGCTTCTCTTGTCCGCGACGCATGGGACACCCAATTACCCGACGATGACACAATCGCCCACAATCCACTGGAGGCATCGTCGGAACAAGGCAGCTGGCGACACGAGGCTCTGGACCCGCTTGGCAGACAATGGGAGGACGTCAGCTGGGCGAGGAATCGGACCATAATGGTCATTGGGGATAGTCTTGGGCGGGAGAATGTGGGATTTTTCTGTCAGGTGGGTTTATCTCTCTACAATTTTCATTTCCTACATGTGGGAAAGGATGGTCAGGTGGCTGATCATGACCCAGCTACTCGGTGAAAAGATGTTTGAGATCAACTACAAGCATCCGTGGCACCCATCCGATGTTAGGAAGGAACTACAGAAAAGACTACCAAGCCACCACTCTCACGCGTGCTATGTCCCGTCTATCGATTTTCTCATCCTGCAGGTCTTTACGTTTGGTCTAGATGTCGACGGGTATTGGTCAGCTCGAGTGCGTCCGGCTTTTTCAGCCCACTTGTCCACTGCTGACTGGCTCAGGAACCTCTTGCGGTACCTTATCCATACGAGGAGCGGATGGCGCAACTCGCGCGACCATACATTCATGCAGCGAGGGATATGGACGTAGAGCCAGACGTGGTGTACCTTGCGAGCGCGATGTGGGATCTCGCAAAATGGAAGGAAGAGGATGGCGTCGCCGGACGAGATGCAGAGGAGGGGCTGGACACGTAAGCTTCTCAGCTCCTTTATGGCCAGTCATTAGGGAACGTCTACTAATGCCCATACAGGGACAGACTCGAGTGGTATCGCACAAGAGTCCGGAGCGTTCTTGGGAAAGCACAAGAGGTGTTCCCCTCAAGCCACTTGTCATGGCTGACCAACCACTATCGTGAGTATCCTCATCGTTAAGCCTGTGTCCGTACCCCTTACGCCGTGCAGCCATAGTCGATCGCACGAAAGCATTTTTCGACAAGCCACATGCGACAAATCGCTTGATTCGAATGCATCAGCTCAATCAAGCAGCGGAGTCTGCGGTCGTCGACAGCCCAGACTTGGCTGCGGTTGGAATGATGCGCTGGGGTGAGCTCATGATTGGGACAGAAAAGTATCAGCGTGACGAGTAAGTCTCTCGGTCGGCATGTAACCCGTTCTCAGACTGGATATGGAAGCTGAACCCGATTGTTCCAGACTACATCATCTTTTGTTTCCTGGAGGATACTTGTGGTCTGATATGATGCTGTATGATCTTCGAGAGGCTGTGTACAGCAAGGCAAGCGTAGGATGGTGGTCTGGCATGAGGCGGCTGGTGCGTTGATGGATCATTTTACCATGTAGGACGACAAGTAGATTTTCCGGTAGACTACTTGAGATGTTGTTGGCAGATGCCCACCACCACCCTCACCGACGAAGGATAGGACCCGCAGTTCTCCGGTGCATTTAAGGCTAACCCAGCTTGGGATCCGTTGACATGATACCAGAGAAGGACTTATGCCACCCTGGCAAGAAGCCTTCATCCACCCCCACGTGGCATATTGCCACGTCACTCAAGACCACATGCATGTCACGTTAAAAACACGTGGGATCCACGTGCTTTTACCACGTGGAAACCACGTGCATCGTGAACTCATGCCTCATTCAACACGTTCAACTCGAACTCCCCTGGACGTGTATCTACTCGCTGTCCCCATATCTCAACAACCACTGCAGATAAACTCAATGTCTCTCCAGATTCATGATCCTGGAGTCCAGGAGCATGAGATAGACCCTCCAAATCTGCATGACGATGCAGAACCGACCTTTTCTGACGTGCCAAAGTGAGCATGCTTCCTATTCTTCTCCTCAAGCTCATATGACAGTCCCGAGCTATATGCCGAGCTTGCCGAGTACCTAGAGGCTCCCTCACCGCTACAATCCATCGAGAGGGAGGCTCTACCATTTATCCGACCCCATATAGAGCTCTCTGCCGATTCTCTCATCTGCTTTCGATCATATGCAGAGAGGGGTCTCGCCATCAAGGCATTCAATGAACAATCTCGCTTTTATGGCTTTGGCATCACCATTATCAACTCCAAGGGACGATTTGGCACTGCCACGCTTGCTTGTTGGAAGGGTGGAGAGTACAGAGACCGCGTAGATCCCGCTGTCCGCAAGCAAGACGCCCAAACGGTCAAGAATGGCTGTCCCTATCAAGTCAAAGTCTCTCAAGGTCCCGACAGTCTCTGGCGATGGCAAGTGACTGCCAATGAACACAATCACCATCATTTCATGCCGTCAGCGATCCCCGTGCATCGCCAAATCGATTCCAAGCTCCGAGAAAAGCTCGAGAGACTCATACAGGCAGGTGTGACAGCCAAACGTCTACAAACATTCATACTCGACATCAATCCTCACCATCCCATCCTCACCCGGGACATCAAGAATCTCATATTCCGCAATGGGAGACGGGCCCGTGGTGCGCAGTCTGCCGCCCAGGCAGCCATAGCCAAGCTTGACAGCGAAGGTGACCTGTTGTCACGATGCTCCGGTCTAACTTCGGCGACCTGGGACCGCTGCACAACGACTGGCTTGGAAGTGGACGAGTTCCGCGCGAACTCGTTGAGAGAATGAGGAAAGCCTTGACTTGGGACTGGGAGGTGGAGTTGGGGGACGTGGACTGAGACTTGGGCGATCTAGAAGAACTCAGATGAGTGGTTGTAGACCCGTCGAAGTTAGAGCGAGATCGTTGGGTCTTGGACTATGGGACTCAATCGAGGATCGCTGAGGAACCTCACTACAATCCGGTAAATTCTATATACTCTCGTCGAGACGAGTAGATACTCGCTCAACCTAGACGAGTTCCTCAAGCCCCACGTGACAGCCATGCCGCCATCCCGGTCGCGTGGATAGTCACGTGACGACTCGACGACGTCTCCGTCATGACAGCGTGCCCCGCGGCATTCCGTAGGCTCTCCAGTGTGTTCACCTGCTTGTAGTGTTCGAAGGACCTCGCCACCTCTTCCCTCGCCTGGTAGCCGTCAAAAAACAGGTCTGCGGGCTGTTAGTGGACCTATCCTTGCCCATACGACTCACTGCTGCCCTTGTCAACATAGTTATGAGCATTGCGCTTTGCCTGCAGTTTCATCAAGGCATTGAGGATAACGTTCATAAGTGCGCTCCTTGGTGACGCGTAGGAGTTGATCCCACGGTTGACTTGGCTGTTCCAGAGGTCCACGAGAGCTGCCACATACCCATTAACCGTTGACTTCGAGAGACGGGTAGTTGCGATGGCCCTCGCGGCTGCGCAGAGGTCATTGGCTGGTCGCACAACAGGTGCAGAACATGGCTCTCACCGTTGCTGGTGCCTAGGGACTCTTCTGGCCTCACATGGGCCGCGGCACGCCGCAAGTGGTCAATCTCGTTGTCAACTTGCCGTAGCCCATCCATGTCGAGTAGCTCGGACTCTTGAGGGTCGGCGGCAGCTTCCACTGGCTCGCTCATATGGAGGGCCTCGACCTGCTCGTCCAGGCTGGCAGCAGCACGTTTGCGGGAGCCAGGGAGGAAGAAAGGACTATCAGGGGGTAAAACAGCCTCGTATATGAACATGAGCGCGTGGTGGGGAGTCACGGTCTCTCTTCAAAGGTCCGTCAGGTCAACCCTTGCGCGCTCGTTTGCCCATGTGGACCCGCGCGGGTCTGTACTCACCCCGTTGGCCACGCTCGGGCTTTGTCACGAACCTGTCCCAAGTAGTGATGGCTTGAGACAGGATGGACCGCAAAGGTTTACTAAGCTTGGCCTACGTCTGACGGGTGTAGAATCACAAGCGGGAGTCTTTTATTTATACTGTCACGAACCTGTCCCAAGTAGTGATGGCTTGAGACAGGATGGACCGCAAAGGTTTACTAAGCTTGGCCTACGTCTGACGGGTGTAGACCGTGAAGCTTGTGTATTGGTTGGACAGCAAGCAGTGGCCAGCCTGGTTGACGAGGTAGCGTCGACCAGGAGTGCGAGATGAGTGTGAGAAGAATGTGAGGAAAGAATGTGAGGAAAGAATGTGAGGAAAGAATGTGAGGGAAGAACGTGAGATAAATAAAAGACTGGAGAACTACAAACTACAAAATGCGCATCCTTTTATACCTCTGGCATCATGGCTCTTCCACGCTCATTGTGGCTCTTCCACGCGTGGTTCAACCACGATAAGTACCTCCACGATAAGACTTTCCACTATTTGCTACTATGAGCTTTTCCACGATAATACTTTCCACGGTTTGCTACTATGAGCTTTTCCACGATGATACTTTCCACGGTTTGCTACTATGAGCTTTTCCACGATGGGTCAAACCACGATGTGGGTCATGACAATCCGGACCGGGTCATGACAGGCTTTGCACCACCGCTTCCACATCTCCTGCTTTGGCAAGTACTGCTTTTCTGTCCCACCACCCCCTCCTAGTCTGCGTAGGTCCTCGGTTTCGTCTATCGTTTGTCGTGCTTCCGGTCCAATCTCCACGATCCCATGGAGAGTCCTTGGGTTCTTTCTGTATCCTCGTACCATGTTGTCAAGTAATACACGCTCCTGTTGGCTCACGCCGTTCTCTTGAATGCCGACATAGCCTCATGCGGCGTCTCGGCGTTATCCCTCAGATCATAAAATCTCATGAATCTACTCATGCATTGGTCTAAAACTTGAGTTGTACGTTTTCATCCTGGGCTTGATTACAAAATCCCTAATGGGAGTACTCGGACCCGGTCCGGAAATATTCAAAGACTTCTAATAAATCTCCCTACAAAATTTGCTTCCGTGCGGACGCGTCCGGACCTGGGGCTCATAAAATTAGATTTCGAGAACGGCAGGGGAACGCGAGAGGATTTTGGTGGAGGTGAGGGTAAAGACACGAGTCGTCATCTTGGCATGTCTACTCCTGGTAGCGATACCTCACAACCGTTTCCCCCTCAGCGCGTATTTAGACGTGTGTCCCCCTGGGGTAGCCAGCATCGGGGATTTGAATCTCGCGATCAACCATCAGCCATCGCCTTCCCGTTCCCATTCCCTAAGGGCGTCGCCGCCACGTGCTTCTGTCTTCCTCGTCTGCATCTTTGGGTTGGCTTGCTACACCGTCTCTCACGCTATCATTTCGCGACGACGGCGCTGAACAAGACGACGTCAAGCTGACCCAGTCTACGAGCTCGAAACGGCGCGCAGTCTCCACTTCAAAGGGAGCTCGTGCGCGGGCTCTCTCACCGCCGCCGTCCTCACCTTTCAAAGCAAAGGAGAGAGATAAAAGATACTTGCAGCTACTCATAACGCCAGCATGTCCATGTCGCCCAATATTCTGGCCACGACTCTTGACGCCGCTTCGCCGCGCAAAATCGGGCGCAGGAAGCTGTGTGCGTTGTCGGGCATCATCAGCCTCGCTCTCCTATACACTCTCCTGCCATTGTGAGTAGACTCCCTCCAACATTTCCTCTCAGCTGTTACCTACTTGATTCGCCCGGGAAGAGCTGCGGACAGAATGGCTGACACCGCTCAGATCAGGACACGTCCTTTCCAGCTTGCCAGCGCCGACACAGAGGCGCCTTCCCTCACTCTACACTCCATGTTCGCCGTACTCTGAACTCGGGATGTTGAACGTTTCGCGTGCAGAGCCCCACGCGAACCGTTGGATCCCATTCGACGAGAGCTGCCAGTCACCCGCTTTGCTGGCCAGTGCTCTGAGATCGGCATGGTCAGAACAGGCCCCTACGCTGGACATCGTCTCCCATCTCAGAGGCGAGTGGGCGACGGACGGCTCCGATCCCCGCGGTGAGACCTGGGAGGACGTCCAATTTGTCCGTGGTAGGAAGGTCATGCTTGTGGGAGATAGCTTGACCAGGGAGAATATCCGGTATTGGTGTCTGGTGAGTCTGGTCTCTACTCCGACGCCATCCTGCGTTTCAAAGAGCCACGATCCCCGTCGAATCAACAAGAGACGGGTCAAAACCTGCTCCGCTCTTTCCTGGCTGCACGCTGACATTGCATCTCTTCTTTCCTCTGCTCACTCCCCGCTGGCACTGTCATCGATACTCCCTCCTCCAATACAGATGTTCGGCGAGCCATTGATTGAGATCCCCTGGGATCACCCCTTCTCTCCTCCACGCCCAACAGGCCCTGACGACCCCCTCATCCCGGATCCGGATCCAACAGAACAGATCACGCGCATCCTGCCGCCAACGGACGAAGCATCACGCGGGAAAGACGGCGGACACGGAGCGCATTACTGCCACATCCCCAGTCTGGATTTCATGGTGATCCAGATCTTCAATTTCGGAATGGACGAGGAAGGTTACTGGAGTTTCCGAGTGAGTCTGACATGCTAGTCGTGCAAGTGACCCCCGTGATGCTAATTGACACACAGGAATCCGCCAAACCATATGCCATCGAGCAACGAATCTCGTATCTCGCGAAAGGCATCATGCAGCGCACAGGTCGAGGCGAGCCCGACCTCGTGATGGTTGGCAGTGCACTCTGGGATGCTGCGAAGTGGATGCGAGAGGATCTCGAAAAGGATGATGAGGTCGATCTTGGCTTGACTCAGTGAGTTTACGCTCTCAGCAGACAAGGAGGAGCACGTAATTCTCGACTGCATCAGGGCGTGGTGGCCCGACCAGACCGGGACATAGGCCATCTGCCATGCCAAATTACTGACTCTTATTAGGGAACGGGCCACATGGTATCGCCGACGCGTGCGAGAGGTGCTTGAGACTACCACGCAGGTTTTCCCGCAGTCCAAAGTCGAATGGATGACAAATCATTATCGTGCGTATACAGAGCTCTTCTGTCCTTGTTCCAGCAAAATCACACTTGAGCTGTTGTTTCTTGCAAGTGCTGTCTCGAACTGACAATATCAGCTGCCGTCGGAAAGAACAACGGCTGGTTTACAGCCGATGTGAAAACCACGTCAAAGCAAAGACCGTACCATCGCTTGAATCGCTTGGCACAGATGAACCAGGCTGCGCGGAGCGCGTACGAGAAGGATCACCTGGGTGTTGGAGTTGGCACCAATATGTGGGGGGAAATCATGTTGGGCCAGGAGAAATTCCAGCGAGACGAGTGAGCTTGTTTTGTTTCCCTGCACCCGGCGACCTGAGAGTCTGACGAGAGCATAGTCTCCATCACCTCATGTTCCCTGGAGGCTACGTTTGGGCCGACATGCTGCTGTACGATCTGAGGCAAGCGGTCGAGGAGCGGTCGAGGTGGTGGGCGATTCGGGCGATTTGAAGGCATTTGGGAAATCCTGGTTGAAATGGCGCATCTCAATTCGCCTACACTACGGCGGTAGACAGCATTGCTACTCATTATGATATGCGGTATCCTGCTTTCTGATATGTACTCTGGCGTGCTTGTTTTAGAGATAATCTAGAGCGGCAGTCGATGTAATAAGTCTGCATATTGTTTGACCGGACGTGAAAATCCGTGCCGTTTGGCCAGGTTTGAGACGATGAGGGAATGATAGTCGAAATGCTCTTATGGGTGCAGTGTCAATGGTAGACAGTTTAATCTTGCATACAATGCCTTGTTTTCAGAGTTTACAGCGAGAGCACTCTACCACCTGCTTCGACTCGCTGTATGCTAGGCCCCAGCGCCGTCTTGCCCCTTCACCAGCCCGCTCCCATTTCGATACTGAGTCGACGCAGAGTACAGGCTGATCGACGCCGCTAAGCCTCGATCTTCTTCAAGTTGGGATGCAGAGCAGGCTCGCTACGTGTCACCCGCTCGACAATCTTCTTGATGACTTGCTCGCGATGTTGCTCGACGGCGGATTTGATTGCTGATAGCTGGGACTGGGTCGTGTTGTCTATAGTGGACTGGGACGTGGTGGTGTTGGATTTGTGCTGCCAAAGTGGAACATCAGCCACGATACCTCGCCGCTTTTCCGATCCCGACCCAGCCATAAAGCGAGTCGTGAAGACCAGCGTCGAGGCGGACGTACCTTGGATTCGTACGCCTTGAACTCCTCCTCCTTCTTCGCCTTGTACTCTTCAATCTCCTTTGCTGCCTCGCTCCTCGCGTCTTTCAGCTTCTGCACACGGTCTAGGTTGATTCAGCATGTGAGCGATAACAGACGAGACTCGGCAGCGATTGTATCAGAACAATGGAGACTACACCCACATTGACGGGCCTTCTGGACGACCTTGGCGGCCTCTTTCTCAGCTTCGAGGAGTGTTTGGATTCCTTGCGAGTTGGCAGCCTAATCCATAAGCTCATATCACATACGTGGAGACCAAAAGCGCACCATCTTGTCCCAGGTAGAGAGATGCAAGGGTAGATTACTGAACAAACTGTCCAGGAAGCGCCGGCCGCAAGTGATCATGATACTTGTTTCACACGTGGCATTTTCATTGTGGGCTTCATCGCTGGCCCAAAGCAAAGTCATAACCTACCCACTCGACCGTAACATCTACAGCCTGAGGGGACAGCCCCGTCCAAGGCGCCAGGATGTCTCTATACACCGATACAGATCTATCCCTGGCTCCAGAGGACCAGCCGAGCAGCTCGACCGCCCTATTGGCGCCTCCACCTCCGCCCACCCTCGACCCCATCCAAGCGCTCGCGTCGGCCCTTTCAGCTCCTTCCGACACACCAGCACAGGCAGAGGCGTTTGTCGCTGCCTCGAGGGCATACGAGGCGAATCCCGATCGGCTTCCCGAACTATGTTCCCAGCTGTTGCCGCTTGCGTGGGACGGCGGAGAAGGCCTCCTGCGTGCATGGGTGCTGGATATGATTGGACTTGCAGTGGGCCGAAGTGAACTACACGGGGAAATCAAGCTCCAAGGTCAGTCATAGCCACCTCGTATCTGCAGGGCATATGAAAGTAGACTAACGATAATCCGCTCTCAGTGGCTCAGCAGGCCCTCGATATTCTCGTTAGAATGCTCGCACTGAATTCAGTGCAAACCGTCCGAACGCTGATTCCGATATTTTCGACCATCTACCCCCTACTGTTCCGCACATTGTGAGTCTACGAGCCTCGATTCGTGGTACGATCCTCTTAACAATTTCTTAGGTCAGCTCCATCGGCCTCGAGGCAACTGTACGACCTGTTCCAACAATCAAAGTCCCGTATCCTGGCGCTTGCCCTTGACCCAAGCAGCCAACCCCAGAGCGCTGGAGTCAAGGCTGCGGCCTGGAAGTTTGTGCAGAAGGTCTTGCTGGCGGGCACGAGGGCGGGTGCGGCCGACCCACGGGTCAGTAGCTTCGCCTTGAACACACAGGGGTGGAGCTGACGGTACCTCCAGTTGCGAGGCAAGGCGCCGGAGGATCCCAACGTCAGCAATATTTCCCCCCGGTCGCCGCTGAACCCCTCGGAGCTCGAAGAAGAGGCAACTCGGCTGCGTGGAGATATTGTTGGACAGCTGTATACGGCTACGTGCGCTTATCCGCTTGCGACGATGACCCGTGACTGACTTGCTGCAGGGATCCCGCCATCCTACATCCCATCTTCCAGACCATTCCTGGATTGTGCAAGTCCCGCCCGACGCTTTCTGCTCTCTTTGTCGCTGCCTTGGCGTCATGGACGCCGGCTCATCTGGAAACCGCCCACCTTCCCCTCATGCAGATCCGCTCTGTCGAAAAGACAGTTCGCATGGTTATGACTCATCTCGTTCGACATCCGCCTCTAGTGGGATATGCGCTTCAGCTGAATGAGGCGATGATGCGGCAGCGTCAGCGGATGGACGTAGCCTGGCAGCGGGAAAAGCAAGAACGGCGCTCAAGAGTCGGTGGAGCTGTCAAACACGAGCTGGATGGCCAGGCGGTGGCTGAAAGCAGTGAGACGGCTGCCAAGAGAGCTCGAGTGGATATCGTTCTGGGCAGCGGAAGGGGCCGTGGCCCAGAGGTGGATGTCACACCCCTGGGCCTCGATGCTGTGGTCGATGCAGTGATAAATGTCTTGGAGACTGCAGCGGATGATTTCATATTGCAGGCTTTCGAAGTGAGCCGTCAGACTGCACGAATTGCAGCGGACTGATGTGTCTAGAATGCTCGGACCGCACTGCGAGCAGAGTCAGTTGATGTGAGTCCGCTCCTGGCGGTACCACTCGGCTTGGTCAAGGAGGAGATCAGAGACGAGGACGAGGAGGTGGTCTTGGATCCGCTCGCCATGGACGTGGACGAAGACGAGGATTTATTGGTCAGTCCGCTTGATTGACTTGTTGATCCATTACTGACTTAGCCTCAGTACGTCGACGAAGATGCCGACGAGCGTGCAGAGGACGCCATCACGTTCACCGAATTCACCTTACCTCCGCCAATACCTTTCGAAACTGCAGTAAAGGAGGAAATTTTGGACACAACCATCGAGCGCATATGGCAAGGCGGATTAGAATTGTCTAGTCTACCTGACAGCGAGGTAGGCGATGGCGTAAAATTGGCGGTCCAGCCAAAGGAAATGTGGATGCTTCTATTAGCGCGATTGGCTACGCGAGGTGTTGGCGCAGAAGGCAAGAGGAAGGCGGTGATCGACTTTGTCATGGCCGACTTTGTGAACCGGTCAGTGATCCGGTCGTTTCCCCTTGGTGATAGTTAATGAGGCAGACTCAAATTGGCAACGGTCTGGCTTAATGAGGAATGGTACAATGACAAAGTCTCATCCACATCAAACTACCCGACCCATCTCAATGCGTTACTGTCCGCCTACCTCGCCGCCAACGAGACTAAAGATAAGGCCCTCAGTGCATTTCTTGCCTCTCTTCCGGAACTACCACCGAGCGTTATCACATCTCTGGAATCATTGTGCTTCGACACCGCCAACAGTGTTATCGGCTTTGTCACGCTCCAGGATCTGGTTGATTCTCGACCGCCTGTACGCCCCACCGCTCTGGCCATCCTGCTCGAACTATGTACCCATCCGGACCGAAAGACAAGAGTTCTGGCCATCCGGACAGTCAGAAAATGGGTCGGGAAGCCTCCCATGTCCACTCAGGTCACTAATTACGCTCTTGGCGTCTTGCGGAGACTGGTTAGCAAGGACAAAGCAGAAGATCACATGGACATTGAGGATGGCGAAGAGGCGGACGAGGCCATCAATTCCCGCTTTCTACCTGCAATCGAAGACATCGATCCCGATAGTGTGCCACAACATGTCGAGCTGGTTTTCGCCCTGTGTCTCCGCTTGCCGGATCTACTGGATGATGTCTTTAGAACGTACCCGAAGATGGCCTTGCCAGTGCAAGAACAGGTAGAAAGCCTTCTCACTCCCCTCATCGCTGGAATGGGCGCCAATGCGAAACTTCTCGATATCGTCCGCAGTTTCCCTCCTGGGGCAGACAAGCTCGCTTTGCGAGTCATCAGTGTCCTTGGTGCGGCTGGTGGTGCAGCTCGTACGGGGGTGTTGGTAAATCTGATCAAGGGTCTGATGTCGGAGCGAGAACTCGATCCGAGATTCATCCTCCCCATCATAGGGCAGTTGGACAAGGTGAGTTTTGGACGAGACATACACTAGAGAGGATGCTAACATGAGGGGGACAGGCCGAGATCGAGAAGCAGATCCCTCGGATCGTCGGCATGCTGGGGACCTCGGATGATGCGAGAGATCTCGTCAGGAATGCATTTGCATCAGTGTTGCAGAAGATTACACCGGCGGACCTGTTGGTCGCACTTCATGCGGAGGAAGGGGGTTTGAAAGCTACCATTGAAGGTGAGGCAAATCTGGCGATATTTGTACACTAGGCTGATGTGTTCTTGTAGCGATCGGAATCTGCTTTTCTCTAACTTCGATCTTCCGCTCAGATGTTCTCGCTTCTGCCATGTCGAGGATCGCGGACCTCCCGTCTCTGCCTGTCGTCTTCCTCCGAACAGTGATTCAAGCAGTGACGACCTACAAGTCCCTCATCCCCTTCATCGCCAACAACGTGCTCCCCAAATTGATCAGCAAGAAAGTTTGGGAGATACCACAGCTGTGGGACGGGTTCGTCAAGCTCGCCAAGATGATCGCGCCTCATAGCTTTGGCGCGCTGTGTCAGTTGCCCAAAGAGCAGTTGAGAGATGTCCTGGGCCGGCAGCCGGGTCTCAAGGATGGTCTCAGAGCATACTTGGTAGGCAAGGGGCAGAGCAAGACTGCACTGGTCGAGGTAAGCTCGATTTTGCGGATCCTGGCCGACGGCTTGCTGATCGATGCAGATTTTTGGTAGCGAGTGATGGGAAGCAGTGGTGAATTGCAGAATTGGCACGAATGCAAGGGACAGGAGCGGCGTTATGGCATTTAAAGCATTGTGTTGTATTCCTAGCATGGCATGCGGTCTTCCTGTTATGATACGCTGTGCTCGTCCGTCGGTGTTGTCGTCTCGGAGCTGTCAGAGCAAGATTCGGTAATACGTCTCGCCGGGCGTCATTGAGCTTCTCGTGACCAAAAAGTCTAGACTTAAAGCTACCTTTGTCGTAGGCCTTCCCGAACCATCCATTCATGTTTTGAAGAGTGTCTTGGACGAGGGCTGCGAGCATCGCGACTGTGATAACCGGCCCCAAACTGCCCACGACCCACCCAGAGAAGCAGAAAGAGGCACTATTCATTGCTACCCGCCAACGACTGTTTACCGTCCTCTGCCTATCCCCCGACAATCCACCGTCTTCCGCCCATTCACTGCTCCGCCGCTCCTCATCGTGCTCTGGGCACCGCAGCAAGACCGACCTTACGACGGCCCCGCAGCCGCAGCCGCACGACGTGGCTCCGAGTGGGTCGAGTCCGAGTCCTGCTTACCCCGTTTGCGCCGCCGCTGCCGCTGCCATCAGACGGGCAAGGAGCCGATCAGTCCGATCAATTCGGCTCTAACCTTACTCGGCCAGGTCGTCGGGAGATTCACAGCTCACCAACGTGCCGCTCGGCGTTGCTGGCGTTGGCTGACGTTGGCTGGCGAGTGGAGGAGTGATCTACGGGGAGATCAGCGCCGATGCCTCCCAAGCTCGGTGGAGGAGGAGGTAGTACTGCGAGAACCTGTGACAATTGCAGGAAACGAAAGGTTAGTCGCCCCCTCCCTTCTTCCGGTTTCCCTCCCCCTGCACCCTCCCAGCCTTGCGTGGCCTGGTCGCTGCTGGACCGCCGGCTCGACACGCATCATCACTTTCTTACTCGTCGTCCGCCGCTCTTGTATCACACCGTGTCGTCTTCACCTTCACGTGCAACAGCTGACCAATGCCTCGTCCTCGCCCTCGCCCATCTCGCGCCTCCACCTCGACCTCTACCTCGTCGGTGCGACCTGATGCTCCTTGAACAACAACATCGACGACGTCGACCCCCATCACGGCCGATTCCCGCGACACCCGATGCGCCACAGATCAAGTGCGTCGAGGATACCAATCTGAGTGCCCCGTGTGAGGGGTGTCGCAGACTCGGCTTGGATTGCAGGCATGACTATGTAAAGAAAAAGCCTGGACGCAAGAACTCGTGAGTCGCGCTGGATACTGGGGGCCGCTCTAGCTATGCTGGTTGGCCGATGTAGCTATGCCGCTTGTCCAATCTAGCTATGACCGGCGGTCGGCGGCAAGTGTTTGCCTGGTTTCTGTATCTGCCTCGAAAGTCTAGATGGTATCTGCATTTGACTGGACAAGAGACTAGATGGCAACAGCTTGCTGACTTCTTGCAGTTTCGCCCTCGCTTTGAAGGCTGCTCAAAATGGGGAAGACTTCAAACCACTGGGTGCACACCGATCTCCGTCGCTCAACAACCATCTCCCGTCAATGTCGTTCCCCTATCCTCCGATTGGCACCGTCCGCCATGCTCAAGCTCCCCAAACGCCGGAATCCACTGGACCACAGGCAGCCTTTTCCCTCCTTTCGCCAATACCACCATCCAATCATTCCCTGCGCGAAAATCACCCCACCAATTTGTCGTCTGAATACTCGGTGCCGTCGCAGGCGTCATCGTCCACCATGGCGCAGCCCTTACCCGGCCGTCCGTCATCCTCATTCGCTGTATCGTCGTTCGCCTTTTCTCCATTGGCTCGCGGACCCAACGATGCGAGCCTCAACTGGCTGGATTCTCTCGTAGAACCCTCTGGCGGGGGCTGGTTCGGCGCCACAGATTTCAACCTCGACGGTGCCAGTAGAATCCCCACGCACTACATATCGGACCAGGCACAGCTACTCTCTCTCGAAAGCCCAGAACACCTCCTCGGGAGTGGCCCACCCAGCAATGCCGGCTCGACCAAGCCCCAAGCTCTGCCGGTCGCCAAGCGTGAACCACAATTGGACGATGTAACAAGCTGGGCCAATATCTCCCATTTCATCTCGCTCTTCCTTCAGTTCCTCTATCCACTCCTTCCCCTCGTGCACCGACCCACATTCGCTGAACATCTTGCAACCCGGAGAGATCTGCGAGACACAGACTTCAGGGCTCTGCTGCTCAGCATCGGTGAGTCACTGAAAGGACACATGCATCGGGCTTTGAGCTCACTCGTATAGTGGCGTATGTCATCTCCCAGCTGCCCACCACCCGGCTGGTCAATGATCAGTTTGATATCGAGGGCCTCAAACAGCTCCAACGACGCTGTCATCGCACCTGTAAAGCCCTGCAGCGGACATATTACGGCCCCACCAATCTCACCCAGATCTGCACGATCGTCTTGTAAGCCTTCTCCCCTGTTGCCGTGTGTTGAGTCACTCATAAGCAGCGACACGTTCTACCTCCTATCGATCGGCTTGAGTCATACAGCGGGAGCGAGGCTCGGCCAAGCTATCCAACTGGCTTTCTCGATGGGCATGCACAGTGATGCCAAGACCACGGCACTTGGACTGGACGCCATCGAAATACAATTGAGACGGCGCGTTTTCTGGCAACTATATGCAAGCGACAAGTACGTGCATGCGCCGTTATTGGGAGCTTGTTCGTCGATTTCTCATGCTGTGTAGGACCCGTGCAATACCCGGATCGCCGATGCTCATCAACGACTTTCAGGGAGTCTGCTCCCTGCCGGAGCCGACCGATGATGATTTCATCACTTCCCAAGGCATGTTCCCTCAACCACCGTCCCGCCCTTCTGTCATTGCGGGATTTGTCTGCCTGTCTCGCGTCTTCCGCATCTTGTCCGAGTGCTTTTTCCACCATCGCTGCATCCTATCCGGTTACCCGTCAGTCAGCACCGAGTGGACTGTCAATGCCGAAGATCGACTACACAAGATCCTGCGTGAGATGCCGCCAGCCATCCAAGATCCGGGGGTGGTATCGGTCGAAAGTACGAGGAATGCCTTTGCGATGCAAAGAGCGAATATCTTGATCACAGCGGCGATCTGCAAGTTTGCACTTGTCAGTGGGGTGTTGGACTGGATTGGACTTGGGTGCTGACTGTCATAGTACGACCTACGAGCAGCACTGAACGTCGACGAAGACCAACTGGCAAAGGAACGGGAAAATATTGCCAGAGAGATCCATTCGTTGCTCATGAAGTCAGCAATACTACGTAGTACCTCTCTTTTTAGCTGACTCTCTCAGTATTCCGGTCGAGGATCTGGCGTCGAACGGCGAATCTGTGCGCGGGAAAGTCTTTCATATCGCCTGCGCCTTGTGTGCTCAGCTGCCAGGAAACGACGCCGACCAAGAGCTCATTAGGGACTGGTGCAACATGGTGAGTTGTACGGTCATGCAGAGTCTCTCCGGAGGGCTACACCGCTAGAAGGCTTAGCTGACAAATTGGGCAGTTTTCCGCGATCAGCTTTGTGCAGATGCCACCGCCGCCACCTGACGCCGCGCTGGACAGTAGGGCGAATTCACCACCTGCCATGGGCTCCCCTGCGCTGCGTTTAGCAGCTCGGTCGTCGTGAGCTGCTCTGAGAAGAGTAAGAAGCGTCGTGGGACGCGATGACTGTTGTATTGTTGTTTCATACTACACGATTTCATGCGCATCTTTCATGCAGGCGTACCATGCGGACGATTGCATGCGTATTCGCCTAGTTGCGGCGGCGAGTGGCCAGTGGCAAGTGACAAGTGGCACTCTGATTCAACCTGACTGTACTGCTGCAGACTGCTACCTGATGCATAATCCCTGCCGAGAGCCGGGGAACTCCCTGGCAGACACTACAATGTAGCGGCTCTAGCGATATACATTCATCCGGCGTCCCTGCTCCTCGCCGTAGCTGCTCTCAGACGTACAGTACCATCCTCTAAAGCATCCTGCAAGAGCACTTTTTCCCCGGTTTGTCGATTTTTAGCAGTCACATCACTGGGTGGGAAACGCAGACTTGGTCTCGTCCGTGCGCTTCGAATCGGCCGTCAAGATCTCGTTGAGCCTCGTTCGCTGCTTGCAGTTCTCTGCGACTTGGGTCAGTACTTGTTCTGCCACTGCAAGCCTTCCGGGACCACTTGCCCCACGTCACGGGGAGACTCCAAGAAGTCTCATGGTGGGTGAGGTAAGGCAGCAGCGGGGCACATCGAGAACGCACGGAACGAAAAGCTCTTGGCGAGCTCGTCTAGCTGTTCAAAGTTGAGGCCCTCAAAGTACTGCCCGAACTCGTGACATAGCTCCTCCTGCGATGATGATCAGCGTCGCCGTTTGATGACCAAAGAGTCTGTAATCGACTCGTAGGTGTACAGGGTGGACAAGTCGTGTCGCGGAAGGCTGGAGGCAACCAAGCAGTACGTACCGAAAGGAGGATATTCCGCACCAGTCGGCCGATATGGGTCGCCGGCTTCCAGGTCTGCGGGTACCGCTTGCTGAGGGACGGCACCGACTCGAGGAACCACTTCTCGAGCGGGTCGAAAATGTGTCGCACGGGTGTATCGTCGCATCCCCATTCGTCCGCCGCGGTCGCCTGCGCATCGCTTTGTCAACACTCTGTTTCTCTGTGGCTTCGGGATATGGTTTCGAGCTCTGTAACGAGGAACAGAGAGCTGACCTTCTTCTTCGCCAGGAACGGCTCGAGCAATTTCATGTACGCCGTGTCCTCGCCCGCGTACACCATGCCCTGGTAGCCTATATCCTTGTACAGCCAGATACTCCAGCTAGCCCTCGCCTTGGCATAGATGTCGAGCTGGCACTCCAAGACCGCATACCGCCGCTCGTTGATTGCTTCCCAGTCCTCGAGGCCGTCTGAAGCCGACTGGTAGACCGGCCCAAATTCACCGTTCCAGATCGGCGAGTGATGCTGCTGCATGTATTCTACCTTGCGGGCAAATGACTTTTCGTGGATCGCGACTTGCTCCGGCGTGCCCTAATGTCCGTGTGAGCCGATTTGGAGAAGTCACCCCGAAAGATTTCAGGCCAGGTCAGGCTTGATCCAGTGACTCACGGTAAAGTCTGCAGGCGGGTTGGGGAATCCGTATCTGCGCTACTTAGCCTCATAGTCCCTCGGGAACAGGTGCGGCCCTTACCTCGAATAATCATGGCAGGCATATACCGCGTTGGGCAGTGGCTTACCAAAGTGGCTAAAGTCGGCGCCAAAGGTGCTGCACCGGCATCAACCCACTATCACGTTCCTTCAAAGCTGGGAGAAGCTCACTTGCCGTCGAGGAACAAGATGTGATCAGGGTCGATAGCCCGAATCGCCTTCTCCACCCGTTCATAGAACGCCAACAAACGGACATGCTGAGCATCGGTCGGCTCGTTGAGAGGGTTGTAGCCTGCCACCCAGGTATTGTTCTTGTAATGCTATTGCGTGTCAGCAAAGTACCCAAGGCAGTGATGCGACCGTGACTAACCCTGGCGAGGTGTTCCCAGATCAGAATGGTGCGATCTTGAAAATCTTTGTGGTCCCAGACTGCCTCCCGTCAGCACATCTGAATATTCAGGCTAGCCAGACACACAGAGCGCTTGGTGTCCTCCTGCATCCGCATGCCAGTCGATGTTCTGGCCGCCGGGCGCAGCGTGCAAGTCGATGACCGTGTAGATCCCGTACTTTGCGCACTACAGCAGTCAGCGCGACCGGCTTCGCCTAATCAGACACGGAGCGCACAAGGTCGATCACTCGGTCCAGGTGTTTCAGACCTTCTGTCTTGAAGACTCGCGGGTTCATGTCGTCCTCGAAATGCCGGTAGTTCACCTACCGAGCTCTCTCAGCTTTCCCCGTGGCAGAGACGATAGACACACCGGCAAGCGAATGCAGTTCAGACCTAGCGAAGCAAAGAACTTGGCATCGTCATCCCCGAAGAAGTATTCGAGAAACTGATCGCCTGCTTTAGCGTTCTTCTGTCCCCGGAAGTCGGGTGCGCTGGGAACACACCTTGTCGAAGAAGTACTCGTACTTTTCCTCTCCCACAGCCTGTTTGATAGCTGCTCGGGCTTGGTGCTCGTGGCCAGGATACCCAGTGATGAAGTTCTCCATGTTCACTGGACCGTCAGCCGAGCCGCGCGCCAAAGTCAAGATATCTCACTCCATCCTCCCAAACCGGCTCCTAGGGCTGGGTCAGCCGTGTCCAAGGAGAAGCTTGAACGGCGCACCTTTTAGCAAGATTGGCTCGCCATGCAGGAGGATATTCTCCCCCTTGACGACGAGGTAGTCGCTCCCGTGGCCATTTGTCGCGCTACTCATCATGCAATGGTGACCTGCGTCCTTTGCAACTACGGCAGAAAATCTCTTGCAGTTTCCGTTGGGTCACCACAATATGACTCTGTCGCCAGTCAGCCAACGGCGATTACGAGCTCGCTGCTCGCTGCTCGGTAGATATGGCGGAGGCATGTGCTGTCCGGGAATCTGTCAGGACGGGATACCCGCCTAATACCACCCCGAGCCCCTGAACTCACGAGCTTGCGCACATTGCTTACCCAGTATAACAAACCTCTCTCTCCCAAAGCTGGAAACGGGGCAATTGGGGAACACAGGGTTCTCCACAGCAAACGATGCGGGGCTATTGTGCGGGAGGGGCAAAAGGGCAAAACGCCGCCACAAGCCAAGAGTAATCGGCCCGATTCAAGTTGCTTAGAGTTGCGCTACTGTCATTTCACCTGCTCTCAATTGCTCACCTCATCTCCTCTTTGGGTGAAGGTGGAAGAGTCTTTGAGCGGGTAGGAGACGACGGGAAGACGGGCGGACAACAGTACGCTTTGATAGCCATGGACAATACTTCATCTATCGGATCGTTCTCGGTAGATAGGACAGGAACGACGAGCCCGCTTGGGTCCAGGATAATGCCCCGGACGGGGGTCCAGAGAATCGGTCCGTGATGCCCAACTGGGCACAAGTATATAATTGAGCTTGCCTGGATCCCCGCACTTTCGACTGTGGGCTCCAGTAACCATCTCACCGGATCCCCAAACCACCCCCCAACGCTTCTTGACAGCTGGAGCAAAAGTCGCCACGACACAATGGAGCATGCCGTACACACTGGTGGAGGCGGTTACGACGAGTTGGCGCGCATCCTGGCGGGGCGCAACACTTCGTGGTACCATGGCCCGCTTCTCAAGACCAGCATGATCTGCTTCTTGCTGCTCATGACTTCGATGAACAACGGATACGACGGAAGTATGATGAACGGTCTGCAGTGAGTTTTCTTGGTACTATGGGGGCAAGTAGCAAAGGCTGCTTGCAGGCTGTTAGAGCCGTAGATCTCCTGAATTATGAACCAGGCCTAACGTCTTCAGGTCTCTTGACACTTGGAAGGACTTCTTCAACAACCCGCATGGCTCTGTTCTTGGTGTCTTCAATGCCATCCAGTCGATCGGCGGTATCGTCGGTCTCCCCTTTGGACCCTTCATCAATGACCGATTTGGCCGACGATGGACCATGTTCCTTGGCGCAGCGAGTGAGTCTCACTCTGCGGGTAGCAGTCAAGGATAACGCGGTGCTTGCTAACAACGCTCTAGTCCAGCTTCTGGGTGTTGCTCTCCAGACTGCCGCTCAGAACGTCGGCATGTTCATTGGCTGCCGGTTCCTCATCGGGTTTGGTCTCGCCTTCTCCTGTCTTGCTGCCCCGACGCTTGTGACCGAGCTTGCGTTCCCCACTCACCGAGGGCCCATGACTGCACTGTACAACTCGACGTGGTACCTCGGCTCGATCGTGGCTGCCTGGACGACGTATGGTACTTTCCGACTGAACAACACCTGGGGCTGGCGCATCCCGTCCGTCCTCCAGGGTGTTCCTTCGCTCGTCCAACTATGCTTCATCTTCTTCATCCCCGAATCGCCTCGCTGGCTTATCGATCACGGCCGAGATGAGCAGGCCATTCAGATCTTGGCCAAGTATCACTGCAACGGCGACTCTTCTGATCCCCTCGTGGCGTTCGAGTATAACGAAATCAAAGAGGCCAACCGGATCGAGCGCGAAGCGAGCAAGTCGTCCACTTACCTCTCGCTTTTCCGAGGCCGAGGCAACATCCGCCGCATGCGAGTCATCATTGCCATTGCCTTTTTCTCTCAGTGGTCCGGGTACGTCCCATCACAAACAGCCTGTCACCGCCAAGCAACGCGCTGATGCGACCATGCAGGAACGGTATCGTCTCGTACTACTTGAACATTGCCCTCAACGGTATTGGCTTCCGATCCGAGTCCAAACAGACCCTGATCAACGGTATCTTGCAAGTCTTCAACCTGGCCACTGCCTACCTCGGTGCCTTGGTCGTGGACAAGGCTGGCCGACGTGTGCTCTGGCTCGTATCTGCCGGCGGAATGTGCCTCGTCTACATGTGGTGGACCATCGCCAATGGCGTCTACGCCAAGTCTGCGTCCAACCTCGACGCCGACGGCAACGTCATCAACCCCGATCTTCCAAGCACACCCAACAAGAACGCCGGTAACGCCGTCCTTGCCGCCATCTTCCTCTACTACGCGTTCTACAATCTCGCCATGTCGCCTCTGCTCGTCTCGTACACGGTCGAGATCTTGCCGTTCCGAATCCGATCCAAGGGCTTGATGGTCATGCAGATGTGCGTCAACGCATCCCTCGTGTTCAATCAGTACGTCAACCCGGTCGCCCTCGATGGCATCGGCTGGAAACGTGAGTCCCGCCTCCTTCACTTGCCCATGATTTCCATCTCACGTGTCCTGTAGTGTACATCGTCTACACGGTCTGGATCGCGTTCGAGTTTGTCTACCTGTGGTTCACAGTCATCGAGACCAAGGGCAAGAACGGCCCGTTGCCACTGGAAGAGATTGCACAGCTGTTCGACGGAGACGACAAGGTGGCCGAGCTCGAGGCGCGCACAGTGGCGGGAATGAACGCCGATCACGCAGCAGGTACACGCAACGACGAGTACAGCGAGAAGGGAGAGGACAAGACGGAAATGGCCCACGTCGAGAAGGTGCAGTCGCTGCGTGCCTAAGCGTGCATCAGGGGAGATGGTCGAGGTCGCCGTCCAGACAGTGATCAGGTCCCGGGAAGGAAACAAGCGGGGAGGGTTTGTGGTGAGGTTATCACCGTAGCGGATCTCAGGAATTTTTGGTGTAAAGGCTCTGACTGTAATAGTGTCATGCATCTGCCTTTCAATGCGCTTGGATTCAACCCGAGCGGGCGGGTTGAATACGCCCGCTCGGGTTGAATATTGCACCTTTTGGGCCAAGCCACCGTAGTGTACTGGTTAGCACTGCCGTGACAGAATGCGTCAGAGCGCAGGCCATCAAAGGTCGTTGCACATACTCTGAGAACACTCTCGAGCTTCCAGCGGGAGAAACTCTCAAAGTGTCATGCTATGCGTGCGTATATTGTGGACGATGCCCGGCTTCGTTTTCCTCAGAGACTTTGAAGAGGACCCAATTTGAAGAACGCTTAGTTATTTGTGGGGGGGTAAACCGTCATAAATCGCCAAAGGACTTTGACGACCCTCTTCAAAGCTTTCTTCAAAGGTTTTCGAAGGCAGCCTGGCGACAGACGGCGACTCCCCGCGCCCGAACGGTGTGTGAGGGTCGCACCAAAAGTAGGCCCAATGTCTTGAAATAGACACGACTGAGGGCATATGTGAGGTGGGAGGATATTTCCAGTGTAGTCATCAGAGGGCTCTCCGAGTAAGCGGAGCTGACAAATCCGGAGCACAGAGAATCAGCCCATCATGTAGAGCAAGAGCAGGGTCGGCCAAGAGCTCAGCTCGGCCAATCTAGCACGTTCCACCGAGGAAGGTGGGGCTTCATGTAAATCGCCGATGCTCCGCAAAGACCAAGGATATCGGGTGGCGACCATACTGCTTGTTCCCCTCTTTTGTTCAAGCCGGGGAATGAGACGCTCTCGGGAGACGAACAGATTTGGTCCGGTGACGGCAGAGCTTCTGGCCGTGATCCTTTGGGCAGGACTTTTGCAAGGGTCTCGCTTGAGGAGCGACTATATAAAAGCAAGGAGGGGAATTCAAGACCTGATCACACGTTCTCAAATTTCCTCCAGCACCAGTACTGGCATCTAACGACTCAGAAGCCCTCCCTCATTGACTGTTCGTCCGCCTTACCTGATGAGTTCGCAGAGACAATTGCCGATCTCAAGAACACTGCTTGGCGCCTTGAGCAACAACGAGTCGTATATCATCCCGGTCCAAAGGTCCCAGTGCGACATCAACATCACCGATGTTAGAACGGATGGGCGTACGTTGAGCCTCAAACTGGAGAGACAGGACTCGATCGCCAGTGGCACTAACCAAATGACGGTTCGTTCCAGATCGACCGCGTCAGTAGCCACCTTTTTGGCTTCCCGGATGAATTTCCTCTCGGCGAACGACCACAGATTGGTCACAGCTTTAGCTGCTTTTGGTAGGGCGCCCCATACCGAGGGCCGGTACATATACTACGATGACTGCACTCCGGATGGGTCTGAAACCATAGATTTATGTCAAACGCATGACGCTACGTGGCTCAATATCATTTGCAACCGGGATGACGAGCCTTCCCAAGGACGGGAAGGGGAATGGATCAACTGGAGGCAACCCGAGAGATCCGTCGTGCGGCACAGTATGACGCTCCGCAGCAGGACCAAAGGCTGATCTGGCCATTTGCGGCCATTTTCACATTGCTTCCCGGTCGATGGCGTAGGCATTACAAAAGGCGCGACTGCGATGCACGCATGCATATACTTTTGCTTGCCGCCCATTTCTCTGGACTTGGCAGGCATACCCGCCCTTGTGCTATGAGACACGAGCTTAGCTCAGCGAGAGTGGTTGGCGCAGCTGGCGGAAGGTCCGAAAACGGGCGTCTTTGAATGTGCTCACCCTGCTCGGGTCCATAAAGCATCAAGGATCGTGTTAATGATGCCTTGTGCCAGCCGTTCTCTCTTCAGCTGGGTCGGGTGGGACCCACCAGTCCGTGCGCGCCGCCGTGCTTCAACTTTTAGTCTCCGTATTCCCGCCGCGTTACGTAGCACCCGAGGGGCGGCTTTCCAGCACACTGTCTCATTCTGTTGAGAACAGAGCATCCCAAGCATGTGTTCGTCTGGAAGTCTGAAGCGGGCTCTTGCGTAGCCTCGCTCCCGAGGCTCCTTTCAAAGTCGTTGCTGAGGCGAGTTGGGAGCTTCGATATGTGATCCTTTCGCAATTTCTTTTTTGCAACTTCTGTGAACGAGTCTACAGGAAGAGAGCCTGCAGGAAGATCCAAGTCGAGCGTCTCTGTTATTTCACTCGGGACGTCTCTCCCTCTAAAACACTTCATCCGACTCATCCGTATCTGATTTGTTTCCCTCAATCACGACTTTGATGAGTGGCCAAATTTCCAGGCGACGTACGTTGTTCGACTCGCTGGGAAACGACGAGCTATACTCGTACATTCCAGACGCCGGGAGAAGGCGCCATTCCTCCCAGCCAAACACGCCCGACGAGCCTTGCTCGTCCTCGTTGACACAGGACAGTACTACAGAGAGCCTCGTCCAAGTCGAACAGCTCACATTGTCTCCAGATGGCACGGTGCTGAGACTGAAATTACGCCTGAGAAATCCGTTCGGACTGATATACGCTCCTGCCCCTCTTGGTGGTTGGCAAATCACAGTCGTACCGTCGAGGCTCTTGAAGCAAGATTTCGAAGACCCTACCTTCTCCCAGTTCTGGGCTAGGAAACAGAAATTTCGGTCGGTACTGAGCGCCAATTTGAAATCGGCTGTGACAGCCTGGTGTGAGGATCCTCAGAAATCCTGGCACGAAGATCAGAATGGGACGATATGCCTCACGGGGGACGACACCGACGAGCGTGGACCCATTGCATGGCTCAAACTGGTTGTACCTACAGAGCCCTCGTCGGCGACACAGGGTACCTCGAGCAGAATGGGAATTACGAGCGGCCAATCAAGGGGCAGAAGAGAAAGTAAAACGAGGATCGGCGTAAGCACGTCCCCATACAATCTACGAAATCGTCCTGAGAAGCAAGTCACCTCACGGAGCGCAGGGGTAAGGACAAATGCTTCTACGACATCACGTTACAGCCTACGCAGCCGGACCGTGAAACAATTCACTTCTGATTGGGATAGCCGATTGCGCAGAGGGACAGCCTGATAGTACCGGCGTTCTGTACATAAAGCACATGTTGTTGAAGCATATGATATCGTTTAAGCATATCGTTGAGCAATGAGGTGATCTTGGCAAGTTTTCGTTGCCCGACTTACTGAACTGCTACCGCAAGCACAGCTATACTGCCATTCCAGGTTTAAGCCACTCCTTTGCCTTACCAATCCCTCTGTTCATGCAACGTTTGTCAAAGGTTACCTTGAATCGTGATGATATATGACTAAAGCGGAAGCTCGATGCCTTCTCTTGTTGCCTCTGCAGCGCTCCTCAGACTCTTTCATTGGCTGACTACATTGACTACATTGACTACCTGGTGGTATGGCCCACCTGATGGATCATATTCCGTCGCTCCCGCCTAGCTACTCAAGGACTATGATTGGCTCGTTGCAGAACCGTGAACCGTACTCTCACAGGTCCGAATCCTACCTTGGTGGCGAATACCACATCGACGTCACTCATGCCAATGTGTCTCCTGGCAGCGGGACCTTGCGCATCGGGCTGCAGGTCACACAGGATTTCAAATTGGAGCCAGCGGCACTGGGCACCGCCGTGTCACAAACATATGACCCCGCTGATGACAATGACGAAAACGCTCTAACAATCATAGTCTCGCCGACTGTGGCGTCCAACTTTACCTCGGCTGAAATATCTGGCTACTGCAACGCCAGACGGGAAACACTGGCCCAAGCCCATTCTAGCATCATTCTCGCCCTGGAAGAATGGTGCTGGCAGCTTGAGAACGGCTCACAGAGCATAGAGAAATTCTACCGAGAATCGCACGACGGGAAATGGGCATTGGACTTTACGTTGGTTCATGGGAATTGCGGTGCGCGGATCTCTCTCACAGCCGACCCCGACGACGGTCCGTCCACAACCAAAACAGCCGGCTCGAGAGTCGCCACCTTGAGACAGGAGATGATGGGAGCGGGAACCATGACAGATGCACTTGGCAGACGCGCGACGGGCGAGACAAAGACAAAACTCCGCACAACGTCGAGTCCGACATCTGGCGAGTCGACGCGAAAGCCCAAGCGTCGGCGGCCGTCCTTGGATGAGCAATCGTTTCGGTCAACAGGCGGGTTCAGGATATCGGCGCTCACACCCAGGCAACCTCTCCCTCGGAGATCAAGTGGACCGAGCACGTCCACAGCCTCCTAGCTAGAGGAGAGTCGCTAAACAACTGGCCGCACCGCGGGAGTACTCTGTCAGACTGGGATAACGCCACCGAGTCTGTAGGAATTGTGGCTAGCGGCGTTCAACGACCCTTTCAATTCCAACTCAATGCCCTCCATTCCGTACGATCTTAACATGTTAAGCTGATTGGTGGGACCCTAAAGAGTCGTCACATGCATGACTGTGCGCATTCCTGCATAGTATAACATGCTGAAGTATCGGCTGTCTGCGCCACAACTGCCTTATGGCGTATAGTTGTCGTGTCAACCTTCCGTCACTCTACGATCCAGCTCCCACCGCATGCACAACCGGTTTGCCGCTCCGACTTCCACCCAGACCAACCTGTGGCGTCCCAGGAAGCCTCCACTTCATCAACCAGGACAACGACCTGACTTCGGTCCTCGCGTCGAAGCGCGACAGTACGCCAACCACACCTGATACATCGGGCTGCTCCGGTCGCCCGAGTTTCTCGTGGTGAAAGACGCGTAATAGGAAGGTACGTGACACAGTCATACACTTCCTCTTCGGGAAGATCAGATTTGAACAGCGACGAATGGTCTGGAAGCGCCGCGAGCAGTGGTTGCAGCACACTGCGAATCGGTCCTAGAGATAGATTGACCAGCGAGGACACGACCTGCTCTTCCGAAACGGCATCTATAGGGACTGCCCATGTCAGTCAACATGGCAATGAGTGGTTGCTGACCCTTCGATAAGTTTGTCACAGCGCGACCCCAGGCCACCATATCCACGCCGAGACTGTCTGTTAGACGCCTCAACCTTTCCTGGAGAAGGACAGTGGCCCGTGCATCCTTGCCAATCGCTGAAGGCAGGAATCGGCTCTCAGTCTGTAGGATCGGCCTTTCCAAGGCAAGAACGAATCTGGAATAGGCCATGACTTGCGCCAACACGAGGACAATAAGCGGCCGGAGACCCGGATGGAGAACTGTCAGGACACGTCTAAAGCCTTATCCTAGTCAGTTTTGTTCTTTGATAGAGAGAGCACTTACGATCAAGGTCCGGCGACGCAGACCACTCGAATTCCCCGCGCACGATCACCGTCTCCCGGAAGAGTTCGACAAGCGTAGTTAATGCCCATTCTGCAACACCGCACAAGCCCCATACCGAGTCTGTCATGCTGAATGAGCTGAGCAATACAAGGTCTCCCGTCCGACTGACCCAGATCAAATTCAATATGACCTCGGCTGCTGGATGTTGCGCAGCGCGAGAACAGCCGGCTGGCTTCAAGGAGATGGAGGAGTTCAGCAGCTAACTGTAGCCGGGCATCTTGGGATGATCTTCAACAATCAGCTTCACCACCCAAGTGGTATTCTGTCTCACTGATAAAGAGCAACTTGGAGTTGAAGAAGTTCTGCGAGCGAAGTTACTCCTACCTCATTATCAATCATCGTGTAGGCGCGGGCGAGAACATCAGGCACGACAGCTACATGTGTCAGACAGTAATGGACTCGGCCGTCAGGTGACGTACAACCTTGCTCATCTGCGCGTATGTGGCCGCTGACAGCTCGGACGACATCGGAGTAATCGAAGCCCTGCTTGATCGCCAAGAAGAAAGCTACGGAGATATCCTCCACATCACTCGAACTCTCATTTTCTGCCAGCATGTCAACTCAGAGTGGCAGCTCTCCTAGACAAGGACGGCTTACCACTGAGAGCGGATATGACTACTGGGATAGCTCCGAAGTCTCTTCCGACGACAGCGGCCAAGCCGAGACAACCACGATCCACGCTCTGGCTGGTTACCAGCTCCAGACCTTTGATGGAAGGCAATTCGCCTAGGTCAATGCCTCTCCCACAGAGCACTTCCCAATGGGATTGGTCGTCCGCTGCCTTCCCATCACTCGACGCAGGAAAGAGATTGATGTGGTTCAGCGAGGGTCCCGCTGCGGTTTGCAGAATAGCCAGTGCCAGAGTACGGTTTTGAATGTCAGGTAGTGGCGCGATGGCGAGTATAGAAGTGGAGGCAGGGGATGTAGATGAGACCAGACAATCCGGAATGACAGACTAGTGGCGTTAGCTCCGCTGGCTCAATTTAGATATGCAAGAAGCCTACCCAGTCCGAAGCGTGCGCGGTCTCAGCAGGGTTTGAGATTTCAGAAAAGCTTTCCGATATCTCCACTTCCCGCCTCTCGAATCCCAGCACTTGGATGGTACTTGGGGTGCCGTCCGTATCTGACGCTCCTCAGTTTTGCAGCAGGAAAGAACGCACCTTGCTGCTCGCTGTATATGCAAGCTACTGCCACACTCTCTTGAGAACTTTTGCGACTTTCAGAAAATTCTGAGGCCAAACCATCTGACTGAATTCTCCTCTCTTGGTAGAGGGGTATAAAAACCATTCCTTGCAGTGTAGCATTTTTTGGCGCAGTATCTGGCAGTCTAGGCATCGGAGTTATCGTCATGTCTGCCCACGTTAGTCGGCTTATGGTGATGTGCAAGCTCTGAACGTACAATGTCTTTGGTCCTCCTTTACACCCACCTCAAGTCTTGCCACACCAGGTCCATTGACATCCTCCCATCCTACCCAGACACCTTCACTACCTGCAACCATCCCCATCCAACCTTTCTTGAGTTCCCCGCCGCCAGTTGGCAACAGTGTCGTATCGGTCATACTAGGGACATGACAACGGGTGTGTGTGGGTGCATGAATATCCATCATTGCGTACCTGGAGCTGTTGATGGCATCACTGTCGAGATTATGGCGATGGGGGTGGGCACAAGGAGAGACCAGAGAGATTCCAGCAGAAGTAAGGATCAGGAAGACCGGGCCTTGACGAGAGTTCCAAGCAGCGGGCTGCCGAGGTCCACGAGCAGCCGCTCGCCCTGATACAGTATGGATGCGGGGAGGGTAGAGGTGCATGATGGCGAGGGGGGCCAACGACAAGGGAACAACACCATGGGTTGGGACGGCTTGCGTGGTGGTGATTGGGGAGAGGATGGAGGCTGGATAAATCGCGATGGCACCTCCGGAAGTCGCAGGATACGGATGAAAGATGACGACCCACTCCCCATCTGGCGAGACGGACACTTGTTGGCCCGGAGTCGTAACGCTTGGATGAGGTAACACTCGAGGAGAGGATCGGGAAAAGACTGAAGTGAACAACTGTCCCGCGGTCGGTGAAGGCGAAGGGTATATCAGATGGGACGTGGTAGGATGGAACGAAGCGGATTTACTGGAAAGGTCAGGCACTGCACATTGCAAGGAGAGCTCACCTTGCACCGAGGAGAGGAGGCGACGCCTTGAGATACCGGAGCCGCCTCTGAGCATGTTTGGAACTCTCGGCAGTGGTCTCGTCGTCTGCCTCCATGTTGGACAAGCTGTGTGACTGGGAAGAGCGTCCAGTAGTTAGCACCTTGGCGAGCGCCATCATCTTCGGTGCATGAGTCACGTGACCAGAAATGCTTCCGCTCACCTTGACGCGCAGCCCGACCGACGCGTGCCTTCTCCAACTTTCTGCGATTCCATTTTACATCTCTCTCTCTCTCTTGCTTGCTTTCTGCTCTTCTCCACAACATCTGTCTTTTCAAGCATCTCAAGCATCCTAAACGACGCATACATACAGCACATCTGTCGGGACCATCTCAAAGACAAGCCTAGACCGAGAAGAAAGCTCAGCCACAGCAAGACATTTTCAGCCGGCCGTTACCATGCCTCCTGGGAAATCCGCTTCACTCGAGGAACTGTCCGAGCGGTGAGTCGGCTCGAGATTGCCAGTCCAGTCTACTGACCGTGTGCAGTATCATCTACTCAGACAGATGTGAGGCTGGCCAGGATGTCCGCATGTTCTCCAGCTGACGTACTACCAGATTCAGACGACAATTTCGAATACCGTCATGTCATCTTGCCAAAACAGATGCTCAAACTGATACCAAAATCGTCCGTATTCTCTCTCTATCTTGATGAATGCAAGCTGATCGTTTGTTACCAACTTGCTCTTCATTTGTCCTCCTAGTCCGTGTATGTTTGGCTGCCCCGATCCATCATCCCATCCATCTTCGCTCGCGATTGCCCTCGTTGTTACGCTCATCTTCATCCTGCAATGTGCACCCGGATCGACGATTTCACGGACATCCCGGTATTTTGTTATCGTCATTCTGGTCTGGCATGTCGCTGTCGATCCTCGCTCAAACCCTCTTTACCGGATGACATCACCTGGACATTTTTTTCCTCTTGCCGTCCCGTTGCGATTAAACAGCTATTTCGTGCCGGATGACTCTGGGCTCCTTCGGATTCTTGATGAGCAAGAGTGGCGTGGTATTGGGATTACACAATCACTTGGTTGGGAGCATTTCGAGGTGCACGGTGAGTATACGTTCGCGATTCATCCTCGACGGTACTGCTGATGACTGCCGCAGCGCCAGAACCACATATCTGTAAGCCGCTCGTAGTTTGTCGGCCGCCAAAGCCCAGCTGATTTGATCTAGTGCTCTTCCGCAGACCATTGGTGTGTATCTCCTCCCATCCGACTGACTCTGCTGACGCATTATAAAGCCTGGAGGAGGGAAGAAGTAGAATGCCGGACTCGAGGGTGGAACGTTCCGGTGGGGTTTCAAAGTTCAGGATTCAGGTTACGTGCGAGTCGATCACAGCATGAGAAGGGTGTAAAGATCAAGCGAGATTTATGTAGGGTATGAGGATAGAGCATCAGAGACCAGCAGAGTGTCATGGACGATTAAGCAGGAGGGTTCGCGTTGGTCAGCGTGGCCCATCTCTTTTCTCTCAGCGGGACAAGGCAGTCTGTTTCCATGCACTGTGGGCTACCAGCAGCCGGACAGCCGTTTGGTATGGGCTCAAACGGTATATGGGCTCAGAACGTGATATGATCAATTGGCACTCGACCACTTTCGTGGACAGATTGTATTCCTGCTCTCATCAAGATGCTGAATTCACAGGCTCGACGCTGAGGATAGCCGATGCATGTATTTCAACCCGTCCACTAGATCCGACGAGTCTCCAAAGTTACACATCCAGCCTGAGTGGTCATCGAGCCCGCGCGGAAGCGCTTAGTCGAACAGACCGAAGCCCTGAGTTTGTCAGCCTCCATCCTTCGCATAGCACTGTTCGTATCCGCAATCGGGTTTCTGCCATCATCTGCTGAGAGATGACGAGCACAAGCTGATGATAGGTGCAAGACTCTGGAGAGAGGGAGCTTACCATGTCGTCGTCAGACTCCTCCTTGGCCTCCTCCTTCTTCTCCTCAGCCGGGGCCTCCTCAGCAGCACCGCCAGCAGCGGCAGCGGCCGGGGCGGCACCACCGGAAGAGACACCAGCGCCACCGGATGGGACGCTGGCGAGCTTCTGGTTGCCCTCGGCGATGAGCTGTCATAGTCAGTAATATGTTCGCCTAATTACGCATGATGATCTCTTCACGCATGCGACGTTGGTGTATCGTCGACTGAAAGTGATGCAGAGGGAGGCGCTCTCGCGTCCTCCAGCGTTGAGAGTTGATAAGAGATGAATCCTACGAGGAACTCCCAACTCACCTCGTTGATGTCCTTGCCCTCGAGCTCAGAGATGAGCTTGTCGAGCTGGGCATCGTCGGCCTCGGCGCCAACGGTCTCAAGGAGGCCCTTGATGTCCGAGGCGGAAGGGGAGGCGTTGCCGCCGATCTGGAGAAGGAGGTACGCTGCTAAGTGCTTCATCTGTTCGAGTTGGCGAAGAGCGCAAGGCGAAACAAAACCGAGATAGACGCGGCGGAAACGTCGACGCAAAGACAAGGGTGGAAATGGAATGAGAAGGAGGCAGAATTCATCAGCGATGCACAAGACGATAGGCGAGCAGCCTCTGCGACTCACTTTGGGTTGGGGGGGACGTAAACCGATTTAAGCTGGTACAGCAGGAATACGTTCTGAAGAACCGAAAACCCAAGGACGAGCAGCAAGGAATAGCATGGGAGAGCACGGGAGCAAATCTGTCAGTGGCATTTCGCATGTTCTAAACGCCGATCATCGGAGATAAGACTTGTGCAGGCCTAAACAGAACAACAAAGCTCAAGCCTATTCCTCTTCATACAGGCTCGTGTCGCGCGCCTTATTCCGCCAACTCAAGTGGAGGTAGTCCATCTCAGTCTGCTACTCTCCATGTTCTGGATGGTCAGGCTCACATGCCTATTCGAGGTCGACTGTCCTCGCAAGCTCCAGAGGCAGGTCCGAGTCGTACCCGACAACGCCCGTTCCAAACTGCTGCTGTCCCGCCCCTAAATCACCCCACCGCGTCGAGCCAGGATGTCACCCGGCCGTCCATAGCGCGCATGAAGCTCGCGTTCCAGGACACGCCGGAGAAGTTACGGCTGCTTGAGCACGGATGGAGACAAAAGAGGCGTACAGGACGACTTGTGACTCAACATGGGATGCCACGAGAGCAGAGCGAAGCCGATAGGTTTGGGGGAAAGAAGGACACCACACCAGCCCTGCCTTGTGAGCCCCTCCAACCTTCCTTGGTTCGTGGTCCCTTACCCTTAGCGCATGACGGAGCGGCAAACCTCGTGGTACATCCAGAACACCAGACGAGAGGGATCCAGGTTAAGGTGCCACCAACACCACCTCCTTCTCCGCCGCCGTCAGCACCTCACAAGCCACCGGTTACTGGCGCATCATCCGCTTCGCGACAGGCGTGGGCACTCGGTCATGGTAGACAGTCGCCATCGGCACATAAGTCACTCATGTCCCAAAATAACGAGCAACCGCAGCCTATTCTCGCGCACCCTCTCAGTCCTACGTACCGCCACGTCCCTCTGACCCGCGACGCGACATCGAAGATACATGTGCACCCGCTATCCTCCCCATACGAGCTCAGCATCCAACTCAGCAGCGGGTCCGCACTGGTTGATGTTTTGAGAGGAGGGATGGTCATCATTCTCGGCGTCCATCGACCTACGCGGCTCAATCTTGCAAATTGCCATGACTGGACGCGCGAGGAGAAACGCACATGGATCAAGGTTCAAATGCTTGTGGTCGCATACAAGAGGCGAATGCCCAGGGTTAGTTTGATGTGCAATAGAGTCCAGAAAGCTGAGGGCTGCGTAGGTAAAGCTGTATCATGCACTAGGTCATCTGAGTATCACTTGCTCTTTCCCGCCAGACATCATGTTATCGTTTGTCCAACAACACACGGCGGATACCACAGCCTTCACAGAGAATGTACGGACTCTAGCGCTACGCCCTACAAAACTACCTGCCGAATACCCCATCAAGGTCCAAGTCACGTACTCGCGCGTTGCGCATGAACTCCGGCTAGATGCGTCCTCTCATCAGCCAGCGAAGCCTGCTTACCCAAACGAGGTCTTTCGAAGTCGCCGAACGATAAGTCTGCCGACTACGGGTGATGCAGTGAATCATGGTCAGCAGGAAAAGACGCTGGATGCACTTCTCGCCGAGAGTTCAAGCGGGTGGCGACACGAAGAGAAAGAGGGATTAAGGCGATTGGTAGAATTACGTCCTGAATGGTCTCGGTACGACTTTCCATAAGTCAACTTGTATCTGCTGCTACTGGAGCCTGTGTTGTTTGAACTGTACTTGAATGCGCGTGTGATTCGATTGGCCAGCCCGATGCATTCTTCCGGTGAGGCTCCGTCTGGCATGGGACATGACGCACGGATCGTAGAGGGATATGTTTTTGCTTCCGCGATTTTCGCTCGAGTTGTTCGTCTTTGGCTGCCCTTGCTGCCCTCCGCTCCGCTCTGTCTTGGTGTCCACGTCGTTGCGGCTATACCGATACCAGCCAGCACCATGTCTGGTCGCTCGACTGCTGCTTCTTCTGGGCGAGCTCTGCGTGCAGCAACGTCGCGATCAGCTACGACCTCACCGCATCGGCCGTTATCCTCGTCGTCGTCTCTACGAAAGGCGCCGTCCACTGCACCTTCCTCCTCCTTCCTCCCTCGAGATGAAGAGGCTCACCTTGCCGCCGAGGCGCGTCGCAAGTACCCGCTCCTTTATCATCATCCCATCCAGCGGCCGGCGCATTTCCCTCCGCGCAAGTTTCCAGACGCCCCGCCGCATAAACTCATCAACTATCCGTTTCGGACGTATCCTCCAGTAAAGCCAGAGAACCTTCCAGATTCCATGATGTCTCGTAATAGCGCTCCTTCGAGGAAGAGGAGGGAGGCAGTGCTGGCGGCGTTGATGGGGATGACTACGGGCGAAGTCGCGGCTCTCACGAGGAGCACGGCTATCGTCAAGAAGCCGGCACACATGAGCTTGAAGGGTAGGATGTGAGTTGGCTCTCGGTTGTTTCCGTACCTCCAAGGCGTCGGGCTCCATGTCTTGAGTAGATCGCCACGGTGCATCACGCTGGAAGACACAATTATCAGAGGACCAGCGGACGGTGGGAGACCACGGACTGTGAGAGCCAGCGGACTTTGAGAGACCGCGGACTGTGAGAGACCAGCGGACCGTGGGAGGTCGCAGACGGCAGCGGTGATGTACGGGATGGAACGGGGATCTCATCTACGCAGAGGAGGACAAACGCGCGGCTGCTGACTAGATCAACAGGCGTTCATTCTCCGCCTACGTCGTGGCAGGCAGCCCACAGAAGGGTATGGTCGGTCTCGGATCCGGCAAAGCACTCACTATGTTTGCGGCAGTGGACAAGGCGTTTCATAGAGGTACGCCGCTCCCTTCCTGCTGTACCTTGCTGACTTGCGTCCGTCTTGCCATTTTCTCTCGCCTCTCTGTTTCCACTTTGACCCGTCTTGGCCTCTGTATTTCTACTGTCCTCCGCGTCTTACGTTATCCGCGCCTCCGTCGTCGCACGCATATCCGTACCTACCCTGCTTTCTATCCCACACGCGACCACGCAACCATCCACGTTCGTCGTCACAGCGGTCTTGTCCATGGACTATGTGAACAAGTACGAGGGGCGCACGCTCTGGGGCCAGGGCAAGGAGCTTGAGAGCAAGTTTGGAGCCACGATCGTCAAGATGCGTGCACGCCCAGCGGGTGAGTGCTCGTCATCTTGTCATACCTACCCTTCACTCTCACACCCCACCTTCACTCTCATGCCCCACCTTCAGTCTCGTACCCCACCTTCAGTCTCGTACCCCACTTTCGCTCTCGTACCCACCTTCATGCTCATTGCGCACCTTTACTCTCATGCCCTCACTTTGTACCATGCTATGACTGACACCTAAAAGGCCACGGACTCGCTGTCCCTGATAGCGTCCATCGCATCCTCACTGCCTGTGGAGTCCGCGATTGTTCAGCCGCGATATACGGCAGTTCCGAGAAAGTAAACGTCATGAAAGCCGTGTTGTCGATCCTGCATGGCGGAGTGAGTTGCCCCTCCCCTCTGCAGCGTGTTTGGCACGTCACTGATGACTGTGTAGGGCAAGCCATGGGGCTTTGGAGATGGCGAGGACGGCGGAAAGGGCAGCAAGGAGAACAAGGGCAAGGGAATGCGCAGCCTGGACGACATCCAGCGCGAGAGAGGGAGATACGGTGTGGATATCGGTCGTCGTGTCTAAGCGTATTGGCCACACTACCTACAGTCTGTAGGTATAGGGATATGATGATGCATGATACAAGATCGTCCGAATGTAGAATATGTCTAATCGGCACAAACAATGCAAGGCAGGGCATATCAGATGCCAAGCGCGGTAGAGAGCTTCCCCAAGACCGCTAATAATGCAATGGCAACGAGCCATCTCCAACTGGGCATCCAATTCCGGGCAACAGGTTTCGCTACGTCAGGCTGTGCGTCGCCCACAGCATCGCCTTGTTTTGGATGGTCAGGAGCCGGTGAGCCCGGCGTGGAGATGGCGGGAGTGGTGGTGGTTGTGGATGGGGGAGAGGGGGCGGTCAAGTCTTTCTTCGTGTTCGTGTGAGCGATACCACCTACAATAGGGAGCGAGGGGCAACAACGAGAAATTGGATCACCAGAGTGATAGGTAGCAGAAGGAGCAGAGAAGGACGGAGAGGGGGGGATTATGATAGAGAGAGGCACGAGAATGGTGCTCACGGAGCTAGTAGGTCCTTGACCCATATCAGGCAGATCCGTCATCTCCGGGGTCGCATACTGCACGTGTCAGCTGACGCAAGTTTTAGCAGGAAATGGTTAGCTGACTGAAGGAAAGATATCCTATCGCCCTGTCAGTATACTAGCTAGTCGCCCGTCCACCAGACTCACGCGGAACTTTTTGTTGCCCAGATTGAACGCGTGACTCTGCTTTGCCAGTGCTCTCTTCTGCTCGTCTGTCGTCCTTACTGCCCCTGCCGTGATCCTGCAGCCAAGTCAGGTCGAATAATTGCCCAGGCTACGAGGTCGAGGCACTCACTCGTTGGAAAGCATAAAGGAAAGAAGACCGGTGAGGATGGTGGCAACGGACCAAGCAGCGTTCCACCTAAACAGCGTTAGCTTGTTCCCCCTCCAATTCACTGGAAAGAAAAATCTCACGTGCTCGGATGACTACAGGCGTCAGCTTTGCACGATTGGGGAAAGGGGATAGACGGACTACGAAGTCATGCTCATGCAGATCTTTGTGCCGGTCTCGAATCTTCCCGAAGGGGTGAACATCTTGACGTCGGGGGGTTTAAATGCTGGTCGAGGATTAGCACGTAGTTGCACGGCCACACTTTCTGCTGTCTTCCATGTAGTCGTGCGTAAGAGGAGAGAAGGAGGACGCACGGTAATCGGAAGGAAACCAGATCAGCCCATGGTATTCTCCACCTGCATAGACGCTATCTGGCGGGCCGCGCTAGACCATACAGTTAGTTTCCGCTTTTTCCCAGGTACGTCCTAAACTGACGATGATGAAGTGCCCTAGTGGGATTGATTAGCTATGCACATTCCAACATAGGCAGAGTGGATGCAGGACAAAGAGGAGAAAGGAGTAGAAGTGTACACTGCAGAATGCCGGACTAGGGGTTGACGAGGAGACATACAATCCAGTATATTCTTCTCCTCCGGACACGCCCAGATAAACGGAGGTGGGCTCTTCTGCATCGCCATGTACTCCTGCTCAAGTCAGAGTGGCTCTCGCCGATACCCGTGAACCTGCCTTCTGGAGCTACGTCACGGCGTAAGCGCAGGCAGTATAGGTACGGATATGCGCAGTACGATACTATGAAGCAGCACTCACTCTCTTCTGAGCGACCTTGGTCGCCATGCTGAGGTGTGCCCGATACGGTTTACAACAGCTGAACCAAGTAGTAGGAAAGAAACAAACGACGATTTGGCATGACGTGAGCTTCAAAGGATTTGCTTCCGTCGGTCCGCGCGCGCCACGGTGGCGAACCCTTAATACCTGAAGGGCGATGGTGCGGAAGAAGTGTCGTTGGGCACATGGACTAGCCCCCTAGAGCTTTCTCCCTGCCATTGGGGAGAGCTTTGAAGCGACCTTTTATTCATCCCATGCTGTCCTCCGTTCTGCGACGCTTCCGAGCACTCTTGTCCGATGATCCCCAGTCGCCTATGAGTTAGTTAACCACAGACACGGCGAGGTCACGTGGAAGCCACATGGTAAGCACCTGCTTTCTGCGGGGCTCCCGGCGCAAAATTCAATGTGCTGATCTCGGAGACGTCTACGACTGTAACCTCATCTTCCTGCTAGTGCACATCATAGATAATCAGCATGGGCCGCTCACAAATGGCCCGAAAGGCTAGAAGATCTAGCAAACCCACCCCAGACACAGCAGCAACACCTACCAAGCTACCGACAGCAGAACAACTCGTCGGTACGTTTCTCTCCTGTATGCTCTTTCCCATCATCGCTCTTACATGCTGATAACCACACGCAGAAGAGGCATATGCACTCCTAGCGCAGTCAAAATTTGACAACGCTATCCAGGTCCTCCTTACTGCTCTTGCACTAGATGCACAAAATCTAGAGGTTAAGGAGTTATTAGGCGTCGCAGAGCTGGAAGGTGGAGATGTCGACCAAGGTCGTCAAGTAATTCCTTCGAGTTACTCTTGGATAGTCGACATAACTGACAAGTGACATAGTACTTACTTCAGCTTTTTCCTCCGCATACACCAAATCCACCTTCACAGCCATCGCCATATCTCTATCTTGCGCAGTCGGCGGAAGATCCATCCGAAGCTCTCAAGTACTATACTTTGGCTGTCGAGCTCATCGAGGCCAAGCTGAGCATGGCAAATGCTCCAGAAGCTGAAAAAAGGGCGAACAAGGTGGAAATGAGACAACAAGCTGTGGCGGCACTGGTAGCCATGATCGAGATTTGGATGTCGGATTTGTGGTATGTGTTCCCTCTTCTCCTACATGGTCTTTCCCCCATCCCGCTTGTCAGTGGCAGCAAGCTGAGCCATGTAGTATGGAAGACGGCGCCGAGGCACAATGCGAGACCCTCATTGCTCGAGCGCTCGAGCTCGATCCTGCGAATCCAGAAGTCAGGCTCAGTCTGGCTAGTATACGAATGTCCCAATCCCGCTTCCAAGATGCCAAGGAGGTCATCACCTCTCTCTTTCACGAACTCCAACATAAAGAGCCGTGTGCGTTCTTTTTTTTCCATGCATCCGGCCGAGTTGACGGGTATGAAAGTCGACGAGACATTGCCTTCCATTCCAGCTCGATTACACTTGATACGCTTGCTGCTTGAGCACGAACAGCACCTCGACGCTCTCGAGATTCTGGCGACGGTGCGTGAGGAGGACGAGCTGCTGGTGGAAGGTGCATACCTTGAAGGTTGGGCGTTGTATCTCCGAGCACAATCGCTTGAAGCGAAACCCCCTACTCCGGAGTCGCAAACGGCAGAGAACGGGTCAGCCCAAGTAGATGGCCCCGCGACGCTGTCGGTCCAGGAATGCCTCGAAGAGGCGTCGGCGAGCCTGTTTGAATGCGCAAAGTTGTATACAGAGCAAGAATACCCTGACGAGGGTATTGGGTCACATGTTGCGGAGCTTCTCAAGGAGCTGGAGGAGAAGGGTATTAAGCCTGTCCGGCTAGATGAGGACGACGACGAGGAGGCGATGGATGGAGACGGCGCGGACGGAGAAGGGGATTGGGAGGATGTGGAGGAGAGCAAGGACGTGGAGATGTCTTAGGGGATGTCGAGGTGTCTTAGATAGTTGGGGGTTTGGCAGCCTAGCAAGGCGAGCCGCCATTATTTATTCTCGCGCAACGCATTTCATGTTCCACCATGGCCAGGCAATGTCCCTCCCCACTGCATCCCGCTCTTGTCTGAGTCTCCTTTGCGCACCTTTCCTCCTGGTGGTGGTGCTCGTTCTGCTGAGTTTTGTGCTGCTGGAGGGATATCTGATAACTGTGATTCCGATTCACGTATGTGCTCCGACCACCAAGACCGCATCTCATCTGAGATGGTCAAATTCCGGACAGACGGGTCGGAAAGCATTTCGAGCGTGCGTGACATGCGGCGTAACTGTAACGGTCAGCCTATCGACGGGAAGATCGTGTGAATGTTTATTCTGAGACTAAATAGGAATCACCACCTATAGTATTCACGAGCATATGGGTGATCGAGACTTTGATGATCGAGACTTTGATGGAAGGGTACTTTGAAGCGCAACGACTCACCTGGTGCTCGATAGCCGTATAATCTCTCGGCCCCAGCTGTGGGTTCCGAAAATTGTAACGTAAATGCAGGAGAAAGCTGTCTCTCACTGCCTGTTCTCATGTTAAATTCTTAGTCTATGAGGCAGAGGTACACATACTGGTGGCTTTGAAAATGCATTACGGACGCCCCTGTTGAACCGTTAGCGGCACGGCAAAGTCTAAGAAGGACAGGAGGGAACGTACTGCCGGTACATCTTGATCACATCGTTCTGGAGACCTGACCTTACCATATCTTTCGTAACTCTGCAAGCTGTGAAATTCTGTTTAGATTCTGAGGCTGAGACAGATTCCGAGGTTGAAGACACCTATTGCGCTCGTCGACTATTGCAGCTGGCATCTTTGGCCGGACGACCTCCACACAGAGAGAAGCACGGAAGCCTTATTCGATACCCACTTTATTCTGACGCGTGGCTTCCATCATCCACTCGCTGTCGCGGCCTCCTGATACAACTCCAGTTGTCCTTGCTGTCACCTCAGTCGTCTCTGAACATTCTGACCCACACTCGTCTGGTCAAGCAAGATGGACGCTCTCCTCACTTCCCTCTCCCCGCCACGTCGTCTCGCTCGGCAGATGAATGACGACGGGGACGATGCCGGCTCATCAGCAGACTGGGGGAGTCAAGGCGGGTTCGGTAACCTTCGCAGTGGTGTGGTGGGAGGTATGACCGTGCCCCGCACACCTGATGTAAGTGTGCTATCCTTAAGCCAGCCTTTCTTACCTCACGTCCCTCGGCTACTTCAGTCCCTCAGTCCCTGAGCTACTTTATTCCCTCAAGGATTCAACGACTCAGTCCTCAGACAGGAGAACAGGAGACGAATGGTGCTGATCCGATTGGTGTAGCCTGCAGCATTCTTGAACCTGCATACCGATTCAATGTCGAGCAACCCCCAGGCAAAGATCAAGTTGGCGCACGGTACCACGACTCTGGCATTCCGGTTCAAAGGGGGGATCATCGTCGCCGTAGACTCGAGAGCGACGGCCGGTGGCTACATCGGTGAGTTTGCATTCTGTCAGAACGGCAGAGAGAGAAGAACGGCTCGATGCGGGTCTACTTCAACTCAATTTGGGGGCCTAAGTGGTGTGGGAAGCTCTTGCTCGTGCTCGAGGAAGCGAACCAGAAGAGAAGCATCGTGCAAAACTGACGCTCGTAGCGAGTGGAACGGTCAAGAAGGTGATCGAGATCAACCCATACCTGCTGGGAACCATGGCAGGCGGAGCCGCAGACTGTCAATACTGGTGAGTGTTTGCATATTCAACTATCCAAGCTTTATGCGGACTTAAATATCGCCGGAACCTGCCTCGTGATCCTCTCTTGGATAGCTACCTTCGTTTGCCTCCCACGTGAGAGCTCCCACTGACCCTCTCAGGGAGACATATCTCGGCATGCAGTGCCGGCTACATGAGCTGCGCAACAAGGAGCGGATCTCGGTCGCAGCTGCCAGTAAGATCTTAAGCAATATCGTGTACCAGTACAAGGGCATGGGGCTGAGCATGGTCAGTTATGGGCTCTTACCCTTGCCTGCCGGAGCTGACTATCGCAGGGAACGATGATCTGTGGATGGGACAAGACTGTGTGTTCGGATTGTGCAGATTATGACTGAAAAGCTGACACCGTCAGGGACCGGCATTGTTTTATGTCGACTCTGAAGGACAGCGGCTCAAGGGCGACTTGTTCTCCGTCGGTTCGGGTAGCACGTTTGCCTACGGTGTTTTGGATCAGGTGACTCGTGGTCATACTCACTTGGCAGCCAGTCGCTAACACTCGGTAGGGGTACAAGTGGGACTTGACAGATGAAGAGGCTCAAGATCTCGGTCGTCGTTCAATTTGTGCCGCTGGTCATCGTGATGCGTACTCGGGCAACACGATCAACCTGTACCATGTGAAGGAGGCAGGATGGGACTTTATTGGTCAGCTATCTTATTCCTTTCGAAGATGTCACCACGTAGCTGACGAGGCGAGTAGGAAATTACGACCTCAGCGAGAAGTGGTACGAGTATACGCAGAAGGAGAAGGGAGACAAGGCGTTACGGGTGGAGGCGCCGTCGCCTATGGCTGTTGAGGCTTAGCGCAGAGCTTGTATGCATTTGATCATGACACTGAGGCTTGTCTAGAGTGTTGGGCGTTTAGAATGAGGCAGGAGCAACCATGTATACGACAGTTCATTGTCGTCTTTCATCTGCAAAGCGGGACCAAATAGTCTCTGTCGAGCTGTTTCACCTAGTTGTACTGAATTCACCATTCTTTGCGGGTGAATTGTCTGACCTCTATACGTTTGCAGGCCAGAAGATGCCGGATGCTGTCACTCCACTGTCAGAAGGTACGTCCCATCTTATCTGGGTATATTCTGCGAGCTGAGAGGCGGCAGATGCTCTGAACAGGTATCGCTTAGCGCATACCGATCGCGACTTGAAACCACTCTTGACCCGGCTCCATCGCCTCGCTCACCTCTCGAGTGCGTCCGCATCCACATCGAAATCCGAATCCAAATCCGAGCCCACTGGTGGAGATGATTCGACGGAACAGGGGGCGGTGGAATCAATAGAGCTGGAGAAGGATGAGGTGACGAAGCGGGAGAAGGAGGAAGCGATAGAGCGGGAGAAGGAGGTGCTGCAGATGGAATTACGCAAGTGGGGAGTCGGGATCAAGAGGTCTTGGGCGGCGGCGATTGGGATACAAAAGGAGGAAGCTAGGCTACGGGAGAGGAGTAGAGCGACTGGTGAGTGGAGATTGTGGTCGTGGATCCATCTAAGGATGGAGGGTGAGAATGAGTTGAGAGCTCCAGCGTTCAACGCTGAAGGAGGGTGTCTACGTTCTCATTCAAAGCATTGGATGTAGCCGGAGAATGTTGGAGTACGGAGAGAGAGCTGCAGATGAGGACTGTGTGTTCGGTACGGCGCGAGATGTGCAGATGGGGCTATTTGTTTGGTCCGTGGAGAGGAGGATGAAGACTGCATGGGATTAAGGCTGTCGTCGAGTTCCTACCGAGAGGAGCGACACTCGGAATGACACCTGCTTTCCTACGCTTGAGCTGTGATATCATAACGTGTCTCATGCAGGTGGAGACGTGTCTGGATCCCGACAGCTGTTGGAACGTACATCAAGAGCGGCGCTAACGGCCTGTAGTGGAACGTACTGAGATGCTCGAGGCGATGCTGGTAGAGGAGAAAAAGTTGCTCGAGCGTCGACAACGCGAGCGTGATGGGATGCGGAAGTGTGACGAGGTTGCTGAGCGTATTTGGAGCCGGACACGGTCTCGGCAAGAGCTGGACGAGTAAGTGACGAGTTTCCTGCCACCTCGAGGCGACCCCCTTCCTACCACTCTCAGGTCCCACGCACCTACCAACGTCTCCCTGCCCCTTGCCCCGTCCTTTCCATATTGAACAGGCGCGAGCCTCTCGGCTTGGTCCTTCAATTTTCGTAATGCGAGGAATTCTAGGCTGATGCACGCGTCAGGCAAATAGAAACGCTCCAGCAGCAGCTCGAGGAGCATCGTGCATCATACGAGGCGTATCGCGTCGCGGTGCAAAGCCGGATCGACACATTCGCACAGATCTCGCGGTTGGTGGACGAATGTCGAAACTTCAAGCTACCTGTGGATCCATCAGCCCCGCTCGCTGCACCTTCCGATAAGATGGACGTCGATGAACCTGCTTCTTCACGATCTGCAGAGGGGTCAGCTGCGGCTGCGGCCGCCACCGCAAATACCAAGCTCAACGCTGGTGCCCCAGCGTTCCAACCTAAGCCGTCTCTGCCCGCATCTCTTCCTGCGGCACCAGCACCCGCACCGGCGCCCTCTCGCAGTTCAACGCCAACAGCGAGCGGGATCTCGACGCTCCCTCCTCCACCTATTGCCCGGCCACCGGCCGCCCGTGCACCGAGTGGTTCGGCCAGAGGAGCAAGGGGTCTACCGAGTAGACCATCGGCTTTGAGGAGCAGCACTGTTCCTGTGGTCTCTGGAGGGGCAATGGAGGAAGGCGAGGTGGGAGAGGATGGAGAGGTGGATGATCGGCAAAAGTCGAGGGGCAGGAAGTGATCTGTGATATTTGCGTGGAAGACGCTCCAGAACACTGGGGGCTATCTCATTGGGCTACTTGTGTCTTGTGTTTTAGGACGGCCATGGTGAGAGATGCATGACCGCATACTGTATCGTGTTTGCCATACTTGGTAGCCATTGGCACACGCCGAGGTGGATTACTCATGAGACATGCCATCTTTGCAACCGCCACCCGCAAGTATATTTTAACCCTCCTTTAAAATAAATCATCACCGACCAGGACCCACCTTGTGTATTTTTGCCAGTACTTTTGCATTTTTTTGACCGACCACTTGGCATATTCCCTCACTTTCATGAGATCTCGATTCGAGCCTGCCTTAAGCATGCAGCGCAGCTGAATCTGTGTGTGCTTGATGACCTTCTTGGCCTTCAAGATGGAAGGTTCTTCGATTCAAGTTCAGAGCTAGATTACCATCAAAGTGGTCAACCCCCTAGATCTGTCTCGAATCCAGGTCTCGAATCTAGCCTAAGTCTCCTATGCACTGAATGACAGATAAAGCCGCATAATCGAGACCATTCGGAAGCGATTCTGCTAGTGTAGCATCAATCAAAGGATTCTGACCCTGTAGAACATCACTAAACCGTACAATATCACTCAACGCCGGCAGGCAGACAAACAAAGATTCCCCATCACACGCAAACACTCTGTGTACTGATTTTGACGAACTTTTCGAGTACACCACATCCAGAGAGCTCGGCACAAGACTTTCAGGCATTATCAGCAACTTACATATCAATTCAGGATGGCTACCGCTGCTGAGATTCACGACGCAAAGGCTATCGGGCCAAATGCCGAAGAATGGGTGCGCTCGATCCGTGAAGACCCTGTTTGGAAGAGCCCGGCAGCCAGACGTCGGTTCGAACAGAGATTCGGTGGTCCCATCCAAGACTGGCAATGCTCTGCAGATCGGTACTTTCCACCGTCGGCAGCGAGGCTAGGTCTCCATCGAATCGACTTGGAAGACGGGGGTTTGACCACCATCCCGAAAACTGCTCACCGGGGCGTGAATTGTGAGGGATCTGGAAAAAAGGATCATATTTCGAACTGTCATCCAGCGTTTATTTATGAGTAAGTCGGGATCTACACGCCCATCTTGAATCGAGCTGACGAAAGCAGACATCCTTCTTTGATTTGTCCAAATTCCGATTCTATTCACAGCAAGACTTTTGTTACAAAGTGGCAGCTCAATGGACGAACAAATGTCTGCCTTCATTGCTATGTGAAGCCGGAAACGAGTTGCGCTTTAAAGAATGTCCAACTACCTTACACTGGGCGATGGCATATTCTGCCTACACTTGAAAGCGAGAGGGATAAGGTCTGGGATATGGTCTTGAATCGAGCAGTCAAGAAGGATGTGATTGCAACTCCTCGGCAGACACATGGGATTGGCTCAAAATCTCGGGCGACATCATCCTCTATCGCCAGCAAAAGATTGCGAGGGTCCATTTCACCCCCAAGGCAATTCGACCGTCTCGGGAAAAGAAAGTCTTGGGTTCGAGATGTATCTTCATCTCCAACCCCACATCAGAAGAGGAAACTGCCCATGTATCCGGTGATCGATTTGGCGGAGGGTTCGAGCGAGGATCAGGAGGGCGAGAGGGAGCTGTCTGAGGAGGATCAGCTGGCAGATGACGATGAGATTGTGCCAGTTGCAAGTCCTCAAGCCGGAAGCAGGAGCCGAATTCATTCTTCGATTCGATTCAAAGAGACTAAAGCTCCAGCAAGGCCAGCGGCAGCTCGGATCTTGAAGCAACCTGGTACATCAACTGCCTTCGAATCGACACGGCACACCTCGAATCCGACACATGTGACTCCTGCTACCTCTCAAGCATCGCCAACGGCCTGGGCATCCATAGGGCGAACACGAATATCAGCGCCAGCACCAGCACCAGCACCAGCACCAGCACCAGCACCAGCACCGATTGTAACTCGTACCAAAGTACATGCATCGTCGAGAGATGAACCGGTGGCTACAGTACTGGCAGGAGACCAAGCAGAAGCAGCAGCGGCACCAATGGATTCGACCGTTCTCACGTTCTCTCGGCAGAGGCGCCAGATCACGCTACAGCTGCCACTGTATCATACGGCATCAGAAATTCTTTTCGACGAACGGGCGCCTCATAATCCCAACGACGTGTCTTATATTCGGCGGGAGAAACCTCTTTTCGAAGTTCCAGCACACATGCTCCTTCCTATCAACTTGCCGGCAGTCGATTCGGGCTCTTCAGATTTAATTCTGAATGATGCATCCATTGCTTCGATTCAAGACAGGATTTCGAATAGTCTGAATCAGGTTCCTCCGGAGTACGCAGACATGTCAAATGAGTTGATTCGGGTGGGTACCAAGCTCGGACAACTCAGTACTTGGCATGCGGCAAACAACAAAGCTGTGGCAAGAGCAGTCGGTGCTTTCGAGAACGAGCTGCTTGAGGCGAAAGATGCAATTGAGTCTCATCGAATAGCAGCAGAAAACTCAGAGGAAATGATGAAGAATCTCGACCGACGCCTCATGAATCTGCTCGATGAGCTCGAGGGCAAGAACAACGAGCTCGAAACCATGAAGCATCAGCTCCAATCCATAGACTCTGATGCACGAACCGAGGCATACCAAGTCAGAGGGGAGCTGAGGACACTCGAGGAGCGTTTTCGAACGGCTGTGAAGGATAGGGAGGCCATCCAATCTACGAACAGCAGAATACTTCGAGAGGTCGAGGAGATGAGGGCAGAGCGAGACAATGCAATTCGCAGCCGGGACGAGTCCATTCGACGTCATGCAGAAGCGGATTCGGCAGCGACAGAGAAGGACCAGCAGCTCAAACAGTCTCAGAAAGCGGAAGCCGACTCGCTGCTCAAGCAACAGCAGCTCGAAGATTCACTGAAAGAGCTCCATGGTCTGAAAACTGAAAACGAACGCCTTGTGGAGCGCATGAAAGTGATGGAGGCCCAGATCAAGGCGGTAAAGTCAGCACATGTCATGACAAACAACGCTCTCGATGAGGCCGAGTCAGCAAGAGCAGAAGCTACTTTGAGAGGTGAAAAGCTGGCATCTCAGCTGTCAGAATCCGAAGAGAAGCGAGCTCAGGCCGAGAAACAGCTAGAGGCTGTCCAAGCAGAGAAGGTGCAGGGGGCTAAGGAGACAGACGAGCTTTGAATCGAGGTAGAGCGCCTTCAGAGGGAACTTGAGGAGCTGCGAAAACAGCCTACCGAGACTCAAGATGAGCCACTGACTCCTCTCCCAGGACCTACTGTCCCAGGACCTGCTGCGTCGTCCTCGGAGACTGTTTTGAGGAGATCTACCAGAAAACATTAGGAAGCCCGTTGTAGCGTAAATGTATCTTGAAATATCATCCTCGAAAGTGCATATTGTCTCTTCGAATCACTTTTCAGTGTCGAGGTGTCAATGACAGCCCTCAAAAACGTAACTTAGACGTGGTTTGGCATAGATTCGAGGAGAAGATATTGGATTCGAGCTCGTCTCACATTGTAGCTAATTTTTATCCAGGTGCATGAGGCTCAAGCAGATGCAGTAGTCTTCTCTATATCTACCGCGTACTGTCTAACGACTCTACTTATCTGTGATGATCCCCAGACCGAATTCGAGACCGGTTGCAAGACCCAGCTGGACATAAAGAGCTGAATCAAAGACTGCCTCAAGCTCTCCGCGCGCCGTGTGTTGAAAGTTCTCCCTGACATACCAAGCGCATCTCTGGTGGGCATGATATTTTGGCTGAGCAGGAGAGCCGACGCCACTGTGAGGGGTCCACAACTGTGTCCATCTTCCTGTTGAGGCCAATCCAGGAGTTCCATCATTTTCTGATCCGGTTAGCAAGGCCAATTCGCCACTCACTGGGGAATTCGGAGCAAAAACCCAATCCTCCAAAAGTGCTCTGTCGACTGCATTCTGCTTGATCTCATACTCGAATCTTGTCCTGAAGATGGCAGGGATGCTCTGATAGAACATTCATTAGCAATTAATCCTTTCTGGAGCATCTCTCACCTGCTCCAATTTTTTCGAGTCACATTTGCCACTCATGCTGTCATAACGCACGACAATCTTTTCTGGGCCGAAGACAGCCATGAGAGACCAATGAGCATTTTCGTTTACAAATGCAAGCGTTGTGCGCTGTAGCCAAGCCGAAGACTTGCCAAACAACCATTCGGAGGGGATTGACCCTCCTGCAGAAACATACAAAGACGGGTTTTCCGGATGGTCCTTCACACACCATCTTCCCAGGCTGGTTTCTCTCCGAGCAGTTGTCAAATCTTCGAAAGCTTCGCCAATGGGGTGTCCTAATGCAGCACGTCTCCTGACCAGACTCATGCCGACTGTCACAAGGGCCTCCATCCAGTCGTCAGCCCACCAATCAGTCACACTGAAACCCGCTTGAAGTGTTTTTAATGGGAGACCCATTCTTTGACCAAAGATGACGACAAGATTGTACTGGCCTTCGTAGTCATCGTATCTGAGCAGGTGTTCGCGAGATGCTTCAAGGTGTGCCAGAATTTTGTGAAGTGATGCTTGATTGTATGCCCTTGGGGATTCGAGTGCTCGAGTGGTGACCATGGGGACAATCGACTTTGCCTGCGAAAATTTGATAGATTTGAATCGAAGTATTACATTTGGCTCAAGCAGCTCTGGGACGACTGAATCGTCCAGTACATGTTTAGGTTCGGATGGTCGACTCCTTGCTTTGGATGGTGGCTCTGCAATTTTAGAGTCGAATTGTGAGGAAACTTTCGATTCGAATCGATGATTGACTGCTTTATGTCTCTTCCCAATGTCATGTTGAGCTGATTGCCTGTCTTGAAGATCTTTCCAGCTATCAGCTTTGACATTCTAAGACAGGTCGGCTTACTTCTCTTTCTGCCAATTGGCACAACTGGTTCTTTACCCAGCGACACGTCCGAAATGTCCAAACGCACGTACCAAAAGGCCACTGGCATTCGGCCGGCCTCAAATGCATTCGAAAGCAGATGGATTCGATGAACTTGCTCGTCATCAATCTCAAACCATGCCTCGTCCTTGCGAAGGAAAACGGTGTAATGCGGAGGATGCTTGTGGTTGACTTGCTGGCATATAATCCCGCCAATCCGATACTGAACAACTTGCCTGAGCAAAATATCAGTCCTTACAGGTATGTCGATGTTCGAATCGATCAGAAGGAACTCTTCGAATGAGTGGAGCTGACTACTGTTCCAGGTGACTTGGAGGAATAGAATTGAAGGATTAGATTCGAAGTCCACAGTATGCTTGAATTCTCCCGTTTTATGACAGGTAGCGCATGTTCGCTGCCGGCTGAATGTGAGGAAATCTGAGAGAAGTTCTCTCAGAGATGCTGTATGACCAAAGGCCTTCTTCTTCAAAAACTCTGAGCCCTGGAGTTGTATCGAATATCGTTCTTTGGCTTCCTGGCGAATTGAGTTGCAGTTGGGACATCTATCGACAGTGATCGCTCGCAAGTTGAAGAAGCTTCGAGCTAAGTCACCATGGTCTCCCCTGCTGACCAGAACCATCATTCTCTCAAAGAAGATGCCTGGACTGTCACAGCCATCTAAGTGGAGCTCATCTACATCGTGGTCAGCACATGGTCGAAAGGCTAGGAGTTAACAAGTACCTTCCAAGGCTAGTCTTAAATTCGGAATGTCAATGACTCCCGTTCCACTTGATCTCGCATGAAAGGCTCGCCATGTATGTAATACACGCGAATTCCGCCCACAAGACATGGATTCGATTGAGCTGAGACCAGCCGAGACAAGTGATTCTCTGCTCAATAGGTGAAAGACTGTTAGAATATGACTGATGTTATCGTGATTTCGAGCACCCAATGGTCGTTTCGGTGCTGATTGCTCCTGGATTTTGATGGCAAGAGAGCTCCGCTGACCTTTTCTACCCAATTGCAGGGGGACAATTTTTCGGGGTCGACCAGTTGGTGGCGAGTGGATCTTCACAGCTGGAGAGGTTTCGATTTCTATATGTTTGGCCCAGAGATCTTCTCCAGTCTCTAGGTGTAGCGAACTCCTGTTGCCAGTATGGCGTCTAGAGATGGGGGATGTCGCATGTCGAAAGTGCTCATCTTCGGAGCTTGCCTTGTCTATTCCCATGAATCTGCTTGAAACCGCTGCCACATCCCCATCCGGCTGATCCCCAAGTTTCCAATCGACAACAGGGCTCTTCCAAAACTCAGTGACATCTCCAATATCATCTCGAATGTTGACAGTGTCGTCATTATAGTTGTGGACATGTGGGGAGGCCTCTTCAAATCGATTCGAGTCTCGAAATTGTCCGCGAAGTATCTTGCCAGAAATGTAAGCAGTTTCTTCTTCGTATGAATTGACGTTGCCGGCAATTCGGTAGACAACCATGGCCCAGAGGTGAGGACAGCGTTTTCCAGTTTGCTGGAACTGCACACATGTGCAAGTTTCTCGTCCATTCGATTCGAGCGTGCCGCAAAATTGTGTGACTGCTGAATCACCTGCAATTGCCCGATTAATGACTGGATCCACTCGAAAGGCCATCTGGAGAGCGCCCAACTGGTACGCAAGCCCAATATGTGTGGTGGGATCGATGAGATCTTGTTGCCACATTTTTAGGCCTGTGGTGATGGCATTCACCAAATTCGGATCGGGTCGCGCTTCTTTATGCTCGAAAAGCTCATAATAAGGAAAGTATTCCATCAGAATAATTTGAATCAAGCGATCCATGCTTTCGAATCGTCAGCCTGCAGAATATGACCAGAATATCGTCTCTACTTACCGTTTGTTGACGCGACAAGACAAAAATGTCCGGTCAAATACTCGGAACGCCACTTCCGCATAATTGTTAGTCGACCAGGGGCCATCCCTGTTGTAGTGTGGTGGAATACCATAATCGACACAATATGGGCGCCAGCTGTCGTCGAACCAATACTTCGAGAGGTAAGTGCCAATTTTTTGCCAAGCCGCTCCATCGTCCCTCGCGATCGCATTCACATCCGCCCCCAAAGCCTTGAAATATTTAGGCCACTCGGCCTCTATTGGGCATCGTTGAGCCTTTCGAAGCGCTTTCATGTACATGTTGAGTTGAGTTGCGCCTTGTCTGTCTCGAGGGAAAGCCGTTTGCCCGTTGGATTTGCAGGCCTGCATGAAATGAAATTGGCATACTCGAATCGGTAAACCTGGAAAGACGGTCCGTATTGCATTGCGCTCTGCGGCGCTGCGATCGATCATCATAAATGCAGGGCAAAAGCCTTCACCGTCGTCTCCGGCTACAGCCAGTGCTCGAAGATATAGTAATTCTTGTGTTTCCTTGTCCGTGCCGTCGTCTCGATTCGAATATTCGTCAACTAACTTCGAAGCCAGCTGATTTACGCTCTTCAGGATCGTTTGCAGGAATAAAGTATATATTTGTTCAGTAGCAGTATTTGATACCATTACAGCGACTGCACCATGAGCTCTATTGGTGCTCAGGCAAGAGGAATTAAACCTACTAGGAATCATGCGGTGGAATTCATTGATAGTGCTTAGAATGGTCATGGGACATCGAAAAGCATTCTTGTTGCGCCAGGAGGAGTCCATATACATCCCCCGTTCCACTGCATGAAGCAGAGCATTTTTTAGACCAGATTTTGGTCCAATGATGCATTCAAATCGGTCTCCAGGCTTGAATTCAGAGTTCAAATCTGACAGACACGGATAATGGACACTGTTTGAGTTCACTGTATCAGAATCATTTCATATGAAGACACAAAAGCAAAGACGTACTGCAAGAATGCCTCGGGAGAACGTTTAGATAAGATCTCAATCGCTGCCAGAGGATCACGATCCAGGCGTTTCTTCCGTGAGGCAGCTAAAATCGCCGACCGGAAATCTTTGTCTTTTGGCTGTCTCCATGGACACTGCAATCGAATGAAACGAGCATATGGATGTTCCTTAGCTATCTCCTCCCATTCTACGCAGGAATCAAATCAGTTTCGAAGTGGTGATGGGAGCTCGAATCCATTCTGAACTCACGCCTCTTCAATTGCCCGGGTGTCGAAGAGAAAACAGATGCCATGTCGCACAGAATCCTGCGCACAAATGGGGAAACATCGAGGAGCTCCATGTCCGGACAATGCTGATGGCCTGACGTTTCGAAGATCGTGCATGTCTTTGTGAAGGTTTGAGCAATGCTGACCTGAAGCTAGACCCAATCAGTTCCGCAGCACACTGCCAAGAATGAATATGCTTACAATCAGCTTGGCTGTACATGAAAACCTGTCTCGAATTGGTCCTGCGTTTGCTGCCATGGATCCCTCGTCTGAATTCGATGAGCAGTCTTTTCGAAGTAGATCCGCCGCTAGTTGTACTTCCTCCTCAAAGGTTTCCGGAATATGAAGCATGGCTCGACTTCGAATTTGCTCGCATGCCCCAGCACAACTATACACGGACCTCCATAAGATCCGCTCTGATCTAGATGCTGCTTCACTTCCTTCAAAATGGAAATTGCAGCGTCGAGCTCGGAGATCCGCCGGTCGGGGACCAGGTGGATCAAGAAATTCGATTCGAACATCTGGTGCGGCTGTGTGATGATCGAATGTCCATTGTTGTGGCTGTAGAGCATCAGAAGGTCTGCCGCAATCTTTAACAACATACCATTTTATCAATGAATGCCGGAAATTCATCCTGTGGTATCTCTGTCTGTTCGAAAGATAGTGATGGATGCTGCGAGAGAGGTCTTGCATGAAGAAAGCCTTTTGTGATCCGAACTGAGGGAAGACGTGCAGGGTGGATAGTGCGCCTCTCAATGACAGAAATGGCACTCTTTGGCAATTTCTTACGGCTGCATACCGAAGTTTCGATGATATTTCGCTCTCTTCTGGCTGCAATTCGATGATGCGATGGAGCGGAATGATTATTGCTACCTGACCGTGTATTTACTGAGCTTGGGGAGTGAGCACTTCGAGGTAGAGGTGTCAGGCGACGTGGAGAGTGCCTCAAGCTGCCGTAGTCGGGCTCGGGGACAATTGCTTGTTCGATTTCAGATACTGAAGGGTCCCGAAACCTGGAACTGGAATAGGTCGGCTGATTTCGAATTTGAGTGAAAGGCAGTGAGATTTCCGAAGCTGTTTTGGCGTGTTGTCCTACGGTAAATGACGCTGTTGAGGGGGCAATGACCGACGATTCGGAGAATCGATTGGCACTTTCATGAACGCTGTAGGTCGACACCGAAGAGTCTGATTCAGAAACTGGATTCGGGATAGCATCAAGTGCCCTTAATTCAGCCTGTTCTGGCTCTGCTAAGTCATGAAGCACGACAGAAGTTGAAGCCACAGGTGGGGAAAGCACTTGGAAGTGTTTGCGTGGTCGTCCTCGCCGCTTTCGAGGAGTGACAGCCTTGAGCAGGGTCCCTCTTGGCAAAGAGCCAATTATCTTCGAATGGTCTTTGATGGCCATGATGCGATACAGTTAGAAGGAGTGTGATGTGGTGAGCAGCTGGACAAGACCCAGAGTCAGATACCTGCAGCACCATGACATCAAGTAGTAACTGCGTATAAAATAGAATATGGATGTTGAGAGAAAGGACCTAAGATCAGTGTCTGTTTGAATCGTGAGAAAAAACAGATTCGGGCGCGTGCAGCAATGGTATCCAACTCGAATTGATATGCTACGTCTTTGAACGATAGATTCGTGCTTTATACATCGGATTCGAGGGATGAAATCGAGATCTCATGAAAGTGAGGGAATATGCCAAGTGGTCGGTCAAAAAAATGCAAAAGTACTGGCAAAAATACACAAGGTGGGTCCTGGTCGGTGATGATTTATTTTAAAGGAGGGTTAAAATAATTCTTGCCCGCCACCCGCCATTGAGCGCCGCCGCGCCACGTGGATATCGCGCGCTCGTCGAGTGCGTTTCAGTGGTCAGCGTACTCGTACTTTGTATTCAGCAACATCTCGTCGCCTTGGCTTGGACGACCGGCCATGATTCGCAAGATACCTGCAAATTCGCGGTACCAGGACTACCATGATCCGCTAGGTCTGTCGGCGTACGATTTCAACGAAGCGATGCAGAAGCTGTATGGACTGGTATGCGAGTTGTCCGGTACGTCCTCTCGGCTCTCATGGTCACAGCCGGCCACTTGTTACCTCACGGCTACTTGTTACCTCATCCTCCGTCCCTGCTCTCATCCTTACCCTTCAATGACCCCTCCTCGCATGACTCCCGACACTCTCCCCGGCACCCTCCGCATTTCTCCCGAGCTCGTACGTGGGAGTAGCGGAAGTCGAAATGGACGACGAGAGATGCTGATGAGAGTCGGGTGTAGAGCAGAACGAGAAGAATGTGGCTATGATCGCCGAGCTCAAGGCTCGAAACGACAACATCAAAGGCCAGGCTGCACATGTCGGGAATGGCTTCCCTCTCAGGCGCTTTAATTTGGACATCTCGGATGGTGAGTAACTGAGCCTGTCACTGTTCTCTTGGGTCCAACTCTCCGAGTCCACTCTGGTCCAACTCTTTGAGTGCGGCTCCGACTCTTCGACTTCATCATCAGGTCTCACGCATCTGGTCCAAGGGATGCAAGGGACTGAGAGGCTGACGATATGCCTGTAGAGGAATTTCAGACCGAATTGGAGCGGTTTGCAGCGCACTTGGTGTTGGAGAACCAGCAGCTGCAGTACGATAACAAGCAGCTCAGCACGTTGCTGAAAGAGTACGAGGGGACGCTGGATAATGTCATGGGCAAGTTTCGTGGTATCGCGGTATGTCCACGTCTTCTCCGCGCTCAGCATCCCGCCGCTGCAGCCCCAGCAGCAAGCTCACCCTCACCCGACCGACGATGCTGACCGACCCACTCGACCGCCTACGCTGACCGCTGTCTACGTAGCACGCATCACAGCAGCACGATCTGTCTCTACACTCGTACTACACATCCTTGCTGCAGACACTCCAGACTGCGCACTCCTCCGCCCAGCTACACGACAACACCTCGCTCTCTCTCCTCCTTACGCGCCTCTCCACACTCCTGCGTTCGGCTCTGCGCTCGATGGGCGGCGAAGAGCCTGATCCTGCGCTGCCGGGCCTCCTGACTGAATTGTCCCATCTCGCAAACGGCGCCGGCGGCCATCCGTTATCCGATGCGAGCTCGTCCCCTCCTTCCTCGCCTTCGTCTTCGAAATCAAAGAAGAGCGTCCTTCCTCGAGCGCCTGCGCGGCCGGCTCCATTCCCCGGCTTCTTACCTGGCTCGACAGGGGGGTATTCAGGCACAGAAGGGCAGGCGGACTGGGCACTGGAGCGAGAGACGGAGATAGAACGACTTCGAGCGGAAAACCACGCTCTGCGCGACATCTTGGCCATCTCGACAGACCTGCCGCCAGTGACTGAGGAGATCCAGACTGAAACAGCGATCGAACACGAGTCGCCACATAGCGAGGACGTGAGTCGCAAGTCGAGTCTGACGGTCGAGGACCTCTTGGAAGGCGCAGCAATGGAGGAAGCCACTGCCGGCGGTCGAGATCCATTCAGCTCGGGCGCATCCCCCGAGGACAGTGGAGCGGACGGCAAGCAGATCTTGCTAGCGTCGTTACCGGACGGCGAGGGGGAGGCGACCGCTGCAGGAGTGGGCACGGGCCTGGGCACAGGCGCAGGCCCAGGAGTCACGATGCGCGGAAGACCGTTGTTGGCGGAATCAGTGTTGGGGTTCAGCGCGACTCCGCCCGAACACGTGTTTGAGGAGGAGAGGCTGGAGGACGGCGAGGGGATTTGAGCGCGCACGAGGCCGCCAATGTAGGTATTGTAGTTGTACGCTGTGCAGGCTTGTAGCCTTCTCTACACGGTTTCATGGTATGCGACGACATCTCACGAAGCCCGAGGAGATCATCCCGGCACGAGCAGCTCATCGCGTACCCACTGCACAGATCCGAGTCGCTGGTGAGCGTTCACGATGTGTTACGACTGAAAAATGCGCCGTTCTCTGCCAGTGAACAGCTTATGTTCGATTGCGAGACGTGAGACGAATAGATCAGTAAGGGACGAATGTGCATGTTCAATGCATGTGCGGAAAATTCGATGGCTCGCCAATAGATGGCACGCTACAATGGCGGCACGTCCTCTGCCTGTACTCTTACGACCTCTCTCCGCTCTTTGACTAATTCTGCCAGCTTGTGCAGGCCCTTCAACACGCCCTGGTCTGGTCCCTCACCCTGCACCAGCCTGGTATGTGCAAAATCGATCATCGTCACTGATAGAGGGGGACATCGGCGGGCTCTCCTCGCATCCGCCCGCGGCCCGTCGTCGGGGTCAGAATTGGACGACGTCGATGAGCTTAGCTCGTCATCGTCGTCATCGTCGTCATCGTCGTCTTCTTCCTCGTCCTCGTCTTCGTCCTCGTCTTCAGCTTGACCTTCGTCGCTGTCGCGGTAGCCACGGTAGGGAGCTGGGGCGAGCTGGGAGGGGCGAGGGGGACGCGAAGCGATAAGAGCTTGCGTGGCATCGTATCGATCGAGGGCATCTGAGAGCCGCGCCACGTCTCCCTCATATACCAACAACACTGAAGCGCCGACGAATCGCGCCTCGAGGTTTTGAAGAACACGTATGAGGGCCTCGAGCTTCGAGAGGACCAGGTCCAGCAAGCGCAGTAATAGCGGCGCAGGGATGCTGTGGTCGACGTAGTGTGTTATCGACGATTCGATTGCAGTGGTCAGTTGGACGGGAGGGGCCTCGGTCGAGCTGGACGATGCGGTGGTAGGCGTGTCTGAATCGGTGGTTAAGAACGAGGATGTAGGCTGAGTGAGGGAAGTGATCGAGTCACTGGGGAGGGGGAAGAATCGTCGTATTCCCTCGTAGAGCTGCTCAGGCTTGATTGTCTTGCCGAATGACTTTGGGGTGAGTATGTAGCTTTGGCTGGAAGCGTGCCAAGTCTGCACGAGCTGCGTCAGCACACACCTCTGGCAAGACATGAAAGCAAGGAGGAACCTGGTCAAACCTGGTTTCCGGGACGGACAAGAGGGCAAGGTGACAGAGGGCAGACGGATACGGCAACGAGGCAAACGGCAGACTGGACAGCGGACAGAGCACAAGATAGAGGCAGACGGCAACAGGCGCATAGCAGAACGCAACCGCCAGAGGCCAGGGGTTAGAGGGCGCACCCACCTGAGACCCGGTGAGGCGTAAACCAGTCGCAGCGATCGTCGTCTCCCTCGCCTGCTGCTCCATACGCTCCCGCTTCTCGGGCGTAGCATCCTCGTCGTACAATATCGTCCCCAACTTGACATCAAGGATAGACGGGTGGGTGTAGTCATTCGCGAGGTTCTCCAGGACTACAGACTGTTGTCCATCTCAGCTCAGTCGCATCACAGCACAGGACCACACAGCACATAGACTCGGTCACGTCTTGCCTCGTCTCGACTGATGAGAGGGCTCGAAGAGGGCACGACAAGGGCACGACGATAAGAAAACGAGGACATATATAGGCAGGTAGGTTCAGGATGCGTAGGGGATAGGAGGATAAGTGGATAGATGAATAAGTGAATAGGTCGAAGGTCAACGGGTGGATGGGCCGACAGGTCGACGCACCTCTGGGACTTGAACGTCGAGCCCATCTCTAGTCAACGCACCCGCCCGGTCCAACTGCCCTTCGAGCCGCAGCGTCCCAAAGAACTTGGCGACAAACGGCCGGAGCTGGGCTAGGGCGCTCGACCGCGATGCCGAATTTACGAGTTGGTAGAACGCGATTTCCCTGGCCAGGGCTGGCTGGACGGAAGGTCAGCTCACACGCCACACATCCACATATCCACACATTCCACATATCCACGCCTATACCACCCGATGCCTCTGCGCCGGCACGTCCATACCTCTGCACGCTGTGACAACCCCCTCTCTCTACATCCTTACACCTCTCTCCCTCTCTGCATGTCGATATACCAACAAGTGTACCTTAAAATACTGCTGGCAGAGGACGTAGAGTCAGAGTGCAAATGCACCGTGCCGGGGGGGGGGGGGAGGAACTTGAGTAGACCTACTTTGATGACAAGCGACCCGCCCGCGTCAGACATGACGTTCTGGTGTCCTGCTACCTGATTTGCAAGCGGTACAGTCTCCTGCTGAAGTGACAATGGGTGCAGCATGGTGAAAGACGGGCAAACGTCAGTATAAAGTACACTCGAGTCTTGGATCGTCGCAGCAATGCACCAGGGTGCCTGCGGCGGAGATATTACGCGTCTAGAGTTTGCCACTCGCCGCGTCCTATCGTCGATGACCTATGCTGGCAGAAGGGGATGCAACCTCATGGCAAGTATAATAACCTTGTCCATATGCCATGTATACAACCTAGTCATTCACTACTATTGGCCAGATGTGCACAAACATGCTGGATATCATATGACGGTATAACATCTACTCACAGAGACATAAGTTATCTCGAAACTCGTCAAGCCGAGACTCATGGCTCACAAAATCAGAACCATGGTTGCCAGCCTGTAGAGATACTCATCAGCGCTCGCAGCACACACGAAACCAATCAGATAGTTACATACCGACAAAGATCTTTGCCAAGTGCTCCGGATCACGCGCTTGTTGGATCAGGTCGTTGACAGTCGACTCAACGCTCAGATCGTCTCGCAGTTTTCGTCGAATATCACCCAAGACTTGATTCGCCTTTTGCTGAACCGGCTCTGACTGAGGATCGAGAAGTTGTATGCCGCCTTGTGCACGTTTGAACTTCTCCGGATCACCAGTCCTATCACCCATGAGTACGCGATATCACGACACTGGGCACGCTTACCAGTTGAAGAGGGGATCAAATCTGAGCACTTCGAGAACCGTCATGATGAGCTCTGAAGATTCACGAAGCACCCGCAAGGTATGCTCAGAGCATTGCCGGAACGTCCCATCGACGCCATGTATCCCCAGACCATCGACAATGTCATTCGTCAATCGGAAGGGCACCTTTTCAGGGATACGGAGTTTTTGACCCTGTGCTCGTTAGCCTACATCAGGTTATGCCGGTCTGCGCAACGTCCTTTCGCGGCTCACCTCTCCAAAGACGATTCCAAAATCAATCTGAATGAGCTCGCCCGTCACCCCATCGATCATGACGTTTGAGCAATGTCGATCACCAACGCCAAGAACGTGTCCGACCATTGAGGTGACGGCGACGCTCCGGGAATAGCTCAGACGCATCTCAAACCACCTCACAGGGTCCTTGTGCCGTTCAATGAAGAAATGCCGCATCACAGGATGGAATCGCTTCATCATCTCGTCAAACTTGATCCGCAGCGCCGAGCAATTGTGATCTTTCTCTTGAATCGGCTTTAGTGTCGCGCGGAAGGTATCCGCGGGGATGTCACCCGGGCGACCATACCTAGAGCGTCAGCGATCTGGCATACCTAGCGAGGACTCTGCAGTTGCTCGGCCCGCATGAACGAAATGTCGGGCAGGCATCGAGACTTAGGTTGGCACTTACTTCCCATGCGCAATTTTTAGCCATTCCCCAATACCACCACTGTTCCCGACAAACTCCATGATACCCGACTTTCTCGCCAGGGGTATGACCCGATACGTCCGAAACCTCAAACGCCGTTCCCGAGTCTTTGCATCGCGCTGCAGAAGCCTGTTGGAGAGTTCAAAGACCTGCTCCATGACAGAGTCTTGTCGGACATCGTCATCGCCCTTAAACTGTTCATTTTCAGCATACGTGTGGTAAGACACGGCCTCGTTAGACCCCCGAGGTACAGACCACTTACAATCTCGTTGTGTTCCTGGCCTGTAGTATCGAGGACACTCATCTTCTTGGGCCGGTGTACCCCTCCGAGTAGCGAGTAAGTCGATCGATACCGCACAACAGTTGGCACATTATCGTACTTGAGTGTTGTGTCGATAGGTGGCAGGCGCGATGGAGGCGGGATCGCAAGGTTTCGGCATTGTAGTAATCTGCAAGTGGAGGGAGCTGAAAGTTTACTGGTCTTGGTTCCTTGGGTGTAGGGTACCAAGCACCAATCGACCGCAGATTCACAGAGCATCTTGATCTGCATTGCAGCTTTCGAAGCCAAAGGGAAAGATTTGTTGGCAGCTAGCGAGTCAAGAATTTCGGCAGCTTTAGGCGCACGTCCGGCCGCACCTTGGTCTGGCACCTTTCCTGAGCCTAGGCCTTTAGGAGCGGAAGAGCCGCTTGCCAGAGTACAGATTTGGTAAACAATGTGAAAAGGGTGTTCTTGTGCGATTCGATAGACCAACGAGTTGAGATTATCATTGAATGGAGTCGGCTGGCGAGGACGGTCCAGTCGCGCGGATAGTTGAGGACCAAGAAAGATGAACTTGTGAGAAGGGACGCTAGACAATTCTCCTGCAAACTCGGTGTTGACAATCGCATTCTCGCTGTGTTGCAGCCATAGCGATATCATTGCCGTAATCGAATCATCGAAAGTATTCGACAGAGCTAAGCTCGTCGTATAGTGGGCCAAGGCGGTGAGGACGAAGTTTTCATGCAGCTGCACGGGATCTTCGAGACTGGTGATGTTTTCTGTCGCAGTCATCGTCAGACGAGATTGCCTTGAAGAGCTCTCGCGCTTTTTTCTCGAGGATGTCGAGCTGCTGGTAGAGGGAGCGATGCTCGTCTCTTGAGCTGAACGCGAGCCTTGTGCTTCTCTGTATTCAGGAAGGGAGGCGATAAACGTCCGTTGGCTGTCAGCAAACACCGCATAATCGTGCGAAATCCTAGCGCGCTCGTCAAGGGAGCTACCGCCTTCAGTCGCCTCCCTGACGGCTTGCTGGAAGATGTGATCTATATCTGAAGGAAGACGCGATCGAGATATAGAGGACCAATGTGCCTGATGATGGTCAGCTGCGCGGCACGCTAAGTGGGAATTGCAGGACACGGGCACGGGTTAGAGGCAAGCATACAATTTTGTTCAACAGCACAGCTCTTCTCCGGCCAGTAGTTTTCCCTCCTCCATTCAAACTTTCGATGCGCTGTTGCAGAAGTTGTAACGCCAAACGGTATTCTCCCCGATTCCACAATATCTCACCATACTCCTCCTCGACAGCGTCTGACATATCTTCTCCCTTCTGTATCCGCCTAACCGCAGCGATGGCATTTAGAGCTGCTTGCGCATCGCCATTGGCTCGTGCTGCCTTTCCTGTTGACAGATAACACGCCTTTTGCAGAGCCAAGAGGTTGTTCTTGCGATCTGTGGAGAGGTCTCCGATCAAATGCTGACCTTCACGTTGCAATGCTGCGGCAATGAGCGATTGCCGCGTCGACATGAGTCGCTCGATGTCCGCGAAGCTATCCCGCGTCAGCCACACAGAGGAACTGCTGCTTTGAAGACTCACCGGGTCATCCCTGTCAGGTCGGTCATCTGCGCGACAAGGGTCAAGGGTAGCCTAGGCATAGATAAACTATCCTGGGTTGAAGAAGAGACCCAAGTGACAATCTCCTGCAGGCATCTCAAATTGTTGGACACACGCTGAGTTTCTACAGTCCTCTCCCGTCCCAATTCTGCCATTCGTGCAGTTTCAGTCGCGACGACCTTCTCGACAAATTCCCGCGCGGCGTTGAGGTTATGCTCTCGATGCACGGACCGCAAAGCGGAAAATAAAAGCCCCGAAGGCGTCGCAGCAGCATGTTGGACCAAAGGCACACTCCAGTCGTGGACTCGCCATGCGATTTCGATAGCACTATCTTCATGGGCCCCCGAAGGTCCCCTGATAAATGCGCTCGAAGCGACGAGAGACGACGCGACGTGAGGTAGACCCATTGCCAAGAAATCTTGCGCGACCAGGATAGACGAAGGTACCTCATCCTTCTCGGAGAAAGAAGCTTTAGGGGCTTCAAGGGCAGCGACGTCGATTTCGAATCGGCGCCGATATTCCCCTTCATGCTCGAGACGGCGGCTCAACGCATCCCAAGTGTCAGTATCAGAGATGCCGTAGAAACCATCGGGGTCGTCCACGTTACTATATATCTCGTAAAGAAGCTGACTCCATTAACCAACAATCACCATTTTGCAGACAGAAGACCCACATCTCTTGTTTCCTGTTCCGAAAGACTCAATCGGCTCGGACTGTCACATTTCGCCGCCTCCAAGAACATCAAGGATGTGACATAAGCATCGCATTGGGATGCAGCGGATGCCAAAATACTGCGATCAACGAAGAGCCAGCCATTGTATCCGAGGATGTCCTTGTCGTATGGTGGATGATAATGTCGCAGGTAGACGACGATATTGACAATCACTCGCTTTGATTCTGTCGAGCTCGTCGGGTCCCTCAGAACTAGGTCAAAATGGGTCGACAGGACTTTGGCGCGAGCTTTGCCCGTCGATGCTGGTAGCTGAGACCCCTCAGAGAGGAAGATCTTTGTCAGCAGCGGAAGAATGCGTCTCGGGTCGAAACTAGCTTCGCCGACAAGGATTTGTAGGTGCAGGTAGGGGAAATCCAGCTCTCCTATGGCCGAAGTCATAAGCAGAGCCAAGTCTCTGGCCCAGTTTAGAGGTTCTTTCGCTCTGGTGAGCCACGCCGGCCCATCGGAAGCGAGATTGTCGAGTGTAAAGACCGCTCGAATGCCAGGCTGATTGGCCGGCGGCGGGGCGAGCAGTTTGAGGAGGGCGGTCGTTTCAGGTCGTATATCTCTTAGATCGAGTTGCTGTCGCAATGTCGCCATTCCCCGCAAGGCGTCGAATGCTGAACGCCTGATATTGTTCTCCTTGGAATGCAATAGACCGCAGAGCTTTTCCAACAGAGAAGCAGTACCTGTTCGCCCAGTCAGATCGTGACTTTCGGCATCTTCATCATGGACAACATCGTCATCTGCAGTAGCCAGCATCGAGATATCTCCTTGGATCAGGGATTTGTCCTCGTTAAGCTCAGTGGCTGTCGTGAGGAGGTCAACGACCGGTTTCAAATCTGTTTGCGAGCGCAAGGCTCGGACCTCTCGCCGGAGAAATTTGGAGATAACAGGGTTGTCGAGATCAGACCGATGCAAGGAGATCAATACAGCGATCGCGGTGAGGAACCGATTTCGTTCGCTCAGTAAGAATGCTTTGTGGAATAAATCGAAGAGCCGATGTAGAGCGAGCAACGTGATGGGGGCGGTGAGCGCACCAGCAGGTAGGAGAACATCGTAGGCGATCAGGATGTCCGACAGGTGCCATGTCTGCGGTGGAGCTCTAGATGACTCGACAGGTAGAGCATCAAATAAAGCATCTACCAACGACATGTCGAGCCCCCGTTTCTGCATAGGATGTCTCATGATCGTGCGGTCTTCATCAAAGTTGATCAAGACAAAGAGCTCGCCGAGGATTGAGACCCGGTGTGTAGCGACCAAACCATCGGCTGTCGTGGAGAGACCGGGAAGGCCAGAGACTGACTGCGCCCGACCTGCGGCGTACAGCATGGCGGACGTCGTTGAGAACTGGTGCATTACTGCATCTTGTGCCTTGATCTCAGCCGCTTTACATAGATCGTTGAAGAGGGTCTTCGCGCCGGAGCCGTATTCATCATCATCGAACGTGCAGAGGATAGCCGGTGTAGTAGCTTTGAGACAACCTATCGCAAAGGCTTTGCGTGATGGAAAGCCGTATATGCGATGCGGGACGCGTAGTGGCGACTGTTGTGAGGCGAGTTGACTTTTCACTACCACGACAGCATGCGCAACGAATAGCGCCGCCGAATCATGAATACCAAGCTGGAAGGACACAGCGTCCAGGCCATTCTGGAGATGTTGGTTGAAATCTGAACTTGAAGCAGGTATCTCGTAGAGATGGAAGATAGTCGCAGCGCGAAGTTCCATACTTGAGATGCAGCAATTCAGCTTCCACAAGAGGTCAGTCAGAAATCCGTCCCAGTCATCAGGAAGGGCAGGAAGCCTTTCTATGATCGACTGATAGACGGACATGTGCTGGTCCGTGGGTATGACGAGACTGAAGAGGTCTGCAGCAGAAACAGCTGCTCGAAACCGCACGCGGGCATCCCGATCGAGTAGACTGCCGATGACATATTCCGTCGGATCGACCGCTTCTTCGTCGGAATCCGCCTCGGACGACACATACTCGGTCCATAGGTCGAGTCCTTCGTCGTGTCGAAAATAAGAGTCGATGAGCCGGAGAACCGACAGTCGGACACGCCAAGAAGGGAGCTGATCCTTCTTGGCCTTGAGAAGCAGGAATCTCATCAGGTTGAACGCCCGATCGGTCAATTCGGAGTCTTTGGGAGGCCGACGCACGCATAATGGCATTGAAGCGATCAGAAACTCGATCGTCAGAAGGAACAACCCTTCGTCGCGAGCAAAGGCATAAGAGGATATCATTTCTTCCAATGAATCGAAGACGGCTTCGACTGCCAGCGCGGTAATCCGGAACAGACCAGCTTGAATGGCTTGGCAAAGCACCTGACCAAGCTGAATAAAGCGTGGTCCTTCGGTGGCAAGGCATCGCTCCAATAGTTGACGCCCTGTTGCGACCTGTGAGCCTTGTGATGAACGTGTTCCAGGGGGGTGAGCAAGCTGAGTATGGAAAATGATAGCAGTCAAAGATCTGGACGCCAGATGACATTCCAAAGCTTCTCGTGAGACGGGCATGGCGTCGGAATCGGCAGTCCGGATCTCCCCAAAATCTTCATCGTCGTGCAAGGCAGGCATAGGGATCTGAGTAGCGTTTAAAACGAGCTCAGGACTCCCTTCAAGGGCACTTTGGGCAGCTTGCTGGATGCTTCGTAGGATACTTGCGGCCTGCGTCAAATCAGTGATGACTGTGACACCGAAATGTAATGCCTCACCGCAGGTAAATCCCAGAGCGGCTCAATTATAGCATTCGCAGACTCGCCCCGGCCTTCGTGGGATACGGAGAAACGATAGGAAGGTGTGCCAAGCGGACTACTTATACCTGTCGGAGTGTTGTTGTCGAGCGTGTTCCGGATGCTCCTGTATCGAGAAGACAATATATCTTGCCTGATCCCAGCTCGTTCGCCTGGCCTAACCAGCAAGCGCCAAAGGTGTGGATCCGATGATGGAGAGCCGAAGAGGGGCACCACTCCTTGCCAAACTAGCAGTTGAGCTGGAATGCTGGGGTTGCCTGCGGTCAACAGCGGTTCAATAGTCTTGAGAAGCTTCTCCAGAGCCGACATCATCAAGTCATCCGCGTGTCGGCCGCTGGAAACCATCAAGCCTTGGAACAACAGGGCCAGGACTGCCAGGTCAACGCTACGCCGCAGCCGTTCCGGTGGTGAGGCGCTGGAAGGGTCATTGACCCAATCAGAGTTCATCATTGTTAACTCGCGGGTGAGAATCACAGCGACAGATCCTGAACGTTCCACCGATACTTCGTCCTTCAATGACTCTACACTGTTGGAGATCTCCTCGAGGCCGGTGTCGGGGACCTTCGTGTATAGAATGAAGTTGCGCATCGCGTCCGTGGAAGCCTCTTCTCGAGTTCGGTCAATTATTGCGCAATCCGGCAGACCAATTTGGGAGCAGCACGAACTGATCGAATGATGGCTTAGGCAGCATATACTACTCAACAGCCTAAGTAGGTCTGTTGAAAGTACTGGATCCATCCGCGCTTTGCCTCGGGTCCCGTCAAGTGCGCTCCATTTTTGCAACCACCGTAAGACGTGGTCTTCTAGCCGAGTAGAGTACAGGCGGGCATCAGCTCTTGCGATCTCCAGAGCCTCGCTGAGGAGGTGACAAACGGCATCGTAGGGATATGATGGACCCTGGAACTCGATATTTCTGAGGAGGCTTCCGAGTCGATCAGCCGCGGTCGATCGGTCAACTTTGCCGCTGCGTATCATTGCGAGAGCTGCATGACTGGCGGCCCGCGAGAGATTAGGCAATATTATCTTGCGAGTCGCATGCTGCCACGCCGGCCCCCAGAGGTCGGGATCTGAAGCTTTCGGGCCTTGCAGATTTATTGGAGACGGTGTCTCGTCGAACATGGCAAGACAGCCAATCCCAATAAAAGCCCAACTCTGCAGGACTGGCTCGTCCTCCTCATCTAGTATCTTTGCGAAGACTTCCCGTACGCTCGCTTGCAGGGCACCATCGAGTTGTTGCCAAAGGCGATCGATCATGAAAAGAACAACTTGAAGCGAAAGTACACGAGCCTCGGGTTGGCCAGCAAGCGTGGCTCGCAGTAAGGCCATCACCGGATGTTCCAATCTGATGCGTTTCGAGAGCCGCCCATTGAGGGTTGACATCGTTGGTGCTTCGACAATATCATACAACTGAAAGTTGATAGCCGCATACAAGTCGAGTATTGCCCATGTCATTGCGCATTCGTGTCTGAAGTCGAAGCCCGGGACGAATGATCTCGTTTGCATGGGTCCTCCACTTTGGCTGTCTAGTTGCAAACGAATGACTGACATATCGAGAGGGCGAATGCCACCTCGTAGCGAGATCTCCTTACCCAATACATCACTCAGCTTCGACAATGATCCATGAATGACACCTTCTTTGTCTGTGGCAAGAACCGTCGGATGACAGAGGTAAGGCAGAAGCATGCGTATGGTGATCAATAACTGCTCGCGCAGCATCCTATTGCGCGTTTGCCATAATCTCACGAGCTGCGGTAGGACCTTCATACCACCTTGAACGAAGTCGGCGCGTTTGTTCAGCTCGAGCTCGCTTAAGACGATGTTGAGAGAACGAAGTATTAAGAGATGTGCTGATGTGTCCGTAGGGTGTTGATGGAGAAAGCGATGTATTTTCAGGAGGATGGTATAGCCATAGCATGGTACTCGAGACGGGTTTCGCGGATCTTGTTCGTGTAGTGGGACCAGAAGCGGAGCAGACGAGCTCGACAGAAGTATAGGCAGAAGATTCGCCAACTCGTTGATTGACTGGGTCATTGCTCTAGGTCTTGCTTGCCCATCCTGAGCATTCTCCTCCGTCTCGTCATCCATAACATCATCATCTTCTTGCCATTCCCGGTCTATACTGACTTCGTTTCCTAGCACAGCGCTCCAGCAAATGCCCATAAGTAACCTCCAGCTGGTTTGATCGATGTTGGCCAGATGAGGAGGATAACTGAGTAGCGTCTTCAGCGCTTTCGCATAGTCGAGGGTCGCTGGAGGGAAGAGATGTGACCCGTAGACGAGGAGATGTGTCATATGCGTGAAGATCGAGAGGAAAGGCTTTCGCGAAAGAAGATGGACTGAACGCTCGGCCATCCATCGTACTAACGAGATTGCTTCTGCCAACCGACGATCGGCTGCCCATATTAGCTGAGTCTTCCCATCTCATTCAATGGCTCGCACCTTGCGTGCTTGCGCCTTTCTTCAAGGCTGCCTTCTTCTCTGTGACAACTACCTGAAATAGACACTGAAAGAACGCGCTCCATCCTTCCCCGCCTTGCTTCGCAGCAGTCTCTTGGAAGTTGTTCAGGTTCTCGCGACTGCTGAATATTCCTCTGATGGAATCATGGCCTTGCGCTCGCTCTTTGACCTTGTCGGAACTGTAAAGCTTGAGCGCCGCTTGCAGTCCGGGGACCTTGTTCATCTCGAGTCGTCGAGAAACATCTGGTGGTTCGCGAGCCTTGAGGCTCGCGTGAAGTCCGTTACGGGCCTCCTTGGAGACCGCTGGATGATTTACGCGTGATCAGCTTCCTGTTGGCCAGCGGTTGGGAGGCTGCGCTGTCCCAATAGGCAGAAGTTGTGTTGGACAAGAATCCAGCGGAGAAAGAAAATCAAGACACGGTCAACCCGGATCGCGGGGCTCCCGGGAAGTTACAAAGTCCTTTCCAAGGTGGGCTGATGGACTTGGCTTAAGAGACATTGCCAGGGGTCGGTCGAGGCTCCGCTCCCTCTACATCTGGGCCATGGGAGAGGGAAAGGTTCGGATGAACGACGCGTTACGGCCACGTCGACAGCTCAGGTCATCGCCGTCAGACATTACCAGGCGCCTGAATCCTTCTTTCCCCCGACGGCTGATGATCATTCTGTCTTTCCCTCTCCTGATTGTCCTCGCGGTACCATTCTGGTGGTATACAACCTCTATCGAGAGACTGCCTTTACCTGCCAGCAGGATAGCGTCACTGGAAAGCTCTGGGGTCCGTCGTATAATCATGTGTGCGGCACAATTGCTGATGCCCTCTTAGTCGCGTCCTAGTCTCAAGACAACGATCCTCTTCACGGCCGACGACGATGCATTTCCGAGGCCGCCTCCCGGAAAGGCCGAGTGGGACAAGAGCTTGGCCCTCAAAAGTATAGCCGAGGAAGTGGTCAAGGGGGTCGACGGCATATACAACCAACAACGGCCAGATGTCAGAGGTACACGGACATGGGACCTCGTGTGGGCCAAGAACAAGGGTACGTCGGGAAAGATTTCGCTAATTGTTTCGTGCTGACAATACCAAAGGCAAAACTGCGCCTTTACGAGTACATCTTCGTCGATGGCAAGATGCGAATTCCACATTTCCACTCCAGCCATATGTCCAATCGTGGGAGGCGGGATTCACGACAGACCCGCTACCGCTAGGAACATTGGTCGTACCGGTCCATCCTGAGCAACTGAAGGATCGATCTCTGCGCAGTGAGCCAATGCCATAGGAGTTAAGTGGTCATCTGACCGCTGTAGCTCACTATAAGATCGCAATTAGCAAGTCGATCATGGCGTTTATGGAATCACCGGAAAAATATCAGCTTCCCCTTCATTCGTTGGCGTACAAGCCTAACATCACGCTCAGCTTCGTTCTTCTGAATGAGGATGCCTCAACTGGAGGCTACGTACGAAGTTGGGACATCGAAGGAGCCGTTCGGGGTGAGTAGGCCACCCTACGTGAAGCTCGTATCTGAAGTTGCAGACCATATCACTCCCCTTTTGGAGCCCCTGAAGCAGGTCTTCAACGTCACCGTAGAATCCCAACTCCTCTATCATGCGCCTCTATCATTCGAGCCCGAGCTCCGCCCGGGCGATGCTAGGGCAAGCACCGCAGGTCTGCCAGAAGCACTTCAGGCGGCCTCGGAAGGAGACCAAGCGGCAACCGCAGTGGCTGAGCAGCTACTGCACATGCAAGGTGAAAGCACGTGGGCCATCGGAGAGGAAGAGATGAAAATCTTTGTAAACTCAGAGAGATGGAGTCTAGGTCAGCAATCCGGGCCAAGACAATAAACGAGTACTGACTCTCCTAGACTCAAAGAGTACAAACAACCCAGTACTGAGGTTCCTACTCTTTGTTCCTTCCAGTAAACATCGACCGATGCACATCGCCCTTCCTGGTAAGCTGTCTGGTACGAAATGTACCTCATTATTGATTGCCCTAGACGCCGCACAATCTTTCATGATCCCTCAATTCGGCGCAGTTGCATTGCTGAATCCTCCTGCAACGGCTTCGCCAGACGCGACATTCCATCTACCCAAGGAGGCCCTTGACGGGTCTTTTCATCTCTTCACACAGCACCTATACTCTCTCCTCGCTTTACCTCGGATACCTGACTACTTTCATCCTAGTCCTCCTGCTACACCACTGCATCCGCCATCGAACTCGATCCCGCCCCTGAGTCCTTGGCAAGTCGATAAGGTGCTGCGCATGCGGACGGCGGAGAACAGCGAAGAGGCAAGGAAGACTTTAGCGGGTATCGTCCGGCTAGTCGGTAAAATCAAAGAGATGAAACTCGGTGAAACTGTCCGGAATCAAGTACTTGGAGCGGTGGAGAAGCTCGAGCAGGTGAGTGCCAGCAGTCATAAACAGTCGTCTGAGCCCGTCAGATGGATCAGATCACAGATCCGCTTCAAGCCTTCATACTCTCACGAGATGCGGTAGGGTTGGCCAGTGAAGCCTTCTTCGATCCGTCCATGATGGGTCTCTTATACTTTGTGAGCGTTTCTCGGTGCTGTTATGCTGCATTTTACTGAAGAGGTCAGCCTGATGAGCACAAATTCGCCGTTTACACGCCGCTCTTCGCTCCCATAGCTGTGCCGATGATTGTGGGATTGCTCAAGGAGCTGATAGCCTGGCGGAGAAGGCGCAAGACCAGAGGTCAGCGTCCGTCCCCAGGAGTGAAGGAAAAGGAACCTGCAGCTCTGCAGGCAGCTCTACAGGGAATGCCTGCAAACTCGCCGGTCGTCGCGAGCGTCGAGATGCCTCGGCCAGAGCCATCAAACGAGAGAACGACCTCTATGAGTTTGAGGTCCCTGAAACGGGGAGATGCCCCGAGTGACTGATAGACAGCCTTGGAGTCAATCTAGGGATTCATCATATATGTATATGTATATATACGCTGTTCCCCTTGTTAATAGATTAGATGGATTGGACGCTGTGTAAGTCGAGAAGAGGAGGAAGATGACGTCATGACCGCAACCGGATGAGAACCGAGCCGTCGTTGTCGGTGACATTCCAATCTCTTTCGACTTTTGCATTTTGACTTCCACAGTTCATCATGTCACTTTCAGGATCAACAGCTGAGGGTGAGCTCTTTGTCATCCCGACCACTTTCCCTTTCCTTCTGTCTGTCTACCAGCGTTCAAAATTCTGACGCGTGATAGGATACAACAAGACCAGTGATAGTGATCTGCACTACGACGAGCCCTCGGGACCTGATCCTACACCGTAAGCCCTGTCGCGTTTCGTCAACCTACATGGATGTCTAGCTGACCATTCCTTGAAGAGAGAACCCAGGCGGGGTGAGCTCTGTTCGCTTCCCGTTATGTGGACAACCGCAGCTAATACGCCTGACGCAGGTCTTCCCTCAGACTGGAGGCGTCTCTGCTGAGGCTGGCACTATGCCAGGATCCGGAGCGCCGGATCACGGAGGCGACGTCCGTGGAGTTTTTGGTAACGTGAGTCCTCTATCTTCTCTCGTCAATCAGTGGTGTAGCCGTGTCTTTCAGCGAGACGACTGGTAGTGTGTACTGAGGACGTCTTCAGCCTCAGGTGTTCAACGACACTTTCAGTCGTCTCTCCGGCGAAGTCACGACGGCAATGAATACAGTCAAAGGAGAATCCGGCTCGGGGCTGGGAAGTGTGGCCAAAGCATTGTTGGCCCGACTAGAAGCGATCCGTGATGAGATTGATGGGTGGAGGAAAGGCGAGGGGATACCCGAGGCTGCGGGCGGTGAGAAGAATAATGAGGTAGAGAGAGCAGAAGGTGCTGGCGGTGGCCTCTATAAAGACTAGCAGCGAGATTTTCCTCCTCACTTTAGTATGGTATGTCCCTGTGCCGGCTTGCCGGGGGCAGTAGCTGACCGAGGTGTAGGTGTCCTGAAGTATCGCAAAACTATGCAGAATCGGTTTCCCTCGAAGTAAATTACCGCCACCACTGATAGCCAAGGGGTCCCCACTCTTGTCTTCATTGATGTTTAGACATTGCTGAGCTGTCTCGTGAGTCATGAACGCGAAGGCAGAATGACCCGCCACGTCATGGCGCAAGTGACGGGGACGCAACAACCAGCCCAGATCTCAATCTCGCCCGCATTGTTGAACAGTTCACTGCAAGCCCGCCTCCGATGTCAGCCTTCGGCAGATGCAAGAGATGAACTGGATCAAACACTGAATGCCTGTCTAACCTACCTTACCTCCCTGCTATTCGACTTCTCGTTCCCGCTGGCCGCTTGTTGTTTTGTTGGTCGTTCACCGGTTGGGCTGCAGCCTTCACCTTCTTTCTGGGCCGCGGTAAGCCCCTGACGCTCAGTGCTCAACGCCTGACGAACGACTACGAACCGCTCACATATGTAGCGCCTTTGCCAATTTGGCTCGATGATCTCCACTCTGATTCACCTCGTTCTGCTCGGCTTGACGTCCTGCCATGTGGTCCTAGCCTCAACGGGAGGGATCACCATTCTCCGCCCGTTTGCCCAACAACGCCCGCCTGTTGCCCGAGTCAAGCAGGCCTTCTCGTGGTCGTTCTCCCCACTGACATTCTACTCGACTGCGCCACTTCAATATACAGCAGCGGACCTGCCCGCGTGGTTATCGTTCAATGGAGATACGTGCTCGTTTTCGGGATGCCCGACAGAGGACGATATCGGATCATACAGCGTTTCTGTCACAGCCACAACGTCGACTACGGACCCGCAGCGCCATCTGAGCGATACTGTCGAGCTGGTCGTCTCGGCTCGTCCCGGAAATCTGACTATCACTGAACCAGTCGCGGATCAGTTGGTAGGCAACGATACTGCCATCACTTCAGTATTCCCATACTCCGCTGCATCAGTGTACTATCCAGGCGTCAGAGTTCCTCCAAATTGGTCTTTCTCTCTCGGCTTCCAGCCATACACGTACACCGCGCCGTCACGAGTGTTCTATTCGGCCGCGCTAGCGGATGGTTCTCCCCTCCCCGCCTGGCTCGATTTCAACAATCAGACGGTCACGTTCGATGGTGTTACCCCCACGCCAACGACACCGGAGCCAGAGGTTTACACTGTGGTGTTGTCTGGGTCTGACACCTTTGGCTTCGCCGATATCAGCCAGAGCTTCAATATCTGTATTGCAGCTCACGATTTCGAGCAACAAGGTCCGCCGATCACCGTGAACCTCACGGTGTGTGAGGATGTATCGACCGGGTTGGCGGTGCTGGATGGCTTGATGTTGGATGGCAAACCGTTCAGAAAGAGCGACTTGGGGAATGTCACCTTGGATGCCTCAGCGCCGGAATGGTTGACATTCGTCCAGAGCAATACGTCTATCATGGGTACTCCACCAAATTCCCTCACTGCCGGACAAACCCTTGAGTTCCCACTGATCGTAATGGACGTCTATGGAGATCACCTGAGCACGGCCGTCACTCTTGCGTTCCAGGCGTCTAGCTTTACCGAACCGCTCTTCGATCCAATCATTACCTCGCCCGGTCAGCCACTCGATGTATCCCTCGGATCATTTATCAGCACCGACAGCGGCTCTACCAACGACGTCAATATAACGGTCAGCTTTGATCCCAGGGACAGTTCGTCGTGGTTGACATACAACCCTGTGAATACGTCCCTTGTGGGGACGGTCCCGTCTGATGTTGACTACGACTCCGTGACTGTCAACCTTGCCGCACAGGATCTCCAGACCCATGCATGGTCGCATGCTGTGCTGCAACTGACACTGGCTCCAAACGGCACAACGAATGTGAATCGCCACCACTCGCACCACGGGCTTACGACAGGCACCAAGTTGGCCATAGCGTCGGTTGGAGCGATCGTTGGTCTGCTCATTCTCCTCTGCTTGCTGCTCATTTCGTGTCGCCGCTGGCTTGCTCGTCAAGCCAAGCAGGCCAATGAGGCTGTCGACCTTGAAGGTCGTACCGATAAAGAGGGCGAGGAACCGTGGGGGTTCGAATACAAAGCCGAGACGCCGGCGATGAGCTATACGGAGACGATGGGTGAACCCCCGAGTGCTCAACATCTAGCAGGTCGAGCTGTACACGAACATGAAGTCTCAGCCAACGTCATGTCCAGCCTTCCGCACCTCGCTTCAGGATTATCCAGCAAGGATGATACTGCTACGAGGCACCGGCTCCTCAAAAACCCCTTTGCGCGGAAGAACCGTCGCGCGATCCCAAAGATATCCAATCCGATCGTCCAGCCCTCTCTGTCGAATGCTGCGTTCCAGGCGCAACTTGCTGCAGCGGTTGACTCTGCTGGCATTGTCTCTCGAGGCGAGACGCCAACCGTCGACAATGATACCGAGATCACTACTTCCGAATACACAGACTCACAGGTGCCCGATACGACGAGTGGCGCGAGAAGCATGACGGACGACAGTCAATTCAACGGGCATTCGTCACGCGCAAGCTGGGAAAGCGAGGCGCCATTCGTATGGACTGCTGCGGATAGCTCACGCCATCATGCAGAGGTGGACAGCAGCCGAGAGGAGAGTGAAGAATACCCCGAGTATGCAGAGTATCCCTCGACTAGCGCTCTTCAGTCTGAAGAGACGCACGAGACGACCTCGAGCACACTGGATTCGAGCGAGCCGGTTCAACGTAGTGATTTCCGACCTCCCGCGCCAAAGTCGCAGCTGCAGGACCGGCATGCCGACGAGGTTGACAAAGACACTGGTGTGCGCGCGGTGAGACACGACGTGGTGACTCCTGCGGCCGAGTCGGAAGAAGGGATCAGTATTGACAATATTCACTTCCCGACGGATTCGGATATTGCGCACACCGAAGCTAGCTCGGAGCACGAAGCTGTGATCCGAACAGCGTCGAGGGTGAGTGCACGGCGCACGCTCGAGTCGCCTGTGGGTTCCGCAAGTCCAGCCAGTAGCCATACCGAACGCGCGACGACGCCGATTATCACGACGCACAGCCGGCTCGTGTCGTTTGGTAAACAGCGGAACGCGGTGGTACAAGTCAACGGCGGCCAGCGGAGCGTGTCTCAGACGGCTGTGATAGGGGCTATCGAGTCACCAAAACACGCAAGTCTGCGGTCGGCACCGTCAGACGGGGACAGGTCGGACGAAAGTACTCCAGTAGCGAGGGCTAGAGAACCCCCTGACAGCCCGTTGCCGGCATTGCCTAGCAAGCTGTCGTCAGCTTCGGGACCAGGTCCAGGCGGCCGCGATGGCGGTGGTGGTAGCCAGGACTGGAGTGGCAAATCACGCGCTCGTTCGCCGACCCCGCCATCGTCGCTCCCGTCACTCCCTGCTCTCCCAACCGCTCCAAGCGGTCTCTCTTCGGCACAGTCATCGGCCTTGCCGCCGCCACAACGGATCCTCCTAGGCGTGGCGGAACCATTCCACTTCTACCCGCCTCTCGCACTACCCACCTCGTCAACCACGTCGTCGCTGCCTTCCAGCGGGGCAGGCTCGGGATCCAGCTCGGACCGCGCTTCGTCGACGCTCAGCAGCGGGAATTACGCAGCCTATATTGAGAGGGACGGCACGGTGGCTGAAGTGCGCGGACAGGGGTGGCTAAGGTTTGAGGATATGGAGTTGTGGGGATGTCCCGGAGAGGAAGATAGAGGGGTGTGGGACGTGCGTGTCGTCGAGAGGAGGAAGGGCAGGAGCGATCGTACCGTGGGCAGGTTCAAGCTCGAGGTGAGGGGTTTGGCACTCCCCTCAAGACACGCAGACAGGCACCTTTCTCAACCCGGTGCGAGGCAGAGCTGACGTGTCGTCAGGTCGTCGGGCGATGAGCACGCGCGCTGAGCCGCCATGTGTAGAGGAAACAACGGCCAAGTGTGATGGCAACAACGGTCAACGCAAAAGAGCGCGAACAGACCCGGATGATAGACAGAGGATAGACTTCGATTTTGCTGGAATCATTTAGACTTGACATTACGATGCGCATGAATAGCGTCTGCAGCGCGAGGGTCATGTCTACTGCATATCGTCATCGCTGCATACAACGGGGCCACAACACGCAACAACCGGCAGCTTACAGCAGCTCGGAATGCCACTTTGAGCCAGAATGTCCGCTGGTCAGCCCCGCCCTGTCCGAGAACGCGGCAAAGGGCAACAGGGACATCAAGAGCCCTCCACAGCGCGACGAGCGCGGAAGGGAGGATACTCGGTCTTGGCCCATTCAGGAATCCCAGCCGTGTGGGTCGTAGACGGCCGGGAGCAGATGGGGCCGTTGCTGTAGCGGGAGACGGGAGTGAGAGCGGGAGACGGAAGTGCAGGAGAGGCGTGGGTGTGGAGAGACGTCAGTGTTGCCGAGAAACGTGAGTGTTGCCGAGGGAGAGACACAAATGTTGCAGAGGGAGAGACACAAGCGTTGCAGAGAGGCAGTACTCCAGAAGACGAGGCATCAGACGACCGGTCAAGCACGACGAAACTCGGAAGATCGAAACTCGTTCTGTTTCTCGCGACGCGTGACCGCGGGATAAATCCACGTCATGTTGCAACATTTGATCAGCAAAGAACACTGAGTCTCCGCTGCTGTTGATCGTGGCATAGCTTCAAGGCGAGAGTGAGTCGACGCCCACGACACCTCGTCCTTCTTGGATAACTGAAAGTAAACTGAATGGCCGGTATCACTTCACAGAGCTTTGTACATGCTCACTCCCCGCGTGGTGCAGCGGTCAACGGTGTACCACGCGGCAGCATCCATCGCCTGCTATCGTGTGGATCCATCTGTGACCCTTTGGGGATATGCCCACGAGGTCATCGTCGTCGTCATGCTCACCCATTCCTACGTGCAGCCCCCCTCCAGATAAACGCACCACTCTGCCACTTCGTGATTCTGTCGTGTGCTGGCGTGCTTTGTCGATTTCTCGTCGTCGGTCCACGCCGGCCACGTGTGGGGCTCCGCTCGGAACTGACGCCACCATTACGAATAGAATTGCCGTGGAATAGTAATTATTCGTAATCAGCAACCAATCGCGCGGTCGTCTTTTCTTTCCCTTTGGGTGGCGAACGACGGTCATGGCGACGAGCACGACATTTTGATCCATCCCCCCAGTCACTCGTTCACTTCCTGGCTGATACGAACCGCATTAGACGATCCATCCCTCACTTGCTCTCAATTGCTCTCCTTGACGATCACGACACGCTACTGTCCTTGGTAATTCGACTAGCAGCTCTTCGTGAACGACCACTGCGCGAGCGAGAAGAGGACGCCGACGCCTCGGTCAAACGCGGCTCTTGACCGGTCTCCCGGTCTTGCCGGTCTGCCCCTATCAACAGTCCCGGTCACGACACCTGCACTCGACATGTCACAAGCCGGTCCATCGAAACTACGACCGCCTTCGTCTGCACCCACTTCCTTCCCGTCGTTTGCTGGCATGTCCTCTGCCCCGCCAGCGGAGGACAACTTGTCGAGCGATGAGGCAAAGCTCGACGTGATTCCTACGCGTGCTGGAAGGAAGTTGTGTGTCAGGCATAAACAAATGGCCAACCAGAATGTCAACGAGAAGCTGCAGAGGGTAAGTGCCTCCCTTGATCCCCAACGCAGCCACGTCCCCCTCCCATGACCTCTTCCTGTGAGCACAGCAAGCTGACAGCGCTGCAGTCTCTTGATAGCCTGCCCACCTCGGAACGGTCAGCCATCACTCAACTATGGTCGACCTTCTCCAACGCGCCTCATAACAAGCGCAAACTCATCCTCGAGGGGATCCTGACCATGTGCTGCTTGTGAGTTCGCCCTCGCGCGGCTTTCCACAAGACCCTGACGACTGACTTGCCCAGCTCACAATTATCTCACCTCTCCGACTCGCTCAACCTCATCATCCGCATTGACCCCTTCTCACTCCTCCCGCGCGAGACGTCCCTGCGCATCCTCGGCTACCTCGATGCATTCTCGTTGGGAAAGGCAGCGCAGGTATCAAAGTCCTGGAAGGCGCTCGCGGATGACGATCTGCTCTGGCGGTATGTCGCCCGCACTCACGTCGGCGTTCCACTGACAAAACACAGGCGGATGTGTGGCCAACATATTGATCGCAAGTGCGAGAAGTGTGGATGGGGTCTGCCCCTGCTTGAGAGGCGGCGACTCAAAGTGGAATTGAAGGATCGTTCCCCTGCTGCCGCGATGGGTGTTGGGCAGCACGACCACGACCACGACCATGGCCATGCGCATGCTGGACCGTCAAAGATGGTGACGAGAGTCGAAGCGCTGGGCGGTCGAGTGCAGGCGTTGCAGTTCAACCTATCGTGTGACCCCGTGCCAGCTCCTCCGAATCCACTGAAGCGCAGTGCCCCGGACGAGGCGGCCGACCAGACAAAGAAGGCCAAACTGGATTCTGATTCCGAGGGAGAGGGCTCGAATGGGGCACAGGAGCTATCGTCTCGCGAAGTGAGGCTTACCCGGCCATGGAAGACGGTATACTGCGAACGGCTGGTGGTGGAAAGGAACTGGCGCAAAGGCCGATGCGTGACCAAGACGTTGAACGTGAGCCTTATCGAATGTGTCCATCGTCTTTGAGCTGACACGGGAACAGGGCCATACTGACGGCGTCATGTGCTTGCAATACCATACGACCCTCTCATCGCCAGCCTATCCCGTCTTGATCACCGGCTCATACGACCGCACAATCCGCATATGGAACCTAGACACCGGACTGGAGGTTCGCCAGCTTCGTGGCCATACTCGCGCGGTTCGGTGTCTGCAATTTGACCAAATGCTGCTGTTTACTGGAGCAATGGACGGGACTGTGCGGATGTGGAACTGGCGAGCTGGCGAATGTCTGCGTGTGCTCGAGGGTCATACGGACGGCGTCGTCTGCCTAAACTACAATGGATACCTCCTGGCCAGCGGCTCGGCCGACTCGACGATCCAAGTGTGGAACTTCCGTACCGGGAGCAAGATCACCCTGCGCGGCCATGAGGACTGGGTGAACGCCGTGGTGCTGTGGGACGGCAAGACTTCCCCTGGAGACATGGATCCCTCCAAGCCGCCTTCGTTCTCCACTGCCGCTGCCCGATCCAAGTCGCCTGGACCAGACGACAAGGATAGGAAGCAGGTGGACCTCGAAGCTGGGGCCATGTTGTTCTCTGCGAGTGATGATGGGACTGTCAAGCTGTGGGATCTCGCGACCGAGAACTGTATCCGGACGTTTGAGGGCCACAAGGCGCAGGTGCAGACTATGAAAGTCATCATGGTCGACATGTCGGATTCTGAAATCCAGCAAGCCCGGCGGCAGCAACGACGGTCTTCGACTCCGCCGAACGGACTTGTTCCCGCCAGTCAGCTGAGTGTCTCTTCCTCCGTTAATGGAGTGATCAATGGCGATGTGCCGGATGAATTCAACCCAGAGGCACATCGGTCGCGCTCGAGAAACGCCGAGATCGTGCCCAGAGTATACGTGCATGACAAGTCTACAAAAGAGCGGTCTCAGAGCCGCGAGAGGGAAGTCAAGAAACCCCTGTTGGTCACGGGCAGCCTGGATGGGACCGTCAAGCTATGGGACGTAGAGACGGGTGTTGAGAAGTCGACGCTGTTTGGGTGAGTCGGCATACCATGTCGGGCGCTTTGGCTGTCCGAGCAGTTGTGGTACTGGGGGCTGATCTGAGACAGGCACATCGAAGGTGTGTGGGCAGTGGACATTGACGGCCTGCACTTGGTCTCGGCATCCCATGGTGAGTGTCGAATCGCTAGGCGCAGCGTCGAGTTTCTCGAACCACGCTGATCGGCCCTTAGATCGAACCATCAAAGTATGGGAACGGGACACAGGCACATGCGCACAGACGCTCGTGGGACACAGGGGCGCTGTGACCAGCCTGCAGTTGAGCGACGACATGATCGTCTCGGGTTCGGGTGAGTGTTGCGCTCTTCGCCTGGCAATCCAACTCGCGTTGCTTTGCGGCGTCGCGGCATCCTTGTCGTATCAAGAACGAGGGCGGGCAAGAGGCTGACGCACGCAGATGATGGCGGTGTGATGGTCTGGAACTTTGGCCCGAACCAGTCCAGCGGAATCACGGCCAACACTACGGCTGTGTGAGCGGGACCCGAGGTTGGCGAGGTTGCGGGAAGTGGTATGAGGGTAAATCGGCAATCGGTGCGAGAGGCTCGTGGATATCTGCCGAGTGCTGGTGTGGTGCTGAAGGAGTAGTCTTGTGGATCTTGAATTCTTGAATCGTGGGGTTTGACTCGTGGGTTTGAATCGTGGGTTGAATCGTGGGTTTGAATCGTGGGGTTGTATATAGGGAGTATACCCGGCATTGTGAACATGGTTGAACATATGGCATACTGGCACGTCTCGGTTGTAGATAGCAATGCAGGGAGTACTGTACATTCGTGGTCTGCGTACCGTTCGTGGCCTGCGTGGCATTCGTGGCATTCGTGGCCTGCGGGTCCTTGGACAATGGTGTTAGTCTAGGATAATGTTGGTCTCACTGCGTGCACGCGGTTCAGCGTCGACCGTCTACCGTCGACCGTCACCGTCTATCCGCCAACTATCCGCTAAATGCAAAACCCTTCATCCTGCACCCTGCGACCGTAGGCAGGGATCAGTGTTGACGGACAGCACCGCGACGGCACCGTGACGAGGTTCGTTAACCGCCGATACCTCGCCCGCTCGCCAGGTGCACAATGACAAGACACTCTGACAACTAGATACTCTGCTCACGACGTCCCGCACCCACACCCACACCCACACCCACATCCATACCCACCCCACACCTACGCCAACCCGGCGAGCGGCAATATACATCCATGCATGACCATGACCTTCACATGCCAACCAACAAGCGACCGCTATGTGCTCATGGCGACATTCCCCTCCCCGCCACCACCACCGCCGGTCCCCTCGCCGACGCCGACCTGCTCCTCGACCGTGCCGCCCAGCTCGAGCTCTCGCAGCAATGCGTCCAGCTCGGACGGCCGGTAGATCTTGGCCAAGGGGGCTTTGGTCTCGGGGTGCAGGGTCATGGTTGCGAATTCCACTGGGCCGCGTCAGCGCACTCCGACTCTATTTCGCGAGAATCTCGAGCACTAGATAATCAAGGACACTGGTTCTCGCGCACTAAAAATCAAGTACACTGAGTCTCCCCGGCCTTTGGCTCTGATGTACCAGATTACAGATGGCTAGATCCCAAAGGCAAAACCAACTCACACTTCTCACTGCCAAGCTTGGTCGAGTCCATCGTCTTGCTCATGACCTTCAGACAGAGCTCCCTTGCCTCGGCTAGCGTCAACTCATCCTTGTAGTCCTGCTTGAGCAGACTGGCCGCAGACGAGTGGTTGGCGCCAATGCACGTCGCTTTCCAGCCAGAGTAGTTACCCGAAGGATCGGATTGGTAGAGCTGGAACCCGTGTAGCGGGTCGTATCCAATATACAGCAGCGCAACGCCGAATGGCCGTAAGCCTGCGGGCCCGAGTCAGTCAGAAGTCAGAAAGGCCAACCGCACGGAAGGTAGGACAGGAAGGATGAGAATATTGATAGAAAAAAGAGCTGGGTGGACAAGCTCCGCACTCCATCTGTGACGCAGATGTAGGAGGTTGAAGGCAAGGACAGATCGGAGCTCGGTGGCAGCAAAGAGGAGGACTCACCGCCAAACTGCGTGTATCCCTGCTTCATATCGCACAAACGCTGGACGAGCATCTCGACGGGAATGTCCTCGTCGTAAGTGAAAAGATGGCGTTGTGCCGAATTGCGTGCAAAGTTGACGAGCGAGTTGGCGTCCGAGGTGATTCCTGCGAGGCCGGCAAGGATGTTGCTACTGGCGTTCAGCGAGGTCACAGAAGAGCGATGCAAGTCGCGCACTTGTTCAAAAGAAAGATCTTCTCTCCCCCACCGCCCATCCACGCTTCCGCGCCTTCTCCACCCATCTTCTCTCCTCCGGGCGCTAATGACAGGTCAAGCAGTTTTCCTGTGACTTTCTGTGCTGTATCAGCTTCTTGTTTACCCGACATGTGCCAGGATTCTCTATCCGGTTGTAGAGTTCAGGAGAGAGTGAGAGCGGAGTGGGAAAGACTGGGGAGAGGAGAAGGAAGAAGATGAAAGAGAGATGGCGAAAGAGAAGGACGAAGAGAAGTCGAAAGAGCAGATGAGACGAGAGGGGAGAGGTTCACATGGATACGTAACGCACCTTCTCCGCTGCCATGGCGATACCCTCCTTGGAAAGGACGGCGAGGACCGTACCGGCATGAGAGATTGCCTCCATGGCATACTCCACTACCCGTGGTCAGTCTCCTGAGCTCATGCATGGCGGTACGTGTGGACGCCTCCAGAGGCACTAAAGTGCCCTCTAGGGGAGACGGTAAAGCAGTCGTCGCGTACCTTGGAATAACCGGCCTATGGGTTGTCAGTGACGGATTTCGAGGAAGGGAATAGCTCACCCTCAGGGGAGAAGATCGTTGTACGGCCTGTAACAGTCAGCTGATCATCATTTGCGTTCAGAGTCAATAAACTGACTATCATATCTCCGAGCCTGAGACGGATGTCAGCGACAATGACTTTTGCGACGAACAGGGACTGACCATCTTGAATCAGGACGAGTGAGCAGCGCTCTTGGGGTGTCGTGAGTCGACGTGGGGAGAAGCTCAGAGAAGGAGCGTGGTAGAACGCTGCAGATAGATCACCAGGAATGAAGCCGCTGATCTGAGCTGAAGTGGGCTAGATGCAGTTGTTATATCACGATGTGCAAAGTTATATGGAGAGACCTCGACACAAGAACAGACAAAGACGCGAGTGCGTCGAGCGAGCATCGCTGGCGTGGCATTTACGCCTCACGGACGACTGGCGGCGATCTCCGCCCATCGGTTGTTCCGTCGCGTCGGTGGTCCTACAAGTCCACGACGAGACGCAGCGACGAACAGGTATTCGACCACTCGCTATGATCGGCTAGAAAGTGTTGCAGCTACGACGATCCTTGTTTCCAGAGGCAGAGGTCTGTGGACATCCACACCATGCCGAAGCGGGTATCGCTGTCCGAGGCAGAGGCGTACGAGCTACCGGAACTTACAGAGCTACCTGCCGACCATGTCGTCGCTGGAGTATCTGCAGCCGACGCCGATACGACTTATGAAGACGAAGATGCAGCAATATCAGAGGCAGACCGGCTTATTGCTTCCGATAAAGCTGGGGAGGGAGGTGCGCCGAGGACCAGCGGTGACTATGGAGGTCATGGGAATGGAGATCAAGGCGAGGTCACGGGCCACGGTACAAAAATTGAACAACTCATAGCTCGTGTGAGTCTATCTCTCAAGGACACTGTACTGGCTTGGAATTGGTGTTCAGATTCCATGATGCACGTCCTATTCTCCCGGTGTCATGGTCTCATGGTCTCGTACTCTCCCTCTCGTGGTCCCATGTTGTCCTAGTTGGTCTCATGGTCTTTCGGTGCTGATATTGCAGTCGGTACCGTCAACCGACGATCCGCACTTACCTACACTGACACTCCGCGTCCTCGTACTCGGGACGTTCTTCTGCCTGCTCGGCGCTACGGCTGCCCAGGTTTTCTACTTCAAGTCCAATGCCCCCAGCTTTTCGGGCTACTTTATCATCCTCGCTACATACCCGCTCGGCCATCTGCTGGCGAATGAGCGGATTGTGCCTCGCGGCCGGAGTGTGCTGGGCGTTGAGTTGAACCCCGGACGTTTTAGCGTCAAAGAAGCCATTCTCGTCAGGTCAGCTGTCATTTTATGTCCTTACCTCTTCAGATGGTCACTTTCTCAGCTCTCAGCTGAGCACTTTCGAACTCACCACGCCAGAACGGACGGAAGATCGTTGGGTTCGCGTAGCTGACTAGGGGCAGTGTGATAGCCACATCTGGTGCGAGTTCGGCCTACGCTGCGGATATCCTGGCGATCATGGATCTGTACTACAAGACTCCTCTGTCGAGTATCCCCTCTATCGTCCTTCTCTTGACCACGCAGTGTATCGGTTTCGGACTCGCAGGTCAGTCCCATCCCTGCCTCCTCTTACCCTTACCCGGCGGCGTATCCTCTCCCTCACTCCCCAACTCACCCTCCACCATTCCGAGATTCTGCGTATGAAGAGCTGCTTGTTGGTATTGACGACGGCGCGGTTGCGCCTGATTGCCGTCACGGACTGGTGACCTCTGATTCGTTCTGACGAGCCGTAGGGATGCTGCAAAATCTCCTCGTGAACCCGCCGGCAATGTACTGGCCCTCGACGCTCGTCACCGTGCAACTCTTCACTACCCTCTACTCAACGTCCACCACTACCCTGTCCCGCTCTGCCCACTTGCTCATCCGTAATCGCCTGCGAGTCTTCACCCTCATCTTCATCGGTACATTTATCTACCAATTCCTCCCCTTCCTCCTCTTCCCTACACTCACTAGCGTGGCAGTACTGTGTCTCGCCGATAACGACAGCTGGTGGTTACGCACCTTGGGATCAGGGTACAATGGTCTCGGCATGCTTGACTTTAGCTTTGACTGGAGTAGCGTTGGGTCGTCGGGGCCGTTGTATACCCCCTATTGGGCGTTGGGCAACTACTTTGGTGGTCTCATCGTCATGTGCTGGATAGTGCGTCGCTCCGTTGGTCCTCCCTCCCTTCCCTTCTTTCCTTCTCTCTTCTTTCCGCCTTCCTTCCCTCTTCCTTCCCTCCCTCTTCCTTCCCTGCCCTTACCTCCTTCCTGCTCTCCCCTTCGCTCTCTCCTCATATTCTTTCCCCACCACATCTCCCTTGCATCTCCCTTTCCTCGATTCTCACACCCATACGTCCAATTGAAGAAGCGAATGAACCAACATAATAGCGGATGGGAGCTTATGCGCAGATCACACCCATCATCTTGATGACCAACTTCTGGTCGGCGAGAGACTTCCCGTCGGCAGTATCCTCTGGACTGTTTAACTCTACCTTACAGAAGTGAGCTCAATTGCAAACGCCACCTCAACAAACTCACTTCTAGATTCGATGTGACTTCCGTACTCAATCCAGATCTTTCTTTGAACGACGAGGCGTGGGAGCAGAACGGACCGCTACTTCTGACCCCTTTCTTGTGAGCGTCCTAGCAGGTTGTGGGTCTAGTTGACCTGACACGTCCAGTGCCGTCTCATACGCCCTCTCCTTTGCAGCGCTGTCAAGTGTCCTGGTGCATGTGTGGTTATGGCACAGGGAGGAGATCATGGAGGGTAAGCTCGCATGCCTAACGGGCACTCTGCTGATTGTGTACAGCTCTTTCATTGCGAACTCAACTGAACGACGTGCACAAGTGGGTGATCGATCGATCCCAGAAGCACACTGTTGATCTGGGTAGCAAGCTCATGAGGGCGTATCTTCCGGTTCCTTCGAGCTGGTACCTCGCTCTCCTGGGTGTCAACTTTGGCGCGGCCGGTGTGTCCTTCCTGAGTTCGCAGTCGGGCGGATCCATTGACGGTCACAGTAATTTTGGTCAAGATTACCCCGCTTCAGATGCCCATTTGGGCACTCGTCCTGTCAGTCGCGATAGCTACGGTCAGCATTTCCCTTGCCTTTTTTGATGCACCTGACGTGATAAAAGGTCTTTCTTATTCCGTGAGCCATAATGGCAAATCTTAGGTGTCATACTGAATCACACAGAGTCGGCATCATTACTGCAGTCAGTAACACTACGATCGGCTTGGTACGTGCTCCGTCAGCATTGCTGGGCCATTCTGACCTATCAGAATGTCCTCACGGAATTGTATGCGGACCTGTAACTCTTGTCTCCAATGCTGATCAGCGACAGTGTTGCTGGCCTACTGATGCCTGGAAAGCCGATTGGAAAGTGAGTGTGTACGCGTGATATTGGCTGTTGGTTTAGCTAAGCTGTGACAGCGTTACATTCAAGTGCTTTGGCTGTATGTCTGCGGCGCTCAGAACTGATGTGATCCCTGACTTTTCAGATATGGCCATGTCCCAAGCCTTGGCATTGACCAACGACCTCAAGCTCGGGTGGTATACGTCCATTCCCCCGCGGGAGATGTTCACATGTCAGATCCTAGGCACAGTCCTCGGCGCGTTGGCAAACTGTAAGGCAATGATGACATAAATGCGGGAAGATATCTCGTGCTGATGTATCCAGATGTGACTCTGACGTCGGTGATTGCTGAGAAACGATCGTACCTCGACGGCAGCGTCGTCGATCCAACTGGGCAATGGACAGGTCGTTCTCCTCAGATATTCTACTCTGCAAGCGTCATCTGGGGTGCCGTAGCGCCCAGACGGTTCTTCAGCGGTAAATACGAGGTGCTTTATCTTGGGTACGCACCATCCTTCTCGGCCAAACAGTGCTGCAGCTTACATTGTGGTGGGTACAGGTTCTTGTTGGGTGCCATAGTACCTGTTGTTTGCTGGCTGGCGCACAAAAGATGGCCAAGGATGAAGTGGAATAAAGTCAGTCTTTTGCATCTTCAGTATCTGCCCTCATGTGAGCTGACGAGCCGCTAGGTCGTCTTTCCCATCATCTGCTCTGGAGCGACGATCGTCCCGCAGTAGTGAGTTGACAGCCGTGTCCATGATCATCCACTACGCCGTCCTATCCCCCAGCCCACGATCCTTAAGTTTTGAAGGCAATCAGGCTGTAGCTGACCGTATCTGAGTCCGACAAACATCATCACTACGGGTCTAATCGTAGCTGTCATCACTAATGGCTGGTTCGCAAAGCGGTACCCTGACATTCACGGCAAGTATATTTACGTCGTCAGGTGGGTCAATAGAGTCCACTCGTTCAACGCTCTCCAGAGGCTTTCTGCTCCCATTATAGCAGAGGCCGAGGTAAGGTAAATGGCTGATCTCATGCTACTGCAGTGCCGCTCTGGATGCTGGGACAAGTATTACGGCTTTGAGCATATACATCGTCTTTGGGGTACTGTGGCAGTGGGAAGGTCCGGCGTGGTGGGGCAATCCGGCTATCGATTCAGAGCATTGCAAGCCAGGCATGTAGACCATGCTTCTGTACGTGGATATAGAGTACAGAGCTTGAGGTGCGAGCTCGTGCATGATGCATCGGGATTCCATGCCCATTGAAGGGACGAAACCATGCACAAGACCTACACTAGTATACCCACTCAACTAAATGGTGCACCCAAATAAAGAATGTCTGGTCGCCAGCCTTGGGTCCAGGGATCATCCGCGTAACAAACCTCGACCCCCTTCTGCCATCGTCGTCGCCTGGGTCTCTGTTGGTAGCTGACACAACGCCTCTTGGAGTGATAGAGGACAGCCAGCGAGGCGAGGCGATCGGCTAGCACCAGTTTCCGGCATCGCCCTCTGTAGCATACGATCAAGAGCAAAGGCCGGATGAGCGAGTAAGAAGGAACACAACGCAAAGGGTTCTTCTGTCCGTCGCAGTCAAACGGGGTCGTCCTCTTCATTCCACCTGGGTCACCATCGGCTGTTTGCATAGAGGCCTTTGCCTCTCCATTCCGACCTTTGCTGTGCATCGTTCACAGTGTTCACAGTACCCTGGACGACACTACGGCCACAACGAGCATCACGAGCACCGCGACCCTGATATAGAATATAGGCCAACTCGCACTGACACCCGTTGATCGTGGGTCACCGAGGTCTAGGTACACGGCAACCACTTTGGCCGGACCCTCACTCGACGGCGCTGAGGCACGAGCACGATGGCAGAGGTCTCAGACGAGGAGATTGCGAGGGAGGTCCAGACGTTGCGGTCAGTCCTTGTCCTCCTATGCATGTCCACACGCGCTGACAGCTATTTGTCTATTGCCCCGCCTCTCCTCATGCGACCGCCAATCTGCACATCTACAAACTCCTTTCACCCCTTCCCCACCTGTTTCTTTCTGCTTTGTTCATCATATCGGCCGCCGTCCGTGGACGTGGCAATTTTACAGCAACCTGCGCCGTCGGTCGGTGTCGACCCCAGGTCCAGGGGAGCTGCCCGTGGACCCCGACCTGCCCCCTCCCTCTCCATCGACGCCGGGGGGCTCAACTTCGTACACTTCCAATGACGACATCACCCTCTCGACTCCCGACGGCCTGGACGGGGATAACGCCGGGCTCTTCTGGGTACCGGCACATCTGCACCCCGAGCTCGCACCGGGCGAATTTCGCGCGTTCCTCAAAGCGCATACCAGGACCGACCCGGCCAATGCAGACGAGACAGAGGTAGGCGAGGCAGGCATGTCGCGTAGCCCGTCCTTTCTGACTCATGCATCGTCGCGCCGAGCCAGCGAGGGTTTGGGCCGGAAACGCAGTATGCTTAGCAGGCAGTATCAGCCCAGATCGGGCGACCATGTCGAGGATGAGGAACGGCCACCGCTCCCCGTTCGGCACAGAGACAGCATGTATGGAGGCCGCAGCGGGGAAAAGGGGCTCACTCTGGAAGATTTGCAGAAACTAGAGATGGCCATGGATGAGGCAGAGGGCTCGGACGATCCCGCCACGATGAGGAGTGTGTTGCGCAGGAGTCTCAGCTTGAACAAGGCACCAGGGTGTGAGTGGACATCCCACTCGACTGCATTCAGGTAATGCGAGTGCTAATTTTCTTTCCAGTCTTGCATGACGATGTGGCTCAGGGAGAAGGGCCCAACGGAGGGTTGCCCCTGCCTCGACCAGGTTCGATTCTGCAGCGCTCCGCGCGGACAAAGATCCGCAAAGCCTCGCTCGTGGGTGATGGAGGAGGACATCGGTTCGCCGCGACACGCAAGGGTAGGATGACTGCCGCTCCGCAACACGAGATCCCGGGACTATACGACGATGACGACTACGCTTCTGCCGAGCGGCGGCGTCAGAGGGGCAGCGACGAGTCGGAAGGTCAACTGCGGGACGAGAGTACCGACAGCCACAGCCAAGAGCACGGGTTGGAGGTGTTTCACGACGCGCCGCAGCACCTGGAGGAGAGGCGAGAAAGCGATGCCTCCACCGATGAGGCTATGATCTTTGATGCGTACAGAAACAGCCGCTCCAGCTCGGTATCCTCAGACAGCTTTGACCGAAGTGGCACGTCTAGTCCAGAGGGGGATGAGAGCCCTCCGGAACGCAAGAGCGGCCTTCCCCCGGCGCTGCCACCTATCCCAAAATCGACATCGGCCGGCGCAGACTGGTTTCGTGAGGCTGGGGAGAAGACCCCTACCCAAGAGTCAGTCAGTGACCCACTTGCAGATCCATTGGCGACGGTTCGGCGGCCCAGCCCAGGTGCCGAGTTTGCAGAGCCGAGACCTGGACTGTCCATCTTGACTGGAGCAGCATCGCTCCAGGTTCCACAGGAGGCTCTCCATACGAGCCCCACATCACCCACGACCCCCACCGCGTCCACTAGCCGGCTTCCTCCTGCTCAGCAGTATGACCTACCTCCAGGTATGGCCCCCCCGCGGACGCGCCAGTCGGTTCCGCCTGGGATCGCCGCGCAGCAACGTGCGCAAGAGTCTTCTTCCTCGACTTCTGTCGCCCTCGAACGCCCGCAACTTGCGCGTACCGACTCTAGTGCCTCGTCTGCGAGCCGAGACAGCGCGCCATCTACCAAAGAGAAAGAGAAGAAGAGTGGCTTCTTCTCCAAGAAGGACAAGAAGGATAAGGGGAAAAAGGAGAAGGATGGTTTCCTTGGTTCGCTCTTTGGCAGTAAGAAGAAAGTTGAAGACCCAGTCTCGGTCGCCAACTTTTCGTCTGCGGGTCCAGCTGCCGCCGCTGCACTGCTGGGTTCGTCGAAGTCTGCCAAATCACTGGGAGTCACCCCGGGCGGCGCGTCGCCGACCAATGCGGCATTTACCAACTTTGCTCGGTATCCTATCCATGTTGAACGAGCCGTCTACAGATTGAGTCACATCAAGTTGGCCAACGCGAGGCGACCGCTCTATGAGCAGGTATTGATATCGAACCTCATGTTCTGGTACCTCGGTGTCATCGGTCGGAATGTCGCCGAGGAGAAGAAGCCTGCCCTGACGAACGGGAATCCCGAAGAGAGGAAGGAGGAAGTCAAGCCACCTGCAAAGGGCACGCCACCGAAACCGGTCGATACCGGTGTGGCAGGGCGCGTACCGGTGCTTCCATCTCCTGATCCTGCGCCGCAAAAGAAGATGGGGCTCACGAAGCCTGATCGGAGCCGAGGAAGTAATGCAGAAGCACCGATGCGGGCGCCGAGCTATGGGATGCAGACGGCCCAGGTAGATAACGAGATGAGGTCCATGGGCATGAAGGGTCCAGGTCCAGGCCGGCCTCCGCCCCAAGCTCAACAATCACCGTCGCCGCAGCTTCATCCTCAACAGTATCCGCACCCACCACCGCAGCAACCGCAGCAACCACAGCAACAACCACCTGCGCAACACCCACAGTTTTCATCATCATCGACACCACCACCACCGCAACAAGCACAGCAGCAGCAGCCATATCCTCCTCAACAGCCACAAGGTGCTCCACCCCCGCACCAAGGCGGGCCGCCTCCGCAATATTCCAGCAACCGTTCAATGTCGATGCCCCCGCCGGGCGCTCAGCCCAGCCGTGCATTGTCGCCTACATCACCGTCTCACCAGCGGCCAACTTCCGATAGCTTCGCGCCCCAGCCGCAAGGGCACCCTCAACATCTCCAGCCGCCTCATGGGACGCCGCATGTCAGTCCGCCACCTCGCGGGATGCCACAGTCCTCGTTTGGTCCCCCGCCTCACGGCGCAACTCCACTCTTGGACCCACGACTACGCACCATGTCCAATCCTGGGCATGGTCCGAGTCCGAGCCCACAGACAGCTGGGATGCGCCGGATCGTTACCGACGGCCGGCCGCCGCAGCCCCATCCCCAAAACCGGCCGGGCGGTCCTGTGCAACTCCACCCGGGGCAAGCGCATGCTGGACCCCAACCGGGTCAACTGTTCCAGTACCCACAGAATGGTCCTGGTCCTCGTTCACCCACCCATTCTGGGCCGCAGCCTGGTCAGATCTTCAGCCCACTCCAGATCAGGCCGTCCGGACCGCAACCGGGACAGGTCTTCCACCACCCGCAATCTCACCCACACCCGCAATTCCAACAACGACCACCTCCAGGCGGCGGCGGTCCGCCCGGCAGTGGACCGTACCCCCAACGCCTGCCCCCGCCACAACAAGGCCAGCCATACCCCCTTCACCCTGGTCAAGGTCATGGTCCTTCTCCCGGTCCCGGTCAGGGCCATGGCCCCGTTCACAGTCCCGGGGCAGGGCCAGGTCCTGGGGGCTTTGATCCCCGCAGGCAACAACAGCCGTACCCACCCGGCCCTCAGGGTTATGGCGGCCCCCCGCGACCCGGACCCCCGCCAGGGGGTTTCTCAGGGTACGCACCGCAGTTGGGTCAGCCTATCCCGCCGCAGAGACAGGGGACCAACGAGGAGATGTACAGGCGACAACAGGCGCCGCCGGTGGGGGCGCAGAGCGGGGGGTATGGGCCGCATCGTTAGGCAGTCGTTTGGCCCATCGTCGCCCATAGTGACGCCTGCCAGTCAGGGGTGGCGGGCGCGGCTGGAGCGGTATGTGGCACCAAAATGCAAACCACAAACTGCTTCGCCGTGATGAGTCCGCCGTCAGTCACGGCCACCGCTGTGTCATCAGGTGCGCAGAGGGCGGAGAGGCGCGTGGAATGGACTGGGCTCTTTTGCCGCGACCTGGAGGCGCGGCCCGTGGAGTCGTTAGGTCGCAAGACACGGCGCTGAGGTTGAACGCATGGACTGACAGGAAGACTTGCCAGGCAAGAGACAGATTTTGTCGAGAGTGGAGCTGTCGAAAGAGGGACTGTAGAGGACGATTTTAGCAGTGTATCAGTCATCAGTTTATACAGACTTGCATGAGCCTCTTGGCATGGACATTTACTCGTATTGGTAGGTTCGCCAGAGTGGCGGGCGAAGGTGATCACCGAAAGAGGTTGATTGTGGGGACGTGGACAACGGTACTGCACAGGCGTACTGCACATGCTGTGCATGATACGTTGCGCTGATACTCGGACGACGGACTGGAATATTTGGTCGAAGGTCAGCCAGTAATCTTGTGTCATCTTGTGTCATCCCTAATCTTGTGTCGTCCGTGATCTTCATGGTCCGTGCGTTACACCGGCGAACACCGTATTTCGCAGAGTCACTCCGAATTTCAAAAGCAATGAGACCTCGGGCTCGGTGTGATATCTCCTACGTCCAGAGCCAAGAGGACATTGCATACAGGTGTGGGCGTGAATTAGTGGCACGGCATGGATGCTTGACAGAACTGGCCATGACTGGGTAGGCGGCAGCTATGAGTGCATGGAAGAAGAATACGGCGAATCTGCGGTGGATACCACTCCACTTGCACCGGCTAGACCGGCTCAATAAAATCAATTGGCCGGTGCTGCTCACAGCTCTGTCACACCATGTGCAACATGCAGCCACACGATCCCATCTCGGTCTCCCACCGCACTGCGAACACGAGCGAGAACGTTGCATACTGCACGCTCAGAGGCACTCGCTCCGCAGCGAAGCCTTGAGCTTTCGAGGGAATCTAGGAATTCTAGTCACAAGCAAGGCAAGGAAAGAAAGAGACGCACCACATGAAGTTCACCGACGGTCTGTGAGTACCCGACGTATAATCCCCGCCTCGGAGCGGCAACTGGACTGCTGAGTGACTTGGCTGACGCGGTGACAGATGGAGACGGCCAGTCGGGGAGACCTTCCTTGGCGGTGTGGAAGTGGTCGATGTCCTCGAGTCGACCAACGACGAGCTCGAGTACCTTGTGTCCCCGAAGCACGTGGACAATCGGGGGGATACCCTCAACACGGCGCTACTGACAGTCAACGTGACGTCGCCCGCGGAGAACATCATCAAAGTGGTGTAAGCCTGGTGTCTCTACATCCCTTCTACCGGGCACCGTCCAATATGAACACACCACGCCGCCCGATCGCAGGTGTGGAGCTGGGGCTCACATGAGCAGACTGTCGCACCACCAGGGGCACGCCAACCGGGGGCCTGAGTTCGAGCTGTTCCCCGACGGGGCGCCAGCGAAACCCGCGTCAACGGTCACCAAGACTGACAAGGAGTTGACATTCACGTCGGGCGACCTCGCATTGAACATCAACACGGAGCCGTGGTCGTATGGCCTCGAGTTTTCAAACGCCAGCAAGGCGCTCTGCAGCGTGGAGAACAAGGGTCAGGCGGTCGTCGACCTGCCCTACCACCTCACCGTGACGTCTCAGTCGGCGCTCTCGTGCTTGTCGACTCTGCACGACGCCTTGCCGGTGCTGGACCATGCGTCGTCGGCGCCGCGCCATTCGGGCGGATGGGTGCGGTACATGCTCAACGAATTCACGCTGAGCGTCGGCGAGACGATCTACGGCCTCGGCGAGCGCTTTGGCCCGTTTATCAAGAACGGGCAGCGGGTGGGCATGTGGAACGCCGACGGCGGCACCAGCTCCGAGCAGGCGTACAAGAACGTCCCGTTTTACCTCTCGAGCAGGGGCTACGGGCTGTTTGTCAACCACCCCGAGGAGGTCGAGTTCGAGGTCGGCCGCGAAAAGTGCAGCCGAATCGGCGTCAGCGTCAGAGGCGAAAAACTCGAGTACTATATCATCGGCGGTGGATCCATGAAGGCTGTAGGTATCGCCACTTACTCTGGAACCCCGTCAAACCCCTCTGCCAATGAGTGCCAGTTGACTTTTCAAGGCGTTGATGAACTATGCGAAACTAACTGGCCTGCCCGGCCTGCCCCCGGCATGGACGTTCGGGCTCTACCTCTCTACATCGTTCACCACGTCGTACGACCAGACCACCGTGAGCAGCTTCCTGCAGGGCATGAAGGACCGCGACTGCCACGTTCGCGTCTTCCACCTCGACTGCTTGTGAGTTGTGCCCTGCTTACTTGCTCCCTGCCCTCCTCTTTCCTCCGCCCCGCCAGGCCCCTATTCCCCCGGGCCTCTCGGCATCGCTTGCTAGGAGGTTTTCCTGACGAGAGCCAGCTGGATGCGGAGATACGACTGGTGCTCGTTCACTTGGGATCCCGACGCCTTTCCAAATCCCAAAAAGTATCTCGCAGACATCAAGAAAGAGTACAACGTGAAAGTCTGCGCTTGGATCAACCCGTATATCAGTATGGCTCCCAGTCGCCCCTACCTCCCTCACGTCACTCTCCCCTCCCCCCGCCCCCACACACACCGGTGTCGCTCGATATCGAGGGATTCGTGATGAGCTTGCCGTGGCTGACTGTTATCAGGTCAGCGAGGAGCGATCTTCAAAGAGGGTGTGGAGAATGGATATTTTATCAAACGCCTGAACGGCAACGTCTGGCAATGGTGAGTACTGCGTCTGCTTCGATGGAGCGACGGACGCCGATGCAGTGGGATATGTGATGGTAGCTGACTGGGGTAGGGACGAGTGGCAGCCCGGTATGGCCATTGTGGATTTTACGAACCCCGCCGCGTGCAAGTGGTTTGCGGGGCTTGTCACGGAGTTGCTCAAGACTGGCGTGGACACCATCAAGACTGACTTTGGAGAGCGAATCCCGCACGTTGACGTCCAGTATTACGATGGTAGCGACCCGTGGAAGATGCACAAGTGAGTGTTGCGGTCCCCCAACCATTGCATGCGCACTCTTCCCGTTTCCCCTGTGCCCGTTATGCTTTGCGTTCCTGTGCATTCTCCACGGTGGTGTCTGACAGCCACAGTTACTACGCCTTGTTATACAATAAATGCGTGTTCGAGACGATCCAGACCGTGCTGGGCAAGGACCAGGCGGCAGTGTTCGCGCGCGCAGGGACGGCAGGCGGGCAGCGATTCCCTGTTCACTGGGGCGGCGACTGCGAGAGCACGTTTGAGGCCATGGCAGAGACGCTGCGTGGCGGTCTGAGTTTGGCTAGCAGTGGGTTCGGGTTCTGGAGCCACGACATTGGCGGGTTCGAGGTGGGTCCCTGAGCGTGTTGCTTGCTTCGTCTGCTTGTCCTCCTTCCGCCGCTTCTTGATTGCCATTGCGTGTCGTGTCGCCACCCCCGTGACCCTCACCACTTTCGACATTTCCAGCTCCGGAGCAGCGGTCTCCAGGGCCCAGCTGACGACGCAGGGGCACCCTCCCGAGGCGATCTTCTGTCGCTGGGTCGGCATGGGGCTGTTCTCGTCGCACTCGCGCCTGCATGGTTCCGGGTCGTACCGCGTGCCGTGGAACTACGGCGACGCCGCCGTCAGGACGACCGCGCGCATGGTCAAGGCGAAACTGCGCCTCATGCCGTACATCTTCGCGCAGGCCATCACGGCCAGCACGACCGGGCTGCCCGTCATGCGGCCGATGGTGCTCGAGTTCCCGGACGACCCCGCCACGCCGCCCCTGGACAGACAGTACATGCTGGGCGAGGCGCTCCTGGTGGCGCCCGTCTTCCACGCGTCCACCGCGCAGTTCTACCTTCCTGCGGGGGTCTGGACGGATTTCTGGGACTCGGCCAAGACGGTCGCCGGGCCGAAATGGGTCACGCTGGAGAACTACCCGCTGGACAGCATCCCCGTGTGGGTGCGGGAGGGCTCGGTGCTCCTCCTCGGTCCAGAGGACGTCACGGTCCCAGACTACGAGTACGCCAACGTCCAGCTAGAGGTCAGGAGCTACCAGTTGGCCAGAGACGTCACAGTCGACGTGCCGCTCGGTCAAGGCACGGCGTGGGCGGCGAAAGTCACCGTCAGGCAGGACGGGAGCTTTGAAGGCAACGGCCTCGACCTCGTCCCCGCCAAGGCGTAGCGCTGACACCTGACGGGTCAGGCGGCTAGCGTGCCGCGGGGACTTGACAGTTTTGTTGCTCGTAGAACAGTAGGCGCGTAAGAGAGCATAGTGTGTGCATCGTGTGTTCTTGCATATCTCCTCCAGTGAGGTGAATTATCGAATCGCTACGCACCCGAGTCTAGCAAGGACGTCTTGTAAGCTTAGCTGTGAGCATCAAGGACGCTAGAGCGATATGAAATCCTTAAGGCGCACGCCAACGTGTTGCCAATGCAATATTGATTCCACCATGGCGCCACCGGCCACTCGCCAGCTGCCACTCGCCAGCAGTCGGATTCATGGCCATTCAAAACATGCATGGGCTTGACACAGATATGAATGCAGTCATATACAGCATGCAGGGTGCGAGCAGCAAGGCAATACCGCACGGAGAAAGATCGAGTACTGAGAAGCAAAAATAATGGGGACGTGAAACTGGTCATGGGCAAAAGGATGAACGGGACGTGGAAATTCGCGTGTACACACGGACATTGCAAGGATCTATATAGGGTCGTAATGAGGTGGGGACTCGCGTCGGCATGGGAGAATGGAGGCGCTTTCGCGCAAGAGCATTTAATAAGAGTCAAGAGTCAAGAGTCAAGAGTCTCTGCAGACAACCGACAGCCAGCCGCCTCGTGTGGTCCCCGATCCCCCTTGGACGTCAGGTGCTAGATCTGCAGCGGCACAACCTCTCTCGCTCTTTCCCTGTCTCTTCTGCGCCGGTCTCTGCGATTTTCAACAACGACAGGCGCCAAGATAGGCGAGACGAGCGGACCGCCAAAATGGCCCATAAGCGTCTCGGTGATCCCTCCATGGAGGCGGAGCATCGTGGCCCCCGAACCTCCACTGCCAAGAGCCGTAGGGGACGAAAATGGCTGTCGAGCGAGGTTTGCCTCAGCTCCTGCGCGGGCGCGGGCTCCAGCTTCCCGAGGACCGCTGCTCATAAGCGTACGGCGCAGGTACCCCTCTACGCGGACGCGGTCGAAGCGGAAGTGTCTCTCGGGCGATTCGCGCACTCCAGGCGGTGCCATGACGCTTTCGTGGATCATCTCGCCCAGGTCCATAGGGACGCATTCGTCGTCGTCGTCTTCATCCTCCTCGTCACTAGGCGTCGAAGCGCGCTCTTCGTACTCTGCCTGATGAGCACGTCGAAACCGCGGGTGCCCAGGGATAGATGAGTACCGCGCTCGTTTGGTCAACGGGGCTGGAGACGGTACAAGAGGCGAGAACGGATCAAATGGTTGTGTTGGAGACTTGCGTTTCCGTTCTTTACTGTCCTCGCGAGATGATGCGACAGACTGGCCATCTCGGCCCCGACCTGGTCGACGGCGATGGGTGAATGGCGATTTCGTGGTCGTTTTCGACCCGTCGATCACCGCGTGCTGTGAGGGGTGCTCGGCCGTCACTGGATGGAACATGCCCATGGTAGGGACAGCCGCAGCTGGCGTCTGGGGCGTGGCGCCCGTTTGTTCCATGTCCGCTATGTCCGTCATGGCTGCAGTGATGATCTCCGCTTCGGCATCCGTAATGACAATGCTCGGCCCGCCGTTCATCTCAATCGGGGACGGCGCACTAGCCAGTCCTACGTTCATCATTTGCTGCTCGATGATGCCCTGTAGGGCAGGCGAGTCGAGCATGGGCATATCGTCCTCGTCCATACTATCGGTGGTGTCGCCATCGCCACCCTTGTCCGACTCGCCCGACCAGAACGACGAATCACTGTCAAACTCGCCGTCATCAGCGTCGGGGTCTATCCGCAGACCGCCTTGAGGGTCGGCAGTAGAAGTGACCATGCTATCCGCGATAGAGGCGTTGGTAACAGAGCCCCGGGAACCCCGGGATCCACGTCGGTGCCGAGATCTGGATCTCTCTTGTCGAGGTTGAACGAGCACCAGCTGGCCGTCCCAGTTCTCCATGAGGACCAGAGGTGCTTCAGGCGTCCCAGCGGACCCGTTTGGGAACAACGAAGCGGAACTCGGAATGGGAAAGCCAAACTCGTCAACTTCGTCGTCCGAGGTGGACACTTCGTCCGTGTCGGAGATAATGGCGTCTGAGGCGGAGTCCTGCACCGATGATTGGGATTTGATATCGGCTTCAGAGCCAGATAGTTGAGCAATAAACACCTGACGATGTAAGTTTTGGGCTTCGTGACAAAATGCAATACTTTACCTCGTCTTCTTCTTCATTGTCGTCGCCCCACCCATTGAGAGTAAACATTTCCCCGGCACCGTATGCGAGATCCTCGACATCCTGTCCAGCAAAGCTATCTGGCAAGATTGGGAGCCCGTCGTCGTCCGACTCGTGCCCGATCTTGGCAAATGTTGGACCTGGTCCTTCGTCTTCGTCATCGCCGTAAGACGATGTGGTCTCTGCATCCGAGACTGGGGCAGAGCTGGGCCGAGAAGGTCTTGATGAGGATGCCTAACGAATGAGCTGGAACCTCAAGCAGGAATGCAACGCAGCTCACGATAGCGTTGTATCCATCCCCTAGATCGATAGAAAACTTGTCATCTCTTGCTCTTCTCCTGTCCCGTTCTCCATTCTTTACCATCCGCTTGCGATCCCGGCCTCCGGGTCCACTCTGGCTGGTGGATTTTGACGGCGATAATGGCCCCTTTGCACTACTGCCAGTAGGGGTGCTGCTCTTCTTCTTTCCTTTTGGCGTGAGAACGGTGCTCGCCTTTCTGCTGCTACCGCTCTTGCTGGTTTTGAGGGCTCGAGGGGTGATACGCTCAGTCACCTCGAGTTCATCGTCCTCGTCTGGCGGGGTGAGCTCTGAGCTTTCCGAGTCGCTGGAAGAAGGACGGGCGTGCTTGCGTTGTTGAGAGGCTGATTTGCGTGGCTTGGAGGTGACGGATAAGGCGGGTGAGGAGGAGCGGAGGTTGAGCTTGATTTTGGGGGCGGCGGGATGAGTGGGTGTGTTGGTGGGCGACGCGACGGCTGGTTCGATGTGTTAGCACCCTGCTCTGCGATAGTAGTGGCAGCTCGACGATGCTAAGGCGCCGAGAGTAAGGGTGTCACGAGCAACACGACAACGATGGGAGAGAGGGAGGCGTCTCGGACGACCATCCCCGCTACGACTAGCGTACACCTACGAAAGGGACGGAGAGAAGGGAAGAAGGGTACCGGAAGGAAAGAAGAGGGAAGAGGGAGACGAGTGTAAAGAGGAAGGAGAAGGAGGAAGGAGGAAGGAGGAAGGAGGAAGGAGGAAGGAGGAAGGAGGAAGGAGGAAGGAGGAAGGAGGAAGGAGGGAGGAGAAAGGAGGGAGGAAGGAGGAAGGAGACAGGAGGAAGGAGGAAGGAGGAAAGATGAGCAGGAAGAAGGAAGGGGACAGGCAAAGACGGAGAGATATATAAAAGGAGCCAGCAAGGTGGAAGAGAAAGTGCCCTAACGTACCTTTGCGTTTTCCAACGCTGCCGCTGCCGCTCAGGCCAGCCATCGTGCTGTGCGGTTTCACGTCTGGATTATACTAGTATCTCCTCTCGCGTCTCCAGAGATCCCCACGGTCCCGCTTGGGTGGCGCTACAGCGGCCGCGGTATCGGTGCTGCCGGTGCTGCTGCCGCCAGAGGTGTTGCTGCTGCCAGCGGTGGTGTTGCTGGTGCGGGTGCTGCTGGTGTCGGGGCTGTTTTTGGTGTTGACCGGATTGGAAACCGTCTTGGTCGCGCCGGCGTTGACTGTGGTGGTGATTTGGGTGCAGGGTATCGTCGAAAGGAACCAACTTCTGCCAAACCAACATCTGTCGAGTTGTAGATGAGATCTACCGGTAGACGACCGAGTCGCTCTGTCGCTCTGTATCTGGTTCTCTGTATCTCTCGCTCTATCTGTCTGTAATGTGCCAAGTCACGCGACACGTTTGGAGGCCCGGGACAGAATCCAAGTTGGATGCAGGACTGAGTGGTCGTTGGGCAGGGCGGCCAGGCTATAAAGTGCTGTAACGAGCCAGACCAACTGTGAATTTTCAAAATCGCCAGGGAACGAACGAGAGCGACAGCCGTGGGAGAGCACAAACTATTGCCCAAAGCGGCAATTTTCCCCGCTAGCCCTAGATCATCCGGAACCGAAGCCGAAACCACATGCTCTGGCGTCTTTACCGGACATCCACAGCGCACGCGTACAAGAACGCCAACCCAGCGCAGGCTGTGAAAAGCAATTGTCCATGCTGCTACAAGCCAAGGATGATCGGTGATCGTATGGCACTGTCAACTCTAGTTCCACCCCCCACCGCTCCGTCTTACGTCCAGACAGCCCATGCAGCTCTACAGCTCATGCCATCAACGCCATGCCCAACGCCACGCCGATAAAACTCATTATGGCTGGAGCCAGCGCGCCCGTGCCGAGTGATACCATGACACGGCGAGAGGCAGCACCCGCGGAAGAAGAGGATGCAGCGCCAGACCGGGACGCCGAAGCACCGGCGCTCGTAGCAACTGCGCCGCTGCCGGATGCGCTGACGCTCGATCCGGAGCCGGACGTCGTGCTCGCGCTTGTGGGAAGGACCGTGGCAGTTCCTGCTCCGCCCACTGTGGCTTGGAAGAAGGTCGTCGAGGCCGAGGTGATGAGTGTCTGTGTCGAGTTTGACGACGTCTCAATGTATGCCTCGGACACTGGTGTGAAATCAGCAAGTGCCACTGTGGTCTGCGAGAGGGTAACAAGCCAGCGATAAAGACGAATACAGTAAACTTACGAGGCCGACCGAGACAGTCGATGATGCTGGTGAGCTTGTACTTGCCCGACTGGATGGCCAAGGGGAGGACGTAGCCTACGGCGAGGTCGACGGTCTGCTGGTACAAGTCGTGGGCGAGGACGACAAATCCAGTGTCAAGCATGGGCACGTAGGTATTGAGGATCTCCTCGAATTTGCCGAGCGCCGACTCGCCAGTCGCTGTTCCGCCGGGAATTTTCCAGTCGGTGGTGTCAAAGTTGTAGTCTGTGTTGTTAACTTCGATGCCGGTCCAGAGGATGGGCGTCAGCCCCATCTGGGCGCAGATGGCGCGGACGCGATCGTCAATGTCGCCATAGGGCGGGCGCATAGTGTTGGGCGTCACGCCGACCGTGTCGTAGATGACCTTTTTCGTCCATCCGAGCTCGGCCACGATCTCCTCGTTGGTCAAAGACGTCAGGGGGGGATGAGACCACGTGTGTACCGAGAGCTGATGGCCGGAAGCGTACTCGGCCTGCACCATCTCGGGACGCGACAGTACTCGCGAGCCAACCACGAACCACGTTGTCTTGATGCTTTGTTCGTTCAGGTAGTCGAGCAGTGCAGGGGTGTATGGTGACGGCCCGTCATCGAACGACGTGCCCCAGGTGTACTGATCGGGACACACGGTGATATCAGTCTCACGAGCTGTAGGATCAGCAGGAGCACCACGAGTACCACCGTCTACACAAGAGGAGCACGAGCACGAGCACGACGACTATTGCCAGACTCACTGCATTGGCCACACGTCCACCAGCACCGGCCGTCGGTGATGGCGCCCGGTGTCCCTGCGCAAGTGCCATCGGTAACGTTGTAGCTCGGGACCTTGGTCCAGTCAATCTACACCGGTCAGTGTGGTCTCCCTTCCTTGTGGCTACACATACAGCTGCGATCCACGCTTGCACTTCACTAGAGTTCGTTGGTGGAACTGTGTCGAGTGCTGGATAATTGGCAATGACCAGTGAAGTGGTTGGAATGGGTGGCGCGCCAGAGACATATGTGACCGTCGCTCCGGCCGTGGGCGTAGAAGCGAGCGTTGCGTCTGACGCAGTCGGTGCTCCAGAAGTCAGCTCGGACAGCGCCCTTTGAATGTCAGCTTGGGTATCGGGACACATGAGAAAATGGGGGAAGGAACCAACGGGATGGTGTAGCCGTCGACGGAAGAGACCAGAGGTGTCTGTGGCAGGCTAGTGTCGATAGAGGCGGTAGCGGCGGTTGTACTGCCGATAGCTTGGGTGACGGTCGATGGATTGACCGACGAATTCTGGGCGAGCACGCCGGCAAGAAGGGAGAGGAGGGCGAACGATCTTGCAAACGGCATTTTCGTAGTTTCGTACAAGGATGAAGGAGAGAGGGGGGAGAATGTTGCTGAAGAGCTGTGTTTGGTGTTTGGTGGATGCCGTTACGACCCGGCAGAAAGTGTCAAGTGGCGACGCTGTTGCCAGTCGAGTCTATCCTTGTTAAAGTCGAGAGTTGACGGTCGGTGAGTCTCGCGAACCGAATGCTAAACGTCACGTATCATACAAGAAGCAAGGTGATGTTGAGGACAAGGGAGATGGAGATGAACAGGATATGGACAATGTTGGAGACTGAAAAACCCCAGGTTTGAAGGAATTGTGCGGCCCAATGGATCGGTGGGTGAAACGCGCAAGAACGGTGCCTGTTCAGGGCCGAGGAGGGGGAAACACACAGCGAAAAGTCTTCCTCTCCTCTACCGCCGTGGGGGAAACAAGAGGTCTGGGCAGTGTGACACGTCCAACGGGTAGTCGTAGATGCGTCTTTGTTGCTGTTTGTTCTCTCGGGGTCTGAGCGTGAAATTGTCTAGTTTGTCTATGGCGTCTATGGATGTTTGAGGCCGTCTACTTTTTCGGTGGTCTACAGTCTATGCACAGTTTTCAGAACGAAAAAATACGAAGAGAAGGAAGAACGAAGGAGAACCGAAGAACGAGGGATGGGGGAGACCTGAAGAACAAAGACGCATCAACAGCCAGGCGACCCGCCTCGTCAGCATGGAGACGGTTGCTCGAGCGAGGCGGGGCACAACAGGATGCCTTGGTGTGTGTGAGCGTGACGCGGCAGGCAGGGTATCCCGATGCCGAGAAACGGGTGTCCCCGGCAACGCGGTCTTTCACCACCTGTTTGCTTGGCATGGCTGCGCGAGGGAGGGACTATGGCGGTGTCGATGCATAGCAATTCCTAGTATGCACAGCACAGCATACGGTGTGTAGTTTAGTGTCTGAGCTCCTGGCATATGAGCATATGAAATGGAGTGACCATCGGTCAATGGGTAGTGTTGGAAGTATCGACGGCGTTCTCATACCGCCAAGGAGGCTCCAGGGTGTGGGGCAGGTGGGGCTCGATATGCAGAGAAGTTACGCACACGAGGCAGCCAATCGCAAAGATCGCTTGTATCGGAGTTAAGAGTGCTTGAGTAGCTGCCACATCTGTTTCTCAGTAATTAATTCCGGTGGACCAGGATATCGCCGAAGAAAAGCTTCCGTCGAATCCAGCGTCGCTTGCGTGGAAATCGTCAAAAGTCATACCTGGTGCATCGTTATCCTTCAAGACACTCGAGACGCGATGGTTGCTACTCGGTGAGTGTCCTCCTGTGGGCAGGCGGCATGACTGACGGGCTGTCTTCCTCCTCGCGTCGCTGCCCTTCCTGCTTTCTCCGTCTTGTCGCTATCGACTCTATTCAAATCCAACTTGTAACCGCTCCCGATACCGGCTCCCAACAACGCCTACTTCCCACTCCCAACTAAACTCACCTCTCTCTACTCTCCGCCTGTCTACTCTTTACGACAACGACCTCGCCATTCTCCCCGATCACCAAACAGACTCTACACCAAAGGCCGCATCCTCGGACACAAGCGCGGAAAGCGCAACTCGCGGCCCAACCAGTCGCTGGTGCAGATTGAGGGTGTCGACTCGGCAGAGGCAGCGAGGTCGTACCTCGGCAAGGTGGGTTCTTCATGATGCTTCTGATTCTGCTCGGGTGATGGGAGGGAGATGTTGGACGGGGCTGTGTATCAACGCACGCTACTTTCGTTGCCAGGATGGTCAACTGCCTGTCGTCGGGTTGAGGTTTCCGAATCCAGGTAGCCAGCGGCGGGATAGCTGCAGAGGTGATATGCTGTCTGAGTAGACGTGCTCTGTGACGCGAAACAGAAGGAGGGAAGCTATGAGTTGCTTGATTGGACAGAGTGGAATCCGTGGGCGTGCGGCCAGCAGGTGTCAGCCTTAGCCATGCCTTGATACCCTCACTGCGTCCTCTGGTGCAGGAGGGAAAGAAGAGGGCAAAGCTATCGAAGCAGGCGGACAAGAGACAGAGCGGGCGAGCAGAACCAAGTGCCGCAAACGAGAATGAGGATTAGCGTCGCCCGAATGGTGTCGAGTCCAACACCTTTGGATGTCTCCGTCTCTTGTCCTCGCTTCCTGTCTCGTCTGCTGCACGCTAGTCCGGTGCTGACTCGTCCAGCGCGTGGCGTACGTCTACAAGGCCAAGCGCGAGATCAACGGCTCCAAGGTCCGCGTTATCTGGGGGTGAGTGCTTCCTTGCGATGGATATACACTGCTTCACCATCTCTTCCGTTGTATATGTGCTCCTTGGCAGCCCATCCCGTCGTACACATAACGTGCCAGTCCACTTTATCGTTTGCCGCTGGGTCACTCTACCTGGGACTCGTCAACGCTTCCTTGGCTCTTTCTGGGACTCTGCAACTCTTCCGCTCCAGTCTCCACCACCACCATGCCACAAACCAAATACTCAGTACTGTTTCCCCAATTCCCCTTTACATGGCGTCCCTGCCCAGCACGAAAGCGAGCTGATCATGCAGCCGCGTGACCCGCCCCCACGGCAACAACGGCGTCGTCAAGTCCAAGTTCCGTGTCAACCTCCCTGCCAAGGTGTTTGGCGCCTCGTGCCGCATCGTGCGTGTCTCGTCTCGCCTTTCCCACGATTCCAATCGTCCACTCTCCTACTCTTCCGATTCCTACTCTTACGATTCCCACTCTTATGGTCCCGCTCCCACGATCCCACTCTGTATCCACACTCTGCCACTCGTCCCGCTCTCACTCGTCCCTCTCCGAGTCTGGACTGACCGTACCCCGCAGATGCTCTTCCCATCGAACATCTAACCTCGCCAACTCTCCACTCGACCCTCGCCACCATTCTCACCACCCTCACCTCGCCCCACCCATACTGGACCGCTTCATAGGTCCGTAGGTTGCCAAGAGACGTACGACTGTGATGTACGTTTTGCGGAGATGCAGATTCATTACCCAATGCTATTCGCGTGCTGGCCGTGTGGAGATCCATTACCCAATGCTGTTTCGCACGTTGGTCGTGTGGTGCATATGCGCGGGGTGCCGTAGCGGGTTGGGAGTTGGGGCTGTGCAAGTGGTGCAGGTGCACGGTGCCCTGCGTGTTGCGGGTTGCGTGTTGCGGGCCGAGTGTCCCGAGTTGCAAGTTGCCGCTTGCGAGTTTGCGAGTTTGAGGGTTAGAGGCTTGTGGTTTGCGGCTTGCGGCTTGTGAGGGTCAGTGGTTACAAGAGGTGCCATGGGTGCGTGCCGGTTGAGTCTCTGCGAGTCTGCGCTTCTACTTCCGAGCAGTGTCGCTTCCGTGAGGTCTTCAGGTCGAGTGGTGCGTTATTCGGTCTGCAGGCGAGGCTACCGAGGCTATCCATGTCATTCAGACATGATGCGTTGCAGTTGAACTTGTTTTTTGTCTCGGTAGACGGAGTCACAGGTACTGAAATCGAATAGACTTCAGAATTCTACAGAATCCTATTGAGTGATCTACAGGATCCTACAGATGACCTACAGGATCCTATAGGTGACCTACTGAATCGCCTGCAGAATGACATAGAATGCTGCAAAGTGCGCACAGAACTGATCACAGGATCGCCCAGACACATACTCTTCTACAAGCCTCTATGCGGGTTGACCGTCGTCGTCGCCACCCCCGTCCTCGCCGCCACCAGCTCCAGCTCCAGCTCCAGCTCCAGCTCCAGCTCCAGCTCCAGCTCCGGCCGCCCTGGCGCGCTTCTTTGCCCGCTTCTCCCGCCGCTTGACAGCCTTCAACTCGCGCTCACGCTCGTCCAGTCCTCCTGCTGGTGCGGCACGACCTGAATTCGCAGCGTCCCCGCCCGACACTGCAGATACCGCCGTCGACTGTGATGGTGGTAACACCGACACCGACACGGACGATGTAGCTGGAGCTGGATCTGGAGCGTGTGATGGCGCTTTGGCGGGCTGCAGCGGGAGTTGAGAAGAGAGCTTGCGTTTCTTCGGCCGCTTGGACGGCGTGGCTCCTGGTCCCTCTTCGTCCCGGTCCTTGTTCCGGACCTGGTCCTGGTCCCAATCTCTGTGGGCTCCAGCTCGGTCGGGATCGTCCCTGCCGACCGGGTTCGTGTGGTTGGCGTCGCTCCTGCCCGGCCGTGGTTCCGAAAACCCTTCTGGGCGGCGAAAGGCGCGGCTTGTGGCGCTTGCAGCAGCGGCCGACGATGGTCCCTGTCGAGCCCGTGGTGTTTCGGGCTGCCGATCGCGTGACTCCTGCGGTATCGAGGCATGCATCCGCTCATTCCGCGCGGCTACTTGCGCTCGAGCGGAGAGGCTTGATTTCGGTGTCTGTGTCCAGGCGGTGTCAGCGCGCACAGCGGGGCGGTGTATGCATTGTCCCAGATCCGCAGGTGTGGTGCTGCGAGACGAAAACCGCGAGACCAGGCAGCTACGCTCAGCAGGTCACTCACCTGTCCTCCCACCGTCCCTGCTGTGCGCCTGGCCGAGCGCGGCTCCCGCTCCTCCCCCTCCGCCATCTGTGCGCCTCCCACCTCCCCCTCTTCTCCGTCCTCTCCATCCGGCAGATCCCCACCAAAGCCAAATCGCATCCTCCCCCCTCCAGCCCTCGCGCCGCCGCAATTACTTCCTCCGGCTTCGGATTCACCCCCCAGCAGAAACGGCAGATAGCTGCTCTCTATTCTTACTCTCTCGCTTGCCCCGCCGGCACTTCTGCCCGACGTCGCCCACGCAGAGGTGGAAGTGGACGTGGAAGTGGACGCAGACGGCACGGGGGTAGGGAGGAACCATCGGGCAGCTGCTTCTTCGGCCAACTGGGCGCTCGATACGGCAGAAGAGGCGGTAGCCTGTGGTGTGGGTGTTGGCGTTGGTGTTGACGGACCAGCAGCCGAGGCTGCAGATGGTGTGGCGGGAGCTGCTCGCTGTTGCGGCGTTGCCTCCTTGGCAGCCTGCGAGCTTTGAGACTGCGAAGTCTGTTGCTGGTGTTGGTTTCGGGACGTGTTAGGCGCGGACGGAGAAGAGGCGGATGGCAGAAGAGAGGTCGAGCTGGGCGTTCCGGGGGCTGGGGCTTGGGTTTGGGCCTGTCGTGCTAGAGCCCGCTGCATGAACTTTAGGTTGAGGGTGGACGAGGACAACGACATCTTGCGGCGTAGTGTACGTGGTGCAGTCTCCGTGTACCGTGCGTGTGCCGTCTCCGGCTCTGTGTCTGTGCCTGGGTCTGTGTCTGTGTCTGCGTCTATGTCTGTGTCTGTGTCTTCGTCCGTCTAGTGCCCCTCGAGGCCTTTGAGGTGCGCGTCGAAAGCGTAGCTCGACGATATCTACGAGGATCCGTATCCGTGGTTTCTAGTCTGGCAGGACGTTGCAACCTGAAATTTGGTGGAGGCGGCGAGCGCCGCTGGACACACGGGCGAGATGCGTCTATATTCGCCACTCGTCGCCCCAGGCTTGCAGCGTTTCCTGTGTTGCATGTGTCCCAGCGGCGCTACCTCGTCTCCCTACCTTAGTACAAGCATAAACAGCGTGCAGAAGGGCGTTTAGTGAAGTGTCCGGGTATATAGAGGGTGGTTTATGGTTGCGTCACAGGCCGACGTGTAACGACAAGCAGCGAGCAGCTCAAGTGCGTAATGGTCGTGCATACAAACATGATGGGAGCGATGAATATCTACCAGTCCTTGAGCATCTCGCGGGACAGCGGCTCCGTCTCCATCTCGTACTCGATATTGACTCTTGGTTCTGGGTTTGTCAGTTGTGTTTCGGCGTGAGAGGGAGAGAAGGCGAGGAGGGAAGTAACGAAGTGGACGAAGAACTGAGGAACAAGGGAAGGAAGGGGGAAGGACGGGGGAAGGAGGGGGAAGGAAGGAGGAAGATGAATAGCGGAAACGGAAGGATGGAGGAGGAAGAACATCGACATACTCCGCTTTGCTCCCTTTCTCGGCTCGATTCTCGGTGCCTTGCGCTTGACAGCTCCATTACCAGCTGGTCGGGCGGGGGCGGGTTTGGCCGCAGGATCCGGCGCGCCTTCACCCGCTTCATCGTCCTCTGCGTCCTCACCGTCTCCGTCGCTGACCTGGAGGTCTGATGGGAATTCTTGCTCCGAGCCCTCTTCGTCGGAATCGAACTCGTCAAACTGAGATGTCAGCGTGTCAAGCCGGTTCCAAACACAGGGATTTCTATTTTTTGGGACGGAGTTGGAGAAAGGTGTGGCATGTGCGAAATTCAAGAACCCTTCACTCACCTCGCTCCCCGAGTAATCCTCCAGATCGTCCATGCTCTCCGCTTCACTATCCTCCACATATTCCCTCTCTTCTTCCTCGTCCACATCCGAAACATCATCCACCAGTTCATCCTCCAGCTCTCGCTCCTTGCCCTTGGCGCGATCCATATCCAAGACTTGGCGCCAAACGTCCTCGTTAACGTTAAGCGGAGCGTCGCCATACGCTTTCGACCGCAGTCGTTCCAACAGCTCTTTCTCGATATTCTTCTCAAGGTGCGCTGCTGCCAGGGCCTTACGCTCGCGAGTGGCTTCCCGCCGATCCAGCTTTTTCTTGATTCCCACGAGTTTGGGCCTGCAAGCGCAATGTCAGCAACGACACCGGGAACAGGCCAGTTTGGCGACACATGACTCGATGCGGCACTGCCCAGGAGACAAATACCTTCCGAGAGGAATGGAGATCACTTACTGCTGGGAGAGGCTTAGTCGGCGCATTTTTATGAGATATTGCGTGATCTTCGTGAGACGCTGTTTGCATTTGTGCGTGATGAAGTTTGGCCAAAATATCAATTCCTTGTCAATCTGTGCATCGTCAGTACGCCGAATCCATAGTCTGCGTGACACGATCCGCCGCGCCGACCCGCTTGTCGCCAGGAAACTCACCTGTTCAAGCGCCTTGGCGTAATTGTTCGACAGCTTGATCCGCTCCCACATGTTTGCCGGTGTATGTGCGCGTTCAATCGTCTTGACGTATAGATACAGCACGCCTTTACTCCGCGTCAGCTGGGCCAGGCGTCCTCTGTCTGCATGGAGAGAGCTGACCTTCTTTCTCCCGGACCGTCGCATAGCGCGAATTGGCAAGAGGGCATGACTGGCGAGTGCACAAGCCAGTGAGGTTGTACTCGTTCCGACAGAAGTTTTGCGTCACAGTCCTGGGTCTCATGAGTCTCTAAAATCCTAATGGGAGTATAAGGGTGAAGCATACCTGACTTTGTACGAGCAGAACCTGGTAGCCATCAGTGCTGCACGACTGCAAGAGAGAGAGAAAGGACTGACTGGTGGTTGATGACCGACCAAATCACGTCGTCCGACTACCGTGATCGTCAGTTGCCCGCGCGTCTGCCCTGGAGCGAGTGGCTGACCTGCATGATGCCTCTATACCTGCCTACTCGACGTCTCGAGCCCGCTGCCGTCGTGTGTCTAGAGCAAAAACGATCAAAGCTTCACCTCGCCGGAACTGCTCCAGCCGGAAATTTGTTTTTCTTTCCGGCGTTTCTTGCTTTTATCCCAACGGTCGCCCCCCTCCCGCCACTGGGCCTGACGAGCTTGCAGTAGAGAGTCTGCATCAACGCATCAACGCATCCAGCAACAAAGCGTAGCACCACTCATCAGATACCTAGAATGTCGCTCGCCCTGCTCTCTCAGCCGACGACAAGCCGCGCCGGCGCAGCAATAGCATCAGGTCAGCATCGGCTCCTCCTCCTCGTCCTCCTCCCACTCCCTCATGGCCGAGCTGACAAAACCAGCACTGCAGCTCCAGCGTCGCAGAGCGTTCCACGCCTCGCCTCAGCGGTTCCAGCCGTCCACCGTCCCGAAGCCGCCGCACGTCATCTCGACCTTCGACACGCATAGATTCATCACTCGTCTGACGGAGAACGGGCTCACGCCCGATCAGGCAGAGAGCGTGATGGGCGTGTTTCAGGAGGTGGTGGATGAGAGTGTCAAGGGGTTGGAGGGGGTTTACGTGACGAGGTCGGACCATGAGAAGGTGAGTGTCTCTCTATCCGGTGCATCCTTTGCATCCAGCGCCAACCCGCGTAGCAACGGTACGACCAGCGGATCGACTTTGCCCAACTCAAGTCCGACCTACAGCACAACGAGAAGAACGACCTCACGGGCATGCGGGCCGAAAACTCATCACTGATGAACGAAGTCGAGAAACTCAAGCAACGGCTTCGGGAAGAACTCACCCGCACCCAGGCCGGCGTGCGGCTGGATCTGAACCTCGAAAAGGGCCGGATCAAGGAAGAGGCGTCGCAGCAGGAACTCAAGATCCGAGAGGTCGATACGCGTATCGAGAGTGAGATTGCGGGTCTGCGCACGCAGATTGAGCAGGCAAAGTTCTCGATTCTGCAGTACCTCGTCGGTGTGGCCACGGGTAGTGCTGCGCTCTTGGTGAGTCCAGCTCGCTGTGGCGCAAGATATGCTGACGCGTGTACAGTTGGCATACATGCGCATGATGGTCAGCTACATAGCCCTGCAAGTCCTACAGCTGACCCCAAGCAGATGTAGATCCACATCGTCTCTCCGGCAACATTGGTGTGCGGTTTGCGGCGATTACAGGACTGCCTTTCAACATGCCAAACCTGTCCATCCCTCACATCGAGTGGACGCAGTTCACAATTCACAAATTGTAATAATATGCATCAACATACACAGCGGCAAATTGCTTCTGATACTCCCGGTTGAACTCAGTCATCATCACTGTCATCCGAGTTGAGATCCAGATTGAACACGGCATGCCGATCTGCGACTCGGTCCGACTCCTCCCTGTGTCCTTCGTACTTGTCCGCCACCGCTTTCTCGGTCTCTTTCCGCTCTGACATGAATCAGCACATATTGGCGTTTCAGGTAACCCGACTTTGCAGCATAGCCCAATGTCACAAGATAAGGATCCGATGCGGGAGCGTGCGGGGGAGAGTGAAGAGGGAACAAGAGGGGACAAGAGGGCATGAGAGGGCATAAGAGGGGACAAGAGGAAACGGGGAGAGAAGAGGGGATAAGACGAGAGAAAGAGAGAAGATAGCGCAACTCACCGTCGCCTATGACGCCAGTATCCCCCATCCCAGACATACTTCCAGCACTCTTGAACAATATACCCATGCGCATACTCATCTCGGTCGGCCAGGGCTGATGTTGGGCTTTGTCAACCGGCGCAATCAACGAGGATACCGGCGCTGAGGAGGTATTGCCCAACGCCAGGGCGTGGGCTAATAACGCTTCGACTTGTATTGGTCCTATTTCTTCTCAGCACAATGTCCTACGTCAACTTGCTCCAGGACACCGAGCAGGGCGTGTGCGACCGACAGTGCATGTGCAGGAATCGCGGTCGCGGCACCGTCGCCCGTGTACTGTGGTACACCGTCGTCCGTCGCGGCACCGTCTGCCCTGGCCATCCAGATTCGACTCACGCTGCTCGACCCTATCGATTCCGTCGATCGTCTCCCGTCCCTTGACTACCAACGCCTCCAGCTCTCTCCTGCCTTCTTCCAGAGTCCTCACGAGCCCTCTGACCCGACGCTCGAGCTCAACGACCTCGGCTTTCCGCCTCTCCAGCTCGCGCCAGGCGGCTTGGTGCCTCTCCGCCGCTTGGACGAGGTACGCGAGCTCATCCGTCCGATCGGACAGGCGCGTGTAGAGATTGGTGATGGGTTGAAAATAGAGCTGGTTCAGAGGGTGCGCAGACGAGGACGAGGATGCCACAGCGTTGTTGGCGGAGGGCGATGGCGAGGCCAGATGAGAGAAGAGTTCCAGTAGGTGGGAGTGTTGTGTGGCGAGGTTGGTGAGTAGTTGGGTGCGGAGGGGCTGCGACGTGGACTGTGATGGAAGGGTGTAGGTCATCGTGACGGGTTCAAGAGCAAGCAACGCAAGCAAAGCACACAAAGCGGGCAGAGAGTAGGAGACTACAATCGTAGCGATCCGCTACAACGAGAGAGTGGCACGTGGTCAACACGTGCGTTGCACGTGTCATGACTTGTCGAGTGTTCAGTCAGAGAGGCTCTGTCAATTGCTGGACGAGTAGAACGTCAACGCAGCGCTGGCAGCATGTACTTCGACCAGACAGCGGCGTTCCGCGACTTGATCGCCGAGTCCTCCTCCCGTGCTGGATCGTCGACTTCCCCGCCTCGGCTGCCACGCACTCGCTCGCGCTCACGGCGACCCGAAGCCGAGTCTGACCAGTTTATGAAAGAAGCCTACCGCATCGTGAGCTCATCTACCTCGCCACACTTGCCTGCTGCCACTCCTGTTTGAGCGCCATCAGCCCCGTCCCATGCCAGAAGCCTCGGTTCCACTGCCATTACCGCTTCCATGCCACAGCTACCAATTCCATACCGAAGCTTCCGCTTGCATGCTTCCACGGACTCGCCGCCATGCACCCGCCATGTCACTGACACTGACGACGACAGCACGAGCACCTATCCTCACTCAACACCCTTCTAGGATCTATCCGCAAGCCGTATCTGTCCCTTACGGCGCAGCCGCCGTCTCGTCGTCCCCGACCTGCCGGAAATGGCCATACTCATGACGACGAGAATGGCGACGAGGAGGGCGAGCTGGCCGAGGGGCGGGAACTGCGAAAATGGGAGGGGAGCAAGTACCTCAGCGATCGGGAGAGGGACGAGATTGATCTGAGGGGGAGGATGATCCTACGGCGGTGTCGGGAGAGGGTTCGCGTATTGGAGGAGAGCGAGAAGGGTAGGTCACGTTGATTCTTCCGCAGATCACTGTCAGTCTCTCATCGGTAACGGCCGCTGTTCACTGGTCACTGGTCACTGGTCACTGGTCACTGGTCACTGGTCGCTGTTCACAGTCCACTGTTCACAGTCCACTGTTCACTGTTCACTGTTCACTGTCCGCTGAACGAATCCTCAAGGTGGTGTGCCGTTGCTGACTCTGGCAGGACGACAAAAGGCTGCCCCCACTCCCTCGTCGCTCCTGCACACCTTCCTTCCCTCGCTCTCATCATCAGCCACAGCAACACTCAGCACCACCTATGCGCTAATGCGAGCCCATCGAGCGTCTATTCTATGGACCCTAGACCGGCAACTTGCGACCACCTCGCAGACCATGGCGGATATGCAGGAGGAGCGCTCGCGGCGGCGGGACGAGCGCTCGCGTACCCTCGGTGGACAGGCTGCGAGAGAAGTCGCCATCCTCCAAGCGCGCGGGGCAGCCGGTCCCTTATTCTCAGCCTCATCCTCATCTTCGTTCGCATCTGCCTCTGCTGGCTCTGGCTCTGCCTCTACGTTCGGCGGGCCAGCCGCACCAGCTCTGCCTCTGACGATCGTGGCCCCCGACGAACCCGCCATTGAGTCCCAGCTCTCCCCGGCGCAACTGCAGGAATTCGCGAGCGAAAACTCCGCACTCCTCAGCCACATGGAAGAACAGCTCACCAGCGTCCTCTCGGCCGAAAAGAGCCTGCTCGAAATCTCGGCGATGCAGACCGAGCTCGTGCGGCACTTGGCGCAGCAGACGGAAATCACAGACAGGCTGTACGAGGAGGCCGTAGGCACGGTCGCGGAAGTGACCAAGGCGAACGAGCAGCTCAAAACCGCCAAGCGCAGGGGCGAAGAGGGCAGGCTGTTCTTGCTGATTTTTCTGCTGGGGGCGAGTCTGGGCATATTGTTTTTGGACTGGTACGCGTGATGCACTCGTTGGCAATGGCGCCGCCGCTATCCTCTCCGCCGACGCCTCCCGCCGCGCAGCCGCCGACTGGTGCGTGTGCATGTATGACTCCGGCATACAGGTCCAGAATACAGAGAGAGAGAGAGCTCTGAGGATCTGACCACTCAAGACGCATACATGCATAGGATGCAGCGGTTTCAAGTATCTCACGGCTGCATACTAGTACATAGGGATACAAGCAGTCCTCCAACCGCCCTCCTCCCTACTCGTCCTCCCCCGACGTCGACGAGCGGCGCACCACACTCCGATGGGGGCGCAACATCTCGGTTCGCTCGGTGAGAGGCTCGTCGTCCTCGCCATCGTCACTCGTATCGTGGTACTCCCCAAACAAGGCTCCTTCCTCCAATGCCTCGGCTGCCAATTCGCCTTGGCGCGACTTTTCCAGGTTGCGCATCTGTTCCAGAGTAAGGCGGTAGATCCATATCCCCGTCAAGACGGAGATGGAAGCGGAGACGCCGATAGAGCCGATGTTGAGCCAGAAATGTAGGGGATCGTGGCTTGGTGTCTCGGAGGTTAGCGAGGTGAGGCGAGAGCCGATAAAGACCGGAATGAGCAGGCGGGGCTGCATAAGACTGCAGTCTTGTGAGCGACACCGACTTGTCATGTAGATATGTATAGACGAGACGGGCCGCAACGCACAGGTTTGCGATCATGAATTGCCAAAACTTGACACACTCTATGCTCTGCACAGAGTATCAATATCAGTATCAGTCGTGCATGCCGTCCGCCTTTTTTGCACGAAGAGGGGCTAAGGCGATCGGCAGCGGAGAGAACGCACAGCGAAAAGACCATTGCCTATTGCCCATGGGATCGGGCAGTAGCGGATCATGATGACCAGCGGGAGACCTTTTGCTCGCATGACGTTGGCGAACGCTTCCCACTTGGGATTCGAATATCGCCCAATCCACTTGACGAAGAATGTCTGCATACGCGTCAGTGGGCGAAAGCTGCAACAGCCAGAACGCGTGCTACTGACCCTGATGGAGAGAAAGGCAAATGCCGAGCCGGTCATACTTGCCGACACCGCTATAAGCGCTCCAGGCCACATTCCATAAATGAAGCCGATGAGCGTCATGCTTCCCATGAATCCGAACAACGGCGGATGGCTAGCCAGTACTGATCCGTTAGGCTCATGTCTTTGTACAGCGGGACGGGCCGCTTACCGACCATGAGCACGCAGATGGCGACTCCACCCGCGCCGAGACCTTTCAAGTGCTGAGCAAACGTGTTGAACCAGCCCCCAATCCGAGTAGGCGTGATGATGACGATCAAAGCCAGAAGGACCAAGTTGATCGCTGTTACGCTCCTACACTCGTCAGCCCGCCTTGCCGTATGCGTATGATGACTCGGCAAGGGCAAGTTACCAGATGGCAGTCTACGACCGTCGATTTAGCAGCGCTCTGAGCATTCGGCCGATGGTTCACCTAGACTCACCTTTCCTTTCGGGCCCAGTCGATGGTATCTGTGCAGAACATCCCGGGGCGCGCTCCGAAGTCTGCTCGCCCATGTCGGTGCGCCGGTATCCAGGTGGGGCATAGCTGCAGTTCTTCTGTATATACGTTCTTCTGTATATACAAAGCCAGGTGGACAAGACGCAGTCCAAACGGCCCAACCCTGTCAACTACCTGGTGCGCGACGAGATGTGGGGTCCCCGCGTCCAGCGGCGATTCAGACCGGAATTAGCCGTGGTGGCAATTCTTCAACCCTTTCAAGTCTGTTTTCAAGCTCTTTCTGCTGGTCTAACGCTTCGTCTACATCGTCTGTTCGGCCTGCCAAGTAGCTGCTTCTTGACGTGTAGAGGCTCGGGAGGATCTCCGACTCCCCAAGGCAGACGGCTCCGTTACTCGGCTCCATCACTGGAAGTGAAGCGCTCTTTCAGTGTCCATCTGTAGTCGGTTCTCTCCGCTTTTTCTGCTCTGACAATATGGTAAGCTGCTTTCTGCGAGCATATTCCGCCTTGCTGACACACCCTAGGGTGTCCCGGCACTCTTCCGCTGGCTTTCGAAAAAGTACCCAAAGATTGTAACGCGCGTTGCCGAGGACACGCCGACCAAAGTCCGTAACCAGGATGGAGAGATCACAGAGGTGCCTATACGATACGAAGGGAAGAATCCGAATGGATTCGAGGTCGATAACCTCTACCGTTCGTTCTTACGAGCGTAATTAGTGCATGTCAAGTAGCAACAGCTGACGAGACTAGTGGACATGAACGGTATTGTACATCCATGTACTCATCCCGAGGGCAAGCCTGCACCCGAGACAGAGGAGGACATGATGGTGGAGATATTCAAGTACACGGAGCGCGTCGTCAACATGGCTCGGCCAAGAAAAGTGCTCATGATGGCCATTGGTCCGCTTCGTTTTCATCGTGAAAGATAGCGAGCTGATCATGGACAGATGGTGTCGCACCACGAGCCAAGATGAATCAGCAGCGCTCACGACGGTTCCGGGCGGCTCAAGAGGCAGCGGAGAAAGAGGAGGAGAGGAAAGAGGCCATCAAGCTCTTCGAGGCGATGGGTCATCCAGTCTCAGAGGAAACACGAAATCAGAAAACATGGGATACAAATGCAATCACTCCGGGTACGTCATGTTCCATCCAGCAGCAGGTACGGCGCGGACAACGCTAATCCTGTGCAGGCACACCGTTCATGGACCTCCTCTCGATGTCGCTCAAATACTGGGTGTCTCACAAATTGACCACCGATCCCGGATGGCGCGACTTGAAGATCATCATCTCCGACTCGTCTGTTCCCGGTGAGGGCGAACACAAGATCGTCGACTGGATCCGCCGACAACGGTCGCACCCCACATGGGACGCCAATACCTCGCACGTCATCTATGGCTTGGACGCAGATCTAATCATGCTCGGTCTCGCTACGCACGAACCACATTTTCGGGTACTGCGTGAAGATGTTTTCGCCCAAGGGTCAAAAAGATCGACGGCATGCAAGAACTGCGGAGAAGAGGGCCACTTTGCGGCAAACTGCAAGGGTCTGTCCAGTCCTCTCGATTCATCTATAAGTCATGCTGATCCGTGGTCGCCAGGTCAAAAGAAGGCTCCAGATCCCCATGTCGTTGAAAAGGCAGAACCAGTTGATCCCAAACCATTCATCTTCCTCGACGTATCTGTACTTCGCGAATACCTGGCAGTCGAGCTCAACGTCCCACATGTGCCCTTCCACTTTGATCTTGAACTCGCCATTGACGATTGGATCTTCATGATCTTCTTTGTGGGCAACGACTTCTTGCCTCACCTCCCGAGTCTTGAGATTCGAGAGGGTGCCATCGACGTCTTGTTGAAGATTTGGAAGAGCGAGCTTCCCAGGATGGGCGGCTATCTGACGAATCATGGAAAGGTCCATCTGGATCGGGCGCAAGTAATCTTGGAGGGGTTGGCGAAGAGCGAGGATGAGATCTTCCAAAAGCGGAAAGAAGGTGAGGAATTCCGTCCCCTTTCGTCCTCTTTCCTGCTTCTAATTTTACTGGTTGCTGATTAAGTAGACGAGGATCGGCAAGAACAGAGGCAGCAACAGCGGCGCGCAGACGATCATCGGCGGCAGGATCAAGCAAAGGCGGCAAAGGATGCCGCGCAAAATGGCACCACGGTGTTAAACGGCCAAGAATACGTTGCAATCACGCCAGCTGCGACCGCTCGCGGGGGTGCATTGCACCCGTCCTTGCCCACTCGTCCTGGATTCGACCTTGTGCCTAAGGATGAACTAGCATCTGCTACTCCAACCTCGAAAAAGAGACTCACCGAGCATGAGCGAGACAAGCTGGCGTACATGCCTGGACCCGACGCGATCCCCGCTCTGCAAAGTAGTAATCTTAACGCAGTGGATCATAGCAAAGAGGTCCGCATGGCCAACATGTCGGCTGCTGAAAAGCTGCGGGCGGAGCTCGCGGGTAGTGTCGTAGACACAGTTGAGCCAGAGGCAATACCGGAGTCGGACGAAGCTCCTACGACGGACTCAAAGGCGGTCGGCAGTGGAGCGGATGAAGACGCAGCGGTCGCGGCCGATATGAATGTCGAGTCTGAGGCCGCGGACGGGAATGACGACGAAGATCAGGATGCTGCAGAGGACGATGATGAAGTCGCTGCAGACGAAGAAGTGGACACGCCACGGAAGGGCAGTCGCGGCACAAAACGGAAGGCCGACGATGACGGCGAGGAGGGCGACAGTAGTGATGTCGAGGATCCACCGAATCCCGAAGCCGATCAACCAGTTCCCAAGAAGAAGCTCAAGGTGAATCCAGACGGAACAGTAGAGGGCTACTTTGACGAGGTTCGGTAAGTCGCGGGTATGCTAGCCTGGCTGGTTGACTGACAGAGCAGGCTATGGGAACCTGGGTACCGAGAGAGATACTATGAGCAGAAATTCGGTGTGCAATTGTCAGACACTGAATTCATATCCCAGTGAGTATTCTGATTTCTGCAAGAGTTGCGCTGAAGACCCGCAGAATCACCAAGAGCTACATGGAAGGCTTGTGCTGGGTGCTCGAATACTATTATCAAGGTGTTCCGGCGTGGGACTGGTACTATCCATACCATTACGCACCGTTTGCCCAGGACTTCAAAGACATTGGCAAGCTGGATATCTCGTTTGAGGTGCACGAGCCATTCAAGCCGTTTGCTCAACTCCTTGGAGTCTTCCCCGCAGCAAGGTCAGCTCCAAAGATCACCATGCGCAGTAGCTGACGCAGTTTAGTCGGAAACATCTGCCAGAACCCTTGCAGACGCTCATGACCCACGAGGATAGCCCTATTCTCGACTTTTATCCAGATGATTTCGACATTGATATGAACGGCAAGAAAATGGCATGGCAGGGTGTCGCATTACTGCCCTTTATCGATCAGAAGCGGCTGCTCGCTGCGCTTAAGAGCAAGGAGGAGCATTTTACGGAAGACGAAAAGAGGCGAAACCGATGGGGAGACAACGTGATGTTCATCGCGGAGGGCAATGCTCTCTACGACGCGTTCTGCTCGCTGTATACCCTCAAAGCGGGACAAAAGGTGAAGTTATAGATGCAAGTTTGGACATCTCCGCTGACAGTCCTGATCAGCCCATGCAGATCGACGTGAAAGCGTCACAAGGGACTAGTGGTGCCGTCCTCGCCGATCCCGGTTGTGTTCCTAATTCAGGCATGGACTCGCCTCTGCCATCAATACCTGAATGTCCTGATCTGGACAACAACTCTGCCATTTCGGTGCGATACTACTTTCCTCGTCAAGCACATTCCCACCGCTCGGTCATCTTGCGCGGATACCAACCTGGTCCTCCGCGGTTAACCGAGGGTGACAAGGACTGGGTCAGGCGCGGCGGACAACGAGGAGGTGGAGGAGGCGGAGGCGGCGGTGGCGGTGGCGGACGAGGTCCTCGGTATTCTGGAGGACAAGGGCAGATGAGTGGTCCCGGGATGTCGCACGGGGGATACGGGGGGCACAACGGACGGAACCACCCTGAGCCCCAACGACTCGCTGCGTACGGTGGGCAGTCTGGTCCGCCACCGAATGCAGGCTACGGTGGAGGCGGTTACGCTCCTCCCGCCGTCCCTGTTGGCGGAGGGTATGGAGGATATGGCTATGGGGGCGGAAACCCGTATGCTGCGGCGCCGCCGGCTCCGTATGGCGGGTACGGCAGCGGCATGCCAGCGCCGACTCTCCCGTACGGTGCTCGGCCGAACGCGTATGCCGCACCGCCGGCTCCACCGGTAAATGGGGGTGGGGGTTATGGGGGCTATGGCAGTGGAGGGGGGTACAACCCGTATGGGTCGGGGCCGGGGCGAGGCGGGCCGCGTCGGTATTGATCGGTCCGCGGCTGTCGACGGCGCCGCCGGGGGGGGGGGGGGGGGGGAGGGGGGGGCACGTCGGCACTGAGACGTCCGTTGGTGTCGAGATTTATCTGTGGTGGGTGTTGAGAGCCGGCAATGTCAGTATCGTCGGGCATGTGGGGATGGCAGAGTGTGGAGATGGGCGGTCGTTTGGAGAGCAGGGCGGAACAGGTTCGATCCTACAGAGGAGAGATCGTCTTGTATTCTAGGCACCATGTTATAACAAACTGCATCTCTATCTCTACTGAGTTCCATTCTGAGAGCGTCACACGATCGCCAGGATACACCCATGGCTCTCTCCCTCGGTCCTGATAACTGGCCATGGACACCCGGAGCCCACGTTGGTCGTTATTGTGCAGCCGAGTCCACGATTCTCAGCATTGCCCATCAGGGATCCAGGTCTCCTCCATAGCACCAAGCAGCGCCTTGACGACCTCTGTCCCCTGCTGCAGCGCCACCTCAGTAGGACAAGGCGGGACGTGCAGAAAGAGCACGTTGCCGCGCCGCCCATGGCGTTTGAACCAGCGCAACGAGGTGTGGTATATGAATCCGCAGAGGTAGGCGCCGACGCTATCGCTCGCACGGACGGCGACCTCGGGTACTGTGTCTGTGCATTTGGCGGTCCAGAGGTCGAGGATCTCGTCGTATGGCGTTTCCGTCACAAGTGATCCGCTCCCACTCCTGATTTCACTCCCGCTCCCACTTGCAGTCCCCGTCCCAGTCCCACCTTCAGTCCCAGTCCCAGCTTCGATTCCAGTCCCAGCAGCAGCTTCAGTTCCAGCACCTGTCGCCGAGCCAAACTCATCAGGCGGCCACATCGCATCGACGTCCTCTGGCGAAATGACTCGCCCATCCACGTCGCCGGACCGAAACCCCGCGCGGGGCGCCGATTTCTCGAGGCCGAACCAGCCGTATCCCCCCGCCAAGCCTATGTGCAGCACCAGATCGGGCTGGTGGGTCTCTAGAAGTGCAGGGACGAGGGAGCGGACAGTGTCGTATGATACGGGGATAGGCGTGGGGTGGATGATGATGTTGGGATTAGAGTCGAGGAACGGTGAAGTGGAGGAAGAGGCGGGGGACGGAGCAGAGGAGAGGAGGGATGCGATTTGGTATGAGGGGTTGAGGGTGTTTGGACCCCATGGCTTGTCGAGGTCAGCATGCTCGGTGGTCGTGGCTCATGTGAAGTCAGGATGGAGGAGGAAGAGAAGGAGAAGGAGAAGGAGAGAGATAAGAGGAGAAGAAGGTGAGGAGGAGGATCAGAGTATGAGGAGTGGCCAATGGAAGGGAAACGGCACTGGAGGGAAACAGGGAAAGGGGACGTGTAGAAGGTGAAGAGGACGGGCAAGGGCAAGGGGAAGTTATCGGAGGGTGGAAAGAAGGGGAAGAAAGGGGAAGAGGTTAGAGCATCGAGGACGCACCCCAAAGCCCGTAACCAGGATTCTAGGACGCCGGTCAGGCCGCCCGGGAACAGCTGGCATCGCGAGGGCCGTGACTCGTTGACCAGGAGAGTTGAAGGGTTTGGAACGCAGACTACTTCCTGCCTCAGAAGAGTTTGAGAGACTTCCGACTACTAAGCTAATGGGCGAGAGTGAGTAGGCACTGAGGATAACAACATGCTGCTCAGCATTGAGTATGCCACGCGATGTACTGGACTGCATCTCGGACAAGGCCGAGGCCGACAGCTGTCGGTGGCTCGAGGATATACTCATTCGCTATACTATGCTATACAATGCATGTAGGTTACTGGTGATGGGAGCAGGTCATGCCTCGACAAGTGGCTTCCGGGACCATACCTTTATAGTACCGTCTGTGATCTCGTCAGTGGACAATTTCAAACGTAGAGGCAGAGGCATGCGACGCACCTGTGCTGGCAGTGACCATGTCCCTGCCATGCGGTGCGAGTTCGAGCCAGGTGATGGGCTTCTTGTGGACTGCCGAAGGGGTTGGATTCATCGCTCTCCCCTGCCAAGGAGTCAGCGAGCCCTGTGACCAAACAAAGTCCGGACGATATGCGCCACTCACATCCAGGACGTTCCAGCTCCAAATCTTGCCCTCCTCGTCTCCTGCCAACACCAATCCCTCGCCATAGCCCCAGCAAGCCCGGCTCCGCACATCCTTCACCTTGTGCCCCGATACGGTTTGCAAGACATTTCCGTTTGCCCGGTCAAATACCCGCAACTTGCCGTCCATGGACGAGACGAGCAGCGTATCTTTGGGCGCCGTGGGACTAGCCTGGACAGACGCGATGGGCGAGCCGACGAGGTCTTCTGTCATTTTGCCCATTCGGAGATCGTGCGTCCTCAAGAGTCCGTCTAGAGAGCCTGATATGATCTCGGGCAAGTCTGCGGGGATCGATAGCGAGGTTATCGAGTTGGTCGCTTCTTTGAGGGTTTGAATGGGATCTCGCGTTGCCGCTCTGCAAAGGAGCGTCTCAGCGAGAAAGAACACTGGAGTATCTGATTGAAGAATGGTGACCCACCTCATGTCCCACAGCATGATTTTCGCATCAAATCCGGCTTTCAGACAGTCGTCAGTTCGGTACAGAGGGCCTTGGGATGCCAAGAGGGTAGGGAGGGCAGGGGCTCACCACTCGCCAAGACTTGAGCATCCTTGTTGAACGCCACCGCATTGATCTTTCCAAAATGCCCTTGCAGCCTGCGCAGTACTGTCCCTGAAGCAACGTCCCAGACCAACACCATCTTGTCGCCCCCACACGAAGCGAATTTGGCATTATCATGTGCTCTGAACAGATCAGCTTTGCGCCCTGTGTCGACTAGCAAGTTGAAAGCCGAGGTAAGCTCACATGTCGAGCGCTAGTACCTCCTTTGCATGGCCGTTGTAGCATTTGATCTCCTTGCCTGTGCTGGGATTCCACAGTCGGATGGAGCGGTCCCCCGAGCCAGACAGGCAGTACTTTGCTCCGTGGTTGTAGCGGACGACATAGACAGGGCCCTGGTGTCCGTCCAATCTGCGACGGGTCAATGAGAGACACCAAGGGCTAATGGATGGCTCTTACGTCTGTACGAGGTTCTGAGGATATTCCAGCAAGTCTGCAGACCCTCTTGAGGGAGCCATGGCCGGTTTGTGACTGACGATACGAAAGAAACCGCTCCTCACACGGCAAAGCGAGCGTCAAGAGAACCTCCACTCGCGAGCGACCATTAGCTTTTGTCTCGGAATAATACAAACCGTTTCCAAATCGATTAGAAAAGTGATCTTCGGGGTATTACGAACCGGTGACACGCCCGATTACGAGACCCGACGGGAGATCAAAGCGCACGGCACATCCATCTCGACGATCTTCCTCCTTTCCACCCTTCTCCCGCCTCGTTCGCCCTCCTTCTTGGGCATTGGGGACCGTCTTGGAGTTGCTAGCTGCTCCATAATCCCCTTAGTCCACCATGCCACTCAAGTGGTCTAGCTCCAGTTCGCCGAGGATGTTTGCGACGTCGATCAGTAGAGGCGCCGAGCTGGACTCTCTTCGCGAGTTTGGCAGGATGGCGGCACGATCCACAGTGGACGGTGGACAAGCAGAGGACAAGGTCATACATGCGCTAGTTGGAAGGATCGTGAACAAGGTGCGCAAGTGGCTTGATGATCGCTGACTGGTCAAGCTACCATGTAACTCTGGCAGGCGGCTGGCAATGATGGAGGCGGACGCCGCTGTGCAGGCGACGGTGCAATCTCTTTTGAAGATATCCAAGATTCGCCTGGGTTTGGTCGTGCATGCCTTGACCTCTGCACTCGAGACCCTTTCCAAGGTATCCCCATCCTCACTCGGGGAAGTCGAGCTGATGGCTCTTAGCACATCTCTGGAACCTCGCTCGTGGAAGGTCCACTCGACGTCCTTCATTCACAGCTCTTCCTCCTTCACCTACTATTCTCATGCCTTTCTGCATCATGGCAACTGCAAGCGCAACTGAACACGCTGGCAACAGAATTGCCGCGTGCTTGGCCAAGCCCAGAACCGCTGGATGATGCCCTGGCCCGCTACTTGCTTGCCGTCATACTGGCCTGTATTCGCATGCTCCCCCCCGAGACATCGACAGCAGTGAGGACATCTAGTCCTGCAACGAATCGAGATGCAAAAGGCAGCACATCCTCCACTTCCCTCGCAGGACGGAGTATGTTTTCTGCATCTGCGTCGACATCCAAACCGTTAGGCGGAAGCTTCATGCAGCAGCATTCCTACCCTTCCGCGACCACATTTCGCTCGACCCCGCCTCTTCGCTCAAAGATGCTGTCACCTTCAGCTTTAGATCCGCTCACAACCGTCTTGCAAATGACAAAGTACATCGCGCGGACAACCTTCTTTCTCTCGGCTTCAAATTGGCCACTTGCCTTTCAACGAGCGAAATCTCGGATCAAGCAACTCACCGCAGTCAATGAAGAGGCTCTTGACCTTGTGGATCTACGGATCCTGGAATGGTCGGCGCTTGATCGAGCCAAACTCGCTCAAATCCTCCAAGAGGTATCACCAGTCTTCCTGCACATCAAGCCAGCAGGTCAACTCGCCCTTGCTAAAGTGCTGAGGCATGCAATATGGAATTGGATAGATGCAAACCCTGGCGAGTACGAGGCCCTAGTGGAGAGCAATGGCAGGCTTGATCCCGGAACGGATATCTTGATCGACAGTATTCAATCAATGTCCGACTCGACCTCTTCGTCAAGTTCGAATGTAACTCGAGTCAAGGCTTTCTTTCCGCTTATGGCGAGCCTGCTTGTGATCTCTCCCGAAACACTGAAGCGTCTGGTCAAAGATGGTGGCGGCTCAAAGGGGAGTTCAACTCTGGGAAGGAAGCAAGCTTTCCTCGATAGCTTGCGAAAAGGCCTCTCGTCACACAGGGCGTTTGAGGCATGTGTCAACTGTTACCTCGATTTTCTTAAGGGTGCCAGCTGCCTGACCCCTCGCCTCACCAATGCAGGGATTCGCATGCTTGCAGTCGATACATATAACAGCTTGAAGGTGAGATTTGGTTTCCCTGCTCGTGTAGCGCGGCTGATGTAGCCTAGAGTGCGCTACTTGGCTTGAGTTCGGCGTCCGAAATCTCAGACCCTCAAATCCTCGTCGACGTGCTTACAACGCTCTCCCAAGTCAACCCTAGTGATGCTTTTCAGTTTATCTTTCCAAAACTGCTGGCGAGCCCAAGCGATGTGAGCAAGGGTGTGGCCGTCCGAGCCTGCATGGCTACTGTCCTGGAGGGCAACAGGCTGCCTTGGTCTCCGTCTATCCAGGTTCTGAGAGACGAGCTAGCTCCTATCCTCCGTGCTGTATTCCGAGTAAGTATTAAGAGGTAAGGAGTTCGAACTCATCCAATTTGATAGGCATGCTCTGGTGACTCTTTGCTCGGACGAGACAGAGGACCGCGATCAACCCCAGAGCCGCCGATGAAGCATATCGAGTTGATTTGCCATTTACTGAAGCTCTTCTCGACGGACCCACTGTTCATATACACAAAACCTGACACCGATGCTGCAACGACCAACAAGAAGCGCGCCTTCTTGGAGACCATATCCTGTCTGATGGTTGAGCCTACTCCAAAAGCCGTCCGGACGGCGGCCTCGAAATCCCTAACAGGCATCCTCGAGAAGCTGCCTAGGCTTGCTGTCTCATCAAGCCAAGCACAGAATGTGTTTTCTCAAAGCGGACCAGCACTGTAAGCATCTACAAAAGACGATAACTGAAATGCTAATATATCAGATGGCGAGTGCTGCTTGACGCAGGTCGTCAAGCTCTCTTCGCCTTGCATGTTGGCGAGCCGGACGATGTCGAACAGTCCGTGTCCGTGCTCCGTATAATCGCCTTGGAGCTCGGTCACTTGGCAGAAGCAACGCCTCACGTACGACACTCGTTACAGTCTGCCACTATCGCTGACATCTCCCGTTAGCATCTTGCGGACATGCCTGAAGGGACGATAGCCATCTCCGTTGCTTCCACCGCCTTCCTGATATCTCTTTCCTGGCCGGATGTCGAGCAGGGCACTCTGGCTTCACCCTCGCTCATTGCCCTCGCAGCTCTGATGCGATTGGCACACCGGTCTCAGCTCACGGGTGTGGTTGCGCCCGAGAATGACGAAGCGAGAGACGCCGTACGACTCGTCAATGGGCGCATTCAGGCGCTCGAAAGTATAGCCAATCTTCCCTCTGCGACCGGTGAGAAATACTGCAGCCGAATATATATAAGCTGAATGAGTCAGGGCGACACCAGCAGCAGCGTGCTCTTCGAAAGACTATTCGACCCTTCATCCGACCTTCTATTGTGCCAACCGCGTGCTGGCTCGGATTAGCAGCCTATTGCCGAGGCTTGACTGCTCGAATCTTGGCGGCAGATGGCGACCAGAATGAGAGGGACTCTAGACGCAGGGCCCTTGCCGCTGACATAGATGGTCTGGATGAGGTCTGTGTCAATAGAGTTAGTCTGTTCGCTTGCTGACAATTGTCCAGGAAGAGTCAAAGAATTGGCAAAATATCGTGCTTCTTCTCTGCACCACAGCCAACTCGGTGATATACGATGGAGGTCGCCCTCCAGCGTTATCGAGTCTGATCGGCGAAAATATGCTGCCCAAGGTTTATGACGATTCAAACGATCCCCTCGTCGCCTTCGAAGCTTTTCTGCACGAATGCGTCGACCTCCTCATTTGCCATTCAGTGCACGTCCGGGAAACTGTTAAGGATGCACTCGGTCAAGAGCTTCCACCAAACGCATATCCCATGCTGATTCCACAAATGACCCAGTGGGTGGTGTCGGAGTCATCTTGTTGTGTAGTACTGACACGGTTAGGCTGCTCTCACATGCGGTGGGTCCGACAGGCATGATGTTGTCAGATCCCTTCACGATTTTCGTTGAGCAGGCCATTCTCGTCTTACGCCTCGCCATCTCCCGGCCTCAAGATGGCGAATATTCCGGCTCTACTCACTTAGAGCTTGGCGAGCTGTATTCTTTGCTCGTGCAGTATGTGCAGAAATTAGGCCAAGACGACGTATCGCTCCGGATCAAGCTTGCCTTCTGCCAGTTAACGGAAGGGGGCTTGCAGAAAGCAGAGCTCGTCACCCTAGTGAACGGCGTAGCTCAACAGAATATCGTACTAGAACTGCTTCTGGGTTGGTCGTCGTACACCGTGAGCGTAAGAGTTTTCCTACTTTTTCTTGCAGCATGACTAAGAAAGCGCAGGAGACGGATTCACATCGTTACCGGGCGGATGTCGGCAGCAAGCTTCAGCACGAACTGGACCATGCGAGCCTTCGCGCAATGGTCCCACTAACTGAAGGCCTAACACTCAGAAGCGCAGGGGACGACAGCGAAGACTCCATTGTCAAATCGCGCGTTTTCTACCGGTATTTGCATCATTTCATGCAGATGCTAGACCGCTCAGAAACCAACGATGTAAGTCGTCATAACGCAGGTAACACGCGTGTCTGATGGTCCCAAGGCCTTATCGATTGACACACCATCGTTGGACTCTGGCCTTGGTCGACAGAAAACACGGTCTGATGTCGATACGTCCGCCCTTGCGGTTTCGATCCTATCACACCTCTTGGCCGCCAATATCGACGTCGGACTGAAACATTGTCTCCTGCTTGCTTACCATGAGAAACCGGCGCTCCGTATCGCCTTGATGCAGTTGCTCACCAATATCCTGAGGCAAGGGGCGCGATTCGGAGGGCTCTCAACCAGAAGATCTGGTCTAACTCCTCGGCCATATCTTGAGCTATTTAACGATAACAATCTCGCTTTCGCTTTGGCCGTCACGGAGGTATGTCCTTCGAACGAGATTGACGAGATCAGTGTCCTGGTGTTCCGCAGCCACGAAGCCAATGGACAGCTACTCCCATTGATGAGGGCCTTGCTGCAACGCGAGGTATCAAATACCAGTGAGTGGTGAAAGTCTCATGACTATGCTCGAATCTGAGACCCCCAGATCATGAGGCAGACCTCTTTCGAAGCAACTCCATCACGACGCGAATCATCAGTACCTTTGGACGGACATATGGATAGTATGTTCCACCGTTTCGCGATGTAGCTTTCGCTAATGCGGCAATCAGCAACTACTGCAGATCGACATTGCAACCCTTGCTGAACTCGCTGCTCGAAAAGCCCACGGACTGCTCTTTTGAACTCGACCCCTCAAAAGCCGGACCCAACGACGATATTGAGCGCAATGCTGATCACCTTCGTTTGATGTGTCAAGGTTTGTTGGACCTAATATGCGCGTCTTCCTCGCGCGTCCCGGTGTACGTCTTTCTCGATTCCCTCATAGTGTTAACTGACCCTCAAGGATGATCCGCGCTCTTTGCAATATCATCTGGGAAGTGGTCGAAACTCGCTATCCAGAATCTCGCCATTCAGCTGTTGGGTCGTTCATTTTTCTCCGTTTCTTCTGCTCGTCCATTGTCAGTCCAGAGACCATCGACCTAGAAGTACCCAGCGATGTTCGCGAAATTCGACGGGCTTTACTCTTGATCGCAAAGGTTATTCAGAGCCTGGCGAATAATGTGACATTTGGTGGAAGAGAAGTACACATGAGTGTGCTGAACTCGTTCTTATCCGAAAACATTAGGCAAGTAACCGAGTATCTGTCTGAGCTGGCTGTGAGTAGCCCAATTGACCATCCGGATGAGACTCAAACATTTCAGGCAAAACCATCGACATCAGAACTGCAACGAGCTGTCAGAGGTTATCAAGACGAGGCTCAACGCATGCAAGATCCAGAGGTTGATGATACAATTCTGTAAGCGAGCCCATCTGTGCGTTGCTGTTCTTACTGACGAATGTCATCTAGGCAACGCTTCGCCTTCCGGCATATTAGTAAACTTGACGCGATCCTCACTTCAATGCCGGCCAGGTATCATCCAGTTAAGGGTGTGCAGATGGGCCGTCCAGCGAACGATGGTATCCTTGTCCTAGAGCAGCTCAAGGCCAAAATGGCAACGTCGGGTCCTCCGAGTGTCGTTGCAAAACTCAGCGCTGCGGCGAGATCCCAGGTGTACGACGAGTAAGTCTCCAGATCTGCTTTTGACCTAGGCGTGACGTCGAACAGTTTCATGAAGCAGTACCGTGGTCGAAATGTGGAAAGCGTCTCGGCGGCTTTCTATGAAGGACCGATTAGTCAGGTAAGATCCGCCGCCGCGGTGTGCTTTTACACATGCTAATACTTCCAGAACGAGCGGCGTATCTTCTACTTTGTTGTGTCTCGGACGGCTCTTGTCGACTACGACTTGTTGACGTATCACATCTTTCATGTGAGCCGACCCGACGAGAATGGACTCAAAGCTCATGTCTTGCAGCTGTTGGATAATGTCACTGGCTACTTCGATCTCGTAGTCGATCTGACCGAGGTCTCTGCGTCAAATGAGCTACCTTTGACCTGGCTCAAACGTACTCTACAGATGTGTCCCTCGGGAACCCTCTCATGCGTCAACGTGAGCCTGCTGCGCTCTCTTTCAGACAAATCTGAAGATTTCTAGACACTCGCCTTGTACAACCCAAATTCACACACCAAGAGGCGCATACGGAGAGTCATATCCGGTGTCTCACCAATCGGTCAGTGGTGCAGCCGGTTGCATGGAAAATGTAGCACTAATGCCAAACAGTCCCTTCGATTGGCAGGAATGTTGTGGCCGCCAGTAGTCCGGCCGAACTTGCGGACGCCATCCCGTTCACAAGCCCCGCTCTTCCCGAATTTACAATGGCATTGGCGTACGAAGCGGATCACGTTTTCACTAATCTTCTGACTCTGTCCGATCACGATCAGCAGATACCTGTCGTAGCGAAGATTGGATACGACTGCCTTCAAGTAGCATCGGTGCGTTTACGACGGATTGTGGAGAATGGGGCTGACACTTTTCACAGTGGCGAAAGCAAGATTTTACCACCACTGTCAAGGCATACTTGATTGATGTGATCCGCCTGAAAGACATCGAGGACATCTCCACAGGGACCGGCGCGACTAGTGACCAGCTGACTATCCGCTATTCTCAAAACGAGACGCTTACCTTCATCACACGCAGTAGGTCGACGTTACTGGCCCCCCACCAATAAGTTGCTGACTCAACGCAGAACGTGACGATATGGCCCAGATCATACGAAGTGCACGGGCCAAAATTCATGAAGCCCCCTCGTTTGCTAGAACTTTACGCTCCAGCGACATTCCCGGGACGCTGCTGAGTGTCGCTTTGCTGAACCTCTGCTCGTCCGATGAAGTTCTGAGGTCAGGGGCGTATGCTTTGCTGCAGGAACTTTGCCACTTCTTCAAATTCGATCTCGCCTCTCGCATGATGCTTGTTGGAGGTGAGTGATACTCGTTATTGACCACTGACGCTTACCGATGTTAGCTGGCATCCACATCCCGAGCAACTCGCTAGGGCTTGTAGCGGATATTAGCAAGGCACTCGCCAGTCTGGTTCCGAGACTCACTCTCGACTTCCTGAAAGAATGGTTGATTGGATTTTCCAAAGCGGATATACCTCAGAAGACAGCGGCATTGTTCTATGTCAGCTCGTGGTTGTCCCACTTGAGTGGCTACGCCAAGCCTTCGAAAGACCACGGATTACTTCACGCGAAAACTGTCGCTGAGATTTTGCGAGGACTCATCAATATCACTGTATCGGAGAAACATGTATGTTATCTCGACACGAAGAGTACGGCTGATGCGGTCTGCAGCAATTGTACCTTTCGATACACGAGTGGATATGGAAACCTTTGGGGAAGTCTCAAGACGCTCTGTTAGATCTCATGCTTAGCGAATTGCTAAGTGTCGCTCTCGACTCTGGAATGTCTTCGGAGAAGACAAAATGCGTCGCAGATATACTCGTTTCGATCGCGTCAATTCCAGTTCGGGGCAAGGTCATTGCAAGATTGCGCAAGGTAAATCGGTCTCGTTCAACCGTCTCGTTACAAAGTTAATGTGGTAGCTGCTTGCCCAAACGTATCTCCGCCCGTCCCCTTCCTTGGTGGACAATTTGGCCTGGCCTGACATCTGCACTTTGACCCGTCTCAACGCGGCGCTCGCTTTCAACTCGACCTCGCCACTCGATACTCAGCTCTTCCTGCCCGAACTGTTCCACATCATCACTTCTCTCACTGGCATAGGCTCAGTAGGCATGCGTCAACTTGTGTATGGCCTACTGGTCAATGTCGTTCAATCCCTAGCTGTGTCACCTCCATCAACCGAAACGGACGGTCCGGCATTGCTAGCTCTTCTGGCGCAATGCCAAAGTCCAGAGCTCACGTCGTGCTTTGGGCTCCGGCGAGTTGCCGGTGGACTCGATCTGGCTAGTTTGCCGCATCCGGGAGATGGAGACGCTCTCCTTCACAATACCGAGCAAGTAGCAAACCTCCTGGGGGAGATCTTGGACGCTGCGGCTGTATCAACAGGTATGGACGGACTTGATCCAGGTGACCACGCTCATTGAGACAGATTGCGGCAATGCCTGGCGAGCTCGCTGGATGGGGCTCGTGACGGCGACCTGCTTCCAGCACAATCCAGCTACTCAGCCTCAGGCCTTCACCGTGATGGGATTCCTAGCCCGTGAGGATGTCGATGAGGATCTTGTCTATCAAATCCTCGTGGCCATGTCGACAACACTATCGCAATTCACAGAAGCGGACAATACGCTCGTCATTTCGATGCTACGGTGCTTGTCGCGCATCATCCCCGGCTTACTGCCAGACAGCCGATATGCTCCGAGCTTGTTCTGGATAGCTGTTGGCGTTTTGCAGCTGGGCCATGTTCCGTTGTTTGCTGGTGCGCTTCAAGTCATGCTTATGGCGCTGCGTTCAATGATTGCCACCCGCCTGCCGGGACAAAATGTGCTTCAAGCACTTTCCGAGGCGAAAACTATCGGTGGCGAAGCAGGGCGCAAGCTAGATGAAGTGTGTGGTGTGAGTTTCGATACCGATCTCGGCTTTGCTCTGGTTGGCATCATCTTCAAGGGGGTCCGACACCCGTCGAACAAAGCGCTAGCCGTCGAAGGTGATGTTCGAATTGCTCAAAATTTCTGCGGCCCAGAAGTCTTCAGGCGGGTCGGGCGATGCAGCAGGCAAGCTTGTAAAGACGAGCAGTGTGCCGTTCTTCATGGCCCTGTTACCGATTGTTGCCGGTTCTGCCACCGATTTCGGCGAACTGGTGTCAGCTGCGGGGCTGCAGTTGGATGAGAAAGTGCTCGCAGATCCTTTGTCTTGCCCCACGTACGAGGTTCTTGACTTGCCGTGAGTTTCGGGACTTGAGGACGGTGACTGAATATCAGGGACAACTACACGGCCCTTTTGTTGGTCACATTTGTGACGACAGTTCTGAACTCTGCGACTTCGGATCCTGAACGTATTGTCCTCTATCGCTTTATCGCCGACGCGGCGGGTGACATGCCAGAAGTGATATCCATGGCGTGAGTGGCTTCTCTGCAGTCCCAGTGTTTCTGGCAGAGCTGATGAAAGTAGGAGTGACTCGCTCGTTCCACGAATGAGTGCTGTTCTGGGCACTACAACCACTGTGCCCATTCTCGATTCTATCACCCGGATTCTAGAGCGAGGCATATTCCCGGGGCCGGCGCTGGGTCCAGCGGCTAGCGGCAGTGCAAGTCAGAACAGTACCCGGCATAGACGAGGCAATGGGAGTATATCTAGCATGCCAAGTCTGCCGAGTATGACGGGCGTTAGCGGCAGTGGGGCGCGGGAAGCGTTCTTGGAGGAGATGGGGATGACCGGCCTGACCGAGTTGGGTTTCCCGAGCCCCAAGATGGATCGGTGAGTGAGCAGAGTGATGAGATGATGAGCACTGCGAGTACAGGCGCTGACTGGTCTGTAGGGTCGCACCAATGGCGAAATGGGTCGCTGCGTCGATCGAAGCTTTCATGACATGATCTCTGAAGGAGGAGGAGGATGGTGATGATGGTGATGATGGTGATGATGGTGATGATAGTGATGATGGTGATGATGGTGATGATGGTGATGATGGTGATGATGGTGATGGTGATGATGAGATGGAGGAATCTACGGGAGACGACACCAATGACGGGCCAGCTACTGCGTGATACGAGTAGCCATGTTGGACGAGCATCCCACTGCATCTGGAATACTTTGTATAATGATCTCTTGGTCACTCTGGTAAACTACATGCACAGTTGTTACGATGCGACTCGTGAATCTTCGTTGGATGGTTCGTACAACATAGTGCTGCTATGACTACAAGCTCCAACAGCTAGGCATGCGACATGTGGCATGTGGCATGTGGCGCCTCTTCGACTTCCGCTGTGCCACTGTCCGACTCTCCGACTAACTGATTACCAGGCTGTCCTGCTGAGACACTCCATTGTCCGCAACTTCGCCACTACCATGGCAACTTCGCCACCTTTGCAACTTCGCCATCCTCCAGTCTTCACCACCCAGTGACTGTGCCCCTAAGCTTGGCCTGGTCACGGGACTATCTATCCTCCTGGGAGCAGCGCCTTGGAGGCTGAACCAGGCCCCAAGCTCGCAGCGCGAGGTCAGCTTGCGTGGGGTCAACTCTCCAAGATGCCCATCTCGCGCCACCGTTCGCCGAGCTCGCTGACGCCCTGGCCCATGCCTTGGGGCGTCATGAGGTCCTTTACGACGAGCAGGTCGAATTCCTTGCCAAACGCCAGGAAGTGCGCGAAGAGCGAGTTGAAGTGCGCCTCGACGGAGAGATGGACAATCTGCTCAAAGTGGGCGTGGTAGAGATGCGCAAAGATGCGGAAGAGGTGTTTGTAGATGTGCTTGGCGGTGTACGCGAATGACGACGGGAAGTCTCGTCCTGTCGGGTGTGGCGTGCGTTAGCGGTAGCAGGAATGTAGAGGAAAGGAACAGGGGAGGAGGGGCCAGGAGCGGTCATGAGGGACCAGGAGGGTGTAGCTCACCGGACTTGGTGGGAAAGACGTTCTCGTCGTCGAGCAGTTTCTGCAGCCACGACATGACAAAGTCGATGTAGGTCGGTGCGGGGAGAGACACGAGGCGCTGGTTCTGGTCTGGCCACAGGAAGTTGAGCCTAGCGGCGAAGCGGCGATCAGCGTCTGTTTCAGTGTCTCGGAGTCTCGGAGTCTCGGAACCTCGGTATCATTGGGGTCTCGCGAGGTTGGAGAGTGGAGAAGAGAGATGGAGAGAGGCGTGTTCCAAAATGACAGACTGTCAAACCAGTCGTCCGGGGCAGAGTCAGGCAATGTGAACGTGTATAAAGTGACATAGACTCGGCGACTCGGCGAGGCGCGTACTTACGTTGGGCCAGCTGACATGGTTGGGCAGTTCTGCAACGTGCAAAAGTCGGTGAGGGCGCCGTAAAAGTGGTTTAGGTTATGGTAGAAGTCGAACACTGAGATAGTCGTCAGCTTGACTGCCTCTGTATTGCATCTGCCTGTCTGCCTTGATCGAAAGCGCGCAGCCAGTAGAGCAAGCAGACACGATAGTTGTAGAGAGACACCGGTAGACGAAGAATCGCACGGTCAAGATGAAAGCGACGCCGGATCCAAATGCCAAAGGACGAAAGACGTACGGTTGATAGCGACCCATTCATTGACGTCGACATACTTCGGAGGTGTGACAATCGTCTTGAAGCTCCCCTTGACCAACGCGGCTTTGATGAACGGTTGACAGAGGTAGAGCGGTTTCGGCCCGCTGCCGGACTGCAACGACGCGGGCGTAGGCGAGGTCAACTCTGCGCCGGGAGACGGGAGGGGCTCAAAGAAACCTGTTTGGCCGGGACCGGATGTTGTTGTCGGCGATCGTTTGGGGGCGCGTAGCCGGCTGCAACGGTGGTGACCACAGGATGCGGGTCGTAGAGCACAGGGCACAGGGCACAGGTCACAGGTCACAGGTCACAGGACACAGGACACAGAGCAAGAAGGAAGAGCAGATGGTATGCCATGGAGTCGGGTGGACAGAAGGAGATAGGAAGGGAACCAATGTCAGTGATGCTCAGACCCGGGGGGGACGCTCACCCTATGGAGTTGAGAAAGCCAGACATGGCTGCGATGGAGAGCGAGGCTGCGGCGGGTCTGTGCGTTGTCTGTTGAGTGAGTACACCTGTTACAGCGTATAGAACCGCCAGCTTCACGTCCCTACAAGACTGTGGAATTGTCAATGCTCGTGCTAGTACTGAACGCTGCGACAATTGTCAACGACAAGATCAAAGCGCGTCGGCGCGAGCCAAAGTCAATCACACGTGGCATTTCCGACGAGGCTTATCACTCGTACTTTAGACATCTTCGATGGCAGCCAAGTGGGTTGGTATTTGGTCACTCGACTGGCTCAACCTCACCGTCACGCGGCCCCGGCGAGATGGTGTACTTGAAGAGCTGGACAGATTTTGAGACAGTGAGTCTCCAGCCACTCCGACGCTTTTACACCGGCTCAAGGCCGGCCATCGTTCTATACTTGTCGTCTTCTGTCCACCAGCTTTTCCGGCGCCGGTGTCAGGCTTTCTTTTTCTTACATCCAGTTGCGTCTGGATGGATGTCGCTGCTTGCAGCTTGAACGTAACCCTGGAGCTGATCGTGAAAAGGCAGCAACCGACTTGTACGTGAAATCTCCAAGCAAGGTGAATATCCCTGGTCACTGGTCGGTGCAGACGAGTCGCTGAGTGTACAGGTCCGGTATTGCGTCAAATTCCAACCAAAGACCGGGCAGCTCGTCCTCAAGTTGACGGATGACACGACTGTGGGTGTCATCTCTCGGTCATCTGACTCTGCTATCCACACCTATCGTTGTCCTCGCCTTACTACCACGTCCGACCTCCGCCCTTCTTCTCGCTCTTCCCCTATGTCGCATCCTGCGACTCTGCCTGTTCTCCAACTGTCGCCTCTTCCTTGGGTGAAATGCATGGTGCGGAATCACGCTGATGACCCCAGGTGGTGATGTACAAAACCTTTTCCTCAATAGTCCTCAACCGCTTCGAGGCGCTCAACCTCCGCCTCCTCTCCCAAATGGCCAATGTCAAGCCTCGCGCGAGACTGCTGGCGATCTCGGGACCCGAACGTAGTGGGACGCCAGGGGTAGAAGACGTAGTCGACTCACGAGGGGGCACGCCGGCGCCAGAGAGCAAGTCGGCGGGTGGTGGTGGTGCTGCGACGGGGACGCCTGGAGGTGCAGGGAAGAAGAAGAAGAAGGGGAAGCGGTAGCGCGGCGGAGCGAGCGGGTGGCTTGTCCTGTATAGAAATTCGGCGGCAGGTCGGCGCCAAGGTAACAGGACCAGAGATGCCCGGTCAGACCAGAGCTCCGCGGCGGAGACCAGAGTTTGCTCTGCGAGGAGAAGACAGGACAGGGGTGCGAGGGATGGACGGCGTCACGAGCTTGTACACGGCATGATGCGAAGCCCCCGTTCGAGGCACTGCTACGCTTCGGACTGAACCCGCTACTACGGGTGCTGTATCGTCGTTCCCCAAGACAGCACTCGCTTCGAGTCTGGCCCTGCGACGCCGCTTCAGCACGTCTCCTTGAAAAATTGCGTGTCGATCTGCCTGTATCTTCCATAGGGTTGCACGCACAGCTCAGCCGTGTGAAGATCCTCTTGATGGCCCATGTTCGCGCTCAATCGGAGCTTCACCCGGCCTAGATCGTCTCCATATTGCCGTGTTCCGTTTCTCCAGGTCGTGGCGCTCTAGAATGTCCGATCACAGCCTGACCCCCGCCAGCGCTTCAGCCACCTCTGCCGCCCGCTCGCGCATTGCATCGAGCCGCACGCCCAGCTCGTCGCTCTCACGCATGTCCATGCCGAGCAACTCGCGCATATCACGCACGTAAGCTTCTACCAGGCGCTGGCTCTTGTCCTTGTCATTTCCTGTTCCTTCGTTTCCTGTTTCTTCGTTTCCTGTTTCTTCGTTTTTTGTTCCTGCGTTTCCTGTTCCTGCCTTGTCTTCTTGCGCGTCGTCTGCACGGGCTTCTTGTCCTGTTGAGCGTTTAACAGCCTGGGAGGAAGGGGAAAAGTCGTCGAGCAGGGAGATGGCGGAAGGAAGCGGCGCCGCGCCGGAGTTGGATGGGTGAGCGGTTGTGCTGGGAGCTGAACTGGCAGAGGGAGGTAGGAGAGGCTTGAAGTATGAAGGAGGGAGGTCGAGCAAGGCCGAGATGTCTGCCTGGAGGTCTTGGCGGGTGAGAGCGGTCGGGTTTGAGCTTGGTTTAGACATGGTTTGTTATGGTGATGTGGTGCTGTGATGCAGGCAAAGACAACCGCCACGTCGAACAGATCCAACACTCGTGACACTAACGGGCGGAACTCGCCGCCCGAAGACCTAGCTACAAGGACGGGACGGTGCGGCGAGCAGCGACAGCGACGCATGGCAGATGGCGAGGCACTCATCTACGCTCTAGGATGCAACAGCCTCGCACCATTCGACATGCATACATGCGCTGAAAGCTAGATTGGCAACAAGCTCCCCATCCCACGCATGGCCATCTGCCCGCCAAAGCGCAACGTGGTGATCCCGCCGGGAAAGTACGCAGCGAGGTAACTCAACAGTGCGCCGACCTGTACAATGGCCGCGATGAGGGTACCGATCGTCGAGCGGAGGTATATTGCGAAGAAGAGGGTGAGGGCGAGGGAGGAGAAGTAGGAGAGGGAGAAGGGGAGTCGTTCTGCCGACAGGATGTGTTTTAGGTCTGTGGTGTCCACGGGAGGTACCAGCAGATACAAGGAAGGAGTTTGGAGAAAGAAGAGATGGTAGATGGATAGATGGCAGACAGGTGACATGTGGCAGGAAGGAGAGATTGAAAGAGGAGCGCAGAGGATCAGCATCACATGTCCTTCCTGTGGCAACTCACGGTTCCATGGCCCGTGCAGAATTGCAAAGCCCAGCATGAAGAGACACGAGCCGAGGGTGAATGCAAGTGCGAACTTGCGCGGCTTGATCGCGACTGCAGGGAGTCAGCAGATGCCGGTCAATTCTCTGTTCGGGCAGTGGCATGACCGACTGGAGAGGACGTGGTCGACGCCGAGGGGACAGCTTTTGAGAGAGCATTGGAGCAAACATGTACGGCGATGAATGGCGAAGCACTCACGCATAGGGAGGAAGAGGAAGGCTATTCCGAAACACGCCAAACCGCCTGCACAGCACGCCAGGAAGCCGAGGAATCTGACATGTCAGCTCGGGTTCCCGCAAAATCGAGGAAAGCTCACCGCTCCCATCTCTATGCGTGCCAAACAGGAGAAGCATGGCGATGTCGCGAGAAAGATGGTTGAAGCCGCAGAATAAGGAGGAAAGAGGAAAGAGAAAAGCCAAACGGGGAAAGAAGAAGAAGCAAACGGTGACGGGAACCAGCAACCTAGATCAGCAATGCCGCCTGCTTTACGTAGCCGTCGATTCGGTAACCTAGCGGGCTGAACAGTCCGCGACATACCGACAGCGCAAAATACGCTTCCTCCTCCTGACTCCTCCCCTCGTTCCGGAGTGGTATGTACCCGCTGATCCCTGTCCACGCCCGGGAGAAGGGATTCGCAGCGCCATTAGCAGCGCCCGTCGCCGCAGCGGGCTGCGAGTCGTCTTGTACGGAATTGGCCCAGCGGAAACCTGATAGTTGTGACCGAAACGATTGCTGAGCTTGGGCCGACATGCTGGTGACTATGACGGCTGTCGAGGCAGAGCAGTCACTGGAAAACAGCGACAACGCAGCAACAACCGACGCATCGGCCAGCGCCTCGGTGACAACAGCAAGCACAAGGGTATGACGTGGCAAAAACCTAGAGAGCTTATCACCACTTACCACGTGCTTCGGCTGGATGTCCTTGAGAGCGTACTGCACTCGCTCGAGGGCGCTGTACATCCAAACATTCCTGACCGCACCTAGCCTGGAGCGAGCGCCATGTCGCGCCCGCAGCTTGCCGGCTCGTCAGCGGGTCCCACGATTATCCCCCCTCAACATGCCGAGTCGAAACGCGACAGGAAGCGCCGCGAGACCGTTAACAAGATTGAGATGCTGCACGATGAGAGCGTGCGGAACCGTGACGAGTACGCCCTCATTCTCTCTCTAGTCTCCCCCTCCCTCGCGCTCCTCGCCCTCGCGTCTTTCTACCTCCCTCTGACCTTTCTACTGCGTATGCTGTGGAGTCACAGCGTACAACGTACAGTCAAGGTAGGATGGATGCTGATGCTCTTCTGCAGCAAGTTCTCGGCGCTGTACAAGGAATATCACAACGAGACCAAGGCGCTCAACATCCAGCCGCCGACGTCGGCGCGGTACCTCTTGCGCCTGTACCCACATACCATAGAGCGTGATGCGCTGCTGGAAGCTGCTGAAATCGAGTATCAATACAAGTGCGTTCAAGTCGACACCCTTGCGTCACGTGCCATGTTGCCCTCCCTTGCACTAACTCACGAGAGTTGCATCTCCGCCCTTGGAATCTGCACGCCATGTTGTGCTGCTGGTCGCATTGCCTACTCTGCCATTCACGCGATTTACGGCCGAGGCTGATGGATGTAGGGCCAACCAAGCCAAGAAAATGTACGAATCTGAGCGCGAGACGATAGAGGGGCAGTACTGGGATGCGAGGGATCAGGTGCGGCAGCGGCTGCTCTCCGCGATTGAGGAGCGGCGGCGGAAACTCCGCGAAGAAAAGGATGGAGGGGACGTCGTTACTGGTGAGAGAGCTCTTCGTTTCTCGCCCTTCCCGCGGGCTTTCTACACCTTGCCCCGAGCTTCGACTCCTTTCGCCGCAAGCCACGTCTCAGTTCCTTCTCCTAAAAACCGCTGTCCCCGTCCTCAATGGCATGCTGAGAAGCACAGATACACTGTTCGAGGCGCAGATCAAGCCGAGACCAACCCGGCGTCTGCCGTTCCGCCGCCCAGGGTCCTCGGCGTCTCTCAACTCGACGCCAAACCCATCATCTGTCCCTCTTCCCTCGGCTGGTCAAGCTGCTGCTGCATCTGCCTCTGCGCCGGCTCCAGACGAAGGCACAAAAACCAACGACCTGCTACTACACACCCTCCTCGCGCCCGCCTTGGCGACCATCAGCACCGACGATATCCTTGCGTCGCAGTCTTCATCGCTACTGGTGCACCCGACTACGTCGGCGATCTCGGCGCAACCGGGTAAGCGCGGGCCGCGCAACAAGAATGACGATGCGAAAGACGTCGCTCCTGCCCCCGGAACGGTCACTGCCCTGGCTATTGCCAGTGGTCAGCAGGCGCCGGGGGACAAGGTCCCGGCAAAGGGGAGTAGGAACGCAGGCGCAAGCAGCCAGTGGGTGCTCGGCAAGAGTTTGGCAGAACTCAAGAAGATGGAGATGGCGACGCAGATCGAGATTGACGGCGATTGGGCCCGGATCCAGGGCGGTGGTGGAAGAGGGCGGCGCACGCGGGGTGAATAGCCGGTCGCTACTTGTTGCCTCAGCGCGTCGAGAGCCCCCAGTCTTGGCGCGGGGGCTGTCGACGCGGGCTGTTGGTTGCGAGGTGTGAGGTGTGAGGTGTGAGGTGTGAGGTGTGAGGTGTGAGGTGTGAGGTGTGAGGTGTGAGGTGTGAGGTGTGAGGTGTGAGGTGTGAGGTGTGAGGTGTGAGTCTGGGAAGGGAGTTGGGACCCGAGTGTGGGGATGTGGGCGTTGGGTCAGTCACGGATGTCTCTTTTGGAGGTCCCCTAGAGGCGCTACAGGAGGTAGAGGGTGTGGCGCCAACGGCTTAAGTTAGTTGATTGTGACCGCATTGTCTGTATGTACATTTTGTTCACTGCGCTGTGTACTGTGCACCATAGTCTTGTGGCCAGAGATCGTCGCGTATAACCACGCCACGTGGAATCATTATTACCGGCTGTAACCGCTAGGCTGTACGTCCGGATTTTCTGGATTTGTCGAGTCGCTCGTGCATGGACCTCGTCCACTTCATCCTCATCCTCACTTTACAGGTATATTCACAGTGGACAACACATCACCAAGGTCGTACAGCTGGCCAGGACCACCCCATCTCACCTCCTGTAGCCGTGGTCTCTTTCTACGCCCTACGCCCCGACACCTCGCTGTTCTCCACTTGAGCTCGCTTCCCAGGCTGAAAACTTGACGGCATAATCGGTGCTTGACGGTATAATCGGTGCTTGACGGCATACTCGGTGCAGGATGGACGTAAACGTAAACGGGTGCAATGGGATCCCCGACGTGAATGGCTCGGTCGCGCCGACGACACAAGCGGGGACGCATCACAAGGGATATTTCCTCAGCGATAGGGCGCGTGTGAGCGAGATTGACGGTAGTGAGTCGCTTGGCTCTATGAGTGCTGTCGTGCCGGCGCGACATATCTGGCTCGAAACGCTTGCATTGAGTGCGCTTGTCACTCTGGCTTTGTGCTTTTGGGTCAAGGTGGAATCAGGGTGGCTCTGGCTCGCCAGGTCTCTTGCAGTCTGAGTGTCTTGCGTCGAGGTGTCATGTCTGTCGTTCCGCTGGCTCGCCAATGAATGCCTCTGCTTGACATTCTGCTCTCTTGCGTCAAGGGATGGGTGTGGCCGGATCGGGGCTGATGGGCAGTTCGTGGTCTGTTGAAGCACGAAACGCCCGGCGTGGTGTCGTTCGTAAGTTTCGGCTTGTTTCGACGCCCCGCCGTCCCTGCTGACATGTATGGCGCAGCTGTAAGACTTGCTCCTCCTGTGCCTCGAAGCATCCCATATCCAGAAGCATCCCATATCCAGCAGTAATCCAGCCGCCTGTCGGCGCTAGCTCTTCGCCACTTGAACTCAACTCCAGCTCCACCCTCCTTCTCATTCCCATGGCCCAAGGGCAAGCTCCAACCTCATTCCCGTGACCCACAGCCCAGCTCAAGGACCCCATTCCCACGACCCAAATCAAGCCCAAGAATCCCGCCAAGGTCCAGAACCCAACTCCCATGACCCAAAGTCAAGACTAAGCGAGCCGCTCACTTCATGTAGCGCCGGCAAGCCCAACCCCGAAACATTCCCATTCGAATCCATCGTCCTCAACCTCAAACCCCCTCTCGCCAGCGTCACCGGCGCCAGCGACCTCCCCACGCAAATCGCCATTGAGGGCAACGACCTCGCCGAGGCGCTGCAGTATGGCCCTACGCCCGGGCTGACGTCGATCCGCGGCTGGCTGGAGGACTTGCAGGTCTCTGTCCATGGACGGGAGAAGGGGGACTGGACCGTCAGCCTGGGCAGTGGCAGCCAGGATCTGATGAGCAAGGTGGGTAGAGTCGTTGGTCTCTCTCAGTGCAAGATCTTGGGAGAACACGGGGTCGCAGACGACCGTGTCGCAGTCGATAATACTGTCAAAGAGCGGGCTCTGAGGTGAAGTGCTAACCTTCACAGGGCTTCCACGCCGTGCTCAACCCTGGTGATCCGGTCCTGCTCGAGACTCCCCTCTATGCCGGAGTGCTCCCTCCTCTGCTCAACCTCAACGCAGAGATGATTGGTAAGTTCACGAAGGCAACGACCCGAATGCCGCTAACAAACGCAGAGGTCGACGTGGATGACGAGGGGCTGTCGGCTGTCAATCTCGAACGTATCCTGGATAACTGGCCAGAGGGGAAGAAGAAGCCCAGGGTGGTCTAGTGCGTGCGACGCCGTGGTCCCTATTCCTCGTTCCTCGTCCTCCATCATGCCTCGTCAACCTCGGCACGCCCACACTCGAGTCCATCCTCGAGCTCATCCTCGAATCCGACCCACGCCCCATTCTGATCTCCCGTCTCCACCTACCCGAACGCTGCTGGACAAACAGGCTAATAGACGCAGCTGTTGTCCGGTCGGGTGCAACCCCTCGGGATGCTCGTCCTCTCGCCAACGCAAGCTCGATGTCCTGCGCGTTGCGAAGAAACACAACCTCTTGATCTTTGAAGGTACGTTCTTCATACGTCCTTCACCCCTCCCTTGTGGCTCCCTTGTGGCTCTCTTGTGGCTCCCTTGTGGCTCCCTTGTGGAGGACGTGCTTGCGTCGGTTCAAGCTGATCGTCAGATGACCCGTATTACTATCTGACTACCAACCTGATTCCAAGCTACTTTGCGCTGGAGCAACAGGTCTTTCCAGAAGGCGGCCACGTTATTCGGTTTGACTCGTTTTCCAAGCTCTTGGCAGCTGGTATGCGACTGGTGCGTCTGCCGTCCTTGATCAACCATGCCGTCCTTGATCAACCACGCCGTCCTATCAACCATACCGTCCTTAATCAACCATGCCTTTCTTGATCATAGAGCCACCCTTGACATCGATGCCGTCCTTCAACGGCGTCCTTTGATCCAAGATTGGTCAGCAAGCTCATGCCAGCAGGGATACGCGACGGGACCAACCGAGATCCTGCACGCGATTGACGTGAACACAGCTGGAGCGAATTTGCACACTTCGTCTGTATCGCAGGCGGTCGCATACGGGCTGCTCAAGACCTGTACGTTTAGGTTTACCGCTTGTCATCGCTTGCTCCGTCTCCGCGCTTTGCCAACTGAGCTGATACCTGCTTTCAAGGGGGCCAAGAGCAGTTCCTCGCCCACGCCGCAGCCGTCGCAGAATTCTACCGTGCCCGGCGAGCGCGCTTCGAGGCAATCGCACACAAACACCTTGACGGACTCGCGACCTGGGTCAGTCCTGTGGCCGGCATGTTCTTGTGGATCGACCTGAGCCCCGCGGGGATCAAAGACTCGTATGAACTTATCCGGCACGAAGCGCTGGCGAAAGGGGTGTTGGCTGTGCCTGGGTTTTCGTGAGTCAGCCTCGACGGGTTGCTTGAAATTCGCCTGCGAGAGGCTCGTCCCCGCCGCCTCAAGAGACAGTCGGACTCTGTTAGCTTCTGTTCCCTTCCCCGGACTGGCGCTGGGAGTTGTCATTTGGCAGCAAACTGTCACTTGGCTTCCCGTGCAAGTCAGGCGTCGACCATGTTGGGGCTCTGGTCTTGGCATGAACGGGTGCAGATGCAGCAGCCGGTGCATTACTGACGAACCAGGTTCTACCCCAACAAGCGGCAGTCTGCGCACGTACGAGTCAGCTTCAGCTTGGTCGACCTCGAAGTGGACGCGGAGACGGGCTTTGCGCGGCTGGCAGAGGCTGTGCGAGACAAACAAAAGCAGCTTGGGCTGGCGTAAGCGGTGGCGAGAGGCGGTGGCGAGAGATGGTGGTAGGCATGGTATGCGTGCCTTCATCATCTTGGTACGAGGACCCAAAGGTAGCGCTGAGGTCATAAAAGGTCGTTGACGACCGGTGAGGGTTTGGGGAGGTTCTACATGGGTATGGTATTTCTGATATGATCGGGTTTGGTTCGGCAGATCGCAAGATAAAATAGACTGCATGACATGGGAGTAGTCGTTATGCTATCTTGGAGAGCGTAGTACAGCATGCATGCATAGCATACAGACATAGAGTTGGGCAACTCGACAGTTGATACGGAAACACGGCATGCTCTTTGCCGTGGATGAAGATGACACATAGGCGCGCAGTACAAACTCCCGCGCCTAACGACCCCGGTCTCGCATGTTCAGCCAACTTTTTCCACCTCTGCTCGCTCGTGTTTTTTCTGCCGCGAACCGGTGGAGGAGGTCGACTCCGGACGAATGTCCACTCGCAGTGCTCTACCACCACCAACGCCTGCTACGCCTGCTACGACCTCGTCGTCTGCGCGTGCTACCTCTACTGCCACGGCGGCACCGGCATCTCTGACAGCTGACGTGACAAAGCCGTCTCCCGCTGCACACGGCATACCGCCGCCTCGCATTTCTCCGTCTGCGTCTGCGTCTGTTCCTCACGCAGTCTCTTCCACCCTCCCCCGCCCTTCTCAGACCCACCTCGTCCCTCCAGTACCCACAACCGCCATCAGCGCTTCCGCTCCCTCGACCACTGGCCCAGTCCCAGGCGCCGTCCCCGCCTCCGCCGGCAACTCCGCCCCAGGCGCAAGCTCAAATGCCCCCCCTCCCCCGCCGTCTCTTCCTTCCGTATCGAATGGCCTATCCCCCGTCCCCGGCGTCTCGACGCTCAAGCGCAGGCGGCCAGACATCGACTCGTCCCTCGCCCTGACGCCTGAAGAGTCCATCATCGCCTCGGAACGCAGTACCGCCCTATCCCTTGCGCTGGCGCAGGACCAGCTCGATACGCTCTATCCGTCTCCTGAGGGGCTGGGAAAGTTTGAGAGCTACGAGGATGTCATTGGGCGGCTGGTGCCGTGGCATATCTGGGGGTTTGGAGAGGGCGAGGGCGAGATGGAGGGCACTGGTGAGCGGGCAAAGAAGGCTGAAGAGAGGGGTGAGTTGTTCCGAGCCGCTGGGCAGGCTGTCTGTGGTTCTGTGGTCGCAGATAGTGTGTTGTGTGAGAGATCAGACTGGTTGGAGAACACGGATTGGTTCGAGTGATAAGACGGCTTGTGGGGTAGTTGACTGCCTGGGAACTCGGGTGACCGCCTGGCAAAGGATATACCAGGCTAGGCGAGTTAGAGCAAGGACGGAGCAGACTGTTTCTGATCATGTCGTCCCTTGCATACCTTCAAGTCTGGTCACGGTTGACCCCGCAGAACTCGTCGAATCGACCGGCCTGATCCGCCGCATGGCAGCCGTCAACAAGCGTTTCTGCACCCTCCGCCAACGCGAAGGGCGCCATCCCTCGCCTCTCCCCGTCCTCATCTCCCTCATCAACGACTCGACTGCCTCGGTACGCAGCGAGATCAGCGCTCTCAGTGCTCGGGTCAGCGCCGCCAAGGCGCAGTACGAAGGCATCGAAAGCCGGCGGCGAGAGGGCGAGCGCGTGCGAGCCGAGATGGAGCGGCGCAAGGCAGAGGCAGTGGCGGTAGCAGCTCATGCCCAGGCGCAAGCTCAGGCTCAGGCTCAAGCTCAGGCGCAAGCTCAAGCTCAGGCGCAAGCTCAGGCTCAGGCGGCAGCTGAACGGGGCAGGCCGCGCGGCAGACCGCGAGGTCGTGGACGAGCTGGAACGAATCAGCCAGTCGTTACTCATGCCAGTGCAGCAGCGGCTGCTGCTGCGCCTGCAAATACAACCGCAACTGCATCGACGGCCAAAACGCCGACCACTCCGGGCAGCCAAGCGCCTCAAGGGCCGGTTCAAATCACCGTTGCACTGTGAGTCGTCTTTCTTAGTATCAGTGTTCGTTCTTAGTGTCAGTGTTTGTGGCTGATTCGGCAAGGGGCATATTGCCGCAACTGATCCAGGCCGGAGTGCTAAGCAAGGCAAACGTCGCCGCGAACAAGACCCCTGGTCAAGTCATCCGTGCGACAGAAGACAAGAAAAGTGCCGTGCTCTCCATGTACGTGTCTCATCACATCTGCAGGCAGATGGGGACAGTCCAGCTTCCCTTCAGCCAACTTGCCTTTAGGTCTGAATAGTGAGATCAGCGCTAATTTGTTGTTCAACAGACATCTGGGAGCATGTACACCGCCACAACTGGCCACACTGGCCCGGCTGCTGAATGTCAAGGCAGCAACGGATGACGGTGGCAAAACCACGTCGCCCGCTGCGAAGCAGCCCGGCACACCGACGGCTGCCAATGCCAGCACCAACGCCAATGCGCCAGTCACGCCGAAGGTATCTGGAAATGCGGGACCTACTGCGCCAGGATCCTCGTCCCAGGCGCAGGGGGGCAAGGAGGCCGGCAAGAGTGCGCAGGACAAAACTGAAAGCACTCTGCGGAGATCCACCAGAGGCGCAGCTTGAGTATTTAGAAGTGAGACAGCACGCTTCAGTGCTGTGCTCCTGTACTATACGAGCTTCATGCGACACATCATGTCCCACTAGACAGCATAGGCTCGCTTTGATTGCAGTTGTGCACGTCGGTGTATGATGTGCCGGTATGCGCGGCGATGTTATCGTGCCCGCAGATCTCCCACGGTCGCCCGCGGGTGTGACTATGTGCGCGTGAGATAATAGTCGCGCCTTTGCAATGTGCCCCACCGACCACTGTACATTTTCCCATCCCTCATCTTGACGACCCCTGGACACAGCAGGTCACCGCGGAGCATCGCTGCTCACCGCTACGCTTCACACGCAGCAGCGTCCGATTCAGTCCGCTGCAGACGACTGGAAAAGCGTGCACGGCGCACTTGGGCTAGACGATAACCTCCGGGCAAGGCGATAACAACAAGAAGCAAAGCAGGAGCAGGAGCACGAGCAGAAGCAGGTGCACGAGTAGCAGACCAAACACAAGCGAACGCCGAGCAGACCACGAACGCGAACGCTGTCGACGGCACGATGTCATCGCTCACCAAACCCAATGCGTTCGTCCCGACGCCGCAGGTATCAAGGCCGAGCACCCCGCCAGTCGGGTATGACAAGAACGAAGATCGGCAGGGACTGCTGATGGAGGCGCTGGGGGCGGATAGGCCGCGGGAGAGCCAGCGGGAGATCAAGCCCGATGCGCCTAGTACGCGCGAGCAGGGTGAGTGGTTCAGGCTTCCCAGACCGGTCGAGAGCGAGACTGCCCCTGCCCCTTCCCCCTTCCCCACAGCGTCGTCCTCCCTTCCAGAGCTTCTTGCTGCTGTACTGGAGGAGTGACGGCGCTCTGATCTTTCGACTGTATCTGCGGGAAGAGAGCTTGTGCGACCTTCTTAATGTGCTTTGTGGGGCGAGATGTGGGGCGTAGATCAGTATTGGATGATAGTGGTCTGAAGAGGCCGTGCAGTATGTGAGGGGAAGTGAAGACCGGCGGGTAGAGAAGGGATCTGGGAGGAATTCCACAGACAGCCCGGTGCGAAGCTATGTTCTCTGCTGACCGCCGTAGTGCTGCCGATCCTCGCCTACTGCGCAGCGAGTATCATGATGACCGTCGTGAACAAGGTGAGTCAACACTCCCTCTTGCTCTCGCCTTGGCTCGAGGAGCACATCTGACGACTTGCAGTACGTCGTATCAGGTCGGCACTTCACCATGACCTTCCTGCTCCTCGCGATCCAGTCTGGCGTGTGTGTCCTGGCGGTGTGGGGCGTCAAGCGCGCCGGGGTCATCACCTGTACGTCTGGCGTCTCACGTCGCTTTCGTTCTCTCTTTGTAAAATCGTCATAAATTATGAGTGCTAATCACCACAGTCCGCGACTTTGACATGAAGGATGCAAAGGCCTGGTGGCCGATCTCGACCCTGCTCGTCGCTGTCATCTACACCGGCTCCAAATCTCTCGTACGTGACCTAATACTCTAATACTCCAAGGGATCGCCCGACCAGCCAGTTACCACCTATCACCCGGCGGTCGTAGAGGCCTGCTAACGCCTGGGTAGCAATTCCTTTCCATCCCCGTCTACACCATCTTCAAGAACCTCACCATCATCCTGATCGCCTATGGCGAAGTGTTCATGTTCAACGGGAAAGTGACCGGGCTCACCCTCGTCTCTTTCTCCCTCATGGTGAGTTCTGCGTCGAGCAAGGCTGTACGCGCACGCCGTCGAGCCGTCCCTGCAGATGGGAACACTCCTGGCCTGTGTTTTGGTAGCTGACGCGGACAGGTGGGGTCGTCCGTCATCGCCGCGTGGTCAGACATCAGCTCGGCATGGGGCGAGCCCCCTACGCTGGACCCGACGACCGGCCTCGAGGTCGCTGCGGCGCCACATGGGAAGATTGGAAGTCTGAATGCGGGATATGTCTGGATGGCGTTGAACTGCTTTGCGTCTGCGGCCTATGTGTGTCTTTCATTTTTTCTCTCCTTCCTGGCTTCCTTCCTGGCTTGGCTTACTTCCTCCCTTCCTCCTTCCTCGCCTCTGGCTTGCTTCCTGTCGTTCTTTCCTTCCTTCCTGTCGTTCTTGCTTTCCTTCCTGTCTTTCTTTCTTCCCTGCTTGTCTTCCCTTCCTGCTCTATTTACTTCTTTTTCTTCGTCTCTCATACTCTCACCGCGCACGTCCATCGTCTCTACTGGTGACTCCTCCATACACCTTCGCATCTCGACCCCCAAGTCGCTGACCCGTCCAGGTGCTCTTCATGCGCAAGCGAATCAAGATCACCGGGTTCAAAGACTGGGACTCGATGTTCTACAACAACCTACTTTCCATCCCGATCCTGGTGGTCTTCAGCGTCCTGATTGAGGACTGGGGCGCCGAGTCTTTGGCCCTCAACTTCCCCGCTGCGAATCGCGTCATCCTCCTTTCTGCTATTGCGTTCTCGGGCGCCGCGGCGGTCTTCATCTCGTACTCTACGGCATGGTGCGTGCGCGTCTGTGGATCAACGACGTACTCCATGGTCGGGGCGCTCAACAAGCTGCCCGTCGCCGCGAGCGGGATGCTGTTCTTTGGCGACCCGGTCAACTTTGGAAACGTCAGTGCGATCGGCGTCGGCGGGGTCGCAGGCATGGTGTACGCCGTCGCAAAGACCAATCAGGCAAAGGTGGATGCTGCGATGCGGGCCAGAGCAGCTGGTGCCGGCAAGCCATAAGTGGGCTGCGGTGGCGCGGGGAGCAGTGAGGCGTGGAGCAGTGGCAGCGACGCGTGGCGAGTGCCGAGTGGTGAGCGGTGAGGGTGAGGGTGAGGGTGAGGGTGAGGGTGAGGGTGAGGGTGAGCGGTGAGCGCAAGATCAGCGGGTAGAGGGCGGCATGGCGGGAGCAATTTACTGTTGAACACCGGGCATATTGGCGGGCGGCGGGGATCTGGCCGTGGGATATGGAGGCGAGGGAGAGATGTGAGGCGAGGACGAGGATGACGACGATGATGACGACGAGGATGAGGAGGGCGATAATGGTGGATGAGGATAGCGGTGGCGGTGGATGAGGAGGGCGATGGCGGAGGATGACTAGATTCTCCTGCGGTCGACTGCTATCGCCTCTTCTCATCCGACCAGGAAACCGGATAACATAGCTTGTACCTTGTACACGATATTCGCCTGGTCGAGCAATGCGATCAATGCTTCTTGTGCTGGCCGTGTGAGCTTTCTACAGTCTTTCCACCTCGTCTCGGGCCCCAATCGCACGGCTGACTGACGCCATGGTTGCTCTTGGAATGCGACACGACACCATCACTCCACGTGCATGCTCGTGTGCGTTGTATGCGAATCAATGCTATGCCAACAAAGTAAATTCTGTAAATTCTGGGAGCGCTCCCTCGAAATCTGGATCTTCCACGCTGCCACACATCTTATAGATCCCGGTGAAAGATGATTCTCCTTTCGCCCTTACGCCCTTTCGCCCTTTCGCCCTCTTGCCCACGCAGTCCTCCACCATCCACCCGCAACTGCCCAACTCCCAACAGGCTAGCACGAGCGGGAACCCGGTGGCGCACGCCCGCTAGCCCGCTCTCCCGCCCAAAACGAACAGACACTAACAACACTCCGGCCTACTGCTCCTCGCCGATACCCCGCCTAACCGCTTCTCGGAGGTACCCCTTGACCCCACCCAGAGGCTCGTCCTCGTCGGCTCCTAGGGAAGTCGTCAGGTCCTCCTCTAGCTCACGTACGACCGCGCGTCCCCTCTCCTTCGTGCCCATCTTGCCTAGACTCTGGCGTCGTTTCCCCGGATCGACATCGACATCCATCTCCATCCCTCCCAGCCCCATGCCCATGCCTGTTCCCATGCTTATGCCCATGCCCATACCCGTTCCCATACCTGTTCCCATGTTTATGCTTATGCCCATACCGTGTCCTTCTTCGTCCTTTGGCAAGGCGCCGTGACGGACGAGCAGCTGGGCGGCCGAGAGGACCAGGGCAGAATCAGACAACTGCGATAGCGTCGAGTACTGCAGTCGCTGGTCCGGGGTCGAAGGATCCATCTTGTCGTACATCGACGTAGCGTTGTGGTGCAGGTCAAGAAGCACGCCAATAGCGTCCTCTTGTGCGGATATCGGATCGTCCTACTTCCATCAGCTCAATCCTTCGCACAACACGGTGTGGCGTGTGACTGCAACCGTGCAGGCCCGTGGTAATCAGCTGCTCAAGTGCACGAGCATCGGACAAGCGTTCGAAGGGCGAGGTCAGACAAGCACTTACATCAGGGAGCAGGACCACCTCGTCTCCCACCTCGTCATCTCCTTCGATAACGGCCCAAGCTCTTGTCAACTCGATCAACGCGGCCACAACGCCCCGTCCAACAGCGACGAGCTCCATCACCCTCCCGACAACGACAGGCAGCTTGGCAAAGTCGACCAACTCGACCTCGTCCATGCCTTCAATCGTCTCGAATTCCTTCGCGAGCTGTCCGTGTTCCTCCTCGTCCGCCGGGACAAAGCAGCTCGCCAGCGTCCGAGGATGCTGCAGAGCGAAACGCAGAGACCTCAAGAGGTCCATCGCGTGTGGCGCATAGTCGCTCAGGAGGTCCGGGTGATATCCCATCGCCACTGCGATGCCGTGAAAAATGTCCACCGTGTGTCCCAGCTCGTCCAAGTATGGTCGGGGCAGCGGGCTCTCGCCATCCCACGCTAAAGTCTTGTGCAGCTGAGCGGTGGTGACACGGATAAACGGAATCACGTCCGACTTTGTGAATCTCGTCCGAACGGTCTCTGGCAACGCGAAGAGCAGGGCTTTGATCACCACTAACAGACCACACCACGAAGAGTGGACTGACAACGGGTGAACTTGCGGTTCGGATGAAGGGATGCGTGCTTGTTCCGCCAGCACCGCAATCGCATTGTCAGAGTATGCCGGCAGGATACCAGACACGGCCAGTTTCTCGGCCGAAGCAGGGTTACTAGCCAGCGCGAGGTGGAGCAAGAGTATACCCGGGACGTGAGGCGGAACAAGGGATTGTGTGACAGTGGCGCGCGATATCGCTTGTAGTGACTTTTGGAACAGGTTGAACTCGCTCATCCGGTCGAGCCATATTGATGTCGAAGGATGCCGCGTTACCTCTGAAAGCACGCCGACGAGGAGATTAAGGTCTATCACCGCGTCGGCCGCTGTGGATTGACGGATAACAATGTCGAGAATGATATCAAACGCTTCCAAGGAGAATGTTGTCGCTGGCTCGAGCAGTCGCTCTGAATCAACTGGTGGCAATTTGGCAACCGCCGGCAATGTGGCTGCGAGAATACGGAGCACGGGTCGGTGGATAGCGGGTAAGTCGGTTTGCCGGAGACTTGTGATCGGGACGAACTCCTGGCTCTCGAGTATCCGGCTGACGGATGCTGCGAGCTGCACTAGCGAATTCCGCTCCACCTCCACCTCGGCATCGAGCGCTGTATCGAGAAGCAGGGCCAAAATCGCCAGTCTATCCGTCTGCACGCCAAGCATAACATCGCCACCCCTTTCCTCACCAGCGACGTAATCTGCTAGAGCCGTGGCGGCTCGCAACGTCGCTGTCGCAGCTAGTTGGTCGCCTGCGGTGAGTTCGGCGATCGAGTTCGCGAGGTCACGGAACGCCACAGTGACAGCCTTGTCCGCCTCGAGACCAGACCAGGCGAGATTCAGCATATCAAGTGCAAAGTCGACATTCTCTTGCACTTGTTCCCCGCCAAACACGATGGGCCTGCCATCTGTGTGCGGGTCAGAGCTTGCTCGTTGCAGTGTCTTGAAACTCACCGAATATGAACGAGCGACCAACAGCTCTCTCTTGATCTAACTTTATCGTCTTGAGCCCGGGAAGCTCGATCCTGGCTGCCGCCAATCTCCTGCCCATGTCGGCAAATACTTCTGGCCGACAGCCATTATTTGCAGCCTCTGTTGTGACCTGCTCAAGCCGCCCACCGTTTCTCCAAAGACTCGACACCAGCGACTGCACGGGAGTCTCTCCCTCGTCGGGAAGTTCCAGACTGGAACGTATCTCCGTGGCGAGTAACGCGGTGGCATTAGCTTTCGCATACATGGAATAAGCGTAGGCATCGACTCGGATCGCAAAGTCCTCCGAGTGCATTGAGAGTGCAAAACTCGGGTGCGGCGGAATATGACTTGTGGCGAGATTGAAGACGGCTTGCCAGAAAGCTTTATCCTTGCGCATTAGGGACGTCGGCGTGGAACACGACGGCGACTGCACGACCGCCTGAAGGAAGGTGAGAATGGCAGACACTACATTGGGTTCGAGGGGCACGGCGTCCAATCCGCAGATAGCGTCGACTGCTCGCCCTACGGTGCCGTCAACCTTGTCGCTACTCGATGCCGAACAGAACGCGGCGCAGCCAGGCTGAGTTGCCGTGATTTCGGCAAGCAGCGTCCATAACGCAGCGTGTAGGTCCGAGTCATCTTCGGTGTCGATCAGATCGGCCAGCGCCTTGAGTGACCCTCGAGCGTCACGCAAAGAGCCCGCAAGGGATGGCCGTTTGGGATCTTGTGCGGTCGAAAGGATCCACGTGCGGAGCAGCTCAGATGCGGCCAGCTTCGTCGATTCCTGTGAAGTGGGTGCCAGTATCAGGTCGAAAATCTGATCAACCAGCGTGATGCGCTCGCCCTTTGACCCGAGAACAGGCGCGACCAGCAGATTCTTCGGTAAAGCATCCGCGGAGATACTGAGGCGATCTGCGACGCGGATAGCAGTGGCGAGTAAACGCAGTCCGGCATCGAGGGACGAGATCACCAAGGCAGCGTCCTCCTTGCGCTTGCTCGCGATGAGCTTGCGTGCCAACGGCCCCGCCTGACTGATGATCTCGACCAGTGGTCGATATGTCATACCCGAAGACGCCCCAATCAAAGCGTCGATCAGATATTGGGACACTTCTGCAGGCCGCTTGCCACCCGGTTCTAGCGGATGCGACAGAATGGTGTCGAAAGTCTCGAACAAAGACGCCGAAAGCTGATACTTCATTGCCACATCTACGAACCGCCATGCCGAGTACGCCGACCAGACTTCGCCGAATAACAGTTGAATTGCCGCCTTTATGATGACGGGCTCAGGGTTATAAGTTTTTGCCAAGTTGCCCACCAGCCGGATCAACGCCAAACTTATATCATGCTCTTCTGACGTGGAATCCGCGATGATGAGGTTACTGGCCATGCGCCGCTTTCCTGCGGATCCGAAGAACGAGGATGTGCGCAGAAGGGCCCAAATGTGCGCGTCGCCCGTAAGGAGCAATGACGAGAGTACGCGAAGAGCAGTCGACGCGCACGGCAGGTGCTCGTTCGCTCCTTGTCCGGCAATGTCGAGCAGCCGCAACACAATCTGTACGAGAGAATCGGCACCATTCGGCACGGCCTCAAGCAGCAAGCTGGCCAGACCGCCAGACGGCTTGAGCGCGTAACGGAAGAGTTTCAAACCCATCGCAAGAACGGTCATAGGGGGTTCGGTGATACCAAGATCGGCGACGGATAGGCGAACCGAATCTTCTGTTTGATATTGCGCTGGCGGTTTAGGCATGCCAAGCGCGGCGCGCAGGATCTCGACCAGAAGCGTCCAGCCCGACAAAATGGTCTGTAAGCGCCACATTGCTACTTGCACAGTCGCCGTCGGCGAGCTGATCACAAGGCCAGCTGTTCCTTCGGGAATCACTTGCCCATCAGGCAGGATCAAGTTCTTGGCCGCGACGACTTGTCGATTGTCCTGTTCATCCCGCCCCTCGAGTGTGTACCAGCCTGATTGTAAGGGAGTAGTGACGGTCGGAAGACAAGAGAAGTACTCCCAAGCTCGCCTTGTTTGGCGTTGAGAGCCCTGCGCGGACAAGGCCGCGAGTATTTGTGGCAAATGAGACGCCTGTTGAGGGAAGCCTGCTTTGAACAGCAAAGAACGACGGGTCTCGAGCATATAGTCGGACACCCAGTAGTCTTCTGCCACAGCCATAGAGGTGCTTGGAGAACCCTGTGGGGATTAGTTCAAATCACGTGCAGAGGCAATCGTAACGCTTACCCCGCCGAACAAGAGATCCAGGACGGAGTATAAGCCTGAGCGGTCGGCTATGTGCTCCAGCTGCACTGATTCGCACAAACCCATCAGAAGGTCTGGTAAATATGAGCTCGAGTCCCATCCGTACAGGTGCGCACCTTTGATGACTCTTCTTAATGCTTTTGCTCCATTCTGCTCACCCACCTCGGCCATGCGGAACAGAGACCCTTGCAGAACAGTCTCAAGCCAAGCGAACACACCACTGGAGGGTTTGAGTGATCTTGTCATGAGTTCCTGCCAGACACCGTTACCAGCGTACCCAGGTGTCGAGGGGATCTTCCCCTCGTCAAGGCTACGCAAAGCAATCGCCCAAGCTAGGCAGAGAACCGATACTGGCCACGCCGATACGATTTCCGTTGGGATGGGCCCCGATACTGCCAGGTCCTCGGAGAAGCTCCAGATCGTTTCGTGCACGCGCTCGATGGCCGCAGGCGAGCTGAGCAAGGTGCCTTCGATCGGACCTTCATCGCCTTCGATGAGCGACGACAAGCCGACAGATTCGAGCGAAATGACCAGTAGCTGATCGCGTATCCGCGCGTATAGCTCCTGGCATTCGAGATCGCCCTCCCAGATCTCAAGATTCGCTTGCTGTGTACCGAACGTCGACCCGAGGGACGCTCGGATGAGACCTTCAGAAGTAGAGGCGGGTCTATGGGGAAGAGCATATAGAGTTGTGAACAGGAGCTCCACCAGGACAGACTGCAAGCGAAGCTGATGTGTAGCCCTATAATAAGAGATCAGGCCTCATTTCGGATTATTGTGATAATCGTGCTCACCAGAACAGGGCCCGATCTCTCTCTCGACCCTGTATGGTCCGTTGCGCCAATGCCCCCCAGGCCCGAAACGTCTTCTCGACAAACCCTGGCCCATCCTGCAGAATCTCTTCTCGCATCTCCAGGGAAATCTCCCGCCAATCGTCGTTCTCCGCATCGCTCATCCGGATGAGCAGGCCCACAATTTGGGGGATAGCCAACACTTGCTCCTCCCACCACAACACCAATCGATCCACCTTCTCCGCCTCGCCTCCGCTACTGCTAACATCCCCGACACTGTACGATTCGTAGCTCGCCACGAGGAGGTAAGCAGTCACCTCGTCTACGTCGACTCGTGTAGAGAGCTTGAGCGCCAATTGTCGCGTCGAAGACTCGGCCTTGACCTTGACTGCTGAATTTGGTATATGTAGAATTGCGGCTTCTACAGCGCTTTTCGTCTCTGTTGAGGGACCCGCAAATGGTTGCCATGGAGTTTTGAGATGAGTGAGGTGGAATTGAAGTAGAGCGAGCACGCGGGGAAAGGCTGTATCTGTCGACGCTGACAAGAGGGTATCTCGGATGGATGTGAGGGGACTACAGGCGGCCATCAGCTGATGTCTGTTGGTTTTTGGCCGGGGAACTTGCAAGAGGCAGTCATCCAGCTCTAGCTTGTACAATTCTTGCACCTCCTGGACCATTGTCGAACTCGGCAGCCCGAGCTGCTGCTTTAAAGAGAAGAGCAATGCAAGGATACAAACTCTTCGACGTCGATACAACCTTTTGGCTTGTGGTGGTCGAGTTTAAGGCACAGCGACCACGTGACTGAATTGATTCCGTCCGCTGACTTTTGTGCCGATCGCCGACTGGGTGACGTTCTGTTCTTGTACTTTGGACCACGGTATCCTCGACAGCAGGTCGACGAGCGAGAGCCTACTGGTAGGAGACCTCTGTCAGACGACATGGGGATGCTACATCATACGAGCTGTGTGGCCCGAGCAACTGCCGCATCGAGCTCTCGCCAGCCTATAAGGCGGGCTCTGGCGACCGTGAGGGATGCGCCACTGCTTCCGCCAAAACCGTGAGTGTTGTACGCTCGCGTCAAATTCTCGCTGACCTTGTATTAGACCAACGGGTACGCCTGCTGTGCTTGTAGACTTGTGAGCCTGCTGACACAAGTAGCGATCGTCATGATGAACATGGGCGGCCCATCAACTGTGAGTGCTACCTCCTCTCTTAGAGACGTCGCTGATGCCTTGCCGTAGATTCCAGAAGTGCACGACTTCCTTTCCCGACTCTTCCACGACCGCGACCTCATTCCCCTGCCATTTCAGCGCCTGCTTGCACCGGTGATAGCCAAGCGGCGGACGCCCAAGATCGAGGCGCAATACACGGCGATCGGGGGCGGCTCGCCCATCCTGTCCTGGACACGGAAACAGGGCGTTGAGATGTGCGAACTGCTGGACGAACTCAATCCCGCGTCGGCGCCACACAAGCCCTACGTCGCGTTTCGATACGCTACTCCCCTGACCGAGACGTGTCTTGCCGAGATGAGGGCGGACGGCGTGACACGCGCAGTGGCGTTCAGCCAGTACCCGCAGTACAGCTGCTCAACAACGGGAAGCAGCTTGAACGAGCTGTGGCGGGTTGCGAACGATGAGGGTGGCTGGGGAGGAAAGGGGGAGGTCGAATGGAGTGTCCTGGATAGGTGGCCAACACATCCTGGCCTGGTGGATGTGAGTCGCCGCTGGGTTCCTCCAAGCTCAGTGGATGCTTACCAGATGTAGGCGTTTGCTCATAACATCCGCACTGTGTTGGCACAATACCCACCTGAAAAGCGGAATCAAGTCGTCATTTTGTTTTCCGCCCACTCTCTGCCGCTGGAAATTGTAAAGTAGGTCACCGCTCATGCTGCTATGCCTCTGGCCTCACATCTCCAACTCTCACTAACATGCACAGCCGCGGAGACCCCTACACCGCCGAAGTAGCGGCTACAGTCTACGCCGTAATGACCAAGCTGGGCTTCTCCAACCCCTGGCGCCTAAGCTGGCAGTCCCAGGTCGGGCCAAGAGCGTGGCAAGGGCCTCAGACATCAGACTCGATTCAAGGCTTTGCGAAGCTTGGGCAGAAGGATATCTGTCTCGTCCCGATCGCGTTTACGAGTGATCACATTGAGACGCTTTACGAGCTGGATGTGGAGGTCAAGGAGGAGGCTGAGAAGGTGGGCGTCTTCTCTGTCTGTGCGACTCTCGTGCGGCCTCGACTCTTATTTTGTCTGTTATCCTGTTTTGTCTGGACTCTTACTTTGACTTGCCTCATGTTCTGCATTTGCCAGTGCTGTCCTCCTACTGACGTCTCCAGGCCGGCGTGCACCTTACCCGCGCAGAATCATTAAACGACAACCCCATATTCGTCAGAGCCTTGGCAGATGTCGTCTCGACGCACTTGAATGCCTACGACGCCGGCACCATTGGACCCACGACGGCGCAGATTGGGCTGCGTTGTCAGCGGTGTACAAATCCCAAGTGCGCGCGGACAAAGGCGTGGCTCGCGACGGGTGGGCGGGCAGCCGCTTGAGGCGACTCAAGCCGTCGTGCACGTCTTGGGTACGGCGTTATGGAGAAGGAGGAAACCGGCCCACATTATAGGTCCATATCGTGCATCTGCATCCACTTTGAGCACAACTTCATGCATCATTCCACGTGCATTTCAAGTTCCACGTACATTTCAAGTGTCTTTCTCTATCAATCCGCCAGACGAGTGACACTTGCATCCACGGTCCGTGTCTTCTAATATACGCAGTGCCGGCCGATCCACATCTTCGTCAGGCTCATCCTCGACCTGCGCGCGCAACCGCGCCGCCTCTTTCCGCACCTCACGTTCTAGTCGCACCCAATCGTCGCGCTTCAGCGCCCGTAGCGCAGCGAGATAGAACACGAGTTTCCGAGGAACCGCCGCCCCTGGTTTTGGGGTGGCGAACAGGCCGTACAGGTCTGACAGGGCGATGAGAAGTTTCGGAGGGATGGACGTGACTAGTGGTGGATGAAGGAGCGGGGAGAGGGTGTCGAGTAGTCGTAGGAGTGCGTCTACGGATGGCGGTGGGTCCTGATCAGAATGCCTGTCAGCTCGGGTAGGAAGAGAAGATGATGGCAAGCGAGTGCAAGCGAGTATCGGAGTGGGGTGGAGAGGGAGGGGGGCAAGGTAAGCAGTGCCGATCTCACCGAGTCGCGGCCTATCGTCTCCCAGACGGAGGAATAGGCTTCTCTCGCCACAGTGTATCGGGTGGTAGACTTGTCTGCGAGGAACGGCACGAGGCGCAGGATTTCTTCCTTCACTTCAGAAGGCGAGACGCCCTGGTCACTCAAGAACGCAGGGGACAGTGATGGCAGCCGAAGCGAGAGCAGGGTGTGTAGGTATGCGAGGCTACATGGCTGTCAGCCGAGTGCTGGATTTGAAGAGCTCAGGGGAGGGGTCAAAGGCTCACCATATTGCCAGAGCGTTGTATGCGAGTTTGACCCCAGAGCCTTCTGGGGGCTTCACACCCTCAACAATATGACCGCTGACCAACTCGGGCACATTGCCATATCCCCCGCCGTCCCCGCCGCCGTCCTCGGCGCCACTCACAGGGCCACCGTCACTCCCCTCCTCAGCCTCGACATGACCCGCCGGGTCATCCAGGGGATCAGGCCGCTCCCACCACGGCAACACACTAGGCAGCCCCGTCTCGCCCAGCCCGTCCTGGACAGCAATGTGCAGCAGTTCTTTCGTCTCGACCGAGTCGGGATCTCGCAGGGCTGCGAGGAACTTGTCGCGGTGTCTCGGCGGTAGCAGGTGAAACAGCTTGTTTGAGTCGATATCACCTATTCGCCAGAGCAAGATACCACTGTCAGCTCTACTGTACCAGAAACGCGTTCACACGAAGAGAAGAATCAAAGGGAGCTTCACCGAAAGCAGCTCTGAAAGGCAGAGGTGCGGAGAGGTCGAGACACTGTGGAGTGCGCCAGGACCCTGAGAGGAGGACATATTCACCTAAATCAACAATCTCCAACAGCGCTCTCAGCTCTTCATCCTCGCTATCCTCATCATCGTCCTCCTCCAGCTCCCGGAGCGCCTCCTCGTCACCAGCCGCGCCCTCTTCGAAGCGCCTCAGCATCTCCAGCATCGCCTTCTTCTCTTCTAGCCCGGCGCGCTCGTCCGTCGAGATGGCTTCCATCACGGTCGTCCGGTAGAACGGTTCGGAGCATTGTGCGTGTTTCTACAACCACACGTGCATCAACAGCACTCCTTCCTCGTACCACTAGGAGGGTGGTGGAACGGACAAGGAAAGTCCCAGCAGGAGGGAAATGGAGAGGACAAGCAGGGAGGAGAAGGAACAAAGGCAGTAGAATCGCTTACCTGGCTGCGGAAACAGTCAAGAGAGCAATAGGCGACATTGCATCGCGGGCACGTATACCTGCTATCCCGCTTGCGGCATCTGAAGGAGTCAGCGACGAAGTAAACGACTACAGAACATTGACGCACATTCCGCAGATCCTCGTTGTTGTTTCCGCACCACGAGATGGGCGCGGGACCGAGAATGGCAGCCGGATCTGCTTTGCTTTGGGATGATTTATCGACATGGTCGCTCGTCGACGACGACGTCGAGATGCTATCCAGTACATCGATGCGATTTTGCTCATATTTCAAGTTGGAAGGCGGAGCCCCGCCAGGAACGGATTTTGCCACCCACTTTCTTCAAAAATCTGATTCCGCCGTCACCCATGGCTTCGAGTGTCCTTCGAGATGTCGAGAACTGAACAGACGCAGGTTGACGAGCCCACAATGCCGCCTAGCGCTCCCATGGCCTACCCGACGCTGGCGCATGTCTTTCCTGAACGCCCATACATCCTCTCCATCACACCGACAGCGTCGCCCGCATCTCCGCATTTGCTGCTCCGCCATCCCTCGCCGTCCATCACCGTCGCGGATAATCAGACGCTGCAGGCGGTCGAGGTCTTGCAGGGAGGACATGGGGCCGATGTGACGGATATCAAAGTGGACGATGAGAGTGGGGGGATATGGAGCTGCGCCAAGGACGCTACGGTTGTCAGATGGGACGAACGCAGCCGTCGGCCTGGCATGACTGTCAAGGGTGAGCCTATCCTTCCTTCTTTGTCTGTACGGCCCACAGAATCTGTGACGTATGCTGATATGGCCTAGCGTTCATGCGGAAACCGCTGCCTGTGCTGGCCATGGCTGTGTCGGAGCGAGATAATCTCGTCGTGGCTGGCACGGAGCTCGTCTCTGCCGAAGCTCATATACTTTTCTGGTGAGCCCTTACCGCGACACGATCACAATTTATACTTATTCGGCAAGAAAGCTAACATCTCAAGGGACGTGCGGAATCCGAAAACTCCTGCATACTCACACGCGTCTACACATTCAGACGACATCACGCACCTGTCCCTTCTCCCGCCAACGTCGAGCTTCCTGCGGTCCTCGTCGTCGTCCTTCCCCTCCCGGCTGTTGTTGTCCGCATCGACGGACGGGCTCGTCGCTCTGTCCGACCTGAAAGAGACAGACGAGGACGAGGCGGTGCAAGCGGCTGAGAATTGGGGCCAGAGTGTCGCTGGGGCGGGGTGGTATCTCCATCGAGGCGGGATGAAAGTCTGGGCACGAAGCGATATGGACGGGGTTTGTCTCTGGGGCCTGGGAACGGGGGCCGTGGATGGCGAAGAAGGGGAGACCATCGAGGTAGGTCGTCACGTTGTCAATATCTACACTCTGTTTCCGCGGCGAACATGCGCCGGCTACAGCTGGGTGGTATGGGTGGTATCGGCGTGTCGGCAGTATGGGGATGAGTGGTGTGGACGCTTGGAGGGCGATGGCTGATTGGGCAGATGCAACACGCCACCGAGCTCGGCTCAGATACGTTCAAGTTCCGCGAATTCACGCCTCCCGCTGCTCTCCCTTCGATCGCTCGGTCGGCCGAGGAAGAGCGCGCCGACAAAGCGCGGAGGTTGAAGACGGAATACTTGATCGATGTGGTCCCTTCCCTGGGGGTGGGGAAGCACGGTGGACCCATGGTCGTTGCTGGCACTAATGCGTGGGTGTTCTCCCTCGATTCTTTTTCCCCCTCACCCTGTCCTGTCTCATCACGTCTGTGCATGCTCTTTCGCTCGCCAGCGTGTCCTTACTCTGTCACCTTTCTGCCCAGGCTCGATTATCCCTAACCCTTCCCCTCTCGCTTCATCTTCTCTCTTCTTATCTCTCTTCCCTTGATCCGTTCCGCTCCCATCTGCCCATCCTGGACGGCAGGTCACTCACGCATCTGGGCACGCTAACCCACCCCAGCGGCGACATGGTCCTCTTACACCAATCCCCTCCCTCTTCCTCTTCCACCCCGCTCTCGCAGTACATCCCCTCCGCATTCCTCGCCACCGGCCCAACACCGACGCGCGGCCACGCCGACGTCGTTCGTGCGCTATACCACTCGACCAGCAACGAGGCGCTCTACACCGGCTCGGAAGACGGCGTGCTGTGCGGCTGGAGCCTCGCTTCTCTCCCTGAGCGCCTGCGCATCGGCGACCCAGAGGTAGATGACGATGGGGGTGATGGTCGAGAGGCGGCCGATAGTGACGAAGAGAGTGAGATTGAGAGCGACGGCGACACCGATAGTGATAACAGCACCGATGACGACGACGGGATGGACGTGGACGGCGGAGGCAATGAGGATGGGAAGGGAGGTCGAGGTGGGGCAAGGAAAGGGCCGAGGTACGGGCCTGTCTTTGGTGGCGCCGAGGACAGGAAGGAGAAGAGACGGGAAAAGAGGATGAACCCTTATTGATCGACTGTGCTCGAGTGATCGAGTACCTTGCATGCGATATACCCTTGCATCTTGCGTACACTCCCCTTGCATCTTGCGTACACTCCCCTTGCATCTTGCGTACACTCCTCTTGCACCTTGCGTGCGCTATACCTATACCCCCACGGCACTCATTGCTTTCAGCCACATACGCAACATACTCGCCGCATCCTAGTATGCAACATCCTTGCCACATACGCAACATACTCGTCCCGACATGCCAATCACGTCAGGTACCTGAAGACACGCAGTGATGGACGAACAGGCGTGCCACACACCCTTGTGAATGACGAGACTTGATACTCCAGTGTATGCATGAGATGAATGCTGAAATGCTGTGGCAAGATGGCAATGTCCGCAGAGCTGGTAGCAAGGTATCTAGGCAGATGGAACGACGAGCGCTAGCACGTGTCCACAAGCCAGTTCTTGGGTTTGACGCTTGAATCGACGTCATCCCATACAGTCTGGGCTCGTCAGCAGAGCACTTGTTGGGATAGAACTCGTACGAGGCACGCAGACAGTCCAGATGTGACTCACGAGATTCGGATTGGCATAGGCGTCCGCGTGCGCTGCAATGTACGCAGCGGTAGGATACCCCGCCGGGTCACATCCAAGATTACGCTGATTCGGGTCCTCTGTACATCATAAGCGTTACTCCCCACCTCTGATGGCAGCTCACGATAGACGCGGATGTAATCGACAGCCATGTGTACCGGCCACAACGATGCCAAACCATCGTAGCTGTTTTATCTGTCAGTACAGCAAACGAAGTACTCGCACGCAGGGACAAAGAAGAAACCTCACTCGATAGCGCCAAAGTTTTCTGATAAACCAAGGTTCATGATCAGATACATTGGTTCTTCCGAGACCAGCCTTTGTCCGACCTCCGCCTCGGAATTGGGACCCATCGCTACCACCTCGTCAGCATTTGTTGAGCGACTCGTGTCTTCATTCAAGGATGAGAATCTCTCTTCAACGACGAATGTGTATGTGACAACGTGGACAATCAAACACGGACCAGCAGCCCGGACGGTCCAAGCCTTCGTGCCGTTATTGACCCAAGAGATGTACCCATCCGCTCCAGGGCTATATTCGAAACCATACGTCGAGAAACAGCCGGTATCTTGCGTATAGCAATTCTGATCTGTCGTCGAGATGCCTGAAGTAGCTTGTTGGTAGACTCCGCCCTTGTAAGAGTTGATTTCCGTGATATCGTCGTCGTAGATTTCGTAGTAATCCGTGGAAGTGTTCAAAAACTATTGCAACCACTCAGCAGAGGTTCGCATCTCGCCATCTTTGCGGAAAGACTCACCTCGTAATGCGGGTTGAACGGTGCCCACTGTCCACTTTGACTGACCGCCCCGATCAAAGTCGTGGAGTCGACAGTCGCTTCAAACATATCAATCTCTGGAGAACCACGGCCGACGAAACTACCGTTTGCGAGCGTCGGCCCAGGGTGGTTCGTATCGCCGGGACAAGTGCATGCCGATAATCGCTGACCGGGGAGGTAGGACAACGAGTTGTTGTAGGTTGGATCACCGTCCGTCAAGGAGCTCTCAGGCAGACCTGCGTTCTGGCATCAGCGATTTGATCGCACGCCGACCCAGGAAGTGGGGCGAACCGTTCAAAGTTTGATTGGGCAGGGTGCCGACGTCGCATGTGTCATATGTGTACGGCCACATGCCATCTAAAGTGGCACCATATCCCGCTCGTCCCAGATTGCCCAGCGCCCAAATTGCCGGCCAAAGCCTAAGAAGCAGATCAGCCAAGTTCCTTGAGTTCCTTGGATAATTGACGACTTACCCATAGACATCGGAAGTACCAGGCAACGATACGGAAGCTGTGCCGATCAGCACTGCACAATCAGGCAAAAGTATACAGACCTTCGACATAGCCGCCAGTGAAGCAGAAGCGATTCCAGGTTGACATCACTAGCCCATGTCAGCTGTTACTTCCGCGTCAAAAAGTTCGACATACTGCCACCAGTGTAATTTAGATTGTGAGAGGTCTGGTTCGACAGTGTGATCTTCAAATAACCGTCCGAAGTTGTGATCTGCCGTGGATCATACCTGTACGCCAGCCTGAGCACTAATCGCAAAGGGTCGGCAACATGAGACGCACCATTCCAAGTTATTTGTGGACCAGTAGTGTAGATCAACTGCCTCCCAGTACGGATCATCTCCTGAGCTCTGGTTAGCCGGTGGCTCATTGCTATTCGAGTCAGACGTACCATCGTAGAAGGTCCGTCCGTCATTGTTAAACTCGTCCGAAAAGATCAATTCCCAGGTATCCCCAGTCTCCATGCTTGTATACGAGTACGCGGATGAAGGGGTGTCTTTATCTATGAGCTGAAACATGTTGGTGATGTCGGGAACTTGTCCAGTTAGGCTGAGCGTGTGAGCGCTTGCATGATAAGAGAAAAACACAGGACCAGACTCACTTGATGCCTCCCAGGTTGTAAGCACCGAGGCTGGTCTCGTGAGACGTGAGTTCGTAGTCCAGCACAGGATAGCCCGCACTGCCAGATCAGCTTGTCTGCAGCGAGGTCACGTGAATAGACATACAAGAGCGTCACGAGGACGACCGCGAGGAGGACAAGGCATCCAACGTTGGTTGCGCCTCTGAGCGTAAACATGGAACGAGCAAAGTTCACCTGCGAAGGATAAGCTCCAAGACAATAGCTAGCAACAGGTGCCTTACAGGCTTGGATACGCGGACATCAGGATCATGGAAGTCGTCGTCCGCCTCTGGGCCTAGATAGGACCAGCTAGTAGGGTCAGCAGGTAGTTGGAACTATGTTTGATCAGTATGGTGTGGCATAATCTGGCTGAGAAGCTGACCATGTTCGCAATATGCCGCTTGCCGCCTTTGCTCGTCACACTCCAATTGGAGTAGCCGGCCTCTCCGCTGCTGAGCGCATCAAACTTGCGAAAGTGTGTCAGACTGCTCTCGCTTGCTGCCAGACTGATTTTGCTATCCCCATACAGAGTTGGCACAGGACAGGGGTCGACCATACGTTCGGGGTTGACTTCGTACGGCGAGTACGAAGGCTGGTTGAGGGCGTAGGACATTGTTGGGGGTTGAAGGGTATTCGGGCTGGCGCCGTCGATGGGGGCATAGTAGCTGGACGGCCGGTTGAGGGATAGGAAGCCTGTTCCTACTCGTGCGGCATCGCCCGGCGGGTACAAGAAACGACTGGTCTCCTCGTTGACGCCAGCGCCGGTGGAAGAGACCTCTGAAGAGAGGGAATCGATGGATCGAGAAGGTCGCAGAGCTGTGAGTGGCTCATAGATCGACGTGGATGATTCGGGCGACGCCTTTGGATCTGGCGGTCGATCCCGTGCGGGATAGCCTCGAGCATCGTACCTCGGGATCGGAACGAGTTTAGACGGACTATCAGCATCGACTTTGATCCAACCGTCTTTCCGCTTCTTTGCCTTGCCATTGCTCTTCCCCTTGGACAGTGCTACCGAAGGCGAAGGATAATACGCCGTGTCGTTCTCGAAAACGTCATTGTTGTGGTTGGGCGGGTTGCGTGGGGAAGGGATACGGGAGCGGAGTTGAGAAGGTGAGTTTGCAGAGAGTGCGAGGGCGGGGGAATTGGGTGCGCGGCCACTGGCAGAAACAACGATGGGCCTGTCCGAGCCTGCTGTCGGCGTCGTCGCTGTCGTCGCTGTCGTTGTGGTTGACGACGAAGAAGGCTGATTCCGGGAGAAAGGATAGCGGGGAGGCATTCTGATCACAGCTGATCGTTCCTAAGAAAGATCGACCTTCCTTTCTTGATTTCTTTCTTTCCTTTCCTTCTTTTCCTTCCTTTGAGGCCTCGTCTCCCACAATGACTTGACAATACAAGAAGGAACTATGCCTATGCGAATGATGCAAAATGCGAGATACTGGAGGTCATGGTCAGAGCTTGGATCTTTGCACACTCTGGATCCGAGACAAGCTTCGGTGTGCTCTCGGATTGATAGCTCTTGTGGGCTTATTGCTTTTTCACCCGCAGTTTACAGGAAAATCCGACGCGTCGACGTCCCCCCCGCGTCAAGTGTTAAAAGGGGTGTATAATAAAGTAATGTTAGAGAGGTGCCACATGCTATTCCCGGCGGCATTTCGATCGCGAAACCCTGCTGCTCGCTGGCAGCGATTTTCGACAGCAGCATCGTTTTGGTGATACTCGAACTACTTCTACCCAGTGGAAGTATACGTGAGTGCTTTCCAGCTTGGATGAGCGACAAGTGAGGGCAGTTGTGCTAACCAGCGTGTCCTTTTTCGCTCATCAGGCCGAAGGTGAGCTGCTCCCACAAAACTTATGCAGATGCTAGGCTCACGATCCTCCCAGTCAGCGGCCTCCCCAAAACGAACTCTACCTCTAGATCTCTTTGACTTCGACACCTTTGAATTCGAGTGAAACAAGATGATCATCTCCAAGCAGAACCGTCGCGTTGTATGTGCCTTTGAGCCTAGGCGAGAAGACACATCTGACCATCTATCAGATCTACGAGAACCTCTTCAAGGAGGGTGTTCTCGTTGCGCCCAAGGACTTTAACCGCCCGGCGCACCCCGACATTCCCAGCGTCAGGAACCTCGAGGTCATCAAGGCCATGCAGTCCCTGACCTCCAAGGGATTCGTCAAGACCCAGTTCTCGTGGCAGTACTACTACTACGTCCTCACCGACGAGGGCCTGAGCTACCTCCGAGAGTGGCTCCACCTCCCCGCCGAGATCGTGCCCCAGACCCACATGAAGCCCGCTCGTCCTGCCGGCCGCCCCGCCGGTTACGGTGGCCGAACGGGTGGTGGTGACCACGCGTACCGCGCTCCCCGTGGCGACAGGGAGTACAGGAGGCGAGACGATGCGGGTGAGGGCAAGGAGGGTGCTGGTGCCGAGTACAAGCCGGTGAGTTGTTTTGGAAAGACATGACAGCAGAGCTTGGACTGACGAGAGCAGCGATACGGCGGTGTCGGCCGTGGTGCTCCCGCGTCGTAAATTGGCCGGGAACGGTGACATGGTGGAAAGGGGAGAGTGGGGAGGGCACGTATGCGAACTGCGTATGCATCGCATCTCGTGTTGCACAGTTCGGCCTCTATTCTGAGCCTGTTTTGTATGATCGTGTCGACGCATAGCATAAGCTCCTGACAGCGTTGCTGCTGAGAGCGGACGATCCGAAACAGCGACGCTTATGAACTGTAACATCCCGTGCTGTGGACCGAGGACTGCAATGTAGGACGGACCACGCTTAGTATCTCCATGGGATCCTCTTCGCGGAACAGGCTTCCCAGAGCGCTCGTCAAGAGAGTCGTCGCAGTAGATAATGCCGTTAGCCCCGAACGTGCGAGCAGCCTTGGGGGGATGGGGAACCGTTTCACAAGGTCCTAGGCACGCGGCAGCCTGCCCCAAACACGGGCCTATGAACATGCGCAGCGTGCCTATTTAGCGACACCGAACACTTGCCGGTGCAGGTAGGCGCGCCAAAATCCGGTTGGGGACTTTGCTTTGACCGGTCCCCAGCAGATGACGAGTAGTCACCTACTTTTCCGCCAGTTCACCCACGCTCTCTCTCTTCTCTTTCCTCCATTCCGCCTTCTCTCCACAACACCTTGCACATCTTCCTCTTTCTCTCACTCGGGTCTGTCTGTTGACTGAAGACCACGGCTTTGGCAGGCTCATCAGCTGTCGGTCCGTTTCACGATCTTTGACGACCTCCACTTTTCTCTGTTCGTTTCCTACTTTCTTCCCTCGACGTCGTTGCGCCAGTCAGGCCGTGATTGCGAGGTAACATGGTGGCTCCGGCTGCTAATGGGAGCACCTCGAATGGTCATTCGGACATGTATGACCATGCAAAGGTCGCTCACTTCATCGGTACGTAGCTCATTGCTTGTTCAACACCCGAAGTGAAGGAATGCCTCGCCGAGTTAGCGAGCGGCCAGCGACTGCGCCTTACCCTTCTCACACGTTTCAATACCCTCTGCTGACGTCTATTTCTCTATTCTGCCCCTCATGCCGCCCCCACTCGTTGCCGATGGCTTCTTGCTTGGCTTGGCTGTCATTCGGTCTTCCACTCCCTTCGTACCTCCTTCCCCACAGGCGCCAATTCACTCGAGGTGGCTTCATCTGGGCGAGTGACGGATTTCGTCCGGGCCCAAGGCGGACACACCGTCATCACAAAAGTCAGTCAAGATGCCCTTCACGAGCCCCATTCAGGAGACTGAGGATGAACCAGGTGCTTATTGCCAACAATGGTATCGCTGCTGTAAAAGAGATCCGGTCCATCCGAAAATGGTCTTATGAAACCTTTGGTTCGGACCGTCAAATCGAGTTCACCGTCATGGCTACCCCGGAAGACCTTCGTATCAATGCCGAGTATATCCGCATGGCGGACCGATACGTTGAGGTTCCAGGTGGAACAAATAACAACAACTATGCCAACGTCGACTTTATCGTGGACGTCGCGGAGCGAGCAGGTGTACACGCCGTGTGGGCCGGCTGGTGAGCCAGCACTTCGCCGACGTCAAGAGGCATAGCTGACGATTATAGGGGCCACGCATCCGAGAATCCAAGATTACCCGAGACACTGGCTCAATCAAAAATCATCTTCATCGGTCCGCCAGGTTCTGCAATGCGATCGCTCGGTGACAAGATCTCTTCCACCATCGTTGCCCAACATGCACAGGTGCCATGTATGCCTTGGTCTGGCACCGGTATCTCCGACACAGTCCTGTCACCACAGGGCTTCGTCACGGTTCCAGACAAGGCGTACGCCAATGCATGTGTCAACACGTGGGAGGAGGGCTTAGCAAAGGCCGAAAAGATTGGCTTCCCAGTCATGATCAAAGCCAGTGAGGGTGGTGGAGGCAAGGGTATCAGAAAAGTGGAAGACGGGGAGAAGTTCCGAACCCTTTTCCAAGCTGTGGCTGGTGAAGTACCGGGTGAGCTTAAGTCTATTCAGCGACAAACATAGCTGACGCTGTCAGGTTCGCCCATCTTCATCATGAAGCTTGCCGGTTCCGCGCGACATCTCGAGGTTCAGCTCATTGCAGATCAGTATGGCAATGCCATCTCCCTTTTCGGACGTGATTGTTCGGTTCAGCGAAGACATCAGAAGATCATCGAAGAAGCGCCAGTCACTATTGCTCGCCCTGAGAAGTTTGAGGAAATGGAGAAGGCTGCGGTGCGATTGGCTAAGCTGGTCGGCTACGTCTCGGCTGGTACCGTCGAATACCTCTATTCGCATTCAGACGATTCATTCTACTTCCTCGAGTTGAACCCCCGTTTGCAAGTCGAGCACCCTACGACTGAAATGGTTAGCGGCTGCAATATCCCTGCTATCCAGCTCCAGATTGCTATGGGTATCCCCCTGCATCGCATCCGCGACATTAGGACCCTGTATGGAATGGACCCTCATGGTATAACCGAGATCGACTTTGACGGCTCGAATCCGGAATCCGTCAACAAGCAGCGCAAACCCACACCCAAGGGTCATGTCGTTGCTTGCCGAATCACTGGTGAGAACCCCGATGCTGGCTTCAAACCATCCTCGGGAAACCTCACCGAGCTTAACTTCCGCTCTAACTCGAATGTCTGGGGTTACTTCTCGGTATCATCCACCGGAGGTCTACACGAGTACGCCGACTCGCAGTTTGGGCACATTTTCGCGTACGGTATGGAGCGTGGAGAAGCAAGAAAATCAATGGTCGTTGCTCTGAAAGAGCTCAGTATTCGTGGCGAGTTCAGGACGACTGTGGAGTATCTCATCAAACTGCTGGAAAAGCCCGAGTTCGAGAACAACACTCTCACCACTCAATGGCTTGACAGCCTTATTGCCGAGGGCATGACTTCGGAGCGGCCCGATTCTACAGTTGCGGTGGTCAGCGGTGCAGTCGTCAAGGCTCACCTTGCGTTCGAAGCCTCACAGGCCAAATACAAGTCAGTTCTCGAGAAAGGTCAAGTCCCACCCAAGGATACTCTCCAGACATTCTTCAAGACCGAATTCATCTACGATCAAGTTCGATACTCGTTTGCAATGGCAAAATCCTCGCTCCACTCCTTTACACTATACCTCAATGGTGGCCGAATCCACGTCGGTTGCAGATCTTTGTCTGACGGTGGTTTGTTGATTGCCCTCGAGGGGGCTACTCACACCGTTTACTGGCGAGAGGAAGTTGGTGCTACCGTGGTCTCGATCGACTCCAAGACCTGTATGATCGAGGACGAACAGGATCCCACTCAACTTCGCTCTCCTTCTCCAGGCAAGCTCGTTCGATACCTCATCGATTCCGGTGACCACATTGATGCTGGGGACGCCTACGCCGAGATCGAGGTGATGAAGATGATCATGCCCGTCACCGCGAGCGAGAGCGGTATCGCTCAGTTCATGAAACAGCCTGGACAAACCTTATCGTCTGGCGAGCTTCTCGGTATCCTCACACTCGATGATCCAACTAAAGTGAAGTTTGCCAAACCGTTTGAAGGCATCTTGCCAACATTCGAAAACAAGAACGGACGCTACGGGACCAAGCCCCACCAACGCCTTCGTGAGAACCTTGAGATCCTTTACGACAACTTGTCTGGTTATGACAACAGTGCTGCGGTCCTTCCCGCACTCCGTACTGTCGAGACTGCCCTACGCGACCCAAAATTGCCATTTGCCAATGCACAGGACACTCTTTCGACCCTTAGTGGTCGAATTCCTAGCAAGCTTGAGGAGGATGTCCGTTCAGTCATCGATTCGGCTAGGGCAAAGAAGCACGAGTTCCCTAGTACCCAACTAAGACGGACGATCGACTATTTCATCGAGGAAAGTGTACCGCCCAAGGAGAAAGCTCAGGTGCGAGCCGCGATTGAGCCGCTCAACAATCTTATCAGTCTCTTCGCCCATGGTCTAAAAGTACACGAGTGGCGAACATGGGCCGACTTGCTGAACTTTTTCGCGGACGTCGAAGAGCCGTTTGCGGATTCGACGCACACGCAGGAGAACATCGTGCTCAAGCTGCGGGAGGAGAGCAAGGATGTGGATCAGGTCACCAAGCTTGTGCTGTCTCACAGTAAGATCGCATCCAAGACCAAGCTTGTGCTGGCATTGCTGGATATCATCAAATCCGAGTCCCCGCACGCGTCGATGAACCGGGAAAGCGGAGTCAACGATACCTTGAGCCGCATTGCCGCACTCGACAGTCGGCCAACCGCCAAGGTCGCTCTGAAGGCGAAAGAGGTTCTCATCGTCGGTAGTTTGCCCAGCTACGAAGAGCGCTTGGGGCAACTCGAGCATATCCTCAAGTCCGCGACCACTACCAGCTATTACGGCGAGTCTGGTCACGGACATCGACTCCCGTCGAGCGACATGCTGAAGGAGGTCACTGACTCTCGATACACTGTTTTTGATGTGCTTACCACTTTCTTTGATCACGAAGATCCGTGGATCGCTCTGGCCGCACTCGAGGTGTATGTCCGACGAGCGTATCGAGTGTACCATGTCCTGCACCTCGACTACGAGGCTGGCGAGAAGGGTGGTGCGCCGCATATCGTGACCTGGCGGTTCAAGCTCAGCAGTCCTTCCGCTGAGCCTGTCACGCCTCGCGTGCAATCGAGTCAAGACTTCTCGCGCATCGCGAGCATGAGCGACCTTTCGTACGTCGTCAACACCAAGGTCGAGCCCCTTCGCTTCGGTCTTATGACCTCTTACAACCACCTCGAGGACCTGGAAGCAGGCTTCCCCAGCCTTCTCGGCATGTACCCATCCTTCAGCCATCACGATTTCATCGAGAAGCACGGTCAAGACGCCCGTCATCCCCACGTGATGAACGTAGCCCTTCGAGCATTTAACGGCGACGAGAGAACAGATGACGAATACAACGAGAGGTTCTTCGCGCTCGCAAATAAGTATGCAGCGCAAATCACGGGTAAAGGGATTCGCCGAATCTCGTTCGTCGTCTGCCGCAAAGATCAGTACCCCGCCTACTACACGTTGCGTGAGGCTGCCGACGGCAGCTGGAAGGAAGAAGAGGCTATCAGGAACATTGAGCCTGCTTTAGCATACCAGCTCGAACTGGGACGACTCGCCAACTTTAAGATTACCCCTCAGGCGTCTTCAAACCGACAGATTCATGTTTACCATGCCGTGGGGCGCGAGAATACGTCAGACGTGCGCTTCTTCGTTCGCGCCCTCCTCCGACCTGGTCGATTCCAAGGTAGCATGAAGCAAACCGAGTACCTCATCTCCGAGACCGACCGACTGGTCGGCGATATTCTCGACACACTCGAGGTTGTCAGCTCCCAGCACCGACAGGCTGACTGCAACCACATTTCCGTCAACTGTGTTTACTCACTCAACGTCACATTTGAGGACGTCCAGGAGGCGCTTGCTGGATTTATCGAACGACACGGCAAAAGACTATGGAGATTGCGAGTGACTCAGGCCGAGATTAGAGTGGTCATTGAGGACGAAGATGGCAATCACTTGCCGATCCGAGCCTTCATTGAAAACGTATCTGGTTTCGTGGTCAAGTACGAAGCGTACCAGGAAATCACCAACGAGAAGGGTGTCGCAGTGCTCAAGTCTATTGGGGAACCCCAGGGACAGTTCGAGATGCAACCGGTCAACTTCCCCTACGCGACCAAGAATTCGCTGCAGCCCAGACGTCATCAAGCCCATGTCACTGGCACGACCTTCGTGTATGACTTTCCCGATCTCTTCCGGCAAGCCGTTGGCAAGGCCTGGGAATCGATCAAGGCCTACCTCCCTCACGCGAAGACGCCGTCCGAGCTTCTCACCGCTACTGAACTGGTTATGGACGAGCATGGCGACTTGCAAGAGCTCACCCGGCCACCTGGGCTCAACAATTGCGGTATGGTCGCCTGGGTCTTCACCATCTACACGCCGGAATACGTTAAGGGCCGAAAGGTTGTGGTTATCTCCAATGACATCACTTATCAAATCGGATCTTTCGGACCTCTGGAGGATGAGTACTTCTACAAGGCTACGCAATATTCACGCAAACACGGCTACCCCAGAGTCTACCTCTCTGCGAATTCGGGTGCGCGCATTGGCCTAGCTGAGGAGGTGATGGCGCTGTTTGATGTGGCGTGGCGCGAGCCAGGAAAGCCAGAAAAGGGCTTTGACTACCTCTACCTCACTCCTGAGAATCTCGACAAGCTCAATGCCATGGGCCCCGGCAGTGTGATTACCGATGAGATCGATGTCAAAGGCGAGAGGCGTCATCAAATTACTGCTATCATCGGTCTCAAGGACGGACTGGGAGTTGAATGTCTGCGAGGATCTGGTCTCATCGCTGGCGAGACGAGCCGCGCGTACGATGATATCTTTACTATCTCGATGGTCACTGCTCGATCGGTCGGTATCGGTGCCTACCTTGTTCGTCTGGGTCAGCGTGTCGTTCAGGTTGAAGGGCAGCCGATCATCTTGACTGGTGCGCAAGCTATCAACAAAGTGCTCGGCAAGGAAGTCTACACTAGTAACATCCAGCTGGGTGGTCCTCAAGTGAGTATGGTTGAGACGGATATGTGTTGCATCGTGCTAAATTCGCATTTAGATCATGTACAAGAACGGTATCTCGCACTTGACGGCGGGTAGCGACTTGGATGGTGCATTGCAGATCATCCAATATCTCATGTTCATCCCTGGTAAGCGCCTCTCTGCTATGCGCTGTAAGAGTTAGCGCTGAGTCAGATGCAGAAAGGAAGGGTCGGGCAGTTCCCATTTTACCAACCGGCGATCCCTGGGATCGTGCGGTCGAGTGGAAGCCAACTAAGGCTCCTTACGACCCGCGCAACTTTTTGGCTGGTTGCTTTGAGGAGGCGGAAGGGCAGCGGATGTGGAAGTCTGGTATTCTTGACAATGGCAGTTTCTTCGAGACGATGGGTACGTAGCCTCCAACCCTCCTGGTAAGCGACCGTGCTGAAACTCTTCAGGTGGATGGGCGCAGACAATCGTCACTGGTAGAGGTAGAATCAATGGCATTCCGGTCGCTTGCATTGCCGCCGAGACCCGATCAATTGAACGGATTGACCCCGCCGATCCCGCCAACGAGAATTCAACTGAATCTCGTGTATCTCTCGCCGGTACAGTCTGGTTCCCCGACTCTTCGCGCAAGACTGCGACTGCGATCGAAGATGCGAACCGAGAGGGTCTCCCGCTCATCATCTTTGCCAACTTCCGAGGATTCTCTGGCGGTATGTCCGACATGGCGCAGGCTATCCTCAAGGAGGGGGCAAAGATTGTCGATGGGCTCAGCTCTTACCGACATCCAGTGGTCGTGTATCTCGTGCCCAACGGAGAGCTGCGTGGTGGCGCTTGGGTCGTCTTGGACCCGTCGATCAACCCCGAGCAGATGAGCATGTTTGTGGACAATGAGTCTCGAGGCGGTGTTTTGGAACCTGAGGGTATTGTCGAGGTCAAGTACCGTAAACCGAAAGTACAGGCTACGATGGCCCGACTCGACGCGGAATATGCTCAGCTTAAGGCGGCAGCCGCCGACGCCAACTCCACAGCCGAGGAGAAACAAGCAGCCACGTCAAAACTCGAAGCTCGCGAGAAGCACCTGACTCCTGCTTATCAGTCCATTGCACTCGAGTTTGCAGATCTGCATGACAGAAGTGGGCGGATGAAGGCCAAGGCAGACTGCGAGCCATGTGATTGGGAGAATGCTCGTCGGACGATCTATTGGGCGCTGCGTCGCAAGATTAGCGAGAACGTGAGTGTGACGACGCTTGGAGGCGAAAATTGCTTGCTGAACGGGGTTTCAGCGCTTCATGAAGAAGCTTACTACTGCCAATCCCACGTTGACATACCCCGAGCGCAAGGCGTACTTTGAGCAGTTTGTGCCTGCCGACGCGACGACCGACTATGAGATTGCACTGTACATTGAAGGCGCCCAAGAAGCCATGGACGAGTTTGTGCAGTCCACGCGGGATGCGTACTGCGCAGACAGCATCGTCTCCTGGGCGTGAGTCGAGCCGCACAAATATGATGGTTCTTGAGCTAACTGTGGGTAGGTCTACAAACCAGCATGGAGTTTATGCGGGCTTCAAGCAAGTGTTTGATAGCCTGTCAGCCGAGGAAAAGGCTTCTCTGCTCTCGCAAGTCTCTGGCCAGAGTTCGTAACGATAGAGAAGACACGGTCGTGGTGGCATCCGTTTCCTGCATGTGTATACCATATTTTGGATCTCATTATAGCATTGACAGGGCGTGGGCCTTGGAACGTGAGTTGCGTGGGGCAGAGCCGACTCGAGTTGGCGTGGGATGGCAGGGCACGGCAAAGTAGAGCAGATACATGCAGATGCAGATAATCGAGCTGGCAGACGTGCGCCTGGAAGGGTCAAGGGTTGGTAGGCGTGCAGGAATTGCTGCTCTGGCAGGCCTAATTCATGGGATCACGTGCTCCTTGCTTTTCGGCCGGTGCTCCGGATGCGGGATGTTGTTCTTTGAGTGTGAGTTTTGACATTGACTAGAACGAGCACGAGCAACAGCGGTCCAGGCTCTCGTGTACCAGTGTGCGATTGGATCGTGCGTCGAGTGTCGAGCGTCGAGCGCGAGTCGAGCGTTCCGTAAGAGGGTCTGAGAAGGCGGTGTATCCGATGGACAACTACCCAGAATGGCAGCACCCGAACGCCCACGCCCACGCCCACGGTCATGGTCACGGTCACGGTCACGCCAATGCCAATGCCAATGCGAACGCCAGCGGCCACGGCGGCCATCCCACGGCGTCGACGTCCAGCCCGGTATTGCTGAACCCTCATCGGCCGGGTCAGGCACCTCAGTCCCAGTCCAACGCGCACGGTCCTTCATCGCACTCTCTGGGTCACTCTCAGCAGTCGCAGCCCCACTCTCAGCAGCCGTCCCACTCCCAGGCTCACTTCCAGTCCCACTCTCAGCAGTCCCACTCTCAGCCCCACTCTCAGTCCCACTCTCACAGTCACAGTCATGGTCAAGGCAACGACCACAGCCACGACCACAGCCACGGCCATGGTCAGAACCGCAGACTCAATCATAGTACTGGACGGGTCCATGCACTTGGCCAAGGGCACGGTCCAGGAGACAACCACAGTCACGGCCAAGGACGCAAAAATCACGGTAACCACGGTCATGGTAGCCACGGTCATGCTCATCCCCACGCTCATGCTCATCCCCACGCCGGCCCGTCTACGTCCGCGTCAACACACCCCTCGCCGTCGACGCAGTCTTCTGCTGCACCTGGTGACCCCGAAGCCGAACACTCCGCCAGCGTGGAGATGGATATGGATATTGACGTTGGTACGGGAGCCGGCGCAGGAAGTGGGGGAGCAGGAGCAGGAACAGGCACTGGAGTTGGAGCAGGAGCTGGGGCTGGGGCTGGAGTTGGTGGCGGAGGGGGAGCAGGATTGTCCGGATTGACGGGATTGACGGGACCGCTGGTCGAGCCGCACCAGGACCTGACAGAGTTCCTGGAGAGTTTCTGGACGCGGCAGATGGATGCGGTCGAGCGCGAGGAGCAGGACGGGCGGAATGCGATCCTCCCCCTCGCGCGGATCAAAAAGGTCATGAAGAGCGACGAGGATGTCCGGGTGGGTGCAGCTCCGCCTCGTCCCGATGCCATCTCCATCTCCGTCTCCTTCTGCATTTCGAGCTCGAGCCCAGTCACCGTCTCATCTCCAATCCACGTCGTCTCATCCCGTCTTCTTCGTCTCCAGCCAGATGCAAGAGTTTGAGAGCTGACGACTGGCGCAGATGATCTCTGCTGAAGGTGGGTTGGGCTGGTTGCGGCGCGCCTCGTGGTTTCTTGGTTTCTTGAAGAGGTGGGAGAGCTGATGGCGGGACAGTGCCTATCATGTTTTCGAAAGCCTGCGAGGGTAGGTCCACCTTGTGTCTCCCTACGCTATCGGTCTATCATGCTACTCAATTACGACCTCTTCTCTCCTCTCCCTTCTCTCTTCTCTCTTCTCTTTTCCCTTCTCTCTTCTCTCCTCTCTTCTCTCTTCTCTCTTCTCCCTTCTCTCTTCTCTCCTGTACGTTCATTCACCCGTCTCGGTGCCGCCCATGCCTTCCCCGTTCTGCATCGTCAGCTGCCCCAGGGCACATGTTCCCCCCGATCACACAGTCCAGTCTCATCCCCCAACATCTTAACAGAAACCCGCTGACCGTGTCCCCTTCCCTCCCATCTTCTCCCCACAGTATTCATATCCGAACTCACGTGCCGCGCATGGCTCGTCGCCGAATCCCACAAACGGCGGACTCTGCAAAAGTCCGACGTGGCCGCTGCGATATCCATCAGCGACATGTTTGACTTTCTCATTGATATCGTCCCGCGCGGCGAGGATGGTGCCGGGGGCGCAGCGGCTGCAGACGATGATGGTGCTGGTGGCGGTGGCGGTGCTGGCGGCGGGAGCAAGGACGATGGTGATGGTAACGGTGATGGCGATGGTGATGGTGACGGCGATGCCGATGCCGATGCCGATGCCGATGGTGATGGCGATGGTGGAGGGAGGGATACAGGTGGGGACACGAGCAGAGCACCGTCGCGGGACGAGCCTGCAGATGCACGAGATGCACGCGCAGGACGAGGCGGAGGCGGTGGTGGGGGCGACGTAGGGCGGCGGGAGCACGAGCGGCGGCACGAGCGTATTTCCGGCCGTGTGGATGGCGGTATGGTGAATGGCGGTATCGGGGACAGCGAGAGTGCGAACGGGTACCACGGCGATCCATTACAGGATCAGGGAGAGGCAATGTACAGCGAATATGTGCAGGGCGATGGATGATGCATATATCGCTATGGCTGTGTCTGTCTATGATGTTGCTATGATGATGATGATGGCTACCAGTAGTGTCCTTTATCCACCGCCACGTTCCGTACTCGGTGATATATCCAACATCGTCCAGCGACGTTGGCGACGGCCGTCTCGATCTTCAACGGTGGTGCTCACACCTCACCAAGGTTAATGTCTGTCAGGACCGTATCTATCGTGCGTGCAAACAGCGCACCAGCACCTCGCCCTCCATCAAATGGTGTAATCGCACTCTCCTAAATGTCCTTTATCCTCCATCTGGGACGCACACACGCCGCTCGATAATATTGACTCAATGCCAGTTTGCTTCGACGCCATCCTGGCTCGACCCCATCGTGTCAGCTCATCTTGCCCTCATCCTCCATCGGACATAGTCGGCCGGCAGGACCCCACCCCAGCGCCCGTCCTCGGTGTCGACATGTCCGACGCGGTACAGCTCGCACCCTCTGCGCGGGACGAAACTGAATCGCCACACGTCGGCGGGGGGTAGCGGATCGTCGTTGGCGAGGTCCACGCCGCCTGGGGGTCGCGGGTCGGTCGGCAGGACATGCGCGACGACGAGATTGAGCACCGAGTAGAGAAAGTGATGCGATGGGGCGGGGTGCCACGCCGGATTCGGCAGTGACGCGATACTGCTGCGTGTCAGTGCTGGTCTGGTCCTACGAGCTGGATCTCCTTTGCCCATGCCTTCGATGTACAGGACTAGAGACACAAGACGCACAAACGAGGGATCTTGACCGTCTCGAATTCCCGCCGTCCCTTCAGGATACCGGCGTCGTTCCTGAATCCCACTTCGATGGTCTTCATCCCGACCCGTTAGCTGAAGACAGGCAAGGACACGGCGCCGACGACACAGACGGCACAGACGGCACAGAGACGACGACGCACCGGCACGCCGAGCAGCCACGACTGCGCCCAATGCTTGAGCAGCTTCTTGTGGAAGATCGCCTCCTGCTTCTCGTTGTAGATGACCTTGTTGGTCTTGAGCTCCATGCACCCGTCCAGGCCGGGATGTGGATCGCCAGGCGCCGCACGGACGCAGTCGACCTCGCCGCCTAGACATAGTGGGATATCGCCGATCGATGAGCGAACAACGCTGCGCGGGTCAGCGCTCCACTCTTCGCGATGGAGTGCAGGTCGTACTTGGCCCACTAGAGAGCGTCAGCCGCGATTCTGTGACGCGCCTTCCAGACGTGGTGGATGGGAGAAATGACACACCTGGACGTTGGTGTTGACGTCGCCTGACCATCCTTCGGGATGGTCGCTGTTGCCAGACTCCTGCTGTGACGGGTGAGGGACAGTTGAGAACGCCTCGTACGCGTAGCCCATGTAGCTCTGCCATGCCCAGGACGACTGGTCTTTCCGCCTATGAGAGGGATTAGACTATCATCAACGTGAAAGGATCATGGACGCCGTGTAATGGCAGCACGTACCTCTTGGCGCGGATCTCTGGCGGGTCGTGCAGCTCGATGTATATCGACCCGTCCAGTGCCAGGGCAGTCATCTCCCAGCCCTCGCGATCCTCAAAAGGCGCCGTCATGATCCTTCGCCCCAACATCAGCTCGCTGAGGGTGGACTGGTCGCGCTCGGCACGCACCGGGTGATCATGCCTCGCCACGTGATGACACCGCCTTTACGTTCGCCCTTCTGCCCCAGCTCGTGGACGTGCTGCAACGCCGCACACAGGCCGTCGAGGTGCTCGTCAACGTCCTCGTCCCGCTCTATCTTGCTCTCAAAGCCATGGTTCAGGTCGACGCCGAGCGGCGCTGGGCGGTAGTACGCCATGGAGGTGTCGTCGTGCACTATCGACCGGTCCGCGAGGTGCGAATACGTAGTGATGAGCGTCGGACGGTGGTACTCTGGCGGCGGGGCCAGCAGACCCCTCGCAGGCAGAGGGAGGAATGTGTTGATCTGGGGCTGCTTGGCAGTGCTCTGCATGGCCGTAGAGCTGTTCCAAGATGTGTGTAAGACAGAGGTAGGATGTTCAACAGAATTCAGAGGTTGACGTGCCTGATAAAGCTGGGGCTCCATCGGAGACCACGTGGCGACCAAGGTGAGCGTCGACGATGACCAGCGCCGGTGGCATGGTAGTGACCTCTACACAGCACCATGAGATGACGGCGGTGGTTCCATCTTATGGAGGACCAGGGCATTGCAAATCGGATTTACGAGGGAGCGCTGAGGATATTGCAGCCAACAGACCAGTAAGGTCTCCGTTCTTCCCACTGAATGTATACCCTTGGTCACTCCGTCTTAGCGGGACACGGGGATTCGAGGCACACCGTTCACGGCTCACCACTGACTGACTCGCCCTTGATGCCTGTCCTGGGCGTTTGTGACCACCCGCTCCCATTTCTAGCCAGCGAGCAGGGGCGAAACCGACCTCCTTTGGTGGGTTGAAGCTGAGACGCGTTATATCTGCTTGACGATCTCAAAGGATCCGTTACCGGTCAGTGGTATGGGCGGTTTGTCGTTGTCTGTCATGGCATTCTGATCTGAAGCATTTTCCACGCTGATTTGAAAGATCTTTCAAACTAATCTCCAATAACGTCAGCTATCCATCTGACCTCCTGGAGACGCGTCTCAGCCACTTCATTGTCGTGCATCTGTCACCTCGTCAACCCGGTTGAAGAGACAAGCTAGCAAGCGAGCCGGGCGAGACACCTGAAACCACAGCGACGAGTGACGGCGAGTTCCGGAAATTTACGCCATGGTCGCCCTGTTTGGCGGCTTGGACGATGATACCTCGGAGGCGTCGTCCTCGGCTGTTGCTGGGACGCCAGACGCAGCGCCTGCAGCGGGGACTACGACAGACGCAATCGCGGCCGCAGCGGATACCGCCACCGCCACCGTGACCCACACCACACCCACACCCACTCCCACTTCCAGCTCACACGCCACCACCACCGCCGACTCCACGACGGTCACGACGGCCGGAGCGGCAGGCGCGTCTGGATCGTCGACGCTCGGGATTGTCGGAGGGAGCGAGCAGGCGATCCATCAGTGTGCTACTGGGGGCGACTGTGAGGCGGCGGTCAAGAATAATCTGTGGGCCGTCGGGGTGGCGGGTGAGTCTTGTTCTGGCTTGTTTCGTCCTGGATTGCCTCTTTCTGGCTTGCCTTGTTCTGGCTTGCCTTGTTCTGGATTGCCTCTTTCTGGCTTGCCTGGTTCGGAGACAAGACGACGAGATAATGACAAGAGCTGATACGAGGTGGTTGAATTTACTTGGACGACTTTACCTTGACACGACTTTACGTTGGAACGACTATATTTTGGAACGACTTCCCTCGAACAACAGCCGGCGGACTCGTGCTCGTGCTCCTCATTTTAGTCTTCCTGTACCGGCGGCACAGACGCAAACGCGAAGAGCAGAACCGCCTGCTCCAGACCGCCATCGCGGGCAGAGCACCTGTCGCGTGATATCACAAAGTGAGGCGGTCGAGCGGCCGTGGCGGTGACAGTGGGGGTAAGGGGAACGACGACGATGGCGGCGACGATGGCGGTGGCGGTGGCGATGACGGTGGTTTTGGCGATTAAACCAGTAAAACCAGTGCCGGTCGAGACGCACTGGACGAGAAGAGCCGACAGCAGATGCACAGTCGATTGTACCATCACAAACGAGCACAGCAGCGTAGCAGTGCTAGTGTAGCAGTAGCAGTGTAGCAGTAGCAGTGTAACGAGCAGCAGCATGAATGTAGCAGTAGCAGTAACGCACGAGCCACGTACAGTATCGCCGCAGCAGACGTCTAACGTTTGGCCTAGCAAAATAAAAGCCCGACTTGATGCTCCACCATGCATCCTCGCTACAAACACGCCCACCACGACGAACACGCATACTAGCAGTACACGCTACACGGTATAGTAGACTGTCATTAACCACCCCGCCAGATAAACTCCCCGTGCGACCGGATACCCCACGCTCACCGCTTCCCCGCCTCGAGCACCAGGAAACTCGCCGTTGCCGACGCCCCGCCACCCAGGATCAGCGCCGTCGCAGCGTCGCCTACGGTCTTGCGCAGTTCGGCGCCAACGGACGGATTCGACCCCTTCTCAGCCAAGAGCCGCGCGAGTTCCTGGTCGTGGCGCAGCGCGGCGCCGCGCCTCCCCCGTCCCGTGACGACCAGCATCGGGCGCCACTGCCGACCGTGGGCGGCTGCGATGGCCGATTCGGCCTGCGCGAACGCCTCGGACAGAGGCAGCGTCGTCTGGGTGGAAGAGAACGTGACTCGCGAGAGCGCGGAGGATAGGGGTTCCGCGTGGGCTGGCGAGACTGTGGTGGTGTAGAATTGCCAGGCCACGTTGTCCGCCGTCTCGTTGGCGATGGCATTGGAAGTCTCGCGGTATGGCTACGTGGTATGAGCGACATTCCAAACGACATGCCTCCACATGACATGCTCCAAGCTACATGCCTCCAACGACACGTTGCGTTGGAACAGCAATAGATCTCGCTGGAAGAGCGATGGACCTACAGATTGCGCGTCCCCAAGAGTCAACTGGTTCGACTGCAGTGCACTCTGATGCAACTGCATCGACTCGCTCATGCCCAGCTTGGCATGTGCCACGCCATCCGTCGTCGAGGTGCCGTCATCTGATTCTTCCGGTCTCTGAATCCTCACAATCGTAGCAGTCACATTGACATGATGACACAGCTGCACCACGAATCGCAGTGCCAATCGATCATCAATCCCGCCAAAGAAGGGCATAAACACATGTTGCCCAGAGCCAGGGGAGAAAGACGCCGACGACCCGAATCCGCGATCCACAAAGACCGCAACGTCGGCGCGCGATTCGGAGAAGACCCGTCGGACAAAGTGAGTGTACATGGGTGATCCTTGAGTTTCTGAACCAAAGATCCCTTCAAACGGCGAATGGGCGACGGCAGACGTGGTCCGCGTAAGGCCCTCTTTCTCCGCGTCGGATGGTGCCGGGTCGATCAGGGACCCAGAGCTTCCGACAGGAGGTACAGTCCACGGCAGGATGATGAGCTCCGATCCGAGCTCTTCGGCATGTTCCACCACGGAGGCAGGGAACGAGTCCTGCCCGACGATGGCGATGTGCGGGTCAACCTCAAGGCCTCGAAGACGTCCAAACTGGCGGTACAGCTGAAGTGCGTCGTCGGTGAGGAGAAGCTGATCCCTCTCGGCGGATTGCATGACGGAGAACGTCCGCCCAGTAAGTTCAATCAGCTTGAGCGCATCCACATGGATCGAGGTACTGGGTTGATCGTGCGAGAGGGTGGGAAGCACTTCAGTCCCTGGCACCGGCGCTGACTTGACCGACTCGTGCGAAGTGTCGGCTTCCGAATGTTTACCCAGCTTGCTCGTAGACTTTGCCGCGACTAGTCCGGAACTTGGGGACGGCGGTTCCAGCATCTGACTCAAGAACATCACCGCAGCGAGATGCTCCATCTTTTGAAGGACGACCAAGAACTTTGTGACTTGTTCTTTGCCGCCAGTCGCCTGAACAAGCCCAATTGCCCCACTTGAGCCTTTTTCTGTGTCTTTTACGTCCCTTCGAGTGAGCTTCGATCCGCGGTCACGCACGCTCTCCGGGTAGATGAGCAGGGTGAACGGCGTGGTGATGAAGGTGAGGACCAGAGCTACGACCACAAACATTGAGAACAGACGTTGGTCGATGATCCCTGCAGACAGACCGACATTCAGGACAATGAGCTCGACAAGACTGCGCGTGGATCAGCATTGTTTCTTGAGAATATCCCTGCAGCTAGAGCGTCCCTCAAAAACACTAGTGCAGCAGACTCACCCTTTGCAGGACATGAGCATCCCGATCGCGCCGCTCTCCCTCTTGTTGTAGCCGAGCAGTTTTGCCATACCGGCACATCCTCCAAACTTGCCGACCCACGCAATACTGCACAGGGCAATAATATATCCCCAGATTTTGCCCGTGTTCAGCAGACCCAGGTTGGTAGACAGTCCAGAAAGCACAAAGTACTATATCGCGTCAATACGGCAAGAATCGACGTAAGGGGAACCTACGATGGGCAAGAAGAGCATTGCGACGAGGTCGTCGATCTTTTCGACGAGCGCGATGGCAAATCCGCCTTCATGCGGGATGATCAGTCCGGCGAGGAAGGCGCCGAAGATCGGGTGAACGCCTGGACAATCGTTAGCAACGTACACGACGACGAGATGAGCGACACCCAGTAGGGCAAGTCAATGAGACAAGGCGCTGGGTGGGCTGAATGGCAACAGTCGCCAAGGGGAGTTGAATCCAAACTCACCAATGATACCCGTCACGAAAGCCGAAGCAAACACAATCAAAAGGGTCAAGACCATGATCCCTGGAGTGGGCCCTCCGTGGCTAAGGCTGCCTGACCGCCTGCAGAGCCAGACGAATATCCGTCGAATTGGCCAGAGCAGAATAATTGCCCATCCGACCGCACAGAGCAGAACGTATACGGCCGTGACGCCTGAATTGGCATTGACTAATGCCAGTGTGAGGGCGAGCAGGACCCAGCCGACGACATCGTTTCCCACTCCAGCCGCTAGGACGACGACGCCGACGGTGGTATCGAGGAGCTTGGTCGCCGTTAGGATTCGGCAGAGGACGGGGAAAGCCGTGATAGCCATGGCGACGCCGACAAAGAGGAGGAAATGGCCAAAGGTGACTTTATCACTCTCGACAAAGTTGTTGTACACTGGCACAGCGATTGCCGAGCCGAGGCCAAAGGGCACTACCATACCGGCGAGAGAGATGAGCGCGGCACTGCGGCCGTTGCGCTTCATGATCCCCACGTCGACTTCGAGGCCTACGAGGAAGAGGAAGAGGATCAAGCCGATATTTGCCACGAGGTTGAGATACGACACGGACAAGGTAGGGAAGATATGCGCGGTGAAGTTGGGGATGCGGCCCATCACGGTGGGGCCGAGGATGATGCCGCCGATGACTTCGGCGATGACTTTCGGCTGCTTCATGAATGCGAAGAGGTAGCCGAGACCCTGTGTGAAGACGATGATGATGAACAGCTGGATGATGAAGAGGGTGATTGGCTGGACGACATGAGCATCGGAAGCACAGGGAGGACAGGACGTACATTGGTCGAATCGACTTTGGTAGGATCGAGGCCGGTGATGACGGATTCCTGCGGGCGTCAGGCTCGTGATGCTGTCTGTGGAGGCGACTTACAGAGATGGACCGGCTCATCATCGAGTGGCCGACGCGCGCCGCCCCGCCGGCGACCGTGTTGTATAGCGACATGTCGGTCGACAGGAGCGGGCAGGATATGCTCTGGTGCTAGGAGAGAATGCGAGCGATATGCGCGAATGCGCGAAAGCAAGCGATACGTGGGCTGGAATCAAGGGAAATGCTCGAGGCGAGTAGCGCGACCTCCTGAGCGAGTAACAGCAAGCGCCAAGTGTTGAGCGAGTAGCAGCAGGGGACAAGCGGATGTGACTGCAAGTCGGGAACTGTAGTGTTAAATATCAGCACTCGCCCATCAGCCGCCACCGCGACTTGCCTGTCCGCGAGCCCAGGTGATCACCGACTATCTCGGGTCGATCGACAAAGGAGGGACGTGATGGCCTGGCGACAGTACAGGCTACGGAGTACGGGGTGCGTGGTACAGGCTACAGCGCCGGCGGGAGTGCTGGGCAGCCGATCAGCACGGGGCGCGGGGCGGGCGAGGCGGAGGGCGTAGGGCTCACAGGTCGTCGGCTGGGAGTTGGCCCGTCCAGCGGGTGTGTGCGGTGGGTACGGATTCGGGAGGCGGGAGGCGAGGAGGTGTGAGGCGAGGAGGTGTGGTGGGTTGTGGGAGGGGTTGGAAGCGGGTGATGCAAGAGGTTGGACGGAGACACGACGTACACTCGACGCAGACGGAGACGGCGAGATGGGAATCCGGGGCGAGGACGGACGGAGACAGTCTTGGCACTGCCTGCTTGCTTCGTTGTTGCTGCGCTCAGTCCTTGCTTCGTCGACCAAATTCGACGCTGGGGCGCTCGTCGCCTCGTACTCGCGTGACAGAGAGAGTGACGATCCCTGGTGGGTGGGTGGATGGATGGGTGGGTGATGAATGGACGAATAGACGGATGTGTGATGGGTGGATGATACAGTGTCAAAGCGAGCCAAGCCAATGTGAGACACGAGACGAGGGCGGGCACACGTTGCCACCGAACCCGGCTGGACTACGATGGATGACCCTTACGGGTGTGGGCTGTTACTACGCGGGATTACCATTCGACTCTATTGTTCTTGGCAACTACGATGATTACGATGCGTCGCGGACGCGTCCTACTACGGAAGGACGAGATGAAACCCCATGCTCTCGCCGTGCTGTGACGTCTCTCAACATCCTCTCAACACGCTCTGACGCTCTCTCAACGCTCCCCACGCTCTCATTATACTCTCTTCTCAACACGCTCTCATTATGCTCTCTCGTACGCTCACGCTCAGTTTCAACGCGCACGCGCGAACGTGGATCGTGAAGCGCCAGGGATACATGCACGCTGCCCACACGCCGCAACAGACATGACGCTCGACTGCCGCTGAACTGTATTACACGTCTCGTCGATCCCATGGCCAGCACACGTCCCCAGGAGCATATTCATTTTTGCCTCCCTAGCGCGATTTAAACTCGTCTCTCCCTGCGCGACACCGTTTCACCGTGTTGCATGTAGAGTGGTCCATGGGATGGGCTTGGTACATGAATGCACAGAGTCATAGATTCAGAGTCACAGGTTCATGGATTCATAGATCCATAGACTCCCGGATCGATTCATGGACACGGATTCACACACAGGTCATTCAGTCACGAATTCACACAGGTCAGCAACGAATCCCATCCACGCAACCTCCCACTCCCCCCACAGCTAGAACAACAGTGTGATTCATGCGATGCTACCAAGCGTGGCTATAGACGTGAGATCTGCACATTACACGGCCACCTGCGGGGCCAAGACCATTCAATCATCACACGTCCACCTCCCACACCGTCACCATCACCTCCCACGCCGTCACCATCACCTCCCACACAGTCACCATCCACCCAGGCCATCACCATCCACCCAGGCCGTACTATAACATCGCGGCCGCCACCACACCAGCCACAGCCAGCGCACCACCCCACATGCCCAGCTCCGTGCGGCTGCCTGAACTGCTGCTACTACTGCCGCTGCCGCTGCCGCTCGAGCTGCTATTGTCACCGCCGCTCGAGCTGCCAGTGCCACTGCCGCCAGTCCCGTTGTTGGTGGTCGCACTGCCTGCTGTCGACGTCCCGTTGGACACCGAGCCCGCGTCGCCGCTCAGAGCCGCAAAGCCTACAGCTGACGGGTCGTATCGGAAGACCGAATAGACGTTCTTGAGGAACGACGCGCCGACGATCCACGAGATGGGTGAGGATGACCCCCTGGCCAGTCTGTCAGCTCCATAACACGACTTGAATGCTCAACCGCGAAAGCGCCACTCACAGGTCCATGTCGTAAATGGCTCCCGTACACAAGCTCGTGTCTTCGGTGAACGAACCGAGGTTAAAGTCGGCGTTGGAAACGCTGTATGACAGACCGCCAAACTGCAACGAAAGAGATACTTCGGTCGAGCACGGATACTGCCAGTAGCCCTCGTACCCCGTCGAAGCGTCCATCTCCTTGGCATCACTGATCAGTGCGTAAATGGCCTGAGCATCGGTAGTGGGGACACCGATCAGGGTGGTGCCAGTGTCAATCGCAGCTTCTCGGTCGCTCTAAACCCATCGTCAGCCGCCTTCTAGACCTCCCGAGTGACCCCAACTTACAATGTCAGAGACGCTCGAATTCTGCACGGTGATGGCTTGCACAGGAACACGCCAGTAGTCAAGGTCGCTGCTACCGATGGAAATGTAATTCACGTCGCCGGTATACTTGCTGGTATCGAGCCCACTGCGTGCGTTAGTTCGGTTTGGCATTGCACAAAAGGTTCTCACCCCATGGTAAACACTCCGCCGTCCGTCTCAACATCCGTAGCAGACGCGTCGCCCCGATACCGCTGGAGGAAGAAGCCCATCTCGGCCGTGCTCCATGACCCGCTTAATGCGAGAGCCTCCCAGAATGGCGTTGCACCACTTTGAGCAATGCTCTTCCATGCGAGGCCCATCAAACCGGAGAGGGGCGTTGAGATCAGCTGTGCCGAGGTGTCATTGACGACGGCTGTCCTCGTCAGTCAGGTACGCGGTGGATTCAAGGCTAGACTCACCAAAGGTCTGGCCGGTGATGGTGAAACCAGCCATTTCAACGGTATCCGTAGCCAAGAAGCCTTCTGCTTCGCCAGAGCCATATGTGATGTCAAAGGCAGTGAAGCTAGTCGAGTACGTCGACGACGAGGACTCGTCAAACACGGTCGAGGTACCGCAGGTCTCGGTCGTGCATCCAGTTCCGGCGACCCAGCTGTGTGGCTGATCAACAAAGACCTTTTGCAGCACAACAAGCTTAGCAAGGGACGTACAGGTCGGCCGAGCCGGTATCGAGAATGAGCCAGAAATCTTGTGCTGGTGTGCTGCCGTAGTCAGCCGCGTTGTCTGGGCTGTTGTGACTCTGTGGTGAGGATACATACCCTATCGACACCTGGCCGGAATAGCTAGCATCGATGCCATTGTCTGTCAACCTGGGACTATCAGCTCCAAATCCCGTGGCACTGCTGCAACTGCGACTTGACGCGAAGAGACGGTGTGCGCGAGTAGAGTGAAAGTGGCTTGCAACTCACTCGACGCTCCCTGTAGCCCTCTTCTGTAACACGTCTTCGTGATCCCGCCTGTAGAGCTCCAAGCCCCGCTCTCCCAGATGCTTCGCATACTTGTTTCGCAGAGTTTGGGCCTGCGCCTTGAGCCAGTCTCGTCGCACATTCAGATCAGGATGATACTGCCTCGAAACGTGGTGGACAAGGGGGATGCGCAGCGGTGCGGGGTTGGGCTGGGGTTGTGGATCCGGAGCAGCGGCGGGTGCTGGCACGGCAAGGAGTGTGGGGAGGAATGGGAGCACTGCTAATGCGAGTGCTGGGAGCATAGTGGGTAGAAGGCGCGATGCCGAATCGAGGCAGCTCTCGACGAAGAGGGGAAACTGTGGCAATTGGGGGACAACGGTAGTGTTTGGCGGTTTGGCGTTTACGCTTTGGCGATGTTTTCTGGTAGATCGCCACTGAGCAGTTGTTGTGCGTGTCTATGTATGTACGATGCAGTGTTGTCCGGGTGGCAAGGGAGACGTGGAAAGGTCAAAGGTGATGACGATGTGGATTATAAACGCATGCTACGGACGACGCTTGGCTCGGTCAGGCGGTGACGCACGGTTGTCGTGGCGAGTAGTGACAGGTGACGGGAGGCGAGTGCGAGCCGGGGTAGAGCTGCGCAAACGGGGATGGGAGATGTCACAAGTCGGCCACAGCAGCTCAACCCAAGAGGGCAACGAGAGGGGGGGAGAACAGAGGGAAGAAAGAGCCGCAGTCTGAGGATGAAGGAGAGAGGAAAAAAAAGAAACAAAAGGCGATGCCAGGGAAAGAAAGAAAAGAAAGGAAGGAAGGAAGAGAGAGAGGGAACACTGGGCCACTCAGGGTAAACATATACACTTTTGAACCTGTCCCGCAGTCTTGTGGGATCCTTGGCGTCGACCAGTTGTCTCCCAGTGAGTAACCCCCAAAGCTCCGGCTGTGTCTCTCCTCCACGGACATGTCTGATTCGGCAATCCGGGCAGAAGCATCCACCCACTGCCGACTGAAACGGCCGTCTCAGACATACGTGGTATGGTCTAGACATATACGTGGTATGGTCTGACTTTGCACCGATGTGGCCGCATCACTGGTCGGTCGCAGCGCGCAGCTTGATCGCAGCATGGCCGAGAACAGCTTTCGGTGGCGACGGAGACGGTAGAAGCATCAGACACGTACTCGGTCATGCCACTTGTGCGAGAACTCTCGCACTTCTTAGGGTGGGATGGAACCCGGGCGCAAACATGCTTGTCGAGTCCTGAGTCCGCTTGTCATGTCCTGACTTGATGCCAAAGACGTGTAGTCATCCTTGGCATGCTCGGCCTCGAGAAACTCCTACATGTATGCACGGGCGTCGGTTACTGTCATTGACGCGATCAAAGCACCCAGACCAACAAATCACCCAGGCGGGCAAACAGCATTTGCTGCGCACGTCTCAGACGCCGAATTCAGACGCCGAACGGACAACGGCCTCGCAATGATACACCGACCACATCCCAGATTCGCATCACGCGTTTGATCCCCTAGTCCAAAGCCAGATGGAAATCTCACATTGAAACATTAGTCGTTGAACATTGTTTCTGCAATAAGGGTTCCAAAGCCATTCACCTTGGCCTCCTCTGTAAGCTTCCAAGAATCGAACGTGAGCGTGCAAGGAAGGATTCAGTGTCTCCTTGCTAAGGACGCGCCTTGGCTCGTCTAATTTTCTGGCCAGTCGCTTGGCTGAACGATACCGCCGCCATATCTGCCCTATGCAGCTCATTCTGCAAAGCCACATACCATCCTCTTGATCCACGAACAGATGGACAACTCTGAACCCTTCGCGAACCTCCTACACTTGCACCGATTTGCCACCCGGGTCCCCGCGTTTCTCTTCACCCGGATAAATTTTGAGATTCTGCCCAGTGTCCACAGCAAACATCAGACTAACTCGGTGCTTGATATCGACCATCCACCATGTCGATGTTAAGGACGATGTAAGTTCTCCGCCTACATCCACGTCTCATCCAGCCCTCATACCCTCTACCCTCCACTCAGCGGTCCAGTGCAGAAAGTGTCTTGTGGTCGCGCCGTACCCTTTCTTCTTTACACTCCTCTTTACACTCCTCGGTCAGGCTTTCTCTCTCCTGTCGGGTTTATCCCTCCTGCCAGATCTCTCCTTCTGCCAGGTTTCTCCCGAGTCGTCGCGAGCACATTCTCCCCCCGTATCATCAATCACCTCAGCTCAGCTGACGACTGCAGAAAACCCAAGAACGCTCGCGTCAAGCGGGCGTTGGAGAAGCGGGAACCGCAGGCGGTGGAGAATGAGAAGACGGCGCTGTTTGTCAGAGGGCAGTCGACGAGCGAGAGGGTGAGGAAGGCGATGCAGGATTTGGTGAGTGCTTTTGAGCGTCACCCCTATCGGCCACGCCTTCAGCTTCGGCCTCACCCCCGTCAGCCTCTATCGGCTGCGACCCCACTGCTCCTGGGCCCTCTGCGCCCGTTTCATGGCTGTTGCCTTCTGAATCTCTCGTCATCAACACCATCATTCTTGTGGCCCACACGTCATCGCGCTTTTCCTCTTCTCCTCGCAGTTGTGTTCCCACTTCCTCCCGTAGCTTTACCTCCCAATAAGAGCAGGCATAGCTTGCAGCATAGCTTGCACTCCCCAAGGAGGCATATTGAACTCATTCGGCCTGCAGTACGCCTTGAAACGCCCGCACGCCATCAACTTTTCGCGCAAAAACGACATCCACCCATTCGACGACGCCACCTCGCTCGAGTTCTTCGCGGCGAAGAACGACGCTTCGCTGTTCGTCACGGGCTTGCACTCGAAGAAGCGGCCGCATGATTTGGTGTTTACGAGGATGTTTGATGGGCGGGTGCTGGACATGGTCGAGGTGGGGGTGGAAGCGATCCGCACGATTGCAGAGTTTGACGTGAGTGTCTGTGTCTGCGGTGCCGTCTCCTACGCGTCTCACGACCCCCCCTGCTACCCTTCTCCTTTGGCCTGCGTCTCTCCCTGGGCCCGGACCCAGACTGTAGTCCCTGCCCTGTCGTTTCGTCTTATAGCAAAGGCATCCCAGCATCCCCTTTCGGTCCGACCCCAACTCGACAGCATTGAAGCAGGAAGGACCATCCACGCTCGAAACAAGCTGACACACTGTCCAGTCGCCGAAATCATCTCTCGGCAGCCGGCCACTGATGGTCTTCCACTCTGACCTGTTCGACACGCACCCGACGTACCAGCAGCTGAAATCGATGCTGCTTGACTTCTACGGCGGCCACCCCGTCTCGGAGATCCCCCTCAACGCCATCGAGCACGTCATGAGCGTCACTGCCGGCCCCGCATCCGACGCCGTCCCGCTGCCGCCCGTCCACCTGCGCGTCTACACCGTGAAGCTTTTGTCGTCTGGCTCCAACGCGGGCGCAGGCTCGGCGTCCGGGTCGGGGTCGGGGCCGCGCACACAGTTGACAGAGATGGGACCGTCTATCGACTTTTCCGTGCGGCGCCTGCAAGCGCCCGACGAGGACATGCTGCGCCAGGCCCTGCGGCGCCCGAAGCTCGCCAAGAGCGACGTGGAGAAGGGACTCGGGAAGAAGCGGAAGAATATCGAGACGGACGAGATGGGAGATCGCGTCGGGCGGATCCATCTGGGCAAGCAGGATCTGTCAAAGATGCAGGGAAGGAAGATGAAGGGTCTGAAAGTGAGGAAGGACAAGGCGCAGGCGCAGGCTGGTGGCGATGGCGACGACGAGTGATCTGTTGTATTTATATTTCGACTTTCTCAGCATGTCAACATGTCAGCATGGCACGGGTGCGCATTGCCAGAACCGCTGGCGCAGACTGTCAGATGCCAGTAGCAGTGTGCACGCTTATTCCAGTGTTCGCCAGTTTAGCTCGGACCGTGTCAGTACAGCCGACAACCACGGTGCACCGGGTCAGTATAGTGGAGAACCTTCAGGGATATTCGATTTATCGCAAGGCGAGGAATACAAGACATACACAGGCACCAGAGCGGCGAAGCGGTGAACGGAATCGTCCAATCTCCTGCCCCTTGGCCAACCAATCCGCCATTCATCCGCGCATTTACCCACCAAACGACCACTATCTAGTCGAGGAGCTCGAGCTGGCCAAAGGTGTTCTCAGAGGCATACAGGACGTAAAGGAAGCCTGCTCAGACATCAACAACGATGCCCTTCTGCCATTGAGAGCTCACCGTCCTCGTCCTTGTGCTCGTCGTAGATCGAGCTCATCAGGGCCGCCGTCGGAGGGAGGATGTCGTCGACAAAGATGAAGATGGCCTTCTCTGGTGCGAGCTTGATGCGCTTCCTGAGGAGGTGTCAGCGAGCAAGTCTGAGCCTCCTAGTAGCCGGAGGAGCCGCATACCTGATGACGTAGACAAACTGCCCAACAGTCAAGTCCTGATATTCATGTCAGCTGCTAGCGGGGCCTGCATCTGGCTCAAGAACGCACCGCTGGTACGAGGTACTTCTTCTTGTCGATCGTCGGGATGTCGCTCTTCTCTGCCTTTTCGCAGATGACCTGAGCGACATTAGCGCTCATCACAGCGTGACAGTCTCCAGGACAGCATCATCGCGCCGCCAGACACGCGGTATGCCGGTGCTGACACGCTATCGCAGGCCCAAACTCACAGGGATCCTGTCTGGGTACTTTTGACGAATCCGCTCAGCTTCTGCCTTGCGCTTGTCTGTTGGAAGCATAGGTATCGGATAATGACAGTCGGCGTGCAGCGTCGCGTGAGTATGGAGCAGAATGGCGGATGGAACAGGTGAGGAGGAAGGAAAGGCTTCGGTCAGCTTGGTCCCAGTCACGGCGAGGTTGACTGACCGAAGGGATGCTCATCCTTGAACTTGGAGCGGACCATGGCGCAAGTAGACTTTCTGCCGTCTGTGAGCATGCATCAGCAATCGTCCAGCATTGTGTGGTCCGTATGTTGTGTAGTGGCCAGTCAAAGGAGGAGGGTGTGGTAAGCGCGTCTCAAGGGCTGCGAGGACGGCCACAGGGCTGAATCGTATTCGGGAGGGTTTCCGAGGGAACCAAAGAGCAGGATGTTGCCGACACTCACTGGATGGATAGAGCAAGTGGACTCAAAGACTCCAGAGGATATGAGAGAGTGAGAGTAGAGAGATGAAGGAGAGAAGGTTAATGGGTGGTGGTGGTATCAGAGGTCGTTGACGCGGCGTTCGCCACCCGGCTGGCGCAGCCGATTACCCAAAGTGGAAATAGCGAGGGGTGCACGTGGCAGATATGCTTCCGCTTGCTAGAAAAGTTGGAAGAGCAACAGTTGGTTTTGCCTTGTTACGCGGCGGGCAATCATGAGTAGCCAAAAGCTCGTCAATCTCTCGAAAGGGCAGAAGAAGACAGCAGCGTGAGTGGTTATTCTTCGAGGGACCGAAGCTAAGATCTTTAGCTCGCATGGGATATCTACAAAGCAGCCACTGAGCCGAGCTCGCCGCGACAGCACTTCGTCTGCCGATTCAGCTGGGGACTACCATGCTGCGCTGCTCGCTGCGCTCAACGCACATAGTCGGGCTCTGCTCGGCCTGTCGACGGATGAGCAAGCTGAGAGTAGCGAGCAGGGTAGACGACGAATGGCGTCGTTGTCTGGATCTGAGGACCAGGGTGACGAGGACGAGGACGAGGACGACGTTGAAAGCGGAACAGAGTACCAGTCAGACGACGGATGGGGTGAGGGAGATGAGTTTGTCTCGGACAGCGAGGAAGAGGAGGTACGAAATGAGACACGAAAGACGACTGAGGCGCCTGTCCCGGAAGTCGTTTTCGCGCCTGTCGCCCGGACGGACGCGTCCCTCTTGTCAAAGGCGGAGCGCAGGGCGTTCTTGGTGAGCGGTCTCGCGTGTCGTGACTCGTGCCTCTAACGCTGACTTGAGAAGAATGGTGATTCGAGTAAGATGATGGGCATCAAAGTCGAGCACGGCTACGGCCCAAGGGCGCCGAAGCGCGCGCGCGAGATCGACGAAGTGGATGTCGAGGACCAGTCGAATCTCAAGCTAGACAAGACACTGCACGATATGCTCTTGACCACGCTTCTGCCGACTGCCTCTGCGGACACGGTACGACGGCCTGTCGACAAGCGCAACGCACTGCATGGGCGGCTGCTCGAGCTGGCCGAGATGACTCTGCCTGGAGAGGGCGCCAAGTCGGCGAAAGCGTCCGGCCTGTCCGCGCACCCCGCCAAGATCCGCACCGGGATCCTACATGCCAAAGCTAGCAAGGCGGAAAAGGCGCGCGCAGAAGCAGAGGCCGCCGGCTCGTGGGTGCGCGGCAAGGGCGGGCTTGGCGACGTTGGCAAACGCGGCCTTGGCGCAGATGGCCACGGAGGCAAGCGGAAGAGGCTGGGGCTCGGCGAGGAAGTGGACGCCGGAAAGAGGGGTATGGATGGGCGAAAGAAGGGAGAGAGGAGCAGAGGGCTCGCCATGGGTATCGGGCGCTTCGAGGGCGGCATGCTCAAACTCAGCGAGCGGGATATCGCCAGAGGCAATGCAGAGCCAAGAGGCGGCTTCAGGGGCAAGCGCGGCCGAGGTGGTCGAGGCGGTCGCGGTGGTCGCGGAGGAGGCGGTCGAGGCGGTCGAGGCGGTCGAGGCGGCAGGCGGTAACGTACACACTGCATCCTGGACACTCTAGCCCTGGACATTGCACCCTGTATACTCACTATGCATGTCATAGCTTGGGCCGTGCCTAGGCAGATAGTCCAGGACGCACGCGACGTTTGTGATGCTCCGTGCCGTGCTAAGGCAACTCCTGGTCTCGCCACTTATCAGAACCAGTTCGCCGCAGACGCAAGAAGGGGAACGGGGTACGAGAGCACAGTGCTTCCCGTGACACAGCGTGCCACGCACCCTTTGAGGTGCCGATAACGAACGCAAGGACTGCCTAAGCCGAGTGTGCTTCGCGATCGTTCACTGAACGCGAGATCATCAGTAACGCCACGCCGTTGACTATAACAAGAGCAGCACGGACTCGGTGAGAAGCCCAGACCGTCATGCCGCACGGCCACGGCTGCTATATTCTTGCATATGCACCTCCCTTCTCGTCCGCACGGGACAACCACCTGACCCATGAGCACCACCAGGATGAGGACGAGGATAAGAATGAGACTGCGGTGCGGGGCAGCTCCTAGAGGAAAACAATTATCCAACGCGATAACGGCAGAACAATCCTTTCGAGACGGGGCCGGTCGACTTACCTTTGAACGTCGGCCAGAATTTGAGCGGATGAGCGGGAGACGAACGCGCCGAAGGGAAGGGTACAAGTTGGACACCACGGTCATCAGGTCAGAAACACTTATAGCAACACATTCTCACAAGCAGCACCTTGATCAGCTCAACGACCACATTTATCGCCTACAGCCATGGACCGCATCACCTTGTCTCTCGAGAAGATAATGGCTTACGAAAAGGGACAAACCAGACCCAGCACGGATGCCAGCGCCGACACCCCTTGCAGCCACGCCAGCTCTCCCTCTCGCCACCGCTCCCACTCCAACCCCGGCTCCCACTCCCGCTCCAGCTCCAGCTCCCAGTCCCACAACCCGGCAGCCACCGCCATGAACACCCAAACAACCTCCCTCACGCGCGAAAGCACGCGCACGGACTTGGTTTCCCCTGCTTCGGGGCAGGCACAGGCAGCACCGAGTCCGAGTCCGAGTCCGAGTCCGTGTAGTAGTGAGTGGCAAATCGCGGTTACTCCTGACAATGAACAGGCTTCGATCACAACACGAGCGCCAGCACGAGCTACTACACCGCGTCGGAGAGATCTCGGAGCCCGATTGGTTCTGATAGCCAGGTGGACGGCTGGCCAGACACAGAGGAAGAGCCTTATGGACGTGGGAGACTGAGTCACTTCCGCACGGAAGATGCCGGAGGTGTCCATTCACCCGACCCATCGCGTGGTAGGACACTCATCAGAGGGACGCGGTGGGCTCCCATTGGAACGCCAGGAACCTCGGCTTCATGGAGGACGAGTCGGCGCTCGAGCGACTGAGATGCAATATGCATTTTCTGGTGGGCCTGCCATGTGCCGTATGAACGCTGCTTGTTTGAAGCGGACACTTTCTTGAATTTGTGTCCACAGAATTATTCCCTTGGATATTCATGAAGCTAGGACGACTGCGTGGCCTGGTCGATAGGGTGAAGGCATAGAATGTTCTCGTGGACTGCTGCCCACTGGGGTGACAAGCGGTTAGCACCCACGACATCCCAGACTTACAGTACACATGCTATTCTTCGCGAGAGCGTCACACGGCTCCTTTCAAGATCAACCGGATACACTGGTCGGCTATGTCGCCGAACGTCCCCACAATGGACGGGTTGAACTGAGGGAGGTTCGCGCTCCTTTCCTGAGTGGGATGTACCTATCAATGATTACAAGCCCCAGGCATCGCACTAAAGCACGCCTCCTTCACCGAGCCCCACTCACGCGTCAATCGCCTGCTCACACGACCGCTCTCTCTCCATCTTCCACCTTTGTTCGCAAGCCTCATCGAGTCCCACGGTCTTGATTGTCGACAGTCACAGTCACAAGACCTCGCAGACGATGGCAGAGCAGCAATCGTCCATCACACGACTCCAGGACTGAAGGGTTGAAGGGCAGCCGTGCGAGCCTCATGAACGACCACCAGAAATCCTTTCGGCCGCACGCGGTCATACCGAAGACCTGGGACGTGCAGGACAGATTCCACCTTTCTGCGCTGTCTACTGACGTGTGCGGGCACTGAATAGGCGAGATAGAAGAGCCTGGATCTCAGGTCGTCTGACCACTCATCGCATCCTGTTGCAATCCGCACTCTGCGTCGCCACTCAGCCTTACAGTGCTCATACACACCCGTAATCAGTCCCTCGGAAGATGTCCAGTAGTGCACCAGACCCCTCAAAGTCTTCCGTCGCGTCGACTGTGTCAACTACGAAGACCCCGCGGCCCGCAAGTGAGTGGCGAATCCCATGCGCAGCGCTGACTGTTCAACAGTGTCATCTGGACGCAACGCCAGCACCATCGCCTCGACTGCAGCAAGTACACGTTCAAGTGTCGCTGCAAAGGCGAGTACGAGCGCCCGCTCGAGCTGGAACACCACTCATGGCACCGCCACTAATCCCAAAGACGCCAGCCGCGCCGCGCTAGGTGCTATCTTGGGCTCACGGGTATCCAAACCACCTCCGTCCAGCGGGTTCATGTCGTTCGATGACTTTGCCGGCTCTCAGGCCAGCGTGGGCTCTCAGACCAGCGCCGACGACCAAGAGGAGCGGGGCAGGACGCTCAGGAGGGGTGGAACGTAACCCTGAATAGTCCACTTCTATCCGTATGCACGAGCCTGAGATGTGATGCAATGTCATGCGGTTGTGCTTCTTGTCGCCATGATGTGCCGCCGACTGTCCAGAACGCGGACACAATTCATAGCTGCGCCTACTATCTAATCTCTACAACACCGACAAAGATCGGCGACCATACCTACCTACAGCACGTGCCGACTGAGTTCACGGAAGGGGCTCATCAGACAGGATCGAAAAGGTAGCACGAGCTACAGTAATATTCAACACAGCGCCAGCTCCAGCCTCCCGCTTGTTCGCAGCATGCGCATCTCGTGGTGCTCAAAGCAGACGACAGGGTTTCCACGCTTCGTAGGGCGGAAGCACTGGGGCATGCGCTACGCCATCGTTCCGCTCCAAGTCGGCTCGAGAAGCCCTCATCGAAGTCCCTTAGTCAGCGCGTCTCATGCGTCCTTTGCAGCTGGTTTGAATTTCAGCTCTGTAGGCTTCTCGTTACGATCGTCCGAAGACCGCGCGTCAGCGGCTCGGCGGCGAGACAGTCTCATATGTTGCTGTCTTGCATACTTGTGCCGGTGATGCCAGTACCTATTTTCGCCATTGCTTGCAGTACGCTTTCTGCAATTACATACAGTACACCTCTTTCCAATCAAGGCGAATACTTGCTCCCCGATGACATTTTCAGACTCCTCATCCCACGCATCTACCACTCCCTCCTCCGATGCTCACCGCTCTGACGTGCCATCCTCTAGTTCAGCCACCAACGAACCCTCGTCTACGAGCGCAAACAAAGGAGCCCAGGGATCCCAGAGCTCTACGGGCGACACCACTGGACCGGCGTCCACAGGAAACACGACCGGAACCCAGACCCAGAAAACCGATACACCACGCAAGGTCACATTCGCGGGTGGGTGGCAAATTCTGACGAAGACTTCAGCTGACGCTCTGGATCAGCTGACGTAGCTGACACGCACGGAAGGGTTTCAAGACTCTCCCGCAGCGGGAAGAGCAGCCCTACTAGCAGTTCTTCAGGGGGGAGCGGCAAACCCCCATCTCGGGGGAGCACTCGCCAGTCTGACCCGCGTCCTGCCGGGTCGAGCTTGTCCTTGGCTCATCGGACAAATTCCAGACAGCCTTGATGAGCAGATTGGCCGACACAGTCTGCGGGTGACTAGTGGCTAGTATCTAGAGATATCAAACATACGCGACGCATGAGATGCATGAGATGCGGGAGTAGAGCCCGGATCCGGCTTCCGAAGCGGGCCTTAAATCCTTCCGATAATGCGTGTTGAGACCTCTCGGTCATCACACAAAGGGCTCTGCTTCTGCAGTCCAAGGGGATATGTAGGTTCTGAGAGCGGGAACGACGCACTGTCTCAGACAAGAATAAGCTCGTTAGCCTTGGGAGGAAAATATTTGAGTCTGCGCCTTCCTGTGCTTCCTCATATCGATGTTTGCGGTGCAATCTCTGGCGTCCTTCGTCCGGCAACCAACACGTCAATTCACTTTGACTAGACAAGTAAAATTATCCGCCTATATATACCTAGATATATTTATCGGCTGAAAATGATCCTAGCATGAGCATCAAAGCGTCTGTGTGCAGAGTTGCCTTGCCCAAGGTCGCAGCAGTTCGAAAACCCTTCGGCACAGACGTGCTATCTTGGTCACACGACGTAGTGAGGAGCGACTTATCAAATATAGCAACCACCTTTCATCGACCCCCTGAAACGGACCCGACGTCATGGTCTCGTCTTCACCCCCACCCCGCGAAGATCGAATCCCAGAGGGGCTCCTCCCGGAGAATGCAAGATTGCTAGACCGCTGAGACCTCTGCCCACACCCCCTCTTGGATTGACTGCGGGTGGAGAGGGAAGTTTCGATGTCGTGCGCCGAAGACCAACGCTTGGTCCTCCTCTTCGTCTTGCACTGCCTCCTGCGATCCGACTCCGCTTCCAGGACTTGACGTACCCTGTGCCGTTGCCAAGGGGATCTCTTTCAGCGTTTGGTATATATACTCTTGTACCTTCTACTCGTCCACAACCTGCAATCGCAAGTTGCACATCTTTCAACAACTCGACCAACTCAACCATGACTGCTAAAACAACAATGACCATCACGGTCCCTGACGATGCGGCCACGGCGACGTCCAGTAGCGCGACTTCCGACGTCTGTGAGTGCTACTTTCTCATCAGCCAGAATCGATGCCCCAAAGTACACTACAGCCTCGTCTGGGGTTTCGCTGACACGCTTGACAGCACCGACGACCGAAAGCGATTTTTGCCACTCGGCGACCTGCGACTCTGCATCCAGGAGCGACTCGCTGCTCTCTCCACTCACCTCTGGGTTCTCAGAGACCGACGACGACTCGGAGGTATTCGAATGGGATTCGAGCTCCAAGTGGTCACAGTCGTTCTCGATGTGTTCTGAGCCGCCCTCGCCCTCGGACATGGACGATCCCGCCGCAGAGTCTTCCGGAGCGGGTGAAGAGCCTTCTAAACCGTCTTCATCGTCAGGCGCGTACGAGTTGTCGCGGGCTTTGGTATTCGCCTTTAGCCGCGATATCGAGCCCGACGGCGCCTGCGATCCCGCACGAGCGGAGACGAGGAACGCACTCCGCCGCTGGCTGCAGTACACCGTATCTAACCATGATCTCACCAACAAAGGCTCACTTGGTTCCCTGGATAGACTTGTCGAAAGCGCGCACGAGCTGGTCCTACCTGCGTCGTCTCTCGCCATCGGCCATATCTCGGCAGTAGCCGCTCCTCCGTCACGCACGGACGAGTGAAGAAGAGGCGAGTGTGATGATGCTAAATAGCGAAGCAGTATTTATGACATGCATGCGTGAAATGTGGTGCTATGCTATCAACAGACTCCTGCCGCAACGCTCGTTGCAGGTTGTCTCCTCGGTCGCTCTCATGCCTGTGTCTAGCACATACTTCCGGTGGTTTGCTTTTGAGAACCAGAGCGGTCCATGTCTTTCCCCCGCAAACATAGACTGTATTCCAGGTGCTGTCTCTCTCAGAAACGTAGCGCACTTTACGCTCCTGGGTGGTCCTTTTCCAGCTCCTGTCTCCTCAGAGACATTCTGCACCTTACGCTCCTTCCTTGGCCCCTGCAGCTCTCTTCAGCAAACAGTACTCTCCCCAGTTTCTCCCCTCTTCCAGCAGCCCGCCAGGCAGCCAAACAAGCCTCGACCACCACGCCGAACCCGCAGCGTCCAGGAATGGCTGGCAATACTCTCTCTCCCATTCCGGCTTTGACGCCCAATCTGGCTCTACTGGGTTCGGCGGGCTCGATGGCAAGTGAAGTGCGACTAGGTAATCACATGTCTGCGGATCGACCTGTCCGCGTCAACAACTGGCGGACCTCCACGGAACGAGGTGTTAAACATGAGTGAATGGGGCGATGGAAAGGGGGCCAGGGCACGGAGGAACATGAGTGAATGGGGCGATGGAATGGGGACAGGGCACGGAGGAACATGAGTGAATGGGGCGATGGAGGGGGAGAGATAACTCACATAGGTGCCTGGCTCGGCTGACGCCTTGTTCTCCCCGTTGAAGCGGCCGGGCCGGACGAGCCTCGTCTCGCTGCGGGGCCACCGTCCGCCTTGGGCCTCGCTGGGCTCCCACCGGCGCGGCATCATCCCGTCAAACTCGGTCTTGATCCACTGCACCTCGACGCCTTCTACAACCAGGTAGCTGCCAGGGTACCGATGCCATTCCGTGCCGTAACACAGGCGTATCGGCCTCTCCAGCGACTTGATGGGCGCATAGTCCCAGACGAGCGGGGCCGCCTCGCCCTTGCTGGACGGCACGTAGTTGTCCACTGCGGGGTGCGGCGCGTATCCGAGAGACGTGAGAATGTCCGGTACCGTCTGGTACTCAAAGTGATGGACGAGGTCAAAGGGCGCGTGGTAGAACTTGTGCAGCGCGACAATGCGGCTCATCGAGAGCACGCCGGGGATCAGGACGGCGAACAGGGAGAAGTTGGAGAAGACCGGGTTCTTGCTTGCCTACAGACGGTATCAGCTCGACACCGTGCGCATAACCCAGTGAGGCTAAGGGATGGAACTCGCACCTTGTAAGGCGAGTTGGTGATGGCGATATACGCTGATTCCATCCAGCCTTTGACCAGATAGATCCCCACCGCCGCATTGAAGCACAGGAGCGGGTACGCGGGGAAGAAGAACCTCTCCTCCTTGTGTGGCTGGGCGGTGAGGATCCCTAGCCAGATGTAGAACGGCAGCAGTCGCAGGATGAGCAGCGTGTACGGGCTTGTTTCGCCTGGTTTTGGCGCTTGCTGTGTCTTGCCGAGCCGCCGGCGGTCGTACTTGTACGTGATGCCCAATCCTGGCAAGGAGAGGAGAGCAAACGGCACGAGATAGTTGAAGTTGAGCGACAGATTGGCAAGGTAGTACCACCACGGTGAGGTGCCGTAGAGTTCCGGGCCGCCGGACGACGCAAAGACGTTGTATAGGAGGATATTGAGCGTCGGGAGGGTCGATCGGCCGTAGGCCCAAGAATCAACCAGGTAAACCGGGATCTGCCATGGTCAGCAGCAATCTAAGGTGCTGTACCAGGGGTGGATGCAAACGAATGAGACTTACAGCAATGCAGGCGGACAAAGTCACTGCTCGAAGAAGGGTGGACCATCGTTTCGCCCGAAGCGCTTCCCGGTCCGCTCCGACGGCCACCTCGCCACCTGTAAGGAACAGCTGCTCAAAGACGAACGGCACGCCCAGTGCAGCGCTGAATGGCCAGCCGACAATTGCACCGAGCGCAATGGCAAAAGTTGCGCGGAACGCTCTGACCTGGCCTTGGGCGGTCGACGTGGCGGGATGGAAGAACCATGATGCAGCAAGCAGAGTCGTGTACATTGTAAAGGTTGACGGGAGGAATGCTTCACAGAAATAGAGCCGTTAGTCGTCCACTTCTTAGGTACGCAGGGATGGAAAACTCACCCACACTGGCTCCCCACATGCCTGCGCTGAGCGCCATGGCAAAGAGCATGTACCTCCCTACCCGCTCATTGACGACTTCGACGACGGTGCGGAAGAATTTGGCCTCGCAAAACGACGATATTGCAGCGAGACAGAGCCGGAGTGCGAAGAATTGTTGCCGCTACATCACGGTCAGCGGGGACTGTGACGCATGGAGAGATCTCCGTGGATGAGGCGGGTGAACGGCGGACTGACCTTGCCCAGCCGGAGTATTAGTGGACCTAGATGTGCAAGAGGCCAGTGGAGCAGCACGTATGCCCAGCTTCTGACGGCGAACTGGGGCGAGAGCTCCCAGGTCTGGAAGCCCGAATTGTGCTGAAAGTAGTGCAGCGGCTCGTAAAAGTTGAACACTAGTGAAATCAGTCTCATCCCACGCTGAACAGCGGCAGAGATCGCCCAGTTGCAGTGTAAAGTAAGTGCGGATGTGAATGTAGATGTAAGTGTGAGTGCGAGTGCTCACCCTCGTCGCAGTCTGAAATGATGGCGTACATGGCCGCAGCTGTCCTAACCAACCACAACAGCCTGAACGCAGCAGACAAGCTGGGCACGATGGGCCCTCTGTTCTGCCTGCACCTTCTTCAGCAGGATAGTGGCGGGACGCACATTGGCGCACGCAACACAAGGCGACGGATTTGGGCTCACCGTCCGACCTTGTCTTGCAAGATGCCTTGGTGCCGCCTCTTCCAGCCCTGGGGGGCCATGGACCCGAATTGGTCCTTTGCCGGCTCGGCTTTTGGTGCGACAGCATTTGGCCCAGCTGTCGGTCGGCGGAACCGCACGCTCTCTGTGCCAGGCAGGGCCATCGCGGCAGTGGCCTCTTTGACGAGACGGGCGAGGACAGTTGGACAGTGTCAGACTCGACAGCAGCAGCAGTCATTCTCTCGAATCTCTGGAAACACGTCGTCGAGTGTCGTGCCTGGGGGAGAATTTCGTCGGGTGCCGATAATCTTGCCTGTGAATTACACATTATCTTGATGCTTTCTTCTACACTGCGTTGGTCGTAGCCAAACATGAAGTGGTCTATATACCCATCCGCGCCATCCAGCGACGCATCCAGCTCGAAGCTGTCTCGCCAAGTTTCAGCCGAGCAGGCCGCGTTGGCGCGGTACGAGGCGATTTTGCAGGACGAAGAGCGGTACCAGGCGCTGCAGTACCCTACTCCTGCAGACTTGCCTGGCTGCTTGTCGATTCTGTGCGTCTCTGTCCTCTCTTCGAACGCTTGCTGTGACGTCTCAGCTTCGCTGGATTTATTTGCGAGTGAGATTGGCGCTGATGTCACAGTGACGATTTCTTGCGAGGCTATTGTAAGTCCCCTCTGCGTCGCGCGGCTTTGCACTGCGAGTACCCGTATCACGAAAGACGACAAACACCAAACGCCGGGAAAATTCACAGGAGAAGTCTGAGGACGAAGAAGAGGACGATGACAGGAAGGACAAGTATGGTATCTGACATGACCCAGCCCTTGTGCCCCAACTACGCCACTTCTACCGCCACGGCACGGCGGTGAACGGCAGCCGACGCTGGGCAGAATTCAAGTACTGCCTGTTTCTCAAGTCGGAGACCGAGGAGGAGCGGCGCGAGCTGTGGATCAAGCGCAAGGCCGAGTGGTGGGCGCGGCGCAGGGTCGAGGCGTCCAGCGAGGACGTGTGGGAGATGCGCCGGTGAGTGGAGTGCACTCTCCACCTCTCCACTCGTTGCCTGGTTGCCTGGTTGCCTGGTTGCCTGGTTGCCTGGTTGCCTGGTTGCCTGGTTGCCTGGTTGCCTGGTTGCCTGGTTGCCTGGTTGCCTGGTTGCCTGGTTGCCTGGTTGCCTGGTTGCCTGGTTGCCTGGCTACCTGGTTGCCTGCATCTGCATCTGCGGCTGCAGTGGCGGGATGACTCTTAAGGCGGCTAACGGACACAGAACACCACCCGACAACTTCCCGCCATTCGATCCGCCCGACGCTGAAGAGGTCATCGACGAGATCTTGCCTGCGCCGGCATAGGCGAGGGGGTGCCAGAGCAGCACGGCGAATTTTCATAACGATGCATGTCTCTCAGTCAACGCAGGACCGACCTGAGCATCTAGCCCCGACGCGTCTAGCCTACTCCACAGGCGAGGCCGGCTGGTTCTCCTTGTCCTCGTCGCCGCTCCCTTTCCCGCCCTTCTTATTCCGCTTGCCGCCCTTGGCGCCGCCCCGGCCGCCATTCTGCGCGACCTTCTCGGCGTGCTGCGCCTTCTTCTCGGCCTTCTTCTCTTTCTTGGTCATCCGCTTGTTGGCGGTATCCTGTGAGTCAGCTCGGGTCGCTGGATGCGCAGAGGGTTATCCTAAAGAAGAGAAGAACAAAGGGGGTTGTGACAGACTAGAGTCAGCGCGACTGACGACGCGCTGGGGGACGGCTGGTGCATGACTGGTGACTGATAATCGATGACTGATGGCTGATGACTGATGACACGACTGATAACACATCTGATGACTCATGACTCATGGAAAGCTCATGTAAGACGAGGAAAGACAAACGAGCAGTGGCGACGGTGAAAGGGCTGCGTTTCTGGCTAAAAAGCAACCGGGCAAGGTTTGGACGACCGAATCGGAACTCTACTCACTGTATGATCTGTGCCCATGGCAGTTGGCCGCTCGAGACAAGGGTTAGGGGTGTAGAGAGAGCAAATGCGAGGTTATCAAGCCCGAGCCACTGTGATAAGCGGCTTTGTGTGAGAGTGTCAGAGGTGTTTTGTGTCTGACAGAAACCACTGGTGAGAGACCACTGGTCGAGTCTGACCCGAAAGAGTCTACGATTGGAGTGACTGTCGAGTCGACAAGTCGAGTGAGGTAGGTTGAGAGCGTTTGAGTGAGGTGAGTGAGGATGGGTGAGATGGATGAGGTCGAGTGAGGGTGTAGTTAAGCCCTTCTTATCCCCCTCCAACAGAAAGATCTAGCATCGCATCGCACACGCGAAAGGATCGCACCTTCTCAGCCTCGTCTGTGGCAGCACAAGCACGACGAGAGCTGTTTTCTAGTTTGCAAAACGCCGGCGGTGCATGACGCTACACAAAGGTCTGCGATGCGTAATCGTCTCGACAGCGAAATCTCCATCCTTGCATGATCGTCTCCGAGCGACTTGCACTTCCCTTTGTCATTTCTTCTCTGCCGAAGGCCGCAGTCTAGCTCAAACTGCAGCCCCGCATCGTTCTCGCTCTCGCTATCGCCCCACCCCAGCTCCACCGCCACCGCCACCGCCTCACCAGCTCCAGCTCTAGCGCTACCCAAGCCCCTACTCCAGTGCTGCCGAGCCCTACTCCAGATCCAGCGCTGCCGAGCCCTATTCCAGTGCACCAGTGCAGTTTCCAGCCCAGGCCCATGTCCCAGTTCAGCGCCAATATCCGCCCGCCGCCTAGACATGCAACCCGCTCATCCTGCCTGAAATGCCCGACTTGCCACCCACCACCGGCCAGACGACGAGCCTCCCGTCCTTACCCGCCGTCGTGACCTTGGACACCTCGCCACTCGGGCTCCACTCGTACGGCTCAATCAAGGTGATACTGTTCTGATGCACCGTGAGCAGAAGGCCATCCTGGCCTACAGCAGCCATGCCAGCCGACGACGGAGTGGCGCCTCCCGTCGATCTGGATGCGACGCCCTTCGTGTCGGCCTGGCGGAAGAGATTGAATGCCTCGTTATTGAGTCGTCCGGGACCGCCTGAAGGGACACGAGAGCCCGTATTGGAAGGTGTGAGGCCCTTGGATCCGCCAGACGCAGGGTCGTCAAGCGAGTGCGACATTGTCCAGCCAGACGACGAGCCCGAGAAGACTACAGGCTGGCAATCGTGCCCCGCAGCGATGAGCTGCGATTCAGACGTGAATGTCAAGGACAGGTATGGCAGCGCAGGGCATCGGATCGAAATGTGTGCTGTCGGCGGAGAACCAGGACCAGAAGGATACACGACGCTGACGGACGAGTCATGGCCTGATCGTCAGCTGGCCCTCGTTGCTCAACGACGCAACAACCCACCAACGTAGGCTAGCACATCACCCGAAGGCGAAAAGGCGACGTCGTGGACCCATCCTCCGTTCGGAGTGCTGAAGTCGCCACAGATGGTCCCGAACGGAAGTCGGTCTCCCCATACCGTCGGCTCAGGTCTATATTGTCAGCCATACGGTGCCACGCATACTGAAAGTGGGAAGACTGACTTGGAGTCGATACCCTTGATGAAGGCGGAAAAGACGTAGGCCTTGGCATCCGCCGCGCCAGCAGCGAGAAGCACGTTGTTGGGATGCCAGTCGATGGATAGCACAGTCGATCGTAGAGGCTTCTTGACGTGCTTGGAGACCCACCAGTTGTTCTCCTCGTCAAACGAGCACACGGCAATAGTCCTTCACGCCATGTCAGCCCAACGTCGCGGCATTGATAGCAAAATCCTGCAGTGGAAAGCTACGAGGATATAGGACTCACCTGGCACCGCTACCGACGGCAAATTTGTCTTCCTTCGGACTCCACTTGACGGATGTCGCAGCGCGGTTGATCCGCAGCAGTACCAAAGCAGGCTTCCACCCGCTCTCGGTAGGGGTCCAGACGTAGGCATTACGGTCCTGCGAGCAAGTCACAATGCGATTCGTCTCCGGTGCCCAGGAGATGGCAGTGATAAGCTTGTCGTGCTGCATGCAAGTCAGCATGGATTGGTCCGGAGTCAATGCCAGTTGGAAGGAAGACCGACCTCCGCAAGCGTTTGTTGTAGTTCCCAACCGTCGCCTTTCTTGCTGTAGATCTGCGCCTCATTGCTATTGGGCGCTACAGCCACCTCTAAATCCGAGTCAGCGTGGGCTACAACAGACATCCGCCGAGACAAGGACGACTAGGAAAGATAGACGCACGAGAGCGGTCAGGGCTAAAGGCCACGCCTGTGAGCGGCCCGAGAGAGAGTTGGTACACTTCTGGCGCGGACATTGTACGGCTAGTAGCAGGGCTGTGGATAGATGGCTAAATGGGTGAGAGGACGGGTAGGCAGTCTACTCTCAAGGTGCGCTCGAGCCTGGAGATTGTCAAGAACGAGGAGAAACACGAGCGAGATATGCTGATGATGACGACAAGTCAGTCGGAGCGGAAGCAAATTGGCCGTGTGGCAGTGGTGATGTGCGACGCGAGGCGATGTCTCTTTTGGGAGGCGTTTTTGAGCACATGTAGGGCCATGGCGTGTAGAGGGTAGTCCTACTTGCCCGACTACGCTCTTCTACGACGGTGGTCTGATGGCTCTACTGTGAGAGGCGAGCTGGGACCGCCATGTCAACTGCCAATACAGCGCCAGCCAGGCAACAGGGCCAATTCCTTCCTTCACCGCCGCGTCCTTCGCCAGCCTCAACGTCAACCGCGTCTCCCTCCTGGGCCGGGTCTCCACGTGCGAGCGTGTTGAAGCGCACTCCAAGCTGGAGGCCATCTCGAGGGAGAGCGGTGACGGGAAACGTGGTGGGTCAAGTTGGGAGGGGCAAGGTCTCTCGCCCAGGAGCGGTAGGCGAGGATATTGAGCGGGATCTATCGACGTGTGAGTCCACTTTCTTCACTTTCATCATAGAGCTCCTTTGGTCCTCACTTGTCGTGTGTTGGTCGGTGTCGCTCTTGACAATGAATCGGGACCTAAGAGCACAAGCTGATATCGCACAGTGTACGTGTCGAGCGAGCGCAATAAGGGAGAGGCAAGGGGAGCTAGAGAAGCTAGAGAGGCTAGAGAGGCTAGAGAAACAAGCAGAGGATGGGGTGAGAGCATAGTGAAGACTGCTCTGGACGCGGGTGTCTTTGGAGCAGCCCTTGGCCTGTACGTAGCACCCGTCTCAAATCCAACCAGCAAGGCCCGACTGCGATCATGTCGTGGGGGCAAACTGAATCTCTCAGGACAGCATACCGTCTTGTGCATCCCAAACGACCCGAACCAGCCGCCCAGTCCCCACTTTCGGCGTCGCTTTCGGGCGAATTGAGCCAGGCTCAACGTTTACCTAAACCTCCATCCACATCCACACTCCGGTCCAGCCGCCGTTCTTCTAGATCCAAGGGATCAAACGGTTCAGGTGGGGGAGTGGGTGCGGGTGTGGGTGTCGTGCCAGAAATATTGCCGCCACCAGCGTACGAGGACACGGTTTGGAGCTATCCCGTCGACCATCGTCCCGAAGCAGCAGCAGAGGCAGAGGAACCAGACTGGGCAGGATACAGCAGCGAAGTAAGTCGACTCACTCTGGCTTCTGATCTTGTATCGATACCATTACTGACGGGTTCTAGGAGGTGGTCACTCCCGCGCAGTCTCGGGCGTCAACGCAGCGGCGATATCGCCCTTCACCAGCGGGGACTTGGAAGCAACGCAAGCGTCCTAGGGGGCGGATAGCGAGGCTAAAGCCGTCGACGTCGATCCCGTCGTTTGCGATACAGCCCGATGAGGCTTCAGGCTGTTCGTCCCCTTCCTCCCTCGCGATGCCGGAGATCTCGCACGTGTCGCGAGACCGGGTGTCTCTGGATGCAGGATGGAACGGGATGTCTCTGGAAGCAGGACGGGACGGTATAGACAGAGAAGTGATAGTCCTGGACGTAGTAGGGACTGTGTCAGGCCCAGCCGGGGACGTCGAGTGCAATCGAGAGATCGACGGCTCCGAGGCGGGTGAAGGCCGCAGTCGAGAGATTGATGGCTCCGAGGCGGGTGAAGGCGGAAGTGAGATGGGGGAAAGATTGGACGCCATGGCGAAGAGGCTGCGATACCTCGTCGAGGAAGGTCAGAGAGCACTGGCGACTGAGTGTCTGGTCCTCTCAGGCGATGATTGGGTCGAAGAAGGCACATGACGTGACTGCCTGATCACGACGGGCCGCTCTGGAACATCATCATGGTTGTCCGCTCTAGAAGCATCATCATGCCTATTCTAGCTGTGCTGGGACAGTTCAGCGGAGACGGGTCGAAGTGTATTTGACAGTTGGTAAACCATAACGACGACTTGTATGATCAGTGTAACGATTTCACGGCCAAGCTGTATCGCATTGTAGACGATTGTATAGTATACATCTGAACACTTGTATGACTGCCGTCTACAACATGGTATCAACTGCTAAACTCCCCATATCCATGCCCTTACGACAGACACCAATAATCGCGAAGCAATGTGGCGTGGACAGCGAGGCGCTTTGAGCGGTATACGCGAGCCGCGGCGGACGGGCCTGGATCGAGTCACAATCAGAGATCTAGAGGGAAACATCAGTATCGCCGCACATCACGTCTCAAGCTGGGTGTTGATATCAACGCACAGTAATCCGGCTTGCGGGCATTCACTCCGTGTTCGCCGAGTGCCAAGCTCAGGTCGTCCATTGTCAGCACGACTTTGTTACGGTCCTACAAATGAATCACATCAGCCTGGGTATCTTCCTGCAGATGGAGAACGACAGTGCCTGACAAACGGGGTGTATGTTGTGGTGGGGTGGTAGAGGGAAGATGACGGTGAAGGGGGACATGGGACGGTGAGGGGAGGGAAGTCAGGGGGGAGAGAAAGAGGGAAGAGGGAAGAGGGAAGAGGGAAGAGGGAAGAGGGAAGAGGGAAGAGGGAAGAGGGAAGAGGGAAGAGGGAAGAGGGAAGAGGGAAGAGGGAAGAGGGAAGAGGGAAGAGGGAAGAGGGAAGAGGGAAGAGGAAGAGGGAAGAGGTAAAAGGGAAGAATCAAGGAAGAAAGACGAAATGACCCACTGCGCCAGCCGCGGGCCGTCCTCTGCCCGCCGTGGTACCATTCACACGCAGCTTTGCAAAATGGTACGCATCCCTCGCGAGATCCGAAACGAACTTCTGTGCAGAGAGCGACAGCAGCCGTTTCCTACCGACGTGATCAGCGATTCCTCATTTCCGGCTTATCACCGCAGCTGACAATCTGGGATCGGAGCATTCAAAGCCTGCTCGTTGGAGATAGTACTCTGTGACTTCTTCTGGTATCTGCCTGGAGTTAGCGAGGCAACTGCGGACTGGCGATTGGAGATTTAAGAATTCAGCCAGTTGGAGGCGTTGGAGACAGTTGAAGGCTGCTGGAGGAAGCTTCAAGCTGAAAGGAAAGTGAAACGGAAAAAACGCACCAACGGCTTGTATCCATCCAACATGACGAGAAATTCCGCGAGACTTCGATCCCTCCGCGCGAGCTCTTCTTCTCTCCGCTGCGCAAACACCTGTATCATGTCTACGGCTGGCTCGACTGCTGGCTTGACATCCTCCTGTCCTCCGGCTGAACCTCCCTCGGCTGCTGGACGAGGCGGAGTAGACGGCCCAGCATCTCCGTTGGGCCGAGCATTGGCGCTCGCACTCGCATTGGCACTGGTACTGCCGGTGGCACCGCTGACAGCGCCGCCGTTATCGGTACCAGTACCATTAGGAGCATTGGGTGCCAGCTCTGTAGGCGACGAACCCGCCAGTGTCGAGGATGGATTAGACATGGCGTCGGCAAGGGCCAAGAGGATGGTTGGCTGCACATGAAATAGCTCGTCCCTTGTTGGAAGAGACAGCGGAGTGAAGCGTGGTGACGACCGTGGGAAACCTGATGGCCCCCTTGTGTCCTCCGCTAGTCACCCTCGGATCATGCACAAAAGCTCAGACCTAATTCTCCACAGCTCGCCAACCCAGCACACACTCGCTGCTTACCTCTACCCCCGAGTCTCCAGCACAAGACCGATCGTGACAAGACCCGTCGTAGCGCTGATAGTGGGAATGCGTCCGCCGTGGGGCTCTTGACATGTCGAGCTCCAACGCCGTCACCGTCACGCCGTCGCCGCCGCCGCCGCCGCCACTCGCACTTCCACTCGGATCAATCAAAACCCACGACCAACACGGCCAAGGCGGGTCGTCGTCGGCCCAGATTGACATTCGTGACTCCCCGGGACGGTCACCCACGCCCTCGGCGCCCACGCTTTCACTTTCCCCTTCTTCCCTCGACATCAACTTGCATTCAAAGTCAGATATCACTACCAGTATTACCGTCGCCAGCACCAGTACCAGCACCAGTACCAGTACCAACAGCACCAGCAGCTCTGCCACCATGTACCAGTCTCCTCCTGGGTCACTGTCGACTTCGGTGCTCGCGACCCATCCGCACCTAGGCCACTACATCTTCAACCTCCTCAATAGCTTACAATCGAGCCCGCCCCGTCCAGGTAGTCAGCATCCCCTCAGCGTGTCATCTTCTGGCGGAAGCGACGGAAGCGATGACGATCCACCAGGACCAGGTGAAGGAGAAGACCAAGACCAAGACCAAGACAGCGAGTCGGGCGAGGACCATGAGCAAAAGACGCCAAAGAAGCGCGTCGTCAGTTCGGGATCACAGCGCTCGGCACTCGGTGTGCTGGACAAGGACGCTTTAGTTAGGAAAGTTGTAGATTTACTAGACAACGAAGAGGAAGACGCGGTCAAGGATCTCTTGAAACCTTTCATGGGCGATCTCGCCAAGGTGAGTCGCACAATCGGCGATCTGGGTCCAGCTAAAGGACACCAGGATGACATCCTGATGGACCAAGTTTGCCTCGACTGCATGCATAGGCGACGGGGTGAGTGTCTGACATCTCGAACTTCATACGCGGCGCGCTTCAGAGCTTACGCGTGGGTCAGACGACGTCGAAGGGGTCCCATATGCGTCTCACCTTACGCCGAATCGCGCGCGTAGCTCTCCTGCGATCACTTCACAACCTCTTCGACCGTACACGCCAACGCGCGTTCCCTCTTTCCGCGCGCGAACTCCCCTTGGCCGACCACAGTCGCCTTCACCTGCCTTATCACCATACGGGACAGGCGGGTCGACGCCGACGTTGCCCCACGGTCCCTCGAGCCTCGGTCTCGCGTCCATCTCACCCAATATAACTCACAGTGCGCCGGGACCATCCTCGACCTCGGGATCTCCTCTCGCCTCTCCGCATATGCTCAACGCCAAGGCCGTCGATTTCAGGCCATCCGCTCGTGTCGTGACTGCGACGCTCTCGGCCGTTCCCCCAGGGTTCTCACCCAGCGATCCATGGCGTGACCTCTCACCCGAACCACCTCGCACCGCCTCACCTTTCGCCAGTGGTAGACCCATCGGCATGGCTCGAACCAATTCATCTAATCTTGCCATCGCCGCGCCGCTCTTCAGCGATCAGTCGAGCCCTTTCCATTCGCCCGTCGGCACACCACATCGAAGCACCATCAAGATGCCAGACCCATTCGCATCGCCAGCTCTGCATGCGACCAAGCCGGGCCACCGCAGTATTGTTCCGGATGAAGACGATGACGACGAGTTCTCGCCGTTCGGCAAGGGTCTACCCAGGCAGCCCAATCTGGAGTCGAGTGCCCTCAACACTGATGCGAAACCTTTCGAACCGTTTGCAAACAATAACGCTGCGGGGATTCACTTTGGCTCGTCATCGACGTTGTCTTCAAGTATGCCTCTATCGGATTCGTCCTTCTCGGGCGATTCTGGGACAGCCGCGGATCCGACAGCTCAGGAGGATAGCAATGATTTTGGCGCTGGGATGACCCCGCTCGATGTTCTATGTTCTGTCTTCACCTCGATTCCGCGGTACGACCTGGAGGAAGCGCTCGCGCGCTCTGGATACGATTTCGAAAGTGCCATGGCGTTCCTAGTCTCGCAACATACCTTGCCACGTTCCGGAGCCTCGACACCACAGCGTGTCTCGTCTCCTCGCCCGATGTTCGGAGTCGGTTCACGCGGTCCTGTGCCGTTGGCTCACACTGGACCGCGGGAAGGATACTTTTTGCAAGGCGGAAGAAGCGTCAGCGGAAATATGAGCCCTGGATGGGGAGTTGCCAATGGGGGCACAAGAAGTCCCGGTGGCCAGGCCACCCGAATGTGCAGATATTACCTTGCTGGAGAGTGCAGGCGATCAGACTGCAGGTTCAGCCATGATCTCGATCGAGCGCTCTGTCGCTTCTGGTTGAGGGGACATTGTGCTAAAGGGCCCAATTGCGAGTGAGTCGTGACGTGACGTTCTTTCAGCTAATCAGACAAGATTCTTGCATCATCTACCAAACAACTTTGATCCAAGCGCTCTATCGAATGCCATAAGCCGTGTGCAGCTGGGTACCGATGATTCAGCTCAAGCACCTGCGGGCGATTACGGCCCTCCCGACGAATTTCCCGACTTGCTGGCCGCACGTCTCGGGCGTGCGCCCCGCTTTGACCCAGCAAGGAATCGCTTCGCTAATGCAGTCAAACGAGCCCACCCAAGTCCAATCTCAATGCCCAGCGTGCAAATAACTGGTGCGCGCTTCTCGCCTGCGATCCAACAAGGTGCATATTCGCCGGGGCCTTCTGAGGCCCGGCCAGCCGCTCCAGCTGTACCCCGTGCCTCGTCGCGAATCAAGCTGCGCCCTCCGATGCTCGTACCGACCGTGCGCACCGGCCTATCCAGCAATGATCAGTACCTGGCTGCGCGAGCCACTGCTATCCGACTAGGCCATGCCCGTAATGCGTGCCTGGCGCGTGCTGCGGATGCATTCCGCCGCGGAGATGGTGCGGCTGCGAAACGGTTCTCTCGCGAGGGCAAGTCGCTGAACGAGCGTATGCTGAACGAAGGGGCCGAAGCTGCTCAGGCACTGGTACGCGATCGACGGGCGGAACTGCAGACGGCCGTGCGAGAGCGCGATGTGAACTGGAGCGACGACCCTGCCGACCGGTCCCAGCGCGGCCGGGACTGTGCGGGCGGCCTCGGCGTCGTGCTTGGCGTCGCGTCAAAGAGCGTACCAGGCGGCGACCGTCTCTCAGCGGACGAACGTACCGAATGCCTGATCGACCTGCATACGCTGCACGGGCAGGAGGGGTCGGACATTCTCGGCCAGTTCCTTGCCGAGCTGGAGAGAGAGCATTATCGCGGTTTGGCATATGTCCTCGTGGGCGAGGAGAAGCATGTGGCGTCCCAGGACCCACTGAGAGGCGCGTCCAAAGTCCGATTAGCGACGAGCGTGAAGAATAGCCTGGCGGAGTGGGGGTACGCGTGGAGCGAGAGCGGCGGAACGATCTGTGTCGATCCGTGTCGCTTCTGATCCCAAGGCTCTGTTCCGGCTCTACCTCTGTTCCAGATCTACGGTTCCTCGATTCTTACTGCGGTGAGTGCGCTTTGATAACTCTCGCGCTTTGATACTCTCGCATTGTCGTCGTCGCTGTCGAGGTGGTTGTAAAAATGTGGAAGTGTGAAAGTGTGGAAGTGTGATAGTCTGGAGGCGTGAGAGTGTGGCTGTACTGACATGGCGTAGACACTGAATTTCCGGCTCAACTTTTCAGGTCGTGCCTAAGCACCGCCTGTATACCCTCGATATGTTCGCCGTCATACAAGCCACGGCCAGCTTGCCAAATTATCAAGAGACACCATCCCAAGCCAAATCTTCCCTCCCACGTCGAAACGTCCCCTCTGAGGCGAAACCTCCTATCAGTGGAAAAGTCCTTGCAGACGAAGACCGCGCCCAAAGTCATCTCTCTCTGCGACCCCACCGCCACACCAATCTCCAAGCCATTACATCACCCTCACCATATATGTTGATATCTCCCATTCCCCCGTCCGCAATAGCAAGCATGTCGAGTTTGAAGTAGTGTTTCATCGCGTTCCTTTGTTGGTAGCAGCAGTAGTAGTACGAGAAGCGAGTAGAAAACAAGAAAGTAATACGAGAGAACATAAAGAGTAATACGAGATGAAGCTGTTCAACCACCACCACAGGACCGCAGAAGACGGAATCAAATCTCCAGGGTTATCATCGCCACCCGGGGCCGCGTTTGGTTTACCAACAGCGGTACAAGCGCTACAGAACCTCACCGCTTTGCATCCCACTTGCTTCGTCGCTCTCTTGACGGTCTGTCGTGCATAGTCGATCAGCAGGAGCAGCAGCACAGCAGTCGAGCCGGTATCATCGTATCTCGCATCGGCAATGTTCGCATCAACAGCGAATCCCTACGATGAAATCATCAGTACGTGCCGAGCGCTTTTCGTCTTGCAGCACAGCATGGCTCCTGGTCCTGCCGTGGGAGCCCTACGCCTCCATGTTCTGACATCGTGGAAATGGGACATTGTATGGGTATACCCTCTGTGGCTTATGGCTCATGGATCGTGGATTGGGGATTGGGGATTGGTGATTGGGGATGGGGGAAGGAACGCGGACGGCGGATGGGGATAGGGGATGGAGGGTGGATTGGTGATCATGGCTGGACGAGTCGTGTGCTAATGCCCTACCTAGTCAAAGCGACAGACGAGAACCTCGCATCAGAGGATTGGGCGTTGAATATCGAGGTGTGCGATAAAGTGTCTGGCGAAGGGCAGACTGGGTGAGTTTCTCGATTATGCTGTCGATTCTTCTATCCCTGCCCCTTCCTCTCCTCGCACCCTTTCCCTCTCCCGTCTTCGCTACTCCATCATCTCTCGAGCCATCTCGACGTTCCAACCACTTCACTCAGCCGTTGCGTCGTGGAAGGACAAGTATATCCGACTCCCTAGCTCCCATCTGATTGCAAAGGACCGCGCTGCGGCTGAGATGCTTGCACCGCCGAGTGGCCTTCCCGCCCTATCATCTGGAAACCGCATTGAATGGCGCTGATGCCGACGCTGTGCTAGTGCCCGGAACGCCATCGGGGCGCTGCAGAAGCGGCTTAGCCATCGGAATCCGAACGTACAGCTCTACGCTCTTGAGGTGAGTGTCTCTTGTCGCGGTATCCCGGTGCTCTGCGAGATATAGTTGGCGCTGATCCCTCCGTTCCAGCTCGCCAATACCCTCGCGCAGAACTGCGGGAAGCCTTTGCTGGAGGAATTGAGCTCGAGGGGCTGGACTGCTGCACTGGACAGGCTAGTCAACGATCGGGTCCGTCCCCCCTTCCGAAGCTGGGGATCCCAAACCAGATTCCCGGTGGTGATCCAAGCAGAAACAGTCGCTAACGGATGATGCAGACAACGGCAGCGCCGGTCAAAACAAAGGCACTGGGGTACATCAAGTCGTGGGCCAAGCAGTTCGAGGACATCGGCGACCCGAATCTTGGCATCATGGGGGAGCTGTACGACCAATTGCGCGCAAAGAGTAAGTCGTCATCAGAGCATCTAGCATGGCGTAGTAGGCTGATCGCCACGGTCAGACTTTGTCTTTGATGAGCCGGAACCTGTGCCGGAAAATACCGTGGGTCGAGCGCTTGAGGCGCCCAGCGGCTGACCGACACTCTTAGGCGGATGCCCGTCGAAGGCAGGAGGAGGAGGAACTTCAGCGTGTTCTAGAGCTCTCAAAGCAGGACAAGGGCGGTCGCGCTGGCTACCAAAGCTATCAGTCGCAGGGCCCATCGGCCTCGTCGTCATCGCAGCAGCAGCCATACGTCCCCCCCGCTCAGTCTCAGGCAGCTCACCAGCCAACCTATGCGCTCCCTGCACCGATTGTCGAGCCTGAACAACCCCTCGATATTAATACTGCGACCCGCGTGCGAGCGCTGTACACGTTCACTTCTGCCGAGATAGGAGAACTCAACTTTGAGCGGGGTGACATTATCAAGGTCTTGGACCGAGGGTTCAAGGAGTGGTGGAGAGGTGCTTGCAATGGCAATGTCGGGGTGAGTCGAGTCAAAGGCATCGTTAGACGGTGTCCACAACTTGACGTCGTCACAGATATTCCCAGTCACCTACGTAGAACCGTTACCTGAGCAGACGGCGAGGGAGCTGCAAGAGGAGGCACAGCAGGAAGCTAGGATATTTGCATCCCTGGGTGAGCCATCTGGACACGGCATTGCAGATTGGCGAGCCGTTCTGACACCCGCCATCAGGGCTGGTGGACCAGCTGTTGCAGACGCTGAAATCTATCGATCCATCCCGTGGGGATCGGCTTGATGATCGCCCAGAGATAGAGCAGATGTATCAGGAGAGCGTGGCTCTTCAGGGAGAAATCAATGCCTTGATCAAGAAGTACTCGGATCAGAAAGCGGAGCTGGATCATATGAATGCCAACTTTTTGAGGGCGATGAGGCAATATGAGGAGCTGCGCCAACCCCCCCAACAGGGTGAGTCCCCGACTTGGCCTCACCCATCACCACGTACCCATTGACCAGGCGAATCGTGCATGACCACACGTCCGCATTATCCACCCTGCCAGGGGTCGTTCGACCTTGAACTGTATTGACTCCCATATAGCGTACGGATATGCCCCTCAGCCCGATCCATACGCTGCGGCACACCAGCCTTATCCCCCTCAGCCACAACAGTCGCTGCCCAACGGCTACCCTGCGCAAGCGCAGGCGCAAGCGCAATATGCGCCGCCACACGCCCACAGCCCTTCTGTCCAGCAACTGCCACACGAGGCCTTCCCGCTTCCCCGCCCCGCTCAGCCAGGCCAACAGGTGCAGGTCCAGCCGGAAAACCAGCCCGGCGGCTTCTACACGCACGACCAACACCAAAGCTCGCGGGTCAGCCTACAGCGAGCGCCGTCTGGGGCGCCGGGGTTCCCGCCACAAAGCCCACCTCGCCAGGCTACCCAGCCCGGCGCGGCAGGCATCGGAGCGGGCGCAGACGCCGAGGCCGAGCACAAGGCGGCTTGGGACGCGTATTATGCTGCCCAAGCACAGGCGGCGCAGCAATCCCAGAGCCAGGGCCAGGCGCCGCAGTACGCCGCGCAGATACAGGGACAGGGCGGGGTGCCGGTACCGGCGCAGGTGCAGCTGCAGGGACACGGGCAGGACGCGTCAGGTGTTCAACAGCATCCACAGCAACAGCCGTACGGCGCGTCGCCGTATCCTGCCCAGCCGTATCAACCGCCCCAGCAGTACGGTGCCCCTCCCGTGGACGCGGTGGTGAATGGGCTAGGCAGGATGTCTGTGCAGGGTCAGTAGATGAAGTCATGTATGATTCTGCTCTGGCTCTTGAGGTTTACGTCCCCGCTGGCTGGCAACAGATCTCGACGAGGCATTGAGCCAGCAGCCAAGGAGGCGCGAGTGGGTGTTTGGTATGGGGGCAACGCTGTGTCGTGCGGGACATGCAGCTCTGGACTCTGGACTGCTGGCAATGGCTATGGCTATGGTAATGCCAATGGCAGTGCCAATGACAATGACAATAAGAATGACAATGGCGGATGCTTCAGGCGGATGCATCAGACTGTACAGTCGCATCACACCGTCCCTGTCAGCGGACCCCCCGCAGCCTTCTCGACATTATCCATCACCTTTGCCCGTTTCTTCCGCCTTGCCACGGCGTTGTCTGCTGATCCCGATCGCGCAGACACCGCATTGGCTCTCCTCCCTATCCCACCAGCGTTGCCCCTAGCGTCACCATTCCCGTGCCTCCGGTCTCGCTGTGGCAGGGTGACTCGGTCTTCGGCTTCGTCATCTTCGCCTTCGCCTTCGTCTGGCGAGTCGTCGTCGCGCTCGCTCTCGAGGAATCTGTCACTCTGTCAGCGAACACTTAGTCTCACGTAGCTAGCACGAGTGACGTGTGCGCTAGTGATATACCGCTGCACACTGCACTGTCTGTAGCAGATGACACTGCAGACAGATCGTTCTGCAGACCAATGATCCTGCCGACAACGCTGCCCACGCTGCGGCAGACAATGACACACGACACACGATGCAGACAGGCGAGACGACTCACATCCTGGCGATAAACTCCGCTGCTGCCTTTTCTGAAAACTCTGCATCGCGGCTGCCCCATCTCCACGACACCTTGTCGGCATCCCGATCTCGGGTACCCGGTACCGCCGTCTTTACTTTCTCGAGGTAATTCTGCCGCGCAAGGAGGTCCAGGTACTTGTCGAGATCTATTGGCGGGTCCCGAGCATCGGGCGAGGTATAGGGCAGGACTGTTTTGCGGTCTAGGTTCAGCCGACGAAGGAGGGCATGCAAGACGTCTGCGTTCATGATCAGCTGACTGGTCTGTTCGGCTCTTGAGCGTAAGCGATGGAGGTGGAGCGGCGTATCGGAATAATCGTCAGGAGGCGGACGGAGACTGGCTTTGGGAGTATGACAGTCGGTTTGGGAGTGTAGAGATCGGGAGTCTGGGGTCTTCAGAGGTGTTTGCGAACTGACCATCATCGATGGACCGGCCATAGCACAGCACCAGCGACAAGATGACAGCACGTATGCCCATCATAGCGATGTGTCCCGAAGGCGTGCCGTCTCCCTTCTCCCACTGCAGCAGCGCACCAGCATCGACCGGCTCATCGGCGTCGTCGGGGGATGAAGCCGAGGACGATGGCATGGGGAGCGCGCGCGGTTGACTCATCTCTGCGACGATCTCGCGGGGCAAAATAGAGCGGAGGATATACGTCTTGGATCCCGGCGCTGCTTCAAGTCAGCCCAGCAGTATGTATACCACTCCGACAATTATACCACCCCGACTCTATAGCAAGGACATGCGACTGGGTGCAGGAATTGCCACGCACGTCGTTTGGACCTGCCTCCAGCTCCGGCTGCGGGCCCAGCTGTGGCGCCAGCCACATCGACATCGTCTTCGTCCTCCACATCGGCGGCATCTTCGTCTCTAGCCCTTCCCTTGCCCTTGCCGCGTTGAGTTTGCGTCTGTGTCTCTGCTGCCTCCGTCCCGTCCGCCTGATGGGCACTCCTCTTCGGCAGCTCGTACAACTCCATCCCGAACGTCGATTTGAGCACCTCCTGCGCCGCCTCGAGAACCGCATTGAACGCCCGGCCTTCACTCGGCATCACTACGTTCGCCCCGCGTCAGCCGTCTGTCATTGCCCACCGACATGTGCCGCTCACCTTGCTTGACGATCTCGGCGCGGGACAGCGCACGGCGCTTGTACTCGAAGAACAGAGCCAGTCGGACAAGTTGAGAGGCGCGGTGCCTCGTTTCCTTACATCGTAGTGAGCTAGTGCAGTCTCAGAGAAGAGCTCGACCGAGCTCACACTATCCCTTGCTGTCCCGACATTGCCGTGCTGGCGAGCGGTCGATGCTTCTCCATCGGATCCTGCGCTGGCATCATGAGAGACTTGATCGTCGGGCGTGGGATGCCGGCGTTGCTGCTGGGCCTGCGTGTGACGTTGCGAGGCGCCGTTCGCACTTCTTCTCGGCGCCATAACCGTTCTCACTCGAGGGACAGTGACCTTTGCGGTCCCAGTTTGTAGGCTCGATGATTGACGAGGAAACGACAGCAAAGTCATTTCTCGACGCGTCTCTTGATGCCGACAGTTAGTCAAAGTCTCCCACGGTAGATTCAGCATCACCCTCCCTGTCAGAGACCAAAAGTCTGCTCGAATCACCCAGCAGGACTGAAGAGTGTCTACCATTAACGACGGCGGGGCACACTAGGCGACATGATGCTCTCACTACGGGCCTCCTGCTCCCGGATAGGCAGTCATCTACGCCCTTTCTCCACCTCCTCTCTGCGCCTGATGAAAGCCGATCTGAAACCTTCACGTACGTCCCCCGTCAAATTCTGCCAGAGTAGAACAGAAAGTCCAAGACTGACTGTATGCTTGTGCACTTCAGCGGAGGCGCCGACACCGATAGATTTGCTAGCTAAAATCGGCCGGAATGCGGACAAGAGACTGCAGAGTCACGCTGAGAGCTGGGCGAGTTTGAATGAGGTTTGGAAGGCGGGCGGGGCGGCCATGGAGGAGGCTGGGTTGCAGTCGAAGGAGCGGAGGTGAGTCGGATACGTCTGCTGGTCCACGCTGCCGGCGCTGGAAATATGTAGCCATCACATGCTGACCAAACGTAGGTATATCGTAGGTCATCCATTTCCTCGGTTCCAATTCCTTTCCTCCGTCCCGTAGTATTGCCCGATCACTCCTTCAGCCGTTTCCACGGTTCGCGGCATGTGAATGGCGGTTGAGCAAGGCGAACCAAGAGCTGGCAGTTCATTCCAGGTAGCCCCGGACGGAGCAAGTTGGACGACTGGATTGGTCGGACCGTGGAGACGAACGCACATCGCTGGACCGCAGCTGACATACGCAGCTCTGGGCATTTTCGCGGTACTCCCAAGGCGATTCCCCATCGCGGTTCATCCGACCTCCAAAGCCTCCAAAGAAGATCCGAGGGTACGTTTGTGCCCTCCTCCACACCGTATCAGAGCCCGTACTCGGGGAAATCCATGGAAAATTCATCGCTGATATTGCGTTTCTACTCTACGATAAAACCTTCCCCTGCCGTGATCTTGCGCATCATTCATCTCTTTGTCCTGGTCTGGACACTCCGCTCCGCCTGTCTTCTCACACAATACAATCAATGCTGGGTCTGGTTGATTTCCACGCGGCGCGTTCTGGTGTACAGGTGGGGCCCAAGTGTGCAGCATGGAATTCGGGTCAAGTAGAAATCGTAATCGTATGCAGGGTATATTTGGGCTGTCGTGATTACTTTGCATCGTCAGCATACCATGAGCTGTGCGAGTCCAGTCCATTCAGACTCACAAAGCAAGCGTCGCTTGGGAGTTACTCGTTGGACTCGACACAGAAATCCCCTCCCCCTCCCCTCTCTCGTTTCCTTGCTCCTTCCTTCCATGCCAGAACCTCTTCCTTCTACTTGCTCCCCTCGACCTCGAGCTCCTTCTTGACCCGCTCCCACTCCTCGGCATGCTTGACCTCATCCATACGTTCCCTAGCCTCTTGAGCCGCTCGCATCTCGCCCCATTTCCACGCAGCCAGCTCGCGTAGCGTGTGGCCCTCGGGCGGCGCTGTGCGGGGATTCGTCTCGTGCAGCTGGTACGCCAGCAGACCCGTAAAGATCCCCAGCAGTGGGTCCAGCGTCTTGGACAGGAGGTAGTATCGCGGCATCTCCACGAATCGGCAGGCCAAGACCAATGTACTAGCAACAGCACGGCCAAGTAAGTGCGAATAGATGGAAGATGGAGAGAGATGCAACGTCCAGGGAAATCCAAGTGGAGAGGGATTTTCGTCATTCTCCAATGCAAAATGCTGAGCTGCCGACGCCTCCAGGAACCCAACTCGACCGCGTATTTGTGTCTGCGCAATCCAAAGATCATCATCACTTGTTTGCATAGTAATATCACTACGCCAGTTGCTCTCAACATCCCAATACTTTGTGTACATCCCGACCGCGACAGCATCACCCCGTAGGCTAATCGAGTCGACTTACCGCCCGCAGCCGCCGGTCGCCGCTGCGACACCGTCCCCGTCCGAGCTCCAGCTCCACTGACGGCCACGCCTCAGTCTCGGTCGCCGCCCCGATACCTGCTTGGTGCATTAATCACCTCGCCTGGCATCAGCGCGCAAACAGGCGGCGTGGTACTGCCAACACCGAAGCCGTGACCGTGACCTCCTGTCGCGTAGTCAGCCAGCAGCGTACAACCTCAAAGGAGCACTTTGGCATCATGGTCTCCACTCGGTGAGCGTCTCCACCTCCACCCCCCTCCCCTTTCCATACTTCCCACCCCTTCTACAAATTTCCAGCCTTGGCCTCGTTCGTCGTGCTGAATTTGCAAGCAGGTCCAACTCGCAGGCCCCGGACACCCCTCCGCCACCACCTACATCCGTCCCCCTCAACGACCTCACACTCCCTGCCAGCAACGGCAACGCCAACGGCATCCCCATCGTCCAGATGACCGCTGACCTATCCAAGTCGGGTGACAGCATCATCAATACCCCGGCTGGGGATGTGCGCGTACGGCCGTATCGCTCTTCGTCGAATGCCCAGCTCAAAGCGCTCCTCACCTTCACCCCAAGAGTCGGGGCGCTCGACCGCGAGAACGTGCGGTCGCAGACCGACGAGTTTAGGGGTTTCTTCACCCTCTTTTGGATAGGTCAGTCTGACCCCCTCCCCTCCCCCCTTCCCTCTTCCCCTCCCTCTTCCCCCCTTCCTCTTTCCCCTCCCCCTTCGCTGTTGACGTCGGTCGTCCGTATCTGACTCTTGTTGTGTGGCAGGTCTTGCACTGCTCTTTATGCGAACTTCACTTCAGTCTTGGGACGAGCATAGAACACCTCTATCATGGAACTTCGGCCGGCTTATCACTCGCGACGCCTTTGTGCTAGCAATTTCCGACGGCCTGATGACAGCGACCATGTTCCTTTGCGTACCTTTTGTGAAGGCGCTCCAGTACCGCTGGTTCAGCTATTACTACATCGGCCTGGTGATTCAGCATACCTTCCAGACGTTCTATCTCGCCGCAGCCGTCTGGTGGGGGTACCACAGGCAGTGGTACTGGGTACAATCGGGATTCCTGGTCCTGCGTGAGTGCCTCATACTTCCGTCTCCTCGCCGAATGCACCAGCTGATAGGGACTACAAGACTGCCTGTCGAACCTGATGAAAGTGAGTTACGTCAACGTGTCTAGCGGCATGAAACTCACGCCGTGGCGTAGATGCATTCCTACATGGCGCATAATGGGATGCTTGCTACGGTCTTCTTCCGGCTGCAGTCGGAAAAAGCGCAGCTTGCGCAGCTGATCGACTCGCTCCCCGAGTCAAGGGAGCAGCTCCTCGAAGAAGCTGCGGCAAGGCAGAGTGAACTCGAGCGGCAGGCTGCCGGTTCTGGCAGTGCCACACCGATAGGTACGCCCGGGCTGTTCAGTTCGAGCGGAACCACAAGCTATGTCTCGGATCCGGCCGAACTGCTCAAGCGACAGCTCTCCGAGAGCATAGGCACCAGTAGCGCCACGGCGCATTCGCCTCTCGCCGATCCACAGAATCTCCGACGCCGATCCATCACCAACTTGCTAGGTGCCAGTGCTGGTTCTGGAGCTAAGAAACGTTCGCGGCCGCCGGCAACGGACGCGTTGCCACCGCCTACCTCGGACCTACCGGTCGGCACCTCGCTCGAGCCATCACACACCACCACGCCGCACGAGCCGCACGCGCCCTCACCCCTCGCATGGTCGCCTAATGAGCGCATTGCCGTCCTTGCTCGCAATATCGACATGATGGACGAGGAGCTGCGCAGTAATGGTGCCAAGGGCCTGATATGGCCGCAAAATGTCACTTATCGGCATTTCCTTGATTACCTCTTCATCCCGACCTTGGTGTACCAGCTTGAGTACCCGCGGACCAATATGTGAGTCCGGCTAGTTTTGGAGTGTGGCAGAGTCCCGCTGATACGCTGGTGCAGCATGCGCCCGTGGGTAGTGATCGAGAAGATCGCTGCGACGTTTGGCACCTTCTCCCTAATCTACCTCATCACTGAACACTACATTATGCCGTACACCCCTAAGAAGGGAGAGTCGTTGCTGCGGACCTACCTCGAGCTTGCTTTGCCAATGATGATCAACTATCTACTGTGAGTCTCTACCTTGTGGTCAGGCATGAACGTTCGTGACTGACCCAACTTAGCATCTTTTAGTTTGTCCATCTGACTGAGAAAGTGTGTGCACTGACCGAATCAGCATCATATTCGAGTGTGTCTGCACGGGCTTTGCCGAGCTCTCGTAGTGAGTCATTGACTCCCTTTCCCGATACCCGATACTCGATATCGGAATCTCGACTGGATTCCCACGAACGGCATGTAGTGGACTTGTTGCTGACGGGCGGACAGCTTTGCCGATCGAGAGTTCTACCAAGACTGGTGGAACTCGACCTCATGGGACCAGTTCTCCAGAAAGTGGAACAAACCAGTCCACGTGAGTTCCGGTTACTCATGCCTGATCAAACGATCAAACGATCTGCGATCTGCGATCCACGATCCGCGGTCCTGTAAGCTGACGTCGATCGGATGTGCCGTAGAGCTTCCTCCTGCGGCACGTGTACGCGTCGACGATGGATGGGCTGCAGCTCTCCCGCACCTCAGCGACGTTCATCACGTTTCTCCTCTCGGCGCTGTGCCACGAGCTCGTCATGGCCGTCGTGACGAAGAAGATCAGGCCGTACCTCTTCCTCATGCAGGTGAGTGCTGGTCCGGCGGATATATATCCAGCTGCGGCGGTGCGGGTGCGGAAGGGCAAGAGATGACCGCCACGCACGTAGATGGCCCAACTGCCAATGATCGCCTTGGGCAGGTTACCCGCCGTGAGGCGAAACAAGACGGTCGGCAATATCGTGTTTTGGATCGGACTGTTATCGGGTTTCCCCCTCTTGTAAGTGGATTGTCTCGCCCTTGTGCCCTCTTTTTGCTCGCTTTTTGCTCGCTTTGCTCTCTTTGCTCTCTTTGTCTCTTTGCTCTCTTTGCTCTGTTTGTGCTTCTTGCTTCTCTTCGTGCTCCTTGTATTCGGTCTCTGCAGAGGGGCAATTGCGAGCAGCCAATTGCGAGCTGCCACTGCAAACTGCTCTTACGAGCCACCATAGCACACTGACGACCTTCTCAGGGCAATCTGTTACCTCGTCTGGTAGATGTCACGGGACTGCACCGCCGCAGCCTGAATTAGATTACGAGTCGATGCATGAGCGGACGAGAGAGCAGACGAGGACACGCAGACACAGAAAGAACACGCGCAGAAGAACCAAGGCAGAAACGCAGGACGCAGAAACGCAGATACGCAGAAACGCAGAAACGCAAGCAAGCAGGCAGAAACGCAGAAACGTAAGCAGGCGGGCAGGCAGGCAGCAGACACACAAACAAGTAAAGAAGCACACGGGCCGACAAGCAGAAGCAAAGAAGCACACGGGCCGACAAGGAGACAGATGGGCAGACTGGGAGAAAGCAACGGAACGCGGCTGTCAGAGAGCGAACTACACTAGATTGCGAAATACTTGCGCCGCGTGCTAGGCGGCAATCTCCTCCCATATCGCTATGCATACAGCTGTATCTACATCGCGCGTGACCTGACCTATATGCTCGTACAGTGTACAGTCGTAGAGTTCTCTAGCCATCGGGTCGTCGGGTCATTACTGAGGATGGGTCGACAAGGGTTCAAAGACGACTACGAGAAACGCGAGAAATAGAGAAAAGCGAGAAACGCGAGAAACGCGAGACGAGCGAAACGAGCGAGACGAGACGAGTGCTGCGCAGAGGAAGCGATCGGGACAGAGGAAGCGTAGCCCAGTGTAGCGTAATGTGCGGGGCACCGACGGAGATCGATGTAGGCATAGGTCGTGAGGTCATGAGATCGACGGTAGATAGGTACATGCAGGGAACCAAGGCGGCGGAACGCGAGTGCAGCGACTCGGCTCGATCCAGCGAGACGAGGTGGCTGTTGCGGCTGGCCACAGGAGGAGACGACGGTGTATAGCGACATGGCAGCAGTCGAGGCGAGAGACCAAGAGTCGGCGACCAACGTCGACGTCGCGTTGGCGTTGGTGTTGGCGTTGCGTTAGCATTGGCGACGCGTTGGCGTTGGCGTGCCGTTGATGTGACAGTGATCCAGTTGCAAGCTCGATCGTGATAACTTTCCGGTCCTTCGATCCACAGATTCTAGTCGCTTATACGTGCATCTCTCCTCTCTTGCCCCTGCCCATTGCTCGTCGCCCTTCCGGGTTCAGCGCATTGAGCTCGTGGCGAACCGGGCGATCACTGTTCCATACTCAGAGGTCCTGCGGGGACGCTCCGTGCGAATGGAGCGATGCGGGCGAGTCCCGATCCTCGCGATAGCTGTGCTCCGAGCCGTGGGAAAGGATCGAACGAGCGTCATCGTACGTCGCCTGGCCGTGCGGAGCGTGTCGGTAGTTGTGCGGCGACGACGGGTGCTGCTGCTGCTGTTGGTGATGTTGATTTTGCTGCTGTTGTTGCTGCTGCTGTTGCTGCAACTGCAGCTGTTGGTGCTGGTGCTGGTGCTGGTGCTGCTGGTGCTGGTGGGTATCGACCGTCGGCAGGGAGCGAGACCACGTCTGGCTGGCGGGCGTCGGGTACGACCCGACATTCCACACGGGGACGAACATCTGCTGGTTGGTGTGCGACTGGGAGTGAGCCGGACCCTGGCCAGGCGGGACCGGCACGTAGTGGTACCCTGGGGGCAGATAGCCTTGCGTAGAGTGCTGGTAATTCGGCTGCGGGTACAGCGCGTACGATCTGCCACCATCGTAGGCTGGACCGACGGACGGACCTTGCGCAGAGTGCGGCGACCGCGACGAACCTGCCTCGGCAGGGGCCGTCGACGATTTTTTCGAGTCACCGCGCGAGGTCGTACCGATCGCAAGCTGCTTGGCACGAGCCGTCGCCCGGGCCTTGCCGCCGCGCTTGACTGACCCCCCGCCAGACCCCGGAGACAGCTTGGGAGACGTCGCGCTTGAAGGGGACGTGCTCCCGCCCGGTGGGTGATACCCACCACCAGCGAACCAGGTCTCGCATCCGGCCCGGATGCCCCACTTGCGCGCTCCGCCTGACTGGTCGCCGAATGGCCTCGGGAGCTTGACAAAGGCTTTGCACATGGACGTCTGGTGTCGAACGCCATTGTAAATTTTGGTCGGGTTCTGCCGGTAGTCTGCTGTGGTCAGCCATGAACATGTATGTGGCGCGCAAAGCTACACTGGAGAAAGAACAGCAGTGCTGGTGAAGGAAGGTCGTCATTGAGATGAGAAGAGGGGACAGAGACTCACAAGGGTAGCGACGCTTGATCGAGTCGGATATCTCAGACACATACAGCTGGTGTGGGGCCGGTGCGAGCAGGAGTGCTTCACCGATCAGAGCAGCGTACGACATGGGTGGACGGGGCGCGGGCAGCTCGCCCGGTGCGAGGATCGGCTCGATCTCCTTGAACTGAGCAGTCATGGCTGGGGAGAAGTAGTGCCGGAATTGGGCCTGGTGGTACGCCGAATAGACTTCTGGGTGACCGATGTGGGTAGGCGCTGACGGGGGCTGCGAGGGCGAGTTGTCGACGGGCCACGAAGCTGCGGGATAGGTATTGGAATCGTATGTCCCTGCATACGAGGTCGTGTGGAAGGAAGCCTCGTCTGTGTATCCCATGGACGAGGGGGTGATGCCGTACGAGCTCGTGTCCTGCGGAGGGTAGGCCGTCGATTGCTGGTTGTGGGTGTGGTTATTGTTGTTGCTGCTGGACATGGAATGGGCAGCGGCAAGAGAGGAAAATGCCTGTCCCTCGTGCGAGTGCGTGTGGTGTGCACTGTGCACGCTCACTGCCGTCCCAGGGGCCGAGGACGCCACCTCGGAGACAGGAGTTGGAATGACAGGGGTGGCAGGGGTGGCGAACGAGGGGTTGGGGTTGGCCACCGTTGCGGCGCGGGGACGCTCGATGAGAAGAGGAGCGTTGACGTCGTCGTTCGACTGGGTCGTCATGATGCGCCGGGGGAAGGTCGAGGGAGAGGGAGTGTTGTAGAGTACATTGCCATGGGAGAAAGTCTGCCGAAGGACGGGTCGAGGTTGAGATGACTGAGATTTCAAGTGCAGACCACCTTGGGCGTGTTGAGCGAAGACGTCGGCCTGACCGGGCACGAGGGGACCACACACTGGAGCAGCAGTGCTGCAGAAGGGGGGGGAAGGATCAGCGAATGACGATGGCTTTTGTGTACGTTGTGAGACTGGATGCAGTTTTTGTTTTGTGGTGAGAGAGAGAGAGGGAATGGAGGATGACAAAAAGCCAACAGCGAGTTGACGAGGTGACGAAGTGTGCAAGGGTCGAAAGGGGGGTCCCAGGGGCGGCGTGGCACGGCGCCCACGCGACGGCGAGGCATCACAAGAACCTTCTGGCCAAGAGCAGTGATCGTCACTCGGGCTATGCTCACCGCTCACAGCTCGCCTCTCTTGATCTGCTGGGGAGCAGCAAAGGGGGCCAGGGAACAGAGGAGCAAAGACACGAGATGACGGCTCCATGGCACAGTATCGAGGCAAGAGGGTAAAATGCCAACTCACAGCATAACCGGCTCGCTACCCAGCAGCGTCGTACCGTGGATGCCAAAGGAGGCGGGCGGTGAAGGTGAGTGGTTGTAAGCTGGCATTGGTCTACTGGCGGGAGAGGGGGTGACGGGGGGATCAAGCAGAGGTGGCCCTCGGTGCAAGAACAACGGGGTGAGCAGCTGAGCTTGGCTGGATGGCGGGGAGGACAGCGAAGGAGACGGATTGAATGTGGACGGAGTGTAGCTGCTGTGATTGTTGTTGCCGTTGCCGTGGTTGCTGTTGTTCGTCGAGTGTGTGGGTGTGGAAGAGAAATCCTCGTCGAACTGAAGAAAGGAAGAGGATGCCGGCCGACGTGGTCGCGCATTATACTTCGGCCAAGTAGCTGCAACGGGCGTGGATGGTTGCGCAAACATGTCGGAAGGGGTCGATGGTGGGATGGGCACACACGTCCGGATCCAAGGAGTGTCCGCCAGACCGACAAGGAGTGTAGGAGTGTATGCAACGGACAGTACGTTCTAGAGAGTACAACGATGAACTTTCAGAGCGTACTGTACAAGAGCAGTGAGATGGTCCACTATCGCGAGAGGGATACGGTAGGAGTGTGTGGAGGAGGGGACCACCAAGGAGAGGGAGAGCCAGCAGAATGTGTGGGGGAGGGGAAGCAGAGCTGAGGCTTATATACCACGGCGGGGCGGCCGTGAGATCAACAGCAACAAGGAGGAGGAGGAGGAGCCGAAGCCGGTGTTGATGGGGATTGTGTAAACAACAAGGCGAGCCCACTGTCCGTTTGAGATGACTATCCGGACGCAGCTAATAAGCGAAGAGCGAGGGCGACGTGAAGCCTTCAGCCGGGAGTCCGGCGCAGCGGCCCAAGGGGCGAGGTGGGGGCGTGGACGAGGTGTGCACGTATGGTTCGACCGTATCGGTGATTGCCTTGGTAGTCGCGATACGTCCCCAAGAGGCCGCTCCTGCCTCTGGGAGCGGGCTACAAACGACGCAACTCGGTCGTGGCACTGATCGGCGACGTCGGGGATTGATGTGTAAGTCCTTTTGTGTGTGCTTGTGTGTGCTTGTCGTGTGTGTGCGAGGGATGTGTGAGAGGATGTGCTCGTGTGTTACTGTGTTCGTCGTTCGTTCGCCCGCACGCACGCCTGACCCTGACGCCTTCCCTCTGACTTCGATGCCGGAAGGTCGATCTTTCCAAAACCCCCGTATCCCATCACGCAACTCGTCCATGAGGAAGAGGACGGGGACAAGCGCTCGGTCATGCTACCCTCGCCGTGTATGCCGCCGAGGCAGTAGCGGCGGCCTTGGACATGGCACCAAAAAGGGGGGTTGTGAATGTTGATCATGCGTCCATGATTGGGTTACCGTGCTCGGTCCGGTCGGCCAAACTCCGCCCATGCCCACCGCTAGACTGGCTCATCCTCGAACGTCGCCTGTCACTGCCGCTCGTGCTAGGTCCTGTCGGGAGCTCGTCGATAGCCCTGAACCTAAGAGGCGAGGAACCATCAATGTTTGATCACCATGGCGGACACTTGTTGGACACTCCGACGGCGACCTTCGCGCATAGGTCGACCATCCCATGACATGCGCGATCATGGTACGACAGGAAAGAGCCGATTCATAGCACCTCCAGGAGGTGTGTCGCAACCTGTTCAAGCCAACATCACGCCATTCTGATGTTGCTTTTGTCGGTGCCACTCTTGTTGTTTTCTGTGACGCGCGGCCGAAACCAGGCACGAAACACCCCCTGAGGGATCAGCGTTTCAGCCACAGCGTACGTACGGTGTGGTTCCGCATCCCTTGTCCCGTGTACCGGGTTTCGGTTGTCCCTGTACCGGATTTCGGCTCCTCCCACCCAGGGACAGGTGCTTGACACCCGTCACTCGACTGTCTGTCCCTCTGAGCGGGGTTTCGATGACCGCAGCTGACCCTCTATAGACTGATGCGAATGCTTAGGGGCAGCACTGAGGTCCCATTGAGCCACATGATCGACGGGCCAACTTGCCCTGCGGCATCAAGAACGGCGACCCAGGCGGCCGAGAGGCCGAGCGCGATCTTTGACCGCTCGCCGCTCACCGCCTCCTACCCCGGTTGGATGGGGAGGTTGGTCAGTCGATTGACCGCTGATCGTCAAGTGCCTCGGGTTCCATGTGCCATGTGCCGCGTGCCATGTACCGTGTGCCTCTTCACACCTCGGGTGGACAAGATCCGCGCCAATGAGCTGCGTGGGACCTCTTGTACTGATCTGGGTCTTCGGAGACGATAGTCCCCCTCTTCAATCGATTGTGGGTATCGCAATAAGCTATGGACTCGTGCGCGCACACCTCGCGACCGCGTAGATAAACGATACGGGACGAGACGGGAGAGAAGAAAGAAGAAAGAAAGAGGGGATAGTGCAGATAGGCATGCCACGTGATACCCATGTGCCTCGTCAAAGTGACAAGCGCCAGCCTTTCGGGCTTCAGGAGAGCAACTGGCTCGTCTCATCTATTATCTAATAATGTCTAGTGTTTCCAGTCGCGAAGCGTTCCGCCTCGCACTGGCTCAGGCATCCGTTGCGCCAGAGCTCTCCGTCTTGCCGGTCGCGCGCGATCGTCTCGTCCGGTGACTCCAGAGGAACAGCAACGAGACCGCCACGCCGAGCGCGCTCATCCCGATCCCGACGTACATTGCGCTTCTGTAGCCTTTCAAGATGTCGGCGGGCGTCGTGCCCCCGTTGTTCGTGTAGGTCTCGGCGGTGCCTGCGAAGCCAAGGGCGAGAGAGATCGAGTAGTTGACGACGGTGCTGACGACGGATGCGGCCATCCCTTGCTGGTCTCGCGGCATGGCGTTGCTGAGGAGGATGGTGCCAGAGGGGAACGACATGTCCTACCACGCTCGTCAGCTCATACATCCCTCCATTGCATGGTTGCTGCGTGCTGCTCCTTTTGCGCCCATGCCCATGCCGTTTGACGCTCTGCTGTCCCTGTACTCCCTACATTTCTCGGCGAAGAATGGGAAGACGGGGAGGGGAGAAGAGTTGTACAGAAAGTCGTCGGAGACAGGTCGTGGGCAGAAAGTCGTCACTCACCATTCCGAAGGGCATGATGAGGACAGAGATAAACATCTGGATCCAGTATGTCTGCTCAACCGGCATCGTCGCGGAGAGGATACTGCCGACCATGAACGCTGTCATGGACACGCACATGACGTACGAGGGCGGGACGCGGCTGAGGATGAAGCCCGTTGCGAGAGCGGCGCACAGACCCGAGATTGTTACGGGGCTAAAGTAGGCGGTGACCAGCAGTGGCGAGGCGCCGCGCAGCACCTCCAACACCTGCCACATGTAGTACACCCAGATACCGAAGCTGCCCCACCCGCCGGCCATGCACGCCAGGCTGAAGAGCGTGTCGTGTGAGAAATGTTTCAGTTCGAGCAGCGGCCGCTCGGCGCGGGTCTCTATCCATCCAAACAGGGCCATCAGGAGGACGCCAAGGATGAGCAGGACGTAGGTGTATGGCGTGGTCCAGCCGACGAGCGGGCCCTGGTTCCACGCAATGTTGAACAGGACGAGGCCGGACACACCGGCGAGGGTGCCGTAAATGTCGAACATGGTGGACCGAATCGGGCGTTCCATGTCTTCGTCTAGCGGGATCGCGAGCAGGCTGGCAACGGCGAGAGCGACACAGACGACGGCCGTTGTCCAATACGCCCAAGGCCACCAGGCGAGCTCGGCAAACAGACTTGCAAAGAGCGCACCAAAGATGAACCCGCTGGGTGCCGTCGCACCAAAGAAACTGAAGACCATATCCTTCCTTGGGCCAGGCTCATACGCCCTCCCCAGTAGCGCGATGGCGTTGGGTAACAGAATGGCCGGGCCGATCCCCTGGAATGCGCGGCTGACGTCGAATAGAATCTGGCCAGAGTAGACGGAGACGCCAGCGATGGCCGACCAGACAGCGTACCAGATCCAGCCAATGATGAACAGTTTCCGATGACCAAAGATATCGCCCAGCCGCCCGGCGAACAGGATAAACGTGCCGACCGTGAGACTGTACCCCGCAGCAGCCCAGCTGAGCTGGACAGAGTTCGTGCCAAAGCTATCGCCAATGATGTGCAGCGGCGCAATGGCCTGACCAAGCCCAGCCTGGGTCATGAGTTGGGCCATACATATCGTCGCGACGAATGCGATCTCGCGAGGCAAGCCATGGGGCCGGCGATGGACGTCCGCATCCCTGGGAGTGACAAGCGAGGGCTCCGACTGACTGAACTCGAGAGCTGACGAGTCGTTGGCCACGTCGGTGGAAGACATTCTACGTCACAGACGGTTAGGGCTGCGAGATCCACAGATGTCGGAAACAGAGACGGGAACACGTACAACTTCTCCATCGTGTTGATCCGCAGTCACACCTTGAGTGCGACACAGCTTGGTCTATATGTATAGTAGAGACCAGAATCGAGAATTGAACGTTCGCACGTCGCAAACAAATATGGTTCTCATATACAGAATCGCAGGTGTTGTAGAAACACACCAAAAACCTGCCGAGTTGCCGCAGTTCAATTTGCCGCACACAAAGAGCCGATCGGCGGCGCGTTCGCTGAGATAACCATTCCCACGGCTACACGGCCTTGTAATCACCGGCTGGCCACAATGCATTGTAGATTACGTCTCTAGAGTGACGACGTGGCTCTCTCTGCTCTCCCGTCGCCCTCCACATCGCCGGAATCCAAGGCATCATCGTCGTCGTCCAGCGGATCTCGCCAGACGGCACCCACTATGTTGGGATTTGGAGTCGGGTTGTCGTCCTCGTCACCACCTCTTGGCTCTGGGCTGACTCCCGGCGACCGGCTGGGCCCTCTCTCTACTGTAAATTCCTCTCCCTCCGCTTCCGCTCCATCCTCTTCGTCGTCTGAAGGCCATTCAGGCGAGCCTACGTCTTCCTCAGGGATTCCTTCTTCCACCTCCGCATCGGCCGACGCTTCGGCTCTTGATCTCTTCCTCCTCGATCTGCCATCATCAACAGCATGATCTCCATTGCCTCCCGTATCCGGGCTGGCGGTTCTCCTCGTGCCAGCCGTGAACCCTCCTGCGCCATTTGGCCCGGCGGCAGCTGCGGCGCCATCTGCTCCTGCCTTCAGACCGCCAACAATGAACGGCTTGTTGAATGCCTCGTAAAGGGAATTGACCTTGGTCGGTCCAAGTCCCTTGACACCCGCGAGCACCTTGAAGTGCTGTCTGGAGATGTTGGCAAACGACTGCCGATGTCTCTGTCAGCGAGGCGGGACAGGACGACGGTTGGCTGGGTCAGTCAAGGGGGAGAGGCGACTCACGCCAAATTGAGACGCAAGGTTTTCAGCGTCCGTCTTGTTGACCTTTTTGCCGCTGGTCAGCACATGTTGCAGTTGGTCCGGATACGCCTGGTGTATGCGCTCTTTGAGCGTCTCGTCGCCCTTGTGCTCGTACGCCTTGAAGGTCGACAGGTATTGTGCGACTTCATCGTTGCTGGGTCCGGTCTGTCAGCTTGGCCGCCATGGTGGAGTGCTACAAAGCTGAAACCTTGACCGAGGAAAAATGGGTACTCACGACCAAGCCACAAAGGTCGTCAGCTCGTTGATTATGGCGATCTTGGTGATCTCGCGCAATGATTGTTGGTGTTCCGTCTGTGAAGATTTCAGCTGCAGCCGAGGAAGAAGCACCGGGGGAACGAGACAAGGGAGGAGGTAAGAAAGAAAAGAGGGAATGAAAGAGGGAATGAAACGGGGAGAGAAAAGAGGGAAAGAAGGAGATAAAGAAGGAAGCAAGGAAGCAAGACAAGGAAGACAAGGAGGGTAGGAAGGAAACCGCACTGACAATGTCACACAGGACTAGCAGTATGCGGGCCTTGTAGTGGTTCTTCATCTTCTCTATGCGCTGATGGATGTACTCTGGATGAAGCCGATGATACTTTAGACTGCACACGTTAGCCGACCCAAGCGACACGACTATGCAGCCCACAGAAGAACTGCAGTCTCATGACGCACCTGAGGAAGAGGACGCCATTGTGCGTGCCGACCTGGTAGTCGGCAACAATATCACCAATCTCGATACCAACGTTCTTGATCCCTTGCAAGACCGGATTCCGCCTCTGCGACCATTCAGCACCTCATTCACGCGAGGGGAGCCGATGGTGCTGGTACGACGTTGTGCGTACCTGGACAGCGTTGTACACTATTGCGTTCTTGCTCGCTGCGGGGCGGTTGATGGGTTTCGCCCGGACCGCACCTGGAGCGTTGGCTCCGGGGGTGGTGGGAGTAGAAGTGGAGGGTGAAGAGGTGGTAGACGCAGAGATGATCTCGGCGGAAGTTGATGGAGTGGGAGGAGGGGGAGCAGGGACCGGTTGGCCGCCCGAGGCATTGCGAAATGAAGATGAAGCTGACTGGCGACTTGCCGGAGACTGCAAAGCCGGGGGAGGCATGGATGCCGTCCGTGAGGGGCCGGCAGTCGGCCCGCCCGAAGCTGGATCCATGGTTGATCCTCACAGCTAGTCAGTCGCCAATGCCCTCTAGTGTCTGATCGACCACTATATGCTCTGATGACGTAAGCAATTCTTGAAACCAGCAAAAATCAGTTGATCAACCGTTTGGCACGACGCAGACACCTCAATATTCTACGTCTCATCTTATAAATTCGCCCAGTTCTCAGCCGATTCACCAGGCTCGACCAAGGAAAACCCTCTCTCCTCCTCAGCGCAGCGCTGTAATGGCTCTGACGGTTCCACGGCTCCAACCGCAGCAAGGGACGGCCACCGTCCGGCATGACGACCCTCTCCCCCGCCGAACGATCATACATCGTCTCTGGCCTGTCGCACTCCACCACTCCAACGCGTCTGGACGGCCGGGCGCTTCTTGAGCCCCGTCCCATTTCGATATCGTATGGGGATGCGCCACATGCGAGCGGGAGTGCGCGCGTGACGATTGAGGGCGGGACAGAGGTCGTGGCGGGCGTGAGGCTGGAGGTGGGCGATGTGGATCCGTCTTCGTCGAGTGCCTGGCGGTGTCGGGTTGAAGTGGATGTGTGAGTAGGCTTCTATTGTCTGAATTTAGAGCGTTCCACGGGGTAGTCCAGAGCTCTACGCTGCTCTGCATGCTTACGAAATCTGTCACATCCCACACGGCCGACCAGCAGTGGCAGCGACACTCTAGCACTTCCAACACCACTCATCACACTTCGTCAAACTCTGACAATACCCTTTGTGCGCTAACGAAATCAGAACGCCCCAGGCATACCCCTCGCTATCCTCCCAAGCGCTCTCTCACCTATCAACCCTCTACGCCGCCCTCCTCTCCGACTACTTTGTCCCCTCCCTCCCTGCGCTGCCCATCCTTCCTCCTGCCAAATACTTCATCCCCTACCTCCAGCTCACCGTCCTCTCCGCCGCCTCGGGGGCCGTCCCCGCCGCCCTGGCACTGACTGCGCGGGCGGCGTTCTGCGACCTCAAAATCCCAAAGACGAAGCGGATAGGCTGGGAGGGCGCCGAGGCGGACGCCGGGACCGGCGAGGGGGATTTGGCGGGCATCAAGGCCGCGGTCAAGGCCGGTAGAGGACGGGGAAAGGGCCAGAGGGCTGGTGGTGGGGATGATTGGGACTTGGATACGGACGGCGACGGAGTCGAGGCCTTGTCAGGCCGGGAAGACCTTCCGGTTCTGGTCTCACTTCACCTCGTGAGCCATTTGCCCTCCCCCCCCCTGGGATGCCTCCATGAGATATGAGATATGGGCTGACGAGGCGTCCAGGTCCCAGGAAGCGATCGGGTGTTCCTAGATGCCACGCCGCAGGAAGAATCCGCTTGCCCTGATCGGCTGCACCTCTTCTTTACCGGAGGCGGCAAGGTCTGCGGGATGCGTATAGAAGGTCCAGAGGGAATTGACGCCAGGCGTATGCGGCCACTGCTCATCGTAAGCTACTTGGGCGTCTACTTGGCTCGTTGTGCTGATCCACGAGTAGGAAGGGAAGCGGATAGCGAGCGAGCTAGTGGGGTCTCTGAATGACCAAATACCCCGATGAAGTCGTCTGAAAGCTGGCACGATTCAGACTTGCTAAAACTGCTACAAGGTCTCCGCTACCACGTCTCTTCTCCGTGTCGAGCTGAATAGGGTCTTCGGGTGAAGCTCCGGTTGCACATTGCATACAACCCAAGCTTACGAACTTGCCGATACAAAATTCTCCCCTGATACCAATACATAATGACGCATCCAGCCTAGCTTGCGGCGGCTTGTTTACCACACACGCACACTACGTTTCATCTGGGTTATAGGCGGTCTCGACGTCCGATTCCGCGACGAGCGTGTCGAGCCGTCCGTTCAACTTGATTCTAGCTTCTTCCAGATGATTCGAGTCCATCCAGAAGGCATGTGCCTCCCGAAGCAGAGCCTCGGGGAACGGAAATTTTGCCGCCAAGAGTCTGGGCATGAGCTCGTCGAACCACGCATCGAGCGCGGCGCGCTTGACATCGTACGCCTCTACGTCGGCCTTATGTTGCTGTACGCGTCGGCTTAGATTTTCTAGCCGCTCGAGCCACAACCTCCGAGCCTCGATGACTTGCTCGATGGGTTCAGCCCAATCGGGGTCAAGCGGCTGCCCCCGCTCCAGAAGCGTGTCTCGCCAGGACGGGAGCTGCACATGCCCGTGGGGTAGAGACGTGGAATCTGACCGCCACGCCTTGACCAACGACGCGATGCCCTCTCGTGCTTGGCGAGTGAGCCGCGGGATTGGCTGATGTGTGATGGGGTCGAACGTGAGCTCGAATAACTCCTGTGGATTGGCGCCATGCGACGGTATGTCCAATTCTCGTAGATCCCAGGTGCGCATGGTTGCCTGACGCGGTTTGGGCAGTCTGCAAGGTCAGAGTCAGCAGTTTCAGAGACATATGGCGGGGGCGTGAGGAGCCAGAGGAGACTCACCTTTGGAACCAGCGGATCACGGGCTTGAGCTTCTCCTCAGTGTTCCAGAGACGCGTTTCACAACCATCCTGGCCTGAATATGCCATGATGTGGTACTCGGTACGCGCGTCGCCCAGACAGGCAAGGTTGCGTGCCAGCCCATACATCGGCACCTTCCACATCTCCTCCCACAACGACCAATCGTCCAGCGTTATTCTGATGAAGCGGATGTGTCCGTCATAATTGCGCTGGGAAATGGGGATGCGCTCGTCGGCATGGTATTCATCGTTGTGGGAAGATGAAAGGGTCAAACTGAGCGTGAGCAGCCGGGGAAACCGGTCCCGCAAAATATCTACAAGCGCTGGCAGCTCTAGCACCGATATCAGGGGTTCTGGTGGGTCGCCATAGATAAGCGTCCCTCCCAAGGGATCCCAACACTCGAGCTCGCATCGTGTCATGATCCCCTGCGTGGCGATCCCAAACTGCTCCAAGTCGGTCAGTGAGAAGCTCTGTAGGCAGAGCGCGTTGATTTCGGTTATAGGCTGCTTGTCTGTTTCTCGCAGCCGGTTGGCAATGAGTCGTCCGCACTGAGCAAGGGTCGGCCGAAGCACTCCTAGCTCGAGCTGATCGATCCTGGGGTCAGATTTTCCCGAGTCAAAATACTGCAGCATCTTGCTCGTCCAAATCGGCAACAGATGACACCTCTGCGCATCATGTCGAAAATGGTAGTTGTTTGTGCCGGTGGAAAAGACGTATATGAGCTGGTATGTCATATCCCAGCCGGGCCAATCATTGCCGGCATTGAGCTCGTGATCGAGCTCGGAAGCGTTGCCGTTGGATGCCGAAGATGCTTTGAGGAATGCACTGCGTACGACCTTGCCACGCGCGAAACGTCCCGGCCGGATGTCCCACCGCTGGCTCATGTAACTGGATGTGGTCGGATCCCCGCCCCGTATGGTCGTTACGTTCGGGAATAGATTGAGCAGCTCCTGCACTTGGGCATGACTGGAAGGGCCGCCGTTGGAGCTTTCGTAGATTGGGCACGTGTCCTCATCCACCCAACGGGATCTGTAGGTAGCGTATGAAGAGCAACCGATTGTTCGCACAGCATTGCAATATATGCTAGTGCGGGGCTTGAAGCAATGGTTGGTAAGCTTGGTGTAAGCTTTCAAAGGAACGGAAGTCTCGTGTGGCAAGAGGAAGACGACAAGACAGATATGGGAAGGAGATATGGCCGGGAGGAGTCACCAGAGAAGCGGAAGGAGAGAGCTGGAAGGCAAGAGGGGTGGAAGGGGCAGAGAGAGACAACAGAAAGACGCTGAGAGAGACACAGAGAGGCGCATTTACACATAGACAGGAAGACGGAGGGGAGAAGAGGGCGAGAGAGTGGGAAGGGAAAGTGAGATGATGGAAGGAGACAGGGAGAATAGTGAAGGAGACAGGGAGGAGAAGACATAGAAAGACAGGGAGCTGGCAACCAGAGTGATGAGGAGAGCAGCCCAGACTCGGGTACGGTTGGATGGAAGTGAAGGAAACGGAAGAGGAAGAGGAAGAGAATAGCGGGGGGAAGAAGGAGGAAGAAGGCCTAAGAGACTCACCGATGTCATATAATCAACCTGGAGACTGCGGGCCGTGCTCCACGATATGTGTTTGTAGATCCGATCGGCGGCAGCGTCGAGCCCCGCCTGGCAGGTAGTAGCCAGGGTGATATGGTCCCTCATCGGACAACCACGATAGATGTGCTCCATCAACACCGGGTTGGCAAAGACCCGCTGCGCCGGCGTGAGCGATGTATCCGCCATGCTGGCAGACGATGGCGATACCGCAGCCGCTGTCCGAGTGAGCACAGCAGCCACCAAGAGAATCAGAATCGGGTTGAGAGGCTCACTGTCAAGTCACACCAGCAGACTTGGACTTGGGCGGGCAGCATGCGAGAGCAGAGTGGCACGTCTTGCCGTGTGATGGGTTGTTGATGCCCAAGCTCCAGAGGCAGCGCTCGGGCCGCCATGACCCTCCCTCCTCCCTTTTGTTCTCTCGGCTCACGGCCGCAGGGAACGAATCACGCAGACGCCAGCGCATGTCAGGTCGCATTTGGCAATTGCTTGATCAGCATACAACTGCACTGAGGTATCACCGCGGCACGTCGAATGCAGGGGGGACATGGCTTGGAAAACACAAATGAATAAAAGTGGAAACGGGACGTCGGCGCAGACAGAAAACTCAGATAACCGTCACATCGCTTCTCGGCTTTCAGAGCAGATTCACAATAGATATGCATATCGTGTGGCACAACTGATGAAATCATATTCACATCCTCCCCTCGCTACGTCTCTCACTCTCAATCCCATACGTATCGTCAAACGGCGTCTCGAACGGATCCAGCTCCAGGCGTCCAACTCCGCGTCCAGTCGAGCCTTGACGCTGATGTTGAGATTGAGGCTGATGCTGCTGTGGAGACTGACGCTGAGGCTGAGGCTGCGGCCTCCGTTCCTGCATGTTGGCAAGGATGGCGGCCAGTGCTGACGTGCCCGTCTGGACTTTGGCGGCACTCTGCACGCTCGCCTGGCCGGGCCAGTAACTCACATTGCTCGACGAGGCGGGGGACGCCAGCGCTTCGCGTGCCATCCGCTCTTGAGCCATCGTCTGCCCTAGACAGTCACCGCCATCTTCGTCATCATCATCACCGTCTCCACCATCTCCACCACCGACATCATCACCGTCACCGTCCTCGCCTCCGCCGGCGTCAGCAGCGCGGTCGGTAAAGTCAACGTCGTGGTCATCGTCCAGACGACCATTGCGAACACCGGTATTCTTGTCCGGTAGTGGCGGTGGAAGCGGCGAGCTTGAAATGTCCTGGCCCTGAAACGGGTCCGCTCGATGCGCCCCGTCATTCAGCGTTGGTGCGCGAGACATTGGGCGTGGATAGACTGGGTGGGAGAGCGAGGCAGAATGACCCAAATGGCCGCCGGAGATAACGTTGGGCCTCTGAGAAGGATTGAGCGCGGGGTACCGTGAATCTCCAATCCCATCGAGTTCCCGCCCGAGACCGAGACCGATACTTGCAGGATCCACCATCGTCCAACTCGGTTCTCGTTCCCTACCTCGCCAATGGCCCAGACTGCCCGCCAGATCGACACCCGGCGACGGCACCTGACTCGCGCCGAAGGACCGTTCCGTCCGCTGACTCGCGCCTCGCATCAATGCGGCACCGTGCCGCTGTCCGCGAGTAGGAAAGTGCGATCTGGCGGTCTCGACAGCACGGTAAAATCGGTCTACCCAGAAGAGCACAGGCGCAGGCGTGGCAAGCGTTTCGGCTCGTCCACTGGAGTGTTCCGCGGTACGTGCGTCATATGCTTCGTCTGGGACCTGGTCCTGGCGCCGGGACTGGTACGTCGAGTTGTACTTTTCTGAACTGGCCCCGCCCTCGACCAGTCGAGTACGTCCGTCGTCTGACCGCGCCCGGCCAGTCATCTTCAGAAACGCCTGGCCGGGTGCGGCCAAAGCCGACAAGGTCGAGCCGAACGTGCCTTTGCGCTCAGCAGTGGGTCGTCGGACAGGATCGACCGATCCCCGTTTTGGGTCAAAGAACGACGACATCGACGAGTCGTCGGTGGGTTCAGTGTTCACTATGCGCGGAACGGTGGTTGGCGAAATCCCGCGGAACTGCTTCTCGCTCTCGGTGTGGTCGTCGTATATCGGGTGCACGTCTTTAGACCAAAACCACGGCCACATGTACGGTTTGGCAACTACCATTGCCAGTGCCTGCACTTGCCACCGTCGTTAAGGTTTCGCGCACGGTACGCAAGGTATCGATCTCTGCCACCGGAATGCCAAAGGACAACGGCGAGACCGACGAGAGCGAACCCGAGCCACAGTCCGAGCAGGATGGCGTAAAAGTTGCGTTCGGTGACGAGGGCTTGCTCAAAGTGATCGATGAGGGTTCCGACGATCCCATCGTCTGTGTCCCCGCTGTTATCGTTACCGCCCGATCCCACTGCGGCGGCCGAGATGGGCGCGATGAGCTCGTTCATCGAGTTATTGGAGAGCATGAGGGCGTCCTCGGAGATCGTAGGAAGAGTGACATGGGCATTCTCTTGTAGCCAGGTCAGGCCCTGCTCGAAGTTGGTAATCTTTGATCCGAGAATACAGTACACGAAAGTGTTAATCGGCCCATAGAGAATCGTTCCCCCAAAAGTGAGGTTGAGAGCTAAGTATCAGGTCAGTCTCAAGTCTGCTCGATGACGAGTCACCAGGGATCAGGTGGAATAGGGAAATGGGCTCACCCTGTTCGACACCGTCGTAGAATTCCACAAGCGTCGAATTGAGGGTGACTGCAGTAGTGTTAAACCACGATCCGAACAGATCGTCGTCGATACGCTGCTGGTATTGCGCCATGGCGTTGTTGAAATCCAGAGCGTACTGCCTGCTTTGGTTCAGTGCCAAGTCGTTCAACTTGGCCGTCAAGCTGTTGGTAGAAGCCGTGACGGTTGCATTGGCATTCTCTTGTGCGTGGGACTTGATCGCGTTCAGTGCCAGGATCTGAAACTGCAGCGACAGAAAGCCGAGCGCCGCGATGAAGAGCAGAGCGAGACAGGTCGGATGAGACAGATACGCCACTAGTTGCGTAAGCAGGGTCGAGTGAAGGTCTTCAGAAAGCCTAGGCAGAGACTGGACTCACGGTACCATCGGATATTTGTGCGCGTCCGCTTGGCAGGCGTCAAGCGGTGTAAGATGGCTGTACCGTATCGCTCCAGCATCGGATGCTCGACTATAGCCACTACGCGCCAGGGATCGCGATCTCCGTTCCGTTCCCACTCGTCTCGAATCACTCCGACTGTACCCTTCATGGCACGCCACCTTCGCCACTCCCAGACGCACAGCGCTGCCCATACCAAAACGAGCAAGAGAAACATCAAGCCGATCGCGACGTTGGACAGCTTGTGCAGTGCCTTGGCGGTATCGTCTATCAAAGACGTGTCGAGACCGGTACACAACTCGTCCTGTAGGGCGTTGGTGTTGCCCTCCGAGGCGGCGAGAGACGAGAGCGACGGCACAGGCAGGGCAGAGGCGTTGAAGCTGGCAGCAATTTCGAGGCGAGTCGCGTTGATGTCTGCCTTGAGCAGCTCAAACGGTGTTTCTATGATCGACTCGATCTTATCTCGCAAGTCGTCCAGCGACGGCAAGCTGTTGTTGAGCTTGATCAAGGTATCTTCGAACCCCGTAGGAATGGTCACATTCTCTAGTGCCGTGAGGGCTGGGACAGAAAACGCCGGGACCGTGATATTGACGCCGACCATTGATGTCACATCCTGTGCAGGTCAGCAAGGCGGCGGACAAGACAAGTCTCCGGTGCATGAGCGCTCACGTTGATCTTGCTCACTGCTTCTTGGATGACGGTGTTGGCAGACGAGATATCATTCTGTATATTGGTGCGAAGCGCATTCAGGCTGCTCGTGACACCGTCGGATATCTAGAAAAAAGCAATCAGTGGAGGCTTACGTTGTTCCCCCATTACGACGTTGACTCACGGATTGCACAGCGCCTATCAGGATCTCTAGAGTCCCGCGTACCGCCAACTCGATGGTACACATCAACATACTGCGATACGTATCGATCACAAAGTCGAGCACTACCTCCAGGATAGTCACGACGTCCATGAGCGCCGTACCGATACCTAGGATCGTCGCTTGGCCTGCTTGGATTGCCGCCGCGTTGGTCTGCATGGCGAGGTACCGCGGCATCGTCTGTATTGACGCTGCGCCCTTCGCGAGGCCCGCACATGCGGAGAGAACGGACGCCTTGAGCGAGCTGGCCAGAGACGCCGTCGACGAGCGATTTGAGATCAGGTGCGCGATCGTGAGCAGCAGCGGGAGCAGAGCGGGCGACAGAGTGGTGAGCAGGAGCCGCGGCGGGAGGGTGAGGTACGGTGTGAGGGTGGGTCCAGACGGCCCTGCTTCGTGCGCGGGGACGCCAGTGGCGGGCGGCGGATATGGGGTACGAGGCGTCGCAGGGAGGGATGTAGATGAGTGGTAGTGCGCGAATGGGGGTCGAGGTGGCGGAGAGAGCGGGACAATATGTTCGGGATTGATGTACCCCGGCCGCGGAGGGGCAAGATACTGGCTCGACATGGCGGATACTTAGAGTGGCCAAGGTGGCCGCAATGGATGCTACAGGTGAGTAGCGCAGCTGGGATCAGAAGTTCTCGAGAATGTACGACGGCGTGAGTACACAAGACCAACATCAGAACTGTACTCATCGTCTGCTGCCTGCGGCGTCATTGTCACGCTCCGACACAGGCGGGGTAGACGATACCGGCGTATGCGACACACGCGTTGCATCTCGCTCGCGAGGGGACACATTGTACTGGAGAACACAATGTCAGAGAGTTGAAAGAGCATCTGCTGCACCAAACTGCAAAAAGGGGATAGACGTTTCCACGAACAAAAAGCAAAAACACCGATAACAACGATCGTCGGGGAATGAATTTGAAACGCCAGGGGCGGCTCAGGAAGAGAGGGGCGCCACATTGTGGTAATCCCGTCTATCGCCGAGCGGTTACGCGTTGCAGCTGCCCAGTATTCATTCATGCTGCAGGCCGTAGCTGCATCCGACTCTGAACTGTTCTGATTTGAAGCGAAACATCTCCATAGCCGTCTCGAGCACGATGGCGATGCACGCAGAACGTGCAGCGGCACTGCATGAACCAACATCAGCTCCGGTCCAGCAGTGAGCTAATCGGAGCACTCCTCCATCTCGTCTCTCACTTCAGAGCTCACACGCTTCAGTGCATTTAGCCCATACGATGATAACGGCGGAACCATCTTGGCCATCGCCGGAAAGGACTTTAGCGTGATTGCTGGAGATACTCGCCAGAGCCAGGGGTACAGTATCCAGACGCGTTATGCTCGCAAGGTCTGGCAACTGTACGTCCATCCCAACCGACTACGTGCCTTCCTTTCCCCACCCCCTCTCACCTCCTAAGTGTTCTTTGTACATCACACAGTGACCCACCTAGTCCGATAGCCACCTGACAATTGAAACGCAGGACCGACCGAGCTGTGCTGGCCACAAACGGATTCGCAGCCGACGGCAACAACTTTGTCAAACGGGTCCAGCAACGACTAGAGGTGAGCCCTGCGAGATCGCTCTTGTGTATCTTGATAGCTGACACAGACGCAGTGGTATGAGCATGCACACCACAAGCAAATGCCCCTCAAATCGATCGCACGAATGATCCAGACCATGCTGTATGCCAAGCGGTTCTTCCCTTACTATGTCTACAACATCCTCGGTGGCATCGAGGAAGACGGTGAGCCTTCAGACTCGGCAGTGGCAGTACCGCTTCACAAGCTGATACGCGCAGGAACTGGAGCAGTGTACTCGTACGACCCGGTGGGGAGCTACGAGCGTTTGGCATGTCGAGCTGCTGGAGCTGCACAGTCCATCCTCCAGCCGTTCCTGGACAACCAAGTGAGTGTCAGAGTGCTCTCGGAGAGTCTAGTAGAGCTTCCGTGTTACCCAAACAGATCGTCCTTTTGAGTGACGCTGACGTGCCCAGATCTACTTCAAGAATCAAACACCCGAACCCGGAGCCGAGCCCTTCATCCCCGGCAGCCTCCCTCTCTCGACTGTGCTGGCTCTGGTCGTCGACTCGTTCACATCAGCTACCGAGCGGCACATTGAAGTTGGTGATGGCTTGGAGGTTTACGTGGTCATGAAGAAGGGACGGTCAGCGGATGATCTGGTTGGCGAGGGCAAGCTTGCACCCGGAATGGAGGTCGAGGAGCTGGGTGCCCTGGGCGACGGTGATGGGGAGAAGACATTTTTGGTCCGAAGGAGCCTCAAGCGGGATTAGAGGTTTGTATGTATATCAGTGCAAATGTCGCTTCTGGGCGATTGGATGCTTCTATCGATTACGCTAGCAGATGAGAGCATTTGACCAAAGCGTCGACGATGAGCTGGCGCCGTCAGTCTGTGGTGTCGGGGTGACTGAGGAGAGGAGCGGACCTGGTGATCTTCACGCTGTTCCAAGCCAGAAACCGTGATCGCACCCAATGGCCCGACGTCGACGCCCTGGAAGAGTCAGCGTTGTCCTATGTATCCTGGCGCGGCGTCGCGAAACCGATCGGGGCCGGGACGCACTTTTACAAAGATTGGGAATCCTGCGCGGGTCAGCTCTGGGTCTAACCTTCAGAGGGTTGGGAAGGGAGTCTGCCTGCGCAGAAGGGGAGCGGACGAAACGTGTGATAGAGGAGGAACGGACGAGATGTGTGATGGAGGAACGGATGGATGTGTGATGGAGGAACGGACGGATGTGCGATACGTGGAAGGGAAGACGAAACGACGTACCTCCGCCATGACACGCGTATTCAGGAAACGGAAGACCGATCATCTCGGGTGTTCTGCCCTTCGCCGCGCACCTACGCGCGCACTGGTCAGCGTCTGGTCTGGTCCGTGAGGCGAGGATAGAAGGAGAAGAATTCAGGGGGATTTGGGCTGGTAGCGATACAACAGCAGGCTAGGGCACTGTCCAGCCGCAGGCTCTGGTCTGGGACTCACTCGCGTCCGACGCGGAGCGAGCTCTTGCCGAGCTTCTTGACGACGTTGCTCTTGCCTTGTACCCAGGACCTGACGCGTGAGCATCCCGCTCTCTCGCTGACGCCACCGCCGCCGCCGCCACCGCCGGCAAAGCCGACCGACCGACCGACCGACCGACAGGACGCACCAGTTGCCCAGGCCGACCGCCGGCGCGTTCCCAACTGCGACACTGAACAGCACGTGCCCCGTGCCCGTCTCGATGCGCACTGCGATCCCCGCCTTGGCCGGGTCGTAGCGCTCGAGAAAGAGCGCCCGGATCACCGACCCCACCGTCCACGCCGTGTCGTAGCTGAACGACGAGAAGCGCGCGACGGTCTCTTGCTCGCTCACCAAGGCGACGAGCTCGCTGTTCTGCGTCTCGATGGACAGCGGCGTGACCTTGGCCAGGCTGCTCAGCGGGTGCGCGGCTGATGCCATTTTGCAGACGGAGCGGAGGATCAAGAGGATGTACTGGTACTTGTACACCGATGGAGGAGGTGCAAGAGGGACCTCGGTTCGGCTGGGTTACGGTTTCACTCGGAGCGGCGGCCCCGCATCCCTGCCGGCGGTCCTTCATCTCGCCCCTCGGGATGGCAGCGTATACTCTCCACTCTACGTACATATATGCACCACCTCATCGCCCTCACTCCCGGACTGGCCACTTAGCCAACTCACACGACGAACACCATGCATGCTGCTGACAGATCACATATCCGGCCCTGGCTCGTTCCTGGCCGATGTTATCAATCTCGGACTTTTTCTGTGTCGAAGCCCGGTAAGCCGGTAGAGATGCAGAACGCAGTGGGCTCGCACACTGCCTTGGCTCATCGTCCATACTCCTGATGGCTTCTCTCAACTGATAGCGCCCGCTGCCGGAATCGCTGTTCCAATCGCTGTCTCAATCGCTGTCCCAATCGCTGTCCCAATCGCTGTCCCCATCCCTCACTAGGCAATGTCGTCGCCCCTCGCGTCCCCGACGCATTACCTTGTGATTACCTATCCGTCGTATGTCCTGTCCTCTCCTCCCTCGCAGGCCCCCACCACCCCATCATCGTCACACTCCAGCACCCCCCCTCCCCCGCTCTGTCCAGCTCTCCAAAACGCGGTGCGTTTCACTGGTCTCGCGCTGAGTCGTCCCAGCTGGGCCCACACCCGCTCTGTCATCGGCCTGTCATGTGCGCTGCAACACCTCAACCCCCATCTCTACCTGACGATCCTGGTCCCCTCTTCTCGCTCCGCGGCAGCCGCTCTCGAATTCGCCCAGTATCCCCCTCTCAGTGAGCCGTCGCGCCGCGTGATTGTGCATTATGGCGAGCACGGCCAGGTGTTGGACGGCATGTGGAATCCCCGTGGAGAGTTTCGGGCGCAGAGCTTGGCTGAGCTGCCGGTGCATCTACAGGGTATCGTCGAGGTGCGTGTCGTCATAGAGTTTGGTATACTGCGCCTTTCGTCGTAGTCTCCGTCGTTGGCGCTCGCTCTGGATGTTGGCGTCGAGTCGAGGGCCTCGCGTAGCGTGGCGTGGCGTGTGTTTCACTCACCGCTGATCCCAGCTGACACTCCAGCTCACACCTCTCACTGACCCACTGACGGGCGAGCGTGTCGAAATACCAAAGATCCCCCTGACTGCAATCATCTCGGATTCCACGCTCGTATCATTCGCTCGCGAGGTGGAAACATCCACCCGTGCAGCGTACCCAGATCGCCCAGCAATCCGGGTCCTAGGATTCGCGCCGTACAATGTCGCTTTTGTTACTTTGTAAGTCCTTTTAACTCGTTGGTCCGACTGCCCCCTGCACTCCAACTATCCCATCTCGTGGAGTATCGGAATCGCTCGTCTGTCTCTGTTTCTACGTGAGAATCCTGTATTGTGGACCGGCGACAAGGTGTAAAGACGCATTTAACACTGTATAGCCTTCTGCTTGATGGCTATGGTAATTTCTGGCAGCGTTGCAACACCATCATGGATCAGGCAGGCGACGACGAAGCCAAACGGGCCAAGTTAACAGACGAGGTGAGCGCGGTGCCATGCCGTATGGCTCCACTCCAGTCGAGTCCCATGGGTTTCGCTCCGTTGCCGTATGGCGCCGGCGGGGATGTGCCGCTGATTGATGTATTAGTTGATCAGCTCCAATGGTGATCTCGTCGAGCTTCCTGGCCTGTGGCCCTTTTGTGCGTCCGTTTGAGTTTCAGACGAGTCTCGGTGGGGCGATGCGTAGCTGAGTATCTCTGCATCGTAGATATGTACGAGGCGAACCCAGTTCCCAAAGGTGGGCGTCCACTGAGGCCGGGCTGCAGTGAGTAATGCTTTGCTGAGCGGCGCAGAATCCGTTGCGCACCGCGTCCACGCCATAGGGCCGCTGGGCAAGATGCTTCCCAACTGGGTGGACGGGATCATCGTGGGCTGGCCGTCTATATACACGCGAGAGCTACACCAGCCCATGGCCGAGAAGGTATGTGTGTGCGCTTCCCGCTTCCCGTTTCTCCTCCGCCCCATGTCTTACCTATGTCCTGTTCCTCTTACTGCCATCTTCTACGCCGTTTCCTGTTCACCCTCACACTTTCCGTCCGCTCGGCCGGCATTGAGTCGATTCCTCGCGCAGATCGGGGTGGAACTGATCGAGCAGTTCGGTGCGTTCTACGCTGTTGGCTTCCAGCTCCCCGCAGCGAGCGCGGACGAATGGACCGTCGAGCATGCCGAGGGCGAGTGTCGCGCGTATCTCGACGCTGCAGCCGAGCACAAGACGGTCATTTACATCAGGTCAGTGTGGTTTACTTCTAAGGGCTGCCGCATCCTCTCGAAGCGTGCGGTGTCGGTGTCGGTGTAGGGTGTAAAATGTCGTGCGGCAGTGGTAGTGACAGTGAATCAGAGGCGGATTTCGGCGTGGCTTGAGTGTCGGCGCAGACGTAGATGGAGATCAGTGGGACGTGGACGTGGAGTGGACGTAGACGTAGATCAGTGGGGCGTGGACGCGATGTGAGCGTCGCCTCGCTGACAAGAACACAGCTTTGGCTCGGCTATCTACGCGCCGACGCACGAACAGCTCGTCGTCCTCCTGGACGTTCTGGAATCCCTCTCCGCGCGATACATAATGGCCGAGGGCAACGCGCCGCCCGAGACCAAGGCCGTCATGCGCGCGCGGATCGGCAAGGGCCGGGATAGGGGGCTGTTGGTGGCTTGGGCGCCTCAGCGGGCCATTCTGAGTCATCCTGTGAGTCGCGCGTTTTCCCCACTCCATACGCGGGTCTTGATTTCGCCATTGCCTTTACCTTCGTCTGCTTGTGTCATCTTCGTCTACTTTTGTCATCTTCGTCGTCTGCTGCTTCTTGGTCTTCAGCCCCAGGAGGATCTCCAGCGCGGCAGCCTCGGCTAGTTGGCGATGTCGTTCGTGTCGTGTCGTGTCGTGTCGTGTCGTGCGGTATCATGTCCTGTCCCGGCGTCGTGTCGCGTTGTGAACCACCCAGCTGATACGTTGCGCATAGGCGACCGGGCTGTTCCTGACGCACGGAGGGAGCAATTCCGCCATGGAGAGCATGTTGTTCCAGGTGCCAATGTGTGCGTCGCGGCGTGTCCGTCCGCTGAACCCTCGTCTCTCTCCCCGGTCGTCTCTTCCTCCTTCTCTTGTTTATTCTTTCTTCTTTCTTTATTCTTCCCTCGTTCTTTCTTTCTTCTTCGTTCTTTCTTCTTTCTCTCTTCTCTCTTCTCTCTTCTCTCTTCTCTCTTCTCTCTTCTCTCTTCTCTCTTCTGTCCTCTTGCCGTTGCTCTCTTCATCCTTCTCCCTTTCCTCATTACTCTTCGATCTTCCTCCCCATCATAATCAGACCGCGCGGAATCATGAACCCCGCACTGACCTCGCCAGTAATGTGGCCATCGGGCTTCGACCAGCCATACATCGCCAACGAGCTCGACAAGCTCGGCGTCGCCATCGAGTTGCTCCAGATCCGCGGAGGACCGAACATCGGCAAGCCCATTGCCCGCTCTCGCAACGACGCCCGCGCCGACACCGATACCGGCGTGAGCACCGACACTGGAATAGTGATCGGCACGCCCGAGGCGCTGGCGACCGAGCTGTCCGAGTTGTTTGGCCTGGTAAAAGGTGTACAAGGGAGGACAGACGAGGGAGAGCGCATTGCGGGACTGAGGAGGCGGCTATTAACGGTCGGCGAGGAGGTCAAGCGCGATAGGGAGTCGGGTGGCGCGGCTGCGGCAGTGAGGGAGCTGGCGTTTATGCGTGCCAATGCGGGAGCAAGCGCGGTCGAGGGAGCAGGTAGTGCCTAATGCCTGATACGCCGATGGGCGCATCACACCTAGAGTCATGTGGTCTATATGATAGGATTAGCTCATCGAGTCGGATCTCGCTTGCGCTTCGCTTTGCTAAAAGTGCGTGACGTCGCTGTCTGTCGATCCTGTTCGATCACTGTTCTTTAGAGCATCTCATATCTCAGTACATCGTCAAGCTCGTTGCCTCGCATTAACCATGCATATGCTCGAGTTCATGCTGACGCGCTATCATGTATCGCCCAGATCCCCAAAGACAGCAGTCCGTGCGGCGGAGTCCCTGTGGTTCCCGCACCCCACATAGGGCCAAAATCCCACGACTGCGCGTGGCGTTGCCCCGGATCTCCCAAAGTCGGTAGTCTCCTGAGTGCCCTGATAGCCATGCACTCGCCGAGTCGCTCTTCAAGGCCTTCAATTGCGACTAAATGTATATAGCATGTGGGCCAGTGGGATATTCTTATCTGAGTCGCCAAGCATTGCCGATCACTCCAGTGCAAAGAAAGACAGCATAACTCGGAATGATGACGAAGAATAAGCTTTCAGCGTGGAAAGGTCCAGAACGTCGCACTTCCCCCCTTGGGGGGGATCTGACTGCGGAATCGTGGGTTTTCAACCCTGCACATCGGGCATAAAATGACGTACATGTCACCTCCCCCCTCCTTTCCTGCCATTTTGCCCTGAGTTCCCCATATGGCGGTGCTTGGGCGCTGCGCTTCCGCGTCGGACTCCGTTACAGCACAAAAATGCAGCGATACAAGCCATGCAGCACATGCAGCCCATGCAGTCAGAGCCTTCCCACGCTGGGTTATCAGCCTCCATCGAAGGCGCCTCTGTCCAATTCCCTATCACACGACAGCACCCACCTTGCGAGTTTACCATCTGTCTTTGTCTGCCCGGGGGACCGACTAGACTGCCCGAGCAGCAGCCAGTGCCAGCAGTGCCAGCAGCAGCAGCCGCCGTCATTCCTTCCGCCCTAACTGCGCAAGGGACGACGTCAAAGGCACAGCCACGAGCCTCGCAGCCTCGTCGCAATCGCCGAATTCAGCATCGGCTGCGTTTTTTTTTTGATTCTTCCTCGTCGCCTCTTTGGCAACTCGCCTGCGGGCGGACATTTCTCAATCACATTTCGTCCTCGGTGAGTGGAGGAGGACGCGCTGGTCGGGTTGCCCCCTGCCCCCCCCCCCCCCCCGCCCCCCCCTGTTGCCCGCTGATCCGCATTCCCGCGGTGGCCGATTAGCTCAAAGTAACACCTTTCGGCATTGGGCTCTGCATCGGCCTGCGCGGTCATTCCCCTAGTCACAGCCTCTTTTGCCTCGTCTACTTCCGACGTTGCCTTGCCGCGTTGTCTTCATCGTCCCATTCACGTTTCGAGCACTCCCACTTGTTGTTCAACTGTCTCTTATCCATCGACCAACGCCTGCTGATATGCTGCCAGAGCAATAGCAGTGCGCGACCACACGCAGTCGTCCTAAACATCGCATCGCCAACGCGACCTGCGACTGCGGCACATTGTCTTGGCATTGCCACCCTTTGGCCCCTTTCCCTCCAGCTCTGACCTCGACACACGGGCGCACCCCAACTCTTGATTGGAGACCGGGCTCGACCATACGTGTCCTCTCGTCCCTTTACTCTCTTCCCAATGTCACTGTCATCGACCATGTTCATCTACCCGTCGATGCCGCAACCACCACCCGAATCTCAACCCCTGGGCTTCGCGTCATCACCCTCGCGCCCGCGGATCTCCACATCCATGTCGGACCAGTTTCTCTCTGCGCGTGTGGACACGTCTCGCCGAACGGTCGCCGCCCCGCCAGAACACCGCCGACGACCGTCTTCCAACTCACCTGCCGCCCTCGATTCGGTGCCGGAAGACCGCCATCTGGGCACAGCGCGGCGCTCGCCAACTTCTCCCCTGCGGCCGGCGGCCAGATACCCCGGCAGAAGCTCCTCGAGCAAAGGCAAAGAGAGAGAGGCGGCGGCTGTCGTGCAGGAGCATATGGCGGATGCGACGCCGAGAAGAAATCGTGCAGAGTGGGTGATGGACGTGGACGAGGTGCAAAAGGGCGCCAAAGTGTGGTCTGAGCGCCAAAGGGTGGTCCTCATCATCGGCTGTAAGTTTCCGACATCGGTCTCCAAGAAACCGCCAGCTTATCATTCGTCAATCAGCTCCATCAGTCAACGCACTGGCCCCTCTCCTGTACAACCCAGCATTCTCCGGCACCCTCCTCTTGATCGGCTCGAAAGAACCACTGCCCGAGGTTCAAGCCCTGTTATCGCCATCGCATCTCTCAAGTGGTGCTCCCGTCTACCCCACTGTCCAGCGGTTCCGCCTGCCATCGGGTCCGCCCTCCGACGGCGCAAGCCATATACCAGCCATCGTCAAGGAGGCCACAGCGCTGGCACAGCAATTTCACAGCACCTCGGCTTACCTCAACCCTCGAACCAGGAGCAAGCGGCGCGACTCTGACGACTCGACCTCGTCCGGCTCGGGAAACCTCACGCCGCCTCTGCGCACGAACAAGTCGTCAGCAGTCAGCGTCAGCGATATGCGTGATGCATCTGACGTCGCATGGCTCCCGCCTGGAGGCAACATCACCCGGGGCAACTCGGAGACGTCGCTTCCCCGCCCAAAGCCATCCTCGCATCGGTCGTTCTCACGAAACTCCATGTTTGGGCGTGTCAAAACAACCGAACCCGGTCCCAAGTTTTGCTTTGCCGGTGGCTCACCGTTCGACACAGTGATCAATATCATACCTCCGCATCGGGAGTTTGCGCCCGACCGCGCGCTCCAGGACATGCTGCAGCAGGCAGTAGTGTTCACGACGGGAGTGATGCCGACGCTGACGCGCAAGCCGCTCAAAGGCTCGGGCTCGACCGCCGACCTGCCCATCTCTCTGCTCCATGTACTGCCGCAACAAGTGCCGGGTCCGCTTCCTGCGGTCCTCGAGAGCTTTCTTCTGTCGTTTGTCCCGTCATTCAGCGGCGGCTCGAGTGCCCGCGAGATCTGGGGCAGCGTGATCACGACGCCGGTGATCTCCGCTCCGAGGGTGGACGAGACCGTGTCCGGTGTCGAGACATTGCTCTTTGGCGGTGTGCGATGTCCGAGCGACGTGCTTTCCGGGGATGGCGGTTCGGGTGACTCTAAGCCGCGGGCTTTCTTGTCCAGCTGGACCTCGTGCATTGCGGTGCCGGGCTTGCTGGCGGAAGCACGCCGCCCTGCGGCTGGCAAGGCAGCCCCACTAGCCCGCTCACTTGCGTCGAGCGACACTATATCGTCCGATCGCGAGCCGCTGTTCTCCGCCTATCTCGATGCCAAGGCTCAGTCTCAAGCTAGGGCTCAGACTCAGGCTCAGACTCGATCGCCTCCTCTACCCGACCTTGCACGACCGCCGACGCGCTCCAAGTTGTCCAGTCTAGCATTCTCTTCCGACTCGCAATCTGAAATCGACGCGCAATCGCAGACTCAGACGCCGTTGCAATCCCGATCCCGGTCGCAATCAATGGCGCGATCGGAATCGCAACCCCAGTTGCAGCCACAGTCAAAGTCACAGCTGCAGTCTTCATCGCAGGCTCAGCTGCAGTCTCTGTCGCAATCACAGCAGCAGTCTCCATCACACGCGCAGCTGCAGTCGCAATCCCAATCTCAGCTGCAGTCTTCATCGCAGGCGCAGCTGCAGGGCTCGCCGCTCCCGAGCTCGCCGGGCGTGCCAGAACTCGACCCGAGCCATTCATCGTGCTCGTCTTGGTCTGGCTTCCCGGACTCTGCGTCGGAAGTGGGCGAGGTGCAGCCGCCACCGCCGCCGGCACCTACGACCGAGCCCGGGGTGAAGGGGCGAAAGGCGATTGCCACGTGGTTCAGGGGCAGCAAGAAGGGCAAGTGACCGGGCGCCGCCGGGCGGCGACGCGAGCGACTCGAGCGAGGGATGGGAGTCTGATACTGCGGGACGGACGCAGGGGCGGAGTGTGGCGATTGGAGTGGCGGGAGCTGCGGGCCGTGGAGCAGTGGAGCCGTGGCCGGGAGCAGTGAGGATAGAGGATAGATGTGGGATCCGGGAGGGACACTGGAAACGCGGTTGGAAAGTGCTGGGGAGGGAGGATCATGAGTCGAGCCTGTGGCGTTGTGGCGGGAGGAAGTGACGGGTTGGTGACGAGGATTTCCTCGGTGACAGGATTCGCCAGTCGGGCAGGAGAAAACGGACTATTTGTCAATTTCGCGGTGGCGCAGCATTGAAACGGACACTTGTTCATGACATTACGTTCACGATTGGCAGGAGATCTAATGGTGGCATCTGGATCATCAGTATCGAGCAGTACCAGAGTCATCTCGGGAGGCGCGGGACATACCGCAGTAGATAACACACATGCATTGTCTGAGCTTCTTTGCTGCGTTGAGCGTCGTGTTGCTGCTGAGCGTCAAGTAGCTGCGTGTCTGGTATCTGAACGTCCTGCTGCTGGGTATCGGTGTCAGACGTTCAAGTTGCTGGTTCTGAGGTTCCTTGTCCTATCGCTCGTTCGACACTCGACTCTCCTTCTATCCGCCATTTCACCACTCGCTGTTCCGTGCGCATCGTTGTATTTGTACTTTCTTCATTATTCGCCACTGCGACATGCCTTCCACGCGTCCGCGCCCACGATTTTATATTCGAACTGGGGCATGTCCGTGCTCACTCCCTACCATCCCATGTCTGCTGCGTTGGTAACCTCTTTCTGTCTTTCTCGTGCGCGCCCGTCCGTGGAGATGGCGTAAGGGCGATGGCGTAAGGGCGACGGCGTCAGGCGAAGCCTCAACGTACCCCGCCAGCTTCAAAGAAGGTCAGGAGAGAGCGAGACGTCATACGAAGATACGCTGACCTCCTTTCATTGCATCGACGTTATTCTCTGCGCTCCATCCGCCCAGAACGTTCTTGGCCCCTGGCACCAGCCCCACCGGTCAACCAGGTAGTCTCGTCTCGCGTTGGCCCACTCGCATCGGATTCCCGTTCATCGTGGAATCTTCGTCCTCCATCCAGGCTCCAATATGACGCGATGACCGAGCTCTTGACACTCGCCTCTCCACATCTCCGCGTGTTATATAAGAGCCCTGTCGAAGAAAGTATCCAATCACAAACTTCAGTTCTGCCATTCTTCAGCCGCTGCCACGTTCCACTCGCTCACAGACCGCACACCTACTCGCACACCTCGGCCTCCCTCAGCATCAAGGTTCCACTTCAATTAGACCTGACACCAACACCTCATGAGGTTCGTCCCCACTGCTCTCGAAATCTTCACGAGCCCTTTCCACGTTCCGGCAGACATCGACGCCCACGAGACATGCCACGAGCACAGCATTCACAGCATTCGCAGCACGGTCGACCGGGTCGCAGACACACAGCGCCATGGCGACGCTAAGAGTCCTCGGGTAGGTGGCCCGCCACACAGGTGGACGACGCCTAAAGTCGCCACTCACCATGCAACTCCCCTGCCCCCTCTGCCCGTTCTTAACACCACTGCACACGCGCGCACGCACGCACATGCTCATGCACAAGCTCAAGATCATGCTGAGGGAGACGACGCGCAAGACCCCTTACGTCCACTAGCAGCACAGGGGTGGTACTCGCCGTTCCTGAAACCGGCACTCACGTTCGCTCAAATGCAGTCTTGCCCTGATTTACCGTGTTCCCCAACAAGTGCAAGCGCACGCCAGAACACCAGTACCTGCTTACACACCGCAACCCAGAAGGAAGAGCCAATTGCCAACGGACGGAACGTCGGCGGCGATACTGATTCACACATATCAGAAGACTCGTCGGGGCACTCACGGCCTCCCGCAGGTGGTCGTCGGGGTGCCGACGCAGATCGATGCGGCATGGAGGACACGTGGAAAGACGCGCTCAAGACTGGATTCCTCACTTTCTGCGGCACCTGATCCCATCTTCACGCCCGATTTGAGCTGTGCTCTCGTAGCATTAGATGCATGCACGCGCAATGACTGAGCCGCGTTCTACGAGCTAAACACCCGCCCAGTTTCCCCGTAATCCTCCCAAGCATGCTCTATAAGAACCCTCTCGCTCAGAGACCGTATCTTGCTGCACACCGAGATCATCCTTCCGCGATTAGACTTAGGCGCTTGCCATGTGACGTAGCAGATGAGGCTGCAGCTTCTGGCCCTTGCGGACTTCCTACCGAAGACCGCTCCTCCTGACAAAACCAACAATGTGCTTCCCTTCACCTCAGTCCTCCTCACCCTCCCCTTCGGAACCCTCGAGGTTCGCCCGCAACTCGTTCCAAAATGCGCAAAGCTGGTCCACCGGCAGGGTGAACTGCGTCGCAAACATCCCCAGGCGCCGCACAAACGCCTTGTCCGACTCGTTCTCCAGCCCTTCCGGCATGTACAGGACCTGCTTGACCCAGGGGTTCGACTCCTTGGCGGCCAACAGGGTCTGCGAGATCTCGTTGTATATCTTGAGCTTGAACTGCAGGCCTACATCCACGGCGTCAGCGCGGCGAACGGCGGCACCGAAGCTCGAGGATTACAGTCCCGCTGAAAGGGAACCGGCACTCACTGCGCCTGCCGACCGTTTGGACGCAGTTGAACGTCCGTTCCTTGCCCGCCTTGCCCTCCTTGATCTTGACGTTGACGATGCTCAGGTCCGTAAGGTCCTCGTATAGCTTGACAGACTCGACGTCTTTCTGCATCTCTTCGGGATTGCTTGGCGCGGCGGACGGCGGCGGGCCAGAACGAGAGCGTCGCAGAAGGGACTGCGAGTGCGCCACTTCCGCTTGGTGTTCCTTCTCCAGCGCGACGTCTACCATTGACATCAGCATCGTAGTCCGGGTAGACGGTCGACCGCCTTGGAGCCCTCGACCGCGACACTCACACTTCGCCTCCTGCTCTTTCAGCGACGCCTGCGTTTTCGATAACTCGGCTTTGAGCAGCTTGACCTCTGTTGGATCGGCCTTGGCGGGGGGCTCGAGCGCGGCTGTCGTCGCCTCTTTCAGCGCTTTCTCCAGTGAGGTCGTGCGGCTCTGCTGCTTCTCGTTGAGGGTAGACAGATTCGCAATGAGGTCGCTTTGCGCTGCAGACACGCTCTGTCAGCTGGTTGACTCCCCGAGGGGACATCAAAGGGATGAAGAGATGATGCCCGCATACCTTTCGCCTGCAGCGCCGCTTTCTCCTTGTACCGCCCCAACAGCTCCTCCGCACTTGTATTCCGCAGCTTGCTCAGCTCCTCAAATTGCTTCGAAAAGGTATCACGCTGGGCTCTTAATCGATCGCGCTCGGCCGTCATCTGTCAGGGAAGGTTCAGCTGGTGTGGTGAAGGACTACGGTTAGCCGACCGAAAGGGCTCACCGCCTTGAGCTTCATTTCCAGCTCCGATGCCCGCCCACTGCTGGGTACGTGCTCATCCTCGTCCTCATCCTGCCGCGATTTGGTCGGCTTGAGTGGTCTGCTCGATGTGGGTGCTGCCTTTGTAGGCTTCGGCGCTTTCGTAGCCGCATCATCTCCCGACATCTCTGCGGAATGATAAGCGCCTGTTGATCCAGCGACCCTAATTTGCGACGTCAACATGGGTACTCACCGCCAAAGCTGTCTCCCTCATTCATCAAGTCATCGTCAAAGCTGCCAGAGGGCTTCTTGGCCACCTTGCCAGGAGCAGCGTTCTCCTTGCCGCTCTATGCCAGATCAGCATACACATGGAACCAGACAAGGCATGCGACTTACGCGCTTTGGTACCGATGTCGCTCGGGACGTGGATGCCGCTGCCATATCTATTGTGCGATATTTAGATACCCAGTTGTCGCTGGTTTGCGTCCAGTAACAAGGAAGCGTGACCAAAGAGTGTGCGTCGAAGATGTCGGGAGATCAGTCGCGTGCGGTTTTGCTATTGTTTACATCGGTGGCGAAATGACGTGGCATTGATTACCCCTGGAGCCCCGCTTGATAAGCGACTGTTGCTGGTCACCTCTCGCTCGTCTGTGCAGTTGCTTCGGCAGTCATTATCCAAGCAAAGCAACCACCCTGGTGGCGTGCGGCTGCTGGCTGGGTGCAAGATGTCCAAGCTGCCTGCACGGCGTCCCCTCGTAGCCGCCCGTCGGCCCATCACGGGCCCATCATCGTCGAGCTCGACTGCTGTGCGGAAACCAGGACAACCGTCTTCGTCCGGCGGGCGTGTCGGCGTCAATGCGCGGGGCACAGAGGATGGGTACTTGTACGTCGCGGGTGTGCGAGATCCCAGCAAGCGCATGTCGGAATATCGCGTGAGTGCCGACCAGCGACAGGACGGCGCGACCGCAGCGTCCAGCCCTTGACGTATGAGGGAGGGATGCTGATGCTGACGAGTGGCCAGACCGAGCAGGACGTTTGTCCTGTTTGCCATACCGATCGGCAGTTCAACAAGAACCTGCGCCTCCTGGTGTCTCCATGTTACCATAAAATGTCAGTCCCTCTCTGAGACAACGAGCGAGGCATGCTTGGATGCGCTTGGATGCTCTTGTCCTCTGCCCGTAACCCGTACCCTCGCCCTCATGTGAGAAGACGGAGGGAGATAGGCTCCTGGAGAGGGGAGGGGAATATGTACGTAGGCTGACTCTAACAGGTGCGAGTCATGCATCGACCGCCTCTTCACTCTGGGCCCCGAGCCGTGTCCGCAGTGCGGGCGCATCCTTCGTAAAGTCAACTTTGCACATCAAACGTTTGAAGACCTCAAAGTCGAGAAAGAGGTCGCTGTGCGGCGCCGCATGGCTGAACAGTACGTCGTCGACTAGGACCTCGGGATTCCACGCGAGAAATGTAGCTGATCATTGGTCTGCAGCTTCAACAAGACTGAAGCGGATTTCCTCAGCAAGCGAGAGTACGATAATTACCTGGAAGAAGTAGAAGATTTGAGTACGTCTAGCTTCTCCTTCCCCTCCACCTTTCAAGTGCACGGACAGCGCGCTGACGCGCTGGTAGCGTTTAATCTGTTGAATGACATTGACATACCCGAGACCGAGGCGCGCATAGCCGAGTTCAGTAAGAAGAACGCCGCGGTCATCGAGGCGAATCGGGAGAGGGCGGCCCTCGAGCAGCTCGGCCAGGCGGAGCGGGACGACGTCGAGCGGCGGGCGAGGGAGGAACGGCGGCGCCTCGTCGCGGAGGCGGAGGAGAAGGACCGCGTCGAGGCAGAGGAGAGCGCGCGTGCCATCACCCTAGCCCTTGTATGTTCTTACCTCGCGATGATCCGCTCTCCACCTGTTTGCCGCTCCCCACTCTGGCTATCGCCGTCCTAGTGCCGCTCTGGCATGCACTCTTAAATCTAGAGTCGCGTGTCAACACTGACTCTGTGTATAGGGCCAGGGCAACAAAGCGCTTGCAGAGGAGATCCGACAACGCGGCGAGCTCGCCAAGAAAGCCCGACAAGAAGCGCTCGACAAGGCGGTCCCATCCGTCCTCATGGCAATGTACAACTCGCTCGCCTCCGACCCCGCGTCGTCTGGCGAAGATCTCGACCCGCTCTCGGCGTCATATAGCGGCCCGTTTGTGCCGATTCCGTACTCTGATCCCGAAAAGGCACAGTGGAAGCACTGGTACAGCCTCAAGAAGGACTATACGGACGGGCGAGACGGCGTCATTGCCGTCAAGGAGAACCGCAAGGGCGCGATCCGGCCGGGCGGGTACGATCTGGGCTTGTTTTGGGAGATGGAGATCCGGTCTGCAGTGGAGAGTCTGGGGATAGAGCCGATACGCGATCCAGATGGAGGCGCTGGCCTGACCGTCTGACGTTTGACGTTTGACAGGTACCGGCGAAAGAGGGGCGTCGAGATCCGGCAGAGGCGCAGCTGTGCTTGCTCGTCGTGGACGCCGTCACGAGGCAGGTTGCGCAGGCAGATGGTCAGTATTTCCCGCATCGTGTAATTTTGCATGCATCAGTCCTCATCCCGCCTTGCGGCTGCTGCCTTCCCAATCAGCACCGTGGGTCATCAATCGAATCACAACAAGTGACGTCTAGCTCGGGTTCAGCAATCATCTCATCTCATTCCGAGGCTGACAAACGCCGCGATGCATGACTGATCACGGATGCCATAAGCCAATCCTCGGAAACATCTAAACCTCAACACCGCCTGTCGATCCCCCGCCGCTTCTCCTCCTCCCTGTACTCAAACATGACCTGCACGGCCACAAATAGACACCCACTTGCGAATATCATGAATGCGATACCTAAGGCAGCCACCCATCAGCTCTCTTCAGTCCCTCTCCAATCATTGCCGCCATGCCATCTTGCCATCTTGCCTCTATGTCTCCTACGGCCATGCCACCATGCACCATGCTGCCATGCCGCCCGCCACACGCGGCCCGCGAGTCGCATCCGGCACTCGGCCTCCCCGATCTCCATTATGCGGACAGCACTCACCTGACCATGTCGACACCAGTATACCGACGAGGTGCCTCATCCCGTCGAGGCCTAGGACGAACCCCACGAGATTCGCCGACATCATCATGAGGATGTTGCCTACGCCGCCTACAGCGCAGACGTGGCGATACCACCATTCGTGGCCATACTGCCCAGTCAGCGTTAGGGTACGAATACGTCACTACAGCACCACAGCCCACAGCACGAAAGCCCACAGCATCACAGCACTACAGCTGCCGAAGCTGCGTGAAAAGAAAGCCCACAGACCACAGCACTACAGCGGCCGAAGCTGCGCGACAGGATAGAGACTAGGCTTACTTTGGCCTGAGAAAAGACCCGCCTCGCCAGCAGTTCCGGCACGATGAACAGGCTGATGAGCCAGCCCCACGCGAGCAGCTTCATCGACAGGTCGTGCCACAGCGCCACAAAGGTGAAGACGAGCAGGGTCGCCATGATGGCGTTGCGCGAGCCGCCGACGGGTATGTAGATGTACCTGACCATTCTGTCAGCGACGACGCCCGTGGAATGCTTCCGATGCGAGAATTTCGCAAGTCCGGCTTGTGAATTCGGAAGATTCCGAATCGAAAACGGAAGACACGACCTGCAGCTGGGGCATGGGTCGACAGAGGTCAGCGGACGTACCGGACCAGCCAGAGATTATACGACCGATGCCAACTCCGCCAAAATCCGAGGGTCGAGTAGTTATTCGCCACGCATCGGATCATGTTCTCCGGCGGGTCGATTCCATCCAACAACGCCCACAGCCGGAAGAATCGCCACGGAATCAACAGCTAGCCCAGCATCTTGTCAGCTTCCAATCTACCTCGCAGCGAGAAGATGAGGCAGCTGACCTTGAGCCACACGACGACGAGGTTCCAGAACCCAATCATGCTGAGATCGGCGGCGCTGTCGCCAGACCACGCAGACGTGTCTTTGATAGCCACGACGTACATCGTATGCAGGACGGACTCCATCGTCGCGAGGCAGAACACGAAACGGATCGCGTAGGACAGCTTCTCACGCCGGGAGATGGAGACTGGTTGTCGCACCTGAAGTTTGCGGGATCAGCACGGCAACGCAGACGTGCAGCGCGGGCACGGGACTATAGGTGCCTAGGGGCTCACCTGCCATAGAAAGTCGTTGAACGTCATTATCGGTCCTGCAATGTAGAGCGGCGGATACAGGCAGTAGGCGAGATAGTTGACCAGGCAGTACTCACCGCGCGGCAAGGACATTGCCACGCGCTGTCGATAGTCCTTGGGACTCTTCTTCTGCGTCAGCCCACACCCCATCCGGCCATTCGACCCGTTCGGCCGCTTCAGCTCACCTGATCTGCCGCACTTGAATCTGCCCAGTGGTAGTCTAGGCCGAACGAGACCATGCGCATCATGGTGATGTTGAAGCTGATATGCCAGCGGGGCAAGACGCCGGCGTACCCGTCCTAAGTCTGGCATCACGATCAGCCTCTCCCCAACGAAACAAGCGGCTCACCATGGGCTCGAGCGTGGCATGCAGCTGGCCGAAGCGGTACCCGTCGTTCCGCTCGTTGAGGAACAGTACCGCCATGTTTCCAACGACGAGGACGGCAGGCCAGTACTTGTTGAGCACGCCGGCTGGTTTGGGGCACGTCGAGCCGAGAAAGTTGAGATATAGGATTAAAAGGACCTTTAAAGCAGACGTCCCGTGCAGCACGAGGAGCATGAGCACCGAAAAGGCAGCGAGGAAGCTCGTTCGACTAGATGGCGAGGGTGCGAGCCGGGACCGGACGGCCGACGAGGCGAGGTGCAGCAAGGACAGGAGGAGCAACGACGGTAGGCCAGAGCGGAAGGTCCGATACTGCGGATCCGAGTTGTCCTTGTTCGTATCAGTGGATTGCTCGCAAAGAGAGGGCGTGGGACTCACGACTTGTCGGCCAAACAGCCAGCCGGGGGACAGTCGATGCGCATACAAGTGGTAGTTTGGATGCTGGCCTACAGCCCGTCAGCAGCAGTATCTGACCGCATGGCCGGCTGAAAGCGCACTCGAGCTCAACCTCATGGGCCAGTACACCATGAAAGGAACGACGAGGACAAAGACCAGGCCGTAGAAGAGGAACTCGGTCGACAGCCATCTTGGCGGCCCCGGCTCTGACTCGTCTATCGTCCGTCTCGCGCCTGAGCCAGAGCTGGACGAGGGTATAGCGATCGTCAGGTCGGTGATTGCCATGCTCTTGCCTTGGCCGCCGGCACTAGCCGTCGATGCAGCACTGCCTGGTGGGTCGCCGAGCAGCGGAGTGGACATGGCCGGATTCCTCTACAGTCGACGTCAGAGACGAGCTGCGCAGCCGCACAGGGCGGTGGAAGAGGAAGAAGGGGGCAAGCTCACACGCTGGCGGAGGCTCGTGGCAGAGCTCATCAAGGCGCAGCGCAAAGCATCTCGCTCGACAGGCGGTGCTGAAGTGCAAACAGCTGCGAAGACAAAAAGACGGTGCAATGAATTCCGCTCTAGACGAATCGAAAAGACGTTAAAAGCAACCTCCACCACGTGTCGCCTGCCGCCACTTTCGGCGTTTTCACCGTGGCAAGCATGGCCAGTGCCAAGAGCAGTTATGAAGAGCTTTGCGCAGAGCTCGAGCAGAGCAAGCAGGCAAGATGGACTAGAAGCAGAGCTCTTGGCTGCTGATAGAGATGCTAGCTTCCCAAGTGCTGTGTGGCTGGCATGTCGTGATGCCTTACGGGGCCATTCTCCCCCAGAAACACTACGTGGGCGACAAAGCCTGTTGTGAGCGCCGAGAACCATGCATCGTCTGTACTTGCTCCGGTACTGCTGCTGTACGTACGAGCGCAACCATAGACAGTCGTGGTGGCACCGACGACACAATGTGGCGAGTACCACCCTTGGCGCCCATATCGCCAACCACCCACCCCCCCGAGATTTGCCGGCCGAATTTCTACTCTTGGATTCCGGGGGCTCTTCCATGCTTGTTGCTCCAGTGTCCTTGTATTTGGTGTGATATTTGTCCTGTCGGCATCCTCTGTCGGCTCAACTGCGCAGCTGTTCGACCGAAATCGTCCGACACCCTCTGACTTGCGCCGCTGCGCCTCGCACCCCAAGGACCAGCCAGGATGCAAGTCCTTTTATCTGATAAGGTCAGTCAAAGGGTCTTGCTCAATTGCCAATCCCATCGCCCTCACCGTCGCCATCGCATTCCTCGAGTGCTTGCGGGCACGTCGTTCGGTAGAACTCGCTTTTAGCGCACTCTGCCGATCTTTCCTTTGTCTATAGCACGGCGTTTCATTTAGTCTCTTCATACAGTCAGACTCCCGAGTTATCACACACGCATCGAATCACAGTGACACAATGGCGTGCCCATTTAAGCGCCTGGCAGGACCGCTGCTCACGCCTCTGCAGCTACACCTCGACTCGCCGTCGGGCAGCGGTAGCGGAACGACGAGTCCGCCCGTCGCCTCGCCGTCGTTCACGCCCAACACGGATGCCCCCGTGCGACTCGCCGTCGACAAGGTGACGGTGCCCGCGCTCGTGGCGAGTCTGTCGGCGCTGGCGACGTCCGACGACACGCTCGACGTGGACGACCTTGAACTGCCTGAAGACCTGGATCTCGGCCTGCCCATCTCGGTCCTCTTGCGTGAAGGGACAAAGCGCGCACACGTCCAGGCGGAAACGTCAAAAGGCGCCAAGGCGCTCGTCAAGGGCGAACTCGATCTCGAAGAGTATATCAAGTGGCTCGCTGTGCTCTGGCGCGTCTACAAGTGAGCTCTGTCCTCTCCGTGTTATATACTCCCCATCATGACTCTTGCTTGTTTCGTTTTCTCCCTCCCCACCCCTCCCTGTGCCTTTCTTCCTTCAGCACCTCTGCGTTCACCTGCGCTGGTGCCGTGCTGACGTCGCAGCGCCCTTGAACTGGCCTTGGCCGAGCATTCCACCAACTCCGTCCTAGCGCCCACGTACAACCCGCAACTGCTCTCTCGCGCGCCCGCACTCGCCCAAGACATCGCCTACCTCCTCACCCTGCTTCCCGAAGAGGTGTTGGCCCCTGCGTCGCTGTACGCGACCCCGACGCGCGCGACACGCAGCACCCCGCTCCCGCCGTTCCCCATCCCCTCGTTCTTGGAAGGCACGTTCTACGCCCCGCTCGCGCCGCTGCGCACCTTCCTCGACCACATCAAACACCTCTCCCAGACGTCGCCTGCGAGCCTCTTGGCGCACACCTACGTGCGCTACCTGGGCGACCTGTCGGGCGGGCAGTATATCGGCCAGCGGGTGAAAAAGGCGTACGAGCTCGAGGGAGAGGACGGCACGCGGTTCTACCAGTTTGAATGGAAGGGCACGACGTCAGGCGCCGACGGCGAGAGCAAGGCCGACACCCGCAAGGCGCTGGGGGAGATCAAGGAGTGGTACAGACACGGCATGGACGAGGGGGTCGGCGACGACCAGAAGCTGAAGAGTGGGTTGCTGTTGGCGTTGCTTGCGTTTCTTCACCCCGCCGTTTCCGCCGTTCCCGCAGCTCCCGTCCCGACCGCAGCGACAGCTGACCCTCGCAGCGCATCTCATCAAAGAAGCCAACCTCTCCTTCGCACTCAACACCTACCTCTTTGCGCTGATCAACCCCCCGCTCACGTCTGGCGAGATGGCCGTCTTCTCCCAGTCCGCCGTCGAGCAGGCCGTCGTCCTGGCCGAGACGCGGCTCGGCCGGCCGCTGCGGTACTACGAGAAACGCGAGCTCGAGTGGCTCGAAAAGAAGCGCGTCGAGAACGCAAACTTCACGCCGAATACGTGGAGAGAGAGGGCAGAGCGCTTCCTCCTCTTTGTGGCGACCGTCTTGATTGGCTGGGGGCTCAGCCAGTTCGGCTTGCCGTATTTGATGCGGTACCTCGGGCCGTACCTCCCTAGTTCATAGTCGTAGTCCGTAGCCATAGACCATCGTTCATCGTCCGTCGTCCGTCGTCGATAGTCCATGTCTGTAGTCTGTAGACAGTGCCAACCCCAACTAAACCCACCACAACCGCCGCCTACTACCACCATCCACCCCGACGTCAACCACTCACTCGCCGGGTATCAGACCAGAACATCTCTCGGTAGATCTTTCGTGATTTCTTCTTGGACTCTTGGCTTATGGATGCCGGATGTAACCATGCTTATCGCGTCTCATCAGCCATGTACGAGTCTCTCATCTCGTCCCGGTCATGCTCCACGAGAACTCAACCCGGCAATGAAAAGACATGCAGCAACAGCCAATGATACACGCACGCCATTGAAGAATGAAGAATATGCTGGATGTCACATGAATGCTATGCTATGCAACAATACCAAGCCAGACCCACGAAAGAGTGTAATAAAGAACACTTATATGCTTCCCTGCTCCTCTCCATTGTGCTTCCTCGCTCTTTCGATTACCCCCGGCTCGTCTCAAGTATACCTCCCGCTCTCCTCAAGAATCAAAGTGTAACACCAAGAAAACATGCAAGACCAGAAGAATCGTCTAGGGCACCGGCTCGCCTACGAGCACGACCACGAGCGCGTCACTTTTTCGCCATGTTGACGATGCGGGCTGCGTTGGTGCCGGAAAACGGCTGGTGGACCTGGTCGTAGTCCTTCGGGCGGCGGAACAGCAGGACGTGCTGTTGATCAGCACGGACGGTAATTTAGAGCAATTTCGTCTTCCTTGCCTGCGCGGCGTCCCAACGCATAGCTTACGGAGAACAGAGCGGTAGCAGGGGGATGGTAAGTAGGGCAGAGTAAAGGGTATGTGTCGTTGACTGCCAAGGGAGGGGTATGAACGAAGTGTGACATACTGGTTCCTGCCAAGGGTCAGTGTAAGCAGGTAGCAAGTGGAGAGTCACATACAGGGTCATGACGCATGTACATTTCCCATCTGCAATCATCAGCCCCTGCATTTAGTTTTGTGGTTGAATATGCCCCTGCTGCACTACGCACCCTGGTGACTGCCGGATGCCGATACCTCTCCAGACATCCTCGGGACACACGCCTGGGGGGACGAATCGCACTAGTTGTTTAGGGATCTGCTGGGGTTAGCTATCTAGAGCGGTCTCTTATCAGAGAGGTGACATGACGAGCAGAGTTCCAGTAAGATTATGTTGGCGGCTCTACGAGCAGGTCGAAGGGACGACAGTTTGGTGACCGTGGTTCGTGGTGCCACAAACTCACAATGACATGCCTGTTACTCGTCAGTCATCTGTGTTTTTGTTCAGGTGGGATAAGAGCTCACCGGAACTCCCATTCCTCGTCTGCGTCGCAAAGCGCTCGATCAGCTAGGTCCTCTCGCGCTTGGATCCAGCACCGACTCACTCGAGTATCTAGGGCTGTACTGGATCTTCTCCGAGTACGTCTCTATGGCCTTGCGCTTCTCTTCTGCTGTATACGGCTTCTGACTGTATTTTGACATCACTTGAGTCTATGAACACTGCTGCGAGGTCGGGAGTGGGTTTGAAAGCAATGGGAAGAAGGTCGGTGCTGTGCGTTGTTTATGCTATGTGGTACGGGTCGTTATGCTGGTAGAGGACTCGAGCATTAACACGATTGTCAATTATGGTGGGAGGGAGTCGGGATGGTGGTGCAGGTGGTGGGAGCAGCGCTGGAGGCCAGGCTGTTTGGCAATGCAATCTACCGGGGCTCACCTCGTGATCGGTCGTGTTTGTCGTTCAACTTTTTTTGTTGCAGAAACCCGGACAATGGCTTGTATATTCTTCCTCACCAGCTGTTACGCTGTGCTCTTGGAGAGGGATGAGGGTAGTAGGAGGCTTCAAGAGGTTGTTCGAGTCGTTGTTGAAGAGGCTGGAGGTAGGGAGAGAAAGAAGAGAGCAGGTTGGAGGGTCGAACAACAGTCAACAGACTGGTGGATGGGCGCTCAGGGCGAATTGTGGGGTAAAGTTGTTGGATTTGCGGGGAAGACAAAGAAAAGAAAGGCGCGTGAAGCCGAGGTCACGTGACTATCGCATCGTTACGTTATGGTCGTGTGCTGTCTTCGAATCCTGCCTCTTATTCTTCTCGTTGCTATCTAGACAAGATGCAGAGCTGCGCAGCGCTCGGTCTCGACCTCGGGCTACCAAAGCGAGGTCACACTGACGATCGACTATCTGACAAACGAGACTGACGGAGAACAGCGCGTCATCGCCTTCGCCCTTGGATCCGCGTCCACGCCTTTGAGCATGTCCACAATCTGCGATCGGCAGCGTGCCGCGCCCCCTCCGAGGTGCGTGCCGAAGCATGATGCACATGCTGCAGGCGACCAAAACAGAACGCTTGCCACCGTGTTCCGGCCCCCGTCGAGGTCTTAGAGTGCTGCACGCCCTCGACCGGAAACCGCCGAGAGGGCGTCCGGCGTCGACAGCTAGACGAATCGTCCATCACATGGTTCATGGCTCGGTCGACGATGCTATTTTCAAGTCGACATGACGATCCAGACGATTCTAGACGAAGCCTCGAGAAGATGCTAATGGGGGAGACAAGAAGGAGAGGATGAAACATCACCGCGTGGCGACTGGAACGGGGGTCGAGGTTCCCCCATCAGAACCCCCCCCCCTTCCTTTGGAGGTGTTTTTCCCCTGTGTTTGAGGGCGTTCCTCTGCTACAATCCCCTCCCCGTGTGTTCCCGCATTCTCCGCGCCACTCGAGAACGGTGCTATTATTTATACCCTTCCAACCATCATTCCTTCTTCGCCATCTCCTGCCTTCCTTCCTCCTCTCGGTCTCACTCGACATCTTCCTCGCCTCACTCCCCCCCCCCACCTCCCAGTCCGCCCTCTGGTCTTCTTCATACGCCCCGGTTACTGAAAGCCTGTAGCAGCTGCAGCAGTAGCAGCAGCGTGCAGCCTTCGCACTCATCTTCGCCATATTAAAGACGGCATCTTGTCCTCGTCTTCCACGCCCACTCGGCTTCCCCACTCCTTTCTCTGACCGAGCATACTGAGACAACATTTTGTTCAATCCCTGACGACTTCCAACCGTGTCTCGCTGGCCGAAGACGCGCCCCAACATACTTAAACGCCACCTCGGCCCTCGGCCCCCTTGTTAATCAACACCACACCCATCATGAAGACCAACTGGGCGACCACGGCGCTAGTGGCACTCTCGAGCACACTTTCGGCGGTAGCGGACGAGGGTCAGGACCATTTCATCCTGACCGATCTCTGGCCGCTAGCTATTGCTCGAGCGGACTCGATCATCTCTCCTGGAACGATCGGTGGACACGCGCACTCATTGATCGGGGGATCTCTTGTCGGCAGTAGGTGGTCTCCAACCTCCCGATCCCAGCTTACAGCACTCTCCCCTAGAGGACCCGCTATCGGCGGAGCAGCTCCAGACCGCTGCATGCACATCCTGCATCGTTGGGGCGGATAAGTCCAATTACTGGTCCCCGTGAGTCTCGCTTCACTCCCACCTGCCGTAGTGTAGTGCTTTTCTGTCCTCCTGCCACCTCCTTTGTTCCGTGGTGCAAAAAAGTTTCACCACCCGGCCGTCAGCTGAGAGTCCCTCTAGGCAACTGTTCTGGCGCTACGAGAATGATACCTACGAACCCATGCTGGTGCAGAACCGGATCTACTACTACCTCAAGGGCGACACGCAGCCCTTCCCGCCCGGTCTCCGCATGATCAGCGGCATATCCCAGACGCGGAATGCCTCGGCCGTCGAGTCTGTGGGTTTGCTGATCTCATGCGATCACGGACAGCAATCCAAGTATATCCCAAACGGAATAACATACCCCGACGGATGTTCCACAATCACCTTGGGTATTTTTTACCCGTCGTGTGGTCTCGCCGATGGTACGACGGACTCGGCCGATCACTTGTGAGACTCCTATATTGCATCAAGGCTGGATTACTGACGGAGAGTAGCTCGCACATGGCTTGGCCTATAACTTGGAACGGGACGTGGTTCAATGACCCGAACGGAGTGACCTGTCCCGATTCGTAAGATGCTCCAGGAATTTCATCATGCGCTGACTCGGATACAGTCACCCGATAAAGTATCCAACTATTTTCATGGAGGTCTGTCCTCAACTTCTCTCAGAGTACAGTCATGCTGATCCAGCCATCAGAACAACTACCACGTATCTGGTAACCAAGTATGGCGATCAGGTGACGAGGCCATACTCGTATTGGCAAACGGCGATACCACGGGACTTGCCTACCACGCCGACTATGCATATGGCGTATGTCTCATCTCCTCCATGACCATTGCTGACGCACTCTGTAGTGGGATCAGGAGGTTCTCACTCAAACTATCAAGGAGTGCGGCGACGGACATGGTCCGGGCGACCAACTCGCCACTTGTGCTCCGTTGGCGGCTTCGCTAAGCATTTCGAACGCGTGGAATTGCCGCCTAGAGAGGGTGATTCCAGACGAGTGAGTTTCGCTGAATGCTTCGGTCAGGTCGTCGGCTGATGGATGAAAGGGACATGGGCCTGTACGAGCCTTTGACGAGCCTTCCAGGCTGCAACCCGCTTTGGACTGCCGATATGCCGGATGTGCATCCGACCTGCGACACAGCTCCGCCGACACCCAGATGGATCTCGCCAAACGTCTACTTTGAGAACCTCCAAGTCAGTCTTGTCTTCCTCACCGACCATTCCACCGGCTGATTCTTTATTCAGTACCGCGAACATATTCCGATGGCATTCACCCTCGCTGAGAATGCTAGCGACCTGGCGAACTTCACCCCGTCGATCGGTGGTGGTCTTGGCTATTCGTCGCTGCTGTGGTGGGCAGATCAGGTGGGGGACGACGGCGTGAAGCCAAAGATCCAGTCTTCGACCACAGAGGAGGTCATAGCTGCGCGAGACGGCTCGGGAGTTTCCAGTGAGCCAGCTCTTGTTGCCTGTTGAATTGTAGCTCACAGCTCAGCCGGATCCGATATCAAGGACCCGGTAGCGGTTGAGGCTTCCGGGGCAGATAGTACGTCGAAAATCTCGGCTACGAGCACGTCGGCGTCGGCCGTGAAGTCGTCAAAGTCAGCCTCGAGCACCTCAGTGTCCCCTACGAGCATCTCTAAGTCTGCTTCGGCTGCCGCGAGTACGTCGAGTGGCGTCAAGGTACCTGCTGGAGGAATTGTGGCTGTTGTCGACGGACATTCGAGCGCCGGGTCTTCAGTGAGAACAAGCACCCGCACTGCTCACCCTGATACGACAACATCGAGTATACCCATCAATTCGACTGTGTCCGGATCAGAATCCGCTGCAGCGGTGACCACGGCGGCCACGTCAGCCAAGACATGCCAGTGAGTCGAGTTTGCTTCATGTATGAGAAGCCAACCGCTGAGCTTGTTACAGTCGCAAGAAGCGCGGTCTTGATGCTGTGTTGGCAGAGCAGCATGAGCGCTCTCAGTATATCCCCAAAGGCTTGGTCGAACACGCCCATCGTCGCCGACACCAACGGTCCGCCTTTGGCCACTGATGGTGGCTTTCTGGTTCGAGCTTGCGCTGGATCTTTTCTCTCTGGTTTACTGCAGATAAGTGTTCTTTGTAAGCTCTGGTAGCACTTGCACACGACGGGTTTTCTCTCGTAGACGGTTTGGGCACCCTTGCTATCCCCTACCCAGCGTTGATATACCCTCATTCACATGCATATGATTTGCCACAGATGACGGTGTCTCCCACGGGTTGGCCCTGCAAGGGGGGTTCCCAAGTGGCAAGATTGTGTGTGATTCGTTGGCATTCCGGGCGACGAGATACAGTACGTTTCACAGATTCCGTGCGCCCGAGGTTGGTGCATCGTTACAAGTGGCGAAAGTGCTGCTACAGTACAAACAAACTCGCCTTTCCCACAAGACCACAGCGACGACCAGGGCGGAGTCGTGTGCGCCGAGTCAGCAACTGTCACTGATGCGTAGACGGCATAGCTAATTGTGCGGGTAAACGGTTTGATATTCACGCCGCCAACTGGGTTGTGTTCTTTGCCTCATTGGCTCAGATTAATTTCCGCCAAGGTCATCCGTCGTTGACATCTGCATACTCGCAGACACAGCTTCGCTGTCGAGAGCTCGGGAAAGGGTGCCGTACTTCCAGAGTATCCTACAACTCTTATCTACTTTGGAGTTTCCACATCCTTCGTGAAAGTAAGACAGGGTGCTCCGTGCAGTGAAGGCAGTACGAGGTACGTGACAGTGTATTCCCATGCACGAATGACAGTGACACCTATTAGTGCTTTACGCATGCATAGAGGGCAGCGCTACCTTAGTGCTTGATGCGTGCATAGAGGGCAGCGATAACAATTGGTGCATGAAGGCAGCGCTACCTATTGGTTCTTTACACGTGATGAACTGACAGTCGACCCATTCAGGCCAGGACGTCCGTCCTGAGCACCCACTTGTCCCCACTGAGCACCTCGTCACCTTCATGCAACAGGCATCCACCACCCTGCACACCGTGCCAGTGGAACAGCACCCGTCCCGCTTTCGCCTCGACAGTGATGCGATCTTGTAGCCACACCGCCTCGGTCTGCTGTTTGCCCCTGTCCGTATCCCTGCCTCTGCTCCTCGTGTTCGCCCTCTCCTTGTCCTTTGCCTTTGCTTTTACCTTTCCACTTCTGCCATTCCGCCCAGCACCTGCACCTGCACCTGCACCTGCACCTGCACCTGCACCTGCACCTGCACCACCGTCACCACCACGACCAGTCGTGTTTCCGAGATGAAACGTGGTTCCCCCTCCGACCACCCCGTCCGAGAGATAGACCAACACCGTCCAGCAACTCAGCCGGCGGGTATAAAGGTCGAGCTGCGGCGCGTCGTAGTGCGCTCGGAAGAACGTGGTTGGGGGGTAGTGGTAGACCCTTATATTGGGGGACAGGAGCGGTGCCGTGTCTCTTGCAGATGGCCGAGCGGGGGATGGGGACGGGGGATGCAGTCGAGGGAGGTACGGTGATAGCACGGAGAGAACGGCTGCCGCGATCGAGGGGGACAGGATGGCTGCTCGGCCTGCGATGGGAAGAGTGATGTAGAGCGCAGATGGGACGGAGGATCGGTGGACGCGAAGCGAGGAGGACGAGAGAGCGAGAGAGCCAGAGACACAGAGGTCAGCCGGTACTATGCGGGCGTTTGGCATTTGGAGGTAGCTGGAGCGGCGTCTGGGAGATCCAAAATCAAAGACGATAGGTATAACGAGAGTCTGTGAGGGGCTTTGGAATTACTCGAAGCTGACAGGAGATGATAGGTGATCTGAGAGGTTGGGTAGCAGCCCTGTACACTCACGAGACGTGCGCTCCGCCTCCCCCTTGGCAGGCGGTTTCGGCGGCTCAAGCTGCAGCGATGCACACCACTCCCCCAGCCGACGGAGCGTAGTCCCTGAAAACAGCCCGTCGATCGTGTATATCTGTCCTGGCAGCACTGCGACGAGCGGGGCATCTGCGTTCGTCGGCGACAGGTCGGGAAACCCGATGTCTGACATGCCAGGCGGCCCTAAAAGTTCTTGGTCTCCCGATATCGCAGTAAACCTCAGACGTCTCCGCCTCGCCCCACAGCTCGTCGAACCAGGCCTCTCACGGACATGGAGCGAGATGGGGACAAAGACAAAGGTGAGCGTGATGGGGACAAGGACAAAAGTGAGCGAGATGGGCACAAATACAAAAGTCGTCGGGAAACGCAAAAATCACACACGCGGGCGCGAACTTTTGCTCATTTTCAGCGCCCCCTTTGGTCCATTGCTTGAAAGCTTTGAGAGAGGTTCAACAGCAAAAGGATAGTCCGGACGCCCCCGAAGGGACACCCGAACCGAGCCAGATATTTAGCGAGTGAACCAGCCGAAGCCAGCACAAGACGAGGTCGCCCCCTGAGACGTATGTGTCGCTGTGCTATGGGCGGAGACCAAACCTAACGGGCAGCAGGGTGAAGGCCGCACAAACCGTTCAAGCAAGGTAAGTATAATATGCATTTTCTGTCGCCGCTATATGCCGCTCGAATAAAGAACTAGCATTAAGGCACTCCCCTTGGAGAGTACCTCGCGGGACGTCAGCTACTCTACCCCGGCTCACGTTTCCTCTCTCCGTCTCTTGGTCCCTCTGTATCGCCTCGTCTCGCGCCTGTCCTCGTTGTCTCCGGTCTCAGTCCCTCCATCTCTGTCTCCAACGCCTTCTTCCCCGTTACCTATTCCTTCTCTCGGTTTGATACGGCCTCGCGGTCGTCTTTCGCTGGCGGTTTTGGCTGCTATGCGCGTCGCAAGGACAATGACGAGGTGATGCAGCGTCCGGAGGTCGCTCGGCTCGAGTTGTAGTTCGCTTGGAAAGATGGGGATGACGCCCATCCAGTAGCGTTTCCGCTGAAGCGTGAGTGTGGCGCATTGACGGAAGCGGTCTCTGTTTGGTTCGTCCACCATCTTCACTCCTCGCTCGATCGCCTCGACCCGGTAGCTGTTGAAGTGCGGACAGTCGACGAAGAGGTGGTGTTCTGTTTGTTCCGGTGCGTCGCAGAAGTCACAGCTCGGCTCGACGTCTCTCCCTTGCTTTGCTTCCTTATGATTTGTTAGAAAGCCGCCGGTCCTCAGAATCAGTTGGTACTTAGCTGTTGCGAGGGCCAGGGATTTGGTGTAGAAGTAGGGTGGGACCGGGTTCGCAGTCTGTGTATGCGGTGACTGCAGGCGTACTCGCATGGTGTGCGACATGCCATTGTAGGTCGAGACTTGCAGCGCGTCATCCAGCCTCTTCTTCCAGTTGTCCGGTATGTAACCGATACCCGCCTTGTGCACCACGTACGGTCGCATGAATGCTGTGAGCGGAGGGAACAGGACAGTCCCTAGGGACTGGTGAGCTGCTTTCGCTTTCCGGTCCGCTGCGTCATTCAGGCGGGAGTACTCATCGTCTGCCTCCGTATGCGCCTTAACGTGCTGGACCTCGATGCTACTCCTCACCACGGTGTTCAGCAGGGCGTAGTATTCATGGGCCGGGCGCTCCCTCCATGTGTCGTCGATATAGTGTGGCTGCCGGAGCCTGTCGATGAGGCGGACGGTGTTGAGGTGGTCGCTGAGGATTATCCCTTGCGGGTGGTCTGTTGTGAACGCTAATGCTGCGCATAGTGCCAGCATCTCACCATGGAGCGAGGAAGTGTACTGACCATACATTTGGAACGACGCTGATCTTGGCCCGACGATTGCTGCTGTGGTTGACCTCCCCTCACTGAGCCCAGCGATCGAGCTCCCGTCCGTTGCCCATACCTGTCCTCCGTCTGTGCTGTCCTCTGCTGTAAATGCAGCTTTCAGCAGTTCCATGTAACCGCGCTTCCTTACCCGCTTAACCTTCATTACTGATGCGTCGTTAATGGCGAACGCTTCCAACGACCTGACGTTGCGTGACCACTCAATGAGCCTCCGCGCCGCTTCCCGCTGGGCTGTCGTTCGATACATCCCTTGGGCAACTTTCGGGAGGTCAGCTACCCAGTCGGCGATCGGTTTGTTCAAGGTCTCGCGTGACTGGATTGCGAACACCATGTCGAGGTCTTGCGTCGGGGCGGGCTCGTCCGCTTGTGCCCCGTATCTACGCATCAGGTGCCATATGGTGGCGTGTTTCAGGTGGGACTGATCTGTTTCTGTGATCGTCAGCTGTCCTTCTTTCAGGTAGTCCACCGCTGCCTGCCACTCGGGTGGTACTGTTAGCTCTTTGGTGGGCTTTGTTGACAGATAGAAGCCCGCTGACTCGAGCACCGGAACACAGTTGTTGTCCTTGCATTCCCAGTTTGCGATACTTATCCTTGCCATGGTCCTGAACGGCATCAGGTGATGATTGAGTGCTCGAAGCGTCATCCGGATGGCGATCTCGCCGTTGATGCGATAGATTGACGGCAGGCCGAACCCTCGGTGATCAATAGGTAGCGACAATATTGGGGTGGCTGTATGTCGTAAGCCCATGGCGTCTGTTACCTTTCTCGATATCAAGCTGTCCACTTCGGCTGCCATCTTCTGCGTCAGGGGTTGATGGTTGAGTCTTGGCCGGATTCGCGGGACGAGCAACCGTCGGATCGCCAGAGAGATCATCGACATCGGGTATCGCTTATGACTTGGGATGGGGAACTCGGCGATGATGTCGGATATCGCCTCTAGTGTGCTCTGTGGGTCATGTAGTCTGGTACGCAACAGTGAGGGGGTAGTGGTGTACGGCACCTGGTGTTGTGTCCCATGTCCGTCGTGGAACGTTATAGCCTGCCCTTCTGGTTCCTGCACGTCTTCTCCCAATACAAAGCACACCGTCTTGTCCGCACTGTCCCAGGCCGTCTGGATCCCATAGGCTGTTTGGAACGACTCACTATGCTGCACTGCCTTCCCAAGAGCTTGCCATGACGTCGCGAACAGGATAGAGTCGTCCATCGCCTCCACGCAGACTAGGTTCAAGTCTTTGTCGTCCGTGTCGTGGTGTCGTTGGCCATGGTGCGCTTGCCACGTTCTGATAGTAACGATCTCTGGAGGTCGCAACGTGCCCGACAACGCTAACCAGTGTGTGAGCATACCCATGGACAGCGTGTACTTCACCGGGGATGTCGCGTCGCCCTGCTTGGTCTGGCCCGACGTCGTTATTGTGCGTCTTGCTATACCGTCTTGCGACTTGACCCTCAAAGTAATTTCAGATGTGCGCGCTGCTTCGAACCTGGCCACCACCGCCTCGGGGTCCAAGCCGTAGAAACGAAGGGCGTCGTAGAAGGCGTTAATGTGCAGGTAGTCGAAGCCTTTGGTGTGGTCGCGCTTGATGGCGTATGCCGTCTGCTGAGTGAGGCGTGCTGCGTGGTGCACCTGGTTCAGGAAGTTTATGAGGTCGCCTGGCTGAACTCCCTGTTGAGTAGCAATCTGAAGCGGGGGAAGCAGTGCTCTTTGCCAGACGTACCGTTGCAATGAGTGTGCAAACCATGCCGATATCAGCGAGTACAGGTAGTTGGCGAAGATGACGCCTCGGTAGTTGCTCAGGTTTGTCGGGTCGCCTTTCTTATACAGGGGGGTGATGTAGTGCTCTTTGACTCGCGCTGGGAAGTAGTTGGTAGTGATGGAGTAGTTACACAGCAACAGGATGAGATGGAGGAAAGGCTCACCCGTCTTGCGCAACGCCCATTTCTCCCATCCATCTGGTCCTGGCGACGGTCGCGGATTGCCTTTGGCCATTTGGTTGCGCATATCATTGAGAGTCATGGGAGTCGGCCACTGGAAGGTCTTGTCTCCGGCCGTCCGCTTCTTGAGTTCCTCGGTTGCTCGCCCTTGCATCCACGGTTTGTTCACGACTGGCGGTTGCGGTCGCTGCAGTAGCTTGTCGAAGTGATTGGTCGCCATCTCGAGTTTGTCCTCTGGTTGGCTGGCTATGAGTTCAGTTCCGTCCCCTTGCTCCTGTCGCAGGAAAGGTGGGTTTGTTATCTCGTGTGGGCAGAATAGCGCTTTGATGCCTCCACCCCGAAGAGCTTTCTGATATGCCTTGGACGTATTTACGCTAATCCGGTCAGTGATCACCTTTCGTCGCTCACTCCTGAGTTCCTTGCTGATCTGGTTACGTGCCGCCTTGAGCTTCTGAACTACCTCTGTCGTGTCCATCTGTGGTGTCTGCCTCGGGGCGATGGCGTAGTATTCTCGACGTAGGTCGGGGTCCCGTAGCAGCAGATCTGGCAGTCGTCTGTCTACCGCGGCTGTGATCAGTCTACCCAGGCTGACTTTCCGTTTGCCTAGCAATGACACTCGAGGGGACTCAGCTGGGACATGCGCAGGGTTTACCGGCCCGGTCTTGCCCCTCTTGAATGCTGTCTTGCATGCTGGGATAAAGACCGAGTGGCAGTACGTGAGCAGTGCGTCGTATTCGTCCGGCATTGCCAATGCCGTTGACAGCGGATCTGTTGGTGGGGGAATGGCACTCATCAGCCTTTCCAGCTCACCATTCATCTTGCCGAACGCGTCTTGTGCTTGGTCTTTGAACGGCTGCCTAAGTCTTGGTGGTGCTCGATTTTGGCCCTCTGCTCTCGTCCGAGGGATCATCGCGCCTATGACGATGTGAGCATTCACCGGTCGGTGGTTCGTCTGGGGGATGGAGCCTAGTGTCTCCAGGAAGCTGCAGTGCATGCCTGGGGATGTTGTCACTCGGTCAAGGATCTTCTTTACCGCATCGTTCTGATGCGCGTGGAAAGTCCAGTCTCTGCCTACCACTGTCGCCAGTTTCTTCGACCAAGCATCCAGTCCCATTGATTCATTCAGGAATCGCTGGTACGCTGTTCTCAGTTTGAGGATGGTGGGCCGGTAACCCTGTGAGCCGTTGAGCATTTCGTGGTCGTGTAGCGTGGCGTTGTAGTCACCGCAGACGATCCATGGGTGATCTGTTTGCGTAAGCGTGCCCACAGCAGTCCAGAACTCCACCAAGTTCGTCTGGTCTCTCGGCGACGTAGGCTGCGGAGGCGCATAGATCCCAATGATGCGGACCGTGGTGAGCCGGCCGACGAGGTCGGGAATGGCCAGTTCCAGGGCAGCGATTCGACCTTGGGCATGCGTGGAGTCCGGTATTGGGATGACCCTAGCTATATGTAAGTCCCTACGTACCAATATGGTGACACCAGTCGAGTGGTTGAATACTGAGTTCGGGATGTGGTGTACGTTGTACTGAGAGGAGGTCCGGAAAGGGGGATGGCTCGTAGCGTCATCCGGGACTACCACCCGGTGTTGCCTACTTTGACACGTCTCCGTGAAGACTACCACGTGTGGCAGCAGACGCCTAATGAGCTGAGCTATCGCCACACACTTGACCGGGTTCTCATATGTCAACGCGTTGCAGTTGAGCGTCAGTAGATTCAGGGGCGGGCTGCTGGCGGCGAGGGTAGGTTCGGCAACGACTGCGAGTAGCAATAAGCCCCACATGGGCGCGGGAAGTATTCGATGTGAACTGTTGGGGAATGGGCGCTGCCGGTTCGGCACACAATTCATCGTTGGGGGGAACACACGAGCAAAGAAACATCCTACTAGTCCTAGCGTCAGGTCAGCTAGCATCCAGACAATGGCGGCATGGGAGAGCCAGAGTTGGCTCATGAGCAGTTGGTCACTTGCCATCGCAGAGTCCCCATCCGTGTCCATTTCCCGAATCTGGGCAGTAAGCTTAACCCTCTTGTTGGGCTCAGCCCTTCCCGTCATTTCGCCTGACGCCGGCATGGCCTGCGGCATGATCGCGGCAGGGGGAGCGCTAAGGAGCTGTTCGATTTGCTGGGCATGAGGGCTCTTATAGTCCTCAATCCCTTGCTTCCTAACCTTGGATGCTTCCAAAATTTCCTTCGCCTTCTCACGCCTGGCCTCCAGCTCAGCCATGTCGCGCGCACACTTCTGATACAGCGCCCGGCCCTTGGGGGAGTCGTCAAACTCATACTCGATGCACTTGTCGCCCAGATGTCGGAGCTCCCTGTCCAAGTCGCGAATGTCCAGCTGTGCGTCCCTGATGTCGTTACGAGCGTCCGTCAACAGGTTCGACTGCCTCGCCTGGTCTATCTGGCTCGCATACAGTGCCGTCGACATGCGTTCCTGCCTGTCCGCCCTACGGTCGCCCAACTCACCCAGATTATGGACCAGAACGAACAACTCGTTCACCGATGAGCTGATGCCGGACACCATAGTGTATGCCGCGTTCTCTCTGGTCGTGCGGGCATTTTCCCTTTCTTGACCCTGACTCTGCTCATGTCGCTCCCGCGCCGTGAGGCCGTGCTCATTCAGGTCGTAGAGAAACTCGTATGGGGAACCGATCCTCGGTCTCTGCTCACAGATATACTTTGAGAGCGCGATTGAGGACGTCGACACCGTAAAGAACTTGTCGAAGTGCATCTGTGCATCCCGGTAGCAGCAGTCCGCTTCCTCCGCATCGTCGTCCAGGCCGCGAGCCGCATTGTACCTCGACACCCATCGGAGGACTTCAGCTAACAGATCGTGAGGATCACCCGCGTCGACGCCCGTCGTGGCGATGGTCGTAGGGCCCGTCACCCGTATGAAGTTGGTCGGCGTCTCGTAGCCTACATCGTAGTCTCCCCATTTCATCCGCGCAATGTGGGAATCACGAAGTCCGAGCATGGCAGTAGCAGAGGTGGCATGGACAAAACTCACAGACCTGGCAGGGCGACCTGCGGCAGTTCGAAAGTTCCCAGTGGTCGGGTGACCAAGGTCGGCGCACTGCTTTTCGATCCATTTGCCGAACGAGACTAGGTCGGGTTCGGTCTGCTTGGTCTTGGTCGAGGTGGCGTAGAACGTGCCAATGCAGCGCTTGTCTTGTTTATTGCCCGAGCTCCAAAACGCTTCAAACCCTCGCTCCACCAGTCGTTCCAGCACCATGCCCAGATCATCCACACCATTGCCGCTTCTCTGACGATAGCTATTCGACAGCAGTATTTTCTGGCTAGACTGGTGCTTGCTAGCAGGGAGATTGGACTCGCCAATACGCACATGAAAATCACTGAGCGACATCGCAATAAACCGCGGGTCGGTCGACGCGATCGGGTTGCCGTTGTCGGTATTCAGCTCTTCCAGCGCGTTGAGCAGAGCGTTCTTGGCCGAATCTTTGGTTCGACTGGGTAGGCCCCACACTCTGAGCTCGATAGACGGATGGTACGACTCCTCTGCCGGGCCGTCGTTGAGCGACCGATTGAATGCAGCGTTATAGGCTTCCTCTGAAAGCACCCCGACTGGATTAAGCGCCTGCCTAGCGGCAGCCGCCCAGTCGGTCGGAGGAGGGGCCGGCACCGTTGCAACCGTATTGTTGTGAGTGGCGGCGGCAGCGACAGCGGTGGTGGTGGTGGCGCCCTTGCGGGAGGACTTGTTCGGCACGAGGTTCTTCTTTGCAGCGCTCATGGTTGCTGGTGCGTTTCTTGCTGTGGAACGAGTCGGTAGGTCTATCAATGGGAAGCTGTGCTTGGTGAGATGGGTTAGCAAATGGGCATACACGTTGGGGACGCTGTTCAGACTCTGGCCCTGGCTGAACTCCGTTGCAAGCCTGAGTACCCAAGCGCTCAGCGCAGCACGGCAGTATCGTCGGCAAGGGTCTGTCGGTGAGGGGCTTTCAACAGTCCACCCTTTGAAGCACTGCGTCAGATCTCTCAGCATCGCATTCAGGCTCAGTATCAAACCGCTGAGGGTAAGTTGTCCTTCACTCGGCGTCTGCTCGCCTGGTGGTCTCCTAGCACTCCCCGCCGTGTCAGTGCCCCTCAGATCTCCCGGTGATTGTGGTCTGTCGGTCTTGGGTCTCGCAGCAGCTTGATACGGTTCTCCAGCATTCAGGGCACTGATCGGGCTTTGAAACCAGGCTGTCGACAAGGGTGGCGGGTGGGTATCTGGTGAAGCTGCACCTATACGGCATCTCGCTGATGGTGGGATCCATGAAACATGATGATAAAATGAAGTGACAATTGCCGGATACGTCAAGCGATCGTACCGGGAAAGGATACGCCTAAAGGTCATACCTTTCGGTCTGGTGAGGGGGAGGTGGCCTGAGGTACCCGGGACGTGATCCCAGAGGCCGGGAGGTCCGATGAGCTCCGGCCTCGTTCGGAGGCGTGCCGGGTACGGATCAGTGGGCGGGGGGCCTGGGATGGTCGACACGGGTGGTGGTGACGGTGGGGGCGATGGAGACGGTGGGGGCGATAGGAGGGGCGGCGCTGGTCGCAGTAGTCGTGGTGATGAAGTCGGTGAGGTTGGTGGTTGACGAGTCGATGGCAGCATGGTTGCTTGCGCAAAGGCATTGTGGGTCATCTCGCTTCCATCACACAGCTCCTCCCGCCGGTCCTTGTCCGCTCTCCCGTCTTCAGCATCTCCTGCGCTTACGTTCTCCACAGCCTTGGCCTCTTGAGTGGGGAGCACACTCGAATTGACGCATAGGCCAAGGTGCAGATTTGGCGCGCAGGAAAGCGGGTGGGAAGGGAAACATGGGACGAGGGGTGAGTTGAGGATGTTGGTCCGATGATCGCCAGTCGGCAACACCGCAAGTATGCATAGAGCCACGAGACCGAGCCTTGCAGCGTCGTAAGGTCGGCGTGAATGCATGCCGCGACGCTCGTCATGCGTTGCTGGTCGCGGCGTAACGTGAAGTAAAGTAGCTGATGGGGACGCATTGAGCGCTGCGCATTGCAAATGCCGTGTATCACATAATACCAGATCAAGAATGTATAGGAGGTACCATCAAAGCCACCTTCACGACCTCGTCAAAGATACCCGCTTCCCCGATACTCTGATTGCACAACCCCCGTTACGCGTTTGCTTGACTTGGAGCTCTTTGGATTTACTTCGGATCAGTCTTTTTATTTCTCTTTGTGAGCGGCGCACTCGACGGTGATGTCGAACTCTGCAGAATGAGTCTACCACGCGGTCGAACTTAGGGAGCGGATCTTCGCTGAATGCGATCGGTCTAGCCTGCACCGCTTGCTGACTTTGGATCACGCGGCTCTATCACCTGCTATCAAGGCATTGTACCGGGCTGTAGGGCTGAGGCTCGCCAGAGCAACCAATTTTGATGGAGTGCGCTTGAAGACTCAAGCCGGGACCTTGCTGATAATTTGGGTTAGCCTCGGGGTCACCTCTACCGCCATGCCGTGCGAGCTATATACTGGATAGCAGACTCGGGGACTGCTGACAGACTGGATACTTCCCGATTGCAGTCTGTAATCGAACAGTTCCCCAATCTTCTCCGATTACAACGGGAGATCTCCCTTCGTTACGGAAGCTTGGATTGGAATGTCATCCTGAAGCAACGAGCCTCTCGAGGGGGGTCGGTGGCGTCAGTCTCATGGACAGCCCAGCTGGGTGATCGACCTTTTCAGGACGAGCCCGACCTCAACGTGCCCGCTCCTTTGGAAGGATTCGCCATGGAACATCGGGTTAGCGTGATGATGAAGCCCTTTGCTGCTTGGAAAAATGATGAGGCGATATGGGGATCAATCGTAACCTGGCTGGCGAACTCAGAACGCATCCATCCAGACATTACCTCTTTGTACTTGAACGACTGTCCCGTCACCTTGCCCACTTTGACGGCTATTTGCAAGTCACGAACAGGCGAACGCCGCCCTCTTTTCGCGTTGGTTTGCAAGAGAATCAAACCGTTCAATTTGAAAGAGTTTCGGGAGTTCGTTCACGCTGTGGGTCCGCAGCTCCGGGTCCTAGCACTCGGCTGGGTGGAGGGATGTGCAATCAAGGACGACCAGATACCCGTCCCGCGACGGCATTATGACGGACGACTAAAAACGATCCATCTGGCGATTCCAATGGGTTTGCGGAATGGCAAATATGGCACCATTGCTGATTTTGCCACCTTGAAGAATCTAGCTTGTCTCGGAGCCAAGGATTGCGAGTACAAGATCCTCGAGCATGAACAAGTGCGAAAGACGCTCTTTCCTGTGTCCATTCAAACCCGAGATTTGCAATTTGCTGTGCGGTGGCTGCAGAGGTGAGTGGAGCTTGCGATCTTCAGCGTGATTGACCATGCCAGGTTATCCCCCAGATCCCTGGCCACTGTCAGGGACTCGACGCTTGCAGCAATTGGAATTGGGTCCACGGATCAGCTTCCTCAAGTCTGCTTTGACCGAAGCGGCAGGCTGATCCCTGTGGAAGAGATGTACGCCCGGCGCTACAACGAAGAGAAGGCTCGTTATGAGGCGGAACGGGACAGCGGCAACCTCGTCTACTCTGTCGATGGAGGTGTAGAGCTTCGGCGGGCTCGGTCCAGGTTCGATGAGGTCCGTCTTCGTTATGGTTTCGAGGAGCAACAGTGGGCACTGTACTGGTTGGACCGTTGGCGGCTTGACAATCTGTACGAGTTCGACGAAGCTCAGAAAAGCATGCTGGAGGCGAGCTATGGTCCCTTGTCACCAAATATTGCTGGTCGGTTTGCCATACGCCCGCCAAATACCTACACAGAATCATACGATTGGGAAGAAACACACCAGGACTACTACGTCGACACACGGAATCTGGACGCGAGGCATGTGACTCGGGTGGTCGGCTTGAACTTCTTCGAAGAGGATCAAGAACCGTACGCACGGTTCCTTCGAGATCAGCGCAAGGAAGATCAGAATGACGATGATTATTTGGAATTCAAACAACAGCAAGAAGACGAAGCGAACGGTAATCAAGAAGAAGGATCGGAGGAGAATGAGGATGAAGACCAGCCAGACGACCCAGACGTCGAAGCGGACGCCGAAGCGCACGAACACCAGCTAGACCAACTGCAAGATAACCATGGCGAGACGAACGACGACGAGCCGCACGACCATGAGCACCATGACCCCTGATGTCTCGTTCGAATCCAAGGCGAAGCCTCTTCTCAAAGTATTGCCTCGTGCCCCAAAGAAATGTGTATTAGTCGGGTAGAACTGCCGTTCGTGCACATATGGCAAATGTAACTTATGTTGGATAGAAGTGTCCTTTTCGTACATACGGTACCACTCTCTATCGAGTAAGAATGCTACTGAGGTTCGGCCAAGCAGAGCTAGCTAAGGCGGGGAAGAAGGTGGGTCGAAGAGGAGCATGGAGGACGAGGGGGAACGGGGTGAGCTGGGCAAAGCATATATAGGTCATTTTGATGCTGTATCAGTTCTACAAGCAGCAGAAGTTTTGATCGCTGACAATGGAAGAAGAACAATAGACCAATGTCAGATGAAACAGACAGATCAGTGCTTATTGTCTGTGCTCAGGATCCTGTGCTGTGTTTGGGCCCTTCTGTCGCAGAGGGCCGAGCATCGTCCAGTCCTACATCAATCCCGGACCCCGTGTCCATCAAATGTGTCCTTTAAGGACCTCGTCGACCGGCCTTTCACTCTTGATTCTTGCAATTTCGGTGCACAACCACTCTGGGACCTAGGACCTAGCCAAGAAGTTGTGCGACCCACGATGGTGACCGCTGCAGAACGTGTCTACTCGGCAGTGGAAGTTCGAGAACAGATTCTGGCCAACTGTGATCAATTCAGTCTGGCCAGCTGGTTAACTCTGGAGAAGGCCGCATTGTCGTCGGTCGTCAAGGGGCTGTATCAGACTGTTACTCTGAAGATAGCCAAGAACCTGGATTTCGATGGAGTGAGCCCGTGCTTCTCGAGCTTTGTGCTCGTGCTGACATGACACGTTGCTCAGCCTCGAGGTCAGCTTTACCGTCACTCGGTGCAGGTCATCGACTTCAGTTGGGAAAAGACTAGACGGGGGACACTCGATGTCTCCCAGTGGCAGCCTTTGATTGATCAGTTTCCCAACCTACGCCGACTGAAACGGGAGATGATATCCGACGAAGACTGGGATTACCGCTGGAACGTCTACTTGCCCCGTGGCTCGGGAGGGAAGCGTAGAGTGTGCATGGCATGGACGGCCAATCTTTGCACTCCGCCGCGTGGAGAAGTGTCGAACCTCCGAATACCAGCGCCCATGGAGGGCTATACAATGGAACAGAGGATCACCCTTGCGCTGTACCCGTACGGGAAATGGGTTCCGCAGACGAGGAGTGATGCTATCGCAAACTTGCTGTCACATCCATCCCAGCTCCATCCCGACATTACGCAGCTGCTCCTGCACGCGTGCCCCGTCGAACTCGATGCCTTGACCGCGATATGCAAATCTCGGACGGCCCACCGTCGGCCGTTGATTGCTATCTCCTGCCAAGCCGTTCGGCCCTTCACGCTCGGTCAATTTCGACGATTCATCAGTTCTGTTGGCCCGCAGATCCGGGTCCTGGAGCTTCTTCACGATGGTTTTCGATGCCGCGTGGGCCCCAGGATCTCGCTCCTCGACTTATCTTCGGTGACGGATCTGATACGAGAGTTCTCACCGGATCTCCAAGTATTGAAGATGGCGTTTTCAGAGTCAGTGAAACCAGACGGCCAGGTGCCGGTTTCGGAACGTCGCTATGATGGCCGACTCAAAGCTGTCCACCTTGCTATCAAAGGAGGGCTTTGTCGAGGAGATCTGAGCAAGTCGGCCGACTTCTCCGTTGCTAAAAATTTGGCTTGTTTGGGCGCAGCAAGTTGCGACTACAGAGTGTTGGACCCCTCTCCCTACCGCGCATCGCGGATGTCGGATCAGGAGTTGCGGTTTGCCGTCCGGTGGCTACAGAGGTGGGCCGTCTTACCAAAACGACGAAGTTTGGCTGCTGATGCTGTTAGGCTCTCTCCGCGAGCTCAGGCGACCATCAGGCATACCACTTGGGCAGAGACCAAGGTCGAATCGGTCAAGCATCTCAAGCAGATCTGTTTTGACAGCAATGGCCAGATGGTACCAACCCAGGAGGTGTTTGCTAGACGCTACGACGAGGAACATGCTTCTTCGGATGCAGCTGAGAATTTCAAGGTCGATTTCAGCCAGGTCCTCTCCGAGTTTATCGCTGTGAATGAACGAAGGAGAAACGCGCTGCGAAAGACCTGTGACCGATACGGCTTTGATTTCCAGTTGTTCGAGGCCTACGCGATACAACGCAGGTTTATGGACCCCTTGGAGAGGCAGCCTGCATTCACAGCCGGATCTACAGCACGATCCATAGGCAGCGAAGTTGGCAGTGCTTCTACGCAGGTCGCTGAGGTCGATCATCCGCCCAAACAGACATATGATTGGGAAGAAACATACATGGATGACCCGGTCGAAATCGAGAAATTTGCCTTTGACAAGTGGTATTATGCGGATGGGACGCAGGCCAATGACGATCGGCGCTACGGCGAAGAAGAAGATCCTTACGAGCGGTATCTTCGGACGCGAGGGAGCGAAGACATCAAGTATCAGGATCATCTGTGCGAGCTACAGTTTGGGTCAGGTTGCCCAGATTCCCCGGAGGAGGATGAGCATTGGAACTATGATCGATGGAACGAAGACTGGCAATACGAGGATTATGAATTATATGGCTTGTACGACGACGAGCTTGAGTTGAGTGATCTGTCAGACGATGATGACACAGATGAAGATCCACCAGACGATGAATACGGAGATGAAGGTCCGTCAGACGATGATTACGGAGATGAAGATCCGCTAGACGATGAATACGGAGACGAAGATCCGCCATACAATTACTCTGGATATGAAGGTCCGCCACACGATGACTATGGATACGAAGGTCCGCCACACGATGGTTACGGTTACGAAGGTCCGCCAGAGGATGACCATGGATATGAAGATCCGCGGGAGGATGACTATGGATACGAAGGACCGCTAGACGATGATTATTGATGCGAGGATCCCCAGAAGACGAGTACGAATTCGAAGATCAGCCGAGGACGAGGACGAAAGACCGACCAGAGCACGAGTATGGATTTCAAGATCGGCCCAAAGACGAATACGAATCTGAAGACCAGCCAGAAGACGAGTACGAATTCGACGACCAGCCAGAGGATGCATATGGATTTACAGATCAGCCCGATGACGATGAGCTTCACGATGCCCTTCAGATGACGATCAGCGAGACGAGGAGGACTTGGAGAGCGGTGTTCGAACGCCAGTCTGCCGCTGGCTAACCGCGTCCACCCGGATACCTGGGAGGCAGACGGACATCCCGATAGTCATCGAGGACGCCTGGCTCGCTATGTATATGAGCGATAAGGGCGGGAACGGGAAAAGAACTAGAAACTCACGACGCACTTGTCGCCACTCTCCACTGTCCGTGCGCTTGCTATCATCCTGAAAGACCTAGCGGCGCTCTTCCCCGTTTCCTACATGGAAGCTACGTTGTCGTTATCCTACTGCATGCATGCAAAGCTTGTGGTACAGGTTATCCAGCATAGCTGGCAGATACAAGAAAAGCGATACGTCGCTCTGATGGAGAAACGACAGATCGCGACAGGCGTGTACGTGTACGTGTACGTGTACGTGTACGTGTACGCGTCAGGTCATGCAGAGGAACGCATCTCCCCTGCCTCGTGCCGCCCTCCTTGTGCCTCGTGCCCCTCCGCCTCCTGCCTCGTGCATAGTTCCTCGTTCCTTGTGCCCCGTGCCCCGCTGCCTCGTTCCTCTTGCCTCGTGCGTCCCTCGCCACAACCGTTACCCACTAACCTACGATGCCTTCCCGCTTCACAGCCCCAGGCCCTTGACCAGCACTGAAGCTCCCTCTGGGTCTTGCACCTCCCATCGGCCCGGCAAACGCATTGGAGCCTTGCCCGCTTTGTACCCTCCTCATTCCCATTCCCATTCCCATCGCCATACCCGTTCCCATCGCCAAGCCAGCTCCCATTGCCATACCCGGCGGCGCAGGTGGAGACAGCATATCCTGCCCGACCGGTTTTGGCGGCAACCTTGCGGACAATGGTGTGGGGGTAGACGAACGGGGGCTAACTGGCGGAGGCATGGCCATGCCCATAGTCATGGGTGTCGCTCCGAGGCGGGATGGTGTCGGCGGAGCATGGGAGAAACTAGCACGCGCAGGGAAGGGGATGAACATAAACTTGCCGGGCGGGGGCGAAGACGTCGACGAGTTGTACTGCGCAGCCACGTCAGAACTCGTGCGTCCCAGAACGACAAATGTGCTTGGATGCAGACTCACCTGGAACTCTAGACTCATGCAGTCTGCCTCGCCCCGCTCGAGCGCCAAGCAGTCGACGATCCGCCTCCCAAGCGCATTCAGAGCCTCGGCATCGTCCTTCCCCCGCGTCCAGACTTGCAAACGGTCGACTTTGGGCCGCGTGGACGCGACGATCCCACACACCTCGTCTGAAGGGTCGAGCACCTCCCCAATGAGCGCCATGAACAAGTTGGCCCAGCCAATGTCGAGGAGGTGCGGAGCAGTCCGGAAGAGGATGATCCATTTGCCGCCCTGATTGCGTCAGCATCCGACTTGTCGTCAGCATGCGGCCTTACATTTGCGTTGGCTGGGTCTTCCCACATCTGCGAGCAGGTGTTAGCCGATGACAAGACTGATAGGAGATGATACTCACGGGCCTGATCCCATTTTTGAACAGGTGGTAGTTCGAGTTCCTCGGCAGCTGGCCAGGCAGTCGAACGTTATTGGCATACCTCGCGAAACCCTCCACCTGCAGAGCATCATGAGCCATCATCGTCGGTGCCCAGTACGAAGAAGGAACGCACAGTATCAAAGCTTCCTATAGTCAACAGACCTTTCTCATAGTCGCCCAGGAACGCCTGGCCGTCTGTGGGTGCACTCTGCGCTGGGTCGGGCTTGAATGACTTGGAGTCGTAGTACAGCGTCCTGGATACGGCGTTAGCCCAAGTAATCAAGACGGTAAGGCTGAGCTCGTGGCCTACGAACCATCTGTGCTGAAGGGGGTGTTGTTGCGGTTTGCTCTTGGGTGACATGCTGAACGAAGCAAACTCCGGGACAGATGACAGGCCAGTCTGGATCTCCGAAGCTGGTGAGGCTGTTCTGTTTACAAATGCGAATGTCTCTGCAAGGGGCTTTGGAGGCAGTGAGGCCCGCTTGCTGGCCAGTTGATCTACGAGTCTGGCCGCTGCAGGCAGCTCCTCCTGCGGCTAAGCACCCATACCCGCTGGCTTCATTACCAGTCCTGGTTCTCCCATGCCGGGTTTTGACACGCTCAAGCGTTGCCTGATGGCGGTGAGGCTCGGCACGTCCTTGTATCCCTTGATAAATCCCTCTCTGCTGCCCTCGCGCTGCATGCTGGACCCCGCGTCTGCTTCGGAGACGGAAAGGGAGCGCATCATCGCGCTGGCGGGGAGCTTGAGGCGGCCAGAGGGGGTCACGGGTGACGCGTTGGTGCTGAGAATGGAGCGGGGCGGTGTCGAGGGCTTGGACGTGCATGCTGACGAGGCGGGGGAGAGGGGGTCGGAGATGGGGATAGGCGAGGCCGTGCTGGTCGTCGGGGACGAGCCGAGGTGCGAGGCAGCAAAGCGCGTAGAGAGCTGTTGTAACGACGGCAGGCGCGTCATGCGCAGTCTGTCAGGCGTGTCAGTGAAGGGCATGGGGCGAGTGAGGATCATGAGAGCATGCAGGGGAGGAAAGGAGCGGCTCACGGAGTGGGCTCGACGACGTTGACGGGCAGCGGAGGCGGGAACAGCTTGTCAAGCTTTGTGTTTGCGGGGGGGAGGTCGTCGGGCAACGGCGTGTCGAGCTTGGCAGACTCGGGCGTCGACAGCGCCGACGACGACGATGCTGTGGTCGACATCGTGGGGCTGGGATTAGAGGGCTGACAGCGAAAGTGACAGAAGGAGCCGAGGAAGAGGGTGAAATCTGCTCCACCTTGGCGGGAAAGTGACAGAGCAAGCCGAGGAAGAGGGCGAAAGACTGCTCCACCTTGATTTTACGAGGCGATAACAAGGTCTGGCCGGCCGGACAGGTCGGTATGACACGACGACCTCGATCGCAATGTCCAGCCTGGTCAAGTCTGTGGTTTCGCTTAATCGCACGTCGGGCAGACACGGCGTCGGCTGGCGTCGTCACGGTCGGAATGTTTTCACTGGCCGTCGCTTGGCAGGCGTCGCGTTGTCGTGCGTCGTGCGTCGTGCGCCGTGCGCCGTGCAGCCGTCACTCGCAGCACGCGGCGACTTGCAGTGCGCTATACACGCCGTCGCGTTGAGATATAGGTCTGGCCCTGTGATGTTCCACGGCGAACACAAAGAACCACAGTCCAACGCAGGAGGAAAGAAACAGGCTCTTCTGTTCGTCCAAGACTTTTGACAGCTTTGACTGCGCGGGCGGCACGCTGCGAGAAAAAAGCTATTCGTCCTAGTGAATTTAACAAGAGAGATATTAGGGTCGAAATCTGAAACACACTCTCTAGGATGCTCCTTTTCCCACAGTCACTGCAGAAACGCTGCCTTTGTCTCGCACAGGCTACTAACCCCCGGCCAGAGAGGAGGGTGGCAGGTTGGAACGCTCGAGTTCCGGAATTGTTTCCTTTTGCTGTACTCTCCCTCTTGCATCGCTCCCACTCGTAGCACTGGTGACAACTCGCACTTGGCCAGACCGCTTCATTCAGTTGCCTCTTCCGGCGGCTGCGACGGGTCTTCCCAAACCTTGTACTTTCGCAGTGCCTGGCGATCTTCTAAAGGAGCCTCGGATCCAATAATAGGAATTACAATAATACACTGGCGTCCAATACGGCTTGTATTCAGATACAAGACAACTAGTAAAGGCACAAAGATATGACGGATCAGACCCAGATGATCACTACTGATCCCCTACGGCACTCGGATAACAACAAAGCACACGTTCCAACCAGCGACATCATGCAGAGAGGGTCTTGACCATCAATGGCATCTGCAGGCCAGCGTCTTCTTCCCCCACGATGCGCGGGCGCATCACGATGCTGACGAAAGTGGTCAGCATCGTTCGTGTATATGGGTTTGGAGGGGTGTGATGGCTTGAGTTTTGAGTCACCCTTGCGAGAGACGGAGGGCACGGTCAGAAGAAAGGCACAGAGGGGAAGGATGGCGGCGGATGAGAGCTCAAGGCAGAGAGACAAAGATGAACTGGGAAGGAAAAAGAAAGGAGAGGGACAAGAGAGGGACAAGAGAAAGAATAACGAAGGAGGAAGGAAGAAGGAAGAAGGAAGAAGGAAGAAGGAAACAAGGAAACAAGCAACAGAGCAAGACGAAGAGTGCACTCACGAAGTCTTGCGCTCCACGACTGGCTTGCTGTTTAATTGATGGAATTCAAAGCTGCGCATGAGCACGAATAAGATAGCCTTGATTTCCGCCAGAGCAAAGCGATATCCGATGCAGTTGCGCGCCCCGCCCAGGAAAGTCAGCAGGTTGCCCCACGTGCCTGGAACGTCCTTGACTTGGTTCGACGCGGTGAGGTGGCGCTCGGGCTTGAACTCGGCTGCGTCTGGGCCCCATATTTCCGTCGAAGTGTTGATGCTCAGGATGGCTGGCGTGTATCAGTGCTGTGTTCGGGAAGGAGGAGGAAGTGGCGAGGGAAGGGGGAAGGGGGACGGGGGAAGAGAGAAGGGGGAAGGGGGAAGGGGGAAGAGGAAGGGGGAAGGGGGAACACGGAACAAGGAAGAAGAGGTTACGAAGAAGAAAGTACGAAGAGGCAGGAAGAATGGGCGAGTGAGATAAGCAAGAAGAAGGGGGAGAAAAACGAGCACCGCAACTGACGCATAAAGATAGTAATGCCCTTGGGAAGGTGAACAGAGGTAATCGTGCTGCCATCTCGACCGATAATCGGCATACCGAGGGGAATAACGCAATCCGCCGTCGCTTGTCGGATCGTCGACGGCGCCGGAGGATACACACGCAATGTCTCGCGAACGACAGCATCCAGGTACGGAAGCGTTTGCAACGCCTCCCTATTCCTACAATCAGCACATGGCTTCCGGCCGAGGTCACTGGATGGAAGGAAATTGTTGAGTGTGGAAAGCACTTACAACGACGGGCGCTCGTCACCGACGGCAGCACATTCGTCACGCAGTTTCTTTTGTACCTCGGGGTTCTGGCTAAGTGCATACAATATCCAAGTGAGAGCGGTCGAAGATGTCTCGTTTCCAGCGAGCATCTTAGAGTCAATGTCAGTCCACACGGGCAAGGCACGACCACGCAATGACCTAACGTACAAAAGTGGTGATTTGTGCCAGTACTTCATCGTCTGTGAGTCGCTGTTCCGGCTTGAGGTCAGAAGCCATGTTGGCTCGGACTGTTGGCTCGGTCAGTGACACCTCGAGCAGTGACCACGACTCGCCCAAGAGGCCGCACGGTACTCACCTAAAATAGACAGCAAGTCTTTACCAATATCATCGCCTTTCTCCAGCCCATCGGCATGAGCTCTTCGGACCGCATCCTTCTTGTCCTTGAGGAGTTTCTACACCAGACTAAATGAGCTTCTGACCGAATAGCAACAAGAGTGGTCGTACCCTTCCAATTTTCTCGGTCGTGGTCCTGCTGTTATTTATGGTGCGCATTCGCTTGGTAGGCTTCAAGTGCGGGTGATATATCAGTACAGGGACCACGTGCTTAAAGAGGGTGCGGAGTCTCACAATTCTATTCATCCCCGGGACGATTAACTGTAATATAGCCATGGGGGTGATGCTCTGGGTGGTGGAGAACATTTGGCGATATGCCTCGGCGAGCTCGTTGTGTGGGTCGCTGAGGGCCTTGAAGTCGTAGTCGAAGCCTGCAACGCCAATGACGTCGAGCGTCGCCTGGCCGAGAAATTTCATCACGTCCATCTTCCTTCCGCCCGGGACGATATCCTCTGGCTTGGGCGGAGTCGGGCTCGCCACCACGGTGCTGCTATCTGAGCTGCTGGTGCCGGTACCGCTCCCGCTCTTGGACTCGGCCTCGTGTTGAGCGTCGTCGATCAGGGTCTGTAACTTGTCTCGTAGCTCGTAAGCCTTGTCGAAGAAAATTGGTACCATGCCGCGAATAGCGCCGGCGGAGAAGGAAGGATTGAGCAATTTGCGCTGTCGGCGGTGGTCGTCCCCTTCAGCGATGAGGACGCCGTTCCCGAGGAGCTTGGCCATCTCGTGACGCGCTTGCAGAGGTTTGGGAACAAGTCGGGGTGGGCGAGGACGTAGCCTATAGCGGATTGGGTCGATGGTGAGGAACCGATGTCCCCCTAGGAAGAGGCGATACCGGATAGTCGGGCCATATGTCGCCAACCACCTGCCGTGCGGCACCATCGGCCCCTCCTTGATAATTGACGGAAGCATGCCCCATAGCATCGACTCGCTCTCGGGCCCTGAATGAAAGACGACACGTCAGCGCCTCGCTGAAAACTGACAGCTCCTCTGTGGCGGCACAACGACCTGTCTTCGCTTGGAGTGAGGAGACATGAGGGGATGAATTTGCACTTGCCTCGGACATTGCGCAACGGCAGCGCCCATTCAGAGTAGGGATATCTATACACCCATACACCGAAGAGAACCAAGATGAACCCAAGGAGGTACTTCCCAGCGGTGGACCATCCACTCGAGCTGAAGCTCGGCACGAGCGGCAGATGTTGCAGAAGCGACGACATGTTCAAAAGCTTGTCCTGCTGTATGCGGCTCGAGCAAGGGTCGTTGTGTGCAGTTGGAGACAGAGATACAACAAGAGATGAGACTGCGTCGCTGCACAGTGACTCTTTCATACACCCATCACGAGCGGTGTTCCATGGCCGTTTGAGTTGGGCCGTTTGAGAAACGACACGGCCATCCATGCCCTCGGTCCCGGGAAAGACGGGGATTCCGGCGCGCCTACAGCATTACTTGTCTAATAGGAGAGCAGTGTGTTTGGGGAGCCTAACTTACGGGGACCATGCCTATTCTATTGATTTCTTTATTTCTGGGCCTCAGCGCGTCGCACAAAAGCCTCCAGTTGCATGCAACACAAAGCACCACTCGACGACCAACTAACGACCAGCTCATGAACATATAACGACAATCACACTGTACACTACACCCATTGCAACGCATCTGATCACCGCCACTGAGCCGAACACAAACAGTCCAAAGGCGCAGGTCGCCATATCTAGCGAACCTTTCCTTCACCTCTTCTTCTTGCACTCGCACACTGTGCTCGTACTGAAGTAGTACTAGTACTAGGGATGGACGGCGCAGGACCTTCGACGGACCAGGTGCCACTGCCACCGCTCAAGAACCCAAAGTACCGCCACATCTCGCGCAGTGCAGCGAAGCGCGAATCGGTTCAGCTCCTAGGGAGCATCAAGGACTTGCAGCTACGTTTCGCTCAGGCCGGGCTGGAGCACCGCCCAGGAGTCGGCGTGGGGACGCGGGGGCTGTCTTCGCTGGGTGAGCAGGATGAGGACGATTCCGGAGATCACGGAGGTGCAGGAGGAGTGGGGGGCGGAGTGGGGTATGTGCTGGGGGAAGGAGAGGAGAACCAGCCGCCTGGGCTACGGCCGAGGGCAAAAGAGCGACAGCCGTGGAAGGAGGTCGATATGGAGCGAGTGGACAGGGATGTCGCTAGTCGCGAGGTGCGGGGACTGCTAGAAGCGCTAAGAGTGTCCTGGGACATATGGGCTCTCAGCAGCTCGCCGAGCTCGGCGCACGTCCCGTCAAGTCCTGTCCGAGCAACGGAGAATCAGTCGACACGTCTAGGCCATGCACCGGATGACCGCAATACGCGGCCTGTGCTGGTCCAGACTGCTCAGGCGATTCGGCGGGTGCGCAAGCTGGCACTCTCCGTCTCGGCGTCGCATCACACACTACATTCGCAGAGACGAGCATCAACACCCCTGCTTGCACCGCCACGGAACTTGAAGCCGCGGTCCTCGATCTCCACCCCGTCGCGTCCTGCTGTGCCGCTCCCACGGGCGGTAGCGTATGGTGTGCCTGAACGGCGATCGAGCCTCGGGTCTCTTGTCCCCGAGCAAGCGCCAGACGATCTCGCCCATCTCCGCAAAGCTGCTCTCGAGGTTCTAACCAGCCTACGGATCCTCGAGGAAAAACTACGCCTTCCCCCTTCAGCTGCAGCAGACACGCTCAGCCCCGGATATCGTCCAGAAACATCGTCGCCTCTTGAGATGCAATCGACCGGGTCTTCTGCGGTGGCAGAGCCAGGGTTGACGGCACCGATGTCTCAGCGCCCGGGATCGTCGTTGTCGGCTTCGGGGTATTCAGAAGAGATTTACTCGGACGACGAGGACGAGTACAACCTCAATGTGCTGGCTCAGGAGGGCGCGGACCAGCACGCCGAAACATGGGAGGAGCGGATCGTTTCGGAGGACAGGCAGTATCGGCCCCTGAGCGACGCCGAGGACAAGGAACGGCACGCAAGAGATTGTGTGCGCCGGTGGATGGGGGCGGTAGAGAGGCTGTTCTTCGGCGCCGAGTCGGAGATTGCCACAGCCGATGAGGAAGACGAGTGGGTGCGCGAAGAGGGTTGGGAGGGGAAACCGCTGCGTAAGTCATGCGAGCCTCGACCACCTGGACCCAGTCATGCAGGTCCTGCAAGCTGACGATAGGCAAGTGCGCGCCCACGCATGCCTTGTGTCCTACCTCCCGCTGAGCCTGCAATTGCAGCTCCCGCAGCCGGCGTCCCCAACGTTTCAGACCGAATTTCTGTGCAGACTTTCGTGGGTTTCTCCGTATCTCCGTTTCTCCACTGTGGCAGCGTTGTACCGGGAGTGCGCTGAGGCCACGCAGAGACGGGTACATACTAGCCCAGGCATTCAATGCGGGTCTGGACCGGTCGGCCAAGGCTTGGGGATACATTGCAGATGAAGATGTGCACAACACGCTGGCCCCAGGGGCGTCAGTCGCGGATGCAGGCGGAGGAGCAACGACGCCTGGCGATGAGCCGAAACGCGAGAAGGAGTGGACGTTTCGGCGTGTGAGGAACTTGACGTGCTGGGCTGCGTGGGTCCGCCGATATGGCAGAGAATATTGCTGATCGTCGTAGAGCGTTGCGCTTGCGGTACCAGCTCCCTATCCACCTGCCTGTTCAGTCGACCTCGGCTTTGGGGCCAATGCCAGCCCCGACCAAATCGGCGCCTCCTCTGGCAGCTCCTCCCGCCTCGACATCCCCTGCTCTAACAGCTACTCCCGTCTCAACATCCCCTGCTCTTACACTTGATCCCGCAGCGACAGGCCCAGCATCATTGGCAGGAGCTCCATCGTCCATGTCGACGACCTCCAAGGTCGATGTGGCGCTCAAAATAACGTTTGACCCGCTAGTGGTGGCGAAACGGTCGGACGGGTGGGAGGGCATGCTGGGCGAAGCGGTGAGCCAGTGGGTGGGGGAGGTTGCGCGCGAGGCCCGGGAGGCAAGGAGAAGGGCTGCCGAGTAGGGGTATGCGCAGTATGCATATGTTGACGATCGCACGAGCGGATGCATTGTTGTTGTGAATGGCGAATGCGTGGCCACGCCGCCACGCGACATTTTGTTGGGCTCGTAGAGATTCGGGTGGCCTACATTCCAGTCTTGGATTGTCCTTTCATCCTACTTGAGCTGCATAATCATTCTCTGTTCTGGATCGTCTGTGCCAGTGGCTCTGGCTGGTGTCGAGCTTCAACGCAGTGCGCCTCTTCCGTCGCACAAGTGAGATTACCCTGGTCCGCCCAAAGGGACGTTTATCGGCTCGTGTGCGAGTGACGAAACGTCTTCGCCGGTAGCAAGACGTAGATATACTCGCCGTTTGCGGTGCGAGCAAGGCTCCTCTCGACGCACGATCAAGAGTCCTCTCCACTGCACTAGCAAGTCTCTTCGCTTTCGAGCAAGGAGGGCCGGATTAGCGGATTGGTGGATCGATAGGCGCTCTGTGGTCTCGGTGGACTCAATCGTGCAGTGCGCGCTGCGAGCTACGTGCTGCGTAATACTGTTCCTGCTAGATCGGGGATAGGTAATCGGTAAAGGCAGACTCAACTAGAGCAGAACCAGCGCAGAACCAGCGCAGGCGTAGAGGAGCCGAGGAGCCGAGATGGACGTCGACACGCTCTCGGTGCTGGTCAAGGACCTGAACGAGGCGAATGCGGGCAACAAGACCGATGTATGTATTGGTTTCTTGGACCGACTCGCACCCCCCTCCACCTTCATCTCCCTCCGGCGTCGCAGCCCCCTCCGGCATCACAACTCCCTCTTGCCCCAAAGCTCCCTTGGTCTCGCCTCCCTGATGCGTCAACCCCCCAATCCCCTCTCACCTCCTGACTCGCAACGCCAGCCGGAGCGAATGCATCGTGGTTGACCCAACGACGCTCGGTGCTGACGCTCTACTCCTACCCTATAGGCAGTCCTGGACCTGCTTGCGCAGCTCAAGAGCGAGGTCAAGCCGACGGAGGATCTGCTACGGGTACGTGCTTCGTCTGTTCTTCCATCCACCATCCACTATCGACCATCCTCTACCCTTCGTCTGTCATCCCTGTTATGTTTTATCTAGCATGTCTATCCTCCATCCCATCTCCGCCTCCATCCCATTCTCGATCCTCTCCCCTCGTCCGTTTACCTATCAAACGATGCCCTCGGCCCCAATGTCCCATCCGCTGACGCACGCAGCAATCCAAAGCAGGTCTCGCTGTGGGCAAACTCCGCAAACACTCCGACGGGCGCATAGCGGCGCGCGCGAGCGAGGTCGTAAAGGTGTGGAAAGAGGCGATTGATGAGAGCAAAGGCAAACGGAAGCGAGAGGAGGGCGAGGTCAAGGATGAGGGCGGGAAGAGGGTCAAGGTGGAAGGTGGGTCGCGTGCCAGGAGAACAGTTCTCCCAATACCCTCCCATCTCTGCGCACTCGCATCGGCGATCGTCGGCTGAAATCATCGAACATCACGCTGACCCAGCCAGCTGGACCATCGACCAGTGCCTCCCCCTCCGCCACACCCAACATCAAATCCGAGTCCAAGACCAAAGTCAAATCCGAGTCTAAGCCGGGATCCGACGCCACGCCGACCCCCGCACCGGAGACACCCCTCGATGAGCACCCGCCAAAAATGTTGACCACTATTGATCTGGCGCGCAAGGTGCCGCGCACGCACAAGGCGGATGGATATACGGCCCAGCTGAGGGCGGAGGAGAACGACGGCGAGGACGTGAGGGATAAGAGCGTGCAGGTGTTCTATGATGCCCTGGCGGCGGATTCTACCGCTGGTACGTCTTCCTCCCGTGGAACAGTTTTTCTCCCCCGCACGGATCAGCGAGGCCCAGTGGCACGGAAATAATCCTTCTTCCGCATGCCCAAACGGGGGCAGGACAGGGAGTTGGCAGTCACTGTGAGGCTGGTACATGTGTAGACGATCGCGTGTCACATCTACGACTGGAGGGAGACGCGAGCGGGCTCTTCGCCCTCCCTGGCGTCCATGGCATGGGTACTGTAGAAAGCGCTGAAGCGACGGCATTGGTGCGCATCTTGCTGACGCTCGATCACAGACAAGCGGTTACTGGGGAAGAAGGCAGCTGGGATCGAGAAGGCTGTGTGGAAGAGCTTTAACTGCTCCACTGGAAACGACTACCGGGCCAGTAGGTCGGCCGACGTGTAAGGAAGACTCGGCGCTTATTCTGCCTGCAGAGGTTCGGTCGTTGTTTTTAAATCTCAAAGAGAAGACGAATCCTGGTCTACGAGATGCTATCGTCACGAGTCAGGAGGGATTTTCACCGGAGGACATCGCGGTCATGTCGAAAGAAGTGCGCTTGAGACGTCCATCCTCTTCTATCGTTTTGGTCCCTTGCCTCGCATCGACGCACTCAGACGACGTTCTTTACCGCTCATCTTCTCGATGCTGATTTCCACAGGCAATGGCTTCCGATGCCATCAAAGCAATGAACCAGGCTCTCGCAGAAGAGAACCTATTCAAAGCTAAAGCAGTAGGAGAGACCACAGTACGCCGACTGATTCTCGACCTCGGCCCAGGCTAACGTCCACAAACAGGCAGAAACAGACGCATTCAAGTGTGGCAAATGCGGAGCAAGAAAGACCACCTACTACCAGATGCAGACGCGCAGTGCCGACGAGCCTATGACGGTGCGTGGTCGCCCGACTGCTATACCTGCTACCATGCTGACTTTGTGCTAGACTTTTGTCACGTATGTTGCAATGTCCATATTCTGCCATAAAGCTGATGTGAATTGTCTGTGTTTGCACTTCGTAGATGTACAGTCAGTATCTGGTCTCTCTGGTTGACTCTGCGCTGACGCTTTGTTTTCAGAATTGCAAGAACCGATGGAAGTTCAGTTAGACAGTCGCTTGGCATCATTCTGGGCCCTCCATGCATGTCCCCATTCAAGTGTGATGCTCCTCAAGCGTCTATATATCACAGCTATTAATCCGTGGCCGGCGCAGATAACGCCGTAAAATGCCGCCTGAGTGGCAACTTTTAGCCTCCATGTCGGGCTCTTTCTGCAACGTTCGGTGAATCTTTAGTATTTCTGCAGTGCACCAAAAGCGAGTTCATACCATGGACGCAGGTTACGGTACGTGGATGCCTCGGCAGTGCGCGACGGCTACAAGAGCTGACGGAGTGGACAGACGCCCTCGAGGCTGCGGCCTCTTCTTTCGCAAAGTCGAAGGATAAGGGAGAGGATGATGGTACGTGCACCCCTCACGACTTTCAATACCTGACTCTTTCAACACCTGACTCTTTCCAGGTCGAAGCCACAGGAGTAGTCATCGAGACCGCGATGCTGATCGCGATCGCGGACACGAGAGGGAGCGTGAGCGTGATCCGCGGGAGAGGCGACACCGTGACGAGCGTGATCGTGAGGATCGATACCGCGACCGAGGGGACCGCGACGGTGGGCACCGGGACCGAGACAGGGAAAGGGATCGAGACAGGGACAGGGATTACCGCGATCGTGAGAGAGGAGGGTACGACGGGTACGACCGCGCGCCGCCCCCTCGGCGTCGTCGGGAAGAGCTGGATACTGCTGCAGAACCGATGGGCGGGCCGAGAGAACGCCTCCCGCCGAGACGCTACGAGGACGAGCAGTTCGCCCAGCCTATGCGACAGTATTCCCCTCCGCCGCGCGGACGGCGGGACGACTTTGGGGCCGGCCCAGGCCCTATGGAAGGCCGCGGCGGAGGCGGCTACGGCGGTGATGGCGGCGGTGGGGGCGGCGGCGGCTGGCGTGGGGGAGGTGGTGGTGGTGGAGGGTACGGAGGGGATAGAGGCGGGAGGGGTGGAGGGCGAGGAGGAAGGAGGGGGCCTCCAAGTCCGCCTCGAAGTCCTACTCCGCCTGGGACGCAGCCGCTCGAAGACCGCCACGTCGAGAACAGTCTGTGGGACGTCCGGCCGCAAGTGTTTGCAGGCATTGGCGCGCTAGAGGCAAAGATGACTGGTGAGTGCTCGCGAAAGCCCAACTTCTCCTTTGAAAATACCTCCAAACCGATGTTCGGATCATGTATCATGCCAAGCGGACACATGATCCGAACAAAGTCGACACTGAACACCTATTATGCGGACACGAAAGGGCAAAAGCTAATCCGCCCAGGCATGTTCACGTACGGGCCTGGTCGTGTCGCGCCACCTGCGCATCTCGGCATCCCATCCGGTCTCATCGCAGGCTCGTTCCCCCCTTCGGGCGTCGGCGCCAACACGTCGCGCCAGACCAAGCGGCTGTACATTGGCGGTATCACCGAGTCGATGACGGATGAGAGCCTGAAGGATTTCTTCAACAACCTTATGCGCGAACACAAGCTTGCTGCAGAGGGCGAGGGAGATCCCGTCGTGCAGGCACAGATCAATCCCGAAAAGAGCTTTGCTTTCCTCGAGGTTAGTTGTGTACCTACTCATCTACTTCTCAACTTTCATGCCTCCCTGTCTTCCCCTTTGCCTCTCCCTTCTTCACGTTGAACTGCGTTCCCTTTGAATCGATGTTCCCCTTGGATCGCCCTTCCCCTTGAATCGCGATCGGTTCCCTAGACCATCGTTATCATTCCTTGAACGGGCTGGCTCTGTCGAGAGCGATGCTGACTGGTGCCTAGTTCCGCTCGTCAGACGAAGCCACCGCGGCGGTCCAGTTTGACGGAACCAAGTACGAAGACCAAGAGATCCGAGTCCGTCGACCAAAAGACTTCATGGGCATCGACCCAGTGCTCGCCATGTCTGGAGGCATGACATCCGACTCGCCCAACAAACTGTTCATTGGCGGTATCCCTACGTATCTCGAGGAAGAGCAAGTATCGGAATTGCTCAAGAGTTTCGGCGAGCTCAGGAGCTTCAATCTCGTCAAAGAATCGACCGCCGGCGGACCGTCCAAGGTCAGTATTACTACATTTGCTGATTGGGATCCGCATGCTTATATTGTCCAGGGCTTTGCGTTTTGCGAATACCTCGACCCGGCGAATACCGATCTGGCTATTCAAGGTCTGCACAACTTCCAGCTTGGAGACCGCTACCTCGTTGTCCAGCGAGCCGAAGTCGGTCGAAACACCGGCGCCATCTCTGCCATCCCGGGCACTGCTGGCTTCCTTGCCTCTGCCGGTGAGCTCTCAATTTCCAGGTGGTTGTGCGATTGTTGACATCTACAGTCCCCAACATTCTCAACAGCACGGCCGAAGCGCCAACCTCACGTGTCATGCTCATGCTCAACATGGTCACTCCAGATGAGCTGTACGACGACCAAGAATACCAGGACATCCTCGAAGACATCAACGAAGAGTGCAGCAAGTACGGCGAGATTGAAGGTGTGCGTATCCCGCGTCCTACGCCCAAGAGCAAGAGATGGGAGCCGGCGGATTCAGCTGCGCTCACAGCGGAGAAGAATCGGCGGGCCGACGAGATTGCTGGTGTCGGCCGGGTCTATGTGTGCTACAAAGATGTGGAGAGTGCCGATAAGGCCATGAAGGCCATCGGGGGCCGGCAGTTTGGAGGAAGGACTATCCTGGTTGCCAGTGTGCCCGAGGTGCGTAGATCCCGAGCTGATTTTCGAGTTTGGTCGCTGACCCAGGGTGTAGGAGGAGTTCCTTGGCCCAGCACCCCCTCCACCGCCTCCCGAGGCACCACCTCCCGCGCAGGACCTCGACGCTGCTGCCACTGCTGCCGTGAATGACATTATGGCCGGGCTGATGTGAGGAAGGCCAGGTGAAGGGAAGAGGGTGGGTGAATCTCAACAGGTCTCAGGTCGTTCCAAAAGCAGATAGGTCTGCAGTCTAAACAATTCTCATGTGGCATGCATCGTTCTCTATGCTATCTGCTGTGTGCTGTCTGCTGTGTGCTAGCTGCTGTCTGTGCAGTCTGTTGTCTCTGGCAGGTGTAGAGCGATGCATGCTCTATGCCGCGGTGGTGAGTCGCCTGATGACGCCAGAGGCGACGCGATCACGTTGATGATTTTACGTTTTCGGAGAGGGCGAGTCGTCGTCTCGCCATCCTAGTGTGTGACGGTCACTATACATTATACCTTGTCAACCAGCGCTCGCGTCGTCGTCAAAGCATGCCCTCATAGCGCCCGTCGCGACACCTGATACGCCGCCGCGAGACTTGATACGCCATACATCGCCCGCGCACCGAGCCCGACCGGGCAGTGGGTCTCCAACTCGCGGCCGAAGATGGCAGCCGGGTTGTTCACTGTGAGGCGACTGGTCGTTGGTCTGCCTGTGTTTTGGACGGGGGCCTGGCTCACGTATTATGGTATGTCGTCTTTGACTATAACTGGATCTCACTTGAATCCATGCCTCACTCTCAACTCGCCTATTTCCTGGCATCACGCTTCACTTCCTCTGAGTGTGGTTACATCCACATCACGCACCGCCAGACGAGTAGTTGCATCCACTCTTCACATCCTCGAACGAGTAGTTGCATCCACACTTCACATCCCCAGACGAGTAGTTGCATCCACACTTCACATCCCCAGACGAGTAGTTGCATCCACACTTCACATCCTCGAACGAGTGCGGGGAGTGTCTCCCATGCAGCAGCTACCACTCCCCCGTATCGTCCCTTTCCGTGAGGGCTATGTCGCAGTGTGGCGTGTAGTGTTCGTGGTCCGCCCTGACCAACAGCGTACACCGATACCATCCGCCGCTCTCACATCCGGAACAGGAATCGGCTTCTGGCAGACACGCTCGCCCAGTTGCCCGGCGGGGAGGTGGATTACAGCAGGCCGGCGACAGATCTAGAGAAGGAGGCTTTAAAGACGCGGTGAGTTGATCCGACTGACACTGACCACCACTGTGTCTGGGTGTGGTGCTGATCGCTGATACTTACATGACAGCTTTGCGAGTCTCCGATTCGCCGGGCGATACTGGAATCCCTACGTCGAGTGGCGAGAGCAGGGAGCATGGGTCAGTGGGATGGACGTCTGGTAGACGCTAGATGCTGATTGCGACGGACAGGAATGGGCGCTATGGAAGATCGTGCTGTCCACCCTCAGCCTCAAGATGTTCTACAATGGGTGAGCGAGACTCTATGACAGTATCTGCCGAGGGGGACAGGCGCTAAAGCAGAGGCAGGGGTGTGCCGACAGAACGGCCAATACCAGACTTGCCGATCGAGCGGCCAGATTTCGAGCTTCTCTACGGCTCTGAGCAGACCGCCAAGTCGGCGGGGAGGAGCGACGATGTCAAGGTCACCGACAAGATGACGGTTACTTGGGTATGTTTTGGATATTGTTCCCTGCGCTGCTGCGCTGCGTGCCCGAAGGAGGTCACCACTGACATGGTTTGGCGCCTGCAGCTCGGCCAATCGACCTCGTACGTCACCATGGACAACCTGACGATCTTGACCGATCCCGCCCTTTCGGATCGCACTCTGGAATCATGGCTCGCACCCACCCGACTGCGACCCCCGCCGTGCCGCCTCGACGAGCTCAAACGTGTCGATGTGGTCCTCGTGTCACACAAGTACGTCTTAAACTACTGTTGGGAACCGGAACCGATAAGGAAGAGGATAGATGTCGGAGCTGACCGCAGTAGTCACTTTGACCACCTCGATCCAGCAGCCATCAAGGAGCTGGGAGATAGGTGCGAGTGGATTGTGCCGATCGGCGTGGGTGACTTTATGCGGAAACAGGGCGTGACCCGAGTCACAGAACTCGAGTGAGTGGGCTTCAAATCTTGATCATGCCGCAACTGGAAGGCGGACCTCATAGAGCGCATGGAGATCAGGAGATGCGACATAGAGCTGACTCGTGTAGCTGGTGGAAAGATACCAAATTCACTCTCAAGGGAGGAGAGAAGGGTGACAAGACATTCACCATCACTTCAGTCCCGCTCATGGTGAGTAATGACCTCGTCTGGGTCAATGGGGAAGCCTGATCAGCCTCGACAGCACTGGTCGGCACGGTCACCAAAGGACACCAATGCCACCCTGTGGTCTGGCTTCCACGTCCGCTCCGACTCTGACCGTCCACGCAGCTTTCTCCATTTGGGCGATACAGGGTGAGTTCCTCTCGAGCCTCAATGACACATGTGGACCCGATGCTCATGTCACGACAGGTTCTCGCCTACACTCTTCCACGCCGTTGGGCGGGTATTCGGCCCAGTAGATCTGGCAGCGATCCCGATCGGATCGTACGAGCCCCGCTGGCACTTGCGGCAACAACATACGGATCCCGAAGGCGCGGTGGGTATGGCCATGTTGATGGAGGTGCGGAAGAGCGTGGGCGTGCACTGGGGTACATGGTTGATGTCTGATGAGCCTTGTGCGTCTCTTTCCCTGGAGCGGCGTCGGTGTGTTTGTAGGAAGAGCTGACGGGGACTCATGAGTAGATAATCAACCTCCGAAGGATTTGGAGATTGCACGCAAGAGATTTGAGATTGACGAGAGTCGCTTCTGCGTGCTTCCAGTCGGCAAGACGATCATAGTAGAATAGAACTACATTACTGCACTGCCTGCATTATTGCACTGTCTGCATTACTGCACTGACTGTACGGATTGCATCTGGAGAGCCAGAGCGTCATATTGGAACGAGGGTCGTCATCCGGAGAGCCAGAGATATCGTATTGGAACGAGGGTCTGGCAGGGTAGAAGGGTAGACTTCAGAGTGATGCTGTGATACATGCCATGCAATACGATAAGAACGGTGTCGAGCCAGACGAGACTTGATGCGGATAGATCCGACTAGTGCAGTTGGTTCTTCTGCGCCTCGATTTGGCGGACGATGAACAGGCTAGAGTCGAGGAAGCGGTCGACGCAGTTCTCGAGACACGACGCTTCGGACCGACTGAATTTGGAGCCTATTGAGCCGGTGATACAGCTAAGGTGGTTAGCTCGAGGCAAGCGTTCTCCTTGAAGCGAGCAGCAGAGGGCGGCGCAGTGGAAGCGAGCGATACAGGGTCGCGAAGTAGAAGCGGGAATGACCAGGGGGAGTAGTGGAACCGAGCAATGCAAGGCGGCGCAGTAGAAGCGAGAATGACGAGGGGAGCAGTGAAGACGGGAATGACCCAGGGAGTAGTGGAGGAGACGGGAATGACAAGGCTGCAGTGGACGCCGGGACAGCAACTAGGACAGGGAGAACGAAATGCAGCGAAGAGAATTTACGTGTTCCAGCCTACAGAGTGTGAATGATCAGCTCTCTTGTCCACAGAGCAGGTTATGCTCAACCAGACTCACAAGTGTTGGTGAGCTCATGTACCGAAGCCTGGAGCTTTGCTTTAGCCTGCCTATTCTCCGATCAGCTCGCCGCTGAGAAGAGACAAGAGAAGACGAGGGAGGTATAGGCGTACTCTTGCTCCAGGAAAGCCTCGAGTTCTGCCTGCAGTCACGTCAGCTGGAACACAGTTGCAATACCCAGAGCAGAGCTGACCTTGCTCGCTGCGTCGAACTGGGGGATCTGTGATGATGACATTTTGTATGTAAGAGATCAATGGTCTGTAGGTGGCAACGACGCTTTTGCATCTTGAAATTCCACCCTGACGTGGTATTTTGCTTGAGGATGGAGGATTCTGATAAGCCTCTCAACGGTCGGTGGCGCTGGTCGTCGTTTCTAGTCAGTTTACCTTTGGACACTGGTCGCCACGCCATGAGCGACTACGACCACCGTCCTGGCGGGTCGCTCAAGCTCAAGGGCGACGGCGAGAAGTGAGCGCGATTCCACGTGTCTTTGTCCTGTTCAAACTCTTCAGCGCCCGAAAGCGCGGCGCTTCGCCCGCGCTCTCACGGGACACGGCGACGGTGCTGATGATTGTCCAGGAAGAAGAAGAAGAAATCACATTCGTCCTCGGAGCGGGCCAAGGTCGACTCACAGATAGCTGAGAAAGGCAAGGCAGAGGCAGCGGCAGGCGCGGACGGGTCGCGGCCCAGTGGGGGGCGTAAGCTCACGGAAGCTGAGCGGCGGTTCGAAGAGACACAGCGCAAACGTGTGAGTGGCTGTCCCTCGGCTCCTGACGCGATCGTCGGACAGGGCATGCTGGGATGGGCCGTATGTGGCAAGGAGTGGACTGACGAGAGCAGAGAGAGGAACGCGCGCAACGAGGGGCCAAGACGAGCCATAAAGACAGAGTGTCCGAGTTTAATGCAAAGCTGGATCGCTTGAGCGAGCACCACGACATGCCGAGGGTGAGTCCATGGTCGTCTTATTGCAACCTCCGTCTCTGTTCCTGGAACCATAGGGACGCCATCCACGTCCTTGTGATCGTCATAACGTTCAACGGCGTCCGACCAGGTGCTGACTGCTTCCTCCCTTACAGATTGGTCCAGGATAAGGACTGTCATGCATTTCTCGTACTCGGCGTGTTATGTACGAGTGTGTCTATGAATGGTGTTTGTGCTGGTACATGCATAAATGGTCTGCCAGGATACATTCTCCTCATCCGGTGTCGTTTACGGTTTTGTCGTCACTTGCGTACTCGTCAAATAGAATCTCTCGGGCTGCATGGTACACCTCTTCGAGCACCGCATGGGCGGGTGAAACCCTCTGCGCTGGTCAGTCTGTTCTCAACGCTTCCTGCGAATGGACCTAGACCCACATCAAGAGCAACGACGACCCCCTCTCCTCGCCGCTTGATGACGGCGAGGTAGAAGTGCACGCTCCATCTCGCCAGCCCTTCGTTGATGCTGATCGTGGAGATCCGGGAGAGAGGAATAAATGTGTGTTGCTTCGACAGCACAATTCCTCTCCGCAAGGCCTCAGCGGGACCTCGAAAGGGCACGGCGATGCCCCGAGCGGTGGTCAACTGTACACCCAGTCCGGGCAAAGGGATTACCGATTCTGACAATGTGTCAGATCTACTGCTCAGAAAGCCAGATTTATGATCTTTAACTCAGACTCACGATAGAGCACAGTCCGCGACTTGGTCCATGCCCAGAGCGCAGCGGAAAGGATCCACACCGCGCAGAGCAACTTGCTAATCACCATCGAACGCGCGAGGCCATCGATCCAGGCAGTTGCTCCGAGACATGCTGCGATGCAAATCACGTCGATAATAGCCCATCCATCGCCGCGGACCACTCGTCCAGATCGCAGAGTCCGGAAATTGTACACGCGGTATTCGACGTGGCTAGATGGCCCGCCTAGGGAGGTACACACGACCTCGAGCTCGAGGTGGTCGGGGACAGGGCGGGTGACCGTGACACCAGGAGAAGACGAGCTCGAGGGGGCATGTCTGTGCATGCCATGCCGCGAAGAGAGCCTCGAAAGTGACGCCTTGTTATAGTGAGAGCAACAGTCGTTTGGGGCAGACAGGTCACGTGATTCTCCGGAACCAGGCGGAGGCTCGTAGGACTCTTACCCCGTTCTGATGACTTTGTATTCTTGTAACAGTGGACACAAGCAACATGGCATAGCGTCTGACACGCAAGCATAGGCAGACATGACCGACTCGGCTCCGGAGACGGCAAAAATCGAGGCTCACAGCGAAAACGCTGCGCCACGCGCTGCACCGTTTCCCTTCAGCGTGTACCCGATCCCTGGGGCACGGGGTACGATGCTATATGGAGCGCTCACTATGGAGCGGGCAACCGCGTATCCCAACACCAACGATGTAGATCATATCCTGCATGCTTGCAAGTGGAGCTGATGTCGACCAGGCACGATCCATGCCTACGGGTTCAGATGGCGCCAACGACAGTGGGCGACCACTGTTGTTCCCCATGCCTGGAGGTCGCCCAACGGGAGATGCAATGTTCTCAAACCCCACCCAGCCTGTACCGACCACACCTTCAGACATGTCAGCGCACGACTTGAGTAGACACCAGCACTCCGCCAATGGTCCTACAGGCGACGGGTTGTTCGATCGACCACATCTCGCGAGGTTCCCCATCCCCGGTGCACTACCGGCCGGACGTCACGGTACTCCCCGCGAAGAGATCTTTACTCGTGCAAAGACCTTCAATCCGGACGGCGATCGTGAGGTCGACCCGGCACCAGGCGTCGGGGACTCGATCTCGGCATTCCTGCGTGGAATGCCGACCAAACCGGAAGATTCAGCTCGACACGTGATGTGGACGGAGCTCATCAAGCTCAAGACGCGGACGCTCGAATTGCAGATTGCCGAGGCCAGGCGGAAGGAGAAGGAGGCCGAGTTGGAGCTGCAAAAATTCAGGTTGGCGACGGAGAATGTCCAGAACGGAGGACCCGCGTCTGATGCGTTGACGAATTTGGACATTGGCGCGTTGTTGGACGGAACCTCGCATGCTACGGCAACTGCAGGACCTAGTAGCAACGGACCGCCCTCCATGTTCCAAGCCTTCCCACCGATCAATCATGACGGCGTCACTAATAGCCAGGTCTCGAGCCAGCCGACGCCATTCGTTCCTCCCACAGCTACAGACCCGGCCCTTCTGACAACGTCTACTTACCGCCAGGCTCAGACTCCCATGACGCCCTACGACCTGCAAGCGATGATGCAGGACGAAAATCTCGACAACATGTTCTCCTGGTTACCTGACTTTGGCGAAGCCGGCCATACCTCGTACCCGACGTCGACCGGGGTGGACCCTTTCAATCTACTGGTGCCAGCCACTGACCCCGCAACCTCTTCCACCTCTCCACAGAAGGCGTTACGCCGAGGCTCAGATGCAGCTGCATCGGGCTCGATATCGCCCCACAAACGGCGGTCCGTGTCGCATGACAGTCAGACGTCCAACCACCAGCCGCAAAGTAAGAAGCCGAAAAAGACGGAAAAGAAGATTGTGTCTGAGCATTCATCGAGCTGCGAGACATGTCACACCTCGATCGCCCGTGTGCTGGTCCGTGCACCCCGATCTCAATTGCCCGATCCGATCTCGGTAGAGCTCAAATGCTTAGCATGCTCGCCGGTCGCCCAGCCTCCGACGTTCGGAGATCCCGCCACGGGCGGTCCAGAGATCGGCACCGTCGAGAGTCGGAAACGTCTGCGTATCGGCGTGGAGATCGAGGATGAGGAGCTCAAAGCCGTCGCGAGAAGGGTGTTTTGCGATGTCTGTCAGCGCATTGTGGGGTCGGGCGCCATTGTAGGTGGAAAAGAGAGAGAGGGAATTCTGTACATGGCGGAGATTGTATGTGCGTCGTGTGATAGCAAGTATCAGAGGTGAGTATCCCATACATCTCCCCATTTCAGAGTGTCGCTGATGACGAGTAGATGTACAGATGTCAGTATACTCATATACTAACCGATTTTCGCGGTACGGATGAGAACATGCTGACGTATGCCCTCAGTGTGGTGGTGGTGGCGGTCCCAGAGTTGGGATAGGTAAATGGCGAATGAAACAGGTATTCCAACCTGGGCGCAAGACATGCAGCCTCTCCCATAGCAGGTAGGGGCTTCCACTATGCGTTGCAGCCATGTACTGATACGCCTCGCAGGCTCGGCGACAGACCACGCGAGATCGGTGTGCACGTGACGCCAACGGGGGTGTCGCCTGAGCAGCTCAAGGAGATTGTGGCACGCTGCAAAGCGTTGTGGAACGAAAAGTCCCTTGCAAGGCTGGCGGTCCCCGAGATGCTCGAGTGAGTTGCCACGTAGCGCAGTCGCCCATCGCCAGAGTCTCCTGTACAGTGTCGGGTTAGCTGACACATGTATTCAACAGGATCGACTTGCCTCCTCACCTCTTGAATCCGCTCAAGAGCTTTGCAGATGTCGAAAAGACGGTGACGCGGAATTGGCCGACCCGTGAAGCCATGATCAAGGGCGAAGGTGCTGAGCCCGAGCGCTTCAAACGCCTCCTCGGTCTTACTGTGAGTGGCTCCGGCGTTTTCTGCTACTACGTTACTGAAGATTCAAGTGGGCGCACTCGCGGCCACGACGCAGTGTACGAACAGTCGATCTGGAAGAGGAATACGCCAGGACCGTCGAGGCAGATGACGACCCTGATATGAACACTGTTCTGGCGAACGTCAAGCGTAGTAAGTCCATAATGGTTCGCTATTCTTGGTTAACAAACATGGAGCTGACCTGTCCAGCGCACGTAGCGGTCCCCGCTGGATCCGAGCTTATTGGCATGTGGGGCGGAGAGTGGGACATGCTCAGTGAGTGCTTCCGCTTGCAACGGCAATGACCATGGCGTTTCGTCAAGCTGATCGGGACCCGTAGATGGCTCTCTGCTCATATCGACGTTCATCCCCTTCGAAGGTCAAGACGGCGAGGACAGCACGGCCTTGTCCGTTGGCGAGCTCATCACCAAAGTGCAGTCGTTACAGCAGAAGATCAATGCAGAGCGCACACAATCAGCCGCAAAAACAGGCGCCACCCCGGTCCTCCTACCGCAATGCGAGCACCTCTGGGTAGTTTCAGGGGGCACAATACCGCTGGTGCGGGAACGGCTGGCCGATATCCTCGTTCGCAAACGCAGTTTCGTCCATGTTGACGAGTACCTCACCCGGCATCCCGAGTTTATCCATTCGCTCAATGCCAGACCGGGAGGGATGCACCCTGATATGATACCCACCGCGGGCACGCCATCGCAGGATGACCAGAGTGCCGAAGGAAAACCGTTGATCCTGGCTCGCTGGCTGGGTAAGGACTTTGACGCGCAGAAGATTTTGGAGATCAAGCAGCAGGAGTTTGGCGGGAAAGCCGCCAAGTTGCGAAAACGGCCCCGAAGCCGGATCTAGCTGCAACGGGGCTCAGAAACAGCCAGGCGAGGGGTCAGTTCCGGATGCAGAGAGGGTACGCGTTGGCGTTGGAAACAAGTTTCAGAGGTTCAGAGTTCAGAAAAGGATCAGGGAGCGGAGCGGGGTTTCTCCAACTATATTTGTCACTTGTCAAGCACACGGAGAGGGCCGAGTCGGCCCAAGCTATGTATAGGCTTGCGAGGTATTTGGGATATATATGCTATGCTTCGACTGGTTCGAGTTCTGTGAATGCAGATTGTGTTACATGTGATCAGCTACCAGAGCACTCGGGCGCGCATCGTGAATGGTTCCAGGCCGTCGTAAGCTGGAGCAGGGGTCATGTTGGTTCGCCTGGCGAACCGATATGCCTGCGCGACGGTGGGGAAGGCAAAGACCCAGGTCGAGGAATCGCGGTCGATGCTCCTGATGGCAAGGTCAGCTGGTATTTGTGGATGCAAGAGAGGTAGGGCTGCAATGCGGCACGAGGTGTACGCAATGAGGTGCGGTTGCGCGGCGACACGAGCATTGCGACCGCGGTGTAAGGTGCACGGCTACACGAGCATCGTGACACGCTTGCAAGATGCACTACGAGACGAGGTGGCGAGGCATGAATGACCAAAGGTCAACAGAAGCAGGAGACTCACCATGGCAGCCGCTTGATCTCTGGATCGGCCATGTCCTGCCTGGCCAGCTGCATCGCGACGTTCGGGGGGAAGTACCGCGGCAGGCCCTGGACCAGCACCTTGCGTCCTCGTGCGTGGTGGTTCTCCTCCATCCACTGCACGTCGAAGCGCGCGAGCTCGGGGGGCGCCTGGCCGCGATTATGTCTCGTCCGCTCCAGGTCGGCCTCGAGGTGGTGCATGAGCCGGCGGCGCCACTGCGCGGCGTCGTCGGTCGTGAAGTCGCAGGCGGAGGCGAGGTGGCGGTACGGCGAGCTGAAGGCGTGCAGGGGGAAGAGCGGGGGCACGAGGTTGGTTATTCGGTGATGCACGTCGAGGGCCTCGCTGCGCGAGGAGAAGGACAGGTGGTACGTCCGCGTGAGGGAGACGGTGCGTGGTAGAGAAATGGGCGGGGCGGATACTAAGGGTTGCGTCAGTAGCTAGATAGCGGAGACGTGACGACATGGCGGTGGATATGAAATAGATGTAACTGAAGACTGGTGGTGGCGTCGAGGTGACATGTGGATCACATGAACATCGGTAACGGGCAAACATGGGTAACAGGCAAACATCGCCCACAACGCACCGTTGCTGAGCGAGTAGTCGTCATCCACGACGTGGTTCTCCTTCAACGTCCGCAGCACGTCGCTTGGCAACGACGTGCGAGGAATCCCATCGACGAGGAGGTGGACCGAAGTGACTGTCGGGCCTAGTCGCGCTGCGGCGTGTCAGCGAGGGAACTGGACGAGAGAGTCGAGGTAGAGAGTCGGGTAAGCAGACGTACCCAGGTACTTGGGTCCAAACCTTGCGCGACTTTTGAGCTGACCGGCCGACTTTGCGCGTGTCGGCAGGTTCTGCATCGCGGCGCTGCTCCGCCGAGCCGTGGACGAGCAGAGACCACAAGGCCAGACTGGAACGATAGGACTGTGAACAGTGGACGAGACTCAGAGGATTTCCGAAATTTAGTTGCCGCCGGCTTCCGGCTTCCCAGTACCGGGTCGTCCTCGTTGTGTTTTTATAATTCATTGGCCGGAGAGGGTCAGTCAACCGGTAGCTAGAAGATACATGTGCTCGAATGCTACAACAATGCACAGAAGCCTCTGTAGCCGCTACGGCCTACAGCTGGTTGGCACGTAGCTTCCCAGCTGACTAGGCGGCTATTCCACCGCCGACACCGACGCTCTCACCGACAACGGCCGCACCTCGCTGGCCGGCGGTCGCCAAGCACCCCTCCACGACCTGCAGCAGGTGCTTGTTTTCAAGGGCAGCCTGTACACGTTCCTTGTCGTTCAGCTGCTTGTTGACTGCGTGCTCAGACTGGTGAGTGCCCGGCCTGATGCGGATATCAACGCGGTAGCGTGACGGCAGAGCGCGCAGCAAGCGGACACGCAGGGATAGGCCTGGAGTGATTCGATGGCAGGACGATAAGGCGCGTGATGCACGTTGATTGCAGAGTGACAAAGGTCGAGGTGTAGAGCGAGCCGAAAGAACGGAAAACAGGGAGTCAGCTGAAGAATCCTGGAACGGCATCCCCAAGCAGAGGGCTCACCAATCAAGGTCGACATGGAGCAGTGCGGAATCGTCGGCGTGAGGTACACCAACACCCGGTTCCCAGCGACCTGTATATCGTCCGGATTCACCACGCGCAGCTGCTCGAGCGACACGGGATGTTCTGGGTCGGTAATGGATCTTAGCAAGTCTGCGCCTGGTCAGCTCATCTCCTTCCAGTCCAAGCGGCCAGCGCAGCACCCGGAGCTAGTCGCCGAGAGGGCTCATGAGGCTGTCGGTGGGGACAGACAGGTGGAGACCCAGACGGAGAGGGGAGAGAACTGACCAAAGACCTCTTCAGAGTCAATCTCCTCTCGTTCTTCCGAGTCGCTGCCGCTTCCGCTGCCAAACTCGCTCTCCTGGAACATGTCGGCCTCCGAGTCCCATAAGAGCGCTTTTGCAGATCGTGGCCGGCGGCGAGACGACGTCGCCTGTGCCGGGGCGAAGATCGTTGGGTTTTCGTTGTCGAGTGCTCTGGACATGGCTGCTCAACACCAAGCAGAAGAAGCTGGAGAAGAAGGAAAGAGAAAGAAGAAGCAGCAGTCGCCACTCGTTTGCCACTGTCACTCAAACTCCGAAGCTCCATCCGGAATTTGCTTCCGCTGCTCCTTAGGCTCCGTATTCCAGCGATCCCGTACAACCATCCCACCTTGGATTCCAGTTGTCCATACTTCACCTCCTCGAGCATCAAGCACAGACACCATGGCTACCGAGCAGAAGAGGTACGCTGCTGGCTTTTGAGCGGAGGCGGTTCGAACGGCTCGCTGACATGTCTCACAGAACTTTTGTCGTGAGTATTGCGCCTGTTGTTGTATGGCAGTGGCAGTCCGGATCTGCCGGGATACCTCGTCCACCTGCGTCGGATAGTCGTTGATGCCTTTTCCGTCGACAGCTCCAAACCGCCGGGTTCGAGTGAGTGCTACTTGGCGTTGGAGCAAGGATACAGGACTGATGGCCCGCAGCGCACGGTTCCCGAACCAAAACCAGACAAAGCACTGGTATGTCCCTCTGCTGATTGGATGATCATCCCTGATCTCGTGTTGCGTCTCTCCTGGTCTGTCGTCGTGATTCACAGCTGGGTGAGTAGACACTATAAGATCCCGCTGCCTATCACTGCTTACGAGTCCTTCTCCTATCTCGCCATGTACCGCTGTACTCGAAATACGCACGTTCACCTTCATGTTCCCTTGCATGTCTGTATCCACACTCGGCATGTCCCGACCCACCGACACACTCCCGCCTTCTCTCTCTGATCTCGATTTGCGAATCTCATAAACGCCAAACACGATCCGTATATCCTATCCTATTGATCCCCTTTCCTTCTCGCCCGTCGCCCGCTTCGCTCCTCCAGCAAAACTACGTCGACTACTACAAGTGCATCAACGCCAAGGGCGAGGAGTTTGAGCCGTGCAAGCAGTTCCGACGCGCCTTCAACTCTTTGTGCCCGAACGAATGGGTGAGTGCACTTCTACCTTCCCACTGTTCCTATTTCTTTACATTCTACTCTATCGACATTCTACCCATCCTCCTGCGCATGGGAGCTGGCGCGCACCTTTGTTGCTCTTTGGCGTTTCTTTTGGCGTTTCCTTTGGCGTTTCCTTTGGCGTTTCCTTTGGCGTTTCCTTTGGCGATTCCTTTGGCGTTTCCTTTGGCGTTGCTATGGTGTTGCTTGCCCTATGTTGCCTTTGGTGTTGCTTGCCCTCTTGTGTGCTGCCGTTGTTATGGCTCTGCTGGCTTCTACCCTCATTCCTACACCAATCTCGTGCTCCTGCATCCCATCCTAGGATCTCTGAATTTCTGCTCCTACCCAACTGACACTCCCAGATTGCAAAATGGGACGAGCAGCGCGACGCCGGCATCTTCCCCGCCTCGCTTGACCCATGAGGTTCTCGCCTCTGTGAACAAACGAGGGAATATGGCAGGAGCAGGTCGTAGAGCGGTATACAATGGCACACTGCTGTGAGAAAAGCGAAGAAAGGAACGCGTTGCATGCAGTGTCAAAGACCAATGTCGTGAGCCATGAACCCATGGACCGAGGACCCGTGCATCCGTGCATCCGTGCATCCGTGCATCAATCGGCAAACTATGACAAGCCGCCCTAGTTGCCGTGGAGATTGGCAAGTGAACAAGGGTATAAGCGGGTCGGGTATCATCCGAGTGTTACAAATCTGATTGAGGAGCCTCCCTGCCTCGCATCCTCGTGCTAGTCCCTTGCGCTCTTACACTCTCACACCCGAGTTTTGTGTTACGGCTACGATGACCGGTCTCGCTTCTACGGAGCCTCTAGGGCTGTGGCTCCACAGCGCCCCGCTGCCTTACCGGCTTACGATGCCGGTACGCTGAGCCCCGTGATGCCAGACACCAGCCGCCAGGCGCTAGACGCCTTCGCCCGGCCTACGCCAACACCTCGCGCCTACGCCTCCAGGGCAGCAGCTCCAGAATCCTCCTCTTCCACAAAGATCTCGTGATACTTTTCCAGGATCGTCTCGATAGCCTATGGGCGGAATCAGCAATGCCCAAGAGCGTTCAGAAGTATGAAGAGGCAGCGAAGCGATGCAAGGCCAATATTGATGCCTTGCACCGTCTTGACCGTGGGTCACAAAATGAGCTCGGAGCTCGCTCACCTTGCATTGGAAAGACATGTGCTCCAGGTTCAATCCGCCCTCGTTTGGTGGTGCACCGAGTAAGGTCGGGCCAAATACGATCGAGAGGTTCGACACGGACATCTGGTTGGAGGAATCTTTCCGTCGAACCCTAGCGTCATCAGTGACGTGCAGTGCAGTGGCAGTGACATGACGGTGACGAGGCAGTGAATGCAGTGCCAATGGCAGTGACACGGCTGTGATAATGGCAGACCATCCGCGTCCAGACGACGACCTACCTGTCCAAATGACCCATGAAGAACTTGAGCGTGGCATAATTGGGATCGGGCAAATCGTTGACCTGCTCGTGAAGCCGTATATGCCGTAACCGGTCGTTCTCGTATCCTGCTCAGAGGTTAGTGCTGCTCGCACGCGGGTATGTATTGGCTTCGGGGTAGAGGGGAACGGCAAGAGAGGTAGAGGGGGGAGGACGAACACAAAAGGGGCGGATGGGAAAGGCTGGAGAGAAGCGAGAAAGGGGGAAGACGTGCGGGCATGGGGGAAGGCAGGGACGAAGGTATGTGCGAGAGGTGGGGATGGCGTTCTTGCTGCTGGCGAGTCTCGCGGGACCTACGTGCAGCTTCGATGAATTGGTGATACAGCCCATACGTCAATAATGGCTCTGGCAATTCGCGGAACCACAACTTGAGCGCGCCCGAAACTACATTGATATCCGCCGACCACTCTTCGGATAGCACGTCGACGTGGTCTACGTCTAAGAAGTGGCATCTCTATCAGCAACGCCTCGGTGTCCGAGATAGGAGCTGCAGCTCACCCTTGTCGAGAGCAGCCTTTAGCGCTTGGACGCGCGACGTCGTGCCTGAGAGGCGATAGATGCCTACTGACTCGAGTCCTGGCACTCGTCAGCATTACAGAAGATCCTTGACAAAGCGACTCACCATACGCCTCGATCGCTTCTGCACACTTCTCCACGACCTTTGGCACCTCGACTGCATCCCTTGCCAGTTGCTCCCCCAGATCCACTCCAAAGGTCGCACCCGTGCTGGCAGGGATACCAGGAACCGCATACCCGTCGGACGACGTCTGCGAGACCGGTACAGGTGGAGGGAGGTTGTTGCCTGGGCCAGGGCCATTCGATGGAGGATGGCCATTGGCATTGGAGGGCTGGTTGATCCCATTCAGCGGCTGCGATATTTGGCTCACGCTGCCGTCTGCCTTTTGGATATGTGGTGGAAGCGGCGGCAACTGTTGCTCGATTAGCGAGAGGAATGCAAGGTAGAAAGATAGACATGGCGGGAAGGCAAAGACGCCGACTCACGAATCCCTCTTCATATGGTCCTTCCCGTCTCGGTCCTCGAGGCGTTCCTCTGGCCACTGCATAGTTCTGCATGTATGATTTGAAGTCGGTCCGATTATCGATACCCTCAAAGATCGCTTTAAGGCCAGGTCCTACCCGTCTCGTCAGCGCACACATATCGGCTCCCATGGTGAACCTACCCTCGTCTGGAGCACCCATAGGGTTGAGTATGCTACCCTCGCCGACGACGGTGGACTCGTACAGAAAGGCGAAGCGCGCCAAGTGGTATTGCATGCCCATATCAAGTTCGTCCGCGCACTCCTTCAACAGCTGCTCCCTTGTCAGCGTGGTGTCAAGCACAGCAGTCCGTCAATGAAAGACCTCACCCGTAAGATTTTGGGAAGCTGAAAATTAAAGTACTCCTGCCGCAACGCCTGACTCTCCAGGACAGCCTTGCGAAAGGTCTCGCTCGCATGAGCCATACGGGCGCGCACATCGTCTTCCTGCCGCTGGATGCTCGCCGCGCCTTTTCCCTTGAACAGCAGACCACCCTTGGTCATCGCCTTGCCGAGTCCCCGACCTTTGCCACCCCCCGAGCTTGGTTGGATCCCAGAGCCAGAGCCGCTCGTGTTGGTAGATGAGTTGGAGGCTGACGACCGCATGCCCGACTCTTTGATCGACTCGCCCTCCTTGGCCACGAGGACGCGTTCGAGTTCTTCGGCCGTGGAATCAAAGCGCGACTTTGCCTGGGCAAGGTCAGTACGAGCTTAGACTGCCACAGGTGACGTGGACTCACCTTGTCCATGACCGACTCGCTCTCTTGCAGAATACCCTGATACCGCGCCCCGTTCTCCTTGTGCTGGGCGTGTGTCAGCTCCAAGCTACCCGACTACGAGTCTCAACTGACCGTCTTGCGGAGCTTGTCCCCCTCCCGAGCGAGGCCCAGCATCTCTTCGCTCATTTCGCTCAGTCTCTGCGAGAATCGCATACGGTTGTCGGCCAGGGAGTTTTGCAACTTGAGCGACGACTGGTACGCAGCCACAAACGTCCTATAGCCCCACCAACAGACTGTCAGTTGTGCATGCCAAGCGATGTATAGGGTAGAAGAGCTGGTACTGACCCAGCTTTGCAGTCTGCACGGGCGTAGACGTCGCCTGTCGTCCGGCAGAGCTCTGTGAGCGACCGCGCATACTTTTCTTCGATCTCTGCGCGAGACCGGAAGAAGACGGCGACTTGCTACGCCAATGTCAGCTTCCAGCTTACGATGGCCAGGCGGCCGAGAGTCATGCTACCGACTTTGCACGAAGCGACCGACTGCTTGATCCGATCGGCCAGCAACGGCAGCGCACACTGTCACCCGGTTTCAGCATCACGTCCTACTCCGCCATCGGGAAGACACGCACGTCCATCTCACACAGTCCACGGAGGATTCCCTCGTCGAATCCGACCGGCACCACATCTTCTTTGGCATCCGCGCCGTTTCCGCCTGCTCTGAGGTTGCCGGCACTGCCCATCCCCGCGCCGAGACCGGACGAGAAGCGCCTGTTCTCGGCCAGGCTGGGGCGTGTTTGGCTCTGGCTCTCGCTCTGGTTTTGCGGCCCGTTCTCGCCCCCGCCCCCAAGAGATTGGTACGAGTGGGAATGCTCGCTGTTAGGCACGTAGGATGATGTCGACGTTGATGACGAGGCGTGGACCAATGGCGGTGGGTGGGGTTGTTGCTTGGAGGGTGAGTCGAGCTGATCCAGTGCTGTAGACGGACGCAGGATCAGCGATGACATGTATTCCTTACGTGTGGGTGATGAGAGTGGGGGCAAACTTACAGTAGCCCCGTGAGCGGCTATAGCTGTATGGTCCGTCCTCCTCGCCTGGCCGCTTGACATCCCCAAATCCCTCTGGATACTGCTCCGTTGCAGACGACGCCATGACGGAGGGCAGCCGCCTGCGAGACCCCAGACTAGCTCGAGGACAAGCTGGATCGCTTTGTGGGTAAGGAAGATGACAAAATGTAGCTGTATAAGGCGCAACGGGATCTACATGAGCAAGTCAGCAGGCGCACAGACCAAGACCGCGTAGGAGCGGTTGGGCAGCTCACGGGATGGCGGCCGGTGCAGCTCCCGCAGACCAAGTGGCGGCGGTCGATGCAGTGGGATGAGATGCCCTCTCTATGCGTGTCCCCGGGATGGGTGAGTGTGTGTAAGAGTCGCTGCCCGTCGCTGATCCAAGGCGTTGTACTACAGAGTTCTCCATGGGATGGCGTAGATGGGGGGGGCCACTGGACGGGATCAATTTCTTCGAGCCTCGAGCACCAAAATTCTTTTGACAGGTGCATCTCACTCTGTGCTTCACCAGTGCATCGCCTGTGAATTACCTCTGCAGGTACAGAGGGACAGGAGCAGATAACAGGCATGAACGCGCTGGGGCGACGACCATCGCGACTCGCGCGGGAGGTGAACGAGCAGCTCTCGCGCCCACGATCATGTTGCCCCTGCCGCCGTAGCTACCGCTGCTGCGCTCGCTGCATGTCACCCTCCGCACCGAATCACCACACGCGATTTCTGCGGCGCCTCTCGTCCCTGCCATGCAGAACCGTCGTCGTCGTCGTTTGGCTTCCGGTCTGGTCCTCGAAACGCTGCTGCAGCGCCGTCGTATCCGCCTAGAGGCCGGCCATCTATGCCTCCTGGGTCTGGGTCTGGGTTGGGGTCGCGGTCGGGATCTGGGTCGGGATCTGGGATGGGATCTGGGTCGGGATCTGGGATGGGATCTGGGTCTAGGTTTGGGTTGGCTCGGCCCAGCGCGGGGGCGTCACCACAGGCAGCATATCAAGTGGGTCGCGCGGGGCCGTCTGCGCCAAAGCGTAATCCGATGCGGACGGCCATCCGGCAGGTCGAGGAGGACACTTCTCAGAGCAAATGGCCGGCCAACTACAAGATCCCGTACAGCACGGTGCAGCTCGCGCAGAATTCTGGGTCGCTGTCTCCCCCGCAGCGGCTGAACGACCTGCTGGCCGGCCTGGACCTCGACCGCGTCGTGGTGCACCTCGTGTCGGCGGACCCGCCGGTCGTCAAGGTGTTCGACAGGGAGCTGCTGGCCGCGCGGGAGAAGCAGGCGGAGGCGCAGCTGGCCGCGCAGAAACGCTTCGAGTCGGACACGCGGATCGTGACGGTGAGCTGGGCGTGCGCGGACGGCGACGTCGCGCACAAGGTCCAGCAGGCGCGGAGGCACCTCTCCGACGGAGACCGCGTCGAGCTCGTGTTCGCCGTCAAGGGCGCCGCGCACAAGGACAAGACGACGCAGGAGCGCAAAGACGAGATTGTCAGAGCCTTTGCCGAGGGCATCGCAGATATCGGCATCCCAGGACGCAACGATACAGTCAAGGGAAAGGGACTGAGCAGCTTTTGGCGGCCGAAAAACGAGATCAAGAGCGCGCGGATATCAGAGATCAAGGAGCATCTCACCGACCAGCAAAAGGACCGCAACGAGCGGTTCGAGAAGAGGCGCCAAAAGGCAGAGGAGAGGCGCATCAAGGCAGAAGAGGAGAGGAGAATGGCTGAACAGAGGCTCAAGGATGTCATGGCTGGCAAGGCCCAGTGAGCTCCAGTCAGCTCCGTTGGCTGCTGGTGCGGGATACAAGACAGGCATTACCATCCAATCTATCGTGCTGGTAGGAGCATCGCACAGTCAATAGCATCTACTACCCCATACCGCGTACCACACCTCTACACGTAGACAACAACATGCATTTAAGAAAATCAAATGTGACGTCTCATAACACGCCAAATCCCCTCTCACATCACCTCGTCGTCCGTGACTCGCCGTGTCCTATACTTCGTCTGCTTCCGGCTTCTCGTCCACCCATCTATTCGAGGTCGCCTCGTCTGATCCGTCTCAGCATCTCCGTCCACCGTGAATGAGGCGAAGTACGTGGATGGAGATCGCTTATGACTAGCACGAAGAGGCCTTGCCCATCTATGTTGTTACACGTCCGTCCGCATCCCACCCCATCATTGCCACCACAGTCCTTCCTCGGCATCCCACCCATCGTTGCCACTACAGCCCTCTCTCGATCCCACCTCGTCACTGTCAAAGTCTTCCAACCCTCAACCCACAGCCTCACTACAGCCCTCCCTTCTCGCAGTCGACACTGACGAGCAAACCCTCATGATCGCCCACACGGACCGCCTCCCCGTCCAACCCCGACAGGTCGCCCAGCACCAGCGCCGTGAGTTTCTTGCCGTACTACAGCAGACAAGCCCGTCAGCCGCAGCTCGTGAATGGTACGATCCCTCAACTGCAGCTTGCGAGTGGAACAGAGAGCACTCACCACACAGCCTGTGTCGATGCCTTTGCTGAATGGTTTAATGTCCAGTCCGCGGCCGGCTGAGACATGTCAATATGAGCTCAACCTATGCCAATCTTCTTCACAAGTACTCGGGACTGAACGAGGCTCCGATGGGGTGCAAGATGGATTGGCCCGATGGAGGCAAGAGGGATTGGCCCCGAGGGTGGAGGAGCTGGGACAGACAAGGCGCGAGCCCGAGACAGACGTACCTGCGTGCCCATAGATGACGGTAACAGGGGAGCATTTGATCTGTTTCAGATCGTCGTCCCGCCTTGCCCTCCTGCGCTCCGCCTCGACATCGTCGTCTTCCGCCTGACCCTGCAGCTCGTCCGACTCGCCGTCCTCCTCGTCCTCGACCTGTGCATCCTCGTCGTGCTCCTTTTCGGCCGTCCACTCGCCCATTCCCGCGACGTACCAGCTGCCCGGCCCCTCGCACCTTGCCATCTCGTCTGCCCACACCTCGCTCCACGGCGTGCCCTTCTTGCCGCTCTTGGTGACTGTGCCGGCCTTCTTGCCGTCCGTGTACACCGAGCGCATGTTGAGCAGCGTCCATGGATCCCGGTTCTGCGGCACGTCAAATAAGAGGGACAGCTCCTCGCCGAGCCGGCCGGCCGAGGGGTTGTAGTTGGCCGATTTGGTGTCGGCCTGAGCGGCGGCGGCAACCAAAGGCTGCGTGGCGTCTTCGAGCGACTTGGCCGGGTCGTGCGGCAGGAGCCCGGCGTGCACGACGATCGTGTCGAGCGAGGGGATGTGCAGGACCAATGGCAGGTTGAAGAGGTACAGGTACGCCTGCCGCTTGAGGGTCCTGCGTGGATATCGTCAGCCTGGTCTTTGGCATGGTGTGGCCCGAGTGTAGGGCCGCATGAGGGAGAGATGCCACTCACCGCGCAATCTTCCAGTGCTCGCCCTTCCATTCCCAGCCCTTGGGGTACATCTTCCCCTCCCTCCCGAGGGTACGATACACGCCTTCGACCGGCCCATTGTCGAGCGCATCCACAAACGTCTCCCAGTTGTCCCCGCCGGCCCACTCCATCCAATTCCGCCACTGCACGACCGGCTGGTCATGGTTGCCCCTGACGCCGAGGATACGGTGCCGGTTCATCCAGATCAGCACCTCCTCGTTCTGCTCGCCTTTGGCAACGAGGTCGCCCACGTGGATGAGAAAGTCGTGCGATGTGTGGTAGTCGAGCTTGTCCATGAGGCGCTGGAGAGGCGCGTATGAGCCGTGCACGTCGCCGATGAAGATTGTGCGCTTCCCTGGCGTGGCGAGGTCGATTGAGGATGGGGGGATGGTGTGCAGCATTGTGTATTTTTCAAAGTCTGGTGGTGTCAGCGCTGGTTGCGACAGTTGGTGATGACAGATGCGGCGTCGCTCCACGCTTTGGCAGCTCGGAGCACTCCACTGCCAGCAGAGCACGCCAGTGTCCAGAGTGACATCTCGGAGCACTCCACTGCCAGACAGAGCACCCCAGTACCCAGACAGAGCACATCGCTGCCCGGAGCAACCCACTCTCAGACGTAGCACTCAACTCTCCGGACAGAGCACTCCACTACCAGAGCACACCAGAGCCGCCAACTCACCAAGCTTCGGCTTGACGTCCGCCGTCCCCTCCGCCTCGCCCGCACTGCTCGTGGTGCTCGCCTGCCCGAGATCCTGGGCCACCCAGCCTGCTCCGCCGACGCCCGCCTCGCTCCCCACCCCAAACACCTTGCGCAGTCCCGCCGCGGCGCCGTGCCGCGCCGAGCGGCTGTCCTCCGTCGTCCCTGCGAGGAAGGTGATGCTGCTCAGGAAAATCACCACTACCGCCAATGCCACGATACGCCTGAGGACGGGATAGAACGGGCCCCGCCGTGCACCTGCATCCGTACCCGCCCCAGCACCCGCACCCGCACCAGTACCCAGGCGCAACCCCCACGTACGCGACCGCGACCGCCAACCCGATGTCGATGTCGAGGGAAAGGGAGAGAGAGAGAGAGAGGGAGAGGGAGAGAAAGAGGTCGAAGTCGGGTGGGTGACTGACGGCGACGACGGGGCGGGCGAGAAGAGCCCGATGGGGGGCGCCGACGGCACGGGCAAGAGCTCGTCGAAGATCGAGTGCGAGTGCTTGGGGGTGACGCGCGTGGGGGGGACGAACGGCCCAGACGGAGGCTGGTCGTAGGCGTCGACAAAGCCGGTCCGGTGCGTCGGCGTGCCAGGGCTGGACGGTGCCGGGCCGTACCGCGGCGGCGGCGGCGCACCGTCTTGCGACATGGCGGCGGAGTGTGTTGGTGTATCCAAGTCCTGGTGTACGAGATCTCGTGTAGAAATTTGTGGATGGTGGATGGTGAATGGCGGGTGGTGGATGGTGGATGGTGGATTGTGAATGGTGGATTCTAGACGGTGGGTCGATGAGTGCTGGATTCTAGATGGTGGGTGGTTAATGGTGGATGGTGGGTGGTGGTGGAGGTGAGGGATATGACGGCCGGCAGCTACGACAGTCCTTCAGGCTGCGGGTCTAGGTACAGCTAGCGATCTAACCGGAACACATGGCCACCTCGAGGTGTCTCGAGGCACAGGATACGTCGAACGAATGCTTCGAACATACAAGTCGGAGCTGCCACAGTCAATTCGCACAGTCGCGCACGGAGGCCGAGTGGCGGCGAGCTGCGAGTGGCGAGTGGCGAGTGGCGGATGGTGAATGGAGAATGGCGACCGCGAGTGGCGAATCCCCGCTGACGATTGACAACGGCACGGTATCCATCGAGGCTACTAACATGAGATATGTCGAGGCGCAAGTAAGTAAGATAGCCGTGCGTCAGGCGTTCTGCGCTTGTTCTGCGACTCCCCCAAGTCTCAAGTCTGTATCCCTGCTGCCTGGTATATCAAGGTATCAGTTGCCACAGCAGCGTCGGCCACGAATATCTAGTATCTCCACAACTCGCGACCATGCACCTCCAGGACGACTGCCGTCGCCAAAGAGCGACCGGCGAATTACGCAGACAACATCCATACGTGTAGCCGGACTTGCCATACAATCCTACATGTACAAACTGATCTTCCTGAAAGCCACGCCGCCCTCGACCCTCGATCCATCTCCCAAACCATCACATCCTCTCCTCTTTCATGTCTCCTCTCCTTGCATTTGCTCCTCTTCCTTCGCATCGCCCTCCCTTCGCACCTTCCTCGCGCTTATACCTCTCTCACTTCCCCTTGCGCCCTCCCTGTTCCACGACCTCGGACCGCGTCGGCGTAGCACGGAGGACACAGCCTAGCACACAAACACTGCACTCTGTCTGCCCTATACCGCCACTTTACGCCCCAGCTCCCCAAGCTGTCTGCTATCTTCCGTCCCTCCGCCGACCGCGCCGGCAGAGGCACCATCAGCCATGTGGCGCGGACTTTGCTTCCCGCCCAACCCCCCGACGACCTCTGCGTTCCCACCACTCGCGCTTGCAGGTTCCTCGATCGCCATGCGAAGAGGCGGCAGCGTCAGCCCGCCTGACGTCACAGAATCGGGATTCAGGAGATTGGAGCCTATCGACATTTTGGGTGACCGGCCCGCGGCTGCCGTGTCGGCCGTCGATCCTTGCGGTGGCTGAAGCGTTCCAGACGTGTTGCCGCTCATCATGTTTGCGTTGGGATTGAAGTTGGAGCTGTTAGGCAGAGGTATGGGGCGCGGATCGGTCTCTGGTGAACGTTTCATTGGGGGCGGAGGCGGCGCTTCGTCCGGGTAGTAGTCGCGCGTCCGGGGATTGTACATGCCGTTATTTGAAGCAGCATAAGGGTCGGATGGGTATTGATTGTTTGGGTATGGCTGCGCATACGGATGTGAGGGCGATGGGTCGCGCTCTCGATAGTATGGGTCGGACGGCACGCGATTGCCGCTACTCGCCATGCCGTTACTGCTCCCTCCGCCGCCCGGACGCTGCCCGTTGGAGTAGTAAGGGTGATATCGCTCGCTCGGCGGATACGCTGGTGGCTGCGACATGTGTCGGCCCATGTACGGTTCGGGGCGACCGGGTCCGCCAGGGTAGTAGTGCGGTGGCCGACTTGCACCAGGGCCGGGGTAAGGATATGCGTCGTGCCCTCCTGGAGACGGGGGATGACGGTAGGTATGGGCCTCGGGTGAAGGGAAAGCTGTCGCTGGTGCAGATTGGGGACCGGGCCCGTCGCGTCGTCGGGAGGCGTAGACCTCTTCGCGGCGATGTTCCCATTCCGGCCAGATACCTGGAGGGATTTTGAGAGAAGCTAACAGTGGGAGCTGGTGGGGCAAGGGAAGAGGATTATGCGCATCGCCTTGGGGGTTGTGCTGCATTATGTGAGCGCATGTTCCACTCGGGGGAGGGGTGGGCAAGCCATACCTTGCTAGAGTACGCGACGACGTGGAATTTTTTCACCTTGGTGGTGACTGGGTGGGTCATCGTGGTCGAGTAGGTCTGTTTGACGAGACTCTCGGCTTGCTTCGGGTTGGCGAAATAGCCCGTGGGGGCGTTGTAGTTTGGGTATGCATGGTGGGGCGAATCGTTGCGCGGAGGAGGTGAATGTGAATCGGAGGATCTGAATGGGAGTAAGTCGGGACAAAAATTGAGGCGTTGGCGCGGTTTGGGCGGTTCTGGGCGTGGATTGGGGGGTGACGATGGACGTACTCTGTATACACGAGGAAGCCACCGCCGCCGACTCGGGATGCACCCCAGCGGCGGCCGTCTGTCCATCTGCGCATGTTGGTCTCCTCTGCTCCTGTCAGCCGGGCAAAAGAGGTGCTGGGCGGAGAGGGCAAAAGGCGAAAGGCAGCGGATGATGCAAAGGGGGCCGAGGTGACATACCTTCCTCCCAGACCCACACAGTTCCTGGACGGATCATGGACCGTTCATGGCCGGTGAGCCTGCGTGTGACTCGTGGCACGAGCCCCAGGCGCACTGCTTCGAGAATGTGGATGCTGCGTGAGTGGTGAGCGGGCAGCTGTATGGTGGGTGCTGTGACCTACGCATCGGCGGGCGACTTTAACGCGCAGATCGCTGCGGGCTGTTGTGTCGACGAGGATGCGTATACGCTCATCGTGAGGGCGCCGACAATGACGTGGATGTGTCGAGTGAGCGATGTTTGCGAGGGTGCAGAGGAGAGATGAGGCCTCGAGGATGGGGGCCAAGAGCGACCGTGGCAGAGGGAGAGACAGAGAGAGTGAGTGACCTTGGTGGTTGGGTCGAGAGACGATGATTTTAAAAGCAAGAAGCTAAAAGTGGTACGGAAAACTAGCGTTAAAGGAGCGGCTGGTGCCTGATGAGCGACAGCCGCGACGTCTGAGCTGGTCCTGCTTTCTTTTGGGTTTTGCTTTCTTTTAGCTAGGCAAGTCTGGCAGTGTGGCGAGGGTGGTGGGTGACGGGTAGTCCTGTGGTCTTGGAGCAGGCAGCTGAGATGGTGAAGAGTTGTCACGGGGAGTCTGGCGATCCAGCCAGCCAAAAAGGAAGGAAAGGAAGCCACGGGTAAACAGAAACAAGGGGGAGAAAGAAGGCTGATTTCCCGATCTAATGGGGGTGACGCCCACACGATGACAGGACAGACGACGATAGCCAGACGAGCCAACAGGAGCACGACATCTGGAACAGCACCCAAGACTGGGCACGAGAGAGCGAGAGAGGACCTGTTGGGCTGCCGCAGTAGCCCTGTGCCTCTGCCCCTCTGTCCCTCTGTCCCTCTGTGCCCCCCCTGCCGTGCTTGACCGCGGCGGTGTCTGCAGTCACCCCGGTCCCTGCCCGATCGAGCGAGCACGGTATGCATGATTGCCGTCCTTGCATTTTTGGCAGTGCGCCCACCCCGGATTATATACATTTATATACACAGGCTCTTTTTTTTTTGATTCCTTGGGCTGCGTACTTGGCTGCAATCCTGTGCTGCAGGTTTGCCGGCATCAGAGTAGCGTGCCAAGATTTGCCCTTGGCCCCCAGGGGTGCCGCCGCCAGGGGCCGGCCGCGGCGAGCGGCCACCCAACTGAGACTGACCGACGAACAAACTGAATACGATGCATGGATGACATGGGCAGAGGGACGCGGCGCACAGGGCCACGGGCAGAGGCAGGGGGGGAACGCAGAAACGCACAGAGGGAGGAGGGAGACGGGAGGGAGACGAGGGCGGGGCGGGGCGTGACGACGAGCGTCGGACGACGACGCGACATACCCGACGAGCGAGGCAGTGGAACGGTGACTCGAGTTTGCAAGAGCCCACCGCGGGGCTGCGGTGCTCAGTGTTCAAATGCGTCCGGGTGTGCAGTGGGCCATGACATACCCTCCTGGCGGGAAGCGCGCAGGGAGAGAATGACGACCTGCGAATCATTCGTTTGCTCAGCAGGGGACGGCCGCTAATTATTGCCTTTGCCTCGAGCGATTTTAGCTTGCGCTTTGGCTTTAAGCCTCTCAAGGCTGTCGCTGTCTGGCCCCTTGCAGCACCCTCCCCCCTCCGCCTCCCCCCCTTCCCCGCGGCCGGCCCGTCTCGCGGGACCTTTCTTTAGCACTGCTGCTTCTCGGTTTCCTCCCGCCACAGCGCTGCCCAGGCTGGGATCTAAGGGACAGGCAATATCCTTACTTTATGTCCCGGTCCAACTCTGCCATCACCGAAACGAAAAAAAGCCACCGTAACCACGCCGGTCCTCCCCGCGCCTAGGCCCACAAAGACCGCACCGCCCAGCCTGCATCACGACAGATCGATCTTCGGCACGCTTCCTTGCCCGCCCTGCACCCCGCACCCTAACAACCGCAGCCGCAGCATGCAGGGCACGCAACACTACGCTGAGTTGGGACGGCTGCATTTCAGTACAGGGCGCAAGGCTGCAGGGGTCAGACGCATTGCTCGCATCGGAGATGCAGCAGCGTTCGTCCGACCGACTGAACACAGGGCATAGAGCGGCCCGACAAAGTAAGGTTGTCATACTTGACGGTTATACGAGCCATATTTATCCAACCCTGTGCCACTCCAAGTCCAGAACCGCCCAGTCTATTCATAGGGGAGTCTGCCATGTCAACTCCCCGATCATGAGCCATTCCCGGCCCGCGTCACCTGGCGATCTACCGAATGGCCTTCTCCGACGTTTTTCCCTCTCCGCATTTTATGATCCCGCACGTCCCTCTCTCCGTCCTCTCCGACGGCTCCCTCCTCCCCCACCCCTCCCTAGCGGTGCCTATCCGTCCACTACTTTTTGCGCTTTGTGTTATGCCCTGAGTGATCGGAAACTCAGGAACAGGAACGATTTTAGCGTCGATTCGGCGATGCCCCATTGAATTTCCAATGGCTCGCGCCTGACTCTGCACCGCAGTGCGCCTGCCACGTCTCTATTCCAACCCATGTCTAGTACAGCGTATTGTCATGCATGGTCGGTGGTTCAAGATATGACAATGAAAAAGTGATCTATGAACAATGCGATGGGTGTCCTGTGGACGTGCAACGAATTTTATGCAAGAAGCAAGGAATGGTCCACGCGATCACACCAAGGCGGGATGGTGGCCGTGGACTCAAGCGACTATATGCAGGTGTGTTCCCGAAGATGACCAGAGTGGGTCCCAAGGGAAGGGAATGTGGAGAGAGGAAGGTCGGCGGCGCGACCTAGAGACCATCTGCTTTCCAACTTCCTCGGACTACGATAGTCAGTAGTGGTCGTACGGGGGTGACGACTCACACTTATGCAGCACGTTGGCCTGCGGCGAGTCCGGCCCCTCGGCATGAAAGTCCTTCTGCCCGCCTGGGGAGAACGCCGTGATGGGCAGCACGAGGACGTCGCCTATCCTCAAAGGGTGGTCGAGCCCTCGGAGGCGGTGCCACGTGACGTTGTGTCGTGCGAGCAGGAATCTGGTGCAGCGATGAGCGTCAGTATGGTTCATGGTTCAACGGCCCAGATGGCGCGTTGGAGGTCAATGCAGTGAATGATTATTCGGAGATTGGAAGATTGGAGAGGGAGATGGGATAAGGAAGAAGGAAGGTGGGAGATTGATAGATCGAGCTTGCACGAGCACGGCTACCAGACGCAGAGAATTGGTAGTAGGACGGGCTACAGAATCGGCGCAGCAGACACTCACGCCAGCACCGCGTCTGTAAACAGACCCGGCCCCGTCCACTCCATGACGCTCATGACCTCGACCAGCGTCTTACCTCTCCAGCGCTCGACCTCGTCCGCCCACCCGTGTGGGCGGTCCGCCTGCAACTGGGCGATGGCGGCTGCGCGCTCTGCTTCCCAGTCCACCACCAGCCTCGTGGCATTCACCACGCGCCGCGCTGCGTCGAGGAAGATCGGGTGGGCCGGCGCGGCCCCGAGCGTCCACTGGCAGATCCCGAGCGGGCGCGGCCAGCCCTCGGACCACCGCGGATGCGCATGCACGTCGACGTCCACCGCGACCACCACGGCAGGGTGGGTCGGGTACCTCGCCCGCCAGTCTGGTCCGTCCGTCCCGCTCAGGTCGAGCACCTCGACGCCGAGCTGGCCCCACTGCTCGATCGGCCGTAATGGCTGCGTCTGCTCCGGTCAGCACGTGCCGTGGTGTTGGAGTCATGATGGACGGCTACCATCGCCGACCACGATCATGATCATGATCACGACCACGATCTCCGACGGCGAGAGCGTGCGGCACTCGGGAGGCTCGTAGGGAAAGCGCTCGACTCACGTCGACGTCCGAGTAGACACCGCCAACAACGAGGGGAAGGAGGTACCGCAGAAAATCCGCCCGCAACACGCCTCGCTGCATGGCCTTCCACGCCCACAGCACATCACTCCGCTCGAACACCCTGGCGACCCAGTCCTCCGCGTCGGCGTCGTCCATAAACTTCACACTCCACCCATCAACGGCATTCATGCTCGCCCACGCCGCGGACTCGGCAGACGGGACCGCCGGCTTGACTTTATCCGTCTGGTGGATGTTCTTGTAGGCGACCATAGCGGGTGGGTGGGGTTTGGCGGGAAACAACGACAGCGGCGCAATGAGCTGCGCTTCAGACGGCGGGAGGTGCGCGATCAGCGCTTGGGTAAGCGGGGCTTCCAAACGCGGAGGGAGGGTCGCGAGGAATTGCTGTAGCTGGAGAAAGTACCTGGGACGTCAGGATGCCCAGCGTAAGACGGTAGGCAGAAGGACGAGTAGATCGTACGTCAGGACGCCAAGCGTAAGACGGTAGACAGAAGGACGAGTAGATGGGACGTCAGGACGCCAAGCGTAAGATGGTAGACAGAAGGACGAGTAGATGGGGACGTCAGGACGCCAAGCGTAAGACGGTAGGCAGAGGACGAGTAGATCGTACGTCAGGACGCCAAGCGTAAGACGGTAGGCAGAAGGACGAGTAGATCGTACGTCAGGATGCCAAGCGTAAGACGGTAAAGAGAAGGACGAGTAGACAGGTAATCGGTACTAAGGCGACAGAGGATCTTCAACGGAAACGGCAATGGCGACTCACTCCCTCGTCCCCTGTGCACCCGCCGCCACACCCAGCCTGTACCGGTCTTCTCCAGCTGGCCCAGATCCCTCAACCCCACACCATCGTCCGGATGTACCCACCCCATCTGCTCTGTCCATCCCCACATTCGCCCTCTCCGCGCGTCTGCGCCCCCTCCGCCCCCCTCGGCATAGACGTCCCCGCCGTCCGGCATGGGCGCAGCGACCTTGCCTCCGCTTACCAGTCGTGCTGGCCTCAGCATGATCCAACATGCCAGCACGAACAGCGCGATTCCAGCCAGACCGATGCTTCGTTTTCGTGATTTTTGCGACGGCCCCATCGCGCCAGCGCTGTACAGGTAGGACAAGGCGCTATGCGCCTGTGAGTTCGGGTGTAGGTGTGGGGGTGTGTTCGGGTGTGGGGGTGAGTGTGGGCTGGGGTGTTGGTGTTGGTGTTGGTGTTGGTGTTGGTGTTGGTGTTGGTGTGGGTGTTGGTGTTGGTATGGGAGAGACGCGGACGCGGACGAGGACGCGTTGGACGCTGCAGGTAGCCAAGGCGAGGCATACAGTATCGCGCGGTCGTACGTCCGTCTCAGGAGATGCGCGAGTGCCGATACCGACAGAGGCTGGGACGAAGTCGAGGAAGAGCCATACGGCCGGGCCGCGTCGTCCATCCCGCTCCGGCAGGCCCTTCGGTTGTTACAGAGACAGTCTAGAGCCCTTGCTCAGGATGCAAGCTGCGAGAGCGGTGGTCTGGTGCTGCTCTCGTTGAGACTGTCACTATTGCTGATGGTGCTGATGGTGTTGAAGGTGTTGAGGGTGTTGATGGTGTTGATGGTGTTGATGATGTGGATGGGTGCTGACGGTGTTGATGGTGTTGATGGTGCCGCCAAATGCAAGTACGAGCTTCCTGCGTCCGTGTTCGTGAACACTTTGCCAGTCAGTCGCACACGACAATGGCCATGACTCCAAGTGATGACAAAAATTTGCCCAGACGAAAAACAGCACTCACCATCACCGCAGCCGCCGCAGTCGCCCCCCGGGTCCCCGAGGCCGTGACGATCAAATCCCGCGAAATCTGCAGTGCTCGCTCGACACGACTGCAAACATGCAGCTTAGCTAGCACATTGATTCATTTCTTGGCTTCTGACGGTATTCTCTCGTTATTCTCAACTTGGATTGGGATACTAGCAAACAAACTACGCGATACAATGAGATTTTATCGACACAAAAATGTTGGAACACTGTAGTGGGTGGCAAGAAATTTGGATTTGGGAAAATGACAGGCACGACCAACAACGCTTGTTGCGAATGGCAGAAGAGGTACAAGAACCGTCCAGAGACAAGGAGATCCCCTGAAACACCGATGAGATATCCGACAATGAGTCGTCGTCTACGCCTGCGCGCTACCAGACATCGTGCCGTCTACCGCCCCGCCAATGGGTACCGCTGCAGCTGTCGCCCCCCACGTCATCCAAGGAGGTATGGGCACCGCTTTGCCCGTAGCCCCGGCACCATGGTTCAACCCCGCTGCGTCTCCCAAGAACGAGCTACTACCGCCATAGCTCTGGCTCAGACCCATAGGCCGGCTGACCCCGTCACCGCTGGTGCTAGGGCCCGGACCCATGGGCCGGCTGCTCCCGTCCGCCTGTTGCCACGCAGGATCAGACTTCTGAGCTTTCGCGTCCTCTGGACCGAGAGTCTGGCTGGCGAGGCGTTTGTTTCCAGGTCGCATGGCAGCTAGCTTGCTCGGCGTCCTTGAGAAGTGTCCGGTGGGGGTCGGTTGAGCTTCGAACCCGCCCATACCGTATGACGGAGCGCGTTCAGGCGCAAGTGTCTGCTGCAGCGCGGCCGATTGGAATACGCTAGGCAAAGGGCGATTGGTCGGCGGAGTATCGTTGTTGTTTGGTTCTGCCGTCGCAACGGCTTTACCCATCTTGGCATTCGGGACCATGGACATACTGAAGCTCGCTTGTCGCTGTTGGATCTGCGACTTCCACTTGTGCAGTACGACGCCCTCGTCTTCGTCCTGGTTTGGCGCGGGCTGTTGTGAAGGGATGTACGAGGCCTGGGGCTGAGCGGGACGTGGCGTGACATTCGCATTGTTGTTCTGGTTATGCTGCTGTGTGGCGTACAGAGACGGCGATGTAAGATCAGGCATTGAGTTGCTCTTGCTTAGCGTGCGTCCGACCGACGGTCGCGGCGTGTGGGTGTGACCGCCTCCGACACTCGTTTCGAGAGGATTCGGTCGATCGCCATTCGCATTCGGCGTCGGACCCGTCATGGGTTCAGCCATGAACATCCTCCATAGCTCCTTCACGTCACTGTAGCTCGGCATTCTGCCCTCGCCCTGCTCGGATCCGGGTTGAAGAGGGAAGCTCGGACGACGGAATGTCTGGGCAATCTGGCTAGCGTTGAAAGGATTGCTCATGTCCGTCCCAGCCAGAGTCGCAGCCGCCATAGCGATCGCAGCAGAATCTTGCAGCGACATTTGGTCGAATGCGTTGGCCCAGATTCCAGAACTTGTCGACGACCGTCGTTGATCTTGATAGTCATTCGAGACAAAATGGTCGTCCACCTCTGCTTGGGAAACAGAATTGCGAGACGACAGAGGCCCCGAGGTATAATCGTCATCATCGGACGCAAGAGGATCGAGGAGCTGCTGCCGCGGGTCGATCGTTGAGGCGTGCATGAGGTTATCCGGCTTCCAAGACATGGAGTTCAGGGTAGCGGATCCGCCACCGATCATTTGCGGGGGGGCGTTGTTGATTGGGCGATAATCCGCAATGGAATACGATGGATCGAAGGACATTTGCTGCGAAGAGTCAAAACCCTTGCCGATCTGCCAATTTGGCTGTATTGACATCGGAACTTGAGTTTGACTGATCCGCCGTTCAGGAAGCTCCTCAGATCCAGATGGTGAGGCCGTCAGGCTCGTGAGGGACGGTGTTGGAGCAAGGTGCATTTGCGGGGACGCACTGGGCGCATTGGGCGGAGTGCCATTTGAACCTTGTATCGACTGGAGATCCACAGAGTTGCCCCTGACCTGCATCGAACTGACCGGCGGCGCGGGAGCCTTCATGTTAGAATTTCCCGCATGCTGCATGCGCCACTGCTCGTTGGAGATAGCCAGCTGTGTGGTCGGCGGTGGGAACGTCGCTGGTCCCCATGCCATGGCCGGGTTGCTCATGTATGGCTGCTGGCGGGTGGCGTCAATGTGATCCGACATGGATGCACTGCGCCGCTGGAAGTTGGGACCGGGAAGTGCGGTGTTGATGGGGCTGGTGGAATGGTTCGAGTATGGCGATGACATTTGGCTAGAGGGAGAGGATGTCAATGAGCCCGTAGTGCCTAGTCGATCGTTAAACATAGCAAAGCTTCGCGACTTGGCAGGTTTGTCATACGTGCATTTCATCTCACGCTGAGAGCAACGGGCTAAAAGGAGAGTTAGTGGCAGTCGTGTCGCGCAAACCTCAACTCACCGCATGGCTTGTCGCAGTTGCATTTGACCTTTGAGTGGTTACACTGGTCACACGCTCGTTTCTTGTAACCAAACTCGTAGCCAGTTCCCGATAAACCTCTGCCCATTCCCGTCGCACCCACAGACTGGTCCGAGCCAGTCATCCGCATGGGAGTAGCTGTGAAGCCGGGGGTATACCCACCGACGGGGCTGATCGAATAAAGTGGGTTGAAGGCCATCTGGCCCGTCGAGACTGGCTGCGAAGAAGTAGGTGGCATGGTGGTATTGGAAAGTGTATAAGTCGGCATGATGTTGGTGGGGGAAACGCCATTCATGCCGACGCCGGGTAGGGCACTGGTCCAATGTGTTGTCGAGGTCGCTGGCGTGTTGGTAAGCAGGGGATGATGAGGATACATGCTTTGTGCCTGCAAAGCCGGCGGTTCTGGTCGTGCGTTTGGAATATGGCTGGGAGGCAAATCGACCGATGCCCGGCGATCGACCTCACCCACTCGACCCTCATTCATGGTTGGCATAGACTTGCGTCGGCCCTTCTTGTTGTCCTTGTCTTTGCCGTCTACGCCATCTTCGTGGGACTTGTGGGCCTTGTTCACGTGTCGGGAGAGAAGATCACTGTTGATCATTGGTCAGTGCGACGGAGAGAGCAGAAGGAAAGAAGGCGCACCTCCGCGCGAAACGGAGTTCACAGTCTTCGCACTTGTACGGCCTCTCACCGGTGTGAGCGCGAAGGTGCCGACCAACATGCTGAGGCCGCGTGAAGGTGGCCGCGCACATCTACTCCAGTGTTAGGTTGAAGCACCCTACTGGCGAGGCACTGATCATTACGCACCGGACATTTGTGTTCCCCACCCATGTTGTCGATGCACGATGGTGCCCTGGTCGCCTTGGTTGGGCCGCGCAGAGAGAGGCTGCTTATGTATGCCTCCTATATCGCGCCGTCCTTTCACGATCGCCTTCCTAGGTTCGTCGAGGTGCACAGCGCAATGACGCGCCCTTGTTTCACTCCTTGGTACTCGCTGGTCTTCTGCTCAACCGCGGCCGAAGGTGTCTCGAGGTCGTCCGCACAGCTTCGAATGACGCGCTGCTGGAAAGACGGCAGCGAGGTGACTTGCTGATGCAGATGTGTTTACGTGATGATACTGCTTGTCGAACCTCAAAGAAGGAGAGAGAGAAAGTGCTTCAGACAGCCCAAACGACTGTTGGCTGGTTGCGAAATCCGTCAAGAGAGCTTGCCCTGCTTGGACCTGTGACGTCGTAAGCCGCCGTTTGCGGGATGGGTATGGTGTGTTTGACGCTGTTTGAACGAATGCTTTGTGTATCAACGAGAAGTAGTATGGGATATCAGAGAATGTGAATGGATATAGAAGAGAGAGTGAGAGAGAGGGAGGATGAGGAATGCGGTATGACGGCTAGGTCGCTCGCTGCCCAAAGCTACGCTACAAAGGACTAGCATTGCATTTCTCGCCTTTTCTTTCCCTTTTTCCCTTTCTCTCCTTCCCTCGATCTTTCTTTCCTTCTTTGCTCTTTCCCGCTCTCCTGCCCCCCCCCTTCTTTCCCTCGTCGGTCTCCCTCTCTCCCTCGCTCTCTCCTCTCTAGATACGTTTAGACATGCTTGTTGCAAGAACAGTAGGTTATGCTGGCACGGGGCGACAAGCTCAGCGCGGCGGGCGACAGGCAAGAGAAGGCATCAATGACGTCAAAGTGATCATCCCGTGTAATTTCATTGTGGTAGACCATCCTGCTTTGAGTAAAGAGGCGTTTTTGGATTTCCCTGGCCGTTGGCCGTACCAAACTCTACGTTTGCTGCCTACGGCCCGATTCCTCGACTTTCGACTGCGCGTCCCTGCGCTGCTCTCGGTACTACTGCTGATTTACTACCTCACGCAGCCAACGACTGGTGCAAGCAGAGAGTTTTTTTAGTTCCAGGAAGCTAAATGACGCTGCATTTGGGCCCTCGAAAGCGGGAGATGTCGAATAAAGAGGGCGGTCCGATTCGGGGGGGTCTCTCGCTGGCTGTGTGTCGACATATGAGTGTGACCGAGGTGTAGGTGTCATCGCAAGCCTACACGTGTAGGTGAAACGCTGGCAGTAACTGCTCACTGAGTCTTGATCAAGATGAAGACTGTGCTCCATCGCTGAATCAACAAGACATGTACGCTGAGACGTTGCGATTCTGACGGCGCCGGCGCGGGCCGGGGGCTTGAGGGTGACTGACCAGACTCATGACTCGTAGGCGAGCAGCCTGACCAGCCAGCAGTCTAGCACCGCACTCTCGTCACTGCTGGACAGCTCTTGTCTGCATATAAGTGGTAACGTTCACCCCGATGCATCCCTCACCCTCCTCTCCTTCTACTCTTGCCCTCAATCCTTCAATCCATCCTCCAACCCAACCCTTCCTGGACCTGGTGATCCCTCTTCTTGCTGTGCAACACTACCTATCTTGCGATCCACGAACGACCTGCTTGCGCATCGTCACCGTCTCGTCCTTCGGCTGGCCGAAGTACCCATCGCTCCCACAGCAATCGCACCGCAGACGCATCACCACCAGTCAGACCCGACTTCCCTCCTCTCTCTTCCTTGTACACCAACAACGACCGGACCTCTTCATTGAACGCTCCGATCCCGCTTACGCTTATACTCTCGTATCCTGACGCAAATATACAAGTAGCTAACCAACCTCGCGTCAAGTAAACAGAAACATGGTGTACATGAAATCTTCCATCGCTTCGGCACTTATTGGCGCAGCCGCTCTGTCGGCAACTGCGTCTGCGCTGCCGGCCAACGCAAACACACGCAATCTCGATCAGGGCCCCGGACTCGTCCGAGTCGACGTAGCGCTCGATGCGCCAAAACTGCAATTGCCCAGAGATCCACGAGAGACAAATGCGAGTGCACACAGGAGGAACGGTATGGAAACAACTTCGCAGGAGTCCTGGAGGGGCCAACCGAAGAGACGCGGACCGTGGAGGCAGTCTCAGGGGGATGGCCAGGTATGATATCCATATCGCGCTGTGCTGGACGCGGACGCTGTAGCCATACTGACGGTATAGCTTATCGATGTCAACCTTGGGTCCGAGGACACTGACCCCCACGTAAGTCGGAGTAGTATATTGGGTATTCGGGCAGAGTTCGTAACAATCTGCTGACGGTTCCGACCTCGGGTGTAGCGCGGCGACCTCATCAATATCCAAGCGCGCCGGCACAATGATGTGGTGGTCGTTGAGCGACCCGCGCACGAGATTGACTACGTGGACGATCACGCCCACATTCACGAGCACAACCACGGAAACGATGATGTCGTCAAGGTGGTACACAAACGCCACGACGACGTTGTCGAGGTTGTTGAAGAGCCCGTACTGAAACACGTCAGCGTACGCGAACACCTCGGACGCAGTCTCCGTGGCGTCCCGCCGTCCCGCCGCTCACACCGCATGGATGTGATCGAGGACCCGGTTCACGAGGGCCACGAGCACATCAGCGTGCATGAACACGGAGGAAGGCTTGATCGAATTGTAGCTGCGCGACACGAGACCCGGCACTATGATCACGAGACTACCATTGTCGATGCTGGTCGCCACGACACCACTGTCGTTACCGATGCGCACCGCCACGGCAACGACGTTGTTGTCGAGCATAAACGTCGATCCACAAGGCCTGGACCAGCGTTCCTCAAACGTCATTCGGGGATGAGCACGGTCATCGACCAAGGCCGACACGATACCACTGTAGTTACTGGGGCGGGGCGGCACGAGACCGTCGTCACGACCGACGACCACGGCCACAATCATGGGACGACGATAGTCGACCGCAACCACGAGGCGCACAGCGACGACGAGGACGACAGTCATCTAAGCAAACGCTACTCGTCCGGTCGGATCCTTGTGCTCGGGGATGACAAGCGATATCGCGATACCGAGTACTACCACGGTTCTCTCGCGCACGTCGAGCGCCTCGGCCGGCCCATGTATTTTGGAAACGGGGGCGAGCTGAACCGAGTCCAGATGGTCACCTCGGTGCCATGGGATTACGAGTACGGTTATGCGCACCATGGGTTCTACGCGCGCCATCATGATGGAGACGGTATCACTGTGGTGCATGATGGTCGGGAGGGGGATGTGACGGTCGTGGGCAGCGATCGGCACCGACATGATACCACTATCGTCAACACCAAGCGCCACGCCGGCCACGGCGATGACGACGATGCCAACATCAAAGCCCATGCCAACCCCAAATCCAACGCCAGCAGCGGCGACGTCGATGGCAAGGGCCGGCACAATCACGACCTAGCCAAGGCGTCCAAGGCGTCGAACGAGCCCAAAGCACCCAAGGTCAAACGCGACACGGATGCTATGATGGGTGGAGCGCCGGGGTACATTGACGTGACGTCTCCGGTGTTCAACTCTACCACTGCGCAGCGGATCGCATCGCTCGTATTGTCCACAACGAATGGGACAGATTCAAACTCGACATTCGTGCTGAATGCCAGCAACAATATCCGCACGCAGGTATACCTCGTTCCCATTGCCGCTGACAACGCCACTGCTGCTGACTTGCCTGACTCTGGGTCTGGGTCAGGCAGTGGCATGACGGGCAATGGGACTGGGATGGGTAGTGGGACAGGGACGATCGGCGTACACCTGAAATTACCCATCTTTGTCGCGTCGAGCGCAAGTGTCGAGCCCTACTGCGCAACGTTTGACCCAACACCCGACGCACCCGAATCACTCACTGTCGAGCCATGCACCGATACGCCTGATGCCCACCAGAGTCAGAATTTCTTGTACGACCCAGCGACAGGGGTGATCAGTCCCGACTGGACGCCGTCGGCTGCGGCGCAGGAACTGTTGCAGTCTGTCGGGGACTCGGTTGATGACGACGACAATGAGTCGAACGACGGCACGAGCGGCGACGATACCGACGATGCTGACGACGATGATGGTTCCGATAATGACGACGATGGTGACAGCGTTGACGACAACAGCGCCGACACCGAAGATACTGATGGTTCCAATAACGCCGATGGCAGTGAAGGCAGTGACAGCATGGACGACGCCAATGCTGCTGACCCATACGAAGACACGATGGAAGCAGACGCTCTCGGCGAGGGCCCAGCGTCCGATTCGGCGTCTTCCACCATCTCGCCTTCTACGTCGTCTACCGCTCCTGCCATCGCTTCTTCCCCTGCCCCCAGCTCTGGCACCATAACTGCAGCTCCTACGTCTTCCCCGTCCTCGTCCATGGCGACGGCGACGACGACGACGACGTCCAACCCCCCTCCGCTGAGCTCCTCGGGTCCTCAGGCTTCAACAGACTCCACCGCCCTCCCCGCCGGCGCTTCGAACGTTACCCTGATCTTCTCGCCTGCGAACCCGAGCCTCTCATTCTGCTTCAGTCGGACGCTGGATGCGGATACGGATGCCGGCACCGCTTCTGACTCTACTGATGGCTGGGGTGACTCCGACTCTACGTCGAGCGCAACCTCGATCTCGAGCTCAACACCAGGCTCGGTCTCTGCGCCTGCGTCGACTTCCGCATCCGGAGCGTCCACATCGAGCTCGAGCTCGCTGATTTCGTCGGTGACTGCGCCGGCAGCGACCAAGCGGTCGAGCGTTGGTACTCGTGATATAATTGATAGCAACCGTGCCGCTCAGCAGGTACGCCCTCTCCATCCTCAAACTCTATCTCATCCTCATCCTCATCCTCATCCTCATCCTCATCCTCATCCTCATCCTCATCCTCATCCTCATCCTCATCCTCATCCTCATCCTCATCCTCATCCTCATCCTCATCCTCATCCTCATCCTCATCCTCATCCTCATCCTCATCCTCATCCTCATCCTCATCTTCATCCTCATCTTCACCCCCCGCTCGCACGCAGTCACTCACTCCCCGCCATCGGCGCAAGCTGACAGTGTCCGTAGCCCATGTCGCCCGGCTCTTGGACCGCGCCATACGAGTGAGCCTCTCGTTCCAGCTCGTGGCCATTCTCTGACTCGTCTAGGCTCTGCTGATTCCCTTGTTCCTCGCAATCTAGATGGCGCTGGACCCAAGCTAGCGACTCGGACGCAGATGGCCAGGGCGCCGTCGCTTGACCGCTCGCGGCTCATCTCTCATATCGCATCTTTCGTCCCTCATCCCTCGTACCTCGTTCCGTGTACAGATACAGTAAATAGACTGGTACTCGTACTCTGATAGGTCATGACGATGCATGCATCGGTACCGCTCTTGCTATCTACATGTCCGTGCTACCCCCCCTATCAATTCCCCTCCACTCTCTGCTCGTGCTGAACTGGGTGATTGGTGGGAATGGAAGGAAATGACATGGTACTCGATGACACTCCATGATCGACAGTCGACAATCGATGATCTCGAGCATCGACCATCGCGGCGCTCTCGACCAGCCTACTCGACATCCTGTACACCGCTATAAGTGTCCAGCTGCGCACACGCGCCCTCCCAGTCCAGGGTGCCCTTGACTAGCCCGTCGACCACCTCGATGACAGTATCGATTGGGCCGATCAGCTGGGCGGTCGAGTCGCGCTCGCGCAGCGTCATGGTGCCTTTTTGTATCGCTAGATTTGGTCAGCCTCAGTCCTTCTCTCTTCGGTACGTGACTCTGTTCCATCGTCGAACAGTACGGGGGCCAGAGGGCACGGAAGGCACCGAGGCCAGGTATACAGGAAGGAAGAGATTCGGACAGACTCCAGAGATCGTAGGCGTAAAGAAGCAATAGACGACATGGGATAGGTAGAGGCGGAGGGAGGCGGCGCAGACTGGACGTACAGGCGAAATCAACAGTGCAGCCAAACGGTGTGCCGAGCTCGTCGTTCCGGGCGTACTTCTTGCCGATAGACACGCTCGAGTCGTCCACCCGGCTGGCAACGCCCAAACGGCGCATCTTGCGCGCTTAATCCGTTAGTCTGTTGCTGTCCTTGATTTGAAGGTAGGCAGGGCTCAGCCCGTCGTGTATAGAGGTAAAAATGGAGGGTAGATTGCGGAGGGTAGAGGGTGAAGAGTGGAGGATACAGGGTAGAGGATAGAGGGTAAGAGGGTAGAGGGTAGAGGGTAGAGGGGAAAAGAGAGAGATCAAAGGGGGCAGTTGGCAGAGAGCGATTCCCTGGACTCACAGATATCCTGGATCAGGGTGCGCAGCTCGGGGTTCTGCGAGATAGTCACGATGAGGCACTTGATCGGTGCCACCAGTGCGGGCAGTGACAAGACCTAGGTGACTGATCAGTTATGCCCGAGACGGAGGACGGAGCGCTGACTATACGGTTCTTGTCCTGCTCCCTCGCCCAGAAACTGTGTTCTAGCAGAGAATACAAGATTCGGCCAATACCAAACGAAGGTTCAATGACATTGGGGATGAATTCCCGGACTGTCACGCCAACATCAGCGCCGCATCCCATGTACCTCAAGCTGAAGGATGTATGAGGCGCAGACTCACCGTATTCGGTCACGGTGATAGGCTGGATCTTGACCAGATCCGACGAGATCTCATACGCCTTGCCATCTGCACACTTCACCTCTGACGTCCTGCCCATCAGTCAGATCCCACCAGCGTGACGAACCCCTTGGAATCAAGCTCGTCCTTGACGCATTGCAGATGGTCCTTGTCCATGGCCAATAGCGTCTCCCTGATGGTCGCTGCATCCTTCTTGAACTTGATGCCGAATGCTTTGGCATCAAATTGGCAGTCGAGCTTTTCCACCGACCGAGGCGTCTCCAGTCTCTCCTGCACCCGCAGAGGCTGTTTCGTCTTTGTCGAATGCACAGTCAGGTCATATGCTGACCGGTCGGCACAGCCAACACACTCGATCCAGCCGTACGAAGACTGGATTTCAAAGTCCCAGCAGTCCTGCCATTAGCCCAGAAGAACGGGGAGTGGCTCACCGAGGCGTAATGGGCCATTTCGTTGCCCATGTGCTGTCGGCATCGCAGCCGTTGTGGGTCGATACCGATTTTCGTCAAGAATAATTGTGTCCGGGCAAGGAAGTAGCCGAGAGTCTCATTGTCGACAATTTTCTGCGCTGGATCAGCTTGGTGTCGTACAGATAAAACTAAAGAGCCTGACCTTGGACACTGCGTCCCCGACGGTCATCTCCGTCAGATCCGTCTTGCCCGCCTGCTGTACATCCTTGGCCAACAGGGCCAGTTTCACGTCCTTGACTTCGGCAAATCGCGCATGCCGCTTGTCCAGAGGATCGACGTAATGCTCAATCTCAGCCATCGTGAACTCTCTGCGCCCGTCAGCCCCATCTCTCGACTATCTGTCACGCATGCGCACCGGACACGCAGAAGACCCTGTTTGGGTGCAATCTCGTTTCTGAAACTGCGACCAATCTGCGCCGAAGCAAAAGGAACACGGCCGTTGTTGAACTCGAGCAAACGAGCAAAGTTGACAAAGTGTCCCTGAGCTGTCTCTGGACGAAGATAGCTGAGGCCGTCAATACACCTATTCGGTCGTTTCTTCAGGAAGCCTTACCCTTTAACTGTGCCGGTCGGACCGATAGCACTCGAGAACATGAGGTTGAATTCGACAGGGTCGGTGACTTCGTTGCCGGTCTCGGGATTTCTGATGTTGTGTTTCCGTGCGAGCTCGCCAAGTTGTGGTCCAGTATAGTTGTCAATCTGCCCCTCAGCGCGACCTCTGCGATTCGAGATTGAGGGCTCACCTGCGCCAGGATATTCTCGTACTCTGCAACAACTGCGTCGTCCAGCTTGACCGCATCAGACTTGACAGCCTTCTTCTTCTTTTTCTTCTTATCCGCCTCCTCTTCTTTTGGCTCTTCTTTCACGCCTCGCGCCTCCTTGTCGCCCTTGAGCCGTGCCTCAAGAACGGCCTCGACCAAGTGATCTGCCCGGAAGATATGCCCATTTTGCACATCCTTGACCATCCAGTCGGCGAATCTGAGCCTGTCAGCTCGAGTCCGTGCACACTAACAAAGCTCTGCTCACTTGTCGACATGGCCAGAGGTGATCAGCACGTCTTCCAGCGTCATAATAGTCGTGTCTAGCTCTAGCATATCCTCCTCGATGATGTAGTGCTTTCGCCATGCGTCGAGGATATTCGCCTGTAGCGCCGAACCGGGTGGTCCATAGTCGTACAGTCCAGCAACGCCTGCTTCTCAGCACGGTAACCTAGAGGAGGGGCCGACCAAGACTCACCACCATAGATCTCGAAAGCAGGAGCAAAGAAGAACCGCCTCGACAGAGTCGCATCGAGTTGGACCTTGTCGAATTCGTGGGCCGTCTTGTTCACCGGCACCACAAAGGTATTGGGAGTCGAGTTGGACGCTGCTGCGGCCATGTTGGACGGGAAACGCGGTTTGGAAAGAGAGGGCTGGGTCGTGCTAGGGTTCTTGGGTGTCCAAAGCCTCTTAGATGCCAGAAGCGCTGGGCTCAATCGCATGTAACTGTTGCAATATCAGAGAAGTTGATCAGATGTAAGCAGTTGTAACACCAACTTTTCGAGTCGTAGGCATCTTTCTTTGAGCCCCCCACTTTACATCCGGCCACTTGGCTGCCGGCGTCGTCTTTGTATGATTCTGTGTACTCGACACCAAATCATGCCAGATGCGGCGACTCGCAGACGTCGATCAGCAATGGTACTTCTCCCGCGATGCCCTTGACCACACGCCGTCGCGGCAGGACGGCGTACCGCTCGACGTGGAACTGCAGAATCGGAAAGAGGTGATCGAGAACGTCCGGAGTCTTGCCTTTCGGGTCGGAGTGTGCGTTATGCTCTTCCAGTCGCGGCAATCTGGCCTGAAGAGTCGCGGCTGATGCGGGTTGCAGAGCAGATGAAGAGATTGATCCTAGTTCGACTCGCGCTCGACCGGTACTGACCACGGCTGCGACGCTTGTTCACCGGTTCTACATGCGGCGGTCGTTCGCCGACTTTCAAGCGCGCCTGATCGCTCCAACAGCGCTCTTCCTCGCGAGTAAAGTCGAAGATGAGCAGATCAAGCTGCGTCATGTCGTCAATGCCTGTTTAACCAAGTGGGTGCCAGGCGCACTACCATGGCATCCAGACGACGAGCGGGAACTGGTGAGTTCAGAATGGGACTATGACTACACACGGGAGAGACTGGTCTGATGCCTACATTTTCAGTATGCGCGACAATCGTCACAGCATCAGCGGTGGGAGCGGGATATCCTTGTAACGGAGGAGATCATGCTGGACACGCTATGCTTCGATATGAGCATCCCGCAGTCGTACTCAATCTTGCGAGAAGCAACGCTAGGATTGGGCGAGATGGTGGAGGCGAGCGCTCGTGCTGCTGCCGAGATAGGACGGGTCACAAACGGACATGAAAAACTCGGCAAGAGCATCATCGACGAGCAGGTCATCTCTACCACTGGTTGGGTGATCATACTCCAAGCGTGAGCTTCTGGGCTGTTGCTGAATCTGTGCCGTGCTGATCCCCGTTAGGCATTTCCCACCCCTGCCCGTGCTTTGTCTCCCTAATGTGCTCGCGTTCACCGTGTTTGCCTTCCTCCTCTCGCTATTGGATCAAGTGTCCTGGTCAGAAGCTCTGGCCGCGGCTGCGGAACTCGGTGACAGGTTTGGTCTAGACGTGCATTTTGATGCCGAGCAAGGAGCTGTGGGTGCGGATGACCTCAGACTCGTTCAAGGTGAGCAGGGCCAGTAACGTATCCCTATTTGGTCTTGCTGATAGTTGCAGAGTGCCGGCAGCTTTTCATCGGGTACATGACGTCGTTCATCGATGCATCGCTCATGGCAATTCTTGTGAGTCATCGAGTTGAGGTTCAGCTAACAATCTTTAGCCCAACGACAGCAGCGTACCCTTACAATATTCCCGGAGGTTCACGGCGCATTTAATAGAGGTGAACGGCGGTCGCCGAGTAGACGACAATGACACTGCTCCTTCGACCGAGGCACCATCACCAGCTGTGACTGTAGCATAGGCATATTCCCCACATCTCACATGCATCACAACATAGTTACATAACTCCCAATGTCGGAGTCTACGCCTATACACCCATTGCAGCAAGCCAGCGTCGAGGACCATCCGCGCTGCCTCCTCTTGATCCGCTACGACCAGCGCCTGGCGCAATGAGCATGGACGGGAGGAGCGGATTTGCCGACGCTGCAGACGCTTTTCGATTCCGTGCTGATGCCTGGACTGCGCTGTCTCAGCACGACACGATACACGATACCAAAGTCACACTCCGATGCACAGTGGATAGGAACGGCATCACACAATGACGCAGAGTGACAGGTGGTAGACAGACGACGTACCACATGCTGAAATCTCGTTGATATTTGTCTCCAACACTAGACCACCTTGTATAATCTCGGACAAGACGTGATGGACCTATCGGTCATCAGCACTTGTAGCCCGCACGCATGCGCTCGTGGGACGCATCCGCCCGCAGGGACTCACCTCGTCAAAATGGAAGATGAGGTCCAGTTCACAGACATTTTCAAAGGCGCGATCAAGGGACTCGACAAACACCTGCCCCGTCAATACAGCACGGTACACCTGTCAGACAGAAGGGATGGTAGCTTAACATACCTGGATCAAGTCGAGGATGCCCAACTCAGACTCTGCACCATCTACCACAAACCTGCCCACATGATCAGCACAGCTTCTGGCTTCTGTTGGCCATGTGAGGAGGAGGCGTACACAAAGTACAGCGTAGCATAGTGCCGATAGATGACTCGGATGTCGTCGTTATCGCTGCTCCCTCGCACCTCTTTTCCCTTTCCCGGCCCTGCGCCGGCACCCGCACCTGGACCAGCATTGGCAGCCCCGCCGGCAGACGAGGGAAAGACGAGATCAGGCGCGTCGAGGAAGTTGCATACCCCCGCTGGGCGGTCTGAGATGAGTGAGAAGATCTGGGAGATGAGGGATTGCTGGACGAGAGGAGGGGTCTGCGTATAGAATTTGGATAGACGTGGTTTGCCTAGATGTCATCAACACATGTTCCGTGGCTTATGCCAAGTCCCACCGCGGCATGATGATCAAGGACGAGGAGCGGAAAAGGCTCACCGTGGGTGTTGAATATCAGGACTGCCTGGATCATGCTTCTTCAGACACCGCTGCTCTCGCCAGCACTGCCGTTGGATACCAGCGAGATGGATGTAGAACGATGACAGACGACATCCCACATTTAGTCGGCAAACGTTTTGATCGGTGGAGGCTGGAGGAAATCGTCTCGATCCTTTGGTGTGTCTGGTCTTCATTCAGCTCTTCTGCTGACAGACGACGCATCATACGAGATGTCGCGCCCCGAGGCAGGGGGCGCCTGACGACTCGACAGCCTTAGGAGGAAGCAGCTGCCAGGATGGCGCTGCACCAGACGCTCCGGGAAGAGCGGACGCCCTTGCTCGGACCAACATCTGGTGTCTCGTCACAGGTGCTCAGCGAGGTATGCCGCATACCTATACCTCGTCGATATCTCTCCCCTGCTCATGCTTTCTAGACCAAGGTGTATCCCCTGATCCACTTGATACGCGTAGACGTGTCCGCCCATATTGGTCAGTCGCGGTGGCCACACTGGACATTGACCATGGACTGACGTTGCAGATACACCTTTGACGTATGACCAGCTCCTGGCGCCAGATTCGACATACACCATTGTCCGGTCCGTTCTTCTCTCTTCTAACACTCGTATTCTTCGGGGTGGTGCTGATGTCTCAGACCGCTTACGGAGAAGTACCTCGAGCTGCAGAACCAGTCCATCGGTGCGTCCCGTTACGAAGCGGGTTTGGCACGACGCCCTTGTCCAGCTCACCCGTACAGTCTTTTGCCTCCTTTTGAACCGCGTACAATTCACCCGCGACTCGACACAACTGTCCATCTCGACACTTTCCCTCTCCCGAGCAACATTATGCGAGATCCTTGCCATTCGCGTCCTCCGTAAGTTCTCTGATAGAGTGACCACGGCGTAGCTGACGAGCCGGCTCTCCCTTCAGGTGGCTGGTCCGAGCGCAGTCTGCCCCTTGCGACGGTCTTGCTTACTCCATGGGCCCTGTTCCAAGGTGCCAGTGAAGTGGTTATCGAACGTGCAGTGGAGGACGGGGACGACGATATCTTGACTCAAGGTGGAAATGCGCTAGAGGTACGCAACACGCAGACGCAGGGTCATGCGAGGCGAGTAGGACGCGAAACTGAATCGTCAGATGGCGATCATCGGAGGCTCCAAGCGGTTCATACGCAGTCCGTCGTGTCAGAAAGTCATTGGTCAGTCCACCCTCGTCCTCGCATGTATCACGAATTCTCGATGTAGGCTGACAGGGAGACAGAGGGCATCTGGTCCGGCCGCATCATCTATTCGGCCAAGAATGCACACGCCATCATCGCGGATGTGAGACGATGCAAACCGCAGGGCTGTGTCTTGGTCTAACGGCCACAGAACTACAAGAACAAGCCTATTCAGATCTACAACCCGCACAAGGCGCCATTGCTCGACCACTACCGGTCAGCTCGATGATGAGTTTGACAGCTGCCAACTGACCCTATCAGCCTAAAGGTCCCTCGTGTCCGCAGCATCCTCGACTATGTCAGCTTTCTCATACTCTTCATCCTCTACGTTGTGGCCGTCGAAGGGCTAGAGGAGACGCATCTGAACAACAAGGAACTGGCCTTCATCATCTATGCGTTGGGTCCGTAGTCGCTAGTCACTAGGTTCGATTCGCCACTGATGAAAGCAGCGTATTCACTCGACAAGCTGGCGACTATTCGTGAACACGGGCTTAAAGGTCAGCTATTGTTCTTGTTCAAAGTGCATCAGCTGACAGAACAGTGTTCTCGAGCTCGCTGGTCAACGGCTTTGATCTCGTCTTCATGCTCATCTACGCGTTTTATCTTGGAGCCAGGCTGTATGGGTTCCACTACCACAGCGAGAATGCCCTTTCACTCGGTGCAGACTGGCTTGCCATCGGTCCGTGAAGCCGGAACACGGGGAGTGGTCTCTCAGCTGACGAACACAAGGGGCTGTTCTCATCTTCCCCAGACTAGCGTTCGTGACGCTCGCGAATAACCTCATGGTCCTCAGCATCCGGTCCATGCTCACTGAATTCTTCTGTAAGCCCGTTCGGCCCTGCAGGGCGGCATCGCTGACCCTGCCAGTTCTGATGGGGATCGGAATCTTCTGCTTTCTGGGCTTTCTATACGCGCTCTTCACCCTGGGACAGGGAAAGTGAGGCTATCCGAAGGAGATGGACACTGATATCGAGATTCGCGCTCTCCCAGATCGGGTGGTACCTCCTCGAAGTCTACTTTGGACTAGACGCAGCGGGATTCGAAGCAGCTCGTACGTGTCTCGCTGTGATTGACGCTCACGAAGCAGATGTGTTCCACCCGTTCCTCGGTCCGATCCTGATGGTCACGTATGCCTTGTTGTCAAATACGCTGCTTTTGACTGTGCTCGTGGCGATTCTAGGAAATACATTTGCGACTATCAATAATGATGCGGCGGCGGAGTCGATGTTTCGCAAAGCCGTGGCCACGATTGAAGGCGTCAAAGCTGGTGAGCGCCTACCTTTTCTCTGCTGCCTTACTGCCTTGCTCTTTTCTGGTTTGCTCCCTGCTCCTTGCTGATAATACAGACGCGGTATTCAGCTATCAAATGCCTTTCAACCTGGTGGCCGTGGTGTTCCTATGGCCAATGAGCTACATTCTCACGCCACGCTGGTGAAGTCTTATCTCTCTGTTTATGAATTTTCGCTGACCTCATCAGGTTTCACAAGCTCAATGGTATGCTGTTATGCCTTGGAGGCTCGTAGCAGAATCAAGGCTGACGCCTACAGTGTGGCTGATCCGTGTCTCGAATCTGCCGGTGCTTCTTGCCATTGCATTGTACGAACGGCAGCAATACAAGGAGACAACAGTCATGGAACAGCTCGGTGACTTTGCTGAACGCTATGTCGGGAGTCTTCCTCGGAAGCTCAAAGCTGCTGGTACGCGAAACTGAGAGGGAGTCCGCTGACATGAAGCCGGCTTTGACAACTTTGGTTCACGAGCCGACATCAACGCGGTGTTTGAGATTGAGCGAGAAGTCGGCGACTTTTATCGTGGTTGGGATGACGATGCGTTTGACGAATCGGAAATCCGTCTCCCGCCACCGATGGACGACGATGGGGATGCAGAGGCTAAAGATCCCACTGTCAATGCCGACACCACTGTGTCTGACCTGCCACGAAGCGCGCCGACACCGATCACCGCCTCCCCCGGTCGTTTCATTGATGATGAGCAAGATGCAGATGTGCCAGATCAAGATCTTGGACCGTCGGCGAGGAGACGAAGGCAATCGATGCCCGGATCAGCCCGTCCTACTTCGCCGCCGCTCCATCAATCCGTCTCATTTGCACCAGGTCCCATGCGCCCACGCCGCAATTCATCAATTTACGAGCCGAGTCCACTTGCGAGGTTATTCGTGCGCAGTTCTGATCAGCCGGGACCCGGGGGCCTTGCCGATCGGATGCGTGAGAGGCGGCAGAGCTTAGCTACGGCTTTGGTCATGTCTTCGTCTCAACCTGCGCTGTCCGGCATCCTGTCTCCTGCGCGGGGCGCCAGAGGGCCAAGACGGCATAGTCGGACCATCTCACAACCGCCGAGCATAATGACCACCAGTAACAATGTGGCAAGTGGGGACGCCCCAGAGACAGGATCGGCAAGTAAGGCGACAAAGAGCGAGCCCACCACAAAACCCTCGAATCTCGCATTATTGCGTCCGTCGATCACGCCGATAGACGAAGACAGACGATTGTCGTTCAGCGAATCATTCGAACGAGCTGAAGACGAGAGGGCATCGGTTCCATTCCCAAAGCATTCAGCAGAACAGTCGCTTGCTGAGCCTGGCTCTATCGGCAGGGCATCGGCCGTTGCGGACCATCAAGCCTCTGCTGGAACGGCATCAGTACCGGCCCATGCGGATCGCCAAGATCCTGTGGAAAGGGGATCGGTGCCGGACAATGTCAACCGCAATGCCAACCCAGAATCTATTGGCAAGGCATCGGATGTGACCAAGGATGAGGCAGAGCCAAAGGTAGATGAAATGAAGCAGCAGCTGGAACGGATCGAGCGACGCCAGAAGCGAATCGAGGACATACTGGAGCAGCTTTTACGGAGGAAGGAGGACGATGATGTATTTGACTAGTAATGATTTGCGTGTAATGTCTGATAGTCGTACACGGCACAGCGCGAGATGTATTTATTTGGGCCATGTGTAACGGATGTTCCAGTCCACAACTCCATCTCCTGCCTTTACACTCCAGTAAGGAGGACAACACGATACGTCGAGCGAGTTACGTTGCCGACGAGTGGCGAATCTGGCTCTGTTCTGATCTCTCCAGAGCCCTGCGACCGTTATTGACCTTTGACGAGAGAAACAAGTTCACCAGATATCTTTATGCTCTATTGATGCTCATCTTCCTCTGCGCTGTGGTACTGGATGAGCACGTCGGCGCCGGTATTCCCGAGTTTAGCAAGAAATAATCGATGAAGTGGTGCTCGCGTCGAGTGGCGAACTGCACTGACGCGACGGAAGCAAAGCAGATTACCCAAAGCGGAAATCTCGGCCTTCAGCCCCCATTTTTAATAATCCGTGGCCCCTCTGCAGCTTTTTTTCTCTTTCTCGCCTGTTCTTTTCTTTCTTTCCTTGCCATCTCACCCAAAAAAACTCCTCCTTTCTTCTCTACGGCTTTGATTTCTTTGACACTTTTCGCGTCAAGGACACCAACACACAAACAGCAGTGACACTCGGTCCTAGATCAGCAACTCGCTGTGTTGTGACTCACACTCTCTCAGAGACACGCGCTCCAACAGAAACACAGTAGTTTAGAATGGTGAGTTGTCCGACGCGCTCGGGGCCTCGCGCCTCGCCACCTTGGTGTTTGTCGATGCTGATCGTTCGTGTCTAGTCTTACGGTGGATCATATGGCGGTGGCGGTGGCGGCTACGGCGGCGGCGGAGGCAGCTACGGTGCAGGTGGGGGAGGATACGGCGGCGGTGGTGGCGGAGGATACGGCGGTGGCGGCGGTGGGTACGGTGGTGGTTCGTATTCGTATGGCGGGGGATACGGTTGGTATTCCCATTTCCCGTCGTTCATCTGGAGTTTGGATGGGGCTGATACGGTCGTAGGCGGAGGTGGTGGTGACCGCATGAGCAATCTTGGTGCTGGTCTCAGCACGATTGACTGGGGAAGGCAGTCGCTCGCCAAGTTTGAGAAAAAGTAAGCATCCATCACACTGCTTCATCTGCGATCATGGGTCACCTGACGCATCCATTACCCTGCTTCCATGTGAACATGCCATGAGCTTGACGCATCCATTACCCTGCCATGAGCAGCCTCTGACCGCATGAGAACTTTCGCTGACGAGACAGCTTCTACGTCCAGGACCCCCGCGTGACGGCTCGATCCGACAAGGAGATTGCAGACTTCAGGGCAGCCAAGACAATGACAGTGAGTATTCCACAACATTAGACAGCTGGACGCTGCTGACACCGCCAGATCCAAGGCAGCAATGTCCCTCGCCCCATCACTACCTTTGAGGAGGCCGGATTCCCAGAATACGTCATGTCTGAGATCCGTGCCATGGGTTTCCCATCCCCCACTCCTATCCAGTGCCAGGCATGGCCCATGGCCCTGTCGGGTCGCGACATGGTGGCCATCGCCGAGACTGGATCCGGCAAGACCATCTCCTTTGCCCTCCCCGCCATGGTGCACATCAACGCCCAGCCTCTCCTCGCTCCAGGCGACGGACCGATCGTGCTCATCCTTGCTCCTACTCGAGAACTGGCCGTCCAGACCCAGCTCGAGTGCTCCAAGTTTGGCAAGTCGTCTCACATTCGCAACACGGCCATCTATGGTGGTGCCCCCAAGGGCCAGCAGATCCGAGACCTCCAGCGTGGTGTTGAGATCTGCGTTGCTACTCCCGGCCGACTGATTGACATGCTCGAGTCTGGCAAGACCAACCTCAAGCGAGTCACCTACCTCGTCATGGACGAGGCGGACCGCATGCTTGATATGGGTTTCGAGCCTCAGATTCGTAAGATTGTCGGACAGATCCGACCCGACCGACAGACTTTGCTCTTCTCGGCTACCTGGCCCAAGGAGGTCCAGCGTCTTGCCATGGACTTCCTCCACGACTTTATCCAGGTCAACATTGGTTCTCTGGACCTTTCGGCAAACCACAACGTCGCACAGCACGTCGAGGTCATGACTGAATTTGACAAGCGCAAGAGGCTGTTTGATCTCCTCGAGAAGATCTCGGCCGAGAATGCCAAGGTCATCATCTTCGTCGGCACAAAGCGGGTCGCCGACGACCTCACCAAGCACTTGAGGCAGGACGGATGGCCCGCTCTGGCCATTCACGGTGACAAGTAAGTTTCTTTGCAAAGTGTGGAGTGAAACTGATCTTGCAGACAACAAGCTGAACGAGATTGGGTGTTGTCTGAGTTCAAGTCTGGCCGCAGCCCCATCATGCTCGCCACTGACGTTGCGTCTCGTGGTCTCGGTATGTGCAAACCCCATCAAGACGGCCTGCGCGCTTGTGGCGGCGCGGCAATCACATAAGACTCGGAGAAGCGCGCCCCAGTAATCGGTCGAGGCAAGGTAAAGTTGAAGCACTGCCTGGCGCATCCGCATCCTTTGCGCTGCGTTTGCGTCTTGACAATAGCCTACAAAGCCTGCCTCGTCGATCACGCAGGCGCCAACGCATTGCATTTCAAAAGGCCGTGGGAGTGTGTTACGGACACTTTTCATTGTGCGGGTCAAGCTCTCCCTGCGGTCTGCAATATCAACAGCGTTTCTCTCACTCTAGTGATTTCCCAACCGCCAGCAAGATTCGCCAGCCGTCGAAAGCCTGCTTTCCCGATGAGTCGTGTTGACATAGTGTTTGCTTGTTTGCTTCCCTTGGCCCGCCAATTGATCGTCCTCGTACTCTATACTTCATATCTGCTGACCTGCTTGCAAATTCTCACCCCAGACGTCAAGGATATTAGGTGAGTTGGGTGATCCGTTTTGTCACAGACCAGTGGGAGGAATGTGCATTGACCTGGTATAGCTACGTCATCAACTATGACTTCCCAAACGTGAGTCTTTCGCACGGGGCACCCATTCGACAGTGCTGACTTTCCAAGAACTGTGAAGACTACATTCACCGAATCGGTCGTACTGGTCGTGCCGGACGTACTGGTGAGTGACTTTCTCCAATCTTGCACCAATGAGCTCGTCACCTGTCTCGTCTGCTCTGCTGCAGGCATCGCATGTCAGTCGGAAGCTGATTCCGCTTTTAGGTACCAGTTACACCCTGTTCACCGCGGACAACAGTAAGAATGCTCGGGAGCTCTGTAAGATTCTGTCAGAGTCCAAGCAGATTGTGCCTCCTGAGCTGGAAGAGATGGCTCGATACGGTGGTGGTGGCGGCGGTGGTCGAGGCCGCGGTGGTGGTGGTGGTCGCGGTGGTGGCCGTGGCGGCTACGGTGGCGGTGGTGGAGGAGGTTATGGTTCAGGTGCCAACAGCTACGGGGGTGGCGGCGGTGGTGGCGGCGGATACTCGTCAAGATGGTAAAGTCTTGCGGCCTCTGGCTGCACGCTCCGTTTTGAGTCGTGCGTCTGTCGATAGAATACTCATCGTCTCGTCTTCGCGTCGTTTCCTGGCTGTGACTCTCTCGCCGTATCATCCTTCGACCATCCCATGTGTGATACCCCATAGACCCGCCATGCATTCTGTGCATTCTGCCAAGAGATCCTTCTGGTGCCAGGCCGGCACGTGGGAATTTGGTCCCGTCGGCCGAGTGGGGACTACTTGGCTGAGCGGACTTTTTTCGCCCTGACCAAGAGGAAATATATTCCAAGACGACTCGCAACCTTTTGCAATACGCTTTACTCGCACGCATCGCCCAACCTGTATATATCAAGCACCAGCGTGCTCGCATCTAGGACAGTAGCCATCAGGACTCTGCGGACTGCCTGTCGAGCTCAAGTGAGAGTTGGCGCCAGACTTGGACGTGGATCTGTACCTAGAGTAGCATTGATAAGCCCCTCCACCTTTTCGCCTCCCTTTGAGTCTTCACGTCGGTATACGACGGGAACGCCCCATTCGAGCAGCAGCAGCAGCAGCAGCGGTACCAGCGGTAGCGGTAGCGGCGGAACGTTTACGCAGCCCCACTTGGCTGCGACTATCCCGATTCCCGACGACTGCAACGCCGAGACCAGCGAGACCAGCGAGACCGCCAAGACCGCCGATACCAGCTCCACCAGCTATAGCAGCTTGGCCGACCAGAGTCATAGCAATAGAAACTCGAGTAAGAAGATCAAGACCCCGGAGACGGACAACGACAACGAGAACGAGAACGAGAACGAGAACGACAACATCAACAACACCAACACAATGGCACCGATCCCGAACGGAGTAACAGTGTCGGAACCGGCTGCGCACGGCGAGAAGAGCACCAAGATGCATTCCCGAGTGGTGATTATTGGGTCTGGACCGGCGGGGCACACGGCGGCGATTTACCTCGCCCGGGCCAACCTCGAGCCAGTGCTGTACGAGGTGAGTATGCGTGCATAGTGGGGGCTTGTCTGCGCCGCTCTCCCCCTTCTCTTTCTCCAAGTGTCATCGTCGCTCTTGCTCCCTCTTAATCTTGCTCCCACCCTTGCTCTCACTGTGTCATCCAGCCCCGTCTCTCCGTCTGTCATCCCGGCTCTTCTACCCCCTGTCCTCCGCCCGCTAACCCCCCAGGGAATGCTCGCCAACGGCTTCGCACCCGGTGGACAGCTGACCACCACGACCGAGGTCGAAAACTTCCCCGGGTTCCCAGACGGCGTTACGGGCCCCGAAATGATGGACAAGTTCCGTGCGCAGAGGTGGGTTCTCCTTCTCGGGATTGGCTCAGATCCGTTCCCATCTATTCGTAAACGCACTATTCCCCTTCTCCGGCCACTACTCTCTTCCGCATTCCTCTCTTCCCCCTTCCACAACTCTCTTCCTCCTTCCACAACTCTCTTGTCCCTTCCACACGTGCAGGTGTCCTCCATCCGATGTCCTTCCCCCGTGCACGGCTGATCCACGCAGCGAGCGCTTCGGCACCAAGATCATCACCGAAACCATTGCGAGGGTGGACCTCTCCCAGCGGCCTTTCAAGTACTGGACCGAGGGAGAGGAGGAGGAGGCAGACTTCATGACTGCTGAAACGTGAGTCCACTCTCCCCTACGCCGTGTCTCCTCCACCTTGTCTCCCCTCCTTCCTCGGTCACCCGCCCCCCCTGTCTCCCGCTCACCTTTCTCCCGCCGCAATCGTCTCTGTCCACTCCACCCTCGGACACCTCACGCTGACCCGTCAGCATCATCATCGCTACCGGTGCCTCCGCCAAGCGACTCTTCCTTCCTGGCGAGGAGACCTACTGGCAGTCTGGTATCTCCGCCTGCGCCGTGTGCGATGGCGCTGTTCCCATCTTTCGTAACAAGCCTTTGGCGGTTATTGGCGGCGGCGACTCGGCGGCCGAGGAGGCTACCTGTGAGTTGGATAACCTAGATCCCGGCCCCGGCTGACTCGAGCCAGACCTCACCAAATACGCCTCGCATGTGTATGTACTCGTGCGCAGGAACGAGCTGCGTGCCTCCAAGATCATGGCCAAGCGCCTCGTCGCGCACCCCAAGGTCACCGTTCTCTGGAACGTGAGTGCCCATCTCGCCTTCAGACACGGTAAAGGCTGATCCGCATGCAGACCGTCGCGACCGAGTGCAAGGGCGATGGCGACCTCCTCCAGGGATTGACCCTCAAAGACACGCAGACAGGCGAAGAGCGCGAGCTCGCCGTCAACGGTCTCTTCTACGCCATCGGCCACGAACCCGCCACGGCGCTCATCAAGTCCCAGCTCGAGCTTGACGAAGATGGCTACATCAAGACCGTGCCCGGCACGGCGCAGACCAGCGTCAAGGGCGTGTTCGCGGCTGGCGACGTACAGGACAAGAAGTACCGCCAGGCCATCACCTCTGCCGGCTCGGGCTGCATGGCTGCCCTCGAGGCTGAGCGACTCATCAGTGAGGAAGAGGCGGAAGACGACGAGATCGCCGCCGAGGACGTGCATGTGCCTTCGAACGGATACATGGGTACCGACAAGGAATAGCTTCGCCATGTAGACAAGATAGATAGACTGCATCTATGCATGCTTGTAGCTGGTCGTCAGTGACGTGGCAATATTCTTCACACCGGATTGATATGCACGGTATCAGGCACGGTCCCACGCGTCCGGATGGAACATGTCGAACGCCGAGACGCGTTTTTGGTTTTCGGTGCATCTCGAGGTCAGCTTCAGCCACCATCTCGTCTCTTGCTCTCTTGCTCATCTCTCCTAGCCTGGTGGAATCTGGCATCATGGCGGCTAGTGTCGGTGTGCTCCCTGTTGCGTCTATCCAGGTGAGCTCGTGCTTGTCCTCTTTCTACGGCAGACAGCAGACTGACGCGAGGTAGATCAACTACGAAGATGAGCTCTGTACGTCTCGCCCCTCGTGTCTTTGCGTTCTCTGTATCTGGTGTTTTCTGCGTCGATACCTGTGCTTTCTTATCTTCGGGCCTGCTCTCCGTATCGAGCGGTTCAGTGTCGTGTTCTAGCTTTGGCTCCCGGAGGATCGCACCTGACAGAGGATCGCACCTCTCAGGGGATTGCACCTCGCTTCGAGAATCGCACCTCTCTTAGAGGATCACTGCGCCTCAGACTTCTCTCAGTACAAGACGAGTCTGAATCCGCTAACGTTTTGCGCTTTGCAGCCAAAATCACCGATTTCCTCAGCACGTTCGTCCCTCCCCCTCGGCGCCGCCCCGCCCTCCCAGCAGACGACGACGAAGGCGCTGAAGAAGATGATATCGAGGAAGATGATGACGACGACGACTTGGCGGACGAAATGGACGATGTGATGCGTCTACGGGATGGGAGGGTGGGGCGCAATAAAGCCAAGTATATGAAGGTCTTGAGGAGGGTCGCGAATCGGAGGACGGCAGAGGTCGTTGTTGATCTGGCGGATTTGAAGAGGGTGAGTGTTGCTTTATAGCCTGCTTGGTGCAAAACGGAGCAATCCTTGTCGCCGGCGGACACAGACAAGTCTAAGGAGTGGGGTGTGGATGACAGTGGAGGGGGATCGAAGGCGGAGACAGCAGGCTGAGACGACAAGTGCGAAGACGACTGAACAATGAGCAGAGCGGAAAGGTGCTCAGCGAGGCTGACAACAACAGTACACCAACGACAACTCACTCCTGCACAACATCATGCGGAACACCCGTCGCTACATCCAGCTGTTTGCCGAGGCGATTGACAACCTCATGCCTGAACCAGACGCCGAGATGGACTACACCGAAGACGTGTTGGATCTCATCATGCATCAGCGGCGCGAGATGAACGAACAGGTTGCGAATGGTGAACGAAATCAGGAGGCGGGCATGTTCCCTCCCGAACTCATGAGGCGATAGTGAGTTGTGAATTCGCCGGTCGCTGACGGGCAGTAACGTGTACCTGAAACCCCCAAGGAACAACGACGTCCTCGCTGTTCGAGCTGTCCGCGGTGGGCACCTCGGCAAGCTCATCACGGTACGCGGTATCGTCACTCGTGTCTCCGAAGTGAAACCTCTCCTCCTCGTCAACGCCTATACCTGCGACTCCTGCGGGAATGAAATTTTCCAAGAGATTGCACAGAAAGCCTTTACACCACTCGCGTCCTGTCCTTCCCAACAATGCCAGCAAAACAACTCGAACGGTCAACTACACATGCAGACTCGCGCGAGCAGATTTCGCCCTTTCCAGGAGGTCAAAATCCAAGAAATGGCAGATCAGGTGCCGGTAGGACATATCCCGCGGTCGATGACTGTCCATCTTTATGGTACCCTCACCCGCTCCGTCAACCCGGGCGACGTCGTCCATGTCTCTGGTATCTTCCTGCCCACCCCTTACACTGGTTTCCGAGCTATCCGAGCCGGTCTGCTCCAGGACACGTTCCTCGAGGCGATGAGTGTACATCAGCTCAAAAAGCAATATCACGCCATGGAGCTTACGCCCGAGATCGCCGAAGCAATTCAGGATCTTCAGGAGGATTCAAACCTCTACTCGAGACTGGCCAACTCGATTGCCCCAGAGATCTATGGACATGAGGACGTCAAGAAGGCGCTGCTTCTACTACTTGTCGGAGGTGTGACCAAGAATGTTGGCGACGGGATGAAGATTCGTGGTGACATCAACGTGTGCTTGATGGGTGATCCCGGTGTGGCAAAGTCGCAATTACTTAAGTACATCACCAAAGTCGCCCCTCGAGGTGTTTACACGACTGGACGAGGATCTTCAGGCGTCGGTCTCACTGCTGCAGTCATGCGGGATCCTGTCACTGATGAGATGGTGCTGGGTAAGTGTGTCTAAAGTTCCAGGCTGACAAGCAGAGGGCGGTGCTTTGGTTCTCGCGGATAACGGTATCTGCTGCATTGATGAATTCGACAAGATGGACGACTCTGACCGCACGGCCATCCACGAAGTCATGGAGCAGCAGACCATCTCCATTTCCAAGGCTGGTATCACCACAACCCTCAACGCCCGAACGTCGATCCTCGCAGCTGCCAACCCCCTTTACGGCCGCTACAACCCCAAAGTCTCTCCTGTGGAGAACATCAACCTCCCGGCTGCTCTCCTGTCTCGTTTCGACGTCCTGTTCCTCATTTTGGATACTCCGACTCGCGACGATGATGAACGCCTAGCCCAACACGTCACCTACGTCCACATGCACAACACACACCCCCAATTGGACTTTGAGCCGATCGAGCCGACTCTGATGCGACACTACATTGCCGCGTGCCGCAAAGTCCGGCCTATCGTGCCGACTGCCATGTCCGAGTACATTGTCTCCTCGTATGTTCAGATGCGTAAGCAACAGAAAGAAGACGAGGCGGACGACAAGCAGTACTCCTACGTGTCGGCAAGGACGTTGCTCGCTGTCTTGCGGTTATCTCAGGCCCTCGCGAGATTACGTATGGACAATGTCGTTGGACAGGGAGATGTCGACGAGGCTCTGCGGCTCATGGACGTCTCCAAGGCGAGTCTGCACGAGCACCAGGCGAACCGAGGGGCGGGCGAAGACCAGACGGACACGAGCAAGATCTTTAGGATCATCAAAGATATGGCTTCTAAGCGAGCACGGCGGAGGGCGGGTAGCGAGGACGAGGACGAGGACGAGCTCGAGGAATTGACCATGAACGATCTGCGAGCGAGGGTTATCGCCAAGGGCTTTACAGAGACTCAGTTCATGAACACGGTCCTAGAGGTGAGTTTAGATTTTCCTCTCACCACAAACCGCCGCTCGCGGTGCCATTGCCTTGGGTATGGAGTACCGCTGACGCGTCTTGGTAGTATGAAAACATGGGCGTGCTGTTGAGGACTGCAAACGCCACTCGGTTGCGCTTTGTCGCCACGGAGGAGTTCTAGGGCGGAGCGCAGTAGTTCAGTAGCGCAGTGGCGCAGCAGCACTTTAGCTCGCCTAGGAGAGCAGTAATGCGTAGCTCAGTGGCTCGACTGACGACGTGATGGGGGGATGGTTGGAGTGGTAATTGGCTGGTGTCGAGCTTGCATACCCATACCCAAGGAGGCGATCTTTATGCATCTGCATGTGTACGACGGGGCGCGGGGGCAGCTCGCGGGGGTCGTGCGTAGCTGCACGGTGCACGGTGCATGCGGGTATCTCTAATGCCGGTATAAATGGCTATGAACGTACGGGATACGTGATACGGGAACTACAACAACTGTCCTCTTGGTCGTCCTGTCTTGCTTCTCTCTGGGTGCCCTTGTCTACGTGTCTCCGGGTCACAATGTCTTCTCGTTTGTCACCGCGTCTCGTGTCTAGGTCTCCGGGGTGGTTTCGGTCGGGAAATTGGTGTTGGTCTCGGTATTCGTGTTAGTCGAGGTCATGTGTTGGTCTCCGTTTCCGTGTCGTGTTGGTCTGCTCCGTGCGCGAAAAGGGAGGAGGGGGAGTCGCAACCAAAGGTCAACCATGTGCAGAGCACGGCACATCGCTTTACACCGACGAGGCATCGCCTAACCTAGTCGGCTAACCCAGACGAGGCATCGCCTAATCCAGACGAGGCATCGCCTATACACCCAGACACGGCACCGTCTATACCAGACGCTCGTCTACACACGCAGGACACTGAGTTTCGAGCCGCTCACACTACCGATCCACTGCCCGTCGTCGCTGAACGTGAGATTATTGAGCTCTGAATCCGCCGACCAAGCCCTACTAGGCATCATATCGACCGCCAGGGCGGGCGACGGTGTGCCCCGCGAGTGCGTAGGCGTGGCCGGCGGCGACAGGGCGTAGGGGTTCGAGTTGGCGCTGGACGGAGGATTGCGGCTGGGCGAGCGGCCATTGGCGGTCTTGCCTTGGCCTGGACCGGGGCGGGAGGACGAGCGGGACGGTGCGTCGGATCCAGAGGGGAGGGGGTCGGTAAGGTCGTATAAGAGCAGTTGGGCGTCGTCGCCTGCACAAATGTGTCAGTTGGGGTCTGAAGACGATCGGGTGTTGATTGATGGATCTGAAGCTCAAACGAGGGGGAGGGACAGGGAGATTTTGGCACGAAGATCGTCGGACAAGAAAATGCGGACGAGAAGACGGTAACAAGAGAAGCAAGGTGCGGGAGAAGTCCAACCGGCGACAAGACAAAGTACTCACCACAACTCGCGATCCAGCCGCCGCCGGTGGTGCCGGACCCGTTGCCGCCCGAGCCCCATCCAATAGCATTCACAGGCGACTGGTGTCCTAACAACTCGGCCACAGGCTGCCCTGGACTCCGCATATCCAGGATGAGCACCTTGTTCTCGTCCAGCCCAAAGCACGCCAGCATGTGTCTACAGTGAAGTAACAGATCAGCAGTGTTCAGTCCACAAGGACCACGGCATGAGGGGACAAGGCATGGGAGCGAGTTATGATGGAGGCGGGTCTGGCGGGCCAGAAGCGATAGACGGTGACGGGAACTCACTGTTCTCTGTTGCTGAATGATATTCTAGCCAGCGGCGTCTCTTCAGATGACTCGTAGAGAATTGTGGAATGTTCAAGCGTCCGCAAGTCAAAGGCCCGTAGAGACCCATCTGCCCCGACAGATACGAAAATATCAGACGAGTCTGGGAGCCAAGATCTACACTCGTGAGCTAAATCTCGAGGACAGACACAGCGGGGGGGCTGGGGAGCTGGGCATGGGCAGAACTGATAAGGAAAGAAAGACACGAGGAAGGGAGCAGATGACGACGGGAAGGATGAGACGGCAACAAGAGGCGAGACCAGACCAGGGAGGAGAAAGGGGACGCACAAGTCAAAGACGGCGCGGTCGTGCGCGATCAGCTGCGTGAGCGCTTGAGACGTGTTAATGTCCCACAGGGTCGCTGTGGTGTCAATCGAGCAAGTGACAATGTTCTTTGGCGAGATGGGGCTCCAGCTGAACGATGTGATGGGTGGTAGACTGAGTTGAGGCGATTTGCTCTGCAGCCATCAGTCTAGTCACCAGTCTGCGCCTCGCAGCCTGAGACGCGACGTACATTGGTCAAAACGCTGCGTGGGGCAAGAGAATATCCTCCCGGCCCATTGGACCGCCCGTTGCCTCCGATGTATGCCCTGCCGCGCTGTTCGCCTGGCCACTCTTTCTGCATCTCCCAAATCCGCAGCACGTCGCCCGTGGTCGCCAGCAGCTCCCCGCGGCCCCCTTGGTCCTCCCCGACACCTGCCTGCAACGATTGTATAGGCTCCCATCCCACCTTTGTCGCTGGGAATGGCAAACCAGCGGTCGCTAGCTGCTGAAAGTCGGCGCCGGAAGGGTAAGGAGTGAAGCTGTCGGCGAGATCGACGATGGATAGTCTGTTTGAAGGGCCCGTGATCTGCGATGCAAGTGCTGTACGGTGCGGGTGTTGAAGAGAATGAGAGAATGCAACTCCATACAGCGGGACTGCGTGGGTCAGCGAGATCCACCAGCCCGTGTGCTCGACATGGTACTTACACTGGGCCTCGTATTGCAGCAGATGGGGAAGCGTCATCCTGATGGCTCCAGGCTCCTCGCCCCCGTAGTGCGCAGCCGTATCTCGAGTCGCTGGACCTCTTGTATGTGCCGACACAATCCCCGAGTCTGGTCCAGAAGTGCGCTGGCTCTCGTAGTCGCAGCCTCTTGCACAATGTCCCTCTCGAGTCTGCGAGTAGATGCAAGTTGCATAGCAGAGTCGTTCGCTTCAACTGGGCCAGTCGCGTTCAGCACTCCACGTGGGAAACACGTGACAAGATCTTGCTTTGTCCCTCCGCTCGTATATAAAATGGTACTCTTTCGACGTTTGTATCCAGTCCTTGACACGGCAAAGAGAGCTATTGCATCGCGTTCCCTCGACGGGAAGCGGAATGTCCAGCGCTGACTATGTCGCCAAAAATCCGAGGCGGCGGGCGCTGCGGGAAAAGATGGAAACCTACTGGATAGAGGAAGCAAAGCGTGCGTCCACAGAGAGTGCAATCTCGATGAAGCAATAGTTGACGATAGATTAGGACCGCCTGGCGTCTTGGACTCTTCGCTCAGGAAACATACCACGCTGCTCAACCGACTCAAGTCGAATTTGTTGGTCGGGCCCTCGGACGTCTTGATCAAGGAGATTGACGGAATGACATTGACGAAATATCTGGAAGAGATCGCGAGCGCAATAGTGGACGGCGCAACGAAAAGCAAGGGCGATCCGGATGTCGCCGTGGACGTGAGTCGATTCCAACTGATGATGCTGATATCAGGTGATTGCACATCTTCACACTCGGCTAACTCCAGATTTCCTGCCACTCCTTCTGCCGCAACTCCTGGGCATCCTCGCTGTCCCCTCTCCCTCGACGGTGGCAGCGAAAGATGGCGACAAGGATCGCGAGAAGGAGGACAAGGAGAGGATGTCACGTCAGAGGCCGGTGCTCAGGATCGTAGCGGAGCTCGCTATGCTCCATGCATGGCCAGAGGGACCGGCCAAAGGCGTCCAGGAGATGCTCAAGGTTCTCCGGTCGATGGTGAGCGGCCAACGTCCTCCTTGAAACCTTGTCTGATCTTGCAGATGACGGCGGACCCTCAATTCGCCAATTTACCCCTGCTGTCTACTTTCCTCAAATACTTTGGTCGAGCATACCTTGGTCCTCAGGAGCCAGTTCAACCACCAACAGAAGGAGTCCAGTCCAAAGAAGTTGGAGACGCCACCGAAGAGTCGGCTGCCCTTCCGGATGATGTCGAGGAGCTCGTCCCAGCAGACTTGCAATCAGAAACGCGCAAGACATTCGTCTCGTACTTCAACTCGGCAAGCAAGACTCTCGTCAAGGGCCAAATCGTACGCCTCCCTTCGTGGCCATGAAGTATTCTCTAATGTTCATATAGAAACTGCTCGAACAAGATAAGCGTAATCACGAAGCCTATATCAAATCGGGCGAGATCTTCGAAGATCGTCAACATGCGTACGAACGAATGACCAAGGCGGTCGAGCGACTCACAGTTGGTGTACAAGGCCTCGCTGATCTTCTCGGGCTTTCGCCACCCACTTTGCCGACAGCCGCATCTCTGTCCAAACAGGGCCTACAGATCGTCGAGACGTCTTCCTCCTTTACCGTTCGGGACGATCCAGTGCATGGTGGAATATGGGATGACGAAGAGGCAAAGAGGTTCTACGAGGAGCTGATTGACTTGAAGGAGGTCGTCCCTGCGGGCTTGCTTGGAATCAAAGAGCAGAAGCAGCCCACCAAGGGGGACGAATCGGCTGCAACTGGCGCCAATCAGACAATAGGTGACGCAGCCGACGAACAGGCTGCTGCGGAAGCCTTGGAAGCGCAGAAACAGGTCCAAGAGGATGTTCAGCGTCAGCTTGCGCAGTTGGACATCAACGGCGGGGCTCCTGTAGATCCTATGCCGGAACCGAACGGTGCCCCCATGTCAAGATCGGCAACCGAAACGTCGATGGACTCCCAGGGCCAACCTCCCGCGGGAGATGAGGTGCCCGATCCCGACGCAACACCACTCGCCGAGGTGCACCCTGAAGACGACGGTTTGCAAACGGGGCCTGCCGCAAGGCTCACAGCTCTGTTCGCTGCTCTACCGGACGCAGTGAACAGAGAGCTTGTAGACAAGCTGGCGGTCGAGTTTGCTTTTTTGAACTCCAAAGCTGCAAGAAAGAGACTGATCAAAGTGAGGAACCCTTTGATCACGACCTGACTGCTATAGTTCATTGCCGATGTACCGAAAGATCGGACAGACTTGTTGCCGCACTATTCTCGATTCGTAGCCACCTTGGACCGCTACATGCCCGATGTAGGAACAGGCATCGTCGAGCTGGTACACCTTTACCCTTTTCGTCAGCACTCGGCGCTGACTGATTCCGTAGCTGGATGACGAAATGCGTTATTTGCAGAAAAAGAAGATGGTCCGCGAATTGGACGGAGTGCGTCTAAAGGTATGTCGTAATCCGAGTCGGCGGTTCACCTTCTGACAATTCAGAATGTCCGATTTTTTGGGGAATTGGCCAAATTCCAAGTTGCCAGACCTTATGCTATTCTGCATGTGCTGAAGGTGTTCCTGGACGACTTCAAGCACAATATCGAGAACATTGCCAATCTGCTCGAGACCTGTGGCAGATTTTTGTTGCGGTACGAGGGCACAGCAGAGACAGCCAAGCAGATGGTGAGCTTTGTTGCAAGACAAGTCTCTTGGACTAATAACCTCCAGGTCGAGTTGATGCGGCGCAAGCAAGGCACTCAGCATTTGGATGCGCTTCAGAATGTTATGCTTGAAAACGCCTTCTATCAGGTGTGTCTGAACTCGACGTGCCGCAAGGGTGTTCTGATGCGCTACTCAGTGCAACCCTCCGGAGAGGGTCACGCGGGAGGTTGTCGAGCTCACGCCGATGCAATCCTTCATCCAGCACTTGCTTCATGATGTTCTCATGAAACGCACGCTGGAAAAGGTGCTGAAGCTGATGCGGAAATTGCATTGGGAGGATCCAGAGGTATTCAGGACGAGTCGTCACCGACTGACCAGATCAGTTGTATGAGTATATTCTCGAATCATTCACCGAGATCTGGGAGATCAAATTCGGCAACATCCCATACGTTGCTGCCCTGGTGTACGATCTACAGCGGTATCACGTGGATTTCAGCATAGCCATCGTTGACCAAGTCTTGGAGGATATTCGTGTGGGCATGGAGGTGAGTGTTCCGTCTTGCCTTTTCGATGCGTCGATCACTATTGATCATATGCAGGAGAACATCTTCAAAAACAACCAGAGAAGAATCTCGACAATCAAGTACCTGGGCGAGCTATATATGTATCGCGTGGTCAATGCTGCTGTGATTTTCGATGTCTTGTGGTCGCTTCTTTCCTTCGGACATGGTGAGCCACGAAGACATGAGTTTAGGGAAATGCTGACTCCAGGTAGGGGAGGGATTACCCGTGCCAGGACGAGACAGTCCTATCGATGCGGTAGATGATTTCTTCCGCGTACGGCTGGTCTGCACTCTGTTGAACACTTGCGGCGCCTGTTTTGATCGAGGGTCGCAGAAGAGGAAGCTCGACCACTTCTTGGTTGTCTTTCAGGTGGGTCGCCATCTTGCGCTACAGTCCTCACGGCTTATGCCTCTACAGCTTTATGTCATGTGCAAGAGCGAAATACCAATGGATGTAGAATTCATGCTCAGCGATACTCTTGATGTGAGTGCAGAAGCAGGGTGTTTCGCTGGCACTGAGTCACCTGCCCAGGCTCTCCGGCCAAAGACGCCGCGACTGAAGACGTTCGAGGAGGCAGCGGCGGCAGTGGATGAGCTTCTAGGTTCCCAAGCACAGGGTGCGTTGGTCGTGACGGAAGTGACTGTGTCCTGATATTACAGAAACTTATGGGAGCGACACGGAGGACGGAAGCGAAGACGAGCATGCGCGGGTGGCCGAAATCGCCGAGGGCGAATACGAAGAAGATGTGTCTGCGCCAATGCCGGTCTCGGAGGACGATGGAGCCGACGATGTGGTGCTCATTCGCCCGAAGGAGCAGAAGCAAGATGAGCATGACATCGAGGCTGCTGCGGACTTTGACCGCGAGTTCGCCAAGATGCTTGCCGATACGACCGATGCGAGACGCGGCGATCGTAAGAATGCTCCACCTATCTTTGACACTGCCGTTCCGCATATCAAGAAGGCTGCTGGCCAAGAGCCCGAAAGTGACCAAGGCAAGATGGCCTTCACGCTGTTATCGAAACGGGGGAACCGGCAGCAGGTGAGTGGACCGAACCTGTTGATTTCTTCTTTGCTCCAAGTTGTGCTGTGCGAGTTGCTGGTCCAGAGAAGCTGATGGACACAGATGCGCTCCGTTGACGTCCCAATGGATTCTGCGATGGCGCTGAATATCCGGTCGCATCAGCTCCAAAGCAAGGCGGAGCAAGAACAGCTCAAGCGGCTCGTGCTGCAGAACGAGCGCCGGCAAGAACGGTCCGAGCTGCATGGTGAGTCGTGTTCTGTCTTGCGAGGCCAGCGACCACTAGCATCCACTCCTGTCCTTCAACGTTTCCCGTCTATGTCTCCATCTCCATCTCCGTCCGGTGCTGATGTGAGCGTAGCCTTGGAACAGGAGATTGGCCAGAGAGGCATCAAGATGCGCATCATCAAGTCTTGATACTCGCAACGCCCGTACAAGACAGACGCGCTTGACCAGCATGCCCACCAAGCCGATCTTGGATCGTGTCGCGCCGCGGCGAGTCGACGCGGATTCACGCGGATCGAGGCTGTCGGTACCAACAGCTGTAGCTGGCGTCTTTGCGAATTGCGCTCAGACGGCTGCGGCTGTGGCTGCTTTTGCCGCTTGACGCTGGTCCCCCGGACTCCACACAGGTTGGAGCGAGCGCAAAATGCGCGTGACGCCAATCTGGTTCTGGTTCGCGGATATGTCGTGCCCGCTTGTATCGGCATGTTTGTGTCGCTGGATGCATGCCATGCTGTACTATAGCACTGCAGTGATACAGGAAAACGTCACAGACCACCAAAGATGCTCAGGGAGTTCATGATCGTCGTTGCTGTGACTATGACTATGACTATGACTGTGACGGACTGTAACGGACTATGACGGACTATGGCTGACTGTGACGATGTGACGGACTGTGACTGACAATGACGATTACTATGACAATGACTATGACTGTAATGCCGCCTGGACTGTGGCGAGCCCTTTGGACCCCGTGAGGGTCTTGACCACCTCGACTCTCCGTGTCGTTTCCACCTCGCCAACCTTCGCGATCTCTCCGATCGAGCCGGCACCGCGGGCGACGGCGCAGCGATGCTGACCAACCCCGACGTCGAGCAGCATGATACGCTTGATGATGTCTGATGGCGCTCCACTAAGCAGGCCAACCATCAATACCTTTCTCAGAGACGCTTCTTCTCCACCGTGGTGTCCACTGGCAATCTCTCGCTCTGTCTCTGGGCCGTCATTGGCCCCGAAAGCCGGGTCGGAGGCGGCGGCGATGCCGGTCCGAGTACCCCAAAAGAAACTAGCCACATGCCACACCGCGACGTCGAGCAAGAACTCTCTCGCAGTCCCAGCACGCAGCGCCATGATGTATGCAGTGAGGACGTCTTTGTCCGTCTCCCTTGGCTCAAAGTACGTTTCCAGACCGTCGGCATCGATGGCAGCGTTGGTGTTGGTGGTGTTGGCATCGGTGTTGGCGTTGGCGTCAGTGTTGGCGTTGGCGTGGGGGTCATTAGCGTAGGCGACGACGTCGGTGTCAGGGCGGCCGCCCGATCCCCCAGGATGTTCCCGTATAACCTGGCCAGGCGCGAGCCGAATCGCACGAAGCGCCGGGACATGGGCCGTCCAGAATCGCCGGCGGTAATCCGGGGGGTATCGCATCGATAGTGCCGGGAGGACGAGCTGGCCAAACGACGTGTCGCTGAACGAGATCGCCTCGTAGAGCGATACAAAGTCTTCCCAGAATTGAAAGAACGGGACGCCGTTGCCTAAGAACGGGATCGCCGCGGTCTCCAGTGTCTCTCCTTCCATTTGACAATGTTCGCCTCGCCTCGATGTCTCTCGCTCTTGGGCTTGTTCGCCTCGCCTCGATGTCTCTCGCCCTTTGCCTCGTTCTCCTACATTGGACGGCACCGGCACCGGCACCGGCATCGGCGTCGTTGTCGAAGTAGTCAACGGCGCAATCAACGCCTGGACGGCCTGCGAGACAGACGGGTCGCGGAACACCTCCCCCTCGGACGTGAGGGCATGCTGGTTCTGCTCCAGCATGAACACCTTCATGAGGTTCAGCACCAGCAGCGAGCGAGACATCGCTCCGCGTCCACCCATACTCCTGAGCCGCACACCCGGTGTAGCCGTAGCCACATCCATGCGGGCGAGTGCAAGCGTCGCGCGCACGATATCGAGCTCGTTCGGGTCCCAGTCTGGCGGGGCTTGGCTGAACGCCGCCGAGCTGGCGGAATCAAGCAGCTCGTCCAGCGGAGTGAACATCCAGTCGGGTCGCAGTGGAAGACCAAGACCAAGCGCTTCAGGCTGGTGCTGCGTCTCACCTGGCGTTTGACCATCACCATCGCCGTCGCCATCGCCGTCGACGGCGGACGGGGAGAGGGAGAGGGAGGGGGAGAGGGACAGTGGCCGGAGCGAGGCCGTAGCTTTGAGGTACAGGTGCGAAGGACGGGTTGGACCCAGGATCGACGTGACGTTCGGAAGGATCGTGTGGTGTAGTAGCGGGCGCAGAATCTCGAGGCCGTGTGGGTGTGTGAGCGCCGAGCGCAACTGAGCCGTGGAACGGCCTGTCGAGCGGAGGACAACGTCGGCCACGTCGAGGGCTAGCGGCTCGTCGCCTGGCGTGAAGCACGACAACAGCCAAAAGCTGGCCGAGGTAACCGCGCCTGCGTCGATATCTGGTACAGACCTCGCAAGGCTGAGCAGCTCGTACCGCAGTTCAGCACTCGGAGAACCATCTGCACCAGAGTGTGTCTGAGCTTCATCTTGGACCAGTCTGTTGGCGAGTCTCGAGACAGTCGCCGAGGACAACAGTGGAGCAACCCCGTCCAGACTGCCACAGCGGCGATGCAGTCTGACCACTTGCACGAGCATAGCCTCATCGGTAGCGTTGGCAGTCCCGTTGATAACGCCGACCGCGCACCGCTCGACCATTTTCTCCATACCGATATCTTGCAGACCGAGCAGCACCGCCCGGCGTTCCCCCTCTCCTCCTTTCTCGCCGTTGATCACAGCCCCATCTAGCCAGGTCGCAAGCATTTTCAACACACTGGCAAGCTCTGCCGTCCGCCGTGGCCGACGCGCCAAGGCCTGAGCATCCCGAATGGCATCCTCTGCCCAGCCGAAAGCAGCAACCTGCGCCCAGGTGAGATCATGCGACGGCGTCGTGCGGTGCGGGTCGATGGCGCATGTCGTCCAGATTGTCAAGAGGTCATAATAAGCCACGACTAGGGCTTGATCACCGGACGACGGTGGCGGCGCCTCGCACAGCTGCGAGACCCACTCGGCGAGATTTCGCCAAACATCTGCATGTGTAGTGGCCAGTGCAGCAGAGAGACCGTACCGTGCCAAGGCTTCATATATGTCCAGCACCTCGGCTGCCAAGTCCTTGACGGTTCGCGAGCCGTCGTGCGGTGTAGCCCAGGTCGCCGACAAGACGTATTGGACCAATGACTTGGTCTCGTCTTGTAGCGCCTCTGCGCATGCTCGCGAGCACCGGATGATATCTCGTAGTAGCACCATGGCATCGAGCGACGGTCCTTCACCGTCATCTACGGAGGCTGAGGTCGAGCGGCCCGTGATATGATTGCGAATTAGGGTCGGAAGGACTGGTGCGACAATATCCGCAGTACGAGGCGAGTCGCGGATGACACGCCGGAGAATCCGGCACAGCTGGAACAGCGTGCGGGGAGACAACGACGGATTGGCGAGTATGTTCTGGCTGAGCTTGGGTATCATTTGGTCCAGGTGCAGCAGGTCGATCTCCGCTAGAGGGATGAACGGATCGAGGGCTGTTTCAGTCGAGAAGGCCCAGCCTGGTCCACCGAGCGCGACGTAGAGGAGTTCAGTGCTCGCCCGCACCATCCCGACATTACGTGCATTCGAGACCAATCCGTCCACGCCCAGCTGGATCGCTTGCCTGACCACCGCGGGATCCTCCGCCCCTGGATCCATCTCTGCCCCTGCGTTCCGAGGGCCAACACCCTGGAGAGACGCTCGTTGGTGAGTAAGCACCTTGGCGAGTACTCCCAGCATGGTGATTCGCTGGCCGATGACCGTCGAGCGACAGAGATGCAGAATCTCAGCCATGCTGTATCCCGCGTGATCGGGATCGTCTCCATGATGGTGTAGGCCGAGATCAGACGGCATCGACGCCTGCGACGCCGCATCCAGCGGCCGGCCGGCAAGGTCGTACCGCGTGACAGGAGGGGTGGCAACGTTGTCGGCGCTGGTGGATTTGGAGGCCGAGGTAGCTCCGAGTGAGCTGAAAGTCGAGGGCGTCGGCTGCAGCCACGCTAGTTTGGCGGGTTCGGCAGGGACGTCTGGAAAGTATTTCTTCTTCAGGGACGAGGGGGAGGTGTCTTCTGTGACTGCGAAGCGGACTCTTGATGGGCCTGCTTGCTGATCTGCCTGAGGTTGCTGGGCTTCCGGCAGAGCGGGCTCCTCGTTGTATGCAGGATGGCCGCTAGACTCTACGCTATGTCTCAGCACTCTTCGCACATTGTTAACACCACTCACCTCTGGATAGACGTGTGTCCGAATCCACTGCGCGGCTAGTCGTCTTGCTGGGGCCGGAGGCCAACCTCGCCTCTGCCCGCTTCTTCAGCAACGCCATCACGCCACCGCCAAATCGCTCCTGAAGCTCCCTGATCTCTTCCTCTCGCTCCTCGGGAGTCATACCTGCCACTCGGTCCGCATTGTCCTTCTCCACCGAAGCGCACACATTCTCAATCTCCCCAACCGGGGTAGGGAGCTTGATGGGAGGGGAAGAGACGTTACTGCTGGTTCTAGCGCCGAGGTCGTCGGTCGAAATGGCGGCTACATCCCCGGCAGACCTGAGGTTGCCGCCTGAGGTAGCGGTAGAGGTAGAGGTAGGGGTAGAGATAGAGATAGGGGTAGAGGTGGAGGCGGAGGTAGAGGTGGAGGATGAGGACGAAGCCGCTGCCTGGCGCCTTGCGAATGCTGAGGGAGCTTTCGAACGGTGGACAGCAGCAGGGAAGCCAAATCCCGGCTGGGTTTGTGATGGTGGTCGAGGCGCGGGTGCAGATGGCGACGCGGCAGACGGGTCTCTCTCTACGATATCTCTGAGGATCATTGCTAGCTGCCAGGCTCTCGGCCGCTCTTGAGGGTGCAACAGCACGAGGTGCTGACATTCTTGGAAATCCGTTGGAACAGACTCGGAGCCCCGCAAACATGGAGGAAGGATTCTTCTTTAGGACCGGTCAAGGAGCATGTTGGATGGAGAGCCTAGCATGCACGGTAGGACGAGAAGCGAGAGACTATAGCGCTCCCCTTGGTGGGCGACCACGTAAAGTCAGGTAATGCATGGAATGGACTATATACTAGCATACAATGTCGACAAGGCTGATTAGTCTCGTGCCCAGTAGAAGCAAATCGAACCAAGACATGCCCAGTCAAGACGCCATCGGTTCTTCTGCGCTCTCGATATGCCCGAAGGCTCCTCCCGACCGCAGCATGCAGGCTGAATGTCTGCGAGCTGGGACGGGTGACTGTGAGCGGGACGTGGGAGGGGACAAGGAGGTGCGGTCACATTGCAGGGTGGTCTGTCCACCGCGCGGGTCCGTCTGTCATGCAAGGTCCGTCCGTCATGGGAGACGAGCATGAGGGCAATCGAGACGCCGAGGGAGGCAGTTGCCCCTGCTGTGAGTGATGCCAACGTGAGGGAAAGATTAGCGGCAGAATATCAAGGGCACGGCATGTGCCAGCGGCTCGTGTCAGTGGATTGTGCTGGAACGCTGCATGAGGATCACTGCTATACCTGCCACGGTCAGCTCAACGCGCACAAGTCTCGGCGATAGCCATGTCATAGGGTCGCGGATTTCCCCGTACAACTAGCCAGATAGGTAACCGCGAGAGTGACAGAGCAGGAAAGAGTCAGATAGTGCGAAGTGAACGCCTTCGAGCCCCTCCTGCATTCGGTCGGCGAGCCGAGCCAAAAGCAGTCGAGTGGTCGTCGTACTGACGTGCAAAAGTCGAGCAGTTTCGTCCGGTGACCACGACAGGATGATGGTACTGGAAGGGCGATGGACTCACACTAATCACACACGGCCTAGCTAAGTGGATGCACAAGGACAAGCAACAGAATGCAGCAGCAATGTTCGGCCAGCTTCGCGGTAATTGTCGGCGTTTGGCAGAGGCGCCTGTGGTCCCCCCACCTTTCCCCCACCTTCCTTGCTCTGGGCGAGCCTTATAGACAAATCCCCTAGTTTTGTACGAGCAACATTTCCAGCCTCTTCATCGTCTGTATCCCAAGTCGAGGACAGCCAAAACACACGCACCATGCCTGCCGAGCACACGCTAACCAACGACGCTCCTGCGCCGCTCCCGGGAATCGTGAGTCCGCTTACCTTCGGTTCTCTCTCGCCCTTCATCCTGCTTGTCTTCTTCTTCCGCCGAGTCCCCCTCTTCTGCCTGGCGAACTGTAGCAGCAGTCTCCCAATTATCGCTTATGCGGAGTAGTACTCACAAGCTGTCCGAGCTGGCAACTACGTCTACACGTCCGGGTCAGTGGGAATGACCAAGGAGGGGCAGATGGTCGATGGCTCCGTGAGTACTAGTCTCTTGGTCGCACGATAGTTGAGAGGCTGAAGTATCGTAGGTGCAAGATCGGACTCGGCAGGTTATCCAGGTGAGTCGGCGTATCCTAGCTGTTGTATTCAAAGCGCACGCTTTCTTGGAAGTGGTTGTCGTCGATCGCTCTGGATCTTCTCGACCTTGTGACTTTGCTGTTCTTGTCTTCTTTCTTTCTTCGTTCCTTCTCTCGTTCTCTCCTTCTCTCGTTCTCTCCTTCTTACTTCTTCCTTTTCATCTGGCTCCTTTCAACGCAATTCCTGCCTGCCATGTTCGTTCTCTACTAACAACAGCTAGAACCTCGAAGCAGTCCTCAAAGGCTCAGGCATGACGCTCAAAAACGTCGTCAAAGCCAACATTTTCCTCTCGAATCTCTCTCGCGACTTTGGGGCCGTCAACGAGGCGAGTCTTCCCGTCGCCCAGCCCATATCTCAGCCTGTCCTTCCTCCCTGCACACTATCACCATTGAACCCCGTTCTTATGACCTTGTCGTTCAGACTTCTTATCCCCACCCTCCTGGCCCATTGCGCGCGCAACTGACCCAATGGCTTAGGTGTGGAAGGAGCTGATGCCCGAGCCCAAGCCTGCTAGGACGTGCGTGGGAGTCGCCGAGCTGCCTGCCGGAGGGACTGATGTGGAGATTGAGTTTGTCGCGTATGACGGGTAGATTGATCTAAGATGTTCTGTTGCATGCACAATGTCAGTGGGAAGGATGAACGATGTGAGGGTTCTTGATGAGCAGCTTCAGCAGCCACTGCAGCCTGCAGACAAAGCGAGATGACAGCGAAACACGCGTGCAGTCACGAGAGTGATTGACGTTGTTGACAGTCTCGTGCATGCGTCAGTCTGACCATGTGGCAGCGATACGATCTGCTTCGGCTCGAGCAACGTGGCGGACCCCGAGACAATGTGACGAGTGTATGATCAGCCGAGACGTCGTGACACTGTGTGGGCGGAGGCGGCGCTCCATCGCCCGGACGGACCTGGTTCCTCAATCATCTTGCCCTTGCCCGGTGCTCCCAAGCATCTGGATACTTCCCTCTTTAGACATCGCACACTAGATAGCTCCCCTCTGTAGACCACGTACACCGTGACCAGCCGGTGTTTCCACGGCACCTCTTGCGAGAACCCGCCGCCACCCAGGGGAACCGGATTATCAAACTCTGACATCACGGTTACATGCTTCGGTTCCCGATCTCGCCCCGATTTTACAATGTTGGGCCACAGCGTAACGCCTCGTATCACCTTTTCGTTGACGACATCCAGGTCAGGACGAGTGACTCGCCTCGTAAGCCCACATGCACGAGATCGGTACGCTTGTAGTCTATGCGGGTCAAGCTAAACACACGGCGGTGGTACGATGATTCCGTCCCGGGTCTTACTGCCCCGCCATTGTTTTGGTGGCCCACGACAAGGTAGATCCATGATCCCGTGTCCCTGTTAGACACTGGGAGTCACTCACCCCTCCCGGCTGACTCCTGCCTGGCCGATTACGCCTGCTGCCTGACGCTTGATCGCTGTTTACGCAAGAGACGCACATGCATCGACAAGGGGGAATTCCTGGTAACCGTTACCATGTTGCCATGTTCGCGATACTGCCATTGCCATTTTGGGTGTCGATGACGGTTCCGGTCTCTGGAGGAACAGGAGCACGGGGAATGACCACTGTCGAAGAGTGGTTCGATGTCGATTGGAGGTGCTAATTGCAACGACGGGGAGTCGCGGGTCATCCCTATCTCGATCCAGCGCCGCTCCTCTCAGTATAAGAGTGGGGCATGGTCGTCCGTATTGACCCCATCATACTCAACTTGTCACTTAGCAATACGCAGTCTTACGCCAGATCCTCAAGGAACAGACAGACGCTTATTAAGATCGATAGACAAGATGAAGACTGCCGCCGTCGCCGCCGCCGCTCTCGCCGGTGCCCTCGTCGCTTCGGCCATGCCGACGGGGTACCCAATCTACCGCCGCCAGATGTCTGGAAACGGCCCGTCCGACACCCAGGTGCTGCAGTATGCCCTGACGCTCGAGAATCTCGAGAACAAGTTCTAGTGCGTCCCCAGTCTATCTGCGAGTCCTGCCCTATTCCATCTTCCGCGTTGCGGTGCGCCGTGTCGCACATACACCATCCTTGCGGGAGATTGTATGCTGACGAGGACCTAGTAAGGATGCTCTGGGACAGTTCTCGGCCGACGACTTTATGGCTGCGGGATACCCCGATTGGGTGCGCGGCCGGTACACCCAGATCGCTGGGCACGAGTCTGACCACGTCTCGCTCCTCTCTGCCGCGCTCGGCAACGATTCGGTCGCCCCGTGCGAGTACAGCTTGTGAGTTCCGGCTTGCTAGACCGCGGTTCCCCCTGGCAACCGTCCCCACCCGTCATCGCTCCCACATCCACCCCTCCTCACCTCGAATCGAGTGACGACTGACGCTGACGCGTTCGTCAGCCCATACACCGACGTCAAGTCGTTCATCTCGCTGGCGACGCTGGTTGAAAATGTCGGCGTGTCGGCATACTCGGGTGCGGCACGATACATCTCCGACCCGACCTACGTCACGGTGGCCGCTGTGATCCTCACCACCGAGGCTCGCCACCAGTCATGGCAGTCGTCGTCTGTCGGGAGCATGGAGCCATGGTCGTCTGCATACGACACGCCCCTGGGCCTCGACATGGTGCACACCATCGCCAGCGCATTCATCACGAGCTGCCCCGCGTCCAACGCCGCGTTGCCAGTCAAGGCGTTCCCGGCGCTCACCGTCCCCAACGCTGCGGCCAACGCCAGCGTGACATTCACATTTGACAGCAACTCGACCGACACAAAGTACGCCGTGTTCTACAATGGTCTCGGCAACACGGCGGTCCAGCTCGACGAGAGCAACGGCGCCACTGTCCCTGGAAACCTCCAGGGTATCTCGTACGTCGTCGTTTCTACGGCCAGCTCGCCCACAGACGTCAGCAACGACAACATTGTTGCGGGGCCAGCTATTCTAGATTTTACCTTCAACGGCATGGTCGCCAACCCGGCGTACATGGGTTAGGGTTAGCAGGTCGGCGCATGGCGAGGATCGGAATCAATCAGCAGCAGCTCTGGAGTTCTTGTTATATAATTTGGCGAATGTATATCCTGATGCAGCTGGTCCTTCCAGTACGAAGATGCATCTTGTCGTGAACTCCATCAACTTCATATGGCCGGTATCACCATGTCGGTCCCATGCAGAACATTTCGCCACCCATTCAAGCAATTGCTTCCGTCGGATCAGCAGTACCTTTCAGACATTTGGCGAGTCAGCGCAGCGCCGCCTCGTTTGATCACTATCCTGCTTGGTCAACCTCGCTGGCATCCTAGACACCCACACTGGACGAGGGCCAAGGCGCAGCTGAAGCGCTTGCAGAGCGTGTACTGTACTGCTGCTGCGAAATGCCACCCATCATCGAATCGCTGCCCGGTCTTCCGGCCGACTATACCATCCAGGTACGTGTTTGTTGTCGACGTCCTGTGGGCACGGCAACCCCGGTCGAAAGGCAGCACCACCAGCGCCTGCGGCTCTTGATAGATTTGCTGATGGGTCCAGTTTTTCCAGTACGATGTGATCACAAAGTCGGCAGAGCCGGCCTTTCGCGGCAAAGTCGTGGTGAGCCCAGCTGCTCGTGATCCTTCAGCTTGATGCGCGGAAGGAAGTGTGGCTCATTCTCTGTAGCGATGTTGGGCAGACGAGGAGGGGCTGCCTCCACCGCCTCTTCTTCCTGGCCAAGAGCTCCGTCCGCTAGACCGGCCGCTACTGCGAGGCGAGGTCGGCATACAGTGTGTCCTCTTCTCCTCACCGTGTCCGCTTACATGCAACGCCATATGCCCTTTGCCCATCCTTCATTCTTCATTCTTCATTCTAGTATATTGCTTAGCAGGTACCGAGCCCGTCTCCAGTTATTCTTGCTTGCGCTGCACATGGATTGCCAGGTTTACGCATGGCATACTGATAATATCTGCAGGGATATGGATACAGGAGAGCTCATGATCGTCCCGGAATCGATCCTGGTCCTCGTCTCCCGCGAATTCCTCACGGGGGACGTGGTGAAGCGGTCTCTGGCGGCAGTGGAGAGCGCCGTGGTCACGGGTTTGCGGATGGAGTTTCAGCTGGAGCACGTTATCAGCAAGCAGCGGTTACGGGAGTGGGTGCCCATGGATAAGGTGGAGAGCGCGTTGAAGCTCGAGGCGGGGGACCGGATCGTTTACGATCACTGGGTGGGGATCATCGAGGAGGTCAGTCCCGCTCACACATCGCGCCATACCACACCGCACCGCACCATACTGCCGTCATGTCCAGAACAGGACAAGGAGGCGCACGAGCGGTTCATGCTGACGCTAACGGGTTTGACAGGTCTTCGAGATAGGCTTGACAGAGAAGTCTGATGGCATGCTGTATCTGTTAGCAGAGATGGGCGGTGTTCTAGAACCAGGCCGGACGGTCGCCGTAAGTGATCCCGTCGTTGCCAGCGGTCAGTGGACAGCTAATAGGCCGCTCAGCAAGTCACAGATATCCACGAACTGCCCCACCTCCACGGTCCCGGTCCGTTTCCGCCAGGCGCCAACCCCGAGACAGACAAAATCATCGAAGTCCGAGCCATAGGCATCTACATCACCTGGACAGCCATCGACCAGATGGTGCGTTGCCACCAACGGCGAGATCACTCCCAATGGATGTACTGACAATTCCAGCTGTCCCCAGCAGAGCAGGGACAGCACCCCGAGCCCAAAAAGTGCTGGGCCGGCGAGGATATCAAGAAACTGACGCATATTCCTATGCTCAATTCGCTTCCCCCTGCACTATTTTCGACAGTTGTGCTCAAGTCGCCAGAGAACGAGCAGGGTAAGCATTGCAACTGTGGATCTTCAGAGATGTCTTGACGCTTCAGCTTTCGGCGTTGCGTCCACCTCACATGCCGGAGGGACGCTTTTCAACAAAACCTACAAGATCACCCAGTCCCGCTCCCTGCTCACTCTGCGGTGGCAAGATGGCAAAGAGACGCAAGACTGGGCTCATACCCTTGTACCATATCGCGACATTGACGAGTGAGTTGTTGATACGCGACAACACTGGAGCAAATACTAACGTGACCAGCTATGAATGTTGGCCAGGAGAACTTGTGGTATGGCGAGGTGACAACGACGAACGCAGACCAGCTTGTGTACAGGCATACAATCCCCATCAGCGCGTAGCAGAGGTTGCGTTCCTGGACGATGGGGACGGGCAAACTGTCTCGGTACTCGAGCTCGACCGGGGCGCCAGCGGTGTAGGCCGCAGCAGCGACTACGGAGCGGGCTTTGGACAGCGAGTCTTGCTGTGCAAAGACAACGGCTCACCGATCCCAAACGTGCCTACGTTGGGGCAGGTCGAGGCGGTAGTCGATGACAGGCGGTGGGGGAACATGCAACACGATCTGCACGAGCTTGCCGAGCAATATTCCCAGCCGTGGAGGCTGATATCCGCGGCCCTCGTCCCTCAAGGCGATAAGAGCAAGATCGACTGGTGGGGCGAAGTCCATGACCTGCATTACGACGGGACGCTCAGTGTCAAGCTTGCCAGCGGCAGGATCGAGCGAGTCGGGGTCAAGCAGATTGTCCTGCTCGCTGAACCGGCTGGTGATATGCTGGGTGAGCCATTTGCACCTCTCCTCGGGCCTGACGGCATGGTTCTAGACGAGGGGCACGACGACATGGACGCCGAAATCAGCAGTGAAATAAGCTGGGAGACTCTCGGATCCCAGCCGGGCAACTTTGTGGTGGAAATCATGCCTCGTGACGACATCCTGGCTGATGGTGAACTCATGGATGCGGGAGACGTGGCGATGGATGAAGATGCCGACGGAGTTGGGAGCGACGGCGATATGGACTGGGAGGACGACGACGAAGAGCAAGATCGGGACGGGGCTGAAGAGGTCGACCGGCTCATCACTGAGCCCGAGCCCGAGTCGCCGTCGCCCAGAGCCGCGACGTCGGCCGAGGCGTCACTTGCGCGCGATACGGAAGCGGAAGCGGGACCTTCAAGTCCCAGAGCGAACGGGCAGCTGCCGGAACGGCCTCCGCTCAAGGGAGATGACAAGTGGGTGGCGTTTGAGATGCTGGAGGAAGCGCCGGAGGACCATCATTTCATCAAGGAGCCATTACTGGGTGCAAGCAAGGCGTTTAGCTCGAGGCTGCAGAAGGAGCATCGAGCGCTGATGTCGTCTCTTCCTGGTGAGTCTGGCGCTCGTCTAGAATGCTAGCTGACTCGAATCAGAAAATATCCTGGTGCGAACATACGAGAGCCGGACGGACCTGCTGCGCTGCTTGATCATCGGGCCGGAAGGGACACCGTGAGTCCTCTTTGACCGTTGCGCGGCGTGGAGCGGCGTGGAGCGGCGTGGAGCAGGGGCGAGAGGAAGGCTAATGTAGATGCCTAGATATGCCGATGCTCCGTTTGTGTTTGACGTTTACCTGAACCCGACAAAGTTCCCACACAGCCCACCATCAGTCTACTTTCACTCGCATACCAACGGCAAAGGCCGGTGTAATCGTGAGTTGGAGACTTCCTGCACTTCTGCTTGCGCTTTCACCTACACATCCACTCATCCTTCCACTTCGCTTCTACCTACACATCCAGTTAGACTTCCAACTACCTTCCCAATGGTGGCCCCACCAACGCTGTACTACCGCTTCGACCTACACTCCCACTCTCGCCTCCACGTGTGCCGTCCTGCTTCTCTACACTGCCTGTTATCACAAGCTGAAGCGGGATAGCAAATCTATACGAGGACGGTAAAGTGTGCCTCTCGATCCTGGGCACGTGGTCAGGCGACAAGTCTGAGTCGTGGAAGTGAGTTAAGCTGTCCACCCAGGTATCCTCAGCACCGTCGTCACCATCGGCGACACATACGCGCGGCGATCGCTTACGCCTGCAATTACAGTCCGCAAAAGTCTTCGCTCCTTCAGGTGTTCGTGTCGATCTCGGGACTGGTGTTGGTCCGGTCGCCGTATCATTGCGAACCGGCTTTCGCGAGGCTCGAGGGAACCAAGGAAGGAGCCGTCAACGCGTAGGTGTCTCGCCCTCCGGTACTACGTTGTCTGCCATCTACGTGTTCTTGCCGTGTGCTTGTTTGCGGTTGTGTGCTTGTTCGGTTGTGTGCTTGTTTGCGGTTATGTGCTTGTCGGCGGTTGTTGTCTTGTCGGCCCTTTGTCGTGTCTGGTGTTGTAGCCTCGTATCCCGCCAGCGATACTGCAGACTGACGACACAACAGCCGTCTGTACTCTGAGAAAGCCTACGTCCTCTCGCGCTCGTTCGTGCGCACTGCCCTCGAGCGGCCGCCGTCAGACTTGGCGGCCGAGCTCCGCCATTTGTACTACACCAAACGGCGGCTGCAGTCCGTCATCGACCACGCGCAGCGCCTGATCAGTAAAGGCGAAGAGGCGGTAGGCGAGGCCACGGAGGACGAGAATGCTGCAATGTGGAATGCCGATGCCATGGGGAGCTTGACGATGGGCGCCATCTTGTCGCTCAAGGTGAGTTGCCGTCCTGCTGCTTGCGGTCATCGTCCCGTCTATCTCGGACTGTCTGTCTGCCTCTTTGTTGCTCTGCCTTCATTCCATCTTCCTGTGCCCCGTTTTACTGTGCCCCTAGTCCTCGAGTCCTCGCGTCTGAGCTGGTCTGACGTCTGCATACTTCAGCGAACAATCACATCCTTGCAAAAGCTGTTGGAAGAGGGACCCCCGGTCGCGGTGCCGTAGCATCGTAGCGTGTTCTGGTGGTTCACATTTATCGCCGTTGATTCGTGCCGCATCACGCATGGTGTGTATTTTGCATCTGAAATCCGCGCGACTCGACGCCAAGTCGACCAGACCGTGGGATGATGACCATGATGCATTCCGACATCTCGATACAAGCCCGTCTGTGCCTCTCCCTCAACTACCAGCCAACCAATCCCACATTGATGTATCCCTGTATCCCAGACGAACGTACCCTTCCCCTGCACCCGTGTACCCTTGTACCCTTGTACCCTTGTACCCTTGTACACCCTTGCACCCTTGTGCCCTTGCACCCTTGCACCCTTGTACCCTTGCAACCTTCAGTCACTGGCGCTCGCTCTTGCGCTTGGAACTGCTCCTACTCCTACGCTCCTCCTTGACCAATGAATTAAGTAACATACAACGGCGATATCAGAGTCCGACTCGGCAAACACCAGATCGGACGGGCCGAGAGCGAAGAAATGCAGACCATGCGAAAATGCTAGCAACAGCTGACTATGGTGTGTGAGAATACGAATGCGGTTCACAGACGCCGAGGCGAGACTGCGTATGGTGTATGTACATGTATGCCGAGCGGCCCGCCGTGACTTGCTAACTTGCCGTGTGGCACCGCCGCTAGTTTTTGGGCAGGTGCAACGAACGTCATGTCATGTCATGTGATCTGGAAACGTCGTCAGTCGGTCGTCGGTCGTCGCTGGTTGGTGGTTGGTGGTTGGTAGTTGATGTAGGTTGGTGTTTGGTAGTTGATGTAGGTCGGTCGTTTGAGTAGAATGTAGGTTGGGTAAGGAGGCTGTCATTGGTGGGTCGTAGGCGTGGGACGGTAGGCGTCGTGTCTTGTCATCGGGACCTCATGGGATGTCGAGGTTCTGCAGCAGCGTGACCAGGCAACGCTTGGTGACCATGTCGCCCTTGAGCAGGCCGTGGAACGTGCCGTCCTTGAGCTCGGCAGGGAGGCACGCTCGTAGTGCCTCTCGGGCTCTATTTGACGTCAGCCACATTCACAACGGCGACATCCAAGACGGCGCGCAAACGCAGGGCGAGGGCGAGGCGGTGTGCCCCGGGGATGGACAGCAGGCGACGGGCGACGGGTGACGGGTGACGGATGACGGGTGACGGGTGACGGGTGACGGGCGACGGGTGACGGGTGACGGGAGGCGAGGGGTTAAAGAACTTCGCCTCACCTGGGATTGTCGCTCATGCGGAGGTAACACCGCACGACGTGCTTCAGCAGCCGCACAGCCTGGCTCTCGACGAGCGCAGTGACCATATTGCTGAGTACCGCGCCGACCGCGTAGAACCGCTCGTATGTCTGGCAGATGTACTGCAGGCCCAGATCGTCAAGCAGGATCTTTTGCACGATGAAGATGGCCACGGTCTTGGACAGCTCAGAGCCGGTCTCCATGATCCGCAGGCAGAGGGGAATGATCTCGGTCGAGAGGAGGAAGTTGATCACGTCCGAGTTTTCGTTTTGCTGCACGAAACCGTCAGTGCTACTGTAGGCGTGGCCATCGCGGGACACGGATGACGCGGATACGGCTCTAGACGACAGTGCGAGTCGGGCATGACAAAGTAGACGCCTGATGAAGGAGACAAGAGCGGAGAGTACATGTGGACAGTGTGGACATTGGACAGTGTGGACATGTGGATGAGATTGTGATGAGAGGGAGAGATGTGACGCACCTTGACGAGCGCACCAATGACGCCAAGAGAGGTGAGCCGCAGATATTCGAACGGACGCGTCTTGCTTGTAGTATTGAGGAACGGGTAGAGGAAGAGCGGAACATGGGCTGCGGGTAAGGTGAGCTTGGTCCCGACGCTATTGTCGGCAGAGAAGCAGACCGGCAGACGACGGATAGGTAGACGGCACATGGCCAGATGGGGAGACGTGAGAAGACGGGAACTGACCATTGAGGAAGAGGGATCGGGTCTCCGAGTGGCTGGCGACGCATTGAAGAAGTGCAAGAGCGTTACAGACGCGGTTCGAGGCGTGGGCGGTGAGGGTTGGGGGAGATAGTGCTGGGTAGACGTGGACGATTTCGAGTAATAAGGAGGACATGACGCCTGGCTGATCAGCGTCTTGTCGCGATTGCTTTGAGCAGGTTGAATGGCAGAGTGGGAATGTTGGAGATGCAAGTGGAGAAGGAGGAGGGAGACGAGGGCGTTGAGAAAGAGGCTGCAGAGAAGGAGGACGATGTAGAGCAGGATGCAGAAGAGGACGCTGAAGAAGGATGCAGAGGAGGCGCTGAAGAAGGATGCAGAGGATAACGCCGCAAAAGACGCTGAAACGCAAAGGTCGCTCACCAAACCCGCCCCATAGCACCAGCGCGAGGTCCTCGTACATCTCTCGTTTCTTGCTGAGCTCGAGCAGCGCGGCCTCGCGCGTCTCTGGATCCAGCAGCTCCGTAATCAGGAGATAGATCTTCTCCTCCTCGCTTCCCGCTGGCGGTGCCGCTCCATTTGGCAGCAAGAGGGTCTTGCCTGCTCCCATCTGCTGTGCGCCTCCCAGTCCGAGCCCACCAGGCGGCCCTATTCCCGCACCTCCGGCCCCTCCGCCGGCCCCGGCTCCAGCGCCTGAAGTCCCAGCTGCACCGGGTCCCAGTCCACCCGTCCCAGAGCCACCTCCGCCCCCGCCTCCAGCAGGATACGGAGCAGCAGGATTGTTCAGGTGCTGCGCGAGCGTATGCGGGATAAGCTGAGCCTGAGCCTGAGCCTGCGCCTGAGCCTGAGCCTGCGCCTGAGCTTGCGCCTGCGCCTGCGACTGTACGTGTGCTTGTGCTTGTGTTTGCGCTTGTGCTTGGGAAGCAGAGGGTTGCGGGGTCGTCGGAAGCGGTTGCGATCCTTGCAGTTTGGAGGGCGGCCCAAAAGCATGGGACCGATCCCGATCGTACAGCCCCTGGGGGTATGGCGGAGCCAGCGTGGCTTGCCCAGCCGTGTAGTGGTGCGGCACGTTCCAGCCCGAGCCCAGATCAGAGTTATCGGGCGTCGGAGGCGCCGTCGGTGGACGCCCGTACATCTTTACAATGCCGAAACACGACTAGGCCGCTCGTCTCTCGTCCCTCGTCTCTCGTCTCTCGTCTTGTCTCTTGTCTCTCGTGTGTTCCCGTAGTCCAAATCTTGCGCAGGTCGAGAGATCACTGCCGTTGCAGGTGTTTGAAAGCGACAATGGATGCTTCAAACTCTGCAAACCAAGCCAAGTGGCAGTAGTCGCCAGCGCCGGAAGCAAATTCCCCCTTGCGCCACACGTAACGCCGACGAGTGGCGACATCGTCCTCGACGTCTTGGACGCGCTCGGCAGCGACGACCAGCAGCAGTAGCAGTAGCAACAGCAGCAGCGACGACCAACAGTAGCAGCAGCATGGCGCAAGATACATGCGCTATCAGATTGGTTCTAGTTACAAGGTGTACTTGACTAAATGCAAAAGTATCGCTGGCTCGTCTCGCTCCAAACAGGGTCATTAGGTCAATACCGGAGCACAAGAGATGTCCTCTGCAGGATTCCGCGTGCTCGGCCAAGCTTTCCACATCCCACACCCCACACCCCACATCACGTATCCCGCACCCGATCCCACATCTCTCATCCCGCATCCTACGTCAAACATCGCACACCTCACATTCCCGAGTCATTCGCCTTCAAGCGCTGATCATTGGAAACCCGCCGCCGCGACCTTGTCGGGCACCTGCGTCTTGAGGTGCTCCACGAGGGCTCTGAGCTCGGCTTTGGTCTCGTCGGTCGTGTCGTCGTCGTGTGATGGGTCGAGAAGGACGTACGCCGCCGCCGCCAGCAGATGATCAATGTGCGGCATGAGGAGCTGGGGTTGTGATCTGAACAAGAGGAAGACTGCCGCGTAGACCGCGCGGTTCTCGAGTGGGTCGAAGCGGAGAGGCAGGGTGGACACGATCAGAGAGACGGCCTGGTCGAGCGGGACCGCCGAGGGGTTCTTCACGATCATGCGTGAGATTGCGCCGGCAGCGTTGTCGCGGGCATTGTACATGCCTGGCGGGGAGTGGTCGGGGACGGTGAAAAAGTGCTGAAGGACAGAGAGGAGGTGGACGTATTGCGCAGCGAGGTCGGCATCGGTGTTCTCGATCAGGACCCCAGATGCAAACGCAGCGTTTGACCGTACGTCGGGATCCTCGTCTTGAAGACCGCGAGAGATGATCTGCAGCAAAGGCTGCCGCGGCATCAGCACACATATCCGCGCGTCTAGGGCTCGATCAATGCTCACCTGGGTGAACTGAGTCACGCCGCCCTTCAATCCCACAATGATCTCGCCAAGACACCCGACGGCCATTGACCGTTCGCTCTGTGTGCGCTTGGCATCCTGATACAAATGAGCTTCACGCGTCGTACGACGGAAAACCGGAAAACCGGGGCAGTCGAGGCACAACTTACAGAGTACTTGGAGATCAAAGGGAGGACCGATCCAAACGCCTGGGCAAAGTCGGGTCCAAGAACCGAAGCCATCGCGCCAAACACGTCTGCCGCATTCGAGATCAACGCCGACTCGTACTCTGAGGAATCGGCCTCGACGTCGGCTTCTTCCGAGTCTGGGTCTTGCTGACACAGCGATTCCTTCTTCAGAATCTCGATCGCGAGGTTGGCAACCTCGTCGAGGCCTATACCACGTTCAGCCATGAATTAGAGTCTAGCAGGTGTGAAAGTGGGGAGTACAGCAGGTGAACGTAGGGGGTAAGTAGGGGTGAAAGTGGGGGGTACAGTAGGTGAACCTAGGGGTAAGTAGGGAGTGAACGTAGAGGATAAAGCAGGGGTGGATGTAGGGATAAAGCAAGGGTGACTAACGGCCTTCAACCAGTGCTGGACCGCACTTGTTCATGCTGTCGGCAAGCTCGGAACACATCAGGATGACGACAGAGCTGATATCGTTAGCCGCTGCCAGCTGAAGCAATGGAGATAGACGGGAGCAGAGCAGAATCAGAATAAGGATGAACTTGTGACCTCATACGCATAGCGTCAGAGTGAGCTGAGTAGTGTTTCTCATCTTGCATAGAAATAGGCAGCCACGGCGGCACAGGACAGAGGACAGCGTGACGTACCGGTCATCCTCTGTTTGCCAGGTCTCGAACAGCTTGGGCAAGATGTGGTCGATCAGCTTCTTGACGTCCTGGTGGAATGGCACTTTCTACAACGACGATCAGCGTTTTTTCTCTCCGCCACTGGGGCTTAGAAAGCCTAGAGCCTACTTACGACAAGGCCGCCGGGCACCCATTCCTGAGGGTCGCTCAGCTCGTACGTCGTCTTGATAAAACTGAACAGAGCGCCGACGGCGCTTTTCCGGATACCCTCGTAGTAGTGGTCGAGCAGATCGATCAAGACCTGCACAGTCTCTTCGATGAAAGGCATGAACGCCGCCTTCGTCGCAGCAAAGAGCTCGCCGATCGTGTCTGCCGCGACCTCCTTCTCGATCGCCACGGCGCTGTTGACCTTTGAGAACATCGCCTCGAGGGCATCGAGGTCGGGGTCATCCTCGTCACCTGTGATGTCTTCGTCGCCGACGGTCGCGGCCTTCGACGACGATCCAGCACCAGTGGAAAACGCCTCGGCTGCTGCAGCTGGAGTGGCAGTGTTGCCCTCGCCGTCCTCGAGGTACTCGTCGTTGTTCTCATTCTGCTGGCAACTCGACACGAGCGCCGGCACACACTGAGGGAGGTACGGCGCAAACTCCGGCCCGAATACCTGCGCCATGACGCCAAAGAAGATGAAGCTGCTTTCGCGGAGACGAGTGTTGTCCATCGTGAGTGCCTCGAATGCCGCCTTCATCAGGTCGTGGAAGTACGGCCGGAAGATATCAGAGCCGACCGCGTCTGCCATCGTACCAATGGTGTCCGTGGCGACTCCACGCAGATCGCCCTGCTCGTCGCCGTCTTGCAGAGCGACGAATGGGAGGAGACGCTTGATGGTCTGGTCAAAGTACGGCGCAAACTTCTCCTTGGCGGCATGTGCTGCCGAACCGATGGCGCCAGTGACGGTGATTTTGACGGGAATGCTGCCGGTCTCGAGAAGGACCAGAAGGCGCTCCATAAGCAGGGTGAGGTAGTTGGCGATATCGTCACCAAGGATCTCCAGGTAAGAGTCGAGGCAGGTACAGGCGTTCTTCTGAGTCGAGTCCTCCACAATCAGGTTGAACAGGATCTGGGAACATCAGCTCAAACCACGTCGGAAGGAGCTGAAGATTTACAGGAACAATAGTCTGATGGCGGGTCGCACATTCCTCGGCGAGCCATTCGCAGAGACATCCAAGCGCGATGCAGGCAGCCTTGCGTACGATGACCTCGGTATCTTGCAGACCACCCTCGATGACCGGCCACAGCTGGTCGACATGTGGGCGGATAAACTCGCTGCATCCTTCGACGGACACGCCAAACGCCATCAAAGCGGATTTGCGCATGCGGGGGTCGCTGGAGGACATGTAGACCTGGAGCTGCTGGGTGAGGACGGGGAACACTTGTTGGGGCGGGAGGGATTGGGCGAGAGTGTCTAGTGTCCGGAATGCAAGCTACGCCGCCATGAGTACAGGTACAGGCTAAAGCCCGGGGGGGCTTACTCTTGAAGGAGAATCCTCGTCAACATCATCAGGGTCGTCTTCGCAACCGATGGGAAGGAGTGCTTCGATGATTGGTTTTGCCAACTGCAGCGACTGCACCTTGCTTTTTTTACTATGCACCGTCAGCTGTGTTTGATATGCGGTGCCAATTGTGTTGAACTGACTATCTGATGACCCATGAGAGCACGTTGAGAGCGCCGCATCGCATCGTCTCGTCGACCTCCTTGTTGCTCGCGTTGGCCAGGAAGAATTGCGTGAGCTCTGGAACGTGCTTGGCAACGAGCGGAGTGTCGAGGATACAAAGTGTCTCAAACACGTCATACGCATGCTTGACGCCCTCGTCATCGCCGTCGTTGATAGCTGCCTGAGTGACGTTGAGCATCGGCACGACCAGCTCCTGGAATGCCTTGATATCATGCTTGTCGTCGGTAGAGATAGATTCTGCAACCTTGGCCAACGCGCGCAAGGTGGTCATCCGGACCTCGCCCGATTCGGGATCCAGCAGCGTCTGCGAGAACAGCTGGAAGAGCGCACTGATCTCATTCTCGAAGCTTTCGACCAGCGTGTCGAGCAGCGAGTACAGGACGTAGATGGACGTTTCGCGGTGGGTCTTGTCGGTCGACTTGGCGGCTGCGTACAGACCAGGAAGGAGTGTGGGCCATTGAGGCGGGTTGACCGTCAACTCGAGCTCGGCAATCGCAGACACGCTGCGAGCGAGAGCGTGTCGCACAATTACCCTACACAGCATTAGCAGGCATGCCGCTGCTTCATCCCTGTAGATTCGGAGCGTCACATGGGCCGCACAGCGAGGCGGACATGTGTGATTGACGACTCACGAAGGCTCCTGGGTCAAACGCGACAACAGACCCTCTTTGATCGATTGCCGCATGGGCACGTTTGTCTTCTTCCACATCTTGCCATCTCCACTGGATATCCGCTTGCGCAGCTCGACCGCAGCGAGCTGGCGTATCTAACCAGGGTTTCAGTCCACGCTCAAATGAATATTGACAACCCTCCGCTCCTCTGCCGACGTAGTGTTGACGCCGCTGCCGTATGTGCTTGCTGCGTTATCTCCGCTGCAGCATTGTACATGTTGTAGAGGGGGGCCGAACGTGGTACAGGACTCACCGCTTGGTTCTGGCTGGTGGCAGCGATCTGGTACAGTGCCGGCACACATGTCGCATTTTTGTAGAATTGGGTGTTCAACTGGGTCGTCGCCTGGGCACGTCAGCGAGAGGCCCTTTGATCTAGAGTCCGCAGTCCGGAATCCATAGAAGAGTCCAGAGATAAAGGTCGGGTAGACAGTAACGGATCGAGGCCAGTGAACCAGCAGTGGACGAGAGGGTGTATCGGCGATGGTGGCTACTGGATAGTAGACAGGACCAGATGGTGGAGATGTGGGAGAAGCGCGAGGCTGGAGACAACCCAGTCCAGGAGATGGCAGCCGAAGCGTAGAAGAGACTGCAGCCGGTGACAGAGAGACAACGAGACGAACCGCTTTGATGACGTTCGTGTCGGGGGCGATAGTCGCCTCCAACAGCTGATGCAGCGTCTGCACGTATTGCGCCTGGGAACATTAGCACCTCCGTTTCCCGTTTGCTCCTCGTCTCGTCGCGTCGGGGCGAGGTTCAGGCAGCTCACATCCATCGTGACGGCACTCGTGTGCGTTGTGTTGCTAAGAGCGAGCTCCCCGTCTGGCTCTGCCAAAAAAAAGAGGTTCGTTGAAGGCGACGAGAAAGAGGACAATCAATAGATTTTCAGAAAAAAAAAAAAGTTGGCGTCCGAGCGAACAGCGCGTCTGGAGTGATACCACAAATTTACGTAAACACGTGGCTACATGGATGAGAATGCCACGTCACTACGACGTCGCGACGGCCCACGTGAAGGAACTGACGGACACGGTCTCGAGACACCAATGCATGATGGAGGGTATATGCGATCAAGCAGATGATCAATGATGGCCACGTATCTCCGATCCGCTCGCCCGCTCACTTAGCTCGCGCTGACGCTCAACGTGCCGACATCCGGCATATCCTCGGACCGCTCTATCAACTTGGTGACCTTTCCAATCGCCACTGTCTTGCCTGAACGATGTGTCAGCTCCTACACTCCCTTGGCCCAACGACGTATTCCCAGAGAAAGTGGACAAACCTTCGTCGCGGAGCGTGAAACGGCCGAGCATCTTGTAGTCTTCCCATCTCTCAATGCAGATTGGAGCAGACGTCTCGATCAATGCCGAGACAAGCATGCCCACTTTGGCGAATTGGGGTGGCTTCTTCGACTTGCGTCTACACTAGTCAGCACATCAATACACCAGGACACCAGGACACCAGGACACCAGGACACCAGGACACCAGGACACCAGGACACCAGAGCACCAGAGCACCAGAACACCAGGACACCACGACACCACGACACCAGACACCACGATACCACGACACCACGACACCAGACACCATGACACCAGTATCCCAGAGTCACCGCCGCTACGCCACCAAACTTGAGCGCTCACCTGGTCTTCTTGTCGTAGTAATGCAGCAGCGCCTTAAGACAACTCAGCATAACCCATCTTCTAACACACCTTGACTCACCGTCAAGGTGACCTCTTCGGCCAAAGTATGCACATGCAAGACACAGCTGTACCCACTGCAAATGATGTTCTTCGTCTCGATGATACTCAGGTCAGCCTTGAACGCCGTGACAGCTCTGATAGGCTTGGTGGGCGACGTGAGCACGAAGCCCGGCTGGACATCTTCGTCGGAAACACCGCGCAGCCGCAGTCGGATATTGTCGCCACAAAAGGCGTGATCCAGTTCCTCTGCCTGCTCCGTGAAGATACCGGTAACTTCGACCGTGGCCTGCATGTAAAATCAATGAATTTATCGCTGGTGATTGCACCAAGACACACCTTGTTCGGCATGAGCAGGAGCTGGTCTCCCTTCCTGACCCGCCCCGACTCGATCTTCCCCATCACCATCGTGCCCATTTCGTTGTACTTCTCCGAGATGGGCAGCATGAAGGGTGCATTGATGTTGCGGTCCATGATCTGCATGTCGTCGAGGAAGCCGAGAAGAGATGGTCCACTGCCCCGTGTAAGCTGCCCGCTCAATGATCTGAGCCTAGGAGAGTATACGCACTCGTACCATGGTGCAACTTTCTTGTCAACCGGCTCCTTCATGTTCTCGCCCATCTGAGCAGACACCGGGAGGAATGTCAGGTCCGTCTTGGGGTTGAAGCCGAGCGACTTGAGGAATGGCGTGATTTTCGCCTTGATCTCGTCGTACCTGCCGAGTCAATTTTACTCGTAACCATCTCTAGCAGACGCGGCGTACCTGCCCTGGTCCCACAATACTGTAGGGTCGTCCATCTTGTTGATGACGACGACGAGCTTGTTGATACCGTTGTTCTTGATCAACACAGCGTGTTCTCGTGTTTGCCCATCTCTCTCGAAACCAGTCTCAAACTCCCCCTTTCGCGCCGACAGCACCTAAGCTCATCAGTCCATCTTCACGCGCCTCACGATCGGGTCGCCGCTCACAAGCATGGCGACGTCTGCCTGTGCCGCACCAGAGATCATACTTGGCACATAGGTCTTGTGCCCCGGTGCATCGAGAATCGTATACCTCCTCTTGTCGGTCTCAAAGTACGCTCTGCCGACTTCGACCGTCTTGCCCTTGGCACGTTCTTCCTTGCCCGAGTCCAGCGCCCAGGAGAGATACCACGTATCCCTTCCCGCAGCCTTTGCCTCTTGCTCGTACTTTTCCATTGTGCGCTTGTCGACCGCGCCGGTGAGGTAGAGCAGCTGGCCGCCCATGGTCGACTTGCCCGCATCGACGTGCCCGGTGAAGATGATGTTCAAGTGGCCCTTGAGATTCGGGTCCTTGACGTCCTCGCCGTACAGGTCTCTCAGCGCGTCTGCACCAGCGGCAGTTTGTTCTTGGTACACGGCATCGGCATCAGTCTTGGCGGAGACTTTGGAAAAGTTGGTGGGCGTCGAGGTGCCAGAAGCGCCCTTGAGCACTTTGATCTGGGCATCGGTAGCGGGTACAGGGATTGTGGAGGGAGCGGGGGTAGGTGGCTTCGAGGGAATATCGTCGACGGAGGGCTTGAGTTCCTCAGCAGCGGGAGTCGGAGCAGCAGGGACGGCAGCAGGAGCGGGAATTGGTGCCGGCGGCGCAGCTGGCTTCTCCTCTGCCGGCTCGCCCTTCTTTTCCTCGGCTTTCTTTCCAATACTGAGGCTCGGAGCGGCTTTAGGAGCGCCGCCACCGATACTCAAGCTTGGCGCAGCCTTTGGTGCTCCTCCGCCGATACTCAGGCTTGGTGCAGCTTTGGGTGCCCCACCTCCGATGCTCAGACTCGGCGCGGCCTTTGGTGCTCCTCCGCCGATGCTCAGGCTAGGCGCGGCCTTCGGCGCTCCGCCTCCAATGCTCAGGCTGACGGGTTTGCCGCCATCTGTTCTAGGCTCGAAAGTGGGCGGCTGGAAGCCTTGGACATTGCGCACCGGCGGCTGGTAGGCCTGCTGAGCCCTCGCTGCAGGGGGCACATATGCCTGCTGTTGCTGGGGGTAATATCCCTGCTGACCCCCGTACTGTGGATACCCGCCGTACTGAGGCTGCGATGGGTATCCCCCGTTGACTTGTTGTCCGTACATCGCGTAAGGGTCGTAGGCCTGTTGCTGTCCCGGGGGGGGTGGTTGCTGTTGCTGACCGCCTCGAGGAACAAAGGGCTGCTGCTGCCCAGGCCGAAACTCGAATGCTCCAGGATTGAAGGGGGGTTGGCCAGACATCCCGAGTAGCTAGTCGTACGCGACAAAGTGGCTCCAACAGCTGTTGCCAGGCTTGGCTTTTGATGAGAGACAATGTGCAGCTTCCAAACTGTCCGACTGCAACGTCGTCGTCGTGGGTGTGACTGCATCAAAAACGCATCAAGACGTCGCCACTCAAAATACCCAATCACAGCCCAAAGTGCAAAATGCCACGTCACTTTCGCCTTCTCGGCACTCGACTACACAGACTTTTCTGGTGCTTGGTACTCGACGACTCTCGAACACTCACCAGGCGACGTTTGTGCATGCGTCTTCTTGTTCTCACTCGAGTACAAGCCAAATCCACCCATCGACTCCCCTATAGCCAGCTCGCGAATATATCACTTGGACTCAAACACACAGCCGCCATGCCGCTCATCACTGAATTCGTTGCTGCCTCGCTCGAGGCGGATCCTTCTCTGGCCGGGACGACGGATAAGGACAAAGCGGCGATATCCCTCCTTGATTCCGAGACCGACTCACTGTCCAAGGACCTCTCTGTGAGCCTTCTGCGTCGGCAAGACGGCACTGCTCACAAGGCAGGCGCTCAACACCCGGCTGACACCCATCACTTACCTGTACCACAATACACCGTCCACAGCCGACATCAGCCTGTACTGCCGGCTCCACCCTACTCTCGTACGTCTTATCAATCATTCACTATTTCTGGAAGCTGATGCTCGGGGTCGTAGGCTTCTGCGCCAGCATCTCAGCACCCAAGCCACCCGTCCGTGCTGCGCTACTTCCTCCAGGTTCAGTCAATACCACCCGTGACCGCCGCCCAGAAATCACACCCCAACTCCTTCCCTCCGCTAGAAATCGATATCTCCACTCTCCCGCCTCCACCTCGGGAGGTGATCGCCCCCGTGAAGAAGGAGAAGAAAGAGAAGAAGGCTGCACCAGCCCCGGCCCCTGCGCCTGAGGCCGGCGGTGTCGTCGCTTCCGCCGTTGCAGCTGTGGAAAGTGCCGCAGGGGCTGTGGCATCAGCTGCGAGTGATCTGAAGAATGCTGTTGTGGGAGGTGCTGTATCGGAGACAAAGAAAGAGGGTGGAGCACCCAAGGACGGAAAGAAGAAGGAGAAGAAGGAGAAACCGGCAAAGACTCCTGTGGTCAAGGAAGAGCCCACCGGTCCGATGCCCAGTATGATCGACATGCGTGTGGGCAAAGTGCTTGACGGTGGGTCTGATTGCAGAGCTCTAGTAGATGGAGAGCTGAGAGACCGCAGTCAAGAAGCATCCCGAGGCCGACTCGCTGTACGTCGAGCAGATCGACGTGGGTGAGGCCGAGCCGAGGACGGTGTGTTCGGGCTTGGTCAAGTATATGAAGGAGGAGGATATCCTAGGTCAGACCATCATCGTTATTGTGAGATCATCCCGTGCATATGCTCGCTATGCTGATAACACCTCGCCTTGCCCGTCTCCCGTCTCTTACCCCTCCTTCACCTTTCGCTGTACCGACAACATGGGATCTCTTGGTGTCTATTCCCTTTCTGGCTCCTTGTGTCCTCCGGTTACTGCTCCACCACCTAATCGTGTCGGATAATCGACTTGCTTCATGCTCCGCACACCTCGCTTCGACAATAGTGCAACCTGAAACCCGTCACCATGCGCGGCGTCAAATCGTACGCGATGCTCCTGTGCGCCTCGCAAGCGTCCGGCACAGGCGAGAAGGAAGGCGTCGAATTTGTGTTGCCTCCTGCTGAGTCGGTGCCGGGCGAGCGTATCTACTTTGAAGGCGAGAAATACGAGTCGCAGACGCCCGAGGCGCAGTTGAACCCCAAGAAGAAGATCTTTGAGACGATCCAGCCCGTGCGTTGCTCTTGCTTGTCGGTGTGGTGTGCGATGTGGCATGTGTGATGTGTGGTGTGGGTGCGGTGTACTGTGTGGTGTGTGTGGTGTGTGGGTGTGTGGGTGTGGTGTGTGGTCTGCGGTTAGTGATGTGGTGTGTGGTGTGCGGTGCGGTGGTGGTGTGCGGGTGTGTGTGGTGTGCAGTGTGGGCGAGCAAGAAAGACGCTGAATGACCAACAGGGATTCATAACGCTAGACAACCTAGATGCAGCATGGATCGACCCCGAGACCAAATCGGTGCACAAGATCCGAACCAAGGACGGCGTGTGCAAGGCCAAGAGCTTTGTCGGCGCGAGCTTGTCGTAGCGGGCCGACTAGTAGCCCGCGCGGTGTGCGGTTTGCGGTGTGCGGTGTGCGGTGTCCGGTGTCTGGCGTCCGGTGTCCGGTGTCTGGTGTCTGGCGTCGTACCTGTGCTCGTAGCGAACGAACGGACGAGGTGTTGACGAGGCGCCGCAGGGACGAAATGGAGGTACGAGGTGTGGTGTGCCCGGGTGCAGCAGGACGAGTGGCGGGGGAACGAGGGATGTGCGGGGACGAGGGACGAGGGACGAGGGACGTGCAGCAGCGGCGTGGGGCAGGGCGCGTGGAGGTAGAGGCATAGCACGATCATGGGATCATGGTAGATGACGATCACCGACCATCCGTATGCATCCCTGTGTATTTTATATCCATGGCAATTCGTCTCCCCATGAGCGCGGCCACGGGTCACTGACGTACTACTCGATCATGGAGTCGCAATTTCCTGATTCGATCCTCAAGAACAATATCTCGGATCGCATTCTCTGTCACAATGTATCTACATGTCAGGCCACGACTCTAGACCGGAAGACTTGCACGCTCTGTGGGACTTGTCACGCAGTCTACCCAACAAGCACCCCCATGCCAACCACTCAATGTCCAGTGCCACTGTCATTGCCGAGCATGCCAAGTGCCAAGCGGAGCCACGCCTGACGGCAACCCCAACCACAATGTCCAATCATGCATGTATACACTGGCAAACGTCCGTGTGGCTGAACCTCAAGCTCTCATGAAAGCGAGAAGAAAGAATCGTCGTGTCGTAATACAGCTCCAGCTCCGCCGCCGCCTCTTGGCCGCCACGGCTGAGTCCACCGCCACCACTTCGCTTCCCCATTAGTCCTCCCCAATCCCACTCTGCTCATCCGCATCTACACTGCCGTCAGGCGCTCAGTCGCCGCAGCCCAATTCAGAGCCTCAGGCACAAAGGGCCTGCGCATCGTCCGGCTTGCTGATGGCTCCGCTCCGGACAAAAGTGAGCCCCTTGATCCATTCGAGATCTTCCCCAGCATACGTCACATCAGGAGTCACCTCGATCTCGACGCCGTCCAACACTGTTCCGCCGTTGGCGATGATCCACCGTTTCTGCTGTGCGAGCAGATCGCGGCGACTGGTTTCTGGCGTGTCGGCCGGTGAGCCCGGCGCATTTTTCAGCGGAGAAAACTCTTCGGCGCGGTCCACCTCGAGCACACACAGCGACTTTGTAAAGGGGAAGACGTCAAAGACAAACTGCTCAAGTTTCATGCCGTTAGGCTCGTCCGGTTTGATCAGAGCCCCAGTCTCGAGATCGACCGTCTGGATCTTCTTCCGGGCAATGTGGAATGCCATCTTCTTCTCCAGTCCTTCGACGCTATCGAGGAAGGTCGTGGTGTAAAAGTGGTTGGCAATATTGGCTGCTCGGAAAGCCAGTTGGCCGTCCGCCGTCTGTTGAGCAGCCTTCTCTTTCGACAGCTCCGAGTATTCGACCACCGCGTACGCGTCGCCCTTCTTGGCAAGGACACCCACTTTCTCGCTCGGGATCATCTTGCGTACCACCTTGGCACCAGCCGCAGCGTGTCGTGCGATACAGCATCCAATGAAAACCGGGTCGGCGACACGCACGAGGCAGTTGTCGACGCAGTAGGCATGGATGTACTCGATCTTGTGTGCGCGGAGATCGGAGAGGACAGTGCGGGGCGATGAGGGGTGAAGAGGGCGACGGAGAGCGGCGTACAAACCGCCGTTACCGTCTGGCGCCACGGAGACCGATGATGGGCTGGAAAGGAGGAGCTTTCCGTCGTTTGACAGAGCGGGGAGGACGCCTGCCCAGTTAGCGAGAAAAAATGCAAGCTAATGTTTAGACTCACCCTGCTCGAAGAAGATGACGTCGTCCGGGTTGAGGCCGAAGAACGCCTTTTCCTCAAAATACTTTTCCGTCTGACTGCGCGTAGGTCCGGAAGTCATCACATACCATCTGATGTGGACGTCGCCATCCCGCTTGCCGGTTGCCTGGGCAGCGACCCGCTCGAGACGCTTGATTCGCCCCGCTTGATATTCGAACAGCGTCAATCCAGAAGGCAGATGAATGTCGTACATGCCCTTTGGCAAATTTGAGCCGAGTCGAGATCCCTGTCCGCCAGACATGAGAAGCACTGCGACTTCGTTGTCCGCAATAGCGTTGAGACCAACGCGTCGCCACTTGGCTTCGTCTTCTGGATTGTTCAGCACGCTGGCACATGCCGAGTCGGGCAAAGGAAGAACATCAGGCGGTGAGGGGGATGGTGTCCGCGAGTGTGCAATCATATTGCCGCCCGCGGCGAGCGAGTCGTCGAGACTGCGGTGCTCGGCTGGCGGGGTAATGGCGCCGTCCGCTGCAACGGCATTGGTGTAGATCCTGTTGACGCGGTGAACGTCAATCCCGGCGAGTTGCTCGAGGAGGGTTGCCTGCTCTGATGGCGAGAGTTGATCGTAGAACGTGAACACTTGTGCTTGACCAGCAGCGGTGTATGTCTCTCGGAGGTGGGCGAGGAGAGCAGGATCGGGACCGGCACGGCTGGGCTGGGTTTGGGAAGCATGTGCGGGGACAGCCTGATGTGGGAGACCGTTGGGAAGATTGCTGTTGAGTCGGGCAGTCATGGTGGCCATGGTGTTGTGGAGTAGTTGGTAGTGCAAATCGGACAGGTGGGTTGGGGCAATGCAAGGTGTCGAACGTGATATAGATAGCAGCGACGCTCGGTTATCCAGGTCCTTTTGCGTGGTGTTCCGGCGATAACAAAGGAAGAGGGTGCAGCAATGCCAACAACAGGGCAACGGGTGGTGTTGGAAGGGGTGTATGGGTGAGATGGAAGGGGGGTTTGCGAGCACCGCTACGGGTGTGACGGTGATGTGGACGGTGGCTGTGATGGGTCCTCGGGTGGGGTTGATGGTGGCTAGGTTGCGGTGTGTTCTCGGCCTAGAGGTGAGCGGATGAGAACCTTGTCCTCCGAGGGGGGGGGGGGGGCAGCTGCGGCGAGCACGGGGGTCTGGGATGATCAGAGGCCACAGTCAGGTGGGCACGGCGGGGGGGGGAGCAGGCAAGGGAGGGGGAAGCGATGGCAGCAAGGAGAAGGAGGCAGCTGTGGGGCTGGAGGCTCTGGCGTTTAAAAGGAGGGCACAGCCAGCGTGGGGAGCCGGACAGCCAACGGGAGGGTTTGCGACCGGGTGTGCGGGCAAGGACGAGCCGCGTGGTGATCGAGTCTGAGTGTCCAGCCACTCGACGTTTGCTGGGGGTAAGAGTGAGTGAGATGTGTCTGGGGTGTTTGTGAGAGAGTGTTGGAGCAGCGGTGTACGAGGTGTTGTACAGATGAAGAGGAAGAAGAAGAAGAAGAAGAAGAAGAAGAAGAAGGGAGGATGCTGTGGTCTGTCCACTTTGTTTCATTTCAGGATTCACCCCCTCACACCGCCCGCTTTAGGAGGGGGGAAACCATTACGTAATGCCGCGAGGTCAGGGTATCATTCTCCGAGACACAGCTACGCACCGGAATCGGTGCGGGGCTGACAATGCCACGTCATTTGATACCCCCACGTGGCGTCACACCCCTGAGCGGCGTCCTCTTTCTTTCCTCGTCGTCAATCAGGATGGTGGGTTACACCAATCGTCTCGGCGCAAGGGAGCATGGCATCCAAGCTATGGCTGCTGCTGGCTCTTCCAATACTGCTACGCATCCTCCGTGTCAAGCCCAAACCCTCTCGGGAGACGGTCATCGCGCCCAAGGACGAGCGCGTCGTTCTTCTGGGTGCGAGCTCGGGCGTCGGTCGAGACCTCGCGCGTGCTTATGCTCGGCGGGGGGCGAGGATGTGGGTGGTGCTCGCTCTCTAGCTGCACATTACTGTAGCTCATGGCAGCGTAGATGTATCGTGGCTAGACGAGAAGACATGTTGCGAGCGGTCAAGGATGAATGTGTGGATCTGGGTCCGAGCGAAGATAGGATCCTGGTCGTGCCTGCAGACTTGACCAAGGCTGAAGACCTGGTCCATGTCCGCACAGAAGTTTCTAAAGGTCCGCTATCGCTCTCATCAGCCATGGCCCATGACCCACGGCCTTGCCGTCCTCTCTCGCTCCTCCCTCGCCATCACGTATGTATGGCAGTTCTGACAGCAGCTTAGCATGGGGCGGACTGGACACTTTGCATATCCTCGCCGGAGTGCCATCCACTACGACCTTACACGACCTGGCAGGGCTGTCCCTGTCTGACCCGACGTCTTCCATGCCAAGACGGATGTTCAGCTCGTCGTCGTCCGTCCCCAGCGCAGCTTCCCAGCTTCCGAGCCTCACCGGGCTGGAAAACGTCGCAAGAGAAGCTAGAGGGTGTGCGGAAATCAACTATGTCGGCACCGTCCTCTCCCTTGCGTGCTTCGTATGTCCACCTATCCTCGCTCCCTATTCCTTCATTCGCAATGAGAGGAGCCATCTGCTAAAGCGATAATGATAGCTCCCGCTGCTAGCGGCTTCGGCCTCGCCGGCTCTGCATCACCTCTCGTCTGTTGCAGCCGACGTGCCTGCGCCCGTCCGAACCATATACTCGGCAACGAAAGCCGCCGCGCTCATGGCTGTCGAGAGCTGTCGGGTCGAGTGCGAGGGCTGCGGGGTCAGGTTTTTCTGTGCGTCACAAGGATCATTCCACCTCTGACTCGGCTGCTCAACATCTGCCTACCTGTCCCCTCGACCTCTGCCTCGACCTCTGCCTACCTCTATGCCTCAACTCCCCCTCATCAGATGCGCCGTGGTAGTCACTGATACTCGGTTGCTGACACTGGACGCAGCGCTGTTGCCGGGAACAATCGATAACGGGTTCCGAAAGAAGACACATGTTTCGCAGACGGGCGGGAGGGACGAGCTCACCATGCCTATCAAGCACAAGTGGGAGGGCCTGCTGCTGAAGCCTGAGACGGGTGTGTATGCGTCGTGTCTCTTGCGTCCAATGATTCTTGACGGCGAAATGAGACTCAATACTCAATACCCAATACTCAACACCCAATACCCATTATCAATGCTCAACTAACACCCTGTAGTGGTCGACACGATCCTGCACCACCTCGCACTGAACCCCTCTCCGGCGCCCCTCATCCCATTCTACCCGTTCGCCCTGATTCCCAGCCTCTCGCAGCCCCCGAAAGCGCTGGTTCATCTGCCGTGGCAGTACCGCATGGCGTTCTGGATGCGGGATACGCCGCTTGGCTGGGGGTATCTGGAGAAGAATGCGAGGAGGAAGTATGGTCTTCCGCCGTGATCAGAGTAGGCGCGTGCATGGCTTAGTGGGTGCTCGTGCCGCATGGTGCGGGAGGTGTGACCTGCAACCACAAACTGCAACCACAAACTTGGTTGCAGGTCGCATGGCGACTGATCGACTTGTATATTTGGGTCATTGGGTCATTGGGGAATGAAGCAAGAGTATGCATTCGGGTAGTTAGGCATCAGTGTGGATAGCGTTAGGCATCAGCATGAATATGGGTCGTTGAGCATGTATGGTATGGGTCTTGTACGTCAACTCTGCACGCCTCAACACTGACGAGGTGCGGAGAAACAAGCGGTGGCGGCAGGTGTCCACATGATCCCAGCATCGCTGGACCACACTGTACATGAACATTTCGGGCAGCTACAACGAGGTCTGAAGGGAGCGGCGACCGAAAAGGGGAGCGAAACAAAACAGGAAAGCCAAGCAAGAAAAAGAGACGCGCACAAGAGGCCAGAACGCACACGGGTGGTAACGGTTGGTAATGGGGGTAACGGGGGACGGGGGGTAGGTACCTTTACAATCGCGACAAATACACAGACACTGTACGGACACAATACACGGACACAACACTTAGCTGTACACTTTTACTCGGACTGTACACCGTCTACCGTTCGTCCAGGGTGCACCACCATCCTGCAGCCGGCCACTTCGTCGTCCTCCGCTATAGAAAGGGTTGGTAATTGGCGAGGGGGTCAGTTGTATCCTTTATACGGCCACCGTTGACCGTCCACCACTTTCGTCTACCGCATACCGGTTCCCGTCCACCGTCCACCGTCCACCGTCCACTGTCGTCTACGGTCTACCGTTCCCGTTCCCGTCCACCGTCATGTATCGCTACCACCGTCTAATTCACGCTCGACGTCTTGACGCCTCCGCGCCGCCGTCATGGCTTCCAGTACCACACGGGCCCGTTCGGCGAGTGTTCCTCTTTGAGCGCGTCTGTCCAGACGCCGAAGAAGCCCCTCCGCGACCCGCGGCCGCCGACCTGCACCCCCTCGAGGCGCCACCGGTCCTCCCCGCTGTAGCGGATGATCAGCGTCCACCTGACCTGCGGCGGGTGGTCCGCCGTCAGCCGCACTGCGCCGCGCACAAAGCTCGCCGGGCTCTGAGACGGGTAGGTGACCCCGCCGTGCTGCTGCACCGAGGAGCCGCGGAAGTATATCGGCGGAAGGAGGTCAGAGGTCGGCAGAGAGGTCGTGACGGCCGGAAGGCCGTCTGCACCTTGTCCCGGTGACCCGCCGCCGCCACTACCACCACCACTAACAGTACCGCTGCTCGTGCTGCTGCTACTGCCACTGTGGAGAGGGCCGAGGCTGTCGTCGTGCGGCGCGCCGTCCACCGTCAAGTGGAGGCGCATCAGGTCGCCGACCGCTTCGGCGTAGCGGGACAGGTCGAGCTGATTCATCGAGCGTCGGAATTGTACCAGGCGGGGCTCGTTTAGTGCGATCCAGTCCGAGTAGCTGCGATGTCAGCCATATATACTCAAATGAGGTAAGTGGGAATTGTGGACACTACAGACTCGCAAGGGACATCGTGATCACATGTAAATTAAGGCAGTAAGGAATAACCTCCGCGAGGATATCGCGTCGAGGCACCAGGTGAGGCATTCTGGCATGGGCGAGGCATCCAGGCGAGTATCCCGGCAAATGCGCAGGCAAGGCAGAAACTCACTCCAAGAATGCGTATGACCCGCACCACGCGCCCCCTACACCCGCCCAATCCCATACCTCCCCCGGGGCTAGGCCTGCAGGCCGACGAAGATCGTTGAACCCCCATCCGCGGACCGGCTCGAGGCCGTACGAGTAGATGGGCAATACCGCGTGGCGCCAGCTTTCTTCACCCATCGCGAGCACGTCTTTGGCGTTTGCCACTGCGCTAAGTCAGCGGCTCGTCTCTCCTTTCTCCTCTTTCCTCTTTCTCTCTGCTCTTTGCCTCCTCGCCTTTGCCTCTTTGCTTTTGCGTTTCGATGTAGATGAAGACTGGAGATACAAGCAGCTATGCAATGCAGGAGAGCAGAGAGCAGAGAGCAGGACACAGGAACAGGAAGCCCCACGAGCAGGCAACTCACTCATCACACTGCCGATAGCGTCCAGCAACGTCCAATCTACTTTACCGTCCGGCGTGAACGGGCCCCAGTCGTTCCGTGCCTGAAAGTTGCTCTGGCTGTACACGACCTCACGGAGGTAGCCCCGGTGCTGGCGGTGCGCAACCTCGTCGTGGTTGAAATCGGGCGGCAGCAGCAGGTGCAGCCGCGAGAGGTCGGGGTGCACCACTTCGCGGTGGGTGCGGCGGTTGGGGTTGCCCGGCTGGCCGCGGAGCGGGCGGAGGAGGGAGCGCGTCTCGCGCGTCGAGAGGTTGTAGTAGATGTGTTTGAAGGCGTCGGAGCGCAGGATCGTCTCGAGCAGCGGCCCGTTCAGGGTCGCGTCCTTGGCGAAGCCGGACGGCGACGAAGCGCGCCATCCTCGTCGCGGGTGGCGCGAGGCAGACGCCGACGGGGCCACGGACGACGACGACGAGGACGACGGGAGCGGGGCCGACGGAGCGGTGGCTGTACCGAACACCGAGATGGCGGTCGCCTTGGCGCTGGCGGTGCTGGGATCTGGCAGGGGGCAGGCCGGAAGGTCGAGGTAGAGCGACATGAGCGTCGACACGATCGTCTCGAGGTGGTTCCCCAGCTCTTCGTATCGCTCCTTGGGCCACTCCTGGAACACCCTCCTGACAAACTCGCGATCTTGCACCTGCTTCTTGTAGTCGATTTCCCAACGTCCCGGCTCGGGCGCGGTCGCCGGCGCCCACGCTCCACCTCTTCCACCTCCCAGCCCAGCTCGCTCGCCCCCCTCCCCCGACAGCGCGTCTCCTTCTCGCTCACCCAAGACGTCCGGTCCGCCTGTCGTAGGTACCGGGTCAAAGGCACTGGAGCGGTGGGAATCGCGCTGTCGAGGCGCGGGGTACGCGCCGGCGTGCTTGGGGTCGTCAAACACCTGGAGATGGATGTCCCGCCAGAGCGCCTGGTCGGGGTTCTCATAGATGAACGACCTGAGCTCCCGGCACGTCTTGGCCGCCCTGGACAGCGCGGCCAGGTCGTCTACCCCGGAATCATACAACACGCGGTGCATGATCTCCGGCGGTGTCGACAGCAGCCGCGAGCGCGAGCAGGGCGACTGCGATGGCGATTGCGATGGCGGTGTCACAGGACTGAGATTTACCGATGACGCCGACAGGGACGACAGCTCCGACCGCGGCGACCCCGAACACTCGTCGCTCGACACTCCCGTTGTCGCCGTCGTCGGCGTCATTGAATCGAGTCGAGAGGAAAGCTTGTCCCCCATGTCGCTTACGCACACCATCCGGGGGCTGATGGCTGTCGCTGTCATTCCAACTGAAAACCCAAGGCAACGGGGCGACAGATGTCAAAGGTGATCTGCAGGCCGAGGTAGAGATACCATCGACGGAGTCCAGCCTAATCTCCGCGTTCCCCTGCACAAGTCGCTCAGTGTGATACTACTCTACTCTTAGTGCATGCATCTCATTCCTCGACGCTCTTCCCAGTCTACTCCTCTACCTACGGCTTGGCACAGCGCGCAAAGGATAGCCGCGGCCAGACGGACAAGCGTCCCTCCCTCCAAGGTCGTCTGATACGCCATACATCCGGCTAATAACTACAGGGGACAAATCAAGGACCATATCTGTCAGCCCCAGAGTCGCCTTTGCGTTCCTCAGTGTCTCTATCCACCCCGGAAGGGTCTACTCTCCGTCCGGCTTCGGCGTCCCATTGCCGTTGGGTTTCGGCGTACCGGCCCGAGACGACTCGTTCACCCTCCCGAGCTGACTGAGAGCGTTGTAGCCATTCGGATACTGCGTTTTCTGCAAAACGTCAGCCAGAGCAACAGTGATAAACACTTCCAACATACCCATTCTGGCCGAATCACCTCATCCAGAGTCGCAGCCAGGTTCTTACAGATGCTTTGACCGCGTCAGCTCTCACTCTAAAACGCGACACAAGACACTAACAGCTTGAAAGTCGACTCGGACACCTCGGCGATCCTGGCAATCTCCTTGGACTGGATGTTGCTCTCGAAAAGGATGCAGGAGAACCACAGGACGCCCGCAGCGATCGAGATCGGGCTCCGTCCGGCGACGCCGTTTCTGCTCTCGCCGCGCGCAGCCACGAATTTGGCGGCATTATAGATGGCATTGCCGATGTCGAGAAAGTTGGTATATCTCGCCAGCTGGCCTTCTACCGTGTCGCTCGTGCTGCTCGCGCCCATTGTGCCTTTATCTGCGCCGCCAATCTGCTCATGCGCCAGTGCCGATTTCAGATGCAGGAACGTCTGGCCCAACTCCTTCTTCGAGACTTTAACCACTTTAAGCACCTCGTTGAAGCTCCTCGTAGCGCTTGTCCCTCGGGTGGCGAAAATGATACATGCAGCAATGAGAGCGGCATCGTTCTTGCCCTTGATCACTCTCCGCTCATCGGCGAGCTTGTACACATGCTGTGCTCTCTGCACAATGTTGCGAGGGATGTTCATAACCTCGCATTTTTCGGCGATGCGCTGGAAAGCGGCGGAGAGAGCGACAAGGTTGGTCTTGCCGTTGGTCTGGCTGTTGGCCCGCGCCTGGGCTCGCTGCAGATCTCGAGCGATGCCAGTACGACCATCCTGCGAGCTGATCTTGGTGTCGAGCTGACTGCCAAGAAGGGGATTTGCGGCGTCTCCCACACGCGACGGATCGTCTCCATTCTCGTCACCTGCAAATGTACGCCCTACGAAGGTCAACAAGTTGTACGAGTAACATCAGCATCATATTCACATTCGCTCCTGGTATCAACGATTCTGTCTCCAAGAATGGTGCCACAGTCTCCACAGACGAGATCGCCTTTGGAGTATTCCTCTATAATATTTGGGGGGTCGCTGCGACAGTTTGGACAGATTTGGCGGACATTGAGGTTGGGAGCAACGGCTTGGCCGTATTTTGGCTGTGATCATAATGTGCCGCAAAGCAGGTGAGTTGGGAAGAGAGAAGGCGTGGGAGGGGCGAGAAAGAGGAGATATACGTCTTTAGCATCATGCCTCGGCTGCTGACTCATCAACCTACCCCTGGAGGCTTGGGCCCAGCGATTCCTGCAATCATGCTAGGTTTTGCTCGTCTCGCGATGCACCTGCACTAGTGCCTGCAGCGCCGTATCGCTACCGTGTTGAACGGTTGACTGACTGACGAGTCGCGATATCTTTGTGGGGACAGAGGGAAACAGGGAAGATAAGGGAAGGAAGGGAGACCTGTGTCAGCAGACTGCTCTGAACATCCTCACGACGCCGAAGGATCCCAAGCATCCAAGTGTCTAGATATACAGTGGCCGAAGCGGAGCATCATATCATCCTTGCATTGCCCCGCATGCCTTTCGTGACCTCGACCAACAAGCAGCTTGTTGCGCACTCCAGCCCCGTCGCCACCTATCTCTGTCTTCTGCGTTCGCGACGGTCGAGGATCAGACCCCTCAGGGAGAATGCGACTCACTCGATATCCGATCCACCCCAAGTTCCAGACTTCGTCGTCTTTTGCAGCTCTGCAACAAGAATCTGAAAATCGGGTACGAGGGGGGATGGAAGTCGACACAGAGGAAACGAAAACAGACGAGGGATGAAAGAAAAGGAAGAAAGAAACAGACGAGCGGAACTAAATTCTCTCGAGGACGCCAACACATGATAAGAATCTATTCGATCCCCCCTCGATGGCCTGGTTTATCCAGAAACAGCGCGCCCTGTGGTGTTATGTATACGTTGTATTACTCGTCGCTCCTTCTCGCAACTACTCACGCCGCTCACGCAGGTGCGCGAAACGTACTGACAACCGCTCATCATATACTGATGTCAAGCTAGAGCGACCCTGAAACGCTCGCCGGGTGGATATACCGAGAAGCAGTCTACACTGCCCGCGCGCGTCGTCACCAGGCCATCCGATCGAGGGGTATAAACTAGTCGAACCTGCCCATATTGCCGTTCTGCGCGTCAAACCATCCCACTAGGACAAGGAGACGGCACGCTTTGTCCGAAAGCAGTTTGGAGCTCCTACGTTGTGTGTAGCCCGCGCGAATCGCCCGTGAGTGTCCAAGACTGCTACCCGATTCCCACATGTATGCCAGCATCCATAATCGCTAATTCCTCTCCCGCTTCCTCCTCCCGCACGCGCACACTATGCTCATGCTACTCTCACAGGAATACCGCCCATCCTCTGCCCATCATTCTTGCCGCTGCCCCCCGCCATACCCCGGCAGTCGCCGACATGACCCAGCCCATGAACCAATTCATGACCGACGAGTATGTCCTTGCATACCACGGTCCACTGCTATACGAGGCCCGCGTGAGTCGTCTTGCATCCTTCCCGCAACCGCACGGCAGCTTTTGGCCAAGTTTGGCGCCGATCGACGCGGGATGTCATGATCTGTGCTGACGGATATGATTTTCTGTCTTTGCCGCCCACCTGCGCATCCCAAAACTTGTGCTCTATCGCAACCCAAAAACCGTGCCTCCACCTTGTTTCACTCGATCCTTCCTCTGCCATGCCTTTGGAAACTATACAGATCCTTCTCGCTGAGAACTGGACCGAGTCAACAACACTGCTTGGAACAACTGGACCACACTACTTTATCCACTACAAGGGCTGGAAGCAAACGTAAGTCTCCTCTCCCTCAAGCCCATTTACCCGTTCCGATGGTTACCCCTGAAGACTAGTATGCTAACACTTCCGGTGTAGGTGGGACGAATGGGTTCCAGAACAGCGACTGCTCAAGCTGAATGAGCAAGGATTCGCCAAGCGGCGCCAGCTCATCGAGCAACAGACAAAGAAGACTCGTCCACCCGGCGGCGACTCGCCATCAACGTCCGCCACCAAGGGCAAGGAGAAGGGCGTGCCTGGCAAGAAGGGCGAAGCAGCAGGGAAAAAGCGTGTGCGAGATTCTGGCGTCGACACCGAGGCAGAATACCTCAAACGGCCAGAAGTGAAGATTGTCATTCCGGATGTTTTGAAATTGCAGTTGGTAGATGACTGGGAGAACGTCACCAAGAACAACCAAGTGAGTTGCTCTCCGTCTCGTCCAGAACTGCGCACTGCAGGCACAAGAATTCATGGCTTGTAGCTCGTCACGTTGCCTCGGAGACCAAACGTTCGAGAGCTGCTTGAAGAATACCGGAATTACGTAAACGATACCAAGAAAGATCGCACACCGTCAGTCACATCCGCACAGTTGACCGAGTCAATACTCACTCCACCTTGACAGGCGAGCGACCGCTCTGCTGTCCGAGATCATATCGGGTATCACGTTGTACTTTGACAAAGCACTCGGTAACAACCTGCTGTACCGGTTCGAGCGCGCACAATACGTGGAGCAGAAACGCGCCAATACCGACAAGGCGATGAGCGAGATCTACGGAGCAGAACATCTCTTACGGTTGTTCGGTAAGCACCGGATTTCATTCCTGACGCCCAAGCGGCAGCTGATCATGGTATGCAGTCAACTTTGGGCCTTTCATCGCGTACACCAATATCGACACCGAGTCGCTCAACATACTCCGAGAATACATAAACGACATAATGAAGTCAGCTACCGACACCTGAGACAGTACGGCTCGTGAGCTGACGCAATGGACAGGTGGATGATCAAGGAGCAGAAACGGCTGTTTGTCAAAGAGTACGAGACGACGACGACACAGTATCAGAACCTGTCGCGGACATAGCGAAGGCGGTGGAGTTGGAGGGAGAGTATGGCTCGCTCTCAATAGTGGCATGTGGTCATGGGCTTGTTGTGCGGAATAGAAGGATAGGGCAGGCAGGCGGATACGGCCCGGCGGGAAGGCAAGACGGGAGATGCGAAGCGGGAGAGGCGGGCGGCGTAGGGTCAAGTGAGTGGCGTAGTGACAAGTGAATGGTGGGGCAGCGGCGGTGAAAGTGGCGGGTGTCGGGTACTGGGCGGGCAGGGTAGACAGGTAGCGGTGGTTTTGGGGTTGACACTCGGGAATTGTTCGAATTGCGTTGTCCTTGGATTTCACGGATGTCCATATCGGCCTTTTAACCGAAATGAGTCCATGTCGGCCGTCGACCTACAATGATTCCAACTCGGCCTTTGAAGCACCATGAGTGTCCAGATGGGTCACTGAATCACCATGCGTGCATGTGAAGGCAGCGGCTCGGCGGGAATTCCACAATGAGAGATGAGATTACATTCGTCCACAGCCATCCACTTGATATTCCTTACAGTCGGCGACTGCTACTGCTACTCGCATCGCCGACAACTGCTACTCGCAATCGCCAACATCCAAGCTGACGTCTGACATACCCCTTATCATCCTCTCATCCTCAGTCGATCGGGACGTGGTGTTGTACACAGCGTAGTAGGGGCAGAGTGTCTCGTAAGGGTTTAGAGTGTGAAGTTGGTGAATCCCAGCATTGAGAGCCCGAGGGGACGAGAAAAGACGTAGTCAGGGATAGGACGGGTTTGGGTTCAAGCGGTCGGGAATGGTCAAGGCGGATCAAGTGGCGAGGCGGACGAAGTGGCAGAGCGGATTAAGTGGCAAGGCGGATCAAGTGGCAGAGCGGATAAAGGGGAGAAGACGGATTAAAGGGCAAGGCGGATGAGGGCTAAAGGCGGATCAAGGAGGCGCAGGGCGGTCGGTACAGTCAAAGATGGAAGAGGGGACACGCCGTCAGTACACCCCCGGTATGCCCAGGCTACGTCGTCTTCCACAGCATGAATGCGATTTTGCCGAGGTAGAAGTAGATGAAATTCCGGGCCTCTGCGCGGATCAGCCTCGCCTCAGCCGGTCCGTGCCGGACTGCAAGGCCGCTCACCGTGTGTCACAAAGCTCCCAAAGCTACAGGGGTCAGCGACTACTCGGCAAGGCAGTCACAGCGAAGGCAGTCAGTGCGAAGGTAAAGGCAGAAGCGAGGAAGATGGCGGCATGGCAAAGCGAGCCAACCCAAGACAGAAAGAAGCCTGCAACCCACTTCTTCCCGACAATGCAATGCCACGTCGTGCCGTACATCCGATCAAATTCCTTCTTGACATACATCGCCACGTCTTTCTCGACATTGTACCGCTCCAACGCGAGGTAGCATGTGTCCACTGCTCGTTGCTGCATTTCCTCGCTCACTGCGGTTGATCAGCGTGGTGGTTCCAGTCACCGCGGACGACATGGGTTGCGGAGACACCGAAGGCGACATCGGAGAGGGGTTATTTCAGAGTGATGGCCAAGTGATTTAAGTGTGACAGCTGAGAATTCTGTACGGCACTCTTGTTCCTTCATGAAAACGAAAGAATCTGCCGTCTGCAGACGATACGGCACTCGGATGACCGTTCGCAACCATCACGGACCACTCACTGTCGACATTCTTGATGATTGCCTTTTGCGGCAGCTCCTGCGCGCCGAGCAGCGACGGCGAGTTGTGCGCCTGGTCCATCCTCCTATCCTGCCGCGCGATACTGATGCCTCTGCTTGGGAGAGTCGTCCCAGTCGCCCGTCGTGAGGGCCGGCACACGCGCGCTTCGATCTGCGGGAAAGGAACAGCCGAACACGGATCAACCACGAGTTTGTTGAAGAGTAGCGGTAGCGGCGTGGGAGTCGCGTCGCACAGCTGAACCCTAGACCGCAGTCACTTGCACTCTCCTCCACGTTCGTGTGTGTCGGGAGGATGCCGAGCAGTGCCCGTGCAAGCGGTTGGGATGTGCAGACAAGTGTCGACGACGACAACAAAACGGGGGGGGGATCAGAGCGGGAGACTGGGCCGTTTGCGCCGCCCTGAAAACAGGTCTCCGGGGCTCCTGTCGGCCCTGCGCGGACCCTTTTGCGACTCTGCTCTTGCTTTGATCCAACTGGGACAGACGGCTGCAGAGGCATGCTGCATCAGGACATGCAGGAGGGGCGAAGACGGTGCAGTATCGCGGACATGGATGGTACAGCTAGACACCGCAGGCGTTGGGTCGCTCGTCGTTGACAGTCTTGAAATTGCATCGGGCGGCCAACGCCGAACACTCCCTGCTCCCTCTCTCGAGCTGTTGCAACCTGCTCTTTCCAGCTCTACAGCACCTTGAAGCGACGATTCGCGAGGCCGTCTGCCCTGCCGCCGAGGCCTGACGACAATGGAGGCACGTAAAGTCCCAGAAAAGACCGACTATCCCGCACTGGCGCTGGGCTACCCGCCCGTCAGCTGCCGGAACGTCCTCATCGCGGGCTTCGTCGCCAACGTCTACGGCGTGGAGGAGATCAGGGCATCGACCTTGCCCATTGCCGCGGTGGTACGTCTGCGTCTCTGCGACGACGGTGTGTTCCGCCTGACGACATCGCCGTAGGTCGCCACGCATGGACGCATGAACAACCAACACCAGATGCGCTACTTTGCCTATGGCCTCCTGGGACAGATCAGACATCTCTCTGCGGGACAGGACAAGCGACACGACGTAATCCTCGTCACCATTGTCAGTGACCCTTCTCTCTCCACCTGCCTCTCCGTAGCTTGATGCTGATGCTGATCCCTTGAATACAGGACCAGCGCAATCATGGCGACCGCACGGTCGACCGCAATGCCAACCTGGCGTACGACGCCAACCCGAATCACCTCATTGACATGGCCTCGGGTATCGGTCAGTCAAACACACGCCTCGACTGCAACCCTCCAGCCCGTTCCTTCGCCCCTGTTCGGTGTAGCTCATGCGTCGTGTAGTCGGAGGATGCCAGGACGTATCGATGATAATCGATTTCCTCGCATGCTATCTGTTTCCAAACGGCGAGCGGGTCATCGACGAATGGGTCGCAACGGGCATCTCGTTGGGCGGCAACCTTACTTGGCGATTACTACAAGTCGGTAAGCTGCTTGCATGCTGTACCCTCCAGAACTCACTAATTATCTCCTTCTACCTGCCTACGCCATGTAGAGCCCCGGATCAGAATCGCCATTCCGATCATTGGGCTCCCATTCACCTCTTTTGCGCGCTACCTCGGCGCGCGGGCCGCCTCCCTCGGCCTACCCTTCGCACCTCCCATCTACCCGCCTTCACTCCGGCCGCTGCTGGAGTCTCCGCCGCCGGATGGCTGTTACACCGATAAACGAATCCTGTCGATACACGGACAAGCCGACAAGCTGGTACCGTTCGAGCATGGGCGGGAGGATATACGCCGGGTTTTCGATGAGGGCGGCGCAAAGGGAGAGGTGTGGGTACAAGATAGGGTAGGGCATGTAGTCACTGGCGAGATGATGCGCAAGACGGCAGAGTGGGTCTGGCGCTGGGCGTTGAGCGCCGACCCACCGTCTCAGACATCCCAGTTGTAGTATATGCATTGATAGATCTGACGCGCATCATCGCTCAACCTGCTTTCCTCCGCGCACGGTTCGCAGCCGCCAGCTTCATAGCATCCACGCTCCGCTGCATAGCCGGCACATCCATGTCGAGCCACTCGCCCTGCTCGCTTTGCTCGCCCTCTCCCGCCTTCAACGTCTCCACAAAGGCACGAAGACTGGCAAACACAGCTACCAGATCAGGCAGCTTGTGCATTACTCAGTACGACACAGCTGAACGAGAGACGCGACTCACCGGTGTGCGCTCGAGACCCGAGGTGGACGGCGTGACCCAGAAGTAAGTGTAGCTCGTGACGAGCCCCGCGTCGTCGTCGTGAGGTAACCGGATCTTGCGAGGTGTGTGCCAATCAATCGGCTCATGTACCGTTGAGCGAGATCCCCGCGAAGTCGATGGCAGATTCTTGGGCAGGTCACGGGGTGTAACAGGTAGAGAGGGCTTGACTTCATCGTCGGCTGCAGATTGAGCTGGTGATCCGGCTGCAGATTGAGCTGGCGATCCGCCACTGGTCAAGGCAACTGACGGACGCAACGGCGTCAAGCCGCGTGGTGCCGTCTCCGAGGACGCCGTGAATGGTTCTTCTTCCAGCTTAATATCCGGTGTTGTCCCGGACTCTAGCCGATCCGCTCCCTCGCCCAACGGATCCGCGTGATCGATCTCGCGTTTGGTGTGCGTCCCGGCATTACGTTCTGCTGGGTGGCCAAGGACCGGCTGCGCCGTCTTCTTCGCAACGCTCTCGTATGTGTCCCAGATCTTCTTTCCGACGAAACAGACGACTTTGGGGCGAAGCTCGTTGAGCTTGGCGGTGAGGTCGGGGACGCACAGACGCATCTCGAGAGTCGACAGCTCGGATTGCTAGTTCAGCGCATCAGCCCAGCTGTTTAGGGAAGTCAAGTAGCAGAAGAGCACTGGGCTCACTTCGGAAGTCGGCCGGCCGCATAGGTTTGTCTGTACAGTCAGTTCGCGGACAGGGCAGACATACTAGGCCGTAGTTGAGCTCGTCTGGCAGCAGCGCATCTTCCAGAGGCGAGTATAGGCGAGGTGTCAGGCCTGTGCGCACAGTCAGTATCACTAGGCAGCCCGCGCTCGTCAGTCTCACCAGAGAGATGCAATGCCTTCTGAGACCTTGTCAGCGGACCCAGTCACCTCGGGACTTTCCGACGCTCACCCAGAACTTGTTGGTGGGATGTGCGAAATGGTGTCCCAGAGTCGACGACATCTTGCCTATCGTCATCAGGCCCGCTCGGCGACCACTCAGCTCGAGCACACTGACCAGGACTACGGCGGGGCATCAGTCGCCGAAGTCTCGTATGGCCGGATCGCCTGCTTACTTTATACCACAAAAGACCACTGAAGAGCTCAGCAACGAGTACCAAGTCCGATCAAAAGAGCTCACAATCAAGACCCGTTCTCAGCCGGTCGGGGAGGGGAGGTAGATGCTCGTAGACCTCTGGCCCGGCATACGGCCGGGGTTTCTTTACCGCGCCCTTCTGTCCCTCTTTCGCCAAGAGCGACACCTTCTTCTCCGCGTCAACCTCGACATAGTCTCCATCACCATCAGACATCGGATCGCGTTTACGCTGGGTCCCCTTGCTCCGAACCGGGGTGCGGGCTACCCCGCGCGCAGGTGGAGAGTCTCGCGTGCGGGCTGATCGGATGAGCGCAGGCGCAGACCGTGGAGGTCGTGGAGGTGTGCTGGGCCCAGCTGGCGAGTATGCATACTTCGCTAGGCGCGCTGCGAACGCTGCTGATGCCGGACTGTCTTGCGGGGAGCGAGCCATGTCGACATACTCCTCGCTGATCCTCGCAGTCGTCGATCAGTCGTCTACGCTCCGAGGTGCAGAGGTTGGTAGTAGTACCGACTTGCCGAGATTCTTCCGGTCGCACGGACCGTTGCGAGTGGCGCCCGGCGGAGTGGCGACTCGTTCATTCTCCACTGTGATCCGCAAGCCATCGCCCGATACGACCAGCTCGGTCCGACCAGACCGCTCCGACACATACACTGGTCTTCCAGCTCGCAAGTGCAGCCAGGGAATGACTTACTGCCAATGACCTCAATGAAATCCGGCTGTGCTGGGGATGGCGCGTCTGAGCCGATCGTCGTTAGCGTTGAGCGAGGTGATGAAAGGGGGGTCACCAGTGGGGCTGCGTTCGAATGTGTCATATCCCTCACCTCCTTGGTGCTGGCCGTTTAGAGACAATGACGGTCGATAGCTTCGGAATATTGCGGATGCGGGTTTTGACATCGGCGGTCTATAAGTCCCCTCATCCGCAGCTTCCAGTAACCACCGACCCCAGCCACTCCTCCAACAACGACTACCACAACAAACCACACCACTCGGACACCACTCGGACTACGTGTCAACTGGGAAAATCCATGGCACGCGAGATGTCTCCCCTGCATATCTCTACCTCTGTGGTCGGCGACTTTGACAGAAACTTTGGCGTCACGAGGCCACCGATCATATCCTTGCCAGACGAAAACGAGAGTGATTTCGAGCCAGGCGATCCTTGCCACGGGCAAGACGTACACTCCAATTGGAGCCTCTTTCAGAGAACCGAGGCAGACGTGATGACTCTCAATCTCGATCTCGGGGGTTTGAAGCTGAATAGCACTTTGACATGCTCTGAAACGGATGGAGGACAAGATGATGGCGCTCTTGATATACCCTGCGCGAGGACAGGCTGGAAGCCTTCTTTCCCCAACTCCTATGGACAGCGACAGAGCCTCTTCGACTCCCACCTCCAAGGTCCAAGTGTGGACCGGGCCCCGACAGAAAGCTTGTACGGCAGGTCAAATGACTGCTCGGTCCCGAGTCAAGCCCACAGAGGTCCATGTGGTGCATACGAAGCGTTGCCGGATGGTCTATCAGTCGACAGGGGTAGCGCTGCTGCTTATCCCACGCCTCCTAGCTCCCACTTCAACTGGTACACTACTCATACGAGACGCACCCAGTCTAGCATGTTTTACACTACCCACCCGAGCCAATCCCGTGATGGACACATCCTTGATTCGGAGTTGGCCACTCTCCACAGTCTTTCGACAATGTTCGGATCTTCAGCTACCGACAACTCTACGTTGGATCCCACCACGGCTGGGAGGAAGCGCCGTCATGGACATTCAGATCCTAGCAATCTCCTGGGCGACAGTACAACGGCGACACCGTGCAATTCCGATGAGCATGTGCCCATGCGTCCCATGAAGCGGCCCCGGATCTTTTGGTAACAATGAAGTGCGTGAGAGTTCTGCGTGGTATTACTACTTCCTGTTCGTGCGTAGTCCATAAGTGTTTTATGTAGACATATGCATGCTTGTTGTTTAGACTTGACGCGGGAGGAACCTTGGGAGGTGCACGTAGGATCCAGTTTGCGGCCCGACCATATAAATTTTCCACTTTGCTTTACCTGTCCCTAGCTGGCGACGTGGGCCTCTGGAGTCAGTTGGCCCTGCTCTGACTGCGCCTTCCCCCCCAACCGATGTGGACAGCGTGAGAGTTGCTACAATTACAGATAACGATCTCAGTGAAGATCAGCAATTTCAGAGGCGATACTGAACAAGGGATGTGGACCAATGCGATACAGCATGTAGGTGGCTGTACATGCTTACCAGTGGTGAAGGGAGGTGTCACCTTTCACATGCTTCGCCATGCTCTCCAACTTCACCCTGTTTCAGACTCGCCAAATTGTGGGCTATGACGCTTATGCACCGTTAGGGCTTCCAGCAGGACGCGATGCAGTGTCGAAGGCCGATAACCAGAGAAGTCACGCTGTACAGGAATGGCCTCCAAGGCTGGCCCTCGCTACGCTGTTTCTGAGACGCTGAAGCTGTGTAGGACGCTGAAGCTGTGCGCCCAACGAAGCCTCGATAGTATCCTGTGCAGGCGTCGGTCAGGGATCTACCAGCTCAGAGGGATATAAAGGCGTGATTGAGTATCCTCGAGTTCTCTCATACTCTTCGTCCTTGAGTCCTTCGTCCCTCGACTTCACTGAGAATGAGCCCTGCAAGCACGACTGCCAGCGAGAGCCACACCACTTGGAATGAGGGTACCGAGGTGACATCCAGTCAGGATCCTTCTAACCGTGATTACGATACGACCGCCACAGAAGTCGCGCCGGCCGAGGATCTGTCTGTTGCCGCTGGCCAGACCGTCAGCGAGCCAGGCAGGACTAGCCACACACGCGTTCCCACCAACAGCCTGGGACTGTCCACTGCCTCTCCGTCAACAGCAAGCCGTGGCTCCCCATCGCTTTCCCCCCCAGCTCTGGCGGCACCGCCCGCTGGCCAGACCAGGTGGCCTCCCGCTCCCGGACCCGAGCCGAACCCGTTCGGAAGCCAAGAGCCAATGTCCAGGTGGTCCCCGGACTCGTCGCAGGAGGGCGCTCAAAGCCGGCCAGGGGCATCATCTTCGTTCAGTTCGGAGGACGGCAGAGTGTACAGTGGTGGTCGCAATGCCAATTCTGCCCTGAGTTCGTTGTCCGGCCTGAGCGTGGAAGGCATGCACACGCTTCCCTTGAGGCGCCCACCCCAGTTGGTTACGCAAGCAAGCGCGCCCCAGTTGCGCGCTGGCAGGGCTGGACAGAAGCGTCCTGCAGGAAGCGGATTCATGTCGAGAGGGCTTGACGAGCTCCCAGAGGAGGAGAGCGACGACGACGACGATGCACAAGGAGAGAGGGGCGAGCACTAGTATGTATATAGTTACAATCGTGAGAGTGGAAGGCGCAGCTTAGTAACATCGTTTTTGCTTGTCAATATTATGAGAGATTTCCGAGGCGAGATTCGAAGACATTCTGTCCGGATGATTCCTACGTTCCGAACATACAAAGTAGAATGATTCCCATTGAGAGTAACGCCATCGATGCACCGGGGCGATGAAACGACAGAAAGACAAAGGCAACCCTCGCAGCTTTCATGGCTGTTCCCTGTACAGAGAAAAATCAGCAACAGAGTCCGGCCGCCGCTGGAAGGCCACATCGGGGTGGCGATGTGAAGACAACCCCTATCCCGAGCCCTCGCTGGTCAAATAGCCCGAGCCAGTCTCTTGATTCCTGTCTCTGCCCTCCTCACCAATGTCTGTGACTGGGTACCCTGAGACTGTTGACGACGAGTACCCTGACACTCCTCCCACGGAGGCCAGCACAGGTCCGTCCGAGGACAAGGCAGGTCCTTCGCGAAATGCTACCCGGTCCAAAACCGAGGCGCCAACCCGTGCGTCAGCCTCTGATAGCGCACACGAAGCCCCTGCGACCAGCGACAGCGGTAGTGAGGTATCTGACGCCGATTCTTCTGGCGACTTTCTGACTACTGGAGACGAAACCTACCGGAACTCGAGCCACCAGTCACTCGCTCCAGTGCGGCTGACAGAATTGCCGCCTGGCAGAAGTACAGGCCGCCCACTTGGAAGACGGTCTCTTGAAACACGGCCCTCCTGGCCGCGCAAGCACTCTGCTAGCGGGACCCAGCTGGCCGATTATATGAATGCCCAACGGTCACGGCCATCTTCCGTCCCAAGACAGCCAGTAGGTCCGACTCCGAAGCTTTCCAGCAATTCAGAACGCGAGGAAGGGTCTCGCGTCCATACCCCAAGACGTCACGCTGGTCCCAAGTTCAGCCTTTCTAGCGACTCGGAAGACGATGGTCCTTCCCCCAGCAGCCTCGATCTCCCGACGATTTACCTTTCGCTGGACGAGGATGTGGAGTGACAGGAGGGCCGACGGATGCCAACGACTGACTGCGCAGGCTAGTGGCGAAGATCAAAGTCGCGTTGCTCTAGGCTCATCTGAACGGAGTATCGTGCATGTATGTGTCATTCGTTGGCTTGAGGGCGTGTGGCTCTTTTGTTAGTGCGCAGCATCACTGCTGCCGCACCTCGGCACATTCTTGAGGTCCGTCATGGAGATGAGCGAAACGTGCGTGCGTGCGTGCGCGCGCTCTGCTGCTGTTTCTCCCACTCCACAGCTGCACCTTGTCGATCTCGAATGGGCTGGACCACGCACTGATCGAGCCAGCCGTCGTTAGAAGACGCTGCGATCTTCTAGCGTCGAAAATCCTGCAAGTGAAGACGCGCGATCAAGGGAGGTCGTCTTCTCGTCACGGAGAAATTCTCAGGCTACGAAAGCATTGCCAATCACTACTTTACCCCTTTCAGGCCCCACCTTTCACACCTACGAGTGAGCTCACTCGAACGCGGTGCCACTGAGAAGCACTGCTCACTGGAGAGCGCGATATATAGTGCCCACCACAGGCGCAATTCATCGTGCCAATCCAGTTCATTCGTCTTCGTACCACAATGAACACACTACCTTCCACCACTGGGGACCCAGCCCACCCGGGACACTATGTCCCGCTTTATTGGGGAATACCCCCACATCTGACTGGCCTCTCGCAATATGGCGAGAGCGGCTCTGGGGAAACATCGCGACGAAGCGTAACGCAGAGCAACGGGGGAGAAGACACAAACAAGCTGAGCGAGGCTTTGAGCGCAATGAGTCTAACGAGCCGGTCTACTGCGGAGAGGAGAACCACTCACGGCTCTGAGCCTCCTGACAATCGGTCGGACATGGAAGTCGATGGTCTCGCCTCCATCAGCACATCTGACAAGCCGCTAGCTGTCCGTAAAGGCGGGAGCAGCCAAAGCTCTCGAGCCAACCCACCTCAGTCCGCCTCTGCTGACAGCGGTGTCCATGGAGGCCAGTGGCACGACAGTAGCGATCCCAGGTAGCGCTCCCACTTTGTCGACGAGGTTGTGTTAATAGACTATTCGCCACCGTGCATATGTCGTTACATACTGTCCATGCATACTTGCGTCGTACCAGGGAGACTCTCGTGATCCACAGCAAGGTTCAGTATACTTCTTACCACTTAGAGCTGAGTTCGGCCCGTCCCTCATGTGCAGTATGCACGCTACTTGCTTGGTCTGTAGATCTAAGATGTATGCAGTGGCCTTCGTCTGTTCGTTCTAGACCAGTTTTCTGTAGGATTCTGCTCCCTCCTGCATCCTTTTTCCTGTAGGTAGAGCGGGGTTTGGCTCATGTTTCACCGTGCATGGAGCATTCATGACTCTCTGCCGTCTTCCAAACCCAGTGCTTTCGAATTCTGTGCGGATCGGTCCTCTTGCCTGAGATTTTTGACATCTTATTGAACAAATGGCAGGATGTCATTCGGGTCCGACAACCAAGCAATGGAGATCGATCACGGTGAGACGATCGAGTACTCAGTTGACGAAGGCTTCGACGAGGTGGAGACTGCAACGGGCACTATGGGTGCCGACTCCGATGACGAGATGGCATCGCAGGTTGAGGACGATCGCGCAGATCCGGCTGGACACCTGGAGCGCTTCCGAAGCCAAGGACTCTGGGAAATGGAAGTGTCGGCGGATGACGCTCTTGGGAAACTACCACCTCCTCCGATGAGCGAGCTCATGATCGAGCCCGGGGATACCTCTGGCAAGTGGCCGGACCGTTCTTGGCAACGCCCACAAAGTTTATCCAGGCGGACGACAACAGTGCCGACCTCTCCGCTCTCTCAAGCGGTGACTTTGCCACCGAGCGCCTTCTGCAGTCTCCTTGCGAGTGGGGTACCGATGGACGTCGAGAGCTCAGGATCACGACAATTTCTTTCTCCTTTCGCGCAGCAGGAACAACGGAGCAGACCAGGCAGGCCGCCCTCTTCGTCACCCTCCCTACCGTCACGAAGAATGACGACCCCTTTGCAGGATTCATTGACTGTGTGTAGCAAGCGTGCACGAGACAGTGAATGCGAGACTGGGGTCGAGTCGTATCGCAGCAAGAGGCGGAAGAGCGTGGCTCCGAATAGCGAGACCCGCCGCGCCGAGATACAAACGCTGTTGCGAGACACGGAGATGGACGTGAGGTAGCATAAACCATCTGTTCAGAACCACGCCTGAAACGTCCTTCATACCCTCCTGTCTTCTCTTTGTTGCTGATGGACATTGCTCGCACATGACGCTCTGGGCTTCGCATGGCATGCTTGGGACCTGTTACATGCTGATCACAGGGTAAGGAGCGCGAAGCCGACCGGGTGTAGCCCGGGTCCTCCTCAGTCCAGAGCAGTCCAGGGATTCTCTCAAATACGGGAAGGCGTAGCCTGCCTCGAAGCCGCTCTCTTGCTTCTTCGCCGTGAACCGTAGCCGGAACCCATACCTGCGGCCTTTGCTCTCCTTCTCCGGGGGCCCTTTGTCCCGTTATTGGTCGTGCTGGGGTGCGGAATTCCCTGAGGATGAAAGCAGCTGGAACGGAGCTGGAAGCCTCGGATACGCGCCCAACAGGGGTTCTAGATCACCACATTGTCCGGCTCGGAGCCGGTAAGCGCCTAGCCGGGATACCAACCCTGCCCAGAGGACAGGGTGCGCTCGAGGTCGAGCCACTTGCGGGGACTCGAGGGGATTCGGAAGCTCAAAAGGCATACAAAGCAACGCTACCGAGGCAGAGTGTGCTCTGAAGAGTATCGCTTCGCCGCACCTATAAATAGCGGACAGCCCCGTATATCCAGCACATCCCAATACATTTCGTCACTTGACCTCACACCGACGTCCCACAAACACAAAAAGTTGGCAACACAACCGCTCACACACGATGAGACCAGCACGGAACCCACGTCGACGAAACACCACGAGTGTTGCACCAGGATTCGGCGGGCAGCCATCCATGAGTCCAGCAGCCCTCGACCACACCGCCGCCAGGGGCAGCATCGCAGACGTCTCCCGTGCGAGCTACCGAGACAGTTTCAATCGGGCACATTATGATAAGGGTCCTGGAGGGAGTACGTCCCGAACGACCGACCGACAGGACGCCGAGGGTTTCGTCGCTGCTTCGGGCATACGGCCGGATAGGACCGCGACTCAGAGTCAACGGGGGCGCCGAAACACGGTCTCTGACCTCTATTATGACACCAGAAGGCAGGACTGGGTGACACACATCCCGAGCCGAGCGACAACAGGCGACACCACCCGGACTGCGCTCTCTCACCCCCACGCCGGGAGCAGTCAGAAACTGACTGCGACAGCCGAGGAGGACTTTGGGGACAGTGACGTCTCTGTGTCTCCCGGGCATGGAGCGAGGCATGGAGCGAGACAGAATACCCGAACCCTTATTACCAGTCCCTTTCGTCACAATAGCAACTCCTTCTGGACAGACGAAGAACTCGCCAGCGGTCCCTCGGCAGAGACGATGCATTCCAACATGTCCCCCACACACAGTCGGGGAACCTCGGTCCAGGGGTATGGCACCCGAGTGGCTTCCACCCAGCCCGTACCACTGGCCCGAACCCATCACCATGTCGGTTCTCCGTTCCATGCCAACTCGAGCGGTGGGTCAAGTGACGCCGCGAAGTACCGCAGACACTCCAACTCGCAATCGAAGTCTCCTGGCTCGGGAGGGCACAGCCCTAGTGTGCGTGTTTGGTAACAGAGAGGCCCATAGAGGTCGATTTCATATGACTCGCGGCCATTCTCTCTTTTCAGTATCTTCTGCTGTGAATCAATTGATCTTTATGCATGTTGGTGATGTGGGTGGCAATGTCGCATCCCACCTGACCAAGCGCACGGACCACCTCCCTCTTTACAGTCACTCTTCGTTGCACTTCACTCCACTCCATCCTCCCTACCGACTCCGACTCTGCTGCAGCTCTTTTCGGTTAACTAAGCACCATCCGAGTATGCTAGACAACAAGACTCCGACGATGTTGGGTATGAAAGGTTAGCTGGACGCGGAGAGCTCCCAGAGTGGCGACTCAAAGGATGCCACCACCGTGTATCGATTTGTCGAGATTGAAATCGAGATCCGGCATCTGAACCGTACGTAGCAGAAGGAGAACGGCCATCTCGGGCCGTCCCCTACTCCGCAGCCAAAGGCCGTGAGCGAAGGAGAGGTGTGATTCAGCGCCGTGCGGTGCAGTGTATTCCCAGCACTCTGACAAACGACCTCGTCGGTCTAGTTCCTCCGTCTTCTAGCTAGCCGGGGATTCTTGAAAGCCCCGAGAGCTTGAATTCCCGAGGGCTTGAATTAGTCCAGTTGCAGCCATATTTTCCACATCATCACGCACCGTGATTAGTCTGGATCTCTCATACCATCTCACACCGCCGCGTTTCATCTCGCCCCGCGATCCGTCTCTGCCCGTCATCCACCTGGCAACGCCACTCACTCTCCTCGAACCGCCCATTCTCATCCCACACCGGCATTTCAATACCTCACCCCTCATACTGTCCGCCTTCCATTCCACGACCAGCGCTTCACCCTAACCTCAGTGGTAACTTAGCACGTCCATGAGTCGTGGGCCCTCTCGTTCTCACTCGTTGCAAAGCATGTGGTCGGCCCATTCGTCCTTCCGAGACTCTTCGGATGAAACACAAGGCTACTTGCCAGGCGATACACGGGACGATAATCCAACCGCAACAGACGAGGACAAACATGAGACGGAAGGACAACCACAAGAAGCGGCAGAAGAACACAAAACTGAAGCGACAGAAGAACAGCAAACAGAAGCGACAGAATCAGAACAACAAGACGCCGGAAGTCGTGTCCAAGGACTCACCCCCGTTCAAGCGAGGAAACGGGCGCGCGACGTCCTAGACGGCCTCTACGTCCCGCCGAGGGATGCCGAGCTGCAAACCCTCGGACGGTCTTTCACAGGCACCGACCTGGACAGTCTTAACGCGTTTTTCAGCTGCTCGAGCTGCACTTCCAAGCGGGCGGCGCACGGGGGCCAAGAGGCGCACAATAAAGGCGCCGAAGGCAAAGACGAAAACAACAACGACGATGACCACGATAATGGAGAGGGTGGCGAAAACGACAAAGAAGATGACAGCGATAATGGAGGTGGTGGCGCGGACGCAGTCGAAGACCAAGACCCAGAGAGCGACTGGGAGGCGAGGCGGCCGGAAAGCCCTGGCGACTTGGCCGCTGAGCCCGTCGGACCGCTGTACGTCGTGCCGGCAGAGGAGGGAACCCGAGAGCAACGAGAGCAAGGAGGCGGCCACGATGCGGACGCCAGCGACGTCGACAGCGGGGGCTGGTACGCCGGTGAAGACGGGGACACCGGTGAAGACGGTCCAGTCGTCACCTCCGACGGTGTTGCGTTATCTCCCGCACAAGCAGACGAGGTGAGGCGGTGGATGAATGCATTGCCGGTGGAGGTAGGTACCCACAGTGCCTCGGCGCCAGAACACCCAGAGTCAGAACACGACTTGTCAGCACACTCAGAGTCACAACACGGCTCGTCAGAACACTCAGAATCACGACACGACTCACCGAAACACTAGGGAGTCACCACACTACTCGAGTGACGCATCACTCAGTCACCGCCCGACTCGTCATGACACTTGACGTCAGAACACGACTCGTCAGGACCACGCTAACGCCAGAACACCAGTCATATCCGCCAGGCGCAGCGCCAGTACCATGACCATGACACCCCCTGATGCAGTATCCCCGTGGCAATTGCAACGATGAACCAAAATCCCATTCTCACGCTGCACTAGATACAAGCTACAAAGATGGACAATACAAAACGCCCCGGACCCCCACGAAAAGCCAGTGAAAAATCCAGTCTTCACGATCCCCGGCGGCCCATTCCCCCCACGCTGCGTTGTAACAAAGTACACTCCACTCTCTCGTCCGCCTCCTTGTGGCGAGAGACGCCATCCCAACCATACAACCCTCCTCCCTCCATCTCCCACATTCGTCGTCTTTGTAAACTCGCGCCATCTATCTATCTCTGAATACAGCTCGTCACTCCCGCTATCGCCAAGGCACTCTTCGCGTAATCGCCCTCAGCTATCGCTGGAACGCAAACTGGCTGTACGAAGCCTGCGTCGACCCCACCGGCATCGCGCTCGTTAGTGTCGGAAACCCGTAATTCGGCATCGTGCGTGGCGGCTGTGCTTGACCCGGATACAGACCCTGCTGAGTCGGCGTCGGATCGCCTTCTTGTCTGAACCCCAGAGACTGCGGTGGCATAGTCATGTGCATCGCAGCCGACGGCCGCCGAGCGGCACCACCCGCACCCGCACCAGGGACGTACGAATGCGACGACGAGGAGCCGGGTCGCGAAGCAACGTCGTTCCACGAGTAGGCAGTGTAGGTCGTCGATGCTATCGAGGCGCGATGGGATGGTGCGTCAGACATGGAGAGCGTAGAGTCGCGTCGGTCGAAATCAGACTCGGACGACGAGATTGACGGACGCGATTGCCATGGCGGATACGAGCCGTTCGCAGTGGCCGCAGTCTGCTCGCGCTTCTTCTTGCGCCACGCCTTGCGCATATCCTTGAACTCTGCTTACAGTCAGCAAAGGACCATCCAGGCTTGTTGAACCACGCTTACCAGCTGGGAGCCGTTTCTCGCCGTGCTTTTGCATCGCCACATGTGCATTGAGATGGTTAAGTGTCCCGTACGCCTTTTCACACCCATTCCATCCACATAAATACAGCCGCTCAATCTCGTCGAACCTCCGCCTCGGTCGTTTCTTAGGCGCAGGGCCGCCAAGTTGCACGAAGGTAAGGCCAGAGCCGGGGGTATTGCTGCTCCCGGACGACGTGGGACGATCCTCGGTCGAAGCATAAGACGCTCGGACAGTCCTGTTGTCGCTCAGAGAGTAGGCTCGGTTGCCCGGGAAGTTGTTCCGAGGCTGGTGAATATCCCCCAACGACCGAGTATCGCGGAAAGGCATCAGTGTGGCCGGAGTGATCGCAGGTGGCATTTTGTCATCGCGTTGGCTGAATGGCGAGTTGAAGATCGGCTGAGTTGGGATCTGGTTGACCAGTGTGCGAGCGCTTGGCAGAGGCACATTGGCGCCAGGCATGCCGTTGTAGCTCGGTAGGCCATCACTGGTTTGCGGCCGCGTGTTGATGTTCACGCGACCGAGTCCTTGCAGCTGCGAGTGCTGGTTGCCCATGGCGGCAAAGTAGTTGAAGTGATTCACGTGTGGTGGGGCCGAGGTCATCGGGAGTGGCTCGGCCGACTGAACCGAGTATGAAGGTTGCGAGGGCACGTTGAAGTTGGAGTCGGAAGCACGGCGGTGAGGCGGGACAAAATGAGGGTCAACCTGGTGCTCAGAGGCCTTCTCGCTCTCCTTGACGGGTATGTCAAACGGGTTGGCAAAGAGCTCGTTGTCCTCGTCGATTGTCTCTGGCCTGTCGGCCGAACCCGGCCGGGAGAATGCGAATGGGCCACGGGACATGGCGCCGCCTGCAGTTGCAGGTCGCCGGGTTTCAGTCGGCGATGGTCGGGCAAAGTCGCGCGAGATTGCTGGCAACGCATCGGCAGAAGAGAACGAGCTTCCTGTCACGGATCCGACGGAGGAGAAGGATGATCCGGAGGAGTAGTATGGCATGTTACCGTATGTTGGAAACCCGCCTGTTGAGGGTGTCACGCCAGCTGACGACGGCATAGAGAAAGAGGGTGTCTTTTGTTGGAGCGACGGCATGGCGGGTGGTCCAAAGGCGAAGTCGGTGGGGGGAGAGTCTTCAGAGCCACTGGTCATCTTGAATGCGAGCGGAGGCGACAGAAAGGGCTCTGTTTCTGTCGAGTAGAGATCGTCGGGTAAAGACCAGGATAGCGCAGAGGTGGGCGTCGCGGGCATGACGAAGAAGTCGAGCGCGTCCGGCGGGTCCGGAGCGGTCGAGGGTGAGGCGAGCCGCGGCGCGATATGCATGCGAGTGGATATGTATATGTCGAGTCGAGAGGGAACAGAGGGACAGTGGTGTCGTCGCGGATGTTGCGAGGTTTCACCCAAGCATAGGAGACGGATTCGGGGCCATATGCGACGCGAGGGGGATGACGGGATGAAGAGGTCGGGGGATGGAGAGTGGAGGGGAGAGACAACGGGTCAGCCTGGTTCAGATTGGAATGTGATGTCCGCAAAGAGCCAGGACGATTGTGAAGCTGCGACGTATTGGGAGCCATGGATCGAGGTATTGTGAGTGATGCGTGGTGTGTTGTGAGACAAGGAGGGATGATTGCGGTCTAGTGGATGCACGGACATAACAAAGATGGGGATGCTCACACGAGGGGATAGGGGACTTGTTGTTGTTGTTGTTGTTGTTGTTTGCTGGGTCTCGCGACGATGGGAAAGGACGGGGCCGTGGATCCGGAAACAAGGGGACCTCTCGACGCGATGGATGAGAGATGATGGTGTCAGATTCGGCAGTCACAGGAGACGAGGGACAAGAGACGAGCGGTGCTCGAGCGGCTCGGTGCTCGAGCGGCAGACTGGGGGCGGTGCGAAATCCGATAGGGATGTTGCGGCCGAGAACCGACTGCGAGATGTCGTGATGCGCGGGATACAGGGGACGACGATGACGCTGGTGCTTGCTGGGAGAGCGAGGCAAGAGGTGAGAAGAAAGAGAAGAGAGAGCGGCCCGACGACGAAGGACGGCGTCGGATTCCTGGTACCCAACAGCGACGAGTGGGCGGGCGGGGGGGGGGGGGAGGGAAAAGAAAGTCTAATGGCGGTGGTTGTCGTCGATCGTTTTAGCTCAATCTGATGGGATCCAGAAAGAGTAACTGCAAAGTGTTTGGACGGGCGACCGTTGATGGAAAAGGGGATTTGGGGAGAGACAGGTGGAGGTTGGGTAACACCTTCTTTTACGTGCTACGCAAGACAGAAGCCCCTTTGCTGCGAGAGACCGGGTGTCGCGCAATGTGATCGTTGGACTCGAGCAGCGTGTCGGCAGAGGGGACGAGAGAGTGGTTTGAATGCGCGCTACGGCAGCGTACCAGACTAGAAGAATGGAAATGAGAGACGGCTGGGGGGACACGAGAGATACGAGGCTGGCGGGGGCAACGACCAGAGAAGGGGGGGGGGGGGGAAGACGGGAAATAAAGTGGGCAGCGGGGGGTCCTGCAGGGGAAAGGGGGGGGGGGGCCAATGGGTACCGGCGCCCGGAGGGAGGGCGCCCAAGGCCACGACTTGCAGCGTGTCGACCTTGTTTACTAGCGCCGTTTAAACATCAATCTTCCCAATCCAGACCCTGAGATATCATCTCGTCATGTCGGACATGACGCCGCTTGTTCCCCGGGCGACCACGCCCCTCCCTTTCCCCCCCTCTTGGCCTGCTGCCCGTGCGCGTGCTCACTGTGGAACCGCCCCTTAACTGCTCCTCCCCTTTACTCGATCACGCCTTACTGAAAACCTGCTTGCCTCCCTTGCCGATTGCCGCAGCACGACACTTCGGCAGCATAATATTTGACTTTTGGCTCAAGCGGACAGCGCCGGGTGGCGACCGTGCACCTGCCATGGGTTCCTTTGGGGTAACTTGTGCCCCCAGCGTTTAGACCAGGTCCCGACAGTGCCGCGCTACTGAAATCCGCACTTCAAAGGCGTCCGTGTGTTTGTGCATGTGCCTTTGGACCCGTCTGCACTCTGTACTCTGTGTTCTATCTACGCTCAGCTGCGTCTGCGTTCTCTGACTGGGATACATCACGACGATGAGGTGATCGGAGTATCGCCTGTCCCCTGAACATATCTGTATTCCATCGGGTCGTTCGTACTCGTTCTCGTTCTCGCACACCCGCCGCGGGAGCAAGAAAGGACGTCGCACATGGCGATCGAGACCGTCCTCTGTACCCGTCGCGGCCGAGACGAGCCGAGACGGGCCGGGCAGAGGCGCTGCTAGGAACGGCGAGGCTCCGCGACGGGAGGCCCATCCTTCCTCTGGGGCACATCCCTCCGCCGGGGCGGCGGGCCGGCGGGCGGGCGTCTTTTGATGTTTTATGCTTCCCTTAGCACGAGGCTGAAACGCTGGTGCTTCGGTGCGTTGCCGATCTGTGTCGACGCAGTGCGGAGATGTGGCTGGCAATTCTCGATGGGCGGGATGTTTATGTGCAGCTATCTAGGCAACAGACCTGTGCTGCGTCAACGTGTCAGCGATGTCACGGGTTAGGACACGCAAGTTCTCTGACATGTGTTTCTGACGTGTGCCCGGTTGCTGACATGTGTCGTGTTTCTGTTTCTGACGTGTGTCGGGGGTTTCTGAATGTGTCCAGTCTCTGACATCTCTGTCATGTGTTTGATGTTGTGTTTGATGTGTATGACGTGTATGCATGTATGACGCGTGGCATGACATGTGGATGTCCCGACCCTCAAGCGTCCGCGCAGCTGAGGTCCTTGCGACACGATATGCATCCGAGCCGTAGGCGTATGTATGCGGGTGACGCTGCTGCTGCCATTCTCGCTGATTCTTCCGTCTCATCTGTGGATGGCGCTGCCTGATATGATGCTGATGCTACTTGTCCTTCTCCGACTACGTCTCACTACCTCTCCGTCTCACCGACTATCCAGTCTGACCTCTGCAGGCTCCGACTAGATGCTTACCTCCAGGCTTACCTCCAGGCTGACTGACCTCCAGGCTCACCTCCAGGCTGACTGACCTCCAGGCTCACCTCCAGGCTGACTGACCTCCAGGCTCACCTCCAGCATTCGCCTCCAGGCTCACGGGCTCCAGTAGCCGCCCTCGAAAGCCGCCCTACCAGAACCCGCCGAGCGCCTGCAAATCACTCGCAACAGTGACCGCATCCGTCCCGATCTGGCGCATCATCTCCCTCTGCCTCTGCACAGGCTGCCACGCGAATCGTTCCAAGAGCGGCCCGTCGAGGATGCCTCGCGTGAGTGGCCGAGGGACGAGGTCGTTTTTTACGGCTCTGTGGCGGGTCAGCTCGTAGTCAGCGCAGCCAGCTCTGCTCCCAGCTCAGATCCCAGCTCAGTCTCAGCTCAGCTCAGCTCAGCTCTCAACTCGTGCTCGGGTCTGGGCCTACCGCTTTCCTTCCCATGTCTTCGTATCCAGAGCAGTCCAGAGCAGCAGACCGAGGACAGAGGAATGACAGAGACGCCGGGACCCACCTGAACGCCCGCGGATTGAGCCCAGCCACGTGCTGGGCATTCCGCACAAGCTGGTCCGTGACCAACTGCAGCCGCTTGAACCGCGCCGGTTTGACCGACACGACCGTCGTGATCGCCCCTTCTGCCGTCGCTACTTCCGTCAACACCAGTACATGGGTCAGGAACCCTAGACGGCCCAGCGAGCAGGAGAAGTCCAGCGAGCTTAGAAGGAGTCTGGGAACGGTCGAGGACGGCGAAGAAGGGTCGAGGAGAGTGAAGAAGGTCCAGGACGGTAAAGAAGGTCCAGGACGGTCACTCACCATAGACGATCTGCGACTGCGGCGCCCATTCTTCCTCGGCCGTCTTGCGCCTCGCAATGACGCGTGAACAAGTCACCGGCGCGCCAATGTGGTATTCTGTCTTCAGGACGAGTTTCTCCCCGTTCAGCGATTCGGGGTCTGCCAAGTCAGCCGTCTGTTTTCCGTCTCGGTCAGAGTCTCGAGTCGCGACAATCCACGGCTCCTACGACCCCCTCGGCGGGGATTCGGTAGCACCGTCCCTGAAGTTCATGTCGCACACTCGGCCCCAGCGGAGTCTATTTCTCCACACTCGACCCCAGCGGAGTCTACTCCTCCACACTCGTCCGCTCCGAAATCGAGTTCTCGCTCATCCCATGGTACAGTGTCCCCCTCTGCTCCTGTATAATGCAACTCACCGGCAGGATCAAAGTCCAGCATCCGCATCTCGCCCTCGCGGTCATTCGTGATAAACGTCACCTGCCCTTCTTGCGCCAGGAAATCCCCACTCATCAGCGACACCGCCTGGAGGTCTTTCGAGATGGTCGTGAATTTGTATGGGTGCTCCTAAACCGCGAACAGCAGGCATCAGCTACCGCAGGCACTACCAATGAAACCAAGCACAGGAAGAAAAAATGACTGGTGCCTGGCTGAGGGTGGAGATGAAGATGACGGAGGGGGCACGAGAGAAGAGGACGAAGAGGACGAAGGAGCAGAACTCACCTGGAGAGTAACGAGCCACACGCTCTTCTGCAGATCCGACACGAGGATCAAGTTCTTCAACACCCGGATGCTCGTGACGTATAGATTGATGTCGAGGAACGCGAGGCCCATGAGCCGCTCGTCAAAGTCCAGGCCTTTGACTAGCATCTGTCGCGCACATGAGCATACATCCTCCGAGCTCTTAGCAGCAAGGCGCTGTGTGAGAGAGAACTAGTCTCGTGACAGAGAGACCCTCTGAGAGCTCATGCTTCTCATCCCGACGTGATGCACCAGACTCAATGCAAGGGCACACTGAGAGGTACGGCCACGCTGAGAGGAACGCAACGCACCTTCGGTCCATTTGAATGCAAGAGATAGCCATTGATGTGGCTCAGCGCCGAGACGGGATTCCGTGCAGGGTCTTTGCACCGCATGCGCAACTTCCACCCCGAGCCGGGCTGGCCCGGGTCCGGTACAGTCTCCAGCACCTCGAACACATACACCTGCCATCAGCTTGACTCAAGCCAGTCGGGCAAGTGCGCTCGGCGATCAAGGGACGAGAAGATGACAGCAGAGGGAGCCCAATGAGAGAGGGGAACAAGGGAGGGGTTCGAGGAAGGACGGGCAAGAACTCACATTGCCTCGCGTCGCTCGGTCTTCTGCAAAGTCGAACCCAGTCCCAACGGCAATAAAGTCCCGGTACCCGCTGGCCTGCGATGGCGATTCCAGCGTCACACTCTCCATGCATAACACTTGCTCGTTCTGGTCAAAGTCGTATCTGAAGTCATCAGCATCTCCAGTAGGAGTAGAATCGGCTGCAGAGCCGGGACCAGCACCGGCACGTGCGGAATGCGGAGCGAGTCCAGAAACTCACCCGTCAATGACACGCCACGGCTCTGAGCCTTGCGAGAACAACTCCAACGACGACCGCTCGTTCGTCGGCGGAATCAGGTTGTCCCCTATTTTAGGTCAGTTTGTTTCCCGACTGTGCTGCCTATCCCGCACGTTGACAACACGAAGACGACACATGTAGATTAAGAAGCGGGAAGAATGAGAAGGGGGGCAGACCACAAGACCGAGAGGCCAGATGGAACGAGAGGCGAGACACCAGACTCACCTTGTGGGCCGAGCTGGATTTCTCCCTCCTCGTCATAGGCCTGGAAAGGCACTGTGATTGCGCTCGCGCCGACATAGTGGCCGGACGGCGGATCAAAGGCGAGATTCGTGTATACCCTTGGCATGACGTATCGATCGCACGGCATGTCAAACTCCGTATTGAGCGTGGGCGGTAGGTAACAGATGAACGAGCCCTGTTTCGCAAGAACATTAGTGCAAGTTCACTTGCGATCGGAGACCCGAAACCCAAGACCCAAGACCCGAGACCCGAGACCCCAGGCCCAAGACTCCAGATGCAGACCCGAGCAGCGTGCGGGGACGACACACTCACATCTTCGATGCGAACAAAGTACTCGCCCGTCCCACCTAGATGCGTGGTCCGGCCAAACGCCATGGCAGCTTGCTTCAGCCCAAACGCCTTGATACCATGCGCATCGCTCGCGACGATCCAGTGCGGTTTCTCGCCGGTGACAAAGGCGCCAGTCAGGCCCTCGACATTGGCAAACGGGACGACGTTGTATTGCAGACGCGTGTTGGAGGCGATAGGAAGCAACTGCGTGTGGACTTTGCGGAACCGCACGGCGAGTGAGCGGCGCGTGTGCGCAGACGTGTCTAGTGTGAAGCGGGCAAGCGCTTCGTAGATGTTCAACCTGCCTGACGCGTGTAGGACCTGCTGGGTTTAGCAATGTGTGTTGTGTGGTGTGTGGCGTGGTGGATGGTATGAGGTATTATGTTTGTGATGTGTGATGTGTGGCTTGGGGCTTGTGGCGTGTGATTCAATATCAAGACTTACGAGAAGGTGGGGTCGTGGTGTCCGTGCACCGATGGGCAGGAAATGCATCTGTTTGATCGGGTCCACCTCTTCGTCCACTTCAGGCATGACTCCATCTTCGAGATCATCAGTCAAACTCGGTTGAGACGAGGCAAGCCCATCGCTCTGCAGAACCAGTGACAGATCGGGCAAGGAGCGGATCTAGTGTAAGCCTCATACCCAGGCTGGAACGCACCTCGAGGACTCCAGCTTGGGTCAGCAGAGCGAGCCATTGTGTGCCTTTTGCAGTATGGATCACGCTCTCCGCGCCCGGCACGTCGGTCGAGATGGCCGGTTTCTCCTCCTGCAGCCTCTTGATCTGCTGCACGGTCAATTGCGTCCTCGACTGCTGTTGTCCAGCTTTGAACGTAGTCGACATTGCTGACCGCGACTCGGCGCCGACACCGTCACCCGCCTGCGTCGGGTCTCGCGCCTCAAATGTCCGATACACCCCCGTCTCGTCAGTGAAGACTTGCACGGCTTGGCACCGCGGTTCTGCAGGGATAAGCTGCGTAGTCACCGTTCGAGCCACGGAATCGCCAACAAACAGCGTGACGGTGTTGTCGGCGCGGCGGATGACGATGTACGGATCTGATATACTGGCGCTGACTATGGGCACGTCTGCCGCCGGGCACACGGTGTGCTGCAACTTGCCGTCTAAACGTCAGCGTTACCGACCTACCTCGACTCACCCTGATCGAGTAGCACTACTTCAGTTGGAGAAACATGCGCAATGCTCGTCCGTTGGAAGAAAACCCCAGCAGCGAGGGTGACCGAGCCTATCCGTCCAATCTGCTCTGGCGTAGCCTTTGTCGAGAGCGCAAATATCTGGACCCATCAGACTGCATCTTTACGTTTACCACTTACTCTTGTCTGGCCGTTCTCCGAGCTGAGCAAAATGCTCGTCCGGTCCTCCTCCTTGATGCCCTTGAATCTCTGTCCCCCTGGACGCTGCACCGGTAAGAACCACACTGCGTCCGCATGGGATAGCTCGTTGAACCGCCGACGTTTCGTGATTGGGATTCCTCGGCGAAACACATTGAACACGGACCGTTTGCTCCCGCCCGAAACAGCGACGAGCTGCGGGTACGTCCGAGCCCCTTGGTCGGTCGACGCGATGCCAAACTCCATATCGAGGATTTTGCCTATTCCAGCGAGGGTATCGTATGGCGACAGATGAATGGTTGCCGGTCCGTAATTCACCATCTTGTGGCCATTGGCATGTCCGTTCGCAGTAGGCGCCGAGATATCGCCGTACAAGTCTGATGTCAGATCATTGGATACGGTGCCTCGCTCACCTTCGTCCCAGTCAACTTCCATATCCTTGTTTTCCTCTGGCTTTTCCTCTAGGACCTCACGTGCCACCTCGACTTTGGCTAGCAGCGAGTCGCCCTCTGCCGATCCCACAAAGACCGCCTTGTCGCCCGCAATCACCACACTCGACGGAGGCGGGACAGCGCTCGACTGCTCGTCGACCTTGATGGACCCCACGGCACGGCCGTCCATCTCGAAACGCACCTGATGGACATCCCCGCCCTGCAGGACGAGCAGCATGTCGCGATCCGTCACGAACACGGCCCGACTGCCTTCGAGCGTGAGTTGCCGGCCCTCGCTCGACCTATCCGCAGGGAGGTTGGTAGTATACGACCACCAGGCATTGACGCCGGCGCCTACGATGCGGCCAGACTGGTCGACATGAACCAGGCCCGTGGCGGTGACCAAGACAACGCCGCCCAGCTCTGCGGGACACGCTACAAGGTACAGGCTGTCGCTTGGTAGCCCGGTGACGCTGGTCAAGAGAGGGAACGACGAGCCAGACGACAAGTCGATAGTTCGGATCTCGATGCAGAATGTGTCGCGTGCTGAACGGTAGCGTCCCGCCCAGGTATGTGTGGGCGAGAAGAGCAGCGCGAGGGTAGGTGAGTGGAAACCGGGCAGGAAGAGGAGGTCTTGCAGATTTTTCAGTGACGACGAGACTTCTGCGAGGGAGAGAACGAAAGACGGCGAGTACGGCACGTCTCTGTTGATGATCAGTTGTGATCGGGCAGAGCTGAGACAAAAGAGAGTGGACTGAGGGTGAATCGATGCCAGTGCTCACCGGGGGAAGGTGTCCTGCTGAGTATCAAAGTCGGTCTGCTCTTGCAGGACTGGCAGGACAGCGAGCGCATCATCGGGAAGAGTCAGGACCGCCAAGCGCGACAGCGGATCACTTCGTAAACGAGGAACATAACTCGAGAGATCGCCCGTTGTCATTTGCGTACACCGTTCGTAAGTGTGCAGCGAGACCGTGGCAGTATCTCCTCTGGACCATTCTAGCAGCGCCATCTGCGTCACCGTTAGCCTTGTGGATTTATTCTCTTGGACGCAGGCCCGTCGCACCTTGGCGTCCTTGAAGGAAACGAGCAGCCGGTCCAGCCCATCAATGCCACTTTCAATCGTCCGCAGACCGGCCAGTCCTGTGACGGTACCATGCAGTGAATGTCTTGCGACGAGGTGCAGTCGGCGAGTCGTCTCAAAGCGTAATGGCGCTCGCTACAGAACCATGACATGAGCCTTCAGCCTTTCCGGTTGCAAGCACAGCACGAATTGCATGCAGAGTAGCAAAGAAGTAAGAATCACCTCGGTCGGCCCCGTATCGAAGAATCCATCCTCCACTTCATCGGGAACTTCACCCTCGCCTTTCAGAGGCCCATCAGAAGACGAATCTGCCAGAGGGACCGATTCCTCGCGGATCTCAAAGACCCGCAGGTCTGTACCCCCCGCGACTACGAGGTTGCCTACGACTCTGATGTCTGGGGAGGAAGGGGGCAGCGGCGGTGGGTAGATAGTGGACGGGGTCAGGTTCGGGAGGTAGAGGGAGTGGTGTATGGCCGAGGAGGGGAGGAGAGTGGAATGAAGAGCGTGCATCGCGACGATGCTCGCCGTAGAATGGACCATTGACTGGATATTTCGCGTTGAAGACAAGTTAGAGACGAGTGTGCCTGGCCAAGGATATGCTCAAATAGGCTCTCAGAGCTTGTGGGAGCCTAACCAGACCCACAAGTGCGCCTATCCAGAAGCCAATCAACGACCGCTGGTATGAAATCGCCTCGTGTTTGAAACGCCGCGGCGATTTGTTTCTGTTACCGACTGGTTCCGCGCTGCCTCGCCCCTTTTGCCTGCGTCGTTTGCGGCTGCTCGGATTCGTCCATCCAAAGAGTCTATAGAATCGCTCCTCCCACCGGGCCCTCTCTTTCCTCCCTTGTCCCTCGCCCTCGTTCTCGCTCGCGATGCTCTCGCAGGCGTTCCCGCGACTGGCTGCACGGGCCACCACTCTCCCCCGCTTGAACCAGGTCAGTGTGCTCTCCGTCTGTCCAGGCGTGGGTGTGGAATCTGACAATTTCCGGCGTGATACAGGTCCGCTTCAACTCTTCCTCTGCACAGGCCCAGTCGTCCTTCCTCGCTTCCCGGACCGCCCTCGCCGCCTCGACTGCCGCGACCGTCGGCCTGACAGCGTGGTACGCCCATCTGTACGGTGTCCCATTCCTACCAGAGGCGTCCGCCAACACCGCTGCCGAGGACGGTCTCCATCCTACTGCATATCCGTGGTCGCACAAGGGACCATTCGAGACGTTTGACCACGCCGCCATCCGCCGAGGATACCAGGGTACGTTGCCGCAATCACAGATCCTCCTCCTGCGAAGAGGCAGCTTCAAGAGAGATGGCGGAGCGTGGAGCTGATGATCGATGCAGTTTACCGGGAAGTGTGCTCAGCATGTCACTCGCTAGACAGAATCGCATGGCGTAACCTGGTCGGTGTGTCGCACACCGTTGACGAGGTCAAGGCGATGGCGGAGGAGATTGAGTACACAGACGGACCCAACGACGAGGGAGAGATGTTCCAACGCCCGTGCGTCCAAAGATCGACGTTTTGAGGTTGCACGGGAGCTGACTGCTTCTTAGAGGGAAGCTCGCAGATTACTTCCCCGCTCCTTATCCCAATGAAGAGGCTGCTCGAGCCGGTAACGGAGGGTTAGTTGCTTCTTCCTCACAGTAGCACCCAAGCTGACTGGCTCGCAGTGGTCTCCCACCTGATCTGTCCTTGATCGTCAAGGCGCGACACGGCGGTGCCGACTACATCTACTCCCTGCTCACCGGCTACGTCGACCCTCCACCTGGTGTGCACGTCGCCGAGGGCATGAACTACAACCCGTACGCCGCCTGTCTACTCGTGCCCGAGCCTTAACTGACAAGATAGATACTTCCCCGGAGGCGCGATTGCCATGGCCCGTGTGTTGTTCGACGGACTGGTCGAGTATGACGACAGTGAGCTGAAATCCCCTCAGCCAAGGGTGGCAAGCTGACGATGCGAAGAAACTCCTGCTACCACATCTCAAATGGCCAAGGACGTCACCATTTTCCTCAACTGGGCCGCCGAGCCCGAGCACGACCAGCGCAAGAAGATGGGTCTGCAAGTGAGCATTTTCCCGACTGATACAGAGCGATGCGCTGATCAGGTTGGCAGGCCACCATCGTTCTCTCTGCATTGTTCGCCATCTCCATTTACGTCAAGAGGTTCAAGTGGGCTCCGATCAAAAACCGCAAAATATTCTACAACCCCCCCAAGGAGGCTCACTGAGTGTGGACGAGCGGGTAGTCTTAGCATGCAAAAGTTGCATAGCGAGCCATGCGCGCGAGTGCGCTGGCGTCTCTCGCCCACAACAGAACCTGTGCAGCTGTCTCGTGCGTCCCGTTGCTACTCGGGGCGGCGACGGTGCCTTTCTTCCTCACGAAGCTGGTCTATGGCGGCCTGTCTAGCTGGGCTACTGTACAAGTATCTGAGAAATCACATCACCGCACCCTCCAGGTGGCGGCCCTTTAGCCAGACTCCGAGCGTTCCCGTCAGACCAAGGGCTAGTATTTGGGATCATCGAGGAAGCAAGGACAACACTGACACAGCACGGCTCCTACGCACAGCTCGGCTGGGAGGTCAGCGCCCGTCTGCCCGCGTCTGTAGCTGCAACCCTCTAACCTACCTAATATGTGATCCAACGAGATGGGACTTACCAAGCCAAGCGCGGATACTCGTACCGGGCTGTCTGGCTGCCGGACCGCGGAAGCAGAGCACCTCGCGCGACTCTGGGAGGAGATCGGGCCCAGGAGGCGGAGAGCACCGTGTGGTGGATTTCGAGTCGAGGCGACTGCCACTGCCGGCACGGTTGCGCTCAGCTCGGTGCAGACTGCGTTGGAGGCGGGAGTACGGGAAGGAAGTCTGTGTGTGATGAAGAACGCGCCGGGGGGGCGGGGGGGGGGGGATGGACGAAGATTACCAGGGGCGATACAGTAGGATGGGCGATGAGATAGCGAGGACTCACGGCTCCGAAGCGGCACTCTGCCCCGAAGCAGGCATGTGCACTGCCATTGGCCGGGTCGAACGTGTCTGCGCCTGAACGCTCAGCGTGCGCCGATACTACAATACTGTACTGCTGCAGTCCGCCTTCGTTCCGCGTGAGTGGGACGGGCGGGGTGACCACGTCCGCAGACAAGACGAGGCAAGACCAGCGGCTCAACCTGGCGAGCCATGCCAGCACGCCATCACACTGCCACTACCTACCCACCTGGTGCTGTGTGCTCTGTCTCTCGCGTGAATTCTCCCTCTGCGCATGACTTGACGTGCCGCCGCTTCCGCTGCCGCTCCTAGTCCCACTCCCACTCCCACTCCCACTCCTAGTCCCACTCCCACTCCCACTCCCACTCCCACTCCCACTCCCAAGCGCACTCCCGTTCCCGCTCCCATTCCCACTCCCACTCCCAAGCGCACTCCCGTTCCCGCTCCCATTCCGACTACCAGGTAATCGAACGTTGAAACCGACGTCGGCGTCGACATCGAACGGGACATGACTCGGATCCGCGCGCGAGTCATAGCGGTACGGCGCGCGCTGGGGCAGAGGCTCGAACGTCATGTCGGTTGGACGGTCCGCTGGATCGGGCACCTGGCCGTGGAAGCGTGATCCCGTAGATACATACGGAGCTGCAGATGCAGATGCACATGCAGAGGTGGAAGTAGAGGTAGAGGTGGAAATGGGGGCAGAGGCGGAAGCGGGGGTAGGTATACTTGCCGGCCTGGTCGGCAGAGTATCCTCACAGGGACACGGCGAGCGTGAGCGTGGAGACGGTGGACTCGAGGAGCCGGAGCCGGAGCCGGAGCCAAGGCCAAGGCCAATGTCCTGGCCGTACGACGGGGGTACCTGCGTGTCCATGCTGCGACGTGTGACCTGCAGTGGGGTTGTCGAGGGCCGTTGCGTTGCTTGTAGACCAAGAGTATCGTGCCCGACCGGTAACGCTGCGTCAGCTGAAACCGCCTGGTGGCCAGGAACGTGTTTCACCCCAACAAACCACTGCGGACGAGTGTGACGTCGTACTTTACCTCGTATTGTAGGAGAATTGTGGCTGTTCGTCAGTCCTCAAGGGGATCAGGTGATGTAATGGTACGTGCATTGCAACGGTGCAGAGAGACAGAACCTTCCAGATCGCCTGGCGACTCGGCTGCCATCCGAAATCCGCAGAGGAAGCTATCTCGGAGCCGCTGAGTGGCAGGTGTCAAAGCGGCAATGGCAGGCGTCAAAGCGGCGATGGCTGCATGCAATTACTATACACTCGCTCTCCACACGACGTATCATCTAGGCCCGTCGCCCCCCCTCGGTCGCTTGAAACCCGGCTGCGGCCGCCACCCGCCCCGGCTCGGCCGCTTCAGCCCAAAGGGCGAAGACGAATCCGGCCGCGCAGATTGCGACGGCGCCGGGTCCGCGCCGTTGACGTCCCGCTGTATCGCCAGCATAGGATCCGACGTCTCCACCTCGTCTTCCGTAAACGTCAGGGCCATGGCGTCGAGGTAGTACTTCAGCCGCCACATCTGCCCAATCTGGACCGACATGAGGTCGAAGCAGATCGCCACTATCGGGTTGGGCCTGGGGGCGTTGGCGTCTCCTTTGCCCGGCGATCCAGGCGATCCAGATCGAGGCGACCTGGAATCGTCGATGGCGAATTTTGGGAATCGGGGATACCGCTGTGAAAAGTGGTTGAGGAGGATATGCTTGGCGCCCATCCTGAACAAGAGAGCAGCGTCAGCTGGCGGACTGGAGCTCGACTTTTGTCGAAATTGGCGCAGCGGCGGGACCTACCTCTTGCCTGCGCCTATGGCCTGCGAAAATGTGCTGTGGCCCTTGGTATCCTGCCAACACCTCCATGCCGTCTTCCAGCGTGGCCTCGTGGATGAGCAATGTCGCATCCTTGCCATATTTCGTCAGCGCATGACACGGTCTCGTGTCGCCCGAGTAACTAGAAACTCGCGTCAGCACCACACACTCCCTGTCGCTCTACTGTCAACTCACACGATCCGCCAGCCAGCGCCGTGGGTCAAAACCAGTCCATGCGCCCGTCCTCTGTGCCACACTTCCGGCACCTGCACACTCTCCAAGCCCAAATCTGCGCAAAGTTGCCTGTAATGCGACATCTGCAGCCTCTCCCTGTCCCTCGTTAGGAGAGTATAATTATCAGCTCGGTTGCGCTCACCTCTGATCCGGTGACAGCTCATAACGTGGCCATCTCTGCTTGCTGACAGGCAGATCCGGCAGCTCGTCGGCGATATCACCTGTTACTCCAGGTCTGCCCTCTGGATGTAGGTCCAGCGTGTTTGTGTTTGGATTGAGCGTCGTGTTATCGATCCATACAAGGTTATTCAGAGCCTCTTGAGGCACATCATGCTGCCATGAAGCGCTTTCCCGAAGCGAAAGGGCGATACCGTATGGCGCAATCAGGTACAGAGGCGTCGATATACCCAGCTGTAACAAAGCGTCAGCATGATCTGATCTCCATCGACCCCAACGCAACCTACTCGAAAGCGTGCTTCCAAGAGTGCTTGGAGACCAAGATGGTGATCGGCATGCATGTGGGAGATGAAAATCAGTCGGAGCTGCCTCAAAGCTTTTGCCGCGCCGTCAGGGCCGAACCGTCGTCGGAGCTGCCCCAACGTGTTCTCGCCGCAGTCGAGCAGGATATTTCCGACACCAGGGATCTGAAGCAAGGTCGCCGACACGTTGCGGTACTTTGACGGCACGGCACTTCCCGTCCCAAGTGTGGTGACAGTTATATCGTCACCTGCTTCAGATGCCGCCGCTTTCCATCTGGGGTCCGCGCGTACTCTCTCTTGCGCGATCTTCATGGCCTGTTCAAAGTCGGGCATCTCGGCTAGCATGTGTTGGGCGGCAGTCTGAATTTCACTGGTCGTGGATGGGAACGCGACGTCTTTCTCGTGATGGGGGCTGACGATGGGTGGCTGGTTCATGGAGATCTCGACGAGATGGCTCTCGGCGAGCAGCCATGACCGCGGAGGAAGAGGGATCTCTTCGGGGCGTTTGGCGAGACAATACAGGAGGGGGAACAGATCGCTATCGAGGAGCCATAGTCGAAGAGACAGCCATGCTGCACCATGGTAGGTGGTACTAGTGCGGAGCTTGTCGATGAATGTTACAAGGTGCTTCTTTCGTGAGCGGCATACTTTTGACTGTGCCGGGCCACTTACTTCTGTAGACTCGCCAAATGCGTTCAACCATGCTCGGTACCGCTCGTCCGCCCAGACATCGCTGGTGACGCGATGTACCACCAGACTGACTGTCTCTGTACGTGACGGCGCGTCGGGGTCAACTCCAGCTTGAAATGGCTGAAACGCAGGCGACGCCAGCAATGCGTCGAGGTTGTGCGTCGAGCAGTTGACGACAATCAGGATCTACGATAGGTCAGTGGACCAGACGGCGTGACTGAGGTTCCGACTTGCCGGTGGTGGTTGTCCAGGCGAGACGACCTCAGACGGATGCACTATCCTCACTCCCCCTTCAGCAGACGGGTCCTTCACCTCGACACTCTCTCCCTTGACGAGTTTGGCCCTCAGCGGCCCACTGGGGATGTTGAGCTGTTCGGCCATCTTGGCGTCGAACCTCCCCGCCCTTGCTGGTCCGTGGCAAATGTAGACCATCTCAGTCTCGGTATCTTCTCTCGTCGGTAGCGGAAAGGGGTCTCTCCTGTTGTACACGTCGTCCCGCAACCTGCCATCCTCCGCTAAAAGCGGCGTCGTAAGATACTCGACATCGCGATCTGCAGATTGCGATTGGAGAATCCCCGACGTCCCTGAACCACTTGCTGCATTGGCACGGTCGTCGGAGACCTCCTCTCTTGATGACGAACCGGATAGCTCTGTCGTGGAGCCATCGAGGGCGTCCGTCGACGCGGTCATATGTGCAATGGGGCGCAGAGCGACGCCTTGAACAGAGAATGGTCGCTCGGGGTAGATGGGGACAGGTTGACCGGTGGGCGTCGATCGGGGGAAGGGGAAACAACGGACATCAACCTCGCCAGACCTTGAGAGTTTGTAAGCTGGGACTGTGTGATAGGACGAGCATCGAGGCAGACGCGCACCTTGTTACTCCGGCAACAGCGTTGCGGAAGGAAGCGACGTGGTTGGGCGTGTCTGGGGGTCCGATGACGTCGATTGCGTCCACACCTTGCGTGGCGGCCGTCAAGATGAGGCCTGACGCAACCCTCAGCAATCCGGCAGATGCGCAGCCCCGAGACTAGGACTAACCAGGCAGCCCGTTCCTTCCACTCGCTCTGCCTCCTGGCAAGAACACGCCCTTGAGCCCCTTGATGGTCAACCGCCGCTGGTCCATCACCCGCTGCATGCCCTCGCCGCACCCGAACAAGAACCGCACATTGTCAAACTGCACCCACAGGGACAGCTCGGAATCGATGCTTGGGTCGGTGAGAACGCGCACTCGCCAATGATGGCTGACCATCCTGTCACTATTGCGAGTCTGCCGCGGTCGACCCGGGCGCCCGATTTGCTGGCGGGGGGGATATACCACTCCCGGGCGAGCCAAGCCCCTAAACGGCCGGAAAGGGCGTGACACGGTGACGGTAAGGCTCGATGCCAGAGGTCTTTGCAGGTGTCGGTCAGTCTCTTTGTGCAGTTTGTCGCTGCTCTGCACTCGACTTTTTGTCAGGTCAGGACGGCAAACCAGCGGAGATTGAGCAAACTCCGTTTGGGAAACTGGGTACAGCACTCGAGTTTGGGTTGGACATGTCTGTCTTGCTTCATATATTCTCCATTTAGGCGAGTCTTTGCTCAAGCAATCCCGCCATGATACAAGCTGACAATGCGTAGAGTCGCTTGATCGTCGCTCTCTACGACGCTCAGGTGCTCGGAGAATCTTAGAGCAGAGTCCGCCCCCCTCTTGTTCAAGACGGGGGTTCGTCCAGTAGTCTTCCGCGGTTCAGTCCGGGTCCTTGTACTCCTTCACAGGGTAGAGGAGGCGAAGGGTGGTCGATACATCTTGCATGATCTCCCGCTTGCCCAACCATGTCTTGCATGCATTCCGATTGTCACCAGCCTCGTGAGGAGTGTCTTGAGCGGCGGTGGATGGCCGGCGTTGCCGAGCGGACTTCGCCGACAACCAGCAGCGTGTGCAGCTTGAAGCGGCACTTGGATATATAAAGATCCTTGTACTCGTTTACCCTTCTTTTCTCTATCCAGCAAGCATGCTACTCAGTGTAGCTTTCGGCCTCTTGGCCAGCTTGCTGCCGCTCGCGACGGCTGAGCAGCCGCGGCTAGACCCAGACCTCCACCGGCAGCTCCTTCTTTCCGGTCGACCACAAGTCGGGCTCTGGCAAGCGTTGCTCAAGCAACAGCAACTCGAGTCGTCCAGCGCGAAATCAGAGTACGCCAACTCGGACGAGCCTTGCCTGTTGCTGACTTGCTTGGCTCATCAGGTTGGCGCAGCACCCCTTTGTCCCGTCCGTAGCTCCAACCTCGATATACAAGGCACACTGCTTCGAGCAGCCAATCTCCCACTTTGACGACAGTATCAACGGCACATTCTGCCAGCGATACTGGTTCGATGCCAGTGCATATAAGCCTGGAGGACCGGTGTTCGTCCTGGACGGTGGGGAGACCAGCGGCGCAGATAGGTCCGTCCGATGTGCTCTAGTTCAGCCGAGGCTCATGGACTTACTGTAGGTTGCCTTTCCTTGAAAAGGGCATACTACAGATTCTGGCGAATGCCACAGATGGTCTGGCGATCGTCCTAGAACACCGGTAAGTACCTGTGTATGCGAGTCGCCCCAGGACGGTTCCACTGATCAGATGATAGATATTATGGCGAGTCTGTGCCCGTCCCAGACTTCTCGACAGACAACCTGCGTTTCCTGAACAATGCGGAAGCGCTCGAAGATTCAGCTTATGTAGGTGCATCACTTATGCAGCTTCTTCATACCTCACACTGTCCTTGCAGTTTATCGAAAACTTCAAACCTCCCACCTCGTTGCTTGACCTCGTCGACGAATCCGCTCTTCACCCCAACAACACCCCTTGGATCTACTACGGCGGCTCGTATGCCGGGGCGCGTGCAGCACACATGCGTACGCAATATTCCCATCTCGTCTGGGGCGCGATCGCTTCCAGTGGTGAGTCACCATCGCCGACTCCCGACGCGGTCCGTTGCCCAGGCCTGAGGTTGACGTGATGGGCAGCCGTGACGCATTCCCAGATTACCATGCCAGAGTACTTTGACCCCATTCGGCAGTATGGCCCGGAAGACTGCATGTCGACTCTTCAGTCGACCGTCTCGACCATTGACAAGCTGCTGGAAACCCCCGAGCCGCTCCCAAGTCTACTCAAAGCGCTGTTTGGCCTGCCCGGGCTCAGTAATGGCGATTTCGCCGAGGTCCTGGGATCTCCTCTAGGTGGGTGATGGTCTTTGTCAATGCCGCTCAGCTGATGGGGAATCATAGGCTCCTGGCAAGCTAAGAACTGGGATCCTCAAGGTCAGTCGAGCTGGCGACTTTGGATTGGATCCTGAAATGGAATTGACGTGCAGCAGTTGGATCAGAGGCTTTCTACGAATTCTGCGATGCGCTGACCTCTGGAGGAGCGGGAAGCCAGATTGGTTTAGTGCGGATGTGAGCAGACACACTGTCAAATAAAGGATGAGGCTGATATGATACAGCCCAGCCGCAGTGGTCAATCTTGCAAGCTACATCAAGCAGGTTGGTCTTTGTGTCGCCTGCACGTATCGCATCTGACGACGAACAGGGCGTCGTCGCTTCGTGCCCTGGCCAGGATGAAGCTGCGATCCGGGAGGTTAGGGCTCTGTCTCGCGCATCTTTGCGGTGACTAACTAGAACATGCGTAGTGCTTTGGCAGCGACGATGACGAAAAGTTCCAGGACACCAGTCTGAGTCAAACCTGGCGCCTTTGGCTCTTCCAAGGTACGCCTTTCTCGTCCATCAGTATCGGGACAAAACTGAACGGCCAAGTCTGCACACAATGGGGCTACTTCCAGATTGCGCACCCCGAGGGACCTAACATCGTATCCAAGTTGTGAGCGCTCTTGCCGCCGGCAAGCAATTCGGCTATTGATCATTGTGCTAGCCTCAATCTGGAACAGACGTCGAAAATCTGCCGACAGGCATATCCTCCAGGCAAGCACTTTACGGTGCCGGCGTGGCCGGATGTCGAGGACATCAACCGCCGAGGCGACTATGCGATCGCGATGGACAGGCTGGCTTTCATCGATGGGGATCGTGATCCTTGGCGGCCGATGGTGCGGCCTCGTCTCGTAAATCCTTGAGCGTATTGCTGATTGGTCAAAGACCCCCGGGGCGGACATTGCGCCGAAGCGGACGTCGACGGTCAAACGCCCCGTGCACCTGATTTTTGGTGCGTCGTCATTCCGTTGCCAGACTGCAAAGGCTGATGAAGCGGCTAGACGGCGTGCATCATTACGACGAGGTGAGTGATTGCGGGACCACCAAGCCGCGAAGAGCGCAAACAGCGCGACGAGTACCAGGAACAGCAGCTGATAGCCGCAGAACGGCCTGGCGGATCATGCTGCCGAGCCAGCCCGGATCCGTGATGTACATGAGCTGGAGATCAACTTTGTATCGGAATGGCTGGCAGAGTGGAAAGAGACCCAGTAGATCGGTCTGCCAAATTACACTCGTCGGTCTGCCAAGCTTGGCCGTCGAGTATGGCAGTCGGAAAGAACGAGAAAGATGCATGGGAGATATGTTAGGTCGACTATTGCATGCTCAGGACGGACTGCAGGTGACCCTACGTGGCTGTTCCTAGTAATTGAACACGGGGAGGGGAGTCCGAAGGCGTCGCCGACGAGTGTCGGATCTACCCGAGATCCCGCGTCCTGGCTGTATTTTCTCGTGTCGACAAAAGCAGAGTTGCTATACGAGTGAACTTACATCCGCTGTTCTACCTGGGGAGTTTGGTGAGACCAGCTTCATCTGGCCAGGCCTACCAGGATGACCGAGTCGTATCTGCCAACGCCACCGTCCGAGGGCTCGACGCCGTCACACCTTGCGACAGTGTACATTCCTACTCCGTTCCACCCCAAGGCAGAGGCGTACGCCGAGACCAAGTTTGCGCGCGTTCTCCGACCAGGGCAGGACGGGATGACGGTGGATGATTGCCTTGCTCAGGCGGATGGTGTCTGTAGGTCCTCTTGTTTTTTCCTTCCCCCCCCTCGCCTGCTGTACCCCCTGTCCCGTCTTGTCTGTGTTCCCTTGGTCTGTATCCTTCGGTTCCTCTCTCCGTTATGGTCTGTATCTGTTCGGTCCTCTCCCGTTATGATCTGTATCTCTTCGGTTCTCTCTCCGTCATGATCTGTATCTCTTTGGTCCTCTCCCGTTATGGCAGGCCTTGCGGGGATCTTGAGCTGACTGGACGCAGTGCTGCGGATCGGCAGGATGGGCAAAGCCGAGCTGGACAAGGCGCCAAAGTGCAGGATTATCACGCGTAACGGGACGGGAACGGACACGATCGACCTGGCAGTGTGCAAGCAGCGGGGAATCGCCGTGACGAACCGGCCTGGCGGCAATGCGCAGGCAAGTCCCATCGTGCATTTGCGCTGGGTGGTGCCGGCGATGCTGATGGTGGTGCAGGCGGTCGCCGAGCTGGCGTTGACGTTGACGCTGGGTGTGCTGCGGCGCGTCAAGGAGCTGGACCACCGCATCTGCTCTGGCGAGCTGGTGCCGTCGATCCGGGCGCTGGCGCCGGGCCTGTGCGGGCAGACCATCGGCCTCATTGGCATGGGCGACATTTCGTACGAGTTTGCGCGGCTGCTCCAGCCGTTCCGGTGCCGCATCCTCGTCTTCTCCCCGTCGTCGCCGGACACGCGGTGGCGCACGCCGGACGCGCGCTACCCCGTCGCGGTGGAGCACGAGCGCGTCTGCACGCTCGAGGCGCTGTGCCGCGCCTCGGACGTCGTGAGCGTGCACTGTCCGCTGACGCCGCGCACGCGCGGCATGCTGGGCGATACCGAGCTGGGCTGGATCAGGGACGGAGGCGTCGTGGTGAACACCTCGAGGGGCGGGATCGTGGACGAGCAAGCGCTCGCTAGGGCACTCAAGAGCGGCAAGCTGGGCGGAGCAGGGCTGGACGTGTTTGACATTGAACCGGCGCACGGCGAGACATTGGGCGAGCTGGGAAAGATGCTCAATGTCATCTGCCTCCCTCATCTGTACGTCGACCTCCCCCTCCACCGCTCTGCACTGCACTGCACTGCACTGCGCCTGTCTTGCAGGCACGCAAACAGGTCGGGATAGTATGCTGATGTTGCGACAGGGGAGGATCCACAGAGTCAGTCACCCTGGACGGATGTATAGACGCGATTGACTGGATGGCGGATTACCTCGACGGCAAGAGTGTTCCGAACCGTATTGTGTAGAGAGGGTTCGAGGAGAGTGCGTGTAGGACGTTTGTGGGCTTGGGGTGGATGACATCTTTGGCGCCAGTAGGGTACTGCCTGTGTGTAGGATCTACCACCTGCGCGTAGACTTGGAGAAGAACGGAGGCACCTTCTGGGATGGCGTATAGTTTTATAGAGACTACATGAGTCGGTATCCTGCATTTGCATGCTGTTGGCAGCGAGGCAAGTCTTATTCAGTACAGCGCAGCCGCTCAGCACACTCTAACGTAAATCGCATGGACCCTATTCTGCGCCACCGTCGCACGAGCGATTCACATCGGATACCTTGAGGGAACAGCAGTAAAGTCCTCCCCGGCGCGAGCAGAGGCGTAGTCACACTGCTTCCCTTTGATTTCGTCTCGACTCTTGAGCGGACCAAGAGGCCCTGTGGTAAAATAACCAAGCGACCAAGCGACCAAACCCAATGCCATGCATGCAAAAGTGCAGGATACGTGGAGATGAGGTGGGACTATGAGAGAGACACCGTGGCGCCGAGATCCGTCAGCGTCTTTTGCAGTTTCTCGGCATCTTCCTTGGGAACGTTCTCCTTTATCGTTTGCGGGACGGATTCGACGAATTTCTTGGCCTGAGGGTCGTCAGCACCAGCACCGGCAGCCCGTCCAGCTTGTAACGTCGTGAACGCAGCCTGATCTGAGATGTCGCTGCGGTCTCGCATGTCATGCCTTGGTCGCTTTGTCTCCACCATCCACCATCACGCTCCTCTCCCACCTCGAAATTGGCAGAGATGTCTTCCGCCATGGCCCCGGCTAGCGCTTCCGCAAGCCCCACAGCGCCCGATCAAAACCAGCACTCGCCGATAGTGTACCAGCAGCCAAGACCAAGATTATCCCCCCCAAACCTCCTCTCACACCCAGAACCACACCCCTTGCGTTGTAGACGCCGTCGAAACGGACCCCGACTCACCTCGACCAAATTCATATTCGGCATGATCGCCTTGATCTCCCTGATAATCTTTGCCTTGGCTCCCGCATCGAATTTCTCTAGCTTGACGATAAACAACGTCTTCTCCTTCGGCTTCTCCTCGGCTGGCTCTGCTGCTGCTGCTGGCGCGGCGGCCGGCGCAGCACCGGCAGATGGCATGGCGATTTCAGAGATGTTCAGGCGTTCCTACTCCTGTCAGGCCCAGACCTGCACAAAACTAGAACGACGGCAGAGCCGACGACTTCGGCTCGGGAGTTGTACGTGGAAGCGGAGTTGTACGTGGAAGCAGAGTCGAACGTGACTCACCTTTAACGCGGAGACGAGCTCGGATACCTCAAGAAGAGAAAGAGAAGAGATGCTATCGACGATCGGCTGGATTTTTGGCGACACGGCTGATTTGGGAGGCTGAGCAGCGTCAAGCTGTGTGCGCGATGATGAAAAGTGTCGTGATGACACGGAGATGCAGCGTGGCGCATATCGAGCAGCTCTACTCGTCGGTCAGCCGGATCCGTCCTGTCAGCTAGGAGACGACACTTGCCTAGAGGATTCTGCAACTCGCAGAACGGATCGACAGGATCGCTGCGTACGAGTCAGCCAGCTCGCGAATGACGAGGAGGCATACTCACCGACATCACTGGCTCAGATTGACGGGTATCGGAGAAGGTGAGAGGTTTCCCGGAGCTCAGCTACGCACGCCGACCAAGAGTCTCTACTGGATATCACTTTGGACGTTGTCGCGACCCACCTCGAAATCTTCGACAAAGCCTATTTAGTACCCTGCTTTATGTCAAAACGCCGCATTTCTCCGCCGCTCCCCCCTCCACCTCGATGCGGCGCTGGCCACAGACAAGGTTGACTACCCATTGGTTATAATTGCCTGGGTATCGTTGGTCAACAGAGCGAACAGCTCGACAGCAGCGCAGAGACATGTCCAGGCCGACCTTGCTGCAGTCTCAGACGAATGCTCTCCTGACGCTGCTAAACTTGAATCAGCCCGTACCGATAGCGAGCTCGTCTGCTGGACCGTACCCTCGCCCTTCATCACCCACAGCCCTCGAGGAGAACGCGCATGGACCGCTGGTATGGAAGGTGCTCGTGCTGGATGAGCTGAGCAAGGACGTTCTGGCGACTTCCCTAAGGGTTCAGGATTTGAGGGAGCAAGGCGTCACGCTGCATATGTGAGGTGATACAACTTCGTGGGCGAGCCCGACCTGACGTTCCACAGGCAGTTACATTCGCCACGACCACCATTAGCCGATGTTCCTGCCGTGTATTTCGTGTCCCCCACTCTGGCCAACATCCGAAGGATTGCCGAGGTGAGCCGCGAGCGGCTGGAAGACGCTCGAGCTGTGACTGATCGAGGTGTAGGACCTAAACCCCCCGCTCTACTCATCATATCACTTGTCGTTCACCTCGTCACTCCCTCGATCGTTGCTGGAAGAACTGGCATCCCTGATCCTCGCCGACGATCCCACCGGCTCTACTGGCCAGCTCATCGCGTCCGTACACGACCAGTTCCTCGACTTTTTAGTACCGTCTACCAACCTCTTCTCGCTCCTTCCCCGCCGAGAGACCAAGCCCGAAACAAACGGCGTGTCAGGAAAGAAGGGCTCAAAGGCCCCAAAGGAGAAGGAGATCGAGGGACGCCCGAGCTATGTGGTGTTAAATGACCCAAAGGCTCAGGAGCTGGATATCGAGGAGGAGGTGGAACGCGTCGCCCGTGGCCTGTTCAGCGTCATTGTCACAATGGGTCAGTGGTCCGACTTCTGATTATTCGCCATTGAAGTTAACGTGCTGTCAGGCTTCATACCAATCATTCGGTGTCCCAGAGGCAACGCGGCGGAGATGGTGGCTCGTCAATTGGATAAGAAACTTCGAGATCACATCGCATCAACAACTTCGCAAAGGGGAGGTGTCGGAGGACGGGACGCGCCATATGGGAGCGACGGCCTGAGTAGCTTGCAAAGACCATGTAAGCTTGCGTCAACGATTGAGTCTACTCTATGCTCGTATTGTACTGACCGGTCTAGTGCTGGTCATTCTGGATCGTAATGTCGACCTCATCCCAATGCTATCCCACTCCTGGACATATCAAGCCCTGGTCCATGACGTCCTTGACATGAAGCTGAATCGAGTGACAGTCGAGGTAAGTCCCCAGCTCTTCTTGGAAAAAGGTATCCTGACAAGCGCAGTCACCAGAGAACGGCCGCCTGCAGAAGAAATCCTATGATATAGACTGGAAGGATTTCTTCTGGGAGAAGAATGCTGGCAACCCATTTCCCCAGGTCGCAGAGGACATCGATACCGAGCTTAGCAGGTAAGCCTGTCCCTAATCCTTCCAATGCACTCGCTCATGCATTCAGGTATAAAGCCGATGCTGCCGAAATCACGCGATCGACCGGTATCAGCGATGTCAACGATGTTGCGCAGATGTGAGCAAGCAATAGTCTGAAGGGACTTGCTAATGTTGGCAGCGACTTTTCGTCAAATACTGCCAATCTGAAGACCGCCATCACCGCTTTGCCTGAGCTTACTGCACGGAAGCAAACGCTCGATACGCATATGAACATTGCCACTGCCCTGCTACAATCTATCAAGGAGCGAGGTCTCGATAATCTGTTCCAAGTGGAGGAGGCCGCAGCGAAGCAGCCCAAGTCGACTGTGATTGCGACATTGAAGGGACAAACCGACGAGCCTGGCCAGACTGCGCATCCTACTCCTGAAGATCAACTGCGACTCGTCATCATCTACTATCTTTCAGTTTCCGACAATGCGATGCCTAAGGAGGATCTTGCCGAGTTGACCGGTATCCTGAAGGAGGCAGGTGCCGACGTTGCAGCCTTGGAATACGTCAAGAAGGTGCGAGAGGTGACAAGAATGACCATGATGGCAAGTCAGCCAGCTGTGGCGCCTCCAGCGCAGGGTGGGGAATGGACACGAGGATTTGGCGCTTTGGGCAGTCGTGTATGTGCTATCCTTCCTGATCCTAATGGTCTGTGGCTGACTTCGCAGATCACGGACAGGCTCCGTGAAGGCGGTATCACCGGTGTCGGTCTTGATAATATCATCTCGGGCGTCAAAAACTTCCTGCCAGCTCGCAAAGAGCTCACGGTCACTCGATTGGTGGAGGCTTTGATGGAGCCCTCGACGGCCTCAGCTCAGGCTCTCCAAGATACAGACGACTACCTGAGTTTCGATCCTCGCGCAACACGCGGCCGCAATCCCACACAGGCCGGGAGAGGGAGGTCTCAGTACCAGGAGAGTGTGGTCTTTGTTGTCGGTGGAGGCGGATATGTGGAATACGGCAATTTAATGGAGTGGGCACAGAGGAGCTCGCGAGAGGGTGGTGGTGGTGGCAAGCAGATCACGTATGGGAGCACGGAGATTCTCAACCCCACGGCTTTTGTACATGTACTCGCTGCGCTAGGAGCGACGTAGAATTACCATGCATTTGGTGGTATCTTGCCAGGGTTTTGATTTGTTGCATCGACCCCCAGACATTATTTGCCACCCAAACGCGTCGCTGCTCTTTGTGCCACGCGACGTAAGTCGGTGCTCAAAAGTGTAAGCAGCGTAGCGATCAGGTAAGGTATATCTTGACTACCGACTGATCTGCTGCCCCCGGATTCTGGGTCTCGTATTGCTCGGAGGTGGAGAGGGTACGCATAGCGCAGACCACCAGGTGACGGGGACCAGAATGTCGTCCTCTGTTGCGTTGGAGGATGCTGCCGCTCAACCCCCCTCAGCGAGTGGAATGAGCTTTGATGTGCAGGTGTTCCGAGACTACCTGAGCTCGCTCCTGCTTCCTGGTACGTCTTGGTGATCTCAGTTGTTCCAGTGTGGAGGATCATAGACTGACGCACCGGGCAGTTATGACGGCCTCTGTCCAGGATATCCAGGACAGCTTGTTCGAGGACCCGTCGTTTGACGAAAAGGTGCTCCGGTTTGCAACTGATGGTAGCTGCCAGGTGGTCTACGTCACCAAGGAGAGGTACCTCGACGTAGACGAAGATGGTGCGCTGAGTCTTCCTGTCACACTGCTGATTACGCAGATAACCCCGTGGCCCGCATCACCTACTTGCTGCACCTCCCTCCCACGCCTACGCATTCGCCCAACACACTCTCGACGCTGGCGCTCATCAAGTCGTCACCTACGCTGGATTCGCTGAACCCGCTCGGCTCACAGCTCCACTTTGTCCTCCTCTCGTCCTCGACTGCGCCGATGCTGGACGGCGACGACGGGACGCCCTCGGGTGCGACCACCGTGGTGTCCACGCCGTCTTCCCAGGCGACGCCGTACGACGGGCTGCACAGCTTGGTCCACTGGGGCGTGGCGCCGTGGTTCGACGCCTACGTCAACTCGAAGCAGGGTCTGCTGGAGGGACTCTCAACAGGGAAGAAGGGCGCGGACGCTCAAATGGGTGAGCACTCGCGGCGCATGATGGAGACTCAGGAGTGGTGATTGGGCGTAGGCTGAGGCCCAACAGGTATCCCAGTGACCAAGAAGAAGTTTGCCGAGCTCGAACTGTCCTTGCTGCACCTCAAGCAGAACGTCGAGATACCACAGACGCATCTCGCCGTTCACCCGGTCATCCGCAAGACGGTCGCGCAGTGCCACGCCTCTGGAAGCAGGGTATCGATCGACGCCGTCGAACCACAGGCACTGCTATCCGACCCTGCGTTCCTCAACAAGCTTCAGGCAGATGTAAATTCGTGGATAAAGGAGATCCAGGCCGTGACCAAGCTGTCGAGGGACGTCGCGTCCGGCACAGCGTCGCAGGAGATCAACTTCTGGCTGAGCATGGAGCACGCTCTCGAGGACATCGAGGCTCAACTTCGCGGAGAGGAGGTTACACTAGCATTGGACGTGCTCAAGCATGCCAAGCGCTTTCACGCAACCGTCAGCTTTATCGCCGACACCGGTCTGAAGGAGGCTGCCGATCTCGGTATGTGATATATCGCTGGTGTACATAGTCAGTTGTTGACTCGAACAGTACACAAGCACAATATCCTCATGAAGGATTTCCCTCTCGACGAGCTGCTTGCAGCGACAGATCTCGAAAAGATCCAAGAATCCGTCTTCCTCATCTTTGCACACATCAACAAGAAGCTCAAGCTCTCGTGAGTTCATGTCGACGGAGCGTACTGAGACCACTAAGACCGTATCCCATCCGACGTGTCCTGCCTCTCGTAGAAGCCATATCGAGTGACTTTAATGATCAGCTCCTGCGTGTGCTTGGGAGTCAGAGACTCATGTACATGGACTATGCCAAGTTCGAGGACGTCATGAGTGTGACGGCGGAGGTTTTCGGGACTTGGGACGAGAACATGAAAGACTTTACGAATGTTGCACGAGAGGGTGAGCCTTCAGCTAACGCTCTGCTACTCTGCTGATCTTCATCAGTATCGAGGAAGCGGGCGGAAAAGTTCATATCTATCAAGATCAATCCTGTCCACGCCAAACTGCAAGAGCGCATCACTTATTTGCGAGCATTCAGGCGGTCACATGAACAGCTCCGAGTGATGACGGGCTCTACGCGGACCTTCAGCGGACTCGGCGGTGACGCGCCTTTCGAGATTGACATGGACGAGGAGGTCAGACTCAGCTACGAGAGTGTCAAGAATGTCGACGTGTTGGATGTCTCGGTCGAGGGATCAGAGATCTGGTACAGTGCCGAATCAGCATACAACGACCGCGTGGCGCGTATTGAGAACCAGATCATCTCCCGCCTGCGTGATCGATTGGCCACTGCTCGGAACGCGCAAGAGATGTTCAGAGTCTTTTCAAAGTTCAACTCGCTGTTTGTGCGGCCCAAGATCCGTGGCGCCATCCAAGAGTACCAGACGCGCTTGATCGATTCAGTCAAGGACGATATTCGGCGTCTTCGCCAAAAGTTCACCGAAAACTACCGCAACTCCCAAGCGTATCACATGTCCCAGCTGCGCGACCTGCCGGCCGTCTCGAGCGCAATCATCTGGGCTCGACAGATTGAGCGGCAACTGTTGACGTATATGAAGCGCGTCGAGGATGTCCTAGGCAAAGGCTGGGAGTCGTACGCGGAGGGTCATAAATTGCAAGTAGAAAGCGCTTCTTTCCGGGCAAAGCTCGATACCCGGCCTCTATACGATGCCTGGATCGGTGAAATCACTCGCCGAGGCAATCTGACGATAAATGGGAGGTTGTTTGATGTGATCCGAGCTCGAGCCACTGCGAGCAATGCGCAAGGTCAGCTTCAGTTAGTCGTCCAGTTCGACCCTCAGATCATCGCGCTCTTCAAGGAGGTTCGCGGGCTCATCTGGCTCGGTTTCCCAGTTCCCCTCACTATCAGCCATCGAGCCAAGGATGCTAAGCGTGTCTATCCTCACGCAGTCAGCTTGATGGAGTCTGTCCGGACGTACACCCAGACTCTCGATCTCATCGATGCCAACGCCGATATCGCAATTCTACTAGCGAGCTACCGATCGCACGCTCAGCAGATGATATCGAAGGGTTGGTCAAACCCAGTCGGGCTTCGCTGACGAGCAGGTATGAATATACAGTGGGATCATCTCGTGAATGCATATGAAGGAAATCGATTCTTGCCGGGCGTCAGCGATGGACGGGAGAGTCGCCACTTTGTGTTTGTACGAGAGTTTGCCAGCGTGGTGTCTTTACTCCAGGTATTTCTATAAAGCACGTCGTTTTCCCAGGCGCTGACCATTGCCAGGACAAAGTGACAGCAGTAATCGAGATCACCGGGGACATTGCCCGACTTGTCGAGGAGCTTTCAACTTGCATCTTCACTTCAGAGGCCTTCGGGTCCTTGCTCAGCCGAATTCAAAAGACTGTAAGTGCCCTTGGAATGCTACGGATGACTGATACCTCTAGATTGATCAACTGAATCTCGAGAACTACAGCAACCTAGAAGTCTGGGTAGGATCGCTCAATGAACGCATCGATGCCGTCTTGAAGGATAGGCTAGTGCATGTCGTAGATGTGTGGTGCGGCGAGTTCTCCAGACTAGACGACTCTGACAGGATCAACGGGGAAATTGAACATCCTACTGCCCATCAAAAGGTATAGTCGTGCTTGCGGTGTTGACTGACAGTTTACAGATGGCGGAAGTACGCATCGAGCCACTGGTCTACGAGGTGCGGATACGTAACCAGGTGATTTATCTCGACCCGCCAATCGAGATGGCCCGTCTGGAATGGCTTGGGCAATTCCAGGACACACTTGGTGCGTCACGTCGCCTTCTGAAACTGACGTACTTAGGCGTCATTTGCAATTTGAGTCGGATCCGCAGTTCACGATACGAGATCACACTGAAAGCTGAGGAAGAGTCTGCAGAGGAGGTGACATACTTGTCCTTGGTATGTACCGGTCCTGCCTGTTGAGCCTGCTGACTATGCCTAGTTGTCAAGTTTCGCCGACTCTACGCTCGAGAAGCCTTTGTCCTTGATCGAGCGAAAAATACGAGAGGTCAGCAAATATGTGGATAGATGGCTCCAATTCCAATCTCTGTGGGATCTAGAGCCGGAGGCAGTCTACCAGGTGAGTCGACCTTTGCGCAGTGGGCTGAGCAGTAGCGGCTGGGCGATTCGTTGGTCGACTGGGGTCACCTGCTATTCGATATCCGTCAAGCCCGCTCGACATTCGATACAGCCGATACGAAAAAGGACTTTGGTATCTGTGTCATCGACTATGCAAATGCTCAGAGTAAGGTTAATGCAAAGTACGACTCGTGGCAGCGCGAACTGCTCACGCGCTACGGCGCAAAGCTTGGCGCGTCGATGAAGGAAACCTACTCTGCCATACTGCGGAGCCGCAACGATCTCGAGACCCTGTCCATTGAGGGTAGTTCGACTGCGCAGGCTGTCACCATTATTACCTATGTCCAGGACCTCAAGCGAAAGATCACTAAGTGGGGCTCGGATATCGAGCAGTTTGTCAAAGGGCAGCAAATTCTTGAGCGGCAACGGTACTCATTCCCTACGGACTGGTTGTACGTTGACCAGGTCCAGGGAGAATGGGGAGCGTTCACGGACATTCTTAAGCGAAAAGACGACTCAATCATGGAACAAATCGGTGCGTACTTGGTTGTCGCACTTGACAGTCGCTGACGCCCGGACCAGCCGGATTGCAGCTTAAGATCGTTGCCGAAGACAAGATAATCGACGCACGTATTAAGGACTTTCTTGCTGACTGGGAAAGCAACAAGTGAGTCACGGAAGACCGCGGCTCGCTGACGCTGGGCAGACCTTTGCAAGGCAGCATCAAGGCGGAGACGGCCATCTACACGTTGAGCGTTTTCGAAGGTCGTTTGACACGTCTACTAGAAGATTACGATCTCATCCGCCGCGCCAAGGAAGCCTTAGAGTTGGAGCATACCAAAGACGATCGCTTGCGACCTGCAAATGAGGAATTGCGAGATCTGAAAGCTGTCTGGACTGCTCTCTCCGGTATATGGCTACGCTTGGCTCAATTGCGAGAGACTCTCTGGTCCGCTGTCCAGGTACGCGCACGAGTCCGGCGCAGAATCGATAGCTGATGCAAGTAGCCTCGGAAGTTACGACAAGAGCTCGACTCGATCTTGTCGTCTACGCGAGAGATGCCGAGCCGCATGCGACAGTATGCCGCATTCGAGTTTGTCCAAGAGACGATCAAAAGCCTGCTGAAAGCCAACTCGTTAATCGGCGAGTTGCGATCCGAGGCACTTCGAGAACGACATTGGTCCAAACTGTACAAGGCTCTCCGCATACCTTCTAGTTATCAGGCATCAAGGTAAGCATCGTCTGGTCTTGTCCTAGCTGACCGCCAGTATGACCTTGGGTCAAGTCTATGATCTTGATCTGAAGAGAAATGAGAACCTGATCAAGGAGATCGTCGTGCAAGCTCAAGGAGAGGTAAATTCCTCAGACTGTAGTACCTATTGTCCATTGGCTGAGCTAGCAAGATGGCATTGGAGGAGTTCCTGAAGCAGGTCCGCGAGACCTGGACATCGTATGCCCTTGATCTGGTCAACTATCAAAACAAATGCAGGCTTATACGGTACGTTCAAATTCGAGTTTGATCTGATCTTCAGTGGCTGGGACGAACTGTTCGCGAAGTGTAGCGAGCATCTGAACTCACTGTCTGCGATGAAGTTGTCACCGTATTACCGAGGTATGTTTGACGACCATACTGAAGCCTAGTCAAGCAATGGCTATTGTGGAGTCCCAGCTGACATGTCACAGCATTCGAGGAGGACGCGGCAGCATGGGAGGAAAAGCTCAATCGTATCCACGTACTGTTCGGTGAGTTTCTCATCTGTTGCTAGTGACTCGGCTAAGAAGTAGATGTCTGGATTGACGTGCAACGTCAATGGGTGTACCTCGAGGGGATATTCGCTGGAAGCGTAGACATCAAACATCTCCTGCCCGTCGAATCGTCCAGATTCCAGAACATCAATTCCGAGTTTCTCACTGTTATGAAGAAGGTCAACAAGTCGCCATTCGTCCTGGACATTCTCAATCTATCGGGTATCCAGAAAAACTTGGAGCGACTCGCCGATCTGCTCACCAAGATCCAGAAAGCGCTGGGCGAGTATCTGGAAAAGGAGCGCTCGTCGTTCCCGAGGTTTTACTTTGTGGGAGATGAAGATCTTCTCGAGATCATCGGCAACAGCAAGGATATACGACGGATCATGAAGCATCTCAAGAAGATGTTTGCCGGCATTGCGACTCTACATTTGGACGACGACGAGACCATGCTCCTAGGCTTTGCTTCGCGAGAGGGCGAGCAAGTGGCATTCTCCGCCCCAATCGTGCTCAAGGACTATCCCAAGATCAACGACTGGCTTGCACGGGTTGAGTCTGAGATGCGTCTCTCCTTGGCTCGGCTCCTCTCGCAGTCTGTCGACGAGCTACGCACATTCATGACGGTAGAGGGCCCGATTCCGTCGGCGACTTTCCTATCCTGGATTGACTCGCATCCAGCTCAGCTCGTTGTGTTGGCCTCGCAAGTCCAATGGACGTCACTGATGGAGCGTGCTATACCCACAGGCGGTCTCGATACCATCCTGAATCTAGTGGCGAATTCACTCGATCTGCTTGCGGATACTGTTTTGCAAGACATTCCAGTCTTACAGCGATGCAAGTGCGAGCATCTCATCACGGAGCTCGTTCATCAGCGGGACGTCATTCGATCACTCCTGTCCAACAACGTGCGGGATAGCAAAAGCTTTGAATGGCTGTATCATATGCGCTACTATCTCAACGACTCGGCGGACGACATTCTGTTGAGGCTCGAAATCAAAATGGCCGACGCTGTCTTCCCTTACGGCTACGAGTATCTCGGTATTCCAGATCGCCTTGTACAGACCCCTTTGACTGACAAGTGCTACTTGACCCTCACTCAGGCTCTGAACAATCAGCTAGGTGGATCGCCCTTTGGCCCCGCTGGGACGGGAAAGACCGAATCCGTCAAGGCGTTGGGTGTACAGCTCGGTCGATTTGTGCTCGTCTTCTGCTGTGACGAAACTTTTGATTTCCAAGCCATGGGGCGGATCTTTATGGGTCTATGTCAAGTCGGCGCTTGGGGCTGTTTTGACGAGTTTAACCGTCTGGAAGAACGGATACTCTCAGCAGTGTCGCAGCAGGTCCAGAGCATTCAGCAAGGTCTTGCCCAGTCTGTCTCGGACCCCAGTACCGAGATTGAGCTAGTGGGGAAGAGGCTCAAAGTCAATCCGAGGACAGGTGTGTAGCGATCGGAGGCTCGCGCTGACTGACAGGTATATTCATCACGATGAATCCAGGATACGCTGGGTGGGTGATCTTACTAGAGCCAGGCTGATACATCAGGCGATCCAATCTCCCAGACAATCTCAAGAGTGAGCATTTTTGTGCTTTTCGTAGTGTTCACTTGCTGACCAGCAACGTAGAGCTCTTCAGAGTCAGTCTTGCGATGTATCCGGACCATCGGCTGACGACGACAGAGCATGTCGATGACCAGACCGGACCAAGAGCTCATTGCTCAAGTATTGTTATTCTCGAAAGGCTTCAGAGCGGCCGAGCTACTCGCTTCGAAAGTTGTTCCCTTCTTCAACATCTGTGCCGAGCAGCTGTCCTCGCAGCCGCATTATGACTTCGGTCTTCGAGCGCTGAAAGCCGTTCTTTCAAGCGCCGGTATCCTCAAGAGAGACCGCCACCTGCAAAACATCACTGACGAAGAGATGGTGATGGTGGAACAGCAGATGATGATCCAAAGCGTCATCGAGACCATCGTGCCAAAGCTAGTTGCCGACGACGTTGCGCTACTCCGAGCGTAAGTCCTCTTTATAATCGTAAGCTGAGTGATGCAGCCTGCTCCACGATGTCTTCCCGGGTGTAGAATATGTACCGGTCGACTTGGAGCAACTCAAATCTCGAATAGCCGAGGTGTGCGCGGAGCGGCGCCTCGTAACTGGTCCGGCATGGATCGGGAAAGTTGTTCAGCTTTATCAGATACAGAACATATCGCATGGTCTTATGCTAGTGGGCCCATCGGGATCGGGCAAGACGCAGGCTTGGCAAGTGCTACTTGCAGCTCTCGAGCGACTCGATGGTATCGAAGGCATGTCGTATTTGATTGACCCGAAGGCGATCGATAAAGAAGCTCTGTACGGGACTCTCGATCCTACTACCCGCGAATGGAACGATGGCTTGTTCACCCACATCCTGCGGAAAATCGTTGACAACGTCAGAGGCGAGACGACCAAGAGGCATTGGATCATCTTTGATGGTGACGTCGATCCTGAATGGGTCGAGAACCTAAATAGGTGAGCTATCCTTCGCCCCCCGCCCCCCCCCCCCCCCCCCCCCCGCGCCATTGCTGATTATGTAGTGTCTTGGACGATAACAAGCTGCTCACCCTGCCAAACGGAGAACGTCTAAACTTGCCTTCTGATATTCGAGTGATGTTCGAGGTCGAACACCTTCGCTATGCGACTCTAGCCACCGTCAGTCGATGCGGCATGGTCTGGTTCAGTGAGGATGTGGTGGATTCCAACATGATCTGCCGTCATGAACTGGATATGCTCGCGGCCGAGGCAATCACTGCAGGAGATGAGGACTCGTCCAGCGTCACCCAGATCAACACGCAAAGGCAGATCGTATCGACGCTCGAGCGCTATTTCACGCCAAACGGTCTTCTATTTACAGCGTTGGAGTTTGCAAGCAAACGAGCGCACATTATGGATTTCACGGTCACTCGTGCTCTCGGCACCCTGTTCTCATTGATTCGCGGGACCGTCCGGAAGGTTCTGGAGTACAACGCTCGCCATGCCGACTTTCCCCTCAGTAGCGACAAGGTGGAGGCGTATGTCACCAAGCGTTTACTACTCGACATCGCTTGGTCATTTACTGGTGACAGTGCACTAGCGACCCGCGCCGAGCTGGGCGATTTCTTGGCAAGGGAGTCTGGGATAGATGTCCCTCCCCTGCAGGCTGGAGGGTCCCTCATCGATTACGATGTCGACATTTCGTCGTCAAGCTGGGTGTCATGGCAGAATCGAGTTCCCGTTGTGGAAGTCGAGACGCACGCCATCACCACCGCCGACACTGTCATCCCTACTGTCGACACTGTGCGACATGAGGATGTGCTCTACTCGTGGCTCGCCGAGCACAAGCCTCTCATCCTCTGCGGTCCTCCAGGGTCGGGTAAGACGATGACTCTCTTCAGCGCTCTTCGGAAACTGCCCGATCTCGAGGTTGTCGGTTTGAACTTTTCCAGTGCGACTGCCCCGGAGCTCATTCTTAAGACGTTCGAGCAGTATTGCGAGTATCGCAAGACCCCTAATGGCGTCTTCCTATCACCGGTACAGATTAGCCGATGGCTGGTAGTCTTCTGCGATGAAATCAACCTTCCTGCCACCGACAAGTACGGCACGCAGCGCGTGATCTCCTTTATGCGCCAACTATTGGAGAACAATGGCTTCTGGCGGACTTCCGATCTGTCTTGGGTGACACTCGAGCGCATCCAGTTTGTTGGCGCCTGTAATCCGCCGACGGATCCGGGTCGAGTGCCGCTGACCCATCGATTTTTGCGGCATGCTCCAGTTGTCATGGTTGATTACCCCGGCGAACTCTCCTTAAAGCAGATCTATAGCACATTCAACCGGGCGTTGCTGAAGGTTACGCCAAATCTTCGAGGTCATGCCGAGGCGCTCACCGATTCCATGGTCCGGTTCTATATGGCTTCGCAGCAGCGCTTCACTGCCGATACTCAAGCGCACTACATCTACAGTCCGCGAGAGCTCACACGGTGGTGCCGAGGTGTCTACGAGGCGCTCAAACCATTGGAAACCCTGTCGCCGGAAGGCTTGGTGCGTGTCTGGGCTCACGAAGGACTCCGATTGTTCCAGGATCGACTCGTCGGAGAGGATGAAAAGATCTGGACGGATCAGACGATTGACACCATTGCTGCCGAATTCTTCCCTCAGCTTGACCTGAAAGAGGCTCTCGCGCGACCAATTCTGTTCTCGAACTGGACATCCAAGCACTACATACCGGTTGAACGCGACCAGCTGCGGGAGTTTACCAAAGCCCGACTGCGAACGTTCCACGAGGAGGAGCTGGATGTCCCCCTTGTGCTGTTCAACGATGTCCTGGATCATGTCTTGCGGATCGATCGAGTGTTCCGTCAGGTCCAAGGCCATCTGTTGCTCATCGGTGTCAGCGGCGGAGGCAAGGTACGTGCTGAGTGCATGCACAGGTTGGCTGATTGTAGACCACTTTGTCGCGTTTCGTGGCTTGGATGAACGGGCTCAGTATCTTCCAAATCAAAGTGTCCAACAAATACACGGGTGCCGACTTTGACGAAGACTTGCGAACAGTTCTCCGCCGAGCCGGGTGCAAGGGCGAGAAGATCTGCTTCATCATGGATGAGTCCAATGTCCTGGACTCTGGATTCTTGGAGCGAATGAACACTCTTCTGGCTAATGCAGAGGTTCCTGGTCTATTCGAGGGTGACGAGTACGCGGCGTTGATGACTGCCTGCAAGGATGGATCTCAAAGGGATGGCTTGATGCTCGACTCGCCTGAAGAGCTTTATCGATGGTTTACGCAACAAGTCGCCCGCAATCTGCATGTCGTGTTTACCATGAATCCACCAGCCAACGGGCTTGCATCTCGTGCTGCAACCTCGCCGGCCCTCTTCAATCGATGCGTCCTCGACTGGTTTGGTGACTGGTCGGACCAAGCCTTGTTCCAAGTCGCCCACGAATTCACTCAAACCCTCGACCTCGACTATGCCTCGTACTCCCCCGCAAGTCCGTTCCCAGTCAAGTACCGAGATCTGCCGACCCCACCTACGCAGCGATTCGCTCTTATCAACGGCATGGTCTATGTTCATCAGTCGATGCGCAACGTCACAGCTAGACTGGCGAAACGTCAGGGCAAGTACAACCACATCACGCCAAGGCATTTCCTTGACTTGTGAGTTTTCTTTCTGCCGATCTTGGCTAATATCAGTATCAATCAATACGTGCGACTCTTCAATGAGAAGAAGGAAGAGCTCGAGGAGCAGCAACGCCATCTCAATGTCGGTCTCGACAAGCTACGAGAGACCGTTACTCAGGTGGAGGAATTGCGAGAAAGCTTGTCCATCAAGCGCGTGCAGTTGGAGACCAAAAACGCCGAAGCGAACCAGAAACTGCGTCAAATGGTAGCCGATCAGCAGGAAGCCGAGGCGAAGAAGGCTGCGTCGATCGAGATCCAAGCAGCTTTGGAGCAGCAAGACGCTTATATTCGCCAACGACAGCAGATTGTACAAAATGATCTTGCACAAGCCGAGCCTGCTGTGCTGGAAGCATTGGCTGCCGTAGGTAACATCAAAAAGCAGCATCTCTCCGAGGTCCGATCCATGGCGAATCCCCCAGAGGCAGTCAAATTGGCAATGGAATCCGCATGCTCTGTGCTCGGTCACCAGATTGACAATTGGCGGGCCGTGCAGAGTATCATCAGGCGAGAGGATTTCATTTCGAGTATCCAGAACTTCGATACCAAGAAGATGCCGAAATCCGTTCGTGACAAGATGATGCGAGACTACATTGGCAAGCCCGCTTTCAATTACGAGACTGTCAACCGTGCCAGCCGAGCGTGTGGTCCCCTGGTCCAATGGGTCATCGCGCAAGTCCGTTTCTCTGAGATTCTGGACAAAGTCGCGCCTCTGCGACAAGAAGTAGCTAGTCTTGAGCAACAGGCGGAGACCACAAAACATCAAGCCCGCGTCGTTATGGAGACCGTCGAGGAGCTGGAAGCTAGCATAGCTCGCTACAAGGACGAATATGCTCTCCTCATCAGCGACACGCAGTCAATCAAAGGCGAGATGGACCGCGTGCAGAGCAAAGTCGACCGCAGCCTTACGCTTCTTCAGAGTCTTTCGTCAGAGCAAGAACGCTGGGACACAGGCAGCAAGACGTTCGAATCGGAGATGGGGACAATCGTTGGTGACGTCCTCATATCCGCGGCGTACCTCGCGTACGCTGGGTTCTTTGATCAGCAATACCGCGAAATTGCGCATCGCGAATGGACGGATCATCTGTTCGAGGCCGGCATCGGCTTCAAGCAGGATCTCGGCGTCCCAGAGTTCCTATCGTCCGCAGACGACAGGCTACGATGGCAAGCGAACGGATTACCGACTGATAATCTGTGCATCGAGAATGCTGTCATGCTCAAGAGGTACAACCGTTACCCCCTCATTGTGGATCCCACCGGTCAAGCGACCTCTTATCTTCAGAACGAGTACCGGGAACGAAAGATCACAGTCACGAGTTTTCTGGACGAGGCGTTTCTCAAGAATCTCGAGAGCGCGATCCGATTCGGTAACCCCCTGCTCATTCAAGACGTAGAGAATCTCGACCCAATTCTGAACTCTGTGCTCAACCGCGAGCTACGCCGTACCGGCGGCAGAGTTTTGGTTCGTATCGGTAACCAGGACATCGATTTCTCGCCCTCTTTCACAATGTTCCTGTCAACCAGAGACCCGTCGGTCGAATTCTCGCCCGACATCTGCAGTCGAGTCACTTTTGTCAACTTCACCATGACAAGAAGCAGTCTTCAAACGCAAGCTCTTGACAAGGTTCTCAAGGCGGAACGACCCGAAGTCGATCAGAAACGAACGGATCTGGTCAAGCTGCAGGGCGAGTTCCGTGTGCGATTGCGACACCTCGAAAAATCCCTCTTGCAGGCGTTGAATGAGTCAAGTGGAAGTATCCTCGAGGACGACAAGGTGATTGCAACGCTCGAGAAACTGAAACGTGAAGCTGCCGAAATCCAATCCAAGGCCGATGAGACGGATCTGGTGATGAAGGAGGTAGACGCAGTCACAGCAGAGTATCTGTCCCTGGCGCAGGCCTGTAGCGGAGTGTACTTCACACTCGAGCAGTTGGCCTCGATTCACCACTTCTATCAGTTCTCCCTCGAATTCTTCATGACGACCTTCGACGATGTCCTTCTGCGGAACCCGCATCTCAACAGCGTTGTCGATCCAACCGCCAGAAGAGCGATTTTGTTCGACGATCTTTTCGCAGCGGCCTTCCAACGTACTTCTCGATCCCTCTTGCATACCGACTTCTTAGTCCTGGCGATCTCTCTTGTCAAGCTTCGGCTGCGTGACAACGCCCAGGTGCTGGATGAGCTGGACGGCCTGTTCGACTTGCCGACGGTGGCCCCCGGAAGTCTCCATCTGTTGCCGGATCAGAAACGAGTTCTGGAATCCGCAATAGGCAAAGACGACGTAGCGACGCTTGTACGAAGTCTGGACGAAAATGTCGATACTTGGAAGTCGTTCCTAAAAGCTGCGGAGCCGGAAGTGGATGTCCCCTGGCCATGGGCCAAGGTAGCCGGTAAGCAAGCGCCATGACACTCGCTGATCGCAGATGTCATCACTGCGACACGTAACTTGATGATCGTGAAGCTCTTCCGACCGGATCGAGTATTGCAAGCTTTGAACCGGTTAGCTCATGAGGCGATCGGATTTGATCTGTCCGATCAAGCTGGGTACGAGATGCGCAGTGTGGTGGAGCAGGTCCACCCACTTCATCCGATTGCGCTTGCTTCAGTTCCTGGTTATGACGCCAGCTACCGCGTGGACAACCTGTGCAAGACCACCGGTATGTCTTGCACGTCCGTGGCCATGGGATCCGCCGAGGGCTTTGGCTTAGCCGAGCAAGCCATCGCATTTGCTGCTCGTAGCGGTACCTGGGTTATGCTGAAGAACGTACACCTTGCCTCGGCGTGGCTCGGCCAATTGGAGAAAAGACTACGCACTATCACGCCTCATCCTCAGTTCCGACTCTTTCTAACGATGGAAACTACGCCGGGAATTCCCGTCAATATCCTTCGTCAATCCAGGATCCTCATGAATGAGCCCCCTCCTGGAGTCCGTGCCAACCTTCTCGACACTCTACGCTCGGTGGCCGCCACAAGGCTGTCGTCCGGGCCAAGCGAGAAGTCCAGGCTATTCTTCCTCCTGGCTTGGTTTCATGCAGTGGTGCAAGAACGTCTCCGATTTTTGCCCCTGGGATGGTCGAAGGGGTACGAGTTCAACGATTCCGACTTTTCAGCGGCCCTCGACACGGTTGATTCGTGGTTGGCGGAACAGGCAAAGGGAAAGGCCAATGTTGATCCGGCTCAGATACCCTGGGTGGCCCTGAGGACGCTCATCAAGCAGGCAGTGTATGGCGGGCGTGTCGATTCCGACTACGACCAGCGCATTGTGGACGCCTTTGTCGACAGTGTCTTGACTGTCCGAGCGTACGACCCTGACTTCAAACTTGTCGACCAGGACGGGACTGTACTGTTGGTGCCAGAGGGCACTCAGATGGCACACTTTGTCTCATGGGCTCAAGGTTTGCCCGAGAGGGACCCGCCGGCATGGCTTGGTCTACCGAAGAGCGCCGAAGGCGTCGTCGCAGCTGCAGAAGGTGAGACCCAGGAATGTACGGTCGCTGACGTTTCAGGTGATGCCGTCATATCTAAGCTGCGCAAGATGCGGACGTCGGACGATGACGAGGATGTTGTGACTGTGCTGGGAGATAGCGGTAGACCTGCCTGGATGACTGCGCTCAAGTCGCACGCTGTGCAGTGGCTTGGGACTCTGCCAGAATCTGTGGCGACTCCACCCTCAGGATCATCTCCGCTAGCGCGGTTCTTCGCTCGGGAGACCTCGACTGCCCAGACACTGTTACGACGCATCCGACGAGACTTGTCCGAGCTCGTCAAAGTATGTGATGGACAACTCAAGCAGACCAACGAAATGCGTTCTCTGATGTCTGATCTCAACAAAGGTGAGATGAACGAGCTCATTTCACTCAGTATTCACTAATCCTGCAGGTGACATTCCTCTGCATTGGAGGGGCTTCAAGATGCCTCGGGGGCTGTCGACGGGGCAGTACATTAACAGTCTGGTGCAACGCTTGCAGCAGCTCGACACTCTTGCAAAGAGCCCCGAGACCGGGAAAGCAGTGTGGCTTGGTGGACTTTTCCGTCCGGAAGCGTACATTACTGCTACCAGGCAGACCATGGCGCACCAGTTTGGCTGGTCTTTAGAGCAGCTCGAACTGTGTTTGGGCATCGAAGAGCCCGTGAGCGGAGACGCATTCGTCATTGATGGTGAGCCATATTCCGTCCCTTCAACTTAGCTTCCCGCTCCGAGCACCAGGCTGACCTGATGTTTCACAGGGCTGAAGCTGGAAGGCGCGGCGTGGAACGACTCGCACCTCGTCTTGAACGACGGTCAGATTGCCAACCTCGGCGCGTCGCAGCTCGTCTGGCAAAAGCGGGATGCGCACCCCAAGAGCGGGAACACTGTCAACCTCCCGGTTTATCTTAATGGCGATAGGAGCGATGTGCTGTTCAGCGTGGACTTGGAGGCAGCGGTGGGGCTGGATGATGCCCAAATGGCCAAAAGGGGGGTGTGCTTGACGGCGGCTTAGGGCTGCGTGAGCCGTGAGCCGTGAGCCGTGAAGTAGTGAAGCCGTGCAGCCGTGGTGAAGTGGGGATTGTAGCTGTGATGCGGCCGTGGTAGAAGGCAAGTAGTCTATGTATGGCCAAGGAACGTATCAATGCTAGGCATACTAGTACATGTATACAGTCGAGGCATCGCGGCGCATATGCACAAATGAGAAGACACTACAACCTGGGGTACAACGTTACGTTACTCGTACGAGTACGGTCGTTAAATCTACACTAGATGCGCCCTTTGCCAAACATCTTCAGTACTTTCCTGGAGACTGCGATATCGGCACTGCTAGTGGACTGGGAGCCGTCGAATCGCCGTTTGCCGTGGGAAGCGCTGGTGCTCGTGCTGAACCCAAACGCACCTAGACCCGCCTGCGCCGAGGGCTGAGGCTTGTCTGGCGTAGCGGTCTCTGTTCTTGGAAGGTGGGAGCTCGAGCGCTGGTACGGACGAGAAGCATCACAAGAAGGAGTGGAGGCAGGGACAGGGGTAGAGACAGGAGCAGCAGCAAGAGCAAGAGCATGACCAGGACCAGGACCAGGGGTAGGAGCAGGGGTAGGAGCAGGGGCAAGGATAGGAGCAGGAGTAGCGAGAGCGAGAGGTCGGACTCCCATAAGCGTGCTAGGGCGATTCACCTGCTTGAATGGGTTTGCACTGGTTCTGCTCTTGGTTTTGGAGGCTGGTTCGATCTGGGTCGTGCTCTGGGTCGTGCTCTGATTCTGGATCTGGATCTGACTGTGGCCCTCATTGTAGATCTGGTTATGGATCTGGCTCTGTGATGACGAGGGGCACTTGAATGGGTTGGAGTAGCCCTTCGATGACGTGGCCATGGCATTGGTCGTAGCAGTGGTCGTGGGATTGGTCGCGGTGGGGATAGGCAAGCAAATAGCTGGAGAGGATGATGGCGCGGGGGTGTGCGGTGGAGAGGATGACGGTGGTGATGAGGGACACGAAGTAGCGGAGATAGCCTGTGAGAGGACGTTCGGACGGATTTTGGACTGTGGAGCGGGTTGCGTCGGTGTTGGCGCTGATACGGGTGTTAGTATTGGTATTGGTGTCGATGTCGGTGCCATGGTCGGTGTCGGCTTCATGGCAACAGTCCCAACAATCTCCCCTATCAAGCTGTGACTTGCAGCCTGGGGCCGATGGCGTGCGCTGACCGACACGTCCACCCCCGGTCGCGCTGACGAAGGGGCCTGTCCCACCGCCGAGGTCCACGTGAACGTCTCCCAGCCTTCACTGACCATCCTGACCAGCATGAGGGGGGGCTCTCCCTCTCCCCCCGCCGCTGATTCGTCCTCGCCGGCACCGGCACCACCACCACCACCAGCACCACCACCACCACCACCACTTCTACGCTTTGCGGCCGGACCAGTGCCCGCGCCAGTCCCTTTGACAAACGCCCGACTGCGGCTGTCTACGCCGCGCTCCGCGTCGTCGTCGCTATCGTCTTTGAACCCTTTGAGCATCTTCTTCTTCGCCCGCTCCACCTCTGCCGCACTCATCTTCTTCTTCGTGACGGGGTCTCGGCGTTCCCAGTACTTGTCCCACGTCTCCCACTTCCATCCCTTGGGTTTGAAGTTGACAGGCTTGAGGCCGACAGCGACCCGCGCCTCGTCCTCCGCTACCATGTGGCGCACGCGGATGGCATTGGCCACTTTGGCGCGGTGCTCTTTGGCTTCGTCACGGACCAAGGACACGCCCGCGCCATATAGCTGCCCGTACTCGCTCTTGTATGCCGTCGGGGCGGTGGCACTGCTCGACATGGACCTGATCTCCGTCCTACTCGTTGTCGGTGCTGACATGGATGATGTGGTCGCCGCCGAGGTCGCTGTCGCATGGGCGGGAGGTGCAGGGAGGTGTTCTGGCGGAATCGGTCGGTAGGACGGAACGATATGCAGCGCCCGATGTCGAAGACTTGCGTGTCTCTCCGAAGGGGGCTTGAGCAGCGTAAAGGACAGCTTGGTGAGCGTGGCCGCTGGGTCAGAGTCGGAGGACGTAGACGCGAACAGAGACCGCAGGGTAGGTGGGCATGGCTGCAGATCCGGGTTGAGACATGAGAACAGCAGGCGCTGTTGCCGGTTAAATATGCTCGCGCCTGCAGTCGTGACAGACGTGTCGCGTACATCTACCATCGAACGACTAGTATCAGCATCATTTCCCTGCTCAGATCTGGAGAACGACTCACCGAGTAAACCTAGGCCAGGCCACCGCGCCAGGACCTGCATGCTCCTATCGGTGATCCCTTTACATCCTCTCACGCCTATCGCCCGTAGTCGCCACGGCCCTCTGCCCTTCTCCGTTTCCTCTGAGAGCTCGAGGCTGCTGGCTAGTAGACGCATCCCGAGATCAGTGATCTTGCACCTATTGATCCACAGGCAGGTGAGGTGCGTGGCGTGCCGGATACTCTGTATGGACGTATCTGTCACACTGAGGTCCTCGTTCAGCGTCAGGGTCGTCAACATTGCCCCGGGTGCGTTCGGGTTCAGCGCCGCATACAGCTTCGGTATACCCAAGAGCGGATGGTCCTCGGTCTCCCCGTACACTCCAGGTGCAAGGTGGGGTAAGATGACGGGGACCGACAACGCGAGGGTATGGTGCTGAGCTGCTCCGCTGCCCTCGGGGTCGGGGTCTAGGCATACAGAATACGCCCAGACGGTAGCTTCGTCTGGCCGCACCGTGGCGCGAGAGGGGTCGTCCGCGTAGCCCCTATCCGCGCGGACACGAGCGACCACCCGTCTTAGGATCGGCAGCGGCACGTCTTGCAGGTCGTCTGGGGCGTAGAGGTGAAAGTGCCGCGAGATGACGCCGAGCGACAGGGAGTGCAGGGATCGCACGGGGCCTCGGAATGGCCGTGTAACGGATGATGGGTTGATTTGGGAGAGAGGAAGAGGAGTGAGGTGCCATACGGGCCGAGAGGCGAGGGGGCTAGGGTGTTCGTCAGTCCATGGGCTGTACGATGCAGAGAGAGTTCATACGAGAAGGATGTGTCTGTTTCCGCCCCGCCCAGTCCAGTGAGGATATGTTGCATCCTTCCTGGAGGGGACACTAACTCATGGGCTTCTCGGAATCCAGTGAGCTCTCTCGCAAGCCAACCTGTCGCTCATATTGGAACCGAGTGCGCGTCGAAAAGTAGTCGCGTCCATTTGCTTCCGCTTACTGATGAAGGAGCCTTGTACAAGTGACCATAGTGCATCACGGAGACCTGAAAGCGCCTGAAGTATGAATGTATAACAGTGTAGCCTGCCTATGCTGCGTGATGGTTGGCGTTGAAGGAGAATGGCGTCGAGTATGTGTGGTGTGTTGTAGTGTCAAATGTGCAGGTTATCACTTCTTGCTTCCCTTGTTCCTTCCTTCCTTCCTTCCTTCCACTTTCTACATCCCTCATCCTTTCCTTCCCCCTCGCCGGCCACTCCTTCCTCGCATCCCTCCTTCCTTCCCTTCCGCCGGTAAAACCCCCGACGCTCATACCTTTCTCGCAAATTCGCTCGCCGTCAGGTCCAGCGCAAAGGTCGTTCTGAACCCCTTGGAGGGGACAATGATCTTCTGGGCACCTGGCTTCTTCCTCCCCGCCCCGCCACCCAGCCCCGTCCCCGCATGGGGCACATCATTGGCTTTGTGCGCGAACAAAGCTCGAGAGAGCGGTTGTGCCTTTGGGAGGTGTGGTACTGGATGCGGATGGTTGGCAGTAGCAAGAGGCGTGAGTGTACGCGGTCGCGGGTATGGGTGCGAGGGATGTTGCAACTTGGCTGGAGGCGAGGTCGGGGAAGTAGGCGGCGAATGGATCGCTATCGTGGGTGATTTCTGCCCAAGGACAGGCGATGTTTCACGATCTTCCTCACCGCCGCTGTTGGATTCCTCGCTGCTGATCGGTGAAGTCTCCGACCACGAAGGCTGCTCGTCCTCTGGGAAGATAGGCGCGTTCGATAGTCCGCTTGATCTGCGCTGTCCAGAATGGGGTCGAGACGAGCTGGATGCTCGAGACGAGGTAGTAGAGATTGACATGGTAGCTTGGGTAATAATGGTGAGTCTAGAGGGAGTGAGCACTGATGATATATCCGCTGGCGTCTGGGGTCATGAGCATTGGGGAAAAAAGGTATGGGGCTCACGTCACAGGCGTTCCCCAAAAGACGAGTCCCGTGCACTTGTTGATGACACGAAAGGGGGTAGAGCTCGGGGATGGGCGTCGGTTTTCTAATCGCCGTGTACCTTTCCGTTTACTCTATTCTAGGTTGACTCTCTCCCCCAAGGTCTTGCCAGCAGAATGCGGTATTGATCAAGAGCCAGCGATATGATAAATGCAAGAGGAAAAGTGTTTCGAACTGAGGTCGACGTGGTTTTGCAAGCGGCCAAGCCACCCAAAAAGTGTTGGGGAGTTTGATGGGGCACCACAGTTGTCATCAGCCCCAATTCGGCAACTTAGGCACGAGAAATCCCGCAAACTACGGCCGTCGAGGGTCCGTCAAAGGCACCCGGCTATCCTATGCGTCGGCCGGGATTTTGCCCCACGAGACGAGTACACCCGATCGTGGGGGAGAACAACACGCGTTGGGACAAGACGGCATGTCTCTTGTGGACGTCTGTCAAGCAGAGAGATGAACAGTTGGGAAACGGCCAAGTCTGTCTTATCAACGGATCTTCTGTCCCTGCCTATGCGTCTCTCGAGCATGTCCCTATGCAGGCTAGCCAGCAGTGTCCGCGTTGCTGGCTGGGGATCGTATCAGTCAACTCTGCCACAAAAGGGGTCTGTCGTCTGTACTGATCGTCTCTGTGGGAGCATCTTACTCATTGGACTGATTTAGCTTCTTTGCGTTGTGTTATGACCAGAGACCGGCCTCAGGCACTGTTGCCGTCTCACCGACCCGACCCGACCACGCGCGACACCAGCCCCTAGACCGAGCCCAGACCCACACAAAAGATTACCGAGCCGTGGCGCACTTCAGGCAATCGGCAGGGGCAAGTCCTGCTTTCCCACATATTCCTGCTTCGGATGAGAACGAGGCGAGTCAGAAGCAGCATAATCTTTTGTTGTCCAGCCCGGATCGCAAACGAGAGCGCGGTCTAGTTGAGTCTGAATAGGAGTCGTCTTGATTCTCCAATGCAGAAGGTGAGCACTGACACCTTGAGCCATGAGCAAGGGTTGACATGGACAAGGGGCGCCCGAAGGCAAGGGACGCCGACGAGAAGGGATACCACAGACAATGGATGCAATAGACAGTGGATTCACTTCACAATGGAGGCAAGCCGGCTTTACGACGGTGAAAGGGGGCTCTCGCTAGACGCTGGCGGCTTCTTGCCACTCGAGGTATAAAGAGGCGCACAGAGCGCTTGCATTCGTTCACTTGTGTCTTGACTCGAGTGTTCTTATCGCGGTTCTCGACTACGCTTGAATCCGGGTGGTACGGTGCAGAACGAACCTCTTTCAACATGGACACGAGCGCAGTCACGGGATCCAGGATAACTAAACACCGCGGTCGCAGACCTCCAATTCCACCAAAGCGGGATACCGGAAGTTCAACAGCCTCCTCAGAGCCGGACCCAAATTTCTCATTTCTCCCTAATACATATGGTTCACCGGGGCCCAGCTCGGCAGCTTTTACTCAGTTGCCGCGTACAGACAGTCCGAGTCCATCGCGGCCTCCGACCCAGCCCTCGAGTTCGGCGGGATACACCAAGGACTCCAGTCCGCGGGGATCTCCCAGGGAATACTCGAATCCACCGGGATCTCCCAGCGGGGTTTCGAGGACCCGGGGGCATACGAACCAGGACTCGAATCCCTCTACATTCTCGGCACCTCCAGCTCAGCACTATGTTCAAGGCCAAACGTCGAGCAATCAATCTTCGTCCCCGACGACTAGAATATCCCGGCCGGCAGATTGGTCTAACAGCTCCATAGCGAGCCAGCACGTGGTTCCAGTCAGCCCAACAAGGGGCCGTTCCCTGCAACAACTTCAAATCAACACGCAGATCCCGCCACATGTCTTCTCCGACACGCCTCCAGCCCCGATCGCCTCGTTTGGGAGCCGTACGGACGGGTTTCATCATGCTGAAGGCACCGCCGAGTCTGGCGTTCCAGACACTTCATCAACCTCGAGTGGCAATCGGGGCAGGCGACCCTACAAAGCACCCAAATATGGAGATTGGCGCTGAATAGAGTGTATACATCTCATGCATTGTGTTGGGGAGGAATGTCAAAGGTACAAGCCGAGCAGGCACATGCGAATGTCCTTGAATACAGAATTTTTGCCTCGCCGTCACAACGCACGGACTGCTCTTCGTGTGCTCTCTCACAACTTTACACAGTAGATCCACCGCCTCGCTCTAGATGGCTTCGCCCCAGTGGCAGTCACAAAAGATGGTGGCTAGACATACCAAAGGAGCCGCTGTTCGCGCTCTGCCCAGACCGGGGCCTAGGCAGCCGAATGCTGTGCACCAGGAGGTGGACGGCGGTATCATCAGCTTCCGGGGCCACCTGTGAACCCTTTCAGGTGTATCGCCTTGGTGTGGTTCTCGCCACAGAATACACGTTTCCGGTTAGTCCTGGTGCTCTAGTTTTTCTCCTTATGTGACAAATGTGATCAATCCCCCGAAACGAAAGGGACTGCCCGGTGGGAATCGGAGGAGGGATAAAGGGCAAATCAAACAGGACTGTCGTGACTCGACTCTTTCCTTGTCCCGCAGGTCTCACCCCGTTCTTGATAAAGTAGCTGCAGTCACTCTTCGTCACGTCGATATGTCTTACTGCCAACATCACAGACGCTGCCGCAGGCAAATGCATGCCAGCCTCAGCCCAAGCCCGACTGGCTCTGTCGTGCCCAGTTTGCTGCCGGGGGACGTGGAGAGAGCACATACTGACTCGGAGGAAGAGTCGCAGACGCCCATATCGTACACTGAGGGAAGTGATATCGAGGTAGAGCAAGACGATGATAGCGGAGAGGAGCAAGAGGAGGGGAGTGGAGGGGAGCAAGAACAGGAGAGTGGAGAGGAGGAAGCACAAGACGACGGCAGCGAGCAGGACGAAAGGATGGAGCTAGAGAAGGATGGGGCATATTCGATGGCAAAACTCTCAGAGAGGCTGACATTCCGTCCGCCGCTGGATCCTGAGGATGATTACTTGTCTGAGCAAATGACCAATCTGGACGTCGATGATAGCACAAATCAAGGAGGAGATTCCGACTTCTCGGACGCGGACGACGTCGTGGACGTCTCAGAGAGTGGAGGGACCTCCCAACTAGCCGCAGAAGAAGGACGGACCACCTTGGAGTCGGACAAAAACCATGCCTTGCAGCTGACAAGATCCCCGTCTTGGGAAACGGACACAGCCTCTCTCGTTAAATCAGAAGCGCTTGGTGGCAAGGAGATTGGGGGGCAGCATGGCGGAGATTCTGTCCATTCGGAAGAGATCGTTCTGGCCATGCTTACTGAGGATGCCGAATAGCAGAAAGCCAATAACATGCATGCATGAAGATGGGTTGAGACTTCCGCTGTTGCCGTCAACAGCGAACGGTCCTTTCGACTCTAGGTCGACGCTCCTCTGCGCTGTCTGCCCGCTATCTATTATGACCGAGCTGAGATAGGGTCGCTATCGGGATGAGTCAGTCCGCCCTCACACAGCCGGACGAGCTGTCAGATCCTTTGTGTTGCTTCCCGAAAAGCGCCGTCGAGAAACATGCCTGGCTTGGCCTTGTAAGGGTCTGTAATGGTTCTTTCACAACGGATTGCATCGGCGAGAATGTGACGTCCTCTGATCCGTCGCGTCACATCGGTATACACAGTCCTTACGTGATGCCTGTCCTTCTGTCAGGTAGCAGTGTTGTCCGCATTGCATCCTGCTCAAACGCGGGGCTACGTTTTCAGACGTCTCGGTTGATCCATACAGTACGCTCTGCATTTCAGGCGTCCAACGTGAGAGGTATCCACCAAAGTGCTGCTGCTGGAGACATGACTCGATCGGACAAATCTGACAAGAGTCTCGCCACCACTCAATCGCCATTTCTGGAGCAACACCACCCTGCTCCCACGCCGATCAAGGGACCGCATGAACTCGGCTCCGAAAGAAGGCAGCAATATCTTCCTGAATCGCGGCCGAGAAACTATATCCACAACTACGAATGATCCCGACCTTCATTACCGTCTTGCTTAGCAATTCACCTCCCAAGGCAACGACAGCAGCAAGCAAAGACATCCACAGCCCCTCGGATGGACGATGGGTCAAGCAACACTGACCGGCCCAGCAGGCACACCTACCCGCCTCAGCTCACCCTACAGCCTTCCCTCCTATCGCCTTGGGGAACCTGGTCCAGTCTTGCTCCTACGCGATCTTGTCCGAGTCCTCCCGCCGACACGTCTTACACCGGAACCCCCGGAGCCATGTCAACCCCCCTACCACCACGCTCCGAGATTCCCGACGGTCCATCTCAATCGGGCGACGGTCGAACGACTTCAGTTGCTCAAGGGTGGCCCGCGTCTGGAGCAGGGAATGCCAGACACAGTGATGACGAGATCAGCTGGCACAGCGACGTAGACGACCTCACAATTACCTCCACCTGTGGCTCCACTCGAGCCAAACGTATACCCGCGGAGGATGAAGTGTATGCAGATGATGGAGAAAATGCACCGACCGAGTCGGGTTTCAGGAGGTGCTTGTGGTTGGTGCATTTGCAGAGAGAACGGACGGAAACGCAAAGACGGCCGTATCACAGACACCACTCCCGGCGCCTGCCCTTGCATTCTCTTAGGCAACAGGGGCCTCGGTCGGATCAGCCCGGAAAGCCGCCCCCACATCTCTGCAAAGCACATAGGCATTACGTCTCGTCCTCGTCAGGGAGACATAGAGTGCCGAAATCATCGTCATTTGGGAAATCACAGAGCCAATCGACAAGCGGCATGTGGGTTTCACATGATCAGCAAGGCTGGGAGCGTGGATCTCGTGCCTCCAAAGGCTCGTTACCATAGACGTGGCTGGACTTACTGGGATAACGCTGCCTCTGGACCTTGGGGATGCATGTTGAAAAGGCTGAAAAGGGACAGATGTTGGATTTGGTCTTCTTCATTAGTGTCCTTGAATCAGTTCACTTTGGATCCTTTGAAGAACGTCATTGTATCCCTTCTACACACCGAGTCAGTGGCAAACCTAGTCGGCCTCCGAGCGAGACAGTATGAGCAAGGTATATATCCGTAACGAGGCGAAGGTAGATCTGGGAGACTGAGCCATCTTGGACGCTCTGGAGAAGTTATATGCCATACATCGTCTCCTCGTCCCTTCAGCATGGAACGTCCGTGCGCGACACCCTTCACGGAACGTCCGTGCGTGACATCGGGTCTTTCATGACACGGTACTGGGACTCATACGTCATGACTGCAAGACCTACCTTTCTGTCATAAAACTTCTTCTGCCGAATGACCGGCTTTAGCCTGGCTCGGGCTCCTGCTATACGTTATAATGGCTCAAGTTGCCTTGCAGTAATTTGCCAAGCCTTCTGACGCGAGTGTCATTCCGAAGGCCTGTGGGGTGGGTAAGATGCAGGTGGAAGGCGCTGGCCGCGGCCTCACTGTGCCATCTACCAGCACCCCTTTGAATTCTACTCTTAGAAGCCTTCACCACCCTGGTACCATCAACGAGCTCGAATCGAAGACCTCTGCACAACAACAGGAAACAAACGTATAAGCCGTGAGGCAATTGGGAATTTTCCAACAAACGACCTTGTTACCGTATCCTTGCCAGTGACGGCTTCACGCTCTCAACAACGTTCGCTACAAGGACGCCGGACAGATAATGTACTGGTATAGGGAGCCTTACATTCCTCCCACATACTGGACCAGGAGTACATTAGTGGAAGGGCATCGGCGGTGTAGCACTACTCGCCACTCCGAGGCAAATGCTGTGACCCGACTGGTACGCAGGGGCAAACAACAGATAGGTACGCTTATCTCTGCATTACATCCGAAACGAAGAAAGTCCACACACACCGCGGCAAGTGCTACTGTGACAGAGGTGTACAATGTTTCCGTCGGACGCGCATCAGTTCACTCGACGCGTGAACCAGTCGGAACCGCCTCGGTACACAGTGTCCACACGGCTAGCCAGGCATCACCATACCAGGGATCGTCCGGATCTCGCTCGTCTTCCTCGTCACATGGTGGAGACACGGACCTATCTTCCATGCACTTTAGTGTTCCGCTCCCCGAACATGGCGCCGTTCATGCTCGGGAAACATCGCCACCCCACGAGTCCTCCGCGTTCCCAACTTCCTTCTTCCCGAGCGGGGAAGCGGCACCTCGACCCCAATCAACTCACAGTGATTGCACCATTCGGCCAACCGCACCCCTCCACAGGATACGTGCGACTAGTGGACACTCAACAAGTGACACAGGTCACCGAGGTGTGGATTACAATAGAGCGGGCAGTTCCGAAACACATCTCGAGGAACAAGGTCTCTCGCGTTTCAGGCGTACCACACTGACCACTGGATCGACGACAGGGGTGGATCAACTTCTGGCTCAGTTTTCAGAGGACATTTCTTCCGAGGTATGGGACACGGATTTTCCAGGAGACGACTTTGAAGTGGACGATGAGGAAGATGACCCGACAGAACGGCGTCAGATAATCTCCGTTAACCGTATCTATTCGCTGTTTGACTACGCGCCATTAAGAACCACAATGTCCCGTCCAAACGGGTCTCCCTTGATTTCTGGCCTATCCGCCCTCACAATCGCACAGCGTCACAATGAATCCAATAAGATGAATGCACGCGCGAGATCAAGACAGAGCAGAGGAGAAACGGAATCACTTGAGTTCAGCTCGGTGGAGGGAGCTCAACCCGGAGAAGATGACGAAAACTCGTTCCGACGGGCACGATTCACCTCCATGACTAGACCTACCTCCCTACATCAACCGATATCCGTCCCCCAACCTGTCTCCGCACTCCGAGCTGAACGAGTCAGTACCGTCACAGGGTCATCCGCGTCATCAGCGTCATCAGATCGTACCGTCAAGCCTAAACAACGCCACAAAACGGGAGACCAGAGTCGCCACTCTACCAGAAGTGACACACAATCAGGGGCGCCTCACCTTCCGCCCACGACACTCTATACTCAGACGACAGGCCTTGGTCGCCATCGATCTAGCAGTCAGCCAGGTTCCAAAACCAGTACCCCGAAGACAACATCCTCGGCTTTGCCTGGTCATCTTCGGACGAATTCAGACAGCCGAGTGTTCCCGAGACCCCCTGACTCCATCAAGCCCACTAGGAGGAAGATGTCATTCAGAAATCGGCCCCGGCGAAATGCATTCACGGGCGGCCAAAGGCACGTGACTGTCCACAGCAATGGGTGGGTCGAAACCCGCGAGGACAGACAAGTCCAGGCAGCCGAGGCACGGGTGCTGGGGTGGCTCGAGAGGCATCCCGACGGCTTTAGCGACGACGAATGCGAGTCACTCAACGATCGCTTGGCGACATGGGAATCGGCTACTGGGAGTGAGGATACCTCGACTGGCGCAACGGAGCTCTTGCACGAGCTGATTATGCAGAGTCTCAACGTCGCCGGAAGTTCCGTAACTTCAGACAGTATCTTCCGGCCCCTCCATTTCAGGCGACCCGTCAGCTTGATGCAGAATGTGAGTGTGATACAGCGCGCGCAGGAAGAAGAGCACACATCCCGCCAACGCACGGACCCGGTTCCTGCGCAGTATACATCGTAGATCACCGCGAGGCGGTACTTGTTGTCGAATAGAGCCTGTGAGGCTCATGAAACTACAGTGCTCTGTATGCATGCACATGCCATAAACCTCCAGCCTCGTCCGCTTCCTCTGAGGGGGTTGCTTACTGGGCCAGGTGGTATCTCTCTGTTCAGCTCGTCGGCCTTCCCAATCGATCGCATCATTAATGTAAGTTTAAATGCTTGTGACACTTGCTTTGTAGGGGTGCGTTCGCTTCTTCCGGCAGAGTCGGAATCAGAGCAAGACATCCATTATGGCAAGTGAAGTTTCTGACTTTGTATATTGCCTGGTTTCGGAATATTCCATAGGTAGTACACAAGGGACAGCCACCTTCGAAACTTCTTCCTCAACCATCTGGAACTCTCAATCAGTGATTGCCCCTCTTGGTTGACAGAAATGTCTAACGGAAAATATCCAACTACCAGCATGTCGACTGATCGCAACATGACTAACGGCAGGACAACGAACAACCTTCGACATACCGGCAAGGCCGGGAGGGACTTTCTCGCCCCACTGGATTCGATTGGCTCCGAAGCATTCTCTCGAAGCCTCTGCTTCACGCCGAGAGAAATTCAACTGGACACTCAAGGCGAAGTTTGGTCGGGCAGTCAAGGCGATTTAACCCCGAAAAGCTACACGCCACGCCACTCTACGGAGCACAGTTCTTGGAGAGGCTCCTTGGACAACGTGTCACTAGCCCGGCTTCTCTTCAAGCGAGACTCGAGTGTCGATAGCTCCAGCACCCGGGACCGCCGCGGCTCGTTCACTAACGGGAGTGAAATCCAGCCGGACCCCGTCGAGTCGGCAAGCAACGACGCCGTGCAGTGGCTGAACGCGAACCTCCCTGAAATAATCACGACTTGCCCCAGTCGGCCGTCCCCGCAAGATTCGGTTCGCCCGTGGGACGAGTTTAACGACCTGTACCACCGCTGGATTGTCCTGGCGGACCAACACGGCTCCTGCAAAGGCGCGAGTGCGATTTTCGCCGCGCTTCAAAGCCGCGTCCCGAAGTCAGGCATTCCGGCATTGAGTCTTGTGCAGAGTTCGAACCTCATTGTCAGGGTGGCGAATGAGGAAAGAGAGGAGGCTGAGAAGAAGAAGAGGGAGGAGAGGAACAGGAAGGGAAGAAGTCGGACATTGTCCGCGGTGCATGTGGCCCGGCGCCTGGTTGGCAATAGGATGTAATATTGCGCTGTCGAGTCTGCTACGGTTATGGTGGCGATATCGGGGTTTGTACAGAACCATTAAAATTCTGCATATTGTCAAGGTGATCTGTCTGCACCGGGCTAATACCGCTCGTCAAGGCTGTGGCGAGCCGCAAGGCTCCGACTCCATCTCGTGTGAAGCGTGCGCAGACGCTGATTGCTAACTTTTTGAGCGCCTGGAAAAGGACTTTGTGAATGGGGCCCGAGCAGACGCCGTACGAAGCACAGTCCTTTGTACAGTATCTGCTTCTGATGGAGCCGACACTACAGTATCGAGGTTTTAGGCGTATGGCATGTTCCCCTTGGCTTCGTTTCGTCTGCGAGAATGCAAACATCGTCGGTTGTTCGGCTTCCAGCTCTTGCTACAACTCCTCATCCCGGCTGGTCACTTTGAAGACCTGTCATCCTCATTGGTGCAGCATTATCACCACTCGTTCCTCGATTGCAACAGCCCCGTGCCAAAATGATCTACGACGGCACATTGGTCCCCTCTTCCATGACTCCGCTGCTTAGGAATGGCTCACCAGGTCTCATTCCAACACTGCACTGCACACAGCCAGAACAGCCAATGGTCTCTCGACCTATACCTACTCGCCGCGGGGCGTTTTGTGGAAAACTACCAGATCAAGTACCACTTCCGTGCGGACATTCGTTCGGCAGCGAGAGTCGTATGGCCTTGTTAGGGCAACCAGAGACGCTGGTGCCCGACTCTTTCGCCAGCGAACTCGTATTCCCAGATCCCGAGGAAAACACCAACTGTGACTGCGACCGCTTCGCGTTCCAGTGCCCCACGACGTGTGAGTATGACTATGACGAGTCGCCAGAGTCGCAATGGCCACCCCGCCCCAAGAGTGCGCCACGCTCCTTTCCTGAAACAGGTCTAACAGGGACCTCCATCAACGGCTCTGGTTCCTCCAGGAGATCAGACACCTCTCAGACCCACAGGAATGCCAAGTTCTTCGTTGGCTCTGGTCCCATTCCCCGATCCGCCACTCGGTCCAACCAAGTATCCAGGGAACCAAGTGACGCCAACGCGAAGAGTCGTATCAGCTTCAATGGGGCGACGAGCACCTCAGGCAGCGCACAGAGCATGCGCCAGCTCCACAGTGCACAGGCCACCATGCGGTTTAGAAGCCAGCAGGCGCTCAGAGACACGCGAGCTGATCGGTTGGCCTTCGATACCCCACCCACGACGTCATTAGGGGATCCCGAAGTCACAGAGACAGCGTCGCGCAGTCCAAGTACACGACCTTGCCTGACGCTCTGATCATCCCGTATGGGCTATAGCATACGCGGTGATGGTTTGGGTCGTGTGGCGGTGTGCTGAATGACTGGGGGCATCAGTATGCAAGTTGAAGGGGGTTGGTACAGTATGCACAAATTGGACTAGTATGGCGATCAAAGGATTAGGATGTACGATCAGGAAATCATGATGCAACGACAAGGGGAGCAGTATGCATGATGAATGGCAACATATCTGCAGCCAAACCCAAGTCGACAGCCTCAAGAGCCCTCACACACAGGTCGAGCCTCGACTCCCAGCTCCTCCTTGCCTGCGCCTACTCGGCCTTATCTCCCCTCAGCCATTCCTCGACGCCCACTTTTATCCGCTGCTCCACACTCTGGAAGCTATCCAGCGCCGGGCGCACGTCGAGGTGGAAGACCGGGTTACCGTCTTCGTCCGGCGGGGCCGAGTAGTAGTCAATCACGTAGCGAGTCGTCGTGGTTCTTGTCGTTGCCGTCCCGTCGGGCGAGGTGGTCGTGGTGGTCGTGGTCTCCGTGTGGGAGGTCGGGGTGCTCGTCGTCGTCGTAGTGGATGACGAAGACGACGAAGGCTGGGGTGTAGAAAACGGTGCAGGAGCGGCAGCGGCAGGCGTAGATGACGCTGGCGTGTCCACAGGGCGAGTGACGATCCAGTCGTGTCGATCGAATGGCGGGATGGTACTGGAAATTATCAGCGGCCGCTTTGTCCTGCTCAGAACGAGAGAGCTGACTTGAAGCTGTCGGGGAAGACTTTGCCGAGCCACAAGTGCATTCTTGCTTTTGGTGACAACTCGCCCGGGCGGCCCTGGAACCTGGCGAGCTGAGCATACTCGCCCCTAGGCGATTTGTCAGCATCGATACCGAGATCCAGATCCGTCCCGTTCCAAATTGTAACGCGGTCGTTTGTCGTGGTGGTCCGACTTACCCGGGCAGTCGCTTCTCCCACTTCATGACCTCTTCCCAGGCGCGTTCGTTCAGGAAATTGTGGATCGCCACAACCATCTCTATGCTCTCTTCTGGCGTTTCCCATCCCTTCCTCACGAGCGCGTTATAAAACTGCTGCGGCGAGGGGTAGTCCCATGTCGACCCGCCGTCTTCGTCTGCCGCCTTGGGGCGGGGAATCGTCGACGCCTCCCGGTCCGTCGGGAGCGGGATCTGCTGGCCGGGCGCACGCTCGGTCGTGCTCACTCCCAGCGGGATGTGGTTCAGGGGGTTGTACCCCGACAACCCCGCGGCACCGGACTTGGCTTCGTGGTCAATCGGGCATTTCGCTGGCCCACCGCTGCGGCCACTGCCACTGGACGGAGCGGAAGACGACATGGGGCATGATGCCGGCGAGCGGCGAGACGACGGCAACGACGACGGCAACGACGACGATGACGGGATGGGAGGGTGGCCAGGTGGAAGTAATTGCTGATTGTGCGCTGCGGGGTCGATAACCGCCGGGGCTGACGAGGACGAGCTCGAGCCGATGTTCCACCTCATTTTGCTATCTGGCAAGTATCTGGCAAGTATCTACAAAAGTGTCAACCAGTGGGCGATGATTTGTTGTCGAATCAACTTTTTACAGCGGCAACAGCAGACGGAGCATTCCGGCCGATAAGGGGGAGGAGTAAATAAGTAAATAACAAAATCAAGCAGCTGCCAGTCGCGTCGTGCCACTGCAACACCTCGAAGATCTGACCCATCACCTTCACCGAAGCGACCACATCTGCCGACCCACACAACGCTCCAATCGGCACCATACCTCAGCCCGTCGCTCACAAGCCACCGAATTTGGCTTCTCTCCCCAGCCATGTCCACACAAACAATCAAAACGCGGCACTACGCCGCGCTCTCGTCGCGCCTCCGCGCGCTGCAGGGCAATTTGGGAGAGACCGAGGCGCAGTTGGGCTATCTCGCTGGGCATCTGCAGGCCATGGCCAAGCTGGGGATACATACTGGTGCTCAGTGAGCGTCTGTCTGCCTTGTCCTGCCCACTGGCTCCATCGTTTCTCTGACCGTATGATCCGCTGACACACCCAGGTTCATGGCTGTATCGCGACTGCTCGACAAGGAGCTAGAACGCGCAGACGCACAGCAGCGTGAAGAAGCGGAACAGGCGATGAACGAGCGAAACGAGCGGAATGACGCTGTCGGCCAAGTCACCACATCATGACCTTTAGCATCCTCTTATCCCCTGTGTACTTCCATACTGCGGCTCTCACACCTCGTCTAGGGTGCTAGTCAGGCCGAGAAAATAGACCCTTCCGTAGAGACACCCTTATACTTGTTGTATGTACCACCTGTCACCAGCACATGCCACAAAGTATAAACATGCTTCTAACATCCGTTCTACGTCACTGCAAACGCTAGACGACCTCCATAGCTACGACGCACTCGAGAATTCATACTCCAGAATGAAGCTCACAGGAGAATCTTGCGTCTCCTACGGAATCCCTTTCCCTTAATGCGTGATCTCAACGACCAAGTCGCCCTGCCCGATCGAGTCGTTCTCGCGCACGAGGACGCGCTTGACCTTGCCTGAAACCGGAGACGAGACGACTGATTCCATCTGTCCGAGGGTGAGCAGCTGCTCTGTTGCACTGGCGGGGAAAGGGAAACCAAAGGGAAACGAGAGGGAACGAGACGGAAGGAGAGGGAAGGAGAGACGGGGGTTGTATCACTGCACTGACCTTCATAGCCGACAAGACGCAGAGAGGGTCACCAGCCTTGACGTCTTGACCCTCTTTGACTCGTACGTCGATGACAACACCGCCCTACCAAGGTCATCAGCACGACACGTTGTACTCGGGATTCAATCCACCATTGGCGAACCGACGCTGCCTGGGTCGCCGGTTGCCTTTTCACGCGCAACGTGCTCGATCGCAGCGTTTCGGTCGACAATGACAACCGCCCGGGTCTGCCTACATCAGCGTCGCCCTGCGTGACATGTCTCGCTATCTCACCTCTCCGTTCAGCTCGAAGAAACATTCTCGGGTGCCCCTCTCAATGTTGAGTGGACCAATAGCCAAGAGCTTGATGGTGAGAGTCTTGCCCTGCTCGATGGAGATGGTCAATTCCTCGCCAACCTCGGGCTTAGCCAAAAAGTATCGCGTAGGCACGACACTAAGCGAGTATCAGGCCAGTCCTTGCAGCTGTAGATAGCCCAACTCACCTCAGATCACCATACTTTTCGACGAATCCTTGGTACTCCTCAAACACCTTGGGGTACATACAGTAACTCGACACATCGTAGTCGGTGATATGCTGACCAAACTTCTCCCTCAACTCGGACTTGATCTTCTTAAAGTCGAGAGGCTTCATTCCTACACCTGGACGGCCGTCGATGCGAGGCTTGTCACGGATAATGTTGGTACGAAGGGGTTCGGGGAATCCACCGTACGGCTGACCGAGATAACCTTGGAAGAACTCAACGACAGACGAGGGGAAGTCCAGGGTAGCAGCTTTGTCAATGACGTCTTGCTTGGACAATTGGTTCGACACCATGAACTGCGCAAAGTCGCCGACCACCTTGGACGAAGGTGTGACCTTGATGATGTCGCCACACTGGAGGTGTCAGCAGGCAAGATCAAGATAGAAGTCAGAGCGACAATGCAAGGCGGAGCGACGTTAGAAGTCAAGCGATGATGCGAGTCGGAGCAATGATAGAAGTCACAGCGACATTGACTCACAAGCTGATTCGCCTCGATGTACTTCTTCTTAATGTCGAGCCATTGGGTTCCAAGACCGAGTTGCGAAGCCTGGAACTGCAGGTTGGTGTATTGACTTTAAATTAGCCTTGCCACCACATCAGACTCACCCTCCCGGCATTTCATGGTCAAAGACACCCGAGTCAGACGCCCGAACATTCGCTTCGAAACAGCTGTAAAGCACTCGGATCTGCGACCAGTACGTGTTGAGGGCTTGGATATTCTCGTGGGTGATACCTGTCCCAAGACCGGTCTGCTCGAGAGCAGCACAAACGGCGCCCATTGCAGGCTGCGAAGTAAGACCCGAGAGGTCTGGGCGTGATCAGCACAAGCTTGGTATACCATTCAGGAGCCTCACCATCGATAGCGACGTCGACCACATCGGCTCCGGCGAGAGCGCAGGCTAACATCGAGGCAGCCGCAATGCCGGCAGTGTCGTGCGAGTGTACGTGGATTGGGAGATCCGGGTGAGCCTTTCGGATCGCACCAATGAGGCTAATGTGGATGAGCTTGCGGAGATGCGAACAGCACGATGACTTACATCTTGGCCGCCTCGGGCTTGAGAAGCCCAGCCATGTCCTTGATGCCCAAGACGTGAATGCCCTCGCCCACCAGCTGATTGGTGAGGTCGAGGTAGTACTGCAAGGTGTATTTGGTGCGCTTGGGGTTGGCGACATCGCCAGAGTAGCAGATGGTACCTTCAACAACACCACCTGCCTTCTTGGCTGCGTCAATACCCAGCTTTAGATTCTCAAAATAGTTGAGAGAGCTAATTTATAAGCTTGGCCCCGGCAAAAACTCATGCAGTAGCTCACTCGAAGACACGGAAAATGTCGAGACCGGCTTCAACTGCTTTCTTTGAGAACTCGTAAATGGCGTTGTCCCTTCAAAATTAGCGAGCGAACACCAGGATGGCTTCAACTTACGGGTAGGAGGTGTAGCCAACGGCATTGGCACCTCGCACGAGCGCCTGCAGTGGGATGTTCGGCACCAGCTTCCTAAGAGTTCGCTATTGATGCTCAGCCACGCTCACGTCCAATCATATCACTTTGCAACTCACCAGCCTGTCCCATGGGTCCTCATATAGGAAACGCATAGCGACGTCAAAGGTCGCACCACCCCAGCACTCCAACGAGTAGGCATTCTGCAGAGCATAGCTCGTCTCCTTGGCGATGTTGGCCATGTCAACGGTTCTCATCCGAGTGGCAAGCAAAGATTGGTGCGCATCTCGCCATGTGGTGTCCATGATGAGCTGAATATGTCAACTGCGTGCTACGTGCCAAGGAGCATTCCAACTCACACAGCCCTTGTAACCTCTGATGGCCTTCGCGAATGCCTCGGGACCCTCATTGACGATGATATTCCTCCAGCCCTTGGTGCACGGGTTGGTAGTGTCAACGATCTTGCTGGGGTCCTCAACATCTCTGATCTGAGGGATGATGGCTGGAGTCTTGAGACCCGGTTCACCCATCTGCCCAGCGATGGAAGAACCATTGACAGAAATGTCTCCCAGGTAGGCCAAGAGCTTCTGAGCCCGGTTCTGCGAGTGCACCAGCTTGAAGAGGTCAGGAGTGTCGTCGATGAACGTCGTCCATGTCTTCCCCGATTCAAATACCGGATGGGTAAGGAGCCGGATGAGGAAGGGGATGTTGGTCTACGCTCGTCAGCTTCTTTACAGTGAACTAAGGCGGTCATAAGCAATCAACTGACCTTGACACCACGGATTCGAAACTCTACCAGCGCTCGGAGCATCTTGCGCCTGGCCACTTCGAAAGTTGCTCCACTGACAGAGCATTTGACCAATAGAGAGTCGTAGTGGGGCTTGATGGATCAGCTTCGCCTCACATCAATGTGAGCAACTCACGGTGATCTGAGCACCAGCATAACCAGAGCTAGCATCTAGACGGACACCGTTGCCACCTGCCGATCGGTACACTTCGATCTTTCCGGTATCGGGCTGGAATCCAGCGGCGGCATCTTCAGTAGTGATACGGCATTGGATGGCGAATCCTCTTCGGTGAATGTGTTCCTGGGTCAGGCCAAGCTGCTCGAGAGTCACACCCGCGGCAATCTGAATCTGGGCAGCCACAATGTCAATCCCAGTGATCTCCTCTACGCTCAATCAGCTGACGTCTGGCTTCTGTCACCTCACCCGTGATGGTGTGTTCGACCTGGATACGCGGGTTGATCTCGATGAAGTAGTGTCTGCCTTGCTGGTCGACCAAGAACTCGGCAGTACCAGCGTTCCTGTACTTGACCGCAGCAGCGAGCTTGAGCGCGTCGCTCAAAATGGCTTGTCGGATTGACTCGTCTAGGTGAGGAGCTGGAGCAATTTCGACAACCTGTCCGGTCAGCACAGTGCGCATGTGTGGCACTCACCTTTTGGTGTCGCCTTTGCACGGAGCAGTCTCGTTCGAACAGGTGGACGCAATTACCCTCTGCATCTGCTAGCAGCTGTACCTCGATGTGTCGGGGGTGGTCCAAGAAACCTTTCTGTCAGATGCCGCCGAATCCGCTTGACTCACGCTCGATGAAAACGGTACCATCGCCGAAGGCGCTCTTGGCCTCACTGACGGCACGCTCAAAGTTCTCCTTGAAGCTCTCCTGATCTCTCACGACGCGCATACCGCGCCCACCACCGCCCATAGCCGCTTTGATGATGACTGGGAAACCGTACTGCTCAATAAACGCGGACGCCTTGTCATAGGACTCGACGGGACCTGGTGTACCTGGCACGACAGGGACGTTGGTCTGCATGGCAAGCGTCCTGGCCTTGGTCTTGTCGCCCAGGGCGTCGATGGTCTCGGGACGAGGACCGATAAAGGCGATACCTGCATCTTCGACCTTCTTGGCGAATTCGGCATTCTCAGACAAGAATCCGTATCTGTGCCAGGTCAGCTGCTGGACTGCGAGAAGAGCTGCTGGACTGCGAGAAGAGCGCGAGAAACTGACCCAGGGTGAATCATGTCCACTTCGTGCTCTAGTGCGAGTCGGACAATGTCATCCTGTGCCAGGTACGCGGCAACGGGCGAAAGACCTTTCCCGACGAGGTAGGACTCGTCAGACTTGTACCTGTGGGCTCCCATTCTGTCCTCGTGCGAGTAGATGGCCACAGTAGACATGGCGAGCTCATGGGCGGTACGGAAGACTCGGATGGCGATCTCCCCTCGGTTGGCCACGAGCAGCTTCTTCAGCGGGCCAGAGTGGCCAGCTTGCTTCTTGCGGAGGGTGTGGATGCTGTGCATTATTAGCGTTGCGTTGAGAGAATCAGCAGGAGTTCGACTCCAACGAAGAAGGGTGTTCATCATTCCAAGAGAAAGCAATTGCGAGCGGGGCGTTAAGATCAAGGGAGATAACATGAGCGGTGTTGCCAGAGGTACAAAGACTAGACCAAGTACTCACGTTGGGTGGCTGCTGGGCGAAGCAGTAGGGGTGCCGGGGCGCGAAGTATCGAGGCCGAGATGCGACACCCATGCCTCGATCTGTCCATGCGTCGAGCGTGGCAACGGGTTGTACCAGGTGATATCGAGGGGGTTGGGCGTGGCAGGGAGATCAAGGGAGCCGGGTTTGGTCATGTTGAGAGGCGACAACCAAGTGACCAAATTGGGTTGCACGAGGGCCCCAGTCGCAACCAGGACCGAATTCAGATCGAAGAGCGGATGGGTTGCGGGGAAAAGGAGCGAGTCGTCGCAATAGGAGAGAGCAAAGATCGGACGTCAGCTCCTGTTATACTAGGATAGCACCAATATGGAGGAAGGAATACAAGCTAGGTGATGGGGATAAAGGAGGCCAGCGGGGACCCCGGCCCTGAGCGTGGTCCGAGGAGAGCACAAACGTGCGGTCGTATATGTATGGATGCCTGATGCACAGACACAGAAAGCGACACTCACGGGGGTCGGGATTTCCTCCATCCTGCTTGCGACTTGTTGATGTGTGGTCCCAGCGGGGGGAGAGGGGACGAGGGATCGTCGCTCCGCGGAAGGATAGGTGGGAAATGAGTCGGGAGGCTGAGCTCGCGGAGGGCGACCTTCTCACAAGGCTATTGTCTCCGACGCTCGGTACTGCTTCGATGACGAGGAAATGGACTGTAGAGTCGGGGAAGACGAGCCAGACCGACGAACTCGGGAGTCGAGACTTGGAAATGGGAAGGGAGGATAAGTGACTGACGACTCGGGACCAAATTGTGGGAACCCCGCCTAAAACGACCGAAAGCTGCTCGTACCAGCCAATCAGACGCGATCAAGATAACGGCCAGATCGACAACTCTGGTAGAGACGGGAGAACGGGGATGACAGCGTCAAGCACACCACCGAGTGCATTAGTTATGGCTTGTACAGGTATCCACTTGTACATGTATTCAGCTCTCGAGGCAGCCAGCCCGACCGACCAAAGCCGACGAGCAGCTGCTGTTCAGACTGTCAGTTCAACTTCGTGAGCTCGGCAGAATGACATGTTAAATTACACCAGCGGCTATTCGAGTCGCCGCACCGGCTGCCGTGCTCTTCCGTTTCCGCGGCAGGTCATTTGTCCGGTGGCAATCGCGTGGTTGGACTGTACTGTGGCAGGTGCATGAGTGCATAGTGATGAATGATATTATGCATGTGTACCTCTGAGTTTCCTAAATCTTGGAATGCTGTTATGCATGTCTACATTGGTTCTGTGCAACACCGAGGATTCTAAATCTTTTTGGGATCTTGGCCTAAGCCAGCAGCACTGACACGATCAGCCACAACTGCAACAGAGGAAGAGCGGGGGACTAACTGGTTCGTGGCGACCTGAATCGCTCGCGCCATGGTCGATCTCACACGGCCGTCCTCGAGCGTGAGCAGGCCAGCGATCGTACATCCCCCGGGAGCTGTAACCATCAGCCTATGTGTAGTACCCAAAGGGAGGCTGTGGCACTCACTCGTGACACTGTCTTTGAGTTGGGCGGGATGTAAGCCCCCAGTCAAGGCCATCCTCGCGGCCCCCTGCATTGCTGAGACCGTCAACGAATGAGGAATCGCGATCTGAGAGAAACGTGCTTTGTGCAGCGAGTTCCAGCGCCTCAGCCCTCGGTAGACCCATCATGACGCCGCCATCCGCCATAGCCTCAAGCACCAGCGCCACAAAGGCGGGTCCTGATCCCGCCACTGCCGTACATGCGTCAAAGTGCTTTTCGTCGAGGAAGCGACAGCGGCCGCATGAGGTGAAGATGGCGAGGACGAGGGCCCGGGAGTGGGGTTCGGTGAGTGGGGTAACGACGGTCATGCCCTCGCGGATCTGGGAGATTAGCATGGTAGACGAAGGTGGGCAAGGGGTGAAGGAAGAGACGGAGGAAGGAAGGAAGGAAGGAAGGAAGGAAGGAAGGAAGGAAGGAAGGAAGGAAGGAAGGAAGGAAGGAAGGAAGGAAGAGGGAAGGGAGGAAGGAAGGAAGAGGGAAGGAAGGAAGAGGGAAGGAAGGAAGGAAGGAAGGAAGGAAGGAAGGAAGGAAGGAAGGAAGGAAGGCGACTGAATAAGGGCGACCATCAGGAAAAAGGACAGACGACAGACGACAGACGACGGAGGGTAGGTTAGACTAAACGCCCACCTTGCAAGGCGTATTGGGCATTGCGCGCACGACCCTCGTCGCTTGGGGTACCCACGACTCGAGCTGGGCAATTGTCACGCCTGCACAGATGGAGACGACGAGCTTGCCGTCGATAGCTTCCGCCATTCCCTTCTCCGCCAAAATGGCCTTGGCGATCTGGGGTTTCGAGCTGGCCCAGTATATCAGCGACAACCCCTGCCCTGCATTCCCTCTTGCCTGTCTGTACAGACTTGCACAGAACTGGGATGGGGGACCTACCAAACAAGCACAACATCCGCCTCCTTCACAGCGCTGACATTCCCCACTGCTGCCCTAACGTCCACACCTGCGCCCAGGCCGCCCGGCCGACCAAGCGAAGCAAACACCTTGCGCAGCTTGCGGACCGTCTCCTCCCGCCCTACTGTCGCGATGAACCGGCTTGGCAGCGCTGCGTCAGGCGCGTCGAGGAACTGCGATGCCGTGGGTGTCGAGATCCCGCTGCTCGATTCCTTTCCTTCTTCGCCAATCTGTCCTGAGGCTGAGAGTGATCCTGGTCCGCTACTGCTGCCGCCGCCGGACAGCTGGGACCGGCTCTCGAGTGACGTGAGCACCCCAGACAGGATCGCAATGCCCATCGTGCCGCATCCTGAGAAATCAGCGGATACTAAGACGTGGTAGATGATCACCACTCCTTGCCGGGTGTGATGGTTCTGTGCCCCAGTAAGAGGTGAGAACAAAGGACGCACCGAGTACGGCCAATGTGTAACCCATCTTGCTATTTGTAGATATGAGCTCGGCGGGAAGGAAAGAATCCAAGACCCAGATACGACTGTCGTCGGCTTTCACGAGCCGAGGATAGTCTGTTCAAGCTACGAGCGGTGCCAAGCTCTGCAAGTCGCCGTTGCGTGCCCGGTTGGGAAAGGACGTCGACGCTGCTCGAGTCGGCATCGCTGAATTTTGGTTCATCCGGGAAACACCGACGATGACACCGGCGTCGCCGTGGTGAATTGATGTTGTTGTCCATATCCTATCTACACTTGCGCCTGGATCCGTCGATCTCCAAGAGCTACTCAAGATGTCCAGCACGTCGTCCGTTGGGGCGAACACACCCGCTACTGTTTCTTCTTCTGTCGCTGCTTCTTCTTCTGCCGCCGCTTCTTCTTCTGTGAGTGACGTCCTCGGATCAGCGCTGAGACACAGTCGGCTGTTCCGTCCCCGCCGTTCTCTGAAATAACAAAAGGTGCCTCTCTGCTCATTGCATACCGGCTTGAGAACCGCGCTGTCCTACTCATTGGAGGAGGTGCCGTCGCCGCTGGACGCCTCTACTTCCTTCTCGAAGCAGGCGCACATGTCACCCTCGTCGCTCCTCGGCCCAACCTGGATCCCGCCATAGCCTATCGTATCGATACCTCCAACTCGTCCGACATAACGTACCTCGACCGCCACTTCCTCGGTGCCTCCGACCCCCTTGCACCCACCATAAGCGACTACGCGATGGTCTTGACGGCCATCGATGATAATCCCACCTCCTATGCCGTGTACGAGCTGTGTCGCGCCGCAAGAGTGCCGGTCAACGTCGCGGACGTACCGCCGAAATGCGACTTCTACTTTGGAGCCCAGCTGCGCCGCGGGCCGTTACAGCTCATGGTCTCCACCGGTGGCATGGGACCGAAGATTGGGGCGATGGTGCGTGACCTAGCAAACGAGGCGCTGCCGCCAAATCTGGAGGAAGCGATCAGTGGTGTAGGGGCGTTGAGGGCAGATCTGCGCAAGCGCGCCCCAGGGGTTGGCGGCGAGCTCGGGAAGAAGAGAATGCAGTGGATGATTGGGGTGTGCGATACGTGGGGCCTAGGACAGATGGCGGCTTTGAACGATGAGGCGATCAGGGGCAAGGTGCTCGACAGCGGGTGGGATGAGGGAAGAATCGTCGGTCCCACCGAGGCAGGTATCCCGGGTACGAAAGGTGCAGCCTCCGGCTCAGGCTCAGGCTCAGGATGGGCAGGGAGACTCCATGGGCTGTTGCCCGGGTTGTTGCTCAATGCGGACCAGGTTCCAGCGGCTGTCGCCGGGCTGGCAAGTGGTGTAGCGCTCGGTTTCGCAGGGGCGCTGTACTACCTACGCCATGCACGCTGATGCCTGACCATCTGGAAACCTGTATATCTGGACACCCGCATCCCCAACGCCACCTCGACTCTGACGTTCGTGTCACATCCGCATGCTCGATGGATGAACTCAGTCTTCAGGTGATACTCTGTGTGCTAGGTCCTGCATACAATGTATGTCTTATGTCTCTGGACGAGCCGCTCGGCGATTGCCTCGGAGCTGATGGTTGGGTTCGACCCTCTTGATCGCATCGTACACTGCTAGATTTCTATACTGAGATAGATGTAGTATAGTGTACAACGCCCTCTCCTCTCCGAACCCTCGTATCCTTCCCTTTCGCCTTGCCGTCCCTCTCCCTCCATCGCGTGCCATCGCCTGGTGGCCGTCGCTGCGGCTCATACAGCAGGGCAGGTTCAGGCATTCTAACAACCGAAACGTCTCTCGCGCACCGCTCAGGTAGACTGCATGACGGCTTTGATATCAGATTCGCGATACAACTTGTGGTCGTAGATGTACTGAATGACGCTATTTGGCAACAAGTATCTGCGATTGTCAGCGGATCAGCGGAATCGGGACGAGCACGCAGCCCTCGCCTCCCCGCAGGAGGCAAGCAACAGCATCGCACTGTACACTCTACCTGGACTCGGAGCTCGGAAACCAACACAGCAACTCACTTGATGCTCATGCCTCGACGGACGAAAAGCCGGACTTTGGTAGATGAGATATCGTTGTAGATGAGTTGTTTGATGACGATGACGTTGCGTCTGTACGCCGGGTCAGCTCGAGCCCGGCCCACCGACGCGGCCACGCGAGGGACCTACCTGTGATGATACAGTATGTCGTGTGAGAGGAGGAACGCCCACACATCCGAGCCAGCACGCTCCACAATCAAGCACCCGAATCGGCCCAAAATGATATGCAGCTACGCCCACGTCAGTACAGTACTTGTACCCCGACGAGGTGCGCCCGCGTGGTCCGCCGAGCGCTTGTCTAGGGAGAGCTTGTCTAGGGACCAGGGGCACTCACATCTGGTTCGCTCCAGACCCCCGGCTCGCCGAAACTCTCGATCAAGTCACCGCCAGCGAGGAGCATGATCTTGAAGCGCCGCTTCTTGCCGTCGCTCATGACGATGCCCCCGCCCAGGGTGTTGAGCATCTCGTCAAAGTGCTCCAGGACGACCGCGGTGCGCTGGTACTCTGGCTGCCCGGCCTCCCAGGGGTCCACCATGAGCCACGTCGACGTGTGCTCCACCGCCAGCTCGCACATCCGCACGCGGTGGATCGCGGGCGCGAGCCCCGACTTTTTGTAGTACGACGAGACGGGCGAGTAGTAGCCCGCCATGATCTCGTATGTCTGCGACTCGAGGACTTCGTCCTTCGCCATCTCGAACATCCGCAGATGCAGATATGTGGGTGGGGAGAACGAGCCGCAGGCAACTGTCCATCTCAGCGCAACTCAGAATACCGGGCAAGGCAGGATGACGTTGCGCTACGCAGATGCTGCAGCAATTGTGGGAAACTCACCAATCACAAGGGGGATCTTCGACTCGTCTACCACGTCAGCCGAGCCACATGGCATGCGCGAGCTCACCTTTCATCGTAGTCCGCAGGCGATGCCGTGGGAACCTGTACGCGCCTGCCTCGCCGCCCGCGCCTTTCAGATACGCTTCTGTCGAGTCCTCGGCCTGCGGGGCGCTCTCGTCCAGGTCGGCCTCGCCGTCGTTGAGCCCATTCAACGCATCGTATCCCGTCTCCCGGTCGCGGCTCTTCTCGCTCTTCCTCCTCGACAGCTGGGCGAGCCCCTCTCCCAGCGACGCCGACTCGCTCACCACGGCTGTTTCGACGGGCATTGCGACTTCCTCGGTAGGCGATGGCTGGGTCGTCCGTGGATCTAAGAGCGGGGGCGAGTCGCGGCCGAGGCTCGGCGGGGTGTGCGGCGTCTCTTGCAGGCTTACGGTGGTCGACGGAGGGCGGCTGCCGACGGGTGAAGGGGGGTTGCCAAACAGGTAGCCGGACACAAGTCGCCGGGAGCGGGACGACGAAATGTCCTCGTCGGTCGTCGACATCTCACGCTGGTGCTGCTGCCAGGGCGGGTGATCCGTTCTCTGAATGTCGATGAGCGGACTGCCAGCGCGGACCGGCAATGGTGCAAGCACAGTTGGGGCCGGCGCGGACAGGTCAACCTCTCGTGGGAACGTAGTCATTTGGGTCACCTTTTGCGCCGATTGGGAGTTGGGGCCGAACGGGCGCGGTTGCGGGCGTACCGGCGCAGCGGGCGGGTCGTCAAGGGAGAGAGACTCGGGCTCGGGACCCCCAGCCATCCCGGCACCATTGAACGGTGGTCTGGCCATCATCAGTGCCTGCGCTGTTGACTAGAAGAGACGAGAGTCTCACGAGTCGTTGTGGAAGCTGTGCAGGCCCATGGCCGGCAAGACAGGCGCAGGGCTCTTGAATCCGTTCGAGGCCATCCTGTGCGAAATCGACCCAAGGCGACCGCGGCGCTCTTTGTAAACAGTCCAAAAAAATCCGGTGGAGTGGGGCGAGTGGTGATTCGGGCCGAGACCCGGTGTGCTGCACAAGGGACCTTGCACCTCGAAAGCCTATAGACAAAAATGGAACCCGCTCCTGCCAATGTTCATGGGCCAGCTCCCCCCAGCAGCGACGATGTGTAGGTGGAGCAGTCGTCGCCTGGCGACTTGTCGTTGTGCGTCGACGCTGAGAGAAGCAGTGAGTGTCCCGACTCGGACGACCAAAGCTAGCCGGGGAATTTTGAGTTGGGAGAATTTGATCCCGCTATAGCCGGTCTTGTCACCACTGATGGCGTCTTCGGCCGGTCATGCTGTCGTAGGATTCGGATAAGGAGACACCATTCTGGCCAACAAAGCTCCATAGTCAACAGCTGCGTGAGGGTGGAGCTTGAGCGCTGCGAACGTGGCTTTAGAGGCCTCGCTGATCATAGGCTCCGTGGTTTGACGAATAAAGGCAAGGGAGGCTATGACAGTGCAAGCGCTAGGGAGGCGGGCGATCACTAGGATCGCTGCCTGCCTTTCTTGTGGCCGACTCCTGCGTATGTAGCGCTTTCTACCCTATACATGTGTATCCCCCTCGTCCTCAACGCGCGCCTTGAGCACTACTGCTCCCCATAACCGTAGTATCACTCGCCAAGCCAAGGCAGCTGGAATATGCCACGTCACATGACCTCCACCGCGGTGCTCCCGGCAGGCGAGCAGTCTCCTTTGATATCTCCCTCTCTGTTTTCCCTGTCCACCGCACGCGCAGCCATGTCCCGCACGTCCGAGCAGACAGCGGCGCTGGAGCAATTATGGGCCGTGACGGCGTCTGAAACGACTGGAGCACGAGAGCGTGACGAGCGCCTGCTTCGCGAGAACGGATGGGATGTTCAGGCAAGTCGCCAGGACGCTGACGGGAAGCGTCCAGTTGACACGCGACGCAGCGCACTGTCGAGCAGATCTTCTCCATGACTGAGCCTCCCCCGCCGCCGTCATATGCGCCTAGTAATGGTGGGAGCAGCGGCAGCGGCCCGTCGCGCGCGCAGATGGAGGTCGAAGACGATACCGACACTTTTGCACCGCGGCCACCGAGCGGATCGAGGCGCTTATCTGGCTCGCGGCATCGAGGCCGCAACGGCCCAGCCGGCACGGGACTGGGCGTATTGGGACTTTTATACTGGCCAGTCTCTGTGCTGTGGAGCGTCGTCGGCGGCGGGTGGTACTTTCTCAGTCAGTCTTCCCGTTACCCTCAACCAGCAGGCCACGCAGCTACCGGATTGCCAGCCAGCGCTGACGCCGTGGAACAGTCAGGACATTCATCCCGCTCTCGTTCTTGCCGTACCTCCCGCCGTTCCTGCGCCCACCCTCACTGACCGCGTCGCCGCGGCTCTCGTCGCGGGATCGCGATCCGCTGACCCAATCCCTCGACTTTATCCACTCTGTCTCGTCGGCAACAGGCTGCTCAGCGGCCGACGGCACGCTCCCGGCCTTTTTCGAGGGCGGGTACCGCGATTTCCTCACGCACGTCCGGCGGGAGGGGAGAGTCGGGCTCGTTCTCCTGGTGTGCGGCGAGCACGAGGACGACGACGAGTTCAAGCGCGACGTTCTGTGTGATCGCGAGTTTGTGCGCTGTTTGAAGGACAAGGACATTCTCATCTGGGGCGCAGACATACGCAGCAGAGAGGGATACCAAGGTGGGGCCTGTCCTTTCGCTCCACCCCCGTGTGCTTGTTACTCGACCCCCGTGTGCTTGTTACTCGACCCCCGTGTGCTTGTTACTCGACTCCCTTGTGCTTGTTACTCGACCCCCGTGTGCTTGCAGCCGACATCGTGCGCATCGTGCTGACACGCGTGCAGTGTCGCAGACGCTGCTGACCACTACGTACCCCTCTCTGACGTTTGTCACCCTCGTCGCAGGGGTGAACAACTCTGTGTCGTCGCCCAAGCTGTCCATTCTCACGACCATCGCCGGGCCGCCATCGACGACGACCTCTGCCGCCTCGCTCATCCAGACCATGACGACGTCGATCCTCCCGCGGGCTGCGCCGTTCCTCACCCGCCTGCGCCGGGAGCGGTCCACCCTCGCCGAGGCGCGCCACCTCCGCGAGGAGCAGGACCGGGCCTTCCGCGACGCCGAGAAACGGGACCGGGAGCGCATGGAAGCGCGGAAACAGGCGGCCGAGCTCGAGCGCGTCCGGCGCGACCGGGCAGAGCGAGAAGCGCGGGAAGCCGCCCGGCGTATAGACAATCTCCGCGTGTGGAGACGGTACGCCCGGAGACACCTGCTCCCTGCTTCGGAGGGGCCGGTGCGGGTAGCCCTGCGTACGCCATTCAACAACACGCGCAACGTCCGGCAATTCCAGCCCACCGCGTCCACGCGCGCCCTGTTCATCTACGCCGAAACGCTGTTGATCCCCGCGTCCCATGCGCCCGAGGACGACCCAGACGTCCCGCCAGAGGGGTTCACGCCCGAATTCGACTTCAAGATCGTCACGAGTTATCCGCGCAAAGAGGTCGAGCTCGTGGATGCCGGCGGAGAAGCCATGTGGGATCTCGTCAAAGGCGCGGGCGGCGCGCTGTTTGCGGAAAAACTCGAGAATGGCACTTGGGGCGACGCAGAATCACAAGACGAGAGCGACGAAGAGCTGGTTGAAGAGTAGAGCGCCAAAGCGTGCCATGCAGGCGCAGGCCGAAGGGGACAGTCGCAGGGGACAGCCGCTGATATCGCTGCGCGGAGATATGACTTGTATGCGCATCTACCGCGTGCAGATTTCTGTCGCGGTTCTGTCGCAGCTTGACCAAAGCATCCACACCTGCCGTGGCCTTGACCAAAGCATCCACACCTGCAGTGGCCAGCCCAGGACAAACCGATATGGAGCCGACTGCGCTCAAACAGGTATGGAAGCCGACAAGCGACAGCGACATTGTGATGGAATGTGATCGTGCTACATCTCATGCTACACGCGCTATGCATTGTTGTTGTGTTGGGCTGGCAGGAAACAAGTTGTACACCAGAATGACTCGGAACCCAGTACCCTGTACCACCCTACCTCGTACACCCAGTACCCAACGCTTCCCGAGCTCGCAGCTCCCTCATTCCACCAGCGTCAACTCCTTGGTCCGATTCCTAGCGTACACGTCTTTGTACCGATGCCAGACCCTGCTCGGACGTCAGGGCCATACAACGCGCGACAACGCTCGCTGGAAAAATGGTGCCGCTCATCTCCCTCTACTGTCTCCCTCACTGCCCGGCCATCGCATACTCTGACACTCACCGCATCAGTTCCTCAATGTAAAGCTTCTGAACGTGCTGCACCACCTCGTCTGACGGATGGGGATCCCTCTTGACATGTATGGGTTGCCCGACTGTCCTACTGTGAGCTTACGAGCCATTGTGCATTGTGGCATTGTGGCATTGTGCATCTGTCCACTCGAGACGCATTCTCGCTCACCGACTGAAACAATTGGATGCCGGAATGGCTTGAGAACGCAACGTCAGCACGGCCTAGACGTAAACCGGTGAGGATGGCACATACCATCAGACCGTAGTTGTCTGCACGACGCGCCTTGTCAGTATGTATACTTGCAGGGAGTGATGTCCAGCTCACAGTTGAATAGACTAGAATGTACCCGATCAGCTTATTTCAGGTGCAACGGTGCAACGGCCATAGCAAAGGAACTCACCCTCTGCCGTAGAAGAGCGGCAACGTAAAGCCGAACACCCTCTGAAATCGCTTCTGCAGCTTGTACACGATCGACCCTTTGGCGTTGGCGCTACCTTCCTCAGCATGACTATACCAGATGAAACACAGGCTATAAGACGCCTACAGCTGTTCATAGATCTTAAACATCGTCAGTCCTCGCGCTTCGTGATTATTGAAACAGCCGGCGTCATGGATGTGCGAACGGCGGCTGCAGCTGGTAGGGTGAATGCTGGACTCACATCGTTCTCGCCGAATGAAAAGACGGGGACGAGGTCGGCGCCCTCTCTGATGGCCATCTTGATGAACCCGTAACGCTTCTTCAGCGTCAAGTCTGCTGTACCAGGGTGTGCCGACAGACTCTCGGCTGCACCGCCAATGACGATGGTGATGGCACTCCCTGGGCCTTGAGCGAGGATGTTGGCGCACGACAGCTTGGACACGGACGACACGCCGAGCAGCAGGAGCAGGTCACGGTAGAACGGCATCTTGAAGTTGGACTCTACACCCAAGCAGTCAGCGCCGAGCCCACAAAGTCGACCGCGAAGCAAATCAGGGTTTGTCTGGGGGGTTACTGGACTGACCGAGGGTGAGGAGATGGGGTTTGATACCTGGAAAGAGCTGGGAAAAGTTGGTCCCCTCGGTTGCGAACGTCGCGAATGCCCCCCTGCACCGCATCAGCGAGACACCCAGTCTCACATCCTCACCACAGACTCGCCAAAGTGACTACTCACATGCCGATGATGCCGTGTGGGTGGTATCCGAAGAGGTATGGTCGATCAGCCGGCAGATCAGCTTCCTAGATTTTGTGTCAGCGAGGGCTGGAGGCACCACGCAGATAGGGCGGACCTTGACGATACTGCAGGGATAGTACTGGGCAAAGTACTTCCACACCGAACTGCCCCTTGCCCATTGGCTCGGACGGCCGCCGTGATCTGGGGCGCGGTCGAACTGGATCCAGATGAGGTAAGGGATGAGCACGACCCACATTGGCGGGAAGGACCTGCCGTCTGGTCAGCCCAGAACATTCTCGACTCGAAGCCCAGGCCCCAGATCTGTCCGCTAGCACGGGAGTACGGTCCATGTCTGGGAATGGGGGTGAAGGTGACTCACATGAGGAGGAAGAAGACGAAGAGGCAGATGGGGAGTAGGAGTGCCCATAGTGCTACTGCGGCAGTCTGGAAGCGTCGATGGGGGGGAATATGCAGCGGTGCGAACCTGTGGCGGTCAGCAGCCTGCACGAACTCAACTTCGCCTCGTCCATGGCTCGGCGAGCCAGCTTGCCGACAAAGTGGGCCGGAAGTGCAAAGGGAGGGCGAGAGGGGAGGGCGAGAACGTGTCATGTCACCACTCACTTGACCTCGACGTTCTTGGAGATCTGTTCTCTGAGATCGTCGAGCTTGAGCCCAGATATCAACGGCGACCTGATCCGCTCTCTCATGCGCTCAAAGCCTGAGCCTGCGCGACTGCCTTTGCTTGCCTTTCCCGTACCGTTGCCAGTAGTCTTCTTCGCGCTCCCCTTCTTCCCTTCCGCATCCGCCCCGGCAACGCCCTCTGCCTCTGTATCTCCGTTGCCCTTCTCCGTCTTGTCTCCATTGCGTCCTACCGGTTCTGTCTCGTTCGCACCACGGTCTGTATCCGGCGCTGTATATCTCTCTGTCCCCACATCTGTCTCCCACTTCGCACGACGCCTACGATTCCGCAACGTCGGCGTGGTATGCACCTCTGCCCCAACAGCCTCGGTCCCAGCAGTATCGACGGGCGTGGCGGAGCCCTCGGAGCCTCTGCGTCTTCTGCCGCTGGCGCTGCTCGCCTGGTCGGTGGTAGCGGTGGTGGTGGTGGTGGTGTCGGTGTCGGTGTCGGTTCTTGGCGGGCCGAGATCGTAACTCGGTGGGGTTGGGGGAGGCGATTCCAAGCGATCCGACATATCAGGCAGCGGGCTGTCATCTGGCCACAGCTGCTCCATCTTGTCCCCTCAGCCACGGCTGAGCACAACGGGTCGTGAGTCTGCCCTTCTTTTGGAGAGCTGATGCGCTCAAAGCAGCGGTGTTGAGCTTTGGGTGCGACCGTTTGTGTACCAAAGTACCCGCTTTTTCCGTCTGACGTCACGAAAAGCGCGAATCTATTTCGGATGCAACGACTAATCTCTCACATGCATTCAATACGAGTATATGCGCATACGATGCTGGATATATAGAGAGCAGATCATCTCGGGAGAGAAACGTACGAGAGCTCCAATGGTCACGTAGACAGCCGTATACTGGTAGAGGAGTCTAAATGGTCACCTATCGACCGGTGAAGCGGCGTTCAAGGTATCGCGTCAAAGTGAACACAATCGTAACCACTGCGAATCCCAACTCCCAACCGACATCGCCCCTGCTCTAGTCAGCTCCAGAACCACCATACGATGGCATGTGTCATGCGGGGTACGGATCGCACTCACGCTCCTCCGATTCGCCTGGCTATCCAGCCAGTCCACCAAGTCTGTGACATGCCAGCAGCGACGACTGGGACACCCTGGATGTCCACATCAGCTTGTACTGTGAAGAGCGTGTGTGTGTCCTGGGAACAGCATGCAGAGTAGCTGGTAGCCAACACTCACGCAAATGGCTCCTGCCACTGCGGCGATGCCGATCGGGAGCTTGCTGGGCCGATCCCACACATCTAGTGGATATGTTTTTCGCGATACAGGCCGACGAAACAAGAGGGGCTCGATCATCACGGGAGGGATGTAAATGGCCGTCCAATACGCCAGCACGGACGAAAAGTTTTCGAGCGCTGCGTAGAAATGGGTAGATCCGACAATAGCGACGGGGAGGTAGATTGCCGAAACAACAATAGCGAGCAGGTACCTTGGAACTACAGCAAATCATGAGCCATGCCCAGGCTGTGTCGTTTATGTCGTAGGGATATGGGCCGACTCACCGCGGACAAGCCAGGGGATGGCCACTTGACCGCTCAGACCAGCACTGTAGATTGTGGGGGCGGTATTGGCGCAGACGCTAAAGCAGAACATGACCATGACGAATCTTGCGGCATGCCCAGACCCGCTCATGGCGAACAGGAGGTTCGGGGTACCAATGGTTGCGGCATCGTTCCACGCAGGAATAGAGAAGGCGGCGAGCTGGCATGCGGCACCGAAGATCTGGATCAGGACGATGGGGATGAAGAGGCCAATGTAGACGCAAAGGAAGAGTTTGATGCGGGATGTATGTGGCGGCAAGGATGTGGTCTATGCTTGTGTTAGCGAATGCGAATGCCAGGTGTTGATGAGAGGCATCGGGTGTGAAGAAGAGATGTTAAGAGATATGCCAGAGAGAGATGACGCACAAAATCACTGGCAAGACTGCCATAGCTGATGGTGAACCCTATAAGACTCGCTCCATACCCGAGCACTCCAGCAGCAGTCACTGCAGTCGCTGCGGTAGCCATGTCGTTGACAGCGAGATGGAGCTTGGAGCCTGTGACCCCGGCGAGGACGACGAAGAGGACCAGGATCATGGGAAATGAAGCGAGGGAGAGGATATGCAGTGCTCGTAACCCGACAAACGAAAGCTGCGGCCGTTTTCAGCGCACGCTATAGCAAAGCCTGGGTCGGCATTGAAGTGAGCCGAGGTGGCAGAGATGAGGCTGAAGGACGTCAAAGGGAGATGGGGATTGGAATGCAGGATCAACAACTGAAGCATGAGAAGAACGACGTACGAGGAGAGATATAATGGCAACCACGGCAATCCCGATGGACCACGACATGGAGCCTTCTGACGCTAGGCTCAAGCTCTGGCCGCCGAGGATGACCACGAGCGTGAGGAAGCCCATCTGCGAGATGGAGTTGACAAGCCCGATGACCATTGCTGGTACGTATCTGTGGTCATTCAGCTCTTGACGAAGTGCGTGCTTCCTCGCATATTGTCCTCGTTTCTCTCCTCCCGGAAGCCGTCGTCACAAAATCACTGTACTACCGAGGCAGGAATCTTAGTGTCGGGCAAGAACGGCCCAGGAGAAGACGTGAAGGTGCTTGGGTGAGAGACCAGACTGACCCAAGAGCAAAGCGCGCCTGCACCATCTGCCGCATACCCGTTCTAGGGCCGTTGCTCGCGAGGTACGCTGGGGGGACACAAGACATGGCAGTAAAGAAGACGATACAGAGCACTGAAGCCTTTAGGTCCAGACCGAACAGAGTGGGCCCGATCATCCCTTCTGAGAACTAGGACGTTGTCAACTTTGTCTCTGAGAGGCGGGGAGAAACAGTCCGAAGGACAGTGGCGAGAGGGGATGAAAGTGGTGAGGAATCAACCAGGATCGGTTATGAAGAACGAGCAGGGCAATGGAAAGAGGAAGCAGGTGAGGGACGCAGGAAGGGCAAAGGGGGCGAAGACGGCCGGCGCAGGGAGAGTAGCAGTGCAGCGACGACTCACCGTAAGGATATTGGTATTGAACGCAGCCCACATTGTAAACTGAGGGAGATACGACCACGCCGTCAACTCGTCCCTCTCCTACACGGGATATAAGCCCCAACCCATCTCACCACACCGACCGTAACATTCAAGGATCGCAGCACTCACCTCTTCGGGGCGCGGAACGATCCCCCTCTCTTCGACACCATAGTAAACCAGCAGATCGCGACACTGCCTCATCCGTCCTCGGAGGCCTCTGCAATCCCTCCTATCCCTTGGACGACCCTTGGCCAGCGAATCTTGTCCCCCCACACCGTACCCATATCCTTCACCATATCCGTACCCAGGTCGTTCTCCATACCCATATCCGGGTCGCTCTCCATACCCATATCCAGGTGCGTACCCGTTTCCCGCTACGACCTTGCCTCCCCACGGTTCTTCCGCCCCCGACCGACCACCGTCTGTAGGATATCCGGACCCAAATGCCCTCGACGCTCCCGCTGCTGTAGACGTCGCTGGTGCCGATGCTGAAGCTGAAGCTGATGCCGATGCTGGTGTGAATGCTAGTGCTGGTGCTGATGCCGATGGCGACGACTCGAAACCCACAGAGTGGAGCGACTTGATCTCGACGCCGTTCATCGTTTCGACAATTTTCCCGCACCAGGCCGCCTCCAGGCTGTTGTCTACTCTTGATACGCAGCCCACCAGCAGCAAGTTGCCCAACAACAGAGACTATGCGATGCGATGCAACGACCGAGACCTATACATGCCAGTCCATTTCCCGATAACGCCTCATCGCCAAAAAAAAATAAAGTGAAAACCCTCCAGTTGGGCTCCGCCCTTTGTCGGCGTGCGCCGAGGCGTTCGTGTGTTATGACCCGGTCATAACATCATATCTGTCATGACGGAGACGTCGTCGAGTCGTCACGTGACTATCCATGCGACCGGGATGGCGGCATGGCTGTCACGTGGGGCTTGAGGAACTCGTCTAGGTTGAGCGAGTATCTACTCGTCTCGACGAGAGTATATAGAATTTACCGGATTGTAGTGAGGTTCCTCAGCGATCCTCGATTGAGTCCCATAGTCCAAGACCCAACGATCTCGTTCTAACTTCGACGGGTCTACAACCACTCATCTGAGTTCTTCTAGATCGCCCAAGTCTCAGTCCACGTCCCCCAACTCCACGTCCCAGTCCCAAGTCAAGGTTTTCCTCATTCTCTCAACGAGTTCGCGCGGAACTCGTCCAATTCCAAGCCAGTCGTTGTGCAGCGGTCCCAGGTCGCCGAAGTTAGACCGGAGCATCGTGACAGGACCAAAGACGGTGTCATGACCCGGTCCAGATTGTCATGACCCACACCGTGGTTTGGCCCATCGTGGAAAAGCTCATAGTAGCAAACCGTGGAAAGTATCATCGTGGAAAAGCTCATAGTAGCAAATAGTGGAAAGTCTTATCGTGGAAGTACTTATCGTGGTTGAACCACGCGTGGAAGAGCCACAATGAGCATGGAAGAGCCACGATGCCAGAGGTATAAAAGGATGCGCATTTTGTAGTTTGTAGTTCTCCAGTCTTTTATTTATCTCACATTCTTCCCTCACGTTCTTCTCACACTCATCTCGCACTCCTGGTCGACGCTACCTCGTCAACCAGGCTGGTCACCGCTTGTTGTCCAACCAATCCACAAGCTTCACGGTCTACACCCGTCAGACATAGGCCAAGCTTAGTAAACCTCTGCGGTCCATCCTGTCTCAAGCCATCACTACTTGGGACAGGTTTGTGACATGTAGACCCGTCGAAGTTAGAACGAGATCGTTGGGTCTTGGACTATCGGACTCAATCGAGGATCGCTGAGGAACCTCACTACAAACCGGTAAATTCTATATACTCTCGTCGAGACGAGTAGATACTCATTCAACCTAGACGAGTTCCTCGAGCCCCGCGTGACAGCCATGCCGCCATCCCGGTCGCGTGGATAGTCACGTGACGACTCGATGACGTCTCCATCATGACAGATATGATGTTATGAGAGGGTCATAACAAAAATGCAGCAAGTTGCATAGTATTCTATGCACAGCATCAAGCAGCATGTATGTCCCATGTAGACCAGCATGCTTCAGAAGCATGACAATGGTGGCAGCAGCAGCACAAAGGGTGTGCAGTGAAATTGGGATGCTATTGGTGGAGTGACCAAAAAAGGAAGTCTGGAATTTGCTTCCGTTGCGTCTGACTAGCCCGTCAGCTTTTGCTGGTCCAGGTGCTCACTGATTTACGAGAGGCATCAAGGTCAGGTCCCACGTGCAGTGCCGGAATATGATACAAATGTCAGATAATAGTTGTGCTCTGGGGGGCAAGGCCTTCAATTGGCCTAAATAGATGAGCGAGGCCGATCGTGCCACAGTGCTTCAGGCTCACCCCGCTAAATATGGCCGCAAAGTCGTCGGCCGCCACAAACTCGATCTAAAGACGGTAAACAGTCTGACTACAAGTCACAAAGCGGGGAACTGTACCCACCGAGGACCCAAACGTCTCTCTCTTCGTCCTGTCCAGCGAGATCTCCCCAACGTAGATGTATCGCCTATACGGTAGCACATGTGGTCTAGATCTCATAGCAATGAGATCCTCGAACTGACTTTGCTCAATATCGAGCAAATTCAGCTCGGCGGGTACGGCAGGTTTGGAATCCTCTCTGGGTAGACCTTGAGTGATCATGCCGGGCTGGCAGAGATCCACGATATCACCAAACTCTCGTTGTGACAGCAATTTGTACAACCAACTTGTCCACGCCGCGCATGCGTCTAGAAGCTGTACGGAGGGAGGACAGCATGATATAGCAAGACCGCCGCCTGATGTCGCGGCTGAGCCAGACAGGTCGAGGAGGGGCTGGTCGAGACCCAGCACCTTCGAGAGTGTATCGAACGACTTGATCGGATCGGGACAGCGACTTGGATAGTGTCAGTCTGAAGAAATGGCAGCGTGCAGGAATGAAGCGTGGTGGCGTGCAGCTGTCCAGAGATGGCGGCGGAAGGAAGTCAAAGGATGGCAGTCTGTATGGATCAAGAAAAGCGGCTAAAGGACTCACATGTCATGCTGCCAAGACTCATTGACCCATTGAATGATCACCGGTAAGATATATGCTCCCCACGTCGGAGCCGACCTCACCATCCGTAAGATCTCCCCAAACTTGTCAGGCGAACGCAGGATCAGCGTTGGTGAGAACGTCACCAAACCCCCAGCGGTCCAGATACGTTGAAGAGAGTACTGTCGAGGAGAGAGCTGTAGGGCTGCACCGACAGCATAGAACTGAGTTCGACGAGGCAGTGCAGATCTAATAGTGACCGACCGAATCACCCTGGAGATCTTTGAGTTAATTATGATCATGAAGTCCGGAGGATTGTCGCCAACAGGTTGCACCACATTGATCTGTTTGAAAGCGCTTGTTATCGCCTCGTATAGCACGTCCGTATGGCCGTCACGGTTCGGGTATATGAAAACTGTCCTTCCGCTTAATGTCTGCAGAAAGTCCGCTGTCATGCCGTAGCTCTCGAGCAGCTTCATAGGACTGGAAGCGGTTGTTTGTTCCAGGTCGATATCTATCCCTGACGAATGGGGCTTGGCACTCGCAGGACTTTCGTCAAAGTCCATCGCGGACAAATCCGCCTTGATGGGATTTGGCAGTCTCGGGCAAGCTGCTGTAAACGGCAAAGCGACGAGAAGAACAACCAAGCTCAGATCCTCCTGACGCCAGTCGCCAAATCCCAACAGGGACAGGTCCACCTGACTGGCCGAAGCGAGGATGACGGCATAATGGGACGTTATTTCGTCCTTGGAGCTCTCCGTATACGACACGTACACCTGTCCCAATCAGGTAGATTCTAATACGAAAGAAAAAAGCTCACTTTGCCCGTTCTAGCAGTCCTGACCTTCAGCCTCTCCCACACCGGGGGCTCGGAAGCTCGACCAGCCCTCGCCCACTCGACCACCCTAGCTCCATTCTGCAGATTCCCGGACAGCTCATATGCGTTCATTTCCTCCAGGCTTATGTCACACGCAGTCTTGCCTGGAGTGGACGGAAGATATCGTTCCAGCAGACTTCCAGAATCGCTTGCTTTGGGTGAAAGTGATCCGCGAAGTAGCTTGATTTGCACCAGAGCGCCACTGAGTTCCTTGAGCGGAGACACGAGCCGTGCATCGAGTTGCAATAGCTCCTCCGGTATGGGTATGTTTCGCAGAAGAGGCGCCGTGACACGACTCGACGTATCACTTGCGGGTGATTGCATCAGAGGGGATTGGACAACAGGGAGTGTTGGCAGCGTCGCACCAACAGGCGCCGCCTGTGCTCCCGCACGCCGAGGATCTCGAGCAGCCACGTAATGATTGAGTGGTTGCCCCTGACCGTTCAGGGGGGGTCGTGAGCTGTTGGGATACGGAATCGGTGACCTTGCCGTCAGAGACCCAGTAGGTGAAATACCGCCTGGAGGAGCGCTCCGCGGCTGTCCTGGATCTCGAGGTCGGACGGGTAAAGTATTTGAGGCTGAACCCATTGTCTGTTCAAGAAGAGATAGCTTTCGAGGAGGAGGCCTGACATGAGATGAGGGTCGAGGAGGTCGCACCTGCGTACGGTGAGATAGCGGTCCTGTAGGCGGTCGTACATTTGACCAGCCTTTAGGTCCGTCCGGTGGAGCGGAAGAAAGGGGTCTTGAAGACACGGGAGACATCGGCGTCTCCGATCTCAGAGACAGAGTTTCTTGCCCCGCCGCGGGCTTCAAGCGTAGATCGCGGTCTTCGGTTACAGGAATGTCGAGCATTTGTACACGCTTGGGCTGGACATACTTCGCTCTTGCCGTTGGAGGCGCACGGGATTTAGTGGCTTCCGCTGGCGGACTGAGCGCCGTACGCGGAGGGAGAGGCGCGGACTGAGACGTTGTGGGAGGAGAGGCTGGCGGTGGGGACGGTGATCTGATAACCGGGGAGGGCTCGGGTGTTGCAGGCTTAGACATCGAAGGAAGCTGGCCTTTGTTATCTGCAGTAATGAGGACGGCAGACTCGGGCATCTCCGGCTCAGACGTGCGGGTCTCGTCCATGAGTCCTAGAGGGTGGCCTTCATCTGGCAAAATAGGTATCATAGGATCTGGAGAAGGGGAGAAGGTAGGTTCTGGGAGAGGTGGAGTAGCCTGAGGCTCTGGGGTGAAGATGCCAGGCATTGGCTCGCCAAATGTAGGCTCTGGGGTCGGCGACTCTCCGTCATCAAATAACGGCCGGTCGAGTTTCCGGATCTTGCCCATCCCTGCTAGTCTCCTCGTAACAACAGCAGCTGGGGGAGGTGGAGGCCTTGGATGACGCGAGGTAGACTTTGATTTCTTTGCTGTTGGCGCGCGTGTCGTCTCGACATCCCGCAGCGAAGGTTGATCCAATCCATTTCGCTTCTTGCCGCTTGGTTGGGGGACCTTTTCAGCAGCTGCAGGCTGTTCAGCAAGAACAACATCCACTTCGCCTTCCGAGTTGATGGACTTTGGAGTGGATTCTGCTGGGGACAGCGCACCGGTAGCGTCTACGGTTGCAGGTGGAGGATCGAGGGTCGTACTCGCAGCGGGGGCTGATCGTTGGCGTTTCTTGGCTATACGTCGTTTTCGCTCATAGTAATCAGAGAACCGTTTGGGTACGACCATCCCTTGGGCATGCCCCTTCTGCCATTCCCTCCGCTTGAAATACACTGTATACCTCCGCCTCGGATTGGTCTCTTTCAACCATTGCTCTGATATCGTCGGTACGCTTCTCACGAAGGGACAGTGAGGACTACGCGTGACTCGGAACTCACTCATCTGGGAGCTAGGGCATTCGATGAACTCGCCTATCCTGCCTGGAGGTTCCTTCCTACCTGGCCGTGGCCGTCTGCCAACTGCTCTCCAGAACCTGGACATATCAGCTCCTGTCGTGTCACACAGTGGATGAACAAGACTGGCTTACTCTTCCACTAATGGTGCCGAGTCCCCTCCCTCATCCGCAAACACGTCCAGCGGTTCCTCACTGCACCATCAGCTTGAATGGGACATAGCACGAAGGGATTTCGGACATACGTTTCTGAGCGCGATTTGAGATACCCCTTCCACTGTAAGTGTGTCAGCAAGTCTCAAAGCAGGTACTCATGTAGCTGACCATAACCCCGTAGTGCTGCGATGTCTGTTAGCCTGGGCCCTGTGCTTGACGACCGGGACTTACCCAGCCAACGTAACCGTCCTCTCGCACCCTGGTAGAATCTTTGTAATGTGCATACATGATAGCATCTGCAGCCATGAATTGGAGGACTTGAAACGGTACTTCTCAACCTACCAACTTCGTAAATGGCATCCACATCTGCAACCTCGACAGAAACATCACTTTCGGGCTCGCTGCCGACGGCACTCTCATCGTCGGAATCGTCTCCCAAAGGCTCAAACTTGATCTTGCTCAGCTCGTTCGCCGTTGAAGAGCCCGCCACAATCGCCATGATGAAGCTGAGCACATAAGAAACCACGAGGGGTCAAGACGAGGGACAGGTCAAGTGAGGGAAGGATGAAGATATTGTGACGGTTTGACAGGTCCCAGTTGGACGACCGAAATTTGATTCCGCTCACCGTGCCAGTCCCACTATCGCCACACGATCACACTTTACCTGCATAACGATATTTGAACCGAGCCGATGCACTATGCTGGTGATTTCCGACCTTGATCTGATGCTACCAACCTTCGCCTGCCAGCCGCCCGCCCTCAGCGAAAAGAACGCCAAAAGAAAGGCGCCAGGATCTGAGATGCACATCCGCGTCGGGGTCTTCTCCCTCATCTCTAGGAAGCCTCCATCCCTCATAGCGGCTGCCCGTCCCCTCCACGGAAACGGTCACGAAGCCCTTCATCCCCGAGTCCACGGGTCAGGCATCGGCGTAATTCCCCCGATAAACAACTGGTGGTCGACTGCCCCAACTAGCCCGAGCGCTAAGAGCCGAAACTCCGCGTATAGGACTCCCGAGCAGAATCAGCCTTAGGCCTTTAACAACGGGTCACCAGTGTGTGCGCGATATCAGGGATTTCTTGTCCAACCCTTGCTACTACATTCGCGTAGGGCACACGTTCGGCGTCTCCAAAACCCCCGTTTGGTGGCAGGGAGGGGGTGAGACATGGGACGGAGGGTACTGGTTGGGTTCGCAATGACGCAGAGTGGCAAAAGGAAGAATCATACATCCCTCTCATGTACGAAAGCGCCTGAAAGCTGGATCGCAGTCCAGCATCTCCCATAGGGGATCACTCAATGCGAGAGCCACCTCGATATCCCCCTCGTCTTCCTCGGTTCCCTGCGTCTCTGCTGGCAGATAATATCCAAGACCATCGACGAGCGAAACGGAGGTGAACGGCGGCGCGACCAGTATGGGTCTATCTTCGAATACCATGCCCGCATAAATGTCCATCTTATTCCACTGACTCGCCATTAGACTACCGTTACCGTATCGAAAGTCCTGTCGGATCCTGCTCTTGTCTGGCTGAGAGGCGATCCATCGTAGCGACCGTTCCATTTCCCGCCGTGAAGTAACGCCTGGTACACGAGTGGCCTCGTGTATCGCTTTGGCGATGGCGGACAAAGGACTATCCTGAAGGACAGAAGGCGGGAAAGCGGTGTATGTGCATATGAGCGCATTGGGAAAGTATCGTGCTTGCAGGCCGAGGCGTGCACGGACATTAACGGGAGTCAGAAAGTCAGGTGGAGAGAGCTCGGGCTGGCGAGGATCGATTGTGCGCAACTCGACGCGAGCGAGATGGATTCGTTGGTACAGATGAGCGGTGAGTGCGTCAAATGTCGAGATCCAGGAGCCCGGCTTGGTGGCATACTGCTTGATAGCAGCCAGCTCTGAGCCGCTGAATCGCATGAACCGGCCTGTGACGGGACGGCTGGACCGTACAGGATCTACTGCGGCTGCCGCGGCTGTCGGGGCGCCGGTGTCAGGAATGGCTGGTGCGGGTACGTCTGCATCCGACCCCTTCGATGGCTCAAGGTGGTACAGATCTGGCTGGTATGACAACGTCTCTTTCCGTTCGTCTTCTGACTGGTCCTCTGCCTTCCAACCTGCCAAATACGGTGTGATCTCTGGCGAGACGGCCAGACTCCCTGCGGCGCCGTCGCCGAGACTGCGGTACACCTCAGCCAGGTCCCGGGCAACCTGGAAGAATCCCTCGGCATCACATAATTTGTGCAGGCACCGCACGCCGAGTGCGACTCCGCCACACGCGAATCGCGTGTGCTGAATGGCGAGTATCGGCTTGTCACATACTCTCCCTGGATCGTATGGCGGTAGCAGTGCGTTGCCCCCAACCGGAAGATCCGACATCATAAGTTGCATGTCTGGAGGGCGTAGAGAGTCGAGGCGAGCAGGACATGTGGCAGTCACCAGACCGGCTCCGGCATCGAACGAGGCGACATAGGGCGCTCCGTCCAGAGCGTCCAGGCGAAGACGTCCAGTCAAGTGGGGGTAGTAGTCAAGCAAACGAGAGACTGCCTTCCGGAGCTTGCTAACCGGAATGGTTTCCTTTGTTGCGAGAGGGACACCGCAACTGGATGTAGATGAGCGATAGACAAAGACAACTGCTACTGGGATGAAAGGCGCCACGAGCTGATCCAGGGGACCAAGGGGGAAAGGTGCCTTGAGAGAGCCCGTCAACGAGGTGTCAGAACAGCTGGTCAGCTGTTCGGACAGTATCGTCACCGTGTCCTTGCCTGGAGGGGGCAACGACATGCCGTGCTTGATTGAACGAGATGTCTTCCGAAGACAGCTCCGAAGAGGGGAGAGGGGTTCTCCCGGGTGAGTGCGATCAGACAGAGGCAAAAGTCTCGGTCAGAGTAGATGAGCAGGGAAGGGTTGGGCTCTGGCAGGCGGTTTGCGGTGGTCATTGAGGGATATTCCGGATTTCATCTCTGTTTTTGTTATACGACTGACACGATGCATTCGACCAAGTCTGAACTCGGATCCGAAACCTCTGTGCAAACAGGGGGCACAAATAAAGATATAGCGCGTCATGATGTATCGCAGCCGACTGTTGTCAAAGACTCTCTCTACTGCTGATTTGCAGCAACACTGATACCCCATGGCGTCGCTCCGGAGGCCTTCCCAGGCCATCCCAGGCGGAGTTCGCCCCGTATCGACGGCGCGGCCCCCGCTGCCTCCGGATGCTCCTGATCACAAGCGGGATGCACGAAAGAGCAAAGTAGGCGACAAGATCCGCAAGCGCATGTCGATGCGTTATGTGGGCGGGAACGACGTGCTCTCTGAGCCACCGCCTTTGCCGCTACCTCTACCCGGACAGAAGACCTCGTTCCTCGGCAGGGATGCTTATCAGACGTTGCTCGACGTCGATCAGCCGCTAGTAGATGATGACGATACCGGCGCGAGCAAGTTTGGGCAATTCGGCTCACCGGAATTCGCGCAGCAAGGGTTTGGGGCGCCGCAGGACGAGCAGATCAGGCGCAGAGGCGCGACCGACATGACTATGGAGGATGAGTGGGACTTGACAGAGCTGGGACAGGACGGACTCGACATTAATCAGTTTATGCGGCGTACCCTGGCCGGAGCAGACGACGACGAGATCAAGCGGTTCAAGGCGGCTCTGAACAAGGCAAAGCAGCAGAATGCAAAGGAGCTGCAGAGGAACGTGTTCAAAAAGTGAGTCGGCGACGTCGAGCTACCCGAGCTTCCCAAACATCACACCACATGGAGCTGACAATGCAGTTATGCCGAGTTTGTAACGATAACCAAAGAAATATCGACCCTGGAGAACGATATGCTTGAGCTGAAAGAATTGTTGAGCCAGTGGAAGGATCTACCGCAGCTCATGGGCATGGAGGATACTTTAGCGCCTACACTGGACAAGAATGGCAACCGTGCGTTCCCGCCGAGGGTTGTAGACTGCCTACACTGACTGGGTCACAGTGGAGCGGCGGCGGACACAGCGTAACTCTGTATTGGACCTGCAGCAGATGTATAAGACCCAGCTCACGACGCTCTGGTCTACCGTCGAAGGATCCCAAAAATACCTCCCACTCGTTCCTGGACGTCATCTAGTCTTCGAGACTCACCACTTTGTCGAACTCAATGCTGCGACTTACAAGGCAAAACAGAGCGTGTCCATGTTCTTGCTGAACGACCTGCTCCTCATTGCTGGTCGACGTCGGATCAAAACTGCTCCTGGCATTGTAGGTGACGACAAGGAGCGAGAGCGAGGTCGGATGGTAGCGGAGCGGTGTTGGGTACTGGCGGACCTTGTCGTGGTAGATGTCAAAGATTCGGGAGGTGAGTCCATAATTACAAAAGCAGCTGCACGAGCTTGCTGACGACAATGTAGACCTAACCAATGCGATTAAGGTCCGAAGAGGCAAGGAGGTGTGCGTCTATCGTACCTCCAGGCCAGAAGACAAAAAGGGGCTTCTCGCAGCGTTTAGGCAGGTGTCGCAGGAACTTGGGGAGAAGAAACGCAAGGAGAGCGAGAGGGAACAAGAGCGCCGCAAGAGCATGTGGCAAGGCGATGTGAGGCGCTGCATTCTAGATCGTCAACCGACGGCGACTGATGCTATGTTAGGGACTGAACGGCTTGAATGGCATCGCACCGGCTGTCCCTGGGATGAGCCCTGGCAGACCGTTATCGATGATCGGCCTTTCAGTGGCGGATACAAAGGATCTACGCTGGATCGACGAGTATGGAGACGAGCTCACCATGGCGATTGCTACGAGGGATTGGGACGAAGCCGTCAAGCAGGTCGAGAGAGGTCAGTTCAATGCCCTCTGCCAACTGTGCAAATGCAAGTGACTGATGTCTGATCAGGACAAGATCTGCTCAAGACAGTAGCCTCTAACCCGACAGCGAAGAACCTTCTCAATGCAAGGCTGGAACAACTCCGACCCAGTCTCACTTCTCAAATAGTACATGACCTATCATCGACCGAATTGCGTAAATCTGCCGCGGCTCGTCTGATCTCCTTACTATGTCGCCTTGACCTCGCAGACCTCGCAAGAAACACCTTTCTCGACGCAAGGCACGAGGTCATGTTGAAACGCGTGAGGACGATCCGGGCGGAAGGCGATATCAGTATCTACATTAGCGAGCTGGCCATCGTCTGTTTCACAGTTGTTCGGCATACCAGCGATTGGTACATGAATGCGTTCAAGGAGAACCGAATGGCTTCTGGTGAGTAAAAGCATGACGGAGACAGGCACCGTCGCTCGTCGTACATGGACTTGAGCTGATTGGTGAAGGATTCGTCACTTGGGCGAAGAGTCAGATTGAGACTTTTGCCGACTTGTTCCGCCGGCAAGTCTACGCTACAACCATTGCAGATGGTGTGGCGGAAGAATGCCTGCGTGTAGTAGCGTCTCATAATCGCAAGGTGCGCTTCGCCCCCCCCCCCCCCACAACCCTCTTCCTGTTCTCTGGTTCCCTGCAAAAGTCACACTGTTCTCCTGTTCTCCTTGAACCTCACTGACTCTCCGGCAGCTACTACGAGATGTCGGTCTGGACTTTACGTTCCTGCTCTCGAGTCTGCTCCGGCCTGATCCCTCATCATCATCCCACGCGACTGGAGTATTCGACCTCGCCACCATGTCCGCAACCCCAATGGCGGGGTACCACATCGAGCCCTCCCCTTATGTCCCGTTCATCCCCGAGACAGAGGCTCCAGCTCCAGAGGCTCCCATCACCGGATCGACTCAGCCACTCAGCATCCGCTCACCTCGAAAACTTCGGCCATCTGAAACGGCCAACGGCTCTGGCTCACGTCAACTCGACGTCCGGTCACAAGACATGATACGGGGCAACAGTAGCAATAGTGCGAGGTCGCACGAGTTCTTGTCGCCTGGCTCGCCGACTCCTCCGCCTAGAAGCGCGAGGCGCGGGTTGGCACCCTCTCGGACGCCGTCCTATGCGTCACACGACGGTGGAGACTCGTTGCGGTAGCAATGACGACTACGTCCGGGTTCACTCATTCAGAGATACTTGTTGTAAGTTGTATAGCATATTTGACCAAATGGCAATGCATATCGAATATAATTATCACGCTGCCATGACCTCCAGGGCCAGTCATCAAGCACAAAAAAAGCAGGATATCATCCAGATTCCGTCCCAGACCCACGTTCACGCACACGCCGCCCGGCACACACACAACCTCCTCGCCGTTCGCCTCCTTGATTGCCTAGCTCTCACCTTCGCCATCAATCTCCTCAAGTTCTTCGTTTCCGTCGATCGCGAATATGTCGACCTCCTCGTGGTTCCGGGTTCCCAAGTTGCTCTCGGTCTCGTCGTAGATTCGCCCTCCTTGTGATCACCAGACTCGGGCTCACGACGTCGCCTGCCAGACCTCCCACAAGCCATTTGCCTCATCCTGCCCCGTCCAGAGCATCATGCCGCTGCCCCACCGCGTCCCTCCTTCTTGCATTAATTCCGGTCCGGCACTCGCGTCCATCGCGCGGGCAGGGGCGTCGAGGAGGTGGTCGCATGTGACTATTGAGAAGAGGCCGAGGCACTTAGTGGCTCCGTCTGGGACGGAGGAGGAGCATGTCGTTTTGGTCGAGGGGACGAAAAACCCTAAACGATGAGCACACGGGATAAGCGTCTAGAGGAACCGCCAAAGGGGGAGAAAGTTCGCCAGAGCAGAGGGACGGGGGCAGGGATTCGGATTTCGGGCTTCGGGCTGAGGCGGGGCTTACAGAGCGTCTTGGCCTTGGGGGAGGACCATGCGCAGGTCATGGTGGCGACTTGGGTATCTGCCTGCGCGGGCGTGTTCCACTGTGCGTAGACGCCTGCACAAGCGTCAGCCTGCTAGCCAATATCTCCCCAACACTTCATCCTCATGTCCGTCCCCGACGCCTGTTCTCGATTGAAACGTCGGGACCCGACTCGACTCACATTGGTCCACGCCGCCCTCGATGCTCCGCTTGTTCCCGCTCGCCACTACCATACTCTGCCCATTCACAGACCCGTCGTCGTCGTCGTAATTGATCGTGCCGACCGTCCACGAATACGACACGGTGTCATTCACGAACAGGTGATACACCCAGGTCTCGTTGTTGTAATGAAAGGACAGGAACAAGTTGGTCACGCTCGAACGGATGATGTACACTCCTGGTGAGAGGTCGCTCGATAGACCGGCAATGGTGGTGGCGAGGACGGTATTGTCGATCGTATCCGCGGCGGAATCGATAGCGTCCACAGCCGAAGACGCTGGCGCACCCCTCACCACCCCCAGGCAGAGCAGCAAGGGAGCTAGTAGCAAAGCCAGGAAGGAAGGGAGCATCGGAGGTCAGGAGGCGAAACGAGCGAAAAGAGTGACAGCAGGTGACGAGTCAGGTGCGATGGCAGGTAGGTGTGATGGCGAATGAGATAGCGGCAAGGAGACAAGAGACAAGAGGGAGGACCCTGCCTACAAGCACAAGAAGGACTCGATAGCGTCAGCATCTTTGATCTGTACATCTTGGTAAGTAGTGCTGTACACAGCTAATCGACGCCTACCCCTGACCGCATGCAAGTCGGGCCCGCCATCAAACATGTCAGAAAGGATCTCACACACCACCAGCATGCGATTCAAAGGAGAATCTTCCAGACCTCGATCAGCCCTGAAACACAAAGGAACAGTAACGTTGACAGTCAGGATGTCCGCCTGTCGGGATCGCAATCTCCAAGCGTACCCCTTGAACTCCGTGCGCCCGACACGAGCATCCGACTGGTTTGCGCTTTGCAGACCGGCTCCTGTACAAGGACAGGGTACTAGTATGCATGGTGATGGTGCCACATGAGACAAATTGTAGTTTACTCAGCGGGGAGTGCTGGTGACGACCGCGACGAGCTCTAAGACTCTAGGCAAACAATTTCGCATACGCCTTCCTTTCCTTCTCTTTCCTGGCCTTTTGCCTCGCCTCGACATCCTTCAGGGCTTTGATGATCCCGGCATCCCCCGGAACAAGCGCCAGTGCCTCTTTCAAGTCTTTCTCTGCGCCTTCCTCGTCTTTCGTCTGGATCTTCCCCAGCGCACGGCGATACAGCGCCTTGCCCTTTTCAGCCGGAGCCAGGGGTGTGATATTGAGGGCGCGGGTCGTGAGGGACACCGCCAGTGATCCAGCAGGCGGCGTGCACTTGAGCGCGGCGAGAGCAGCGTTTGTGAGCAGTGGAAGACGTCTGCATGGGTCAGCAAAATCGCCCTCATATATTCAAGTACGAGGAAGCGGCTCACGTAGCTCGGAACGACTCGACCAGGTCCTCCGCAGCGTCATTTGGCAGCACAGGGTGCTCGTCGAGGTATCTCAGTGCTTTTTGATACTTGTCCAATGCGATCGCAAATTGGCCCGCTTTGAACTCTCTAGCCGACCGGAGCATCAGCATCTTTTAGTCTCCTTCATTGGACAGTCTACTCACTTGGTACCAATGTCCTTCAACTTTGTTGCCACTCCTAATGCCTCTTCCGGGACGTCCACATTCACGCTCTCTTCATCGACAGGATAGTCCTATACAGTCAATGTGGCTGTCGAATACGAGGAGCTCATATCTCACCTCCCAGATATCCTCGCCGCCTGACGAGGCCTGCTCTTGCGCGGTCTTCCTAGCTTCCTCCTCCTTTTGGATCTCTTCCTCTGAAAGCACACCAGCGGCGGCAATCACGACCGGCTCATTCGGCTTGTCACTCGTCGTTGGAAGGCTTTCGATACGCCTGACAAGTCCTCGGTTGGAGCGCACTTTGCCGAAAACGACGTGTTTCCCATCAAGGTGTGGCGTCGGGACACTACGAGAACCGTCAGCAATGGGCAGGTTCAGAGAAGCAGTTGCGCACGTTGTGATGAAGAACTGGGAGCCGTTGGTGTTGGGTCCGGCATTGGCCATCGACAGGAGCATAGGTTTGTCGTGCTTCAGCGTAAACGCCTCATCTGTTACCAAGTTAGCTCGTACTAAAAACGCAGCTCTGGCTGGATATACCTGCAAACTGCAGTGCATTAGTTCAAGAGACAGACAAGGCTTCATAAAGGGGCCTACCTTCTCGCCATAGATACTTTCTCCTCCAGTACCGTCTCCTCTCGTAAAGTCACCACCCTGCAGCATGAACCTAGGCGACATCAGCTTCCAGTTTTGTGACGATATGGAGTGGAAGATCCTACCCTTTGATACAACGGTGGAAGGCCGAGCCAGCATACGCCAGCTTGACGCCCGCAGTATTCTCCTTGTCACCTATACAGAGGTGCTTGAAGTTCTCGACGGTCTGAGCATGTTAGCAGAGCTGTACCGCAGAATCCAATCAAATGACGAGTCTAGGTTTGCACACACCTTCGGGACGACGTCGTCAAACAGTTCAAATACCAAGCGTCCAGCGGGGGTGCCACCGATAGTGATGTCGAAGTATGCAATGGTGTTGGGCATCTTTACAGAATGTTGCGGGTATCACGGACGACGCGAACAGAGGAGGAAGACGGAACAGAAAGACTAGCAAAAGTCGGAGGAATGGTGGGTCCTGCGCAACAAGGATGTCGTTCTGGCATTTTCTCCTCTGGGGCTCCGACGCCTCCACAATCCAAGCAGCGAGCTCAGACCTCAAGGTAGCGAGTATTGCGAGCATCTGGCATGGAAAGGTCCGTGGTATATGTGCATACATAGCGTGACGTCCAAAACAATGCACGCAGAGTGCCAAAGGAGCACTCAGCCTCTCCCCGCCAAGATCCGTCTAGTACCCCACCCTCCTACACGCTCACACTCATGCCTCGACCTCTGACTGCCTCTTCTTCTTCTTCTTCTTCTTCTCCCCGTCCTCCACTGCAGCACCATCAACGGCACCAGACTCCTCTGCTGATCTCTTCTTCGACTTCTTCTCCCCCTGAGTAGCGTCTCCATTCGCCTCGGCTGCCTTCTTGGCTGCTTTCGCCTGACCACCGTGAGCCGAGGCATGTGGTATAATTACAAGGTGACTCACCGCCTTCTTCGCCTCCTTTCTGGCGCGTCGTTCTTCCTTGGTCTCCCCAACCACCAGCGACTCGTCGGCCCCGTCCACCTCCATGGAGACATCGCCAACCTCGCTTTTCCTCTTCTTTTTGTCCTTCTTTCCCTCCTTCTCTGCGCGTTTCTCTTCCTTGACCTCGATCACCGCCTTGACAGCCTGTGTCACTGCTGGTGGGGGTTGTGTAGGCAGCATACCAGTGACACTTTCCAGCTTGACCGAATCGGTCGTCGCGTTGTAGCTTCCCGTAGCACCTGACATCTCGAATTTGGGCTGTTGACGACCCGTAGCGCCGTTGGTGACTCTGCGCACGGATTGGATGCCAGATTGGTGTTCGAGAGCTCGGAGACGCGACTCGAGTTTCACTCGATTTGTGATACCAATCTCAGCTGCTTGGGGATCGGAGCGGGAGTCAGGTTCTGAGAGAGCATCGACACGGATAGAAAGAGAGGCTTTGGTAGCGACCATACGGGCCATCTTGCCCTTGAGCTTTTGAGGTGCCTGGCCGATGAGCGATGCCTAGTGGAAATCAGCAATTGTCGCATTACTCTAATGGCGAGCACTGACGTGGTAGATGAGTCCGTATTTGGGGGTGTCGTGTTTAGTCTTCAAGGCTCGGAACAATGCCTTCTCCGCGCCGAGAATCTGGACAGTCGATGCCGGCTGTTTGGCGAGATTCATCAGGCTGCCAGCGTGGCTGATCAGACGGGCTCCAACAAGTTCGCCAACAAGGGCTGTCAGATTTGGCGCAATAGCCTGCATCCTATTCCGAAGGTACTCGGAGAGCTGAGTACGGTATTCGGTGATGGAGATTACTTGGTCGCAGAGGGAGTTGATGTGAGCCATGTCGGTGTCGGAGATTTCTGTTCCCATTGAGAGCTCGGCTGCAGCCTTGACGGTTGCTTCGAGTTCCTCGGGAAGAATGAGTTCAAGGTTGGTTGAAGAAGCGTTGGTACGGAATCCTGCAAGGCATGTTAGATAGGAACAGTCGAAAGCCGGGTAGGCCCACCTATCGCCTTGACGACCTTGGCGTACGCAAGGTTGTCCACAATGATCTTGCCCATCTCAGGGAAGTGCCATCCGTACCATTCCTATTTGCAATCAGATCTAGGTTGGAGAATGCTAGGACATGAGACGCACCTTGACCCTCATTGAGTAGATGTTAATCTCCTTGTCCAGGTCATCCAGCAAGGCAATGGCCTGGATCACCATCGTATCCACTTTATCAGTTGAAAACTTGAGCTTGAACCGTGACATGGAATGACCAAGACCAAGGGACATGGTGTTGATGTCTTTCGGGTCGACCCCTCCAAGCAGTGATGCAAGCTGTTGACGAATGCCTCGGTATAGGTCTTGAGTGGTCGAATCAGACAGCACAGGAATGGATAGAGTTTTGGCAATCGTGGAAGCTTTTGAAGGGGTCAGGTCTTGTCGTTGCGGAGGGAGACTGAGGATAGGCTAACCGAGTTTGGGCTCAGAAACAACCAGCATCTCCTCCATCTTCTTCTTTTTCTTTTTCTTCTCACCGTCTGTCTCTCCAGCCCCTCCCATGGCATCTACAATGAATTTCGACAGTGTGTCTGTCAACCGCCCATCCTGGACTGCCGACAGATCCTCAACGGCGGATGCAGTCGAGGTGAAACGCTGGATTGCCTGAACTTTCAATCTGTAGCAGCATGGATCAGGACTTTTCTGAATATGACGAGGCTACAGATGGAGGCATCAATGCTACTCACGCCTTGTTGGCCCCTTCTGGCGTCTCAAACTCCTTCCACAAATCTTTGTTGTCGAGTTTGGCATCGCTGCTGAGCTTGAAGACGACGAAACCGATAGCAGTCTCAGTCAGGACAAGCATGTCGATATTGGTAGAGAATTGTCTCCTGTCTTATGCCCGGTATAGAAAGTTGCGGGCTCTGTAGTGGAAGAGCAGGCTACAAATGTAGAGAGTGGTGCAAAATCATGCCTAGAGCAACGAAAACGATGCGGAAATTCAGAAGATTGATACGCTGCAACTTTTAACGCCACGTCACTTTAGATCAGCGGTCATCGCCGCTCTGAACGCTTGCGCGCGCCAGTGTGCTGCCTGTCTGGCTTCTTTGTCTCTAGAGCTGAGGGATTCGACGCTGAGGTGGCCCTCTTCATTTCTCATTTTGTACAAAACATCCCAAACAGACACGCAAGCCTGCCCAAAATATCAGTAGCACATACCCAGGAAGCAACGCTCGATGTGCTAGGTTCGGGCCGATGACCGCGCTCAAGATTAGACGATCATCTGCCATCGGATCAAGGCCGCATCAGCTGCCTCGTAAGCGTTCGTTTCTGCCATAAAACCACTCGAGTAACACGACACCTTTCAACATTTGTCTCATGGGGAAATGATAATGAGTGGCACTGACATGGTGATTCCCACTGTAGTTCGAGCACGTCTGCATCCGAGACCAAGAACAGTCCCCACATACGGAATCGATCCCGCCGAGTCAGGTTACCAAGACGAAGAGTACTACGAAGAAGAGGAAGAAGACTTTGAGCTTGAAGACGAGTTAGCCAAGCTAGAGGAAGACTACGGTGACGGTGAGTATGCCAATTCAAATCCTTTGCCGATCATCGAACGGCCTGGAACTTCACGCAGAGCGTTTACTGATATCTTCGATTCCATTTCCTTCCTTTCACTACTGGCTGCGTTACAATTTCCCAATGCCTGTCAATACCTGCGACCACTCACCGTCGGTACTTTGTCGCTTGCCACTATCGCCTTTGACCAATCATCTCTTGATGTGGTGCACCCCCAACAGGAGCAGACGACGAGTTTGACGTGATGACCGAGGTCTGGTCCTCTGCCGTGCCAAATAGGCTGGGTGAGGCAAAGCAGGTCGGCGCAGATGATACACTCCATGCTGAGGTAAACGTGAGTGTCTTGTGTGTATTCATATCATATCTTGGCTCTCTCCTTCCTGGATTTTCGTATTCACACACCGTTGTGCTGACGAAACCATTCGGGTCCTCTTCCACCTCCACCTCACCGGTCCGTCTTTTGTTACGTCTTATTCACGATGGCCACTATATGTTCTTCCTCCGTGTTTGTATCTCCATCGTTGCGGTGCAACCGACTATAACCTTGGCTCTGAATTTTGTATCGTTCGAAACCTCCCGGACACACTCCCCCCTCCCCTGGCCTCTTGATCCTCGTCACGATACCAAATTGTCACACGGCCGGTCTCGTCTATCATAATGGAATATTGGTTTTGGCCCGCTCCTCTTACTGCGCACCCCCAGCCCGACGACCCTCGACTGTCATCTCTTGGTCTACCGCTGTCCCTGCCTTACGAAGTCGAGACGTTAGCGGAGATGGATGAGCGGCTGGACTATATCGCTTGCAAGCTGGTTGAATGTGCTAAAGCACGGGAGTTTGATCTTGGCTTCCGCATGTGGGATTCGGCTTTATCAATGTAGGCCAAACATCTGTCTTTCCACGGTAAGAGCTGACTCTCATCCAGATGGATGAGCATGGGTTACCCAATGCAACGGGACATGAAGATTAAGCTCATTTTCTTCTACTATGAACTGATCTGTTAGTCCTGGGATCTTAAAGGGAGCTTTGTTACACCGCTGACCGCTGCAGTCGTACCAGGCCTTTCATCGACATTCATAGAAGATGCCGGGAACCAATTTATCGGCCTGATCAGGTAAGCCAATGTGTGTCTGTCAGATCTAACAGCATAGCGATCGCTCCCTCAACATCCACGATCTTCGCATCCCTTGGAGACCGCTCTACGATGCCCTCTACAATGAACTCTTCCCACATCCCAACAAGCTCTCACGGCACTCTGTGAATCTCGCGCCAATGTACCTCAACACCGCCGAAGCTGCTCAGCGGTTCTTCCACCCTGCAGACGTAGACGAAATGCTCGATGTCATCCTCCCCAAGTTCCATCCTAGCATGGACTCCATTCTCGCCACCCAGTCATTCCTCGTCCACTTTCTACCAATCTCCCATTGTCAAAAATGGCTGCCGTTAGGTAAGCAGTGTGATCGTTGCTGGCTGTTCATGCTTACCGAACAATAGTCTTCCGATTATGGCACGGCCTCAATAGCGGTCTTTGGGATGACCAGGCATCGGACCTCATGGGTCAATTAGCCATCACGCACGTCGACCCTGCTCGGTCCGACCCCTCCCTCCTCGACAAAATCCCTCGCGGAACCCACAATACCCCCGAAGAGGAGGCTCAAAATCCAAATCACGCCCAGATTGCCCGTGCTCACAAAGCGAGATTGCTAGATGTGAGCGGTGACATCGAAGAGGACGCGGATGGGGTCAATTACTGGGCCGATCAAGCAAAACTGCCGAAGGAGAACATCGTTGCCGATCCTCATTGGCCTGGCATCCGCAAAGATGTAGGCATCTTTACAGAGCAAGAGTTTGAGTTCCTCATGTCAAAATGTCTCCGCTCGCTCAGTACGTCTCACTTGTTCACTAGTGAATCTACTCACGCAGTTCAGATGTTCCAGTCGGGGGAAACATCGCCTCTAACAATGCCATGTCTGTCACAATGGCGGACAGCCGAGCAAGCAAGAAGATCCTGGATGCAAAGAAGCCCATCGATCGAGTACAGAGCCTGGCGGAGACGATCATCTTCTGCATGTCCGAGGATGCGCCTATCAGTACGTCTACCTCAGCCCTGGCTACACCGGTCTTGTCTACGCCAGTGCCGAAGGACATCTCTCGTCTTCAAAACGGCAATGGAATCAAGCGTACCGGTAGCAGCGACAGTCTGGCGGTAGCGGGACGAAGAGTCGAGGAGAACAGAACCTACTTGGGCGGTAGTAAGGCATTGGATCACTTGTCGAGGCTCTTGACTAGCTGCGAAACAGTGGGCACTATGTTTCTCTGGTCTCGGGCGGCCTGAACTGACGAGGACTTAGTTCTTTCACCCAAGCAACTCGGGTCACTGGTCCGCCTTTCTCACCGTCTTCTTGTCGCACTTGGCGAGCAATTTTGTGGAGCGATGGAAATCGGAAGAAGAGCCTACTTGCAAGACCCCGGCGGCATGGCGTTTGACACCTGCGATCAAACGGGAATTCGTGCTCTGTCTTCGTCCACTAGCTCTTACATCCATGTTCAACAAGGTGAGTGGAAAGTTGACCCAATTTTACCATCTAACATTTCCCAGGATATGGAGTCTATGCCCCCGGCTGTCTCCGCCTTGAAGAAGTTGTCTCTGTTGGAACCAGACTTGATTATGCCTGCTGTGATGGAGCGAGCCATTCCTTCACTGCAAGGACTAGAAGAGGTAAGCCATGTATTGAGGTGACGCTTACATCTGGGTAGACGCAGCGCACGCCTGCCGTCACCTATACCCTTGCATCGCTCGCCCAACCGCTTGCTTCACGGCAGATCTGGCGAATCGGAGGCATGTACATTGCTGACATTTTTGGTCTCCTCCTTCCGGGTATCGATCTCAATGACCCGGCCAAGACTGGGCTGAGCTGTATGGCAATCTCAAACATCGTAGACTTCGTCGGTCTCGGTGACATCTCGGAGATTGATGAAGATGACTCAGATGCTGGCCGTCGGGCACTGCGAAGGGTGCCTCGACCCAGAGTCGAGGATGATCCGAATGACCCCGTTCAGCAAGAGTTGGAGGATCTGTCGCCGGAAGAGGTGAACTCTCGCGTTCGCTTCGCAACAGCCGCTTTTCGAGATTGGGTTCCGGAGTTCCTGGAGCGAGTTCTACTGCTGTTCAGCAATCTGCCCGAAGAGGGCGGCAAATCGGGCAAAGCTGGCGGCAAAACCGAACAATTGACGGTCCAGAGTGTCTTGGTGAGTATCCGACTTGAAGCGGGAGGTTGCTAACAAGCCCAGCATACGTGCGGCGGTGTCTTTAATGCTCTGGACGATAAGCTGTTTGACAGCGCCCTCGAGCAAATCACAGATTACGTCACGACCACCACTCGCGCCAACGCAGTTGACGTCGTGGGTGATCTGGTCCGCAACCTGGCATCGTCCAATGCGCAGAAGGTTTTCGAAAAGCTCTTCCCCATTGCACGGCAACGAATCCTTTCGGAGCTGAAGTCTGGTGCATCTTCCCTCCGCACCACCACAACCTCTATTCCTCGCGCATCTGATGCATCCTTGCATTGGTGGCAATCAATCTTGTATGGAACGCTCATACCTGGTCGAGTAAACGTATGTCCAGGGGCTGCTTGGCCGGGCAATTTCTAATGAGGAACAGCTGTCTGAACCCTCCATCCGAGGGCAGTACGTGGGACTCCTAATGGCCATGATTGACAGTACTCTGTCCGAACGTGGGTGGGCGTGGACCGGTAAAATTGTTGAGAAATCGGTGTCCTGTCTCACTTCGCTCTATTTCCGCGAGATGCGAATGTTAAACAAGGACGAGATTGCCAGCAAAGGTACATTTTCTTACTGGCCTACGGTGAGCTTGAAGACTAACGGGCACCAGATTTCAAAAACAACCATACGTTGTACTGGGGCAAACTGTACCGAGCTGCCGAGATCAAGCCTGATTGGCGAGTGCCCAGTCAAGAAGACATATCCATGGTTTTCGATATTATTGCTTTGGCCGATAAGGCCGTCACGAGGCTCGAAGAACTACTAGACAATCGATCACCTGGCGACAAAGTTTGGAGCAATGAGTTTTGTCGAGCCATGAATGTCATTGATAAGGTCTCGCGAGGCTCCTATAACCTTTTGGCTGAATTGGACTGGCAAAAACGAGAAGGTCAACGATCTGAAACGTGAGCGCTTCTCCTAGTACAGTATGATTATCTGACTAACTCGACACAGCTACGTTGTGCCGGAGCTGCTCAAATTGCCGGCTCCTTACAAATCTGGCCTGATCCTCACTGACATTGAGGATCCGCGATACCAACATGTCGCCAATTTCCGTAGTCGAGTGGCGCAAATGCTGCACCGCGCTGCCTCTGCTATGCGTGATGCAGGGGAAAGCGACAACTCGGTTGAGACGGTTAAGATCCTCGTCACAACGATTGGAACGTTCCTCACGGCGTACGGAATCCGCTCCAAGCAATTTGGTAATGCCCAAGCTGCTTATTCGGGTATGCTATCATCAAAGAAGCTGTACGAAAATCAACGGAAGCATCATCGGTCAATCTTCATCGCGGCAGCTTCGGTCCATCACCAGAATCGACTGACTACCCTAGGCTACTACCGGATTCGAACCGAGTCTGACGACCTGTTGATTAAAAATATACTCGACTTTTGCCTATCGCCTTTCACCCGTGTGCGACGATCAGCACAATCGACCTTGGACACTATCGCTAGACTCTATCGTGGGACCTGGGTTCTTTGCTTCCCACTCCTGTTCGACGCGTTACAGCCGGGTTCTGATCCAGACCGCATGAAAGGGGCTCTGTATGTCCTGCGGTATAATCATGTCGGCATTTCTCGAATAGGTCGGGATTGGCGGCAACTGGTGGAATTAACAGATTGTCTTCTCAATGCCCATCACGAGACGAAGCCGTCCGTACAAGCTTTGGTATCGAGAGCTACCGAGGAGCTCCTTGCCGCTATCAGGGAGCCTGTATCGTTCCAGATGTCGGTGCGGTGTGAAGGCATTGACGCTGCCGCGGATGCGCTTGCAATTGCCCTACACTCGAAGCCGGACAATGACGTAGTCCAACGGCTCGTACAAGCGATTAGCGAAAGACTTGCGGCTCAAGACGAACAGTGGACGATATTCGTCGACCGCGTGATCCAGATCGCAGCTGTTCAGCTGAACTGGAGATACGCTCTGGCATCCTCACGATTCCTCTTGGCAGTGATGAGGCGGGACCGACCCACCGATATGAGACTTGCAAAGTTCTTCATCGAAACCGTCTCAGACAAACACCCGAGAATACGCGACTACGGCATTGTGTGCGTACCCATCTACTTCTCTGAACCTGAACAATGCTCACACGCAATAGTGGTACGACTCGATTACTCTTCCAGATCGTAATGAGGTCGTTGTGTCTTGGGGACGAAGCGAGGCTATTCCTCGAGGAACCTGTGGATACATTCACCACCATATTAAAGCTGGACGATACTTCCGACGCTTTCACCCAAGCATATCTCGAATCTTTCCGACAGCCTTTGCCAGAGGATGAATCACAAGCAACTTTGCAAGACTGTCTCGACTCGGGATGGCTTGCCTGGGGCAAAGAGATGGAAGTGGCGCGCGTGACGGGATGGGATGAAGCGGCCTGGACGGTTGATGAAGCCTGTCAGCCTGCTGTTCAGCTTTTCGGAGCTCTCATTGGACAGGGCGACTGGTGGCAGAGTGTCAGTATTCCTTTCACTACGCAGGTTCCACTTCATTATGCTGTTTCTATTCTATAGCCTAGTCTTCTCGACTGCTCGGTTTCCAGTTGACTGCTCAGTCTCCATGTGACTGCTTGATGATCGGCGCTGATGCCGAACAGATCGCCGACCATTGGGCTCGAGAAGACACGCGCAACTATCCTTCGGCTACCCATATCGACTTTGTCCTCGCTGCCGTCCAACTGTACGGCAAACCGGTCTTGGATGCCATCGCACCCATCGTGGACGGTTATCTGTCCGAGATGGAGTCGACAAAGGTCTATGATAGGCACAAGATGAGGGCTCTGTGCGAGTTCTTGGCGGGACTATTGAGAGGCACCACCGAGTGGTCTGGAAGGCTCAGGGTGGAGTTTTGGAACTGGTTGACACCCAAGCTCCCAGAGATCTTTGGTAACATCCGGCACGACACCACAAAGTAGGTCTGACGTTGTATGGACAAGGAATTGCATGCTGAAGCTAACCTTATCAGGTGTTGGGATATCTCCATCGAGTATGTCTTGAACGAGCAAGATCCGAGACGATACAAGCCTTTGGTTGAGTTCTGCGTCAACACGGCATTAGCAGCCGACTTTAACAGCGGCTCTGCGTTTGATCGTGCGTTTACAAACTCTGTTCGGCCAGGCAATTCTGGTCAGTACTGACTGTACGCAGTCGCTCGACGTGTCCAACTCGTTCGGTCTATAATCCGTTGCTTGCAGTGGCGCTTCAACGCCTGGGCAGATGAATTCGTCGACCTGTATTTCAAGTCGATTGCGTGCCCCTACGCAGAAGTTAGTGTAATCATCTTAGGATCCGATATCCAGGCTAAATAGACAGGTTCGAGGTCTAATGGCATCAGTGCTCAATGCCATCGATCAGCTCAAGGTGAGTTTAACCGGGTTCTCTGGGTTAGGCGTTGTTAATGAACCAGTTCCATCCGTCATATTCGAGCGCTTCCGCATTGACGGAAGACGTCCTTAATGACACTATGGCCGAGAAGGATATCATGCACATTCGGAGCGGTTTCTTCGAGCCTCAACTGAAGGAGATCATGTCGTCCTTGCCGGCTTGGAAGGCAGAGCGACCACATGGCCCCAAGGCGATGCTATCTACTCATGACACTGTCGCTTTAACCAGTGAGTCAAAGTCGATATGCCAGTATCGCATGCTCCATTCCATGGACTAATTGGGCGTAGCGTTGAGCTGGTTGCAAGTGGAGCTGTCCGACGTGCATGCAGTTGCGACATTCCCATACGTCATACCGATCCTTCCAGACATCTTCGAGCTGAGGGAGCTGAACGATAATCCCGATTTGCAGCGCACGAGCGGTAGGCTGCTGGCGATGATCACGTCAATTACACCTTCTCTGGACCTAGTGGGACCTTTAATGGATGGTCTTACGTCGATTCTGCAAACCTCGCGCGTACGTCTCATACCCTTTGCATTGTTTCTTCCTCCTTGCTTTGTCGTATACTCCCTGGGCGCACTATGCTGATGGCATAACAGTCGTGGCGAACCAAGATGCACTGCATGCCTGTCCTTAGTTTGGTGTACTTCCGAAATCTCGCCCTTCTGTCGGAGACGTGTAAGGCGAAATGCTTGGATGTATGTCTGGTTCTAAGCTTCCGTCGCACCTGTTGATACATTTTAGGTCGTCGCGGCATGTCTACGAGATGCCAATCAAGAAGTCCGGGAGATGGCCTCTGCGTGAGTCGGGACCGTATGAACCTGTCCTGTCTTGCTGACGAGTTAGAACATTGAGCGGTTTCTTACGATGCTCTCAACGGTCGATGGTGGAAGTGCTCAGAGTGAGATTAGCCTGCTGGCCGCCTCTGTGGTCATGGTCTGATGCAGTCAGGTACGATTTATCCGCGAGATCAAGGCGACCACTCTGCCGAAACGTCGTGATGGGCCGGGACAGGTCAACCCAGAGTACCAAGCGAAGCTTGTGGAGCTGCATGGCTCGATACTTGGCGCTACGGCCTTGTGAGTAAAGGTACGACTGAAATACATCGCTGACTGTATCCGTCAGGGTCGAGGCATTCCCATACACAGTCCCGAAATTCATGCGTGAGTTCATGAGCATCTCCACGCCACACTCTATTCGTCTTACCTATATATCTGGATCTAACGACACGCAGCCAAGCTTCTCGCTGAGGAGCTGGCGCCGCGGGTCTCGGAGCCCGCTCCCATCTCGACTACCATTCGCTCATGTGTAGCGGTGCGTCGCAGCGGATCACCCCTCACTGTATTTGCCACTGATGACCGGCAGAGCTTCAAGCGCACACACGAAAAATACCAGGACAAATTTACCGAAGACGAGCTGTCGGCCATGAACTACGCACAAGCCGGGAATTCGTATTGTGAGTGATGACTGCTTTCGCCGGAAAATGCAGCGCTGATGGCATTGTAGATGCATAAAGGTATGGATCAGAAGGCTGTCGAGCCGGCGATCTGGATGGATGGCGAGCAGAGAGCAGAGAGCAGGGAGCAGAGAGCGTCAAGGTGGATATCAGCATTGTGGATACCTGTAGCTCTTGATGAATGGATGTAACGCTGCGGCTCGGAGATGCGCGTACGCTTATGACCTCCACCAATTCGAGCTGTGGCTTGTTGCTCGTGGTCTGTTTATCCCTTTCAAGCTGAATCGACGCTTGCAGAGACGATGGCTTGCAAGAGCGACGCTCCGTGATGGCTGTCGACCAGGCGCGCCAGGGCAAGTCAAAGTGCGAGTTTCAGAACAGTCATAGCCAGGGACCCGCGCATGGATAGTCGCTTCGTCGCTCTTCGACTTGGAAGTCGAGTAATCGAAGTCGAGCAGTCGAGCAGTTGAGCAGTCGAGCATTCGAGCAGTCGGTGAAAGAACAACTTCGACGTCCCGATGCCGACTCTGACTCACCTGAGGGCATGGTACAGCTATGCATTTGCGGCCGAGGTGTTTTCGGCATGCGCATTGGTGAGTCCGCGGGGTGCCGTCGTTGCGGAGGACTGCCGGCTGTCGCAACTGCGAACTGTTATGGACTGCCTGGACTGCTAGGACTGCTTCCGCTGAGACTGCTTCTGCTGGAGACTGCTTCTGCTGGCACTGCTTCGAATTGTCGTCGACTGCCTGGAACGGTGGGACTGCTGTGCTCCGCCGTGGATGCCCAGCAGTGATGGATCTCGGCTGTTCAGAGAGCTAGCGAGGCGACGAGCTGTCGAGCTGACGAGCACAGTCCATCTTCCTCCCGATCACACTGGAGCGTACGTCCGTCCTCTCTGTCCCGAGCAGTCGTCCGAGGGCCCGGCTTCTCTTCCTCGTTCCTGTCCTACCCGTCTCCTCTACTGTCGTGCAAGAGTCTTCTACACGGCTCCTCCTAGCCTGGCTTGTTATTCCTCCGGCTTGTACTGGGAGCTAATACGTCCCCTTCCCTCCGTCGTGCAGATATGGCCCGAGACCTAGGCTACCTAGCTCCAGACTACACCGTCCCGTGCTCCGACGCACCGGAGGCCGAGCCGGATGGAGGGCCACTGTGTAGGGCAAAGATACTGGGGGTCTATGTGGACAGTGCTTCGTTCAGGTGCGTATTCCAACTCTTGCCCGCCCCTTGTACTGTGGCACGACGCCTGAATTTCCCACTCCCTCTTCGGCCGCTCCTCCCCCTCCCCTATTCTCCTGTACCCCTCTCACAGCAGGCTTCGTGAAGACTTCTGAACTGCATGGGGAGGAAGGACGGCGTGACTCTGTAGTCAGATATGGGGACGCTGATCGCCCCAGCATGTACGTCAAGTCCATCGCTGTGGCTATGCAGGCGCTATGTATCGTCTCGGTCGCGCCTCTTGCCGATTCTCGTGAGTTCCCATGTCTCCTCTCTCCCTTCAGGCCTCGGCTGAGACGACATACCACGCGGCGCTCACCCCACGCAGCCTACTGGCGAAAGCGGTTGCTCATCGCGTTCGCGTACACCGGCTCCGTTGCGGGTATCCTCCTCTTCCTCCTGCCTGCCAGTCCCGTCCTCGCTGGCCTGTTGACCATTCTCGGAAATATTGGCTACGCCACATCGATCGTCTGTCAAAATGCCTTTCTCCCGCAACTCGCCCAAGAAGACGCCGATATCGTCGTATCTCGAGACGTCCAAATGGGACGGGAAGCACTAGGCGACCAAGGCGAGGGCGAGGGCCAGAGCCTCCTTGCAGAGAGTGTCAGAGCCATCTCCGCTGAAGATCTCGCCGAGAACGACGTGGTCGGCTCTGATGCATCTGTCGGCAGCGCGGGGAAGCACAAGGCGTCAGCGCTGTCGCTCGCCACCTCGCGAATCTCCTCAGCAGGTACAGCCCTGGGATTCTTTTCGGGTGTGGTCGTGCTGGCGCTCTTGACCGTGCCGGTGATGGCGACGGGAGGATCTACTATGGGTCTCCGCCTGGCAGTCGGGTTGTCAGCGCTGTGGTGGGCTATCTTTACTGTCCCTGCATGGCTTGGGCTCCCGTCGGGACCTGAGAATGGGACCGGCCATGGGATCGGAAACAAGGGCGGGAATGGGCTCGGTGAGCAGGGGTGGACTGTCGGCTGGAGACGGGTGGGAGCGATGATCAGGCCGAGCGAGATACGTAGTCTGCCAAACCTGTTCATCTTCCTCTCTGCCTGGATTTTCCTCTCGGACGGTGAGTCGCTAGTTCCCGTTTTTTGGTCAACAAATCCTCCAACACATTCCACCTCCATTCATGATGTTGGCATCGTGATTGCATGCACGTTTAGGGAACATGTTTGGGAATTTGAAGAGGGTGCTGATGAAAGCTTTCCGTGACAGGGTTCCACACCACGAGCTACACTGCAATCTTGTACGCCTCTTCGACACTCAAGATGGCTGCCGCCAAGATAATCATCATCGGCGTGCTGGTCCAGCTCGCAGCGGTCTTATCGTCAATCTATGTCCCGCGCCTACAAAGGACCCTAGGGTACTCTAACCTCAGAGTGCTGATTTGGGTTGTCCTGCTGGCCCAGATTCTGCCGATATATGCTTGTCTCGGCCTGGTATTGCCGTTTGGAGGGCTGAGGACCCAAGGCGAGATGTACGTCGCCGCGACGTGGTTTGGCGTTGTAAGTCGAGAGCCCGCTAGGATAACACGTACAAGAGGACGAGTAGTCAAGCTGACGGCTTCAAGCTGTACGGGCCGTTCAATAGCTACTCGAGAGCAGTATATGCAGAGTTGATTCCTCCGGTACGTCAGTGGTAGAACCCTCCCCTCCTCCTCCCCCCCCGCGAGTGGCGCTCCCGGACTGAGCCTTGCTAAAACTGGACCTAGGGCCACGAGTCATCCTTCTTCTCGCTCTTCTCCCTCACTGACAAATCCGCCTCGTTCCTCGGTCCCGCCGTCGTCGGTCTCATCGCCGATACCACAGGCAACATCCGCTTCGGCTTCCTCTTCCTGCTGGTGCTCCTTGTTGTGCCTGTGCCGATCTTGCTCCGCGTCCGTCCGTCTCGCGGTATCGACCAAGCGCGACTATGGACCGAGCGGCGCAACATCGCAATGCCTGATTGACCGTTGTCGTCCCGTCGTCTTGTCGTCCCTGCTGACTGAACACAATGCATACCGTATACCAGCGCCACTGGCACAAGGCAAGAACAAAAGGCATAACGAGATTGGGGACAAGCTGAAACGATGCTCTCCTTTGGGGGAAGGCTTTGCCACTGATGCTTCCCAAACTATCGTCCCCAGCGGCTGGCTGATGGCATTTGGGTGAGCCATGGGTAGCGACAGGCAGCGACGAAGACGTATCACCCAGCACGCATGACAGCGGAAGACGCTACGAAGCGCACAACGAGCTCGGCGTGAAATCCTGGCAGACACGAGGAGACCTCCTCACTACTCGCGACTCGTCACCCTCCTTTGGTGCCAACGTCACTCGGATCACTCCGAACCCCATCATTGACAGCGGCTCATTATCCTCCTCCATCATACTACTTCAGCATCTCTCTCACAAAGTCGGCGACCGTCAGCAGCATCTGCGTGACCATCTACGATTCTGCTCAACGGGCTGGTATTCTCTTCCCGACCACCTTGTGTCAAGGACCATCCTGGGCTTCTGAGCTTCCTCGACTGCAGACCGTCTCGTTGACTGAATTTCTACCCCTCAGCAACGCCTGGAAAGGAGGAAAACTCAGCTGCAGGTGATATTCTCACTCCCTTCTGCACCTGGCATGCCAACTCAAGTCATCCATTCCCGCACAGAGGCACGCTCGACAGGTCATCAAGGCGGAATGCGAAATGCACCATCGGGGAACATGGGTATGGGAGGTGCCATTGGCCAAGGTGAGTTGATGTCTCCCCTCTCCTATAGCCTCTTCTCCCTTTCTCACCTTCCTCGACAACTCCGTCGCCGTCACCCATACCCCCTCCAGGAATCTTCCATTACTCTCTGCATCCTTCTCTGCTTGCCTTTCCGATACACCATACACCTCGCTCGTCAATCAACGTCCTTTGCTTGCGGACGTGAAGACAGCCGGATGCGGCCCACCATCCGTCCCCATTCAGCTTGGCCTGGTCTCGTCTGTCCCGTGAGACGATGCGGTTCTTCGGAGAATGGTCACAGTCACATTCCGCTCTCGTCACTCGACGATACCCCCGCCCCGATCTTACCTCCATACCATGTCAGCGCTGACAACTCTGACTCGCCCATTCACCATCTCCACCTACGATCCTCCCTCCACCCCCATCGCACTTGCTGCTGCGAACGAATCGGACGAAACGGTTGCAGGGAGGCGCAAGACGCCCCCGCAACAAGACTCGGAGGGATCAGGCAGAGGAATTAGACCCCCAGGACAGTCGCCTCCGTAAGTCTATGCATCTTGTCCTAGAGCTCAACTGGCCCGGTTACTGACATTTAATCTCGACAGCACGCACGAGATAGGTGATGCTCAATTTCCCCAATTCTCCATGGTGGGCTAACGTCAGTAGTGACCGAGTGGATGAAGAGGTTGGACCTCGAAGACGACGGGCAGTCCCAAGAAGGCATGTTTGGACCATATGCATCTCGTGAGTCCTTGGTGTTGGACAGGCTGCGCTAAAACCCGCAGAACGAAGCTCGCAGATCCAGTCTCGGACTCAGCCGCCGGATACAGCCGCCCCTGGTCCTGCTTCTAGGCCAACCCATCCATTCGCCTACAACGCGACCGGGACGGTGCCTTTCCAGATGCGAGACGATAATGCCGAGATGGGGGCGACAGACTACCTCTCAGAGCAAGTGGCTGCTCAGCAGCGATCCGGTAGGCCAGAGAGCGATCTCCTGAGCAGAGGCGCTGGTGTCCCGGGTGGCGCCCGCTCGGCCGCACAGGCCGGCATGGCTCGACCGTCAATCAGCCGCGACCAGAGTCCCGGTATGGGTACGTTCGGTAGGGATGGAAGCCAGGCACCAGTGAATGCTCAAAAATCGGTACGAGGTGCCAGTTCCTGTGACGCGTCGTAGACTGATATCCGTAGTCACCGATAAAACGAGGTCGTAAAGCTGTACCAGCAGAGCCAGGCTCAATGCCGCCGGATATTCCCTTGCCTCCGCGACCGGCCAAGTCTGCTGTAGGGACAATGCACACCTTGGAATCAGCCGCGCTGCCAGAAAGCGCAACGATCGCTCCTCACGTGCACCACCCTCACCACGACTATGCGTTTGATCCGGCAGAAGCACAGCGAAAACAGTCTGAAGCGATGGCTCATGCGGCCGCCCTCGCTCGGCTAGAAGCTGCCAGAGTCCATCAACCAGCGCGCCCGGATGGCGTCAAGGGCCCTCGGGAAACTTTCGAGACTATGACCAGCGAACCTTCTTTCGGGCACTTGTATCATCGAGATGGTCAGGCCATCACTCGGGAGACATCGATGATGCCACCTCCCCGTCAGCCCGACGCCTGGCAAAGGGAGGGTATCGAAACCCCATTCTTCCGGATTCCGTTTGGCATTCCTCTGAGCGCGCAGATACCGCGTCCCATGCTGGTGACTCGGCAAGGCACGAGTATCGGCTTTGGACTTGGCGGGATCCCTCCTCCCCACTTGACAGCCGAGATGGACGGCGGGCCACGGCTGGTACCAGTAGAAAGTCCCGAGACTGTCGGTCGCAAGACGCCAAAGAGTGCATATGTGGAGAGTGTGGAAGATGTAGGTCGATCTCTTGCAGCACTGCAGACAGTCAGAGCCTGATGAGTATCACAGGAACAAGCACCGCGCACGATCGCGAAAGGAGCACCGAGTATGGGTACGGGAGTCGGGCAGGAGACAGAAGTGGATAACCTCCCTGAGCGGCCGCCGAAAGCTGCGTCTCGGACGACCGCGCCTCTACGAACGCATCGCCCACAGGTCCCAGACCCTACTTCGTCCCGCCTGCCGATGTCGACCCCTAAGAGCCAGGCCGCATCTTCCATCAAAGCGCCATCTGACGTTCCGGCCTATCGCTCGAAAACCCGAAGTGCGCATACGCAAGCAAGTGACTTGATCTCAAATGCCAGCACAACTACAATGGTCGCTCCCAAAGTCGAGACTGTCTCTGTGAATGGCTCAATCGCGCCCACGACCGTCAGCAATGTCAAGAAGATTATCAACGATAGCTCTTACCATGATGAAGTGTTGTGTCAGCTACTCGATGGCTCTCGGTTGAACCTGTTGGGCAGCGCTGCCAAGCAGGCTTTACTCCGCGCTGCAAGAGCGCGAGTGATCGAACTGAGAGATTTGAGAGCGAACGGCGACGTAAGTCAGGCCCTTTCTGCTGTGATACTCTCGCACTCTTTGTACTGCTGTTTCACACGTCCGCACTCTCTGCGGCTGGCGGTCCTGATACCTTGATACTTCTTGTTTGGCTGTCCTGATACGTTCGCAGCTCGACGAGGTTGTGCCCGATCTACCATCACTTTCACAGCTGGGGAAAGGTAAACGCGATAAAAAGGCAAGGAAAGGTCGTTCGGTCGAACGATCTCATCGATCTCGAGAGGACAAGACAGTTCAGCCTCGTAGCGCCAGCGAAGGTCTGGCAACTGTACGTGATGCTTGGTTATTGTCTCTTACTCTCTTTCTCTCTGACCTGCACAGCCTGCTGCCTCGCCGCCACCGCCTTGGGCTCAGAGTGTAAGTTGATTGCGTACAATGTTTCCCAGGCGTACGGACCGACGTGAGCTCACATATGACAGTTGATTGATCGTTTGGCTACCTTTGAAGCGCGGTTGGATCAAGTTGCCGCTCAAGACCGAGACTTTCCTATCACGGGAGAGCAAGCAGAACCAGATGCTGCTCCAAGCCAGGACCTTAACCTTGACATGCTTCATGATCTCATGTTCGACATCCCACCCTTGGCAACCGCTGGTCTTGGGGGTATATTCGGGCTTCCGATGCAGCACTTTGGACCCCATCGACCCGATCTGCAAACTCAGCAGAATCCAAGCGCTGGTGGTTGTGCAACCCCAAAGAGGAGTGCCTATCTTCAAACCCTCTCCCCTAGTGATCGGACTGTCCGCGAAGGTACCGGAGACAACCTGCAGTGGGGTTCCGAAGTCGAGATGCCAGCCTTGGGCGAATCGGTTTCGTCGCCCCAAAAGACAGGTCCGCCGATTATCAATATCCAAGCTCCGACGGAAAGCCATATGACGAGATCGCAACGTGCGGTCACTCAAAGCGCACGATCAAACGGAGCTGAGAAACTGCCTCCGACGGTGGAAACGAACCCAGGCGAGAATTCCGGGCAAGAGATATTCGGAGATGGGGCAGCTGCTATGCCTGATCCCCGCGACCGAGATTTGCCTCCAACACCTTCCGAGAGCATTCGATCACATTTTCCGCATCAAGATGCGCAATTGCCTACGACAGATGCCTCAAGCGATCCGCTGGCAGTGAGAATCACTCAGCCCGCCGGTGTATCGACATTCCAATCCGCCGGACCATCCACGTTCCCTCAAGCAGACCTCGGAGCTTCGAACTCGATTCCTGTGAAAGGGGGTGGGGTGTACCGCGCGGCTCAAACTACTTACCAGACGGCTCTCGAGACACAACCGTCTACCGAATCCATCGTAGACAAGCTCATCATCCATCCGAAGGCGACCAGTGGTAACGACAGTGGTGTCAGTGGTGGCGGCAAGCTTACGATTTGGGACGCGATCGGCCAGAGGCTCTTCAACTGGGCTGTTCTGTGGACGGAAGAACAGCTCAAGCATGAACTTGAAGAGATCAGTCTGGGAAAGCAGGTCAGTCTCGGTCGTGCTCTGCGGTCTGTCATTCGATCTGAGAGCAACGCTGATCACCTCAGGTGGATGATCTTGCTCTGACAATCTGGTTCATGAATCAATACAAACGGTAGGATCACTCGTATCCTTTCTGTAATGTGAATGGCTGATCGAAGTTGCTCAGCTTGATTCGACGGAGTCTCTCGCATGATCCACCTGTGGCGTGCGAGAAGATGATCGTACCGCCTTTGGTGTCTGAGGCGATCAACAAGGCGGTCCATAGCGTCAGCTGCCTCATTAGGTATCCAGCAAAGCTGACGGCAAAATAGCAGAACTTTCAGACTGCGGTGCAACTGCTTCGAGACTTGTGGCATTGTGAGTCGTGTGTCTGTGTCCTGTATCTCCGTCATACCTTTGTCCAGTCTACGCCAACGCCCTTGCAAAACTCACCCAGCCTATATCTATGTCCCACACATCCTAGGCCCAACCTGTCCGTGTCCAGTGTCGCTGACGAAAGCAAGCATTCGGCTTTCAAGAGCGGCCACGCGTCGTCATTGCCCTCTCGAGGCACCGGAATGAGGTGATCCCATAACGGCTGGAGTTCCAACGCTGACATGAGCAGACTCACCAATGGTCCGCTCACCGCTTCGACCTGATCACTCACAAGATGGTGACATATCGCGTGACCTCGTTTGGCGATACGCTAGGCGACGGCCGGCCGTTCATGTGTACGTGGCTCCATCCTTGCCGGCCAAGCTCCAGTGATGATATTCTTCTCTGATACTGTTTGAATTAGGGTGGCACGCACTGCGCGAAGCGTGGCCAGAATGCCATATCCCCGAACCATCTGAAATGGCTCATCGAGTCGAGACGGTCCAAACGCCGGTGGAGGACAAGTACAAAAACTCATTACTCGCTGCGAATATGGCCAGAAACCTCCTCCTGTGAGTTTACGACCGTCTGCCTATCGTACTTCCCACCACCTACCTCTGTATCGTCACACCTTCACACCGTCGCACCACGTACTGTCACACCGTACCATGACGACAGTGCACCATACATCTGGCTGGGGCCTAGCGACGACTGACGCGGCACAGTGGCTACAAGGTCGAACGCGAGTGCAATCTGGACCAAATGCGGGAAAACGTCTTTGAAGAGGTGAGTGATCTGCTCTACTCTCCTCCCGCCCTAGGCGACGATTGGGCTGAGGTTACTTTACGCCAGTCGATGCTGATGATTCCCAGGTCAGAGTCCTGTACAAGCGGAAGAAGGCGGGGGATCTGACCGTGTCGAGCGACACGTATGTGCGCGGATCGCCCGATCGCGCGAGTCCCGCAGCCACTGCTCCACCGATACGAGTTGCTTAAGAGAATGTGGGGACAGCGCTTGTGGATGGTGTTTATTTGGGAAGGCTTGGTTTGATTTATGGTAACGTTTCGAGCGGCCGGGGGGGAAGTATCAGTGGATTGGTTGTCGATGTCGCGGAAAGAACGTTGAGTAGCAGCCTTGTGAGCACCTATCGAGCAAACCGACCTTCCGTGCAAAGAGCTGGCGGGAGAGGGACCTATCTGTTTTGTAAGGATGAATCCGTCGTGTGACAACATAGCTTGGAGGACGTCCACGAGTGCCTGGAAACAGCAATCCATTCAAGACTCAGTTACTGCACTTGTCCGATAAACCCAAATAATGTAAAATGTCCCTGTCCGTTGTCCTCGATCCCATGTCTCTGTCCCATGTCCCGCCCATGTCCCAAATGACATCGCCTATGGCCTGTGTCTGACCTGTGGCCATGTCCATTCTCCATTCACCATTCTCCACCGTTGCCAGCCCTGACCCCCCCCCGCCACATTCCTACTCGTCTGGAGTATCCTGTTGCTAGCCCAAGTGATCACGCCTGTCAAGCAATGCGTCTACGGCGTCCGTTCGTCGAACATGGGCGTGGCAGACCGGCTCGCGCGCTGGGCGAGGCCCAGGTCGCTGAGGTTGACTCTACTCGAGTTGCGCGACAGGGTGTGCTCGAAGCCGCGGGTGGTGGTCCCCGCAGTCGGGGTCAGCACGCCACTCGGCGACTGGTCCCCAGTGACGTCGTACCCCCCGCCGCCGTTTGTCATCCCGATGCCCATGCCCATGCCCATGCCCATCCCATTGTTATTGTTATTGTTATTGCCACTGGACGAGGCAGCCGCGGCCGCGTTGAGCGACAGCATCGGCATCGGCATCGGCGGGTCGTTCCAGCCCCCGCCGATCCCCCGATCAGGCGACGACAGCGACAGCGACGCCATGCTGGAATCCTGGCGTGTCCTGAAGATCGCGCCAGACGCCGTCGAGACCTTGAGCCCGCGAGGCGGCGACGACGTGGTGGACGGGCCGGGCGACGTAGACAGGGACGTCGAGCTGGCCTGCGCGGAGAGGGTGCGTGATTCTGGCGTCGTCGACGGCGGTCGCGGAGACGGGACGTTGAGTGACCCGTTGGCCATGGACGTGGACGTGGACGTGGACGTCGAGTTCAAGAACCCGCCACCCGCGCTGCCGCCGATCCCGCCACCACCCATACCGCCGATCCCACCCATACCACCTATACCCGCTATCCCCCCGATGCCCCCGATTCCGCCCATGGGCGACGCGGGCTGCGAGAGCCCCAACGACAACGACGAATAGCCGGTCGACGACGTGAGGGGGAGCGTCATGTGCCGATTACTGCGCGACGGGCGGTGCGGATCGAGCGCGCGGCGGAGGTAATTCGTCATTCTCCGGCTCCATAGTCGCAGTCTGCCTGTACCGATCGTTACGCGCGATGCCGGCGCCTTCGACATGCTGAGCATCGGATAGTCGTATCCCTCTTCCAACGACGAGTAGCCACTCGAGTACCCGTCGTCTTTCACTTTGGACCCGAAGAACGAGTTGAATGACCGCGACAGCCAACCAGGCAAGACTCCGAGGCCGAGGCCAGAACCCACCTGGAATGGATTCTCGCCAGACACGCTCCGCTTGCGAGCACGCCGCGGGGAGGTCGCGCGCCGCCGACGAATCGCAGTTGCAAGGCACGACAGCACGGCAAACGCGACGAACGCGTACGCCCACAGCGCCTGGATGCCCATGTCCTGCATCTTCGCCTCAAAGCGACCCAGCCCAACGCCACTCCGCAGCCGGTCCGACCACGCTTTCTCGACCGCCGCAGATCGAGGCGCAACAGCCTTACTGGCCTCAATCACCATTTTGCCCAGCGTCCACGAGATGGCCGTCTCGCCGACTTCGTCCATGCTCTGGAAGTGCGGGTGCGGGTTCTGTAATCCCTTACTCCGCGCCCGACGCTCTGCCTCAGCATTGGTGTCTCCCAACGAACCGCCGGTGAGCGTGTCGTTGCCTCCCGAGTCCACTAGGCGCGGGATCCCAATCCCCTCGTGCAACACGTTGGATACCCATGCACCCTTGAAGCATTGCATCTGAAGTCGAGCGAGGTCCAGCTGGACGCATACAGTCAGTTGCCTGCCCGGACTTGGGGAGGGAATGGAGACAGGAGATTGAGGTCAACAACTCACGCTGGCATCATTCCTGCCCATCTCGTCGGTGACTTGCACCTCGATATCACTCCATGTGCGCGCACAGTACTCGCTCATCCCCTTCTCCCATTCCCCCCAGTCCCACACTCCACCCAGGCCCAGCACCTGCTGCGCGGTATACCAATACTCGCTGATTCCAATGAAGCCCCGTTGATCTTCTCGCCCAAAATCGATATGCGGCGTGGGTATTCCGCCAAACAGGCAGTGCTCCGTTGGGCACGGTGCAGTGTGGTCGAGAAGGGGAAGTAGTTGCGTGAGGCAGGTCGAGAATGATCCAGTGCCGAGGAACGGGGGATGTGATACTGGATCCGTGGAGGGTATAAGGAGCTCATTAGGGAGGCAAGGGTCAGGAATAGGTGTGATGACGTCCGGCAATGTCGAGGTCGGTTGTGTTGCTCGCCAAGCGGAGATGAGGGATGCTGCATAGCGGTCTCGTGCGCGATTGGTGCCAAAGCCAAGCCATGACGCAACGAATACCGGCCATTCCACCTCCTCGCCCGACAGCAGCCTCAGAGATACCTTGTTCAAGTCGTTTCGTGGGAACGCGGATCGGGCCAGTTCCAGTTCCGAGGGGGAGAACGCAAGTTGGGTAGAAGCTCCGCCCATGTCGAGGAAGCCGAACGTGGGAGAGTGGTGGCTCACGTCCACAGGGGTGACCGAGTCGCTCGAAGAATCAGGTGGGGGATCAGCGAGGGGCGCAAGCGGTAGCAGGGCCGTCGGTTCGCCATCTGTTGCGGAGCCAGACCTGGATGGGTCCGGGGCATGTCCAAACCCATCCATGAGGTAGTTGACAGCCACCCATCCCCACATGCCCTCTTCTTCCCCGGAAATCACTCTCACATTATCTCCACATGGTCCAGCCGATGATGGGCCATCAACCTTGAAGGGGTAGTCCTTGCGGATCATGTCGCATGCGGTCTGGAGGATCTGTTTACGAGAAGAGTCAGGTAGCAGTCGCATACCGGCTGTTGCTAAGAGGTAAATCGGTGTGGAAGAGTGTTGTGATGGAGGTATTTGCTGTAGCGCATGCGAAAGCAATGGTGACAGATAGTTTGGGACATCGGCAGGAGCTACAGAAGATATACCTGCCATGGGTCAGACTCCTCTCTCCGGTACATAGGCAACTGGGATCTAGACTGGTTATAGACTGGGTATGGACTGGTATAGGCGGCTCACCAGGTTCGACTCGCTTGACCCAGCCTTCCCCTTCGACTCCCTTGCCAACTCGGACAAGCCTCCGCAGAGCAACTCGCTGCATTTCACCCTCGCGCTGTTTCCCCTTTCCCTTCCAGTCATGCTTCATCCACCACCACTTTCTCTCATCATGCCCTCGCGACGCTTGTGCTTGCCGAACCTCGTTGAGGATCTCTGCGCGCTCGAGATCTGGATCGCGCCACGAGTAGATCTGCAATCGCGAGCCGGACGAGCCGGCATCAATGACAAGTGCATAATGAGTGGTGGTTGAAGAGATGGAGGGTGCCATTGGTCGGTCGGTCGAGCGGGGAATGGGAAGCGCTGCGGTCGAGGCTGGGGCTCATTGACCGGCGCTGCTGGTCGGAATTCACAGGCCGAGAGCTCCTTTTGATGGCCCAGATAGGAAGAGGCGGGTCGTGCTTGTGGTGAAATACAATTTGATAGGAGAAGACGTCGAAGAGATACAGATCTCAGTGGGGAAATGCAGTTGGGCACTGTTTTCACCAGAATTCACGCGGGGGGGGGACACACGTCGAAACAAGCAAAGCTGCCCCGCAACAGGGAAAACAAAGTGCAAAGCCCTGGTAGTCCTAGCCATGCATAGCAACCCCCCTTGGCTTTTACTGCCTTGTCACAGCTGGTGGACAGCAACGAGCGACACTCGGAGGGCGATCACGAGGACAACGGAGAGCACCCGGGGGAAGCAGGCAAGGGCTAGATACCGAGTAGGCGCCCCCTTCCCGCCTGGCTTGCTGCTTTGAATTGCCCTTTGAGGGGTTCCCTGAGATGACAGGAGACACATACTCTGATTGGGTCACGGCCAATGTACATAAGTCCTCTCCAATGTACACTTTGCCAGAGAGTGCTACATGGTCAAGAGGGATCTACTCTAGGTGGTCATTGCTTTGGCACCGTTGAAGGGCGAGCGCGTCTCAGCTAGCTCCCCTTCTCGGGCAATCCTTCTCCACTCCTGCTAGCTGGCCAAATTGACATTCATCAGATGTCGTTACAGTCATCAAGTCGTTGCTATCGTCTTCATTTCCACCGCTGTCGTACACAGACGTCTCCTCTATTGTCCAGGATCTTGTAAGACAATGAGCAAATACCTCTCGTCTATGTACATCAGGATCTGCCTCCATGGCTCCCTCGTCATTAAAGCTCACCAGGCGTGATGATAAGTTCGTGTCGTTTCGTTCGTATACGCATGAGCTTCAACTCGTCCTGCATAGAATCAGCACGCAACCCAGTCCCGACCTGCTGCGACCAGACAATTGAGACTAACCCCTTCATCGCATTCCCCGACAGCTCCAGTCACAGCCGCCACGACACCCTCCAATGCTTTTGCATACTTCCGCCCACCTTGGCCGTCGAATACGGTGCCGATGCTCTGCACGATCGCACCCACCGGCCCGCTCGATTCCGTGTCTCGCCGAGAGATGATCATCACTCCCTTGACGTTGCGGTACGCCGACAGCCGGGCGAGCGTCGCCTCGATCTCCGGGGGAGGCGGTGGGATGGCAGATATGCTCGACGTGGAGGACGCGAGGGCAGAATGGCCATTCGCCATGGGTTCTGCGCTGGACATGGCTGCTACATGCTCCTTAGACGGTCTCTCATAGCACTCTTGTATATGTATACAGCTTAAAAGGGAGGGGCAGATAAACAAAGTCCAGACACATGCCCGAGTTAATTTCAATGCTTCGAGGTCTGTTGGTTGTTCGTTGCTCAGTGTTTTGGCCTGCGAGTGATATATCCCTCAAGCTCTTGCTTTGCCTCGTCTTCTTGCGGGTGGTCCGGGAACAACAACTGCAAAGCTACCCGGGGACACAGCGAACATAGCTCCGACTTGGCTCAGCTAGGCAGACGGGCGGCTCGGGCTGTCGCCGCCATTCATCATGGCAGCGGTGGCCGACCAAAACGAGAAGCACTATGTCTCTTCCGACGTTCCTCGCAGAGTGTAAGTATCTGATTCGCTTCTCTTCAATCAGTTTAAATGTGCTGACTGGTGAACTCAGGAAACACATCCAGTTCCAGCCTCTCACTCCCAAAGACATCGTTCGGATATCCGAGGTTGAAGTCAGTGAGACAGAGCTTTACCGCATCAGCGAGAATGGCGTGAGATCTACGGCCCCTCATGGGGTCTTGGACAATCATCTGGTGAGCTGCTTCCTCAGTCGGATTTGGCAATAGTGTCTCACAGAGCTAGGGACCGAACGAGAAGAAGCAGTTTTGCACGACATGTGGGGAGGATGCGACGAGATGTGTTGGTCATTACGGTTACATCAAACTCGCCTTGCCTGTCTTCCATATAGGATACTTCCGCCCAACTATCAACATGCTGTCTTGTATCTGCAAGGTATGTTACTCCAGCCTCACCTGTCATGCTGCTGATGCTTTGCAAGACTTGTGCTCGTATCTTGCTGCCTCATGAGCAGAGAGCCTCACTTCTCGCACGATTCCGTCGCCCAAATATCGAGACGCTACAACGGAACGCCACCATGAAACAAGTGATCTCGTCATGTAAAAAGCAGACCATCTGCCAATACTGCGGGTCCCACAACGGCACTGTGATAAAAGCCGGCCCATTTCGCATCAGCCATGCTCCATATAGAGCAGCTAAGCTTGCACGGGAGAAGGAGCAGAAGTTGGAGGATTTTGCCGCGGTGGTGAAAGAGGACAAGAGCACTCTAGAGGGCGCAGTGAACATGCTGGAAGATATCAATCCTCTAAAAGCTCTCGATCTCTTCAAGCGAGTGACAGCAGAGGTACGTATATCATCTTCGATAAGATAGCGGATGATGCTGAGATCACAGGACGCCGAACTGCTAGCCCTTCACCCAGATGTCGGACGACCCGAGGATTATATCTGGCAATATATCTCCGTTCCTCCCCCCTGCATTCGCCCGTCAGTTGCGAGTGAGAGTGGCAAGTGAGTGGAGCAAATGTGGTCGATTTGAATTGCGCTAATATTTTCAGCAACGAGGACGATTTGACGCAGAAGCTGTCAGAAATCGTGGCACTTAATCGAAACCTGCAGATCAACATGGAGCAGGGGCAGGGTATTGATAAGATACTGGTGCGTGTCCTTCCTGCTTGTTCGAGCCGGATCTGACATGGAACAGTCAACCTGGGAGGTACTGGGCAACACCGTTGCACTGTATATCAATTCTCAAGCGCCGGGTATTGTGCCAGCAGGCAATGTGAGTGAAGTCTCACTGACTTGCGTGTTTGTACGCTGACCGTTGTCAGGCTAAACCTATGCGAGGCTTCGTGCAACGTCTCAAGGGCAAGCAGGGTCGGTTCCGAGGCAACTTGTCGGGTAAACGTGTCGACTTTTCTGGACGTACCGTCATTGGACCAGATCCAAACCTGCGTATAGACGAGGTCCGTTTGTTCATTCGCGTAGGTCTCGTTGACTGACGTTGGAATAGGTTGCGGTGCCGGAGAAGGTGGCAATTAAACTGTCATATCCTGAGCGAGTCACCGACTACAACATCGCCGCGATGCGCCAGGCAGTCCTCAATGGTCCACGGCTTCATCCAGGTGCCAATCAGGTTGAGACTACTTCGCCATTCGGACACCGTTACCGTGTTGCTCTGTCTTATCACAAGGACAAGCAATCACTTGCTCGACAGGCTAGAATGCTCAAAATTGGTGATGTGGTCCATCGACATGTGCGCAATGGAGAGTGAGTAATTTTGAACCAGAAATCTTGCTGTCACGCTGATGAGGTGCAGTATTGTTCTGTTCAATCGACAACCGAGTTTGCACAAGCTTTCAATCATGTGCCACCGTGTGCGAGTCCGACCATGGCGAACCTTTAGACTAAACGAGTGTGTTTGCAACCCATATAATGCCGACTTTGACGGCGACGAAATGAATCTGCGTGAGTGATGACGAAGCAACCAGGTTGTCGGTGGAGTGCTGACAAGGTGTAGATGTCCCACAAACTGAAGAGGCCAGGACGGAAGCTTTGGAACTCATGTCGGTCAAGAAGAACCTCGTCACTCCTCGTAATGGAGAACCCATCATTGCGGCCATCCAGGACTTTATCACTGCGTCTTTCTTGCTTTCGCGTCGAGATCGCTTCTTCGATCGTCAACAGTTCACCCAAATATGTGCATATCTCGGCGACGGGGAACTCAAAATCGATCTGCCACCTCCCACCATCTGGAAGCCAGTGCGAATGTGGACGGGCAAGCAAATCTTCAACCTGCTCATGCGACCAAACAAGCAGTCCAAGGTGCTTGTGAACTTGGAGGCAAAATGCAAGACGCCGGAGAATCCGAAACCCGAAGACAAGTTCCCCCTAGACATGTCTCCAAACGATTCCTACCTGGTCATCCGGAATAGTGAGATCATGTGCGGTGTCTTTGACAAGAATACCGTTGGAGATGGCAAGAAGAACTCGGTGTTTGGCGTCATTCTTCGTGACTACGGACCGGACGAGGCTGCGGCCGCTATGAACCGGCTCGCAAAGCTTGCAGCACGTTGGCTGGCCACCCAGGGGTTCTCACTCGGTATCAATGATGTCATTCCGGGCCCTCAACTACAGCGCGAAAAGGACCAGATGGTGCAGAAAACCTATGCCGTCTGCGACGAACTCATTGATCTCGCCAAAAAGGGCAAGCTGGAGAATGCTGCGGGGTGTGACCAGGATGCGACCCTGGAACAGAAGATCTCCGGGCAGCTTTCAGCGGTACGAGGAGATGCTGGTAGTGTGTGCATGACGGAATTGAGCAGGCACAATGCCCCTCTGATTATGGCCACTTGTGGCTCGAAAGGTGAGCGGATGAGCAGATTCTTAACTTTGAGGATGGTCTAACCCCATTCAGGTTCAACAATCAACGTAGCCCAAATGGTTGCTTGTGTCGGACAGCAGATTATCTCGGGCAAACGTATCCCTGATGGCTTTCAAGATCGATCACTGCCTCATTTCCGCAAGAAGAGTCGGATCCCGCCATCGAAGGGTTTCGTTCGAAACAGCTTCTTCTCCGGATTGACGCCGACTGAGTTCCTCTTCCACGCTATCTCCGGACGAGAGGGGTTGGTCGACACGGCGGTCAAGACTGCCGAGACCGGATATATGGCTCGTCGGCTGATGAAGGCGCTCGAAGACTTGTCGGTGCAGTATGATCTTAGCGTGCGAAACTCCGTGGGCGGCGTGGTCCAGTTCCAGTATGGTGACGACATGCTCGACCCAGCATGCCTGGAAGGCGATGCGACTCCTGTCGAATATGAGCGCAGCTGGAGTCATGCTCGCGTGAGTGCCGACAGCAGGCAACTGATGGCGACTGACAATGCACAGGCCATTGCATCGCGGGGCGAAGCGGGTCTGTACCCTTATGAGATCCTCGAGCTTGCCCAAGCAATCTATCCCGAATACCCGGCGAAAGAAGGTCTGAGCGAGGAAGATCTTGTGAATGGCAAATCTATCAAGATTCTGCCCGTACCTGAAGAGTGGCAGAAATGTCACGAAAAATATCGAGAGGATACATACAACTTTATCAAGAAGCACATCGTTGATAAGATGGCGACTCAGCGGGCTCAGAGGAACGTTGCCAAGGGTGATGTGCCCGCCCACAGCGCGGCAAGCAGAAAGAAATTGCTGGCTAGTGACGGTGCGTGATTGATAGTCCCAGCGCGCCTGTGCTAACATCACCAGTGGCGATCCAGCGGGTGCTCGACAATGCCAACAAGGTCACCCTATCTCAAATCGAGACGTTCCTCGCCATTTGCCGAGTCAAATATCTCCGAGCCAAGATCGAGCCCGGATCGACGGTCGGCGCTGTTGGCGCTCAGTCGATCGGTGAACCCGGCACGCAGATGACGCTGAAAACTTTCCACTTTGCTGGTGTGGCGTCCATGAACGTTACGCTTGGTGTTCCGCGCATCAAGGAGATCATCAACGCTGCCACCAAGATTAGTACACCCATCATCAAGGCCTGCCTTGTGAACCCGCGAAGCGAAATGGCTGCAAAGGTGGTCAAGGCGAGAGTAGAGAAGACCGTGCTGGGAGATGTGAATCAATGGTGCTCTGTCGATGAATCCCAGCTGAAGCTTCGCAGATTGCGTCGGTTATACAGGAATCATGGTCTCGAGTCGGCGCATCGATCGTTGTTCACATCGACTGGGAAGCGGTCCGCAGTCTGCAGGTAGGATTTAGTGTCATGACTTTGCGGTCGTTGTACTGATTGATCGTAGCTCGAAGTATCTCTGCAGTCCATCTCCAACAGTCTTCTAGAGTCCAAGGTCTTCAAACCAAAGCTCAACCAAACGGTCAGTCCACCGTGTCCAGACCCAGATTGTTGGTTGATTCGTTTTCAGATGATCACGATGGACAACCGGACTGGCCGCTTGACTATTCACGTGGACGAGGCGAGGAACAGCAAGGGCGAGGTCTTCGGGGTGTTCGAACGACTGAAGGCGATCAAGCGAGCGCTGCCTGGTATCCAGATCAAGGGCCTGCCTGAAATCGACCGCGCCGTGGTCTCCAAGAACGAAAAGGACGAATCGGTGCTGGAGCTCCTAGCGTCGGGATACGGCCTGGCCGAAGTGATGGGTATCGACGGTCAGTCCGGCCTTTGGACTCGCCTCGGTTCTCCCTGAAATGGTGATGGTGGCTAATGCGGTGTAGGTGTCGATGGGTTCAGGACGACGACGAACCACGTGATGGAGACGGCGAAAGTGCTGGGCATCGAGGCGGCCAGGTTGAAGATCTACGACCAGATCCAGGAGACCATGAAGTCGCACGGCATGTCGATTGACCCTCGACACGTCATGCTGCTGGGCGACGTCATGACGTACAAGGGAGAGGTGCTGGGGATCACCCGGTTCGGCGTGCAAAAGATGAAGGACTCGGTGTTGATGTTGGCGAGCTTCGAAAAGACCACGGATCATCTGGTGAGTGGCAAGGGTGTCTGGTCTATTGTGCCTTCTCTCTCGTCTTTGTCTCTCATCTCTGTGTCTCGTCTCTGTGTCTCGTTTTTGTCTCTCGTCTCATCACTGTCTCTCGTCTCTCGTCCATCAGTACACTCGTCACACTCGGCGGCAAAAGCTAACACCGGGCAGTTTGACGCATCGCTCTTCTCAAAGAAGGATGAGATCCAGGGCGTATCGGAATGCATCATCATGGGCACGCCTGCCCCAGGCTGCGGCACGTCTCTGTGAGTACCGACATCCCCAACTTGTGGGCTAGTAGGCTCGTGGCTGATGGTATGCTAGTGCGTCGATGGTCACTCCCGCGCCGCCTATACCGGCAAAGAAGGCGCTGCTCTTCGAAGGAGCCTACAAGGCGGCACTCAAGAGGCGACAAGCCTGAGTCGATGGCGTCGACATGCGCTGGAATCCAGGTTCATAATGACGTTGAGGGACAGGCACGAGCGAAGACGACGTTACGATTTTCTGGGCAATAGATTGCAATGACCACGGGCTCTTCACTCTCACAATTTGCATCTTCCACAGCATAGTAGGCGCCATGCATCGAGCAGTGTGTATGTCTAGGGCATTTATTAAATATGGTGCACAGCTGGACACTGGCGTTGGGTTCCGACAGTCTGGACCGTCCGTTGGATCGAATAGGCTGCTGAGGTACAAGAACACAAGACTCCGTTGGGTTGGGTGGGTGGGGTGGGTGGGGTCGGTTTAAAGAGACAGCACAGGCTCGAGATTAGGCGGCACCGCAGAACCGGCAGCGCCGGTTGCGGGAGCCGAGGCAGCGGTGCCGCGAGAGAGCCGCTCGTCGACTGCCTTCTTGACGTTGGCGTAGACGACCTCCTTGTCGGGGGACGAGTCGACCTAAAGATGTCAGCAGGTAGCAAGTAGCAGGTAGCCAAGTGGCCAAGTAGCAAGTAGCCGAATAGCAAGAGACCCAGCAGTTAGGTAGCCAACTGGCTTCTAGGCGACCAGAGGGAGAGGCAAAGGCAAGGATCCGAAGCGCGACAGCCAAAAATGGAGAAGGGATGCAAGAGCGTCACCCACCTCGACCACCTTGTCAAGGCTGCGGTAGTACTTGACAACAGGCATAGACGTCTCGACAAACGTGCGGAAGCGCTTGGTGATGGACTCGCGATTATCGTCTGCCCTGCCTGAAGTTTTGCCGCGCTCGAGCAGCCGCTCGAGCATGACTTGTTCGGTCGTGTTGAAGAAGAGGACGAAGGATGATTGACAGACCTGGATGAGAGGCGGGGTCAGTGTCGTCGTGTCTAGTGTGGACCTGGTGTCAAGTAGAGTAGGATTGAAGTGGGGATGGAGCAGAGTAGGACTGTGAGTGGGAATGGAGTAGAGTAGGATTGTGAGTAGGGATGGAGTAGAGGAGTGGCAGCAGTAGTGGGGACGGAGTATAGGCGTGGCAGCAGTAGAAGGCGATGCTGTAGCGAGTAGGAGTGAGAGGACAAGCACGAGTGGAGTGTAAGGCCGCGCGAACACTCACAGCTTCGTCAAACTTGAGCGCCTGGTCCATCTTCCTCGGGAACCCATCGATCAGGAAAAGCCCCTTGCCATCCTGCCACGCCGCGGAGGTGTTGGGCGGGGACTTGATCGTGTCGTGCATGGCCACTTCGAGGAGCTGTACAGCCAAGCGCCGATATCAGCACATCATAGAATGAACAACACGTCGCGATCTTGGAAATACACGTAGCGCTGATGAGAAAGACGCCGCGCGGGGGGAGGAAGGCTGCTATACCTGCGAGGATAGGCACACCGGAGAGAGTGGGTACATGTGGGAGGATGCGTAGAACAGGATACTGCAGAGTGTGAAAGATGGACTCGCCTTGATCGTCACTTCCTGAGGGACGATCTTGCCTTCGCGGATGTACTCTTTGATCAGGTCGCCGTACTTGGAGCCGGGACGATCTTGCTCCGCCCTGAGCAGGTCTCCAGCTGTCGGCGTCAGCGAAGAGACAAGGTCAGCGAAGACACAAGGGTTGGTGATAGCCCAGTACGTGGCATCGAGGAGGGGGAAGACGACGACGATGAGGACGACAAGACATGTAAGACAGAGACAGCAGACCTACCGGACAGATGCTTGAACCCGTATTCCGCTACCAGACGCTCGCACTGCGTGCCCTTTCCTAACCACCATCAGCATTTGTCTCCCTCCACCGCTCTGCTCCCATTGGGGTACAGCACGACGCAGGAGTGACTCACCAGCTCCAGGACCGCCGAGCACAAAGATGACCGTCACTTTGGACGCGTCAAACCTGTCAAAGTCTGGCATCTGCAGCTCCGAGCTCGGCGCGTCTCCCTCTGCAGAGGCAGAGGCAGGCGCTGGTGCAGGCGCAGGCGCAGGCTCAGACGTAGGGGCAGGTGTTGCAGCCTCCGCTTCAGAGGCGTGCTTGTGCGCCAGCGCCGCTTTGATATGGTCGATCACGCCCATGTTGTCTATTCCGCTCTCGCGCCTCTGCAGTGTCCGTGGTCCTGGTAGAGATGGATGTGGGACAGGTTCTGGATGTGGCGCCTTAAGAGTGTCGTTGGAGTGGACGTGAGAATGCAGCAAGACGGTGGCACAAGTGGGAACAGATTGGATTTGTGTTGCCGGTTCCGGAGGTGGCAGGCGGCCAGGCGCCTGATTTTATATTTTATATTAGACGACTGGGCTACACATAGAGTACTTGATACCAGTCAACCATCTGCATACGTCCATCAACAGACTAGAATCGCCCTTGACACCAAGAAAACGACATGCATAGATGTCCATCACGCCACCCCCAGATCAGAGACCAGCTCAGATATATCCTTCTCCACCCTTCAGGACAAGGCTCTTCTTCCGCTCCTGCACCGCGGCCAACTCGTCGACCAGCCCACTCATTCCCGCCCACTTCGCTTCGTCCTCGACCCTCTTCCGTCGTCCTTCCATCCTGCCCCAGGTGCCCATGGCCAGCCGGCCCGCAATAGCGTGCCACGGTCCAGCATCGCGATACAGCAAGACGCGCAGCTCCGTAATCACCCCTCCACCGTCGATTACTTTCGGGTCAAGCGAGAGTTTCGGCGCGTTGCGCCGGAGCGCAATGGACGACTTGTCTTGCACTGGCGCCGCGAAGGACGAGCCCGGAGAGGGAAAGTGCGGGAGAATATGCTGCGTGTACTGGTTACGGGTCTGAGCACGCTTCCTGCTTGGTCCATCATCGCGTTGGGCTGAAGGGTGAACAGGGACATCAAAGTTCGGCTGATCAGGCGTAGTTATCCACAACGAGCGGAAATATTCGTCCCTTCGCTTATCAGCCAAAGAGACGAGATCACAGGCAGCAGAGTCAAGGGACATACCTAAGCAAGGCGCCAAGACCGTACTCCGAGTCGAGGTCCGAGTCTTCCGCCGACGACCCATCCGTCATCTCAGGCTCCTTGCGCTCCTCGTCCAAATACCCTTCAACAAAGGAGCACAGGTAGCCACCGGCCTTTCGCAGCGCTTCGAGCGGCAACGTTACCGAGTTGGTGCGCGGTTCGTCGTCGAGCGAGTAGCCAAAGTCCAGCACGATCAAGATGGAAGATTCGGCAGTGGGTGCCGGCTTGATGGTTTTGGACAGGAGCGTCGCCTGGAACGGAGTAGCTGGAAGCGATGTCTTTGGCGGAGGCCGAACGGTGGATCGGCGGTCGCGCTTGAGGTCCACGCTAGACGCACGAGCATGCAGGGACATGCGCTGATCGCTTTCCTTGGTCTTGGCCGTCTCCCGGTCCCATCTCTTTGCATCCATCGAAGGGGCCCGTCGTATCTCCTTTCCCAGTCTAGACGATGGTCGATATGTGTCTCGCCTGTAGTCTCTCACCATATCGCGCTCGTTCTCGGACTCCGATCCGGGCGACATTAGGAGCTGCGAGTCGGGCGAACGAAGCGAAGAAGGCAGATACGAGCTGACGCTACTTTGGCTCAATATGGGTCGAAGTCTCGGCAAGACTGGAGCAGTATCAGGTGTGTGCGAGATGTACTCGGTCGGCTGCTGGCGCTCGGACGGTAGTGGAGCCGAAACGCTCACGGGCGTCTTCATACCACGTACGGCCTCGCTAGGGCGACGGACTATCTGCGCCCCGATGAAAGGAGGGGAAGCCGCTGAGCTGTTGGACGAAAAGCTGGAACTGGGAGTGTGGCCATGGCTTCTGGACCAGAGGGAAGCTGCGGTGGTCGCTGGTAGCGGTGGCAGAGGCGGGACCGGCGGCAGAGGGGGAACATCTTGGCTCTTGGAAAAGGAGAAGAAGCGTCGGGGCGACCGGGGAGGTCGAAGATCAGGTAGCATTGAGTGAGAGTTGCTGGGCATGATGTTGCCGCCTGAGGTTCTTGGTTCTGGTTGTTATTGAGCAGGTTGATGGCAGGGTGGAGATAGTCAGTTTCAGTTCGTCGCCCAAAGATGATGATGTAGAAGGAGTAATCAGCCTGCAACGCAGGCCTGTGGAGCACTTCATCGCCGCAATCCCTCATACCACTGGCCTTTGGAGTGCTGAATTGCATGCCTTTACCGCATTGGCCGGGCGAAGATGGTGATCTGGAGCGAGGACAAAGGTGCAGACCCCATGCCGAGAGTGAGGATGTCGATGAAAGGAAAGTTGGAAACAGGGATGAGCTGAAACAAACTCAAGGACAAAGGTGAAAGCGCCGCCCGTCCTGAGATAAAGGAAGGAGATGATCATGCGGACCCCATTTACTGGTGAGAAGTGAGTTCAATCGTTGGACCTTTGGCGTCAGTAAGTGATCGCAGCGAGTCGATGTCACGTAGGATACGAGTGGATCGCGTTAGTGGCCCGTGAGTGACCTGCATATACAGACAAGTAGCGGAATCGGAAGTCATGTACCTGAGAGTATAGCTCTGTCCCAATATGCTCAGAATGGAATCTACACCTTCCGCTGCTTTGCCAGGACAGCCAAATCCAGTGGAGGGAACTCGCTTCCCTCGGGCGGTTGAGGATTCTTCCTGTTGGGAGGAGACGCCATGTCCCTGCAATCATCAGATCTCGCCGCTGTAGTCTGGCCGACACACCGACCTTCTCAACTCCACCAAGACTGTTTCGAGGGTAAAGTCTCGCTTCCAGGTGGCAATGGAGGGAACACGAGCAAAGTTGACCTAGAGGAGCATCGGCATCCCATGCAGACGAGGTGTTGCGAAGCTCACTAGGCCATTGTGGTCGACGCAAGGGAGGTTAATCTTGCTCTCGAACTTGACCAAAGGAGGTACGTCTTTGGATCCGTCAGCTGGATTGTTGGGCAGGAGCAATACGACGTACCGGGGTACTTGTCGCCGCAGTAGATGCTAAGGCTAAAGATACGGTTCTCGTATGCAGAGTGTGGGGGACCGATGATCGTACCGTTCCACTCGTACATGGCCAGATCATCTCCATCCTTCGTACCTCATCAGCAGAGGTCATACAGAGAAGGAAAGAGACGAATGGGGGTCAATGGCGCATGCTGCTTACCTTCAAGCCGTAACTTGCACTCCCATCTCCAATACCTTTCTCGCCATGCTCAAGCTCGGAAAGAAGCCTGAAGCTCCTGGGCACTACAAATCGTGGATCAGCACCGACAGGCGATGACAATCCGGGGGGGAAATGGCAGTGGAGGTTTGGACGATTCGATCTGCAAGCGGGAGGATGCCGGGACTTTGTAATGAGCTTACCCTTCGCCATATTGGGATGACTGTAGACGTCTGTCACCAATCAAGCCCGCACGAGCTGTTCTCGCTAGCTGATGGAGGATTGCCTGGACAGCACAAACCAAAAGATAATGTGAGAGCAGTGCAAAGAGGTCGGCGTCATCCCGCTTGGTGGCTTGCCTGGCTGGAGGCACGCGAGAACCGCGTGGATATCACGTGCTTACCACATGTCTCTGGCGCGTATGCTCTTCTGGGACGCGTCTGCAGAGAGATCGTTCATGGCCCATACATTTTCGGGACATCATCCACCGTCTGGTCCTCGCAGCATGGGGTCCATAGTCGTAGATGACCTCGGCATGGAGCAGCCTCCGTCGCCAGGGCTGCTTCCCGATGAGGTTGGCTTTGACCGGTTCGATATCTACATGCCGGCCGTGCAACTGCTCGTCAATGCTTTGGGCGGATACGAAGAGGTCGAATTCTCGCCTGGCTGCTTTGACACAATCTATCGACCGGGAGATTCCGTCTTGGCGGTCTTGAAGGATCTCAAGACTCTCTGGCGGAAGGATGATACAGACGACGAGCGGACTGTGGCGCGGTGCATGGCCCGAGCTGGGCTGATGCGAGAGCTGGTGGCCCTGGTGGTCGAGTGCACCGATCGAGGGGATTGGGGACGGAAGGTCTCCCTCGTAGCTTGTGAGTCTGCCTATGTGCCAACCGCTCAGCGTTTGCGTGCTCATACGCTACAGGTGATCTCATTGCGGCCCTGACATGGCCCATTGACGTTGCTCAAGAGCTCAAAGAGATGCAGGACGAGCCGCACGTAGTGACAGATTATGCCAGTCTCCTACGATCGCAACTGGAATACAAGGTGAGCAATCTCGAGGGTCGTGGCGAAATCTCATTATTGTAGGCTATGTTCCTGCAGACAGAAATCCCGCTCAGATGTCTCCTGGCTCTGATGCTACCAAGTCTCGCGAAACCCAGAAAGTAAGCCCTGACGGCCACTCCGCAATCGCACTGACTTGGAAACAGAGAGGAGAAGGATAACAGGATCATCTCGCTTGGACTCCATATTGTTCGAAACCTCCTAGCAATCAAAGATGCAGTTTCGGATGGGCATTCCGCTGGCGAACAGGAGGAGTTTGCCCACCTACAAGTGGGGACTCTTATGCGACATGACCATCGCAAGCTGATCACTCATTTAGTCGACACTGGTAAATCAATTGAGCAATTTGACATTCTTTCAACTCATCCTTACCCTCGCCTCTTGCGCCGACAAAGGCGACTATAACCAGTTCAACGTCCTTGTTTTGGATATCCTGCATCTTATCTTCCGATCCGTCAAAGCCAAGGAGCTGTGTCAAGACCAAGTGAAAGTACGTGCTTCGTCTAACTGTGGGTCCTACGCTGATACATTTAGGCGCCCCTCGAAAACCTCACTGCACTCCTGGATGCCGAGCAAAGACAAAAGGTCGTCAAGGCTCGAGCGGGAATGACCAGACACTCTCGCTTCGGCACAACTGTTGTCGTCAAGGCTGTGAGCTCAGATTCGCGGTCTCGCTTGCAGGTCAGCTGATATTTGAGGCAGGGAGATCAGAAAATCATTTTGCACAAGCAGAATGCCGTGGCGGCCAGCGCTGGCCAGATTCTGGACCAGATCAAACGCAAGCGGGCTGGGAAGCTCAAACGAGTCGTGCGTACAATGACCGTCGTCGAATCTCAAGTGACAAACGAAGCTGAGATACGAATGTAGGACGAGCTCACTCAAGTTGTAAACCTCAGTCCCGACGCGCGGCGGTGCTTGCAGGACCTGGCAAAGAGCTTCATTCAGTCTTGCTTTAATGGTACGACGTCATCTTACCAAAGGTGATCAGTTCTGACACGACCCAGTATTCTTTGCATCGATCCTGAAAGACATCCGCATGGAACGAAGCAAGATCCGGCCAACCGATAATATCCGCACCTTCTACCTCGCCCACTTCTTCATCGAGTACCTACTCCTTCTCCGGCAGAAGCAACAAGCAGCAAAGCTTGAGCCGAAGGGCCAAACATCAAACAATGATGACTCGGAACCGGACTTGGCGCTCGGTTTGGTTGCGGAGATGGCTGAGCTGGATTCGGTGAGATGGGTTGTCATGCGCATGAAGTACTCGATGGACGATAAGGTGAGCATTTGGAATAGCTCAGCGGGTGGCAGCTGACGCCGCGCCAGCCTCCAGCTTGGACAGAACTGCAGGCGAGCTTGGATTGCTTCACTCAGATCGTAGGTCTCGCTCAGCTGCGTTGAGCCCCACGCTGATTCCAGTTAGCTACTGCTTGTCGACGCTATGAGCCTGTCCGAGGAGGAAGAGGATCTGGAATTTGCCGAGATCCTCCAGAATCAGCTATACTATAATGGGGACGTCCTGGACTCATCACTTCAAGTCATCTCACAATACAAAGACCAATCCGTTGCGTACGTGCTGTGCTCCCGACGAATCCCCATGACTAATCCGCATCACAGGTATCTCACCTCGGTTGTTCACTTTGCCTATGTGCTTCTTCGCATGCTTGAAAAGTATTCCAAGAACAAAGCTTTCATGTTTGTCCGAAAACGCAAAGCAGCGCGGAAAAAGCGCAAGGCTATCGACTCGCTACCTGAGCAAGCTGCACTCCCAGAGGAATATGGTGACGAGGAGGACATCGAACCAGACAAGGACACGCCAAGTTACGCCGAGCATGCCTTTACGTTTACGTCTTTTGAAAAGGTTTGTTTGTGAGAACGAGTGCGGCTGATAGCGCAGCGCTTCGCTCAAGAAGGGGTTGTCAACACTCTGGTCACTTTCCTGGCGAGATTCAGGGAGTTTGATGAACCCGACCAGATGAAGTGGATCGTTGGCCTCATGCACAGGCAGATCATCAAGACCCAAGCAGAGGGTTTATACTTCAAGGTACGTAGTGGCGAACGAGAAGCTGGAATAGCTGACGATCTTCAGGTATCGGTCTTGGACCTGTTCCGAGCCGTGTTGGACAACCAGCAAAGCCTGCCAAAATCCGACTCGACTCGCGACCTCTTGCAGCTCATCACGTTTGTACTGCGGAAGTTCTTCAAGCGGGTGGCGGAAGATCCCTTTATCATTGTGCAGGCGCTTGCCCCGAAAAGCCGAGGTCATTGGAAGGAGATTTCTTCATACAAGAGCGATGAGGAAGATGATGACGGAATGGGTGGTCAGAGAGATCGAATCAGGGAGAAGGCAAGTCTCGGATGAAGGTGGGCGGACGAGAACTGACTTTGAGACAGATGCTGAAGGGTCCTGCCGAGTTGGAGTTTAAGAAGAAAGCAGGACTGAGTTGGAGTCAGCAAATGGAGATCGCGGTGGCGGTGCTCTTGCGAGACGGACACGAAGAGTGGATCCAATGGGTCATCGAGGTGAGGAGTCTGTCCTGGTGCGGCAGCGAGGGTACTGACGACGCCTAGGTTTTGGAAATCGCGCATGCTGCACGGACTGAGGTCGTCTTGGCTGTTGATGGCGAGAATGCTCAGCAGGGTGAGGATGACAGTGATGATGAGGAGAGAAGGGTGCGCAACTTTGGTGGTCCAAGTAAGGAAGCAGTAGAAAGATTCGTGCAGCATGGTGTGTCGCGCCATCCGTGATCCTAGCGTAACGAACTGTACTGATTCTGCAGACCTCGAGGCGGATAGCGAGGAACGCTCGGCTGCGGTAGCGCGTGACCAACATTTCCGTCTGATGCTTCGGCTTCTCTCTTTCGATCATACCGAGGCAGAGACTAGTGAGTCTGTCTCCTGCCAAGACTTTTGCAACAGACTTGGGGACTGACCGGCTCAGCGGCAGACGAACGGTGGTTCATCCCTGCTGCAATACTGCCTACCAATCTCGCCACTTCCCTCGGAGCGCTTCGACAGTTCCTAGCCTTTCCTCCGTCGCTCGACGTCGACCCTAAAACCCTGCTGCGTCCCGTACGCAAACCGCGTGCTCGTCAGACTCGCCATGGATCCGGCTCAGACTCGGAGCTTGAGGCTGAGTTTGACCTGGATCGTCCGGCAAAGGCGCGGAAACGCAAAGTGGCGGAAACGCAGGTGTTCAAATCGGCTGCATTTATTGTGGATTCCGACGACGACGAGGAAGCGGACAGGCTGTTCTTTGAGCGCGAGAGGGAGCTGCGGAGGGAGATGGACGAGCTGGCGGAGAAGCAAGGGAGTGTCATGGAGGGGCAAGGCAAGAAACGCAAGCGGAACAAGGGAAAGGACAAGGACAAGGGGAGATCGAAGGAGATGGAAGCGGCCGTCAACAGCGATGACGAGGAAGAGCTAGATGTCGATGGCGAGGTCCAGCAGAGCAGACCTGGACGATTCGGGTCTTCATCGAGCCAGGGGGCGTGGGGGGACACTACGGACGGAGATGCGGAAGAGGAAGAGGACGGCGATAGTGAGCAGAGCGACGAATTCTGGGGCGGCTCGCAGAGGAGAACGAGGATTTTCTTGCCTAGGGATGGCGTGGGTTCCGCAGGTTCCATGCGTTCAGTGGGTGCCAGGAGTCCTGCAGGTTCTGTGGGTGCCAGGAGTCCTGCTGGCGTGGGTTCCGCAGGTTCCATGCGTTCAGTGGGTGCCAGGAGTCCTGCAGGTTCTGTGGATGCCAGGAGTCCTGGAGGTTCAGTGGGTGCCAGGAGTCCTGCAGGTTCGGTTGGTGCCAGGAGTCCTGCAGGTTCTGTTGGCTCCATGGAGTCGAGGAGGTTTAGCCGTCCCACCAGTCCCACCAGTCCCACCAGTCCCACCAGCCCCACCAGTTCGAGCCCGAATGCAAATCGCGGTCGGGGAGGGGAAGCACAAACGCGAGGCGTGGAGGTAGAGGATATTGGGCGTACGCCCATTGTCTGAACCAGAGGATGAGGAACTGTGCTTATCCGTTATCCTCTGCACGATGTACGGTCTTGGATCTGCACAATCCATCGTCGTAACGGCTGTGGCCGATGCCAGCTGTCGACACGTTGCATTGCATGCACAAACGGCTGTGAAATAGATTACACACAATAGACCCGTTGCAAGATTGCATGCAGGTGTCTACGTCTACGAATATATACAGTACGGCGTTTCTGCCAATTCCATCAGTGTCCCCGCCTAATGTCCGGCATGCGGCGAGCCAAAGCGGCCAAAGAGCATCTCTCCTGTCCCAGCACCGACGACGACTGACAGCACCCACCAGATGTTGAACGTCATGACGACCAGCCTGGGTGTTGTAAGCTCTTGGCCGTTCTTACCCGTGCACTCTAAGGGTGTGACGATGTGACGACGTGACGATGTGACGATGTGACGACATGGGGGGTACTAGTGTGGCGGTATGACAGTGTGACAGAGCGAATGTGTGACGGTGTGAAGGTGTGAAGGTGTGAAGGTGTGACAGGGTGTTGCAAAGGTGTGATGTAAAGGTGTGATGCAAAGGTGAGACGGTGAGACGGTGAGGCGTGAGACGGGACGCAGACGTACATGAGAAGGTAGTGGACGAGCGTCTGGAGCGCCTGCATCAGCCCTCGAGGGAGGTCGACGCCCAGCCGGAAAGGGCGAGACCAGCGACCGCGTCGCTCGTCCTCGTCGTCTCCATCCTGCAGACTCCGCTGCACCGCCCGCGGGAGATGCGCGTTGTAGTTCTTCTCGTTCTTCTCGTCGTTCTCTGCGTCACCGACATCGGTGTAGACGCCAGTCCCGACTTCGGCGTCGACTTTGCGGTCGCGGTCTGCTGCGGAAGAAGAGGACGAGGCAGGCTGGGACGAGTACGTCGGCGCTGCGACGGGGATGATGTCGAGGGAGCTTTGCGTCGACGTGCGCCGCACGTCGGCGGGCGGACCGTCGCGGTAGGACGCGGGTTGCCGGGCCACAGTGGCAGTGGCGGTGGTGATGGCAGACGAAGAGAAGGTGATGGGGCCGGAGGATTTGGGGATGGCAAGGCCAATTTGCCTAGAGGAGAGGTCAGCAAGTGTGGGCGAGAGAGACGGATATGGAATGGAGATGGAATTGGACTAAGATGCGTCCATAGATTGGGCAGGGAAGGTAAGAGGAGGTAGGGCGGTGGCGGCCGTGGCTAAGGGAAGGGGAGGTAACGCACCCTCGACGCCATGAGACATCGCATGCCCGGCGAAACGCAACGAGGTACCGCTCGAATATGGCGAGCAGAAACAGCGCGACGCAGACGCCGACGGTCGCACCGGCACTAGTTGGCATCCACGATGCGAACCACAGCACTGGGTGGTCAGCTCTCGTTGACGCATTGACGACGGAGACGAGGACGACAATAGATCGTTGCCACTGTATCTTGGATATAGATTAAATTTGCAGGGAGGGTATGGCCATGGCCACGTCATGGTCGTAGTCATGGCACGGTGGAGTGAGGAGACAAGGGCATCCAGTAACAGGGAAGGAGATGAGACGTACTGTCTGTGCCGATCGAGCCGTGAAAGTACATCTTCATGGTCGAGGACATGGCGCCGGTGGACGTCGCTGCGCAGCGTCAGCATGGTATTCAGGGCTGAAGAAGGGTGTTGGCGAGGACGGATGAGACGCAGTGAGAAGGTGGAAGATGGAATAAGCAGGGGAGAGGAAGAGAGGAGGAAGAGAGGAACAGAGGAGGAAGAGAGGAAGAGAGGAGGAAGAGAGGAGGAAGAGAGGAGGAAGAGAGGAGGAAGAGAGGAGGAAGAGAGGAGGAAGAGAGGGGACAGGAGTAGGGACGTAGATATAAGAGGGGAGAGGAGGCAGCAGAAGGGAGAGGATGGACAGAGCGGGCTGAGGACGCACCGTCGTCCATGCCGGACATGTCAGTATCGCGCGGGATGAACATGGCGGCGGCGAGGGTGGTGGCGGCGGCGGCGACGGAGGAGGCGCCAAGGTATCGAGGTATCGAGGTATCAAGGTATCAAGGTATCGAGGTATCAAGGTATCAAAGTATCGAGCTAGGTCCCTGTCGGTCTCGAGTCTGCAGGACGAATCGTCGGCGTCGAATGTGATGTCTGCCAGCAGCCAGCTCAATGTTGATCCACAAACGAGAGTTCAAGCGTGTAGCGAAAGTGTAGTCTGTAGACTGTCGGTGATCAGTCAAGAGTCAAGAGTCCAGGTCAAGAGTCGAGAATGACGAAGAAGAGTCGAGGCGAGCACAAAGTAGAAGTAGAAGAGGGATGCATGAGCTCATTGCCATTGCCTTCGTCCTCGTCGCCTGGGGCCAAAGGGCCAAAGGCCAAAGGCCAATGGCGAAGTATAGCCAGACAGGCTCGGGCCAATCAGGTGCGGTCCCAGACTTGTGGGTCAATAAAAGGTTAAACCACGTGCGAGTCCCTGAATTCCCAGTGCGGCTTTTCGAAATGGCTCACATCGCGTCGAGCAACGTGAGCTCGGGCGAGTGACACCTTGCAACAATGCGACACGAATACGAGTGACCAGCATGAACTAGCACACTGGTGTGCTCTGTTCCGGCAGACAGAGCAGCTGCATATGCATGACCTATGACCTATGATCTTTTCTCTACGTGCTCCCATCCGCTGACCTCGTGGGGCTCCTGGGCTCGGGGAAGGACCAGTCGGAAGGACGTGCGGGGAGACGTGGGAAGGACGTGGGAAGGACGGTGGGTGTATCGGAACGAGATCTCCTACGCCGTCGAGAGGCGTCGGCCCAGAGGCTACTCAAAACCAAGATCCGCCGTGCGCGACTTGAGGCTACTCAAAACCCAGATCCGCCGTGCGCGACTTGAGTTCGCTCCTCCACACCCCGCCCTTGAGCTCCTTGGGCACAAACAAGACCTCTACGTACTTTTTCGGGAAGATCCCCACCTGGCCATCCGTCCCTCGGCCTCTCCACCACTCGCCCCCCTGTTCCCTGCTGACCACATCTAAGACGCTCACCACCTGGCCTCGTTTGAACCCCAGATCCCCGGGGTCCGTGGCTGCAAAGTCGTACAGCGCAATAGCGCGGGCATACCCATCCGCCGTATCGTCCAGACCCTGCCGTAGGGGAATGGCCGACGGCGGCTTGTTCCGTGCCGATGGCGCGGGCAATGGCGAGTCCTCCCCTGCCCTAGCTGGCCCGATATAGTCGTCGAACGGTTGGCGCTCTGGAACGTCGTCGCCGAATGGAGAGCGGGTCGTGGACGGAGGAGCATACGAGAATGGTCGATCGTTGACCCGGCTCGCACGGCTCCTGGTCGGTGTAGTGAGGCGGTTCGGGCTCCCGAACGCTGCGCCGGTACCACTTCCACTCGCAAAGCTTGATATCGTCTCGTGCGGGACGTAGTCGTCGTCCTCGAGGATGTCGGCAAACGCTTTGGAACGCGATCCGCTTCGACTCCGGTTACCATTCAGTTTCGCCGCAGGCGCAGGCACGGTGGAGAGCCGGCCAAAGTCGGCTGCCAGGCCATTTCCGTTCGCCGACCACGACCCCAACAAGTCTTTGTCCTTGTCACCGTCTCCCGCAGAGTACTCGCCCAACAGGTCATCTCCCGTCCGCCTGATGGGTAGGCGCGGCTTTGCTACGATATCCGCCACGTCGTCGCTGAACGGTCCGCCTGACGCCGCATCAACCGGCCGTTTGGCATTTGAACCACTCCGTGACCGTGATCCGTACGCGGTCATCGGTCCATCCGAGTCCCATGTGAGACCCGCATTGTAGTTTTCAGAAGACGGGAGTGGGCCAGTGCGCCGGGGTGAGCTGGCACCCTTGGACGTTAATGGATTGAGACCGAACGAGCTCGACCGTTTGTAGCCGAGGCCAGGTCGGGGCGAGGACGTGGGGCTCGACTTGTCCTTGTCTGCCCCTCCCCCACCAAACAGACTTCCAGCTCGCCTCCGGCCCGTAGGTGTCGACGGCGCCGGCCCTGCAGGTCCAATCCCTCCTCCAAATGCATAAGCCCCTGATGCACTGTCGCTTCTCTTCCGGCCATTCGCTGCGCCGTCCTCGCTCTCGTCGTCCGATCCGACCCACTTCATACCCCGCATACCGTTGCTCGTACACCGCTCAATCTCCTCGATCAACACCTGCGCCCAGTCTGGGGGATCAAGGCCTCCACTCAGAATCTGCTTGACGGTAAGTGACCCTCCGTAAGCTATGCGGTTGGCATCCTGCCGCTCGATGATGACTGAGCCTTCCACCGAAACACCGCCGAACAGGCCCTTAGTCTTGGAGTAAGAGTACATGGCGGCCATCTGGCCCTTGGTGTTGAGCGTACCCGAGCCTTCGGCGTTGCGCCCGAGAGGGCCGACGGCGACCTGGAACATCAGCAAAACTCCAGCGCCCTTGACCAGTTTCGATCTGGCACTCGACGTACCGACATATTTCCACCGAGCGTGAGTGATCCGGCCGACATGAACGACGTCACCGCTGAGCGAGACTACGCGGGTCAGCCTACCAACATAGGCTGCTCTGAGGGGACACGCCATGCTCCTGTTTGGAGGGGGGATGGGGGAACTCCTAGGGAACATACATTGAGGATGATCAAGAAGTCTGTAACCTCTGCACCCGCCTGTCCGCCGAAACCAAAGCCTCCCAGTCCGATGGCGCTTGGCGCCGACCATGCTGCAGAAGGTCAGTTATGTTTTGTACTAGGCCAGTGAGGTTATGTGCTGTATTAGCCAGTGAGGAACGGCCCTGCAGCAGAGATGTGGAGAGCGATTGCTGGGGTGAGGAGGAGAGTAGCAAGGTTCCGAAATAGGGAGCAGCGGAGTGAGGTGCGCAGATGGACAATTTTACTCACATCCATCCGGCAGACGGGCAATGACGACCCCGCTTCCCGCTCTTGCTGAAAAGAGGAAGCCCGCTTTGAACACCGTAAAGATCGCAAAGCCCGCCGCCTTCTCCAGGATGGAACGGGGAATGACCTTGTCGAGGCCGTTGTTGTGTGTATCGACGAAGGAGTGGAGGATTTTGGCTGCTTTACGGGTTTCTTCTTGGAGCCGCACTGTTGGTGTTTGGTACGCATAAGTTGAGTAAGGTGGGCACGAGGGTGGTCGATACGGGTTGAGTGACGAGCGCGAGTGGTAAGGGTTGGTAAGCGAGTGGTGGGCCGACACGGGTTGGTAAGCGAGAGGAGGTGGGTCGGCGCGGGTTGGGAACCGATAGGAGGTGGTGTATGAGTGACAAGACACAGGACACGCCGGCACAGGTGCAGTTGGACGCAGGGGTACGGGATGAGGTGGTGGAGCGCCGGGGAGCAGCGGGTTGGGGAGGCACAAGCGAAGCGGTACGGGAGGTACGGGCAGCCGAGTGAGGTCAAGATCGCGGTCGCGGTGCAGCGGTTCCCAAGAGCCAGTATTGCGCAGAGAGAGAGCAAGAGCAGAACGAAGTGGATCGCCGCGTCAGCTCGGCACGTGTGTAGAGAGAGGACGTACCAGGGATAGGCGAGTTGATGGGCATCTTGTCCCTTGTGCTGCTCTGCTCTGTCCCAGTCTCGGAGGGAATGCACACCACCAGTCAAGGACGAACACCTGAGCGCCAGGTCACAAAGCACAGCGCTATCGCACAGGATATCACAAAGCAGAGTACTGTCCAAGATTGCACAAGGGATAAAAAAGCAGCAGCGACGTTTCTGGTCGGACAAGAGCGACGTCATGCTGGAGTAGGCATGCGGCGTACCGACTACGGAGATTGGGTCACCGTTTCGGCCTCGGCGTCTTCACAATGCCGTGTCTCGTCTTGTGTCAGCGGCGCGAGAGTGAGCGTCAGTTGCGCGGCCGTGGATGCTGCTGCCTCTTGTTGCCTCCTAGACAGCAGCGACAGAACGATGCCTCGTCCGCCTGGAACCAGCGCGCCGCTCCACGCCTCCTTTTGACTCTTGGTGACCGCTGATGTACAGCAGCAGCAGCAATACCTTTGCATGATCTGCGCCTAGCGGGGTTGTTGCTCAAGCAATGTGTGCTGAGGGGAAGACCGGCAGTAGCGGTTACACGCTGGAGGCGGCATGGCATACAGACATTATAACATGCATAGACTGGTCCCTGGTTCGAAGTACAACATCCTGTCTTACTGGCACCGCGGTTCCATGCCGCTGCCGCACCACAGATCCTGCTCCTGGTGTCCTGTCTTCGCATCGTGTATAGGCGCCTCCCGCTCCGCAGTCTCCTAATTTTCATTCGATTTTTAGAACAGACAAGCCCCGAGGTCGAAACATAGCAGAGCTCCACACAATGCCGCTACGATCATCAGTCCTATGTCTGCTTGTTGGAAGATCTGCGAGTACAGGGGGAAACGAGAGGTGACGGATAGGGAACTAGAGGCTACAAGAACACTAGAGGTGACAAGAGAAGGCCAGAAGTGGGAGAGCGGGAAGTCGCAAGTGGAGGAGGAAGCTACACGTCGGAGAGGAGGAATCTAGAATTGGAAGGAATAACAGGAAACCCGACCCACCTAGACATCCCGTGCCAGCTCCTACGCCACCGCCTCCACCATAACCAGGTCGTTGTTGGACATAGATCGGCTGGCCGCCCTGCTGGTAGCCCGGCTGCTGGTACCCTTGTCCGTAGCCCATGGGTTGTTGGCCACTGTCTGTCAGCGCGCCGATCGAGTGTAGGTAAGGACGCGAATGGAGATGAGGACAGAAGATGGGAATAGAAGATGAGAATAGACAGATGAAACTTCGTGGCTCATACCAAAGACGAGCACAGGAGCGGGGAACATCAGGAGGGGAGAAGGAAAGTATACGAGTATACGAGACAGGAAGAACAGCGCGAGGAAGAAGAGCACGAGGGAAGATCGCCAGACGCAAGGAGGGAAACCAAATCTACTCGACTCACTAGTATCCCTGTTGCTGTTGGCGATTCTGGTCCCAGCCCTGTGGCATCTGCGCGACGGGGTACCACTTTCCGTCGCTGGCCTGGTACATCTGCTGGCCATTCTGGGTTTGCTGCGTGTTGTTAGCCACCTTCGCTACCCTCGACACTTGGCAGGCATCCGCGGCATCCCGCTATGACGAGACAGGCTAGAAAAAGGGAACGGTTGAAGAGATCCTCGATGGGAGGAGAGGAGCAGGAGCTAGGCAGAGATGGACGGGACTGCGGAGGAGCGAAGAGCGGGGAGCGTGGAGCGTACCTGGGGATAAGATGGCTTGCTCATTCTTGGTATTGATGCAGGTCACGCAGGTCAAGTAGGCGTACGCGTGTGATTGTTAAGATCGATGAGAGTAGACTTGGAGCTCAAAGTAGTGTTGATGAAAGTATGGTAGAGCGGGATGGAATATGAGAAATCGACAAATACCGAGCTTCGCCGCCGGAGCATGCGAGGGTTTTCTATGTACAATCGGGTGGCGAAAATCACGGAAGATCAGTGTACCGCTTTTGGCCTGCGGGCATTTTGCAAGCTGCTTCTGCACAGCACAGGAGCGCACCCGGCCACCGCTGCTGGATGCCTCGGTGTTGGTCATACGATGGACACCGACTTGCATACGACATACCCACACGCATGCATATATAGGAGGAAGTGGCAACCGATGCAGATACATGCAATAGCGCGACTGGTCGTCAAGCAGTCATGCTCTCCACAAAGCCGCACCTGCTACTCAAGGCTGCCACAGCAGCTCGCGAATTCCAACGCGCCTTTGATGCGTATCGGAGCTCGAGCTGTGGAAGACTGACGGGTTGTCCCAGGCAGACAGACCCGCCGGATACATGTCGCAGAGCCCAGGCCGGCTGTCTCGGCCGATCTCGCCTCGATCCATTCCGTGTTGGGTGAAGGGGTAGGTGCAATCCCGTCAGAGACAGACCACGGGCCAACGAGCAACCACCAATGCAGAACAGTGCGTCGACTAGGTGGGTAGTAGCTTTAGGTAAGAGAAAGCCAGCGTTCTCGGGAATGCAGCACAAAAAGCCATGGTGGCAGTCTCGTGCCTGAGAGGAATGTGTGAGCGGAGATCGCCAGCGACGACCGGTTTGGTAGTGGGCTCAAGAGGGACAAAACACAATAGACACTGATTCTCAATTACTCTTTTGACCACCTATTCCACGTAAAGTTGTCGTAGCACCTGCAATAAGACTCGCGTCTTGTAGCTCGGTTTGTCTTGCTACTCAGGTATCAACAAGACACACTCGTTGGGCATCACCTCGTCCGTCTCTCACGTGCCGGACTTCATTCATAAAACGTCGACTGTCGACTGTCAACGTCGACTGGCCCGACTCGCTCGACCATCTTCGTGAACAGCCCATCCTCATCTTCCCCATTTCCCACCGCCCTTTTCTCGCCCGCCTCACTGCCCATCGTTTCGGCCACTGCACGATGATCCCCTCGCGCCCACACAAACAGTCGATGGCAGAGCTCAAACTGCGTCGACTCACCGAGCACAACCAGCGACTGCGGGAGGACTTGGCACGACCGCGCGTGCGTGTCTCGGAGGCTTCGAATAGGTGTGTCCTGTCGTTTGACTCGTCCGTCCACTGTCGTTCCTTCTTCCTCTGTCCTTCCTTCTTCCTCTGGCTTTCCCTCTTCCTCTGTCTTTCCTTCTTCCATGGTGTTTCCTTTTTTCGACTATTCTTCCTCCTTCCTCCTTCCTCCTTCCTCTATCTGTCTATCTTCGTCTACCTGTCATCTTCCTTCCTTCTTCTGTCTACCTTCTTCCTGCCCTCATAGCATCCTTCCTCCTTCAGTTGCCTGTTGATTCCGTTCTCCTGCATTCTTCCTCCGAGCCCGCCTCCAAGCGCCGTCATCCTCCTTGCCCTCGTCCTTATCCCTCTCCCTCCCCTCCCTTCCTCCCTCCCTCCCTCCCTCCCTCCCTCCCTCCCTCCCTCCCTCCCTCCCTCCCTTCCTCCCTCCCTCCCTCCCTCCCTCCCTTCCTCCCTCCCCACCTCCCTCCCTCCCTACCTCCCTCCCTCCTCTCACCGACACAGCTGGGAACCCTCGGCTGATCCGAGACACCCGACTGACCCCCGCAGTCTTATCAGATATTGCACGTCGACCAAAGACCCAATGGTGAGTCTTGCCTCCATCCCTCGCAGCCAGGATACCTGTGCCGTGCTTCCCAGCCTTGAAACTTGCCAGACGACTCATCTTTCCCATAATATACGGCGCCAGGCAAGGCGAGTGCTGATGTTCCAGCTGCCTAGCCTGTGGGGACCGGTGGGAAAAGGCGAAGACCCGTACTCGCCTGTCGAGGCGGGCTGCTGTCTCAGTACGTCGATATCCCACGTCTCCCAGTCACCAGAGCTGACTGACGGATGTTCAGTCATGTGAGACGAGACTGCCCGACTGCACGGACATTGTGTTGCGGCTTGATGACTTGGTTCTGCTGCATGGGACTGATTGGTTTTGCACTGCGATTTGATACTTGGATCCTCGTTGCCTTGACTGACCCAGGAGAGGGCGGGGATACTTTCATGGTTGGATTTCATTGGATTTACAGGATTGGGTACTTTGGGTTGTTGGGCCCTTCTGCGCAATGCTGAGGTTGGCCCGACCGTTATGCATGTATGTACCATTGGGCTGCTTTTGATCTCCGGGAGCATTGGGCTGCTTTCGATCACGCGGAGCTCCGAGGGAAGTGGTTCTCAGGCGACGCTGCCGATCTCAGACGGTAAGGACGGTGCATCACATGCACCGAGACGAAGATACAGATCGGCAGACAACGACGGTACATTACATCCCAGCAAGACTTGAATGAAGATCGCCAGACAACGGCGATGGTGTGTCTGGCGGTGCTCAATTCATACATGCCATACATGCCATACATGCCATACATGCCATACATGCCACATGCCACATGCCACATGCCACATGCCACATGCCAAGATCCATTATCCCATAAGTTGCGACGCGTCGTCTGGCGGTCTGACGGACTGTGCAAAGGTCATTAACCTAAGGCACGTCAGTGGGCCTTTTGTACGCCTCTCCCTCTCTCTGTCTTCGCCTCGCCAACTGCACAAGTCTCTGTGAGACTACACTTCACGCCTCTCCTCACTCCGACTTGCTCACCCATCCTGCAGGCTTCTCCTCGCCACTCTTGCGCCATATCTGGCATACCCGGCGCCAAATCTGCATCCACCCTCTGACACTACTACCCCACTGCCCGGCCGGCCACAGCTGAGCGACGGGAGTTGTCTGATACGCAGCGAAGTCTGGAGAAGTGGTTGTCTGGATATGGGGACAGCTCTGGATGTATTTTCGTAACTGCCTGAATGCGGCAAGTCTGACGTGGACGTGGGAAGGCGACGTACCGCTTCACGGCCTGGATGTACTTTCTCGACACCTCGTCATTCAGCACATGCGCAATGACGTCCTGCCCGATCTTCTCGCGCGCCGACCGCTCGTGGATGCCCACAGAGGTCACGCCGATAGGCCACGCGGCGTTCCCGATCGACATGCGCAGGTAGGCGTCGTTGGCCTTTTGGTACGACCGGTTGTGCATGTGGTGGAATATCTCGGCGAGGTGCCGCACGACGTCGGCTGGTAGGACCTGAGTTGATGGGCGATCAGCACGGTGTTTGAGGAGGAGAAGGAGCGACTCAAAGGAACGGCAGCGGAGAAGGAACGGTCTAGAAGGAACGGCAAATCACGCAGGGTAGTGGGAGCGGCCAGCACTTTGGAGACAGACTCACACGCTGTCGGAGCGACTTGAATAGCGGCTTCATATTCTGCGCCGACTGGACCTGCAGGGCCCCAGCCATTCGCCCCTGTGTCGTCCGTTTGATCTCGTCGGGGCGGTTGTCCATCCATTCCTCCCACTCTCGCAGCAGATTCTGTAGCGTCAGCACCGCATCGATTCTGCGTCAGCCTTCCACTCCTTCCCTTCCTCTCTTCCTTCCCCCTTCCCTCTCTTTCTTCCCCCTTCCCTCTCTTCCCTCCCCTTCCCTCTCTCCCTTACCTCTCCCTCTGTCCCCTTTCGCCCTCGTCCCCCTCCCGCGTTCCACTTCCCGGTCCGCGGCGAGATGTTCTTCGTGAGAGAGACATGGACACGGACATGACATTGGAATGCTCCACATACCTTGAGTGCATAGTACACCAGAGGATACAGCTTGTTCGGGTCCGTCTTGATCAGACCCAAGTCGATCAACCCGACCTCTGCAGCCCGCCTCTTCTCCCTCTTCCCACTCTCGTCGTCCTCGTCCTTCCCTCCGGCAGCCTCGTCGCCCTCTTTGGACCCTGCCCCACCCGCCGTACCAGCAGACGCACCAGCATGGGCCGCGCGCGCAATCTTGCCCAGGGCCTTCTCCTCCATCGCGCGCTCCATATCTTCAAACGTCTTGCGAAACTCGTTCTCCCGCCCCGTCCCGCGCTCCTCGAGGAGCTCGAGCGCCCGCACGCGCAGCCGGCGCGCCCGGTCGTCTTCCCCGAACAAACGGATAGGCTGGCCCTTGGCCCGCAGGCGACGCACACATTCCTCGGGAGAGATGTTGAAGCCGGGTTCGGCGGCGGCGGAGCTCGTCGCACCGGCAGACGCGGAAGGCTCAGGCGTCGGCGACGCCGCTAGCCGAGAGAGCGAGGAAAGACGAGCCTTTTCGGCCTGCGTCGGAGGATCAGCAATGCTCAGACAGCGCCGTATGGTACGGTATCGTATCGTATCGCATCATATCGTATCGGACGCCGCTGGGGCCGAACTCACCTCCCGACGCATCTTCAGCGCCTTGGTCTCAGCCTTACCCCGCTCCTTCTCCTCCCTCGCTTTCCTCTCCTCCTCTTGTGCTTTCTCTCTGGCCTTCCGCTCCTCCTCCTCCCGTAACCGTTCTACCTCTGCGCGCTTCAGGTACTTTTTCGGTCCGCCATCCGGCACGTCGCCGAGCTCTTTCCGCTTTGACGAGATCTCTGCTAGGAGGCCGTCCATCTTGTTGTCTCTAGCCTGTAAGCCTATCGCCTGACGCTTGGCAGGAGCAAGGACAAGCAGGCTCTGACGTGTGGAACGAGGACAAAGTATGGTATGTCAAAAAAGGCGTGCAACAAGGGCTGCGACCAGCGGCAACGGAAGCAAAACCCCATGGGGTGCATTCAACATTTCCGTCCACTGAACAGTACCGAGTTACTGCTCTACTCTGATATCTTTGAACACTGTCTTGAACGTCTTGTGCTCGTGAAGCGACGTCAGCGCAATGGTCGAGGTCTTGATGCCAGAATCGTCTAGTTCCCCTCTCTCCCGCCGCGAGCAGCTGGCACGGACGTTTGAGGGATACCGCGCCGAGCTCGACACGGACGTGAGCCCTTCCCTGGAACGAGCAGCTGGTAGTGCTGACTGTTTCTCGGACTCTTGTCTTTTGTCCCTCCTTATGCTCGACTGTTTCGTCGCTCTGTTTATCATCGTCATGCCCAATGAACCGTCGCCCTTACTTTATCGTCATGCCAATCGACCCTCGCCCGGCTCGAACAGAACGAGCGCCGCGAGCGCCTCATCATCCTCTCCCGATCGACCACGCAACTCTCCAAGAAACTCATCTTCCACCTGCATCGCGGAGCGACGCTCACGTCACCCACCGCTCGCGGGAAGAACATCGACGAGGCGCGGGTGAGAGCGGGGGAGATTCAGCGTAATTTTGGAAAGATACACGATGAGCTGCGGGCGGGAGCGGCTGCACCGGGAGAGAGTTATTTTCGCTGGGCGCGGCAGGTGTGAGTCTGATCCAGGCTTCTCTGTTGTCGTGGTTGTGCCTGTGGTTGGTTGTGCCTGTGGTTGGGATCCCTCGGTATGTCCTTGGCACCTGTTCGCGATCGGAGGCATCCTTGTACTTGACCAAGTATTCAAGCAACTTCCGTACGGTGGCGTATGGAGCAGTGATGGGGTGGCATTAGGGGCTGTTGTGCGGGGTGATGAATGGGGAACCGTTCCATCGGCGGTGTACTGTGCTTTGTGATTCGGAAAGGCGCAGTGCAAGCAAAGGGATACTGATCGTCAGGTCGCCCGGACTGGAAGAGTACATTGAGGCAATATCATTCTTGTTCTACCTCGAACACGGCAGCCTCATCCCCTTGTCAGACGTTCAGGCAGACCTCTCAGATCCAACGACGGGCGATCCAGTAAGTGTGTCTGTCCTCGTCCTCGTCCTCGTCCTATCCCCTTCATCGTCCTCGTCCTATCCCCTTCATCGTCCTCGTCCTATCCCCCTTGTAGCCCTCATCCTATCTTCATGTTCTGTGTGTTCGTCGTCAGCCTGCATTCCAGTCTCGACCTCGACCTCGAACCGACTCCGACCTCACGCTGATGAACTAGTACGTCGTCGTGACGCCTGAAGACTACGTCCTCGGCATGTCGGATCTCACCGGCGAGCTCATGCGGTACGCCACGAACTGTGAGACCCTGCCCTCTCTCACAGAAAATCCTCTGACCTCAACAGCGCTGAGCACAGGCGACCACGAGGTCCCACTCGCAGTGTGCGCCTTTGTGCGCACCGTCAAAACATGTATGCAACGCAGCTATTGTCACCGCGAAATGCGCTGATGCAAGAGCCGCTAGATTTTGATGGGATATCCCCGGCCATGCTGTATAAGCTCAGCAAGAAACAGGAAGAGACGGCGCGCTCGCTCGAGAAGATTGAAAAAGGTGACGCGAGCTCTCTGTCTTCTCTTGCAGTCTCTTCCAGCGTGTCTCTGGTATCCTTGCTTCTAGAACTGCCTCGTGCCTACCCGCGAAAGGGAGTGCGGTTCTATGGTTCCTCTTATCCTTAGTTCTCCTTGTCCCTCGAACTTGTAAAACTGAAAGAAGCGAGCTGATCGGAACAGTGTGCTATGCGCTCAGGCTACGGCTGGTAGAGTACGCGGATCGACCGGAGATCCTGCGCCAAATGGCAAAACGGGCACTGGAGGATGTGCGGGACAAAGAGGGCGAGGGAGATAAGCCGGCGTGACTATGACAAGACGAGGGTACGGGACGGCCATTGACTGACGGGACTTTGGGTTTTGGCGTTACGAGGGGCGTTTTGGTACGTGGCGTTTTGTTTCACTCTGGGACAAGCCACGAGCACACGAGAGAGATGTTTCAGCTGGTCATTGCCAAGAGCACATTAGAGTAGCTGCGAAACGGGAACGCTGGTGACGTGATTCATTACAATCCAGAGTAGTCTTACGCAGCGGACTACTAAATCCCTAATGGCCTGACCATGGCATCAAAAGCAAAGCTAAGAAAGCTCACGGTCGATCGAGGGGGGCCACGGTCTCGGAGAAACTTTATCGATCCCGTGTAGGGAAAGGCAAACGGTGGCCCTGGTACATTTGCGCCTCTGCAAATCATGCATCTATCCCGAGTCTGCGTCTGCATCTGGCCCCCGGCCTCCCTGACCGAGAGGTAGAGCCTAAGCTGGAGCCTGGGCATATGGGCGTGTGGGGTGGATGGAGTGGGTGTGGGTGCATAGGAGTCTAGAGCCTGGAAGTCTGGAAGTCTGGAGCGAGCCTAGGGCAAGGACGGTCGACCCATTTAGCGTGCAGCGTCGAAATTGGGGTGTCACCGGAGCAACGGAAGACTGACTGGAGCACGGAGACTAAGAAGGAGGACGAGAGGGGGGAGGACGGGTGGAGGGGAGGGACACCTGGACCTGGGTGTGGTAGGTTCGGGATGTAAGGGAGATGAAAGGGTGCCGTGCCGGTGTTCAGTGCTGGGTCCTGGTGGGGCGGTGGGAATGGAGCCTGTCGGAGCTGGTACATGGTTCCAACTGGAGGAATGGTTCCGAGGTAGGTACGGGGGCATGCGACTAGTGTGCCAGGGGAAGGCCGGTACGAGGGGGAGAGCAGCAAGGGTGCCTCCTTACGACTACATGTAAATATACACACTGAGGTATAGGCGTAGAGGGGACGGGCGGAAGGGGGGCCAGGCAAGGTGGGAGCTGGGAGACGGAGAGAGAGGGCGATGGTGGGAGCGGCCATCAGAGGGAAGGGAGGGAGGGAGAGACGGTGGGCCAAGGAGGGGGAGACGGGGGAGACAGGGACGCGAGGCGGCATCTGGATGCACTGAAAGACCGACACGGGCAGAGAGGCTGCCGTTGCAGAGGTACCTGGCCGATGCACGTCGTAGTCGTACGTGTGGGATGTGATCGGAGCGTGCTGCAGCTTTCTCTTCGAGCATTGCTGTCAGCGCACGACCGCTGCAGTAAGTGACACAGCCAGTGACAGTGACAGTGTCGGTGTCGGTGTCGGTGTGGTAACGGCGTACCACTGGCCGACTGCACGACCAACCAAAACGGCGGACGGCGGACGGGACTGACGGCACCCGGCTCGCCTCAGCCTAGGCAGCAGCGTCGCGGTATCGCACGCATCGGCGACCTGCAGCCCACCTCGTCCTCCTCGTCCTCCTCGTCCTCCCTCGTACGGGAGTCCCGGTCGATGCTGGGCCCACCGGTGCTGCCGACCCGCCGGACGCGCGTGAGTCGCCGTGGTCCGCATCCGCGCTTCAAGGCCCTCCCGCCCCTCCCCCTTGCGCTCCCGCTCGCTCGGCACCAGGCTCCCGACGCCAGGCTCGGCGACAGCGACATCGACAGCGGCACTAACATCGACGCCGCCGACGCCAGAGCGAAGCACCATGTATCGCCCTCGCCCGCGCCATCGCCATCGCCCATGACGGCTCCTGCTTCGACCCCGCCGTCAGCTGTGAATGCTGCTTCCCACCCAAATGTTGCTGCCCACCCAAATGCTGCTTCCCACCCAAATGCTGCTTCCCGCCCAAATGTTGCTGCTCACCCAAATGCTGCTGCTCACCCCAATGCGACTGCCCCAAATGCCAATGCCAATCCCCACCCGAATCCATTCCGCGCGTCGACCCAGTCATCGGTGTCAGACGCGTCGACGGCGCTCGAAACCCCGCGCGCGACGGTGTACCTCCTCCCGCGGGACGCGGCCGAGCTCGACCTCGCGCCGGCCGACGAAGAGCAGCATGCGCATGCGCCGGGAGAGCACGGCGAGAAGGGTTTGCGCAGGGATCGTAGAGTGACAGAGGCCGTCCGAGGCGAAGTTTGGCCGGCGACTTGTACTTCCACCTCGACTTCCACCTCGACTTCCTCCTTGGCTTCAACGTTGACTTCGACGTCGAGATCGACGTCGGGGGAGACGCTGGCGTGGTGGACCGAGGTACGTACCCGTTCTCTCGGTCGAATTGAATCCAATCCCAATCTTCCCAGCCCACAGCCCATATCGTACTATGCTGCACTGCTTGACTGGCCACCGCGCCACGCAAAGCCCACCCCACGTCACACGTATCTCTTGGACTCACTGCACTTCCCCTGCCGAGTCGACACGACTGACCTCGCAGCACACGAGCACGCCGAAAGCCGCGGTCGACCAGGACATTCAAGTCCGCCCCGATTCGTCTCCTACGCTGCCAAAGGCTCCCTTGCCGAGAGTCTGCAGCCCGTACAGCGTGGACTGCTCTTACCCCTTGTCCTCATACCCCTTGCCCTCATATCCCTTGCCCTCATACGCCTCACCATCATACGCCTCATACCCCACGCCCTCATACCCCACGCCCTCATACGCCTCGCCCTCATACGCCTCACCCTCATACGCCTCATACCCCACGCCGTCATACCCCTTCTACGCCTCCCACAAGTCGTATAGCGCACGCAGCGCACGCGGCACCTGTCACTCGAACGACCCGCGCAGCGCGTGCAGCACTTGCGATGGCAGCCACCCGCACCCCTACCATGGTAGCTCGTACCGCTCCCCCTCGGCCCCGTACGCCGGTCGCCAGATCTTCCCAAGCAGGATGGTGGACGAGCCTGAGAGCGTCGAGGACAGCCTTGAGGACGTGCTCGGCTTGACGTTGGGTCTGCAGTCACCGATACGGCCGTCAATGGAGGGAATGCGGTCGCTACGATTGCCACGGTTGACACGGTCGACACGATCAGGGCGGGCAGACCGGTCAGAGAGGTCAGAGACGTTGGAGACGTCGAGAAGGACGTTCAGCTGTGAGTGTCTTCATCTTCTCATCCGTGTATGTGTGCGTGTGTGTGTGTTGGCTGGGAGGGGAGAGGGGGTAAATCGCCTGCAAAGATTGGGCAGCGGTACATGGTGCAGCACGGGAGAGTCTCCAGTACGCGGGCGACATGTCTGAGAGCTGTCCCGCGCCAAGGGGTCTAGGGGAAGGCGATTGCATTCTGGGCTGCTTGCGGGTATGTAACCCGACTGGGCACTAGTGCCGCCAGTGGTGTTGTATCTCTGAGCTGGAGATACATCACTAGTCGTGTGATGATGATTCGCCGTTCTGACACTGACACGCGTAGCATCGGGTCATCCTACTCCGTCTCCCACTCCGTCTCCCACTCCCACTCCTACTCCCACTCCCGCTACAGCCACTCTTCCCCCCTCTACTCCCGCCACTCATCCTCCCTTCGCACCTAATCCACCAACCGCCGTCGCCGGTGACAGCGCGGCTCCGTGCATCCCGGCGCGCACATCTTCGCGTAGACGCCCAATAGTGGCACCGCGCGCATCGAGCTTGAAGCCTCTGGGCGCAGCGCCGACCACGCCCCCCTCCCTCGCCCAGTCCGTCTTCCCTCGCACACCGGTCCCATACACGCACGCGCACCCCGTCCGCCACCTGCACCTGCGCAGCTCGTCCTTCCGGTCGGTGGCGACGCTCCCGACTCTAGAGTCGATCGAAGAGCAGCCAGCGGATCTCGACGCCTCCCCCGACGGTTCGTGGGCACTACGTCCTCGCCCGTCTAGGAGATCACGGAGGGCGCCCCGTTCCGCCTCGCAGCCGAACATGCACTCGTTCAAACGCCGCTTGCGCCGTTCTGCCAGCGGCTCCCGACTGGCCGATGCAGCGAGTCTCACTCACAGTCGCAGTCATGGGATCGATCTGTCTTTCCCAGTGCCGATCCCACCGGTACCTCAACACGTCGTCGCGGCCGTCGCCAGTCTATCTCGCCTGCGCCAGACCCAGCGGGTGATCGGGATCGACGATAAACTGCTGGAACGCGGCAGCGCGGCTACTGCAGATGGACTGTCAGAGTCGGACTCGCTGTCACAGTCGCTGCCGCTGCCGGCGGCAACGTCGCTGGAACGCATGTTCTCCTTGCGTCGAAAGACGCGCCGACCAGCCCCCGCGCGCACGACCTCGGACTCTGTCCTGTCGACTGTGGGCCGCCTGCCGCCGGGTGCGCCTACGCTCCCTCCCTTGCCTATCTACCCTCTGTCCGGCAAGAGCTGGGCGGCCAGCGGGGGAGGCGGGGGAGGCGGGGACCACATGGCGGAATGGGCGGCGGAAGCGCTCGAGGCGATCCTCGAGGCGGAGACGTGGGATTGGCCACGGCCGCCTAGTCGGAATGGACAGGCAGGAGGGGAGGCACGGGCGCAAGGGCAAGGGCAAGGGCAAGGGGCAGACACGCAGCTGTTGGCGCATCAAGATCACCGTGTTCATCTTCGTGGTGATCAGCACCAACATGAGCACGGAGACCAAGCGTTGGAACAGGAGCATCAGCATCAGCAAGGGCAAGAGCATCAGCATCAGCAAGGGCAAGAGCACGAGCATCAGCATCAGCAAGAGCACGAGCAAGCCCCAGTACCGAGCCTGATGAGCACGAGCGCCAGCGCATCCACTCTCGGCGCACCACGCACGCCGCGTGCGCGTGGGCTGGAGGAAGAACTCGCTTTGCTGCAGGAAGAGACGCAGGAGATGCTGGGTGCCAACGACGACGAGATTGCATGGGCGCTGGACGTGTTGCATGGGCAGAGCGTTGCGCTGGACGCGTTGCATGGGCAGAGCGTGGCGCTGGACGCATTGCATGGGCAGAGCGTTGCGCTGGACGCATTGCATGGGCAGAGCGAGCTGGCGCTGGACGCGTTGCATGGGCAGAGCGATTTGGCGCTGGACGCTGATGCGCGGTATGGCGAGACGGAGGAATCTTTGGATCGCAAAGCGAGGCCGAGCAGCGGTGGCAAGGGGCGTTGGCCGAGGATCTGGGGCGGGCTGGGCCCGCCTATCGAGTTGTAGGATCGTTTGGAGGAGTGTGGTGTCCGTTGCCGGGGTATATCTTGGACGGCTAGTTTGACACCCTTTGCCCAGTGCTATATCTTGGGCAGCAAGTTGACACTCGCTGCCTAGCGCTACAGCTAGGAAGCTAGCTACATGGTCGTTGCCTGGCGCACCGGCCATGGCCGTCACAACAGTCGTAGTCATGCATCCATGCATTGTCGTTGTTCGTCGCATCGCGACCGCGTATCATGAATGATGTAGTAGGGTCGACGACCGCGTCAAGAGCGCTCCAAGATCGTTGTTTATTGTTGCATGTCGGTGGCCCAAAGCGCCACGCCCGCCGACGTCACTGATCAGCTGTCGCCAAGCTCTGGTCCCTGTTCTTGCCTGCTGCCTGCCTATACCTCCTACCCCTACTGTTCCCCTCGCAACCTGCACCTCTGCCTGCTGGTGAAGTGCCAACCCCGGAACGAGCCTCGTCAACAAGCTTCGGCCGACTCGGTCTTGGCCGCCCTAGAGATTTTACCACAAACGGTCAGTTTGGCGTCGTCGCCACCCAAAAATCACTCGTCATCCAGTCCACTTTTGGCTCTGCAGGCTGTTTTGGGTTGCGTCGTCCTGCAAAAGTGTAATAGCATTGTCCTGCATCGTCATTGCACAGGCCAGCAGTGTACCAAAGCCTGCCTGACTGCTCGCTGTGCTCTGTGCTCTGTGCTCTGTGGAAAGTCCGAAACAGCACTCGAACCGCTCCTTTGGCGGAACTGCAGACTCGACTCGTCAAGCGTCAAGCTTGTGGAGGTTGTTTGTCATCGACAATCACGGCTCGACGCCGTGGATTGGGTTGGACTATCAAGTACATAGTCAACCCTCCATTCCTCGGCTAGCACCACCACCACCACCACCACCACCACCACCACCAGACAGCATCCGAACCGTCCCGAGATCGCAACACACCACCAACCCCGAAGCCATGTCCGCCCCACACTCGCCCTCACATACTCGGGCACGCAGCTCATCCCTCCTCGACACATTCATGACCCCCATCTCGTCACTCTTCACCTCCCCGCGCCTCGGCACTCATCCGTTTCCCGGCGCAGCGGACGACGAAGCCAAGTTTGGCGAGGGCAGCTCGCGCACGGTGGTTCCTGCGCGGACGAAGCGCGTCGAACTGCGAGTTGGAGGGATGACGGTGAGTGTGTAGCGAGTGAACGGAGAACACTTCTCGTCTCCCGTCTCGTCTCCCGCCTCGTTCCCTATGTCCACCCCCATCTCTCTCTCTCTCTCTTTCTCTCTCTCTCTTTCTCTTTCCCTTTCTCTTTCTCTTTCTCTTCTCTTGTCCTTCTCCGCTCCTTCTCCCATTCTCCTTTTCCATATCCTTCTCCTTCTCGTTTCCTTCCTTCTCCTTCCTTCCCCTTCCTTCTCCACGACCCCTTCTCCTTCCTCTCTCTCCCCACCTTCTCCCTCCTTCCTCGTACGTCCAGCGCAGGACGCTGACAACCCCAGTGCGGCGCCTGCGTCGCCAGCATCGAGTCCCAGCTGCGTCAACCAGGCATCTCGAGCGTCCAGATCTCACTGCTAGCCGAACGAGGAGTAGTGGAGTATGACCCCGACTGGGTGGACGCAAAGGGCGTTGGATGGGACGACGCACGCATCAGAGAAGAGATTGAGGACATCGGGTTCGACGCCGAGGTCGTGGAGCGGAGCGAAATCGAGGAGGTCGAGCTGAGGGTTTATGGGTGAGTCATTGGGTCTGAGCACGCCCCTAATCGTTCAGTCTCGAGAATGCCGAACTCGTCGACTCGATCCTCTCCTCAACACTGTCTCTCGCCGGGGTACATACCGCTCTCCTGCCATTCCCCCATACACACCTCATCCTCACCCACACGCCCACCTTGATTCCCCTCCGAGCCCTCGTCGACCATCTCACCGCCACCTTTCCCCAGCTCACCTTCCTCCCCATCTCGACACAGAACGATTCTCAGCTCGCCTCGCTGCAGAAGCACAAGGAGACAGCACGCTGGCGCCGGACATTCCTCGCCTCTGCGAGCTTTGCTGTCCCCGTGTTCATTGTGGGCATGACGAGCATGTACTTACCACACTGGTTGATGGGTTGGACCATGTGGCGCATATGCACCGGCATCTACCTCGGCGACCTCGTTTGTCTGGCTTTGACGGTGCCAGTCCAGGGTTGGCTTGCGAGGCGGTTCTATGAGAATGCATGGAAGAGTCTCAGACACAAGAGTGCGACCATGTGAGTGGTATCCAGTATATTTGCAAGTTGAGCTGACCGTCCAAGGGATGTCCTGGTTGTGCTCGGCACGTCTTCCGCGTTCATATATTCCGTCTCGGCAATGTTCTGTGCCATGTTCTCATCCGACCCAGATTACCGTCCGCAGACCTTCTTCGACACGTCCACAATGCTCATCACCTTTGTGTCGCTCGGGCGTTATATCGAAAACCTAGCCAAAGGCAAGACATCAGCCGCGCTGACCGATCTCATGGCGCTCACCCCATCTTCGGCTACCATCTTCGTCGACCCGCCCAACGAAGGTGAAGCCGTCGACTCGTCCGCATTAACACGGAAAATTCCTACCGAACTCGTTCAGGTTGGCGACGTCGTTCTTCTTGTGCCCGGCGAGAAAATCCCCGCAGACGGTCTCGTCCTGACCGGTTCGACGAGCGTCGATGAGAGCATGGTAACTGGCGAGGCCCTTGCTGTCGCCAAGGCGGTCGACTCACAAGTCATCGGGGGTACGGTCAATGGTCTCGGAACGGTCACATTCCGCGTGACCCGGGCAGGACGTGACACAGCTCTTGCACAGATTGTCAAACTCGTCGAGGACGCGCAAACCTCCAAGGCGCCTATCCAGCAATTCGCCGACCGTGTTGCAGGTATCTTTGTGCCTATAGTCATATCCCTTGCCCTCATCACCTTTTTCTCGTGGATGGTCATCTCGACACTCAACAGTACCGGCAACCTTCCCGATGTCTTTCATTCGCCTGGTGTGTCGAAATTCGGCGTCTGTCTCAAACTCTGTATCTCGGTGGTCGTTGTCGCTTGCCCGTGCGCGCTTGGCCTAAGCACTCCAACAGCAGTAATGGTCGGGACCGGCGTCGGGGCCCAAAATGGGATTCTGATCAAGGGCGGCAAGGCGCTTGAAGCATGTAAAGACGTGAGGCGGGTCGTGTTGGACAAAACTGGAACGGTGACCGAGGGCAAGATGCTAGTTGCTGCGACTGCATGGGCCCCATCGACTGCCTTGACTTTGCCTCGGACGATTTCCGCGCCGATCCTCGACACCGCTCAAACCCTCTCACACACCACCGTAGTCTCTCCTCTCCAGCGGCATACGGTTTTGGCGCTCTTGGCCCTCGCCGAGTCTCGCTCGGAGCATCCTCTTGCTGTTGCAGTAGCGGCATATGGTCGCGAGACGTTGTCGAATGCCAGGTTGTCGCCGCCTAATGGCGAAGTCGTCGAATTCGAGTCGTCCACGGGTCTCGGCATTGAAGCAGTGGTACGATTGGCCAACGTGAATGCAGAGGAACGTTTGCGGATCGGCAAGGCCGAGTTTGTCCTATCTGGCAAGTCTGCTGAAGCGTATGGCGCGTCACGCCTCCCGCAGAACCTGCAGGACTTTGAAACCACCCAGATGGATGCCGCGAGGACGGTGATCTTTGTGTCGATCGTGAGGAATAGTGCGCCAGTGCCTGTCTTGGCGCTAGCTTTGGCGGACTCACCGAAGGCGTCTTCGGCGCACGCGATCCGATCGTTGAGAAATATGGGGATCAAGGTGACGATGCTCACGGGTGATGCCGCACCTACTGCTCGTGCTATTGCCCGCGAAGTGGGCATCGACGAGGACGAGGTTTATGCAGGTGTGTCGCCTGGTGGCAAGGCGAAGATCGTGAAAGATCTGCGCGAGAGCGACGGAGGCGGTGTGGCCATGGTACGTGATCAACGGCTCCGGTGTGGCCATCGTGCTGATTTGCCATAGGTCGGCGACGGGATCAACGATTCACCCGCTTTGGTGGCTTCATCACTTGGTATTGCCCTGTCGTCAGGCACGTCCGTGGCGATCGAGGCCGCCGACCTGGTGCTGATGCGCTCGGACCTGTTGGACGTGGTGGCAGCGCTCGATTTGGGCCAAACGATATTCAGCAAGATCAAGGCCAACCTGCTCTGGGCGTGCTGCTACAATGTCCTCATGATCCCGCTGGCTATGGGGGTGCTCCTCCCTTGGGGTATCCATCTGCACCCGATGATGGCTGCGCTTGCCATGGCTTTCTCCAGCGTCTCGGTCGTCGCTAGCTCGCTCACTCTGAAGGTGCGCCGTCCTCCATCTCTCCCTCTCCCTCTCCTTTTCCTTCCCTCCCTCCCCCTTCCTTTCTCCCTCTCCCTTCCTTCTCTCCCTCTCCCTTCCCTTCTGTCCCTCCACTCCCTCCGTCTCACAACCTTTGATATTCAGTCATGGAGATTCGGCTCGCTGATCGTATGCAGTGGTGGAGACGCCCCAAGAGCTCAATCATGCCAGGAGAAAGCTGGGAGCGTGGCGGCCTTTCGCGCGGGTTTGGCGAGATTGTCGCAGAAGCGAAACGAGCGTTGGGCAATTGGTTCGGTGCGGCTCGGGCTGTTGGAATCGAGATTGGGCGGCGAGGCTCGACGTTGCCGCTGCTTAGAAGACTTAGTCTACGGAATCAGGCCGTACGGAACGAGTATGAGGCTATCCCGATGGGGATGGGAAGATCAGCGCTGCCTGTTTGAGAGCTGGGCTCATGTTGCAGTGTACATGTTGATGAATATAATGTATGCTCTGTCGTTTTTCGGTGGTGGCGCTGCATGCGACTTTACGCTATAGGTTCGGTGGCTTGGAAGTCGACTCTGATTTGGAAAGCAGCCGTGACGGTCATGCAGTCTGGGAGGTGGAGTGTTCTTTGCCGAGATCGGATACGGGCGAGACGGTGGACAGTGGTGCGCCGCTGTACAGGTCTGTAATGCACGAAGGTGACATGCCTAGAGTGGCTATAACAAAATGATTCTCAGAAAGACCTAGCTATGATGTACGGTGCCGCCTCTGCCCCATTTTTCGTCGAGGTAATCCGTCATCCACTGGTACAGCTCGGCATAGGCTCCCCGCTTGTCCATGCTGTGGTTCCTGGGTTTATCAGAGTCGTCCAGTGTCATGAGAACGAGCGTGGGTTGAGGGAGAGTGCGGGTATGGGAATACGAGTATGAACTTTGAGTTTGAGTACGAGAATGAGTATACGAGTATGAACTTTGTATTTGAGCACGAGAATGAGCATGGGAATGAGAATGAGTATGAGAATGAGAGTGAGAATGAGTATGAGATGAGAAGAAGCGAGGAGGGGGTGAGGACTGGGACGGGAACGGGGACTGGGATTGGGACCGTCGCTGCCACTGCCACTGCCACTGCCACTGCCACTGCCACTGCCACTGGCTACTCACGAATCCGTGAACATGCGGAACCGCCAACCGCGGACATGGCGCTGCGTGAGCTTGTCCAGCAGACTCGCGCTGTTCAGGTAATGCACGTTGTCGTCGCCGCTCCCGTGGGCCAGGAGGAAATCGACACTGCCAAAGGCGGACACGTTGTTGACGCCGGCCTGGAGGTATCCCTGCTCGTTGGCCGCGGGGGTGTTCATGTACCGCTCGGTGTAGATCGAGTCGTAGTACAGCCAGTTTGTCACTGTGGTTATCAGCGGATGGAACGCGGGGAAGATGGTAAGCTGCAGCGAAGAGGGCGAAGAAGACAGCAAGGAGGACAGCAAAGACGACAGCAACAAGACAGCAAAGAGCACAACGAAGCGGACAGCAAACAGAACAGCGAATAGCATAAGAAGCAGCAGTATCGGTCCGGACAGCGCCGACGAAGCTAACCTGGAGCGACGGCAACTACGCTCGTCAGTCTGGTGTCCACGTCCGTCCTCTCGACAGCACGCAACTCACTGCCAAGTGTGAAGATGCCAGAATCCGCTTCGATCGTCTTGCACGTCATGTACCCGCCGTAACTCTGCGCGCGTCAGCCTCGATCCGAAGTGTCCAACTGGAACTTTCCAACTGGAACTGTCCAACTGGAGCTGTCCAACTGGAACTGTCCAACTGGAACTGTCCAACTGGAACTGTCCAGCTGGAACTGTCCACTGAAGCGTCCCAGTGCAAGTGCCAAGAAAAGCACTGACCCAGCCCCAGATGCCGATGCGATTCCGGTCCACATACTCCTTCTTGGCCATCTCGGCCGCCGCCGCCACCTGGTCCAGCACCTCGTAGTACCCCAGGTCGTCCTTGACCGGATTCCTCAGCGGCCTGCCTTTAAACCCCGTCCCCCGCCCGTCGATCGCGACGATGATGTACTTCTTCTCGCACGCTAAGAAGGTATGCCAGTCGTGCTCGAACCGGTTCGACACGGTCTGAGAGCCTGGTCCACCGTACACCCGAATCAGGACCGGGTACTTTTTGCGCCCCGAGGCGTCCATATTCGGCGGGAAGATCTGCAGCATGTTGAGTTCTGAGACACGACCATGCCGTCAGCTTAGTGCTTGGGATATCCTGGCCTGCACGAGTGGACACCTGGACACGACACCCACCATGGCCGTCGTTGACTAGAGTTGTTCGCTGAACTAGAGGGCCCATGAACTCGGACAAAGTCTCGTTCAGCGCCGCATTGCTCTCAAGCAGCATGTCCACGCCTGAGCCAGTCAGGACGCGAACATTTTTTCACTTTGCCACTCACCGTCCTCGCCAACCTCCATCAGCCTCTGCCACGGCACCTCGGGGCCCTTGTAGCTGAGGACATAGTATTGTGCACCAGGGGAGAACGAGACCTCAAAGTACCCCGGCTGCGCAGTGTCCGTCAACGCAGTGTACGTCTGCTCGTATTCCTCTGTCAGGTCCGACGTAGGCAGGAAAGCAGCATAGAGATGTCGGTCGATCGACGGCGTTGCCGCCATAAAGTAACTGTCAGAGTATCAGCTGATCCTACAGCCTCACGATCGATGAACACTCACATGACTGATCGGGAATGGTCGACGCCTGCTATACTGGTGACCTCCCAGTCCCCGGACGTGATCCAAGTCGGCTCGGCTGCCGTGATTGGCGAGAAAAAGGCGATATGGTTGTACCCCCCGTTGGGAACAATGTCGAGATACCCAGACACCTCACCTCGTACTGAGACGACGTTCTGACCCTGCCATCGATGTCAGATTGCAGCGATCAGACTGCAGTAACGAGCCGTGACGAGAGCCAGCCGGATAGAAGCTCACATGGTCGATCCACCCATCGTCTCCTTCCTCGCCATTCTTACCGAGGTGCCTAACGACCCTGCCCTCACTTGTACCGCCCTCAAACACTATAACCTGTCCACGTCGTGCGGCCCGGTCGATCTCCTTGACCAACAGACCATCGCTTGCCACCCACGCCACCTCGGTGAGGATACGCGAGTCGGGAGGCATCTCACCAGGCCATGAGAGAGCCTGCTTTGAGTCTGAGACTTCGAGCGTATCGAGGTACGCCCGTAATGAGAATGTGTACAATGATACGAGGGGGTTGGGTGTTCCGGGTTTGGGATACCTGAGGCTGCGTCAGCTGGCGATTCGCTTGTAGGGGAGAAAAAGACGTACTTCATGTCCAATTCGGTCGGGTACGGTGTTCCCTCGAAAGCGTCGTTCGTCGGATTGTAGTACTGCAGCTTGTAATCCATCACGGCGGCTTCGTCGCTTCTGGTGAATGCGAGGGTCTGGCCATCTGGGCTCCACCAGACCGCCGAGTCAGTCTCAAAGACCTCCTCCTCGTAGACCCAGTCGGGAACCCCGTTGAAGACGACGTCCGAACCGTCGTCGGTCACTCGGATTGCTTCGGGCTTGTTCCCGTATAGCTCGTCGCCGGGGACCACATACAGGTCGTTCTTCTTTACGTACGCCAGATTGTGACCGGCCGGACTCCAGCGCACGATAGTGATCTCTGGCGGCGAGGTCGGCGTGTCGATAGGGAATGTGGAATGATCGCCCAGTCTGTGGACCCAGTAGTTGCCACGAGACGAATGCCGCCATTGCTTGACGTGGTCCGTCTTGAACAGGACGTACTTGGAGTCTGCAGAGAGCGCCCAAGACTGCCACGGCAGGCGCTTCCCTTCGAGGTCTAGCACCAGAGACGAGTCGACGAGGAGTTCGTCCGTGGTCGTATTTTGTACGGTGTTGAGAACGATGTTGCCCTCGGTGTTGATATGTGAGAACGTTCCGTCCGGCGCTATGCACAGCGTCAGTATGTCGTTCTCTGACGCTCTACGATTTCCAGAGAATCAAGAATGAGCCGCACCTTCTTTGACCCAGTCGAGCTGTTTGGTTCGCACAGCAAAGGTGCCGTTCAATACGTGTTCCAGTGTGATGTGCTTGTTCCCGCTCTTGGCATAATACGACGGCGCCGAGTACCCCGTTGCGGCGAGACCGCCAATGAACCCTGCGAGCACCAGGATCCCGATCAACGCAGCGAGGATCTTGCGTGACTTCTTGCGGGGTCGCAACTGTTTCTCAGGTCAACAGCTATCTCCAAGCCGAGGTACGCGGTGCGATGCAAGGCTGCCTCTTGCTCTGTCTGTTTGGTTCTGGGGCGCGCAAACTCACACGCAGTGGCTCCATAGGGTATCCTTCGCCATCCTCGTCTCCCTCCTCCATCCTAGGATCATCCTGGAAGCGCTTGTCGCCGTCATCGCCTCGCCTCGGCTGCTTTTCGTCGAACGGCTCCGTCTCCAGTTGGTCGCGATACGACACGTCAGAGTCGGCGGCCGAGTCCATGGACGGTCGGAGGGAGGTACGGCTGTCCTGGGGCAGCTGTACCCCTGCGCCAGACTGTGGGATATGCGAGTATGGCTGCGACGACATGGCCGCGAGACTGTTGAGGACAACGAGTAGATGGATAGACGTATTCGCATAGCAGAGGTAGCCCGAGTCTTCAGGCACGAATAGGACGGAAACGGTGTCTGTAGTAAATCTCTTGTTGTCTTGTTCTCTCGCAGCACCAGTCACTTGAATCACGACTAGCAGGCCAGACAGAACGGGGACAGGCAGAGGATAGGAGCTTTAGAGACAGCACCGGCTGAACTGCGACAATCTTGTTAGGGAAGCGAACGGTCCGACTGGCCTACACTCGATCGCATTGCCTTTGTGCCCGTGCACCAGCGATGATCAAGTTCATCCTCGTTCAGGTCAGTTGGCGAGATGTCCCCTAGGAGCGTGGCCTCCAGGTGTCAGGAGAGACGGGAGCGAGAGCAAAAGTCTGGGCTTCATGAGAGACAGGAGCCGAAGCCTGGCCTCGTATGGTGCTGACAACCCGCAGAACCGTCAGGGCAAGACCCGCCTGTCCAAGTGGTACGCGCCGTACGACGACGACGAAAAGGCGAGTGTCGTGCTTTACGGCGGTGCTTCTCGTTCTCAGCTGACAATCCGGTGCAGGTCCGGCTACGAGGCGAAGTCCATCGGCTCATTGCCCCTCGAGATCAGAAATACCAGTCCAACTTTGTCGAGGTGAGCTCTCAAATGCTTCATATCATCGTCCCTGTCTTCCTGTTCGCTCTGCTTCAAGGTAGATGGATGAGCGAACGCGAGTACATGCCTGACATGCGTTCTCGTAGTTCCGGAACGACAAAGTCGTGTACCGCCGATACGCCGGGCTCTTCTTCTGCATCTGCGTAGACTCAAACGACAACGAGCTGGCGTATCTAGAAGCCATCCACCTCTTCGTTGAAGTATTAGGTACGCATTCACCCGTCCTCTCCACCCATCGCCCTCTCGGGTCGTCCCATATCAGAGCGCTAACTAGACAACAGACGCGTTCTTCCAGAATGTGTGCGAGCTCGACTTGGTCTTCTCGTTCTACAAAGTAAGGCTCACTCCCTCGCGCTCCTTTGAGCCGGGCTTCCTAGAGCTGCCCGGGCGTGGTGCAGCTAAAGCTGATATCCCAGGTTTACGCTATTCTCGACGAGGTGTTCCTGGCCGGCGAGATCGAGGAGACTAGCAAGCAGGTCGTCCTGGATCGTTTAGACTACCTCGAAAAGCTCGAATAGCGCTACAGCAGATTCGCGGTGGGTTGGTGGAGAGGTGATGCATCTGTTGTACATTGGTATTACTGAGCATATTTGTCCCGTGCCCGGCCCCATAGTCTCGCTGCGGGGATCCTCAGACCGCTGCAGCACAGTCGCAACACTGCAAGCCGACCCTCCGTCACACGGGGTGTTACATCATCCTATGAAAGTAGACTCTCCCCGAGGACTAATATATTCCATTCCGTTGATCTTGTTTCCGCTGTTCGGTCTGTTGCCATCAGCAAGCGAGCTTTGCGTCTTCCTTGACGCCTCGTCGCCTCGAGCCATTTCTCTCTCGAGTGTGATGGGCGGACAAGTCACTGACCCAGTTCTTTTTACACTCCCGATATGCCTTGAAAAAGTCCATGCACTGTACGATCAGCGTCCCCGTCCATCGACATACAGATCCAAACAGGTCACTCCCTGCCTGTCCCCGGGAGGTGCCTCTGAGGACGACGAAACGACGAGGCGGGGATCGGCGTAGCCCGCACTCACCTCGTTCCGATTATACTGTGCTCTCTCGAGGCAGTCGAGCGATGCTTTTGATGCTGCTGCGCATGGGTCCACGTACTGCCCATCAGCCATCGTTACGCCCTGGGCGAGAAGATTAGGTAGACAGGTCAACTTACCTGGCCGCCTGCTGACCGTCCCTATACTCGTCAGCACCCGCCGTCTCCGAGCTAGCCAGCGTAAACCCAGAGGTGAGAGCCCGTTTCCTCGAACACATGGTGCCCAATCTCCACAAGACCATGTGTGTGACACATGCGTCAGAGGGCCGAGCACCGCCAGACCTCGTGTGCCAGTATCCCAGTATCCGCTGTCGACGCCGATTGGAAAATCACTCACCTTGAACACCTCTTTGTAGTCCAGTGGCGTCTCGAGATCCTTGGTCGGCGCCTTTGGCCGCCTATTAGGCGGCATGGGCTCTTTCGACGGAGGGACCTGCGACATGTTGGGCCTCGCAGCGCGTAGAGATGTCGGCGGCGAGTGTGTTACTATGACTGACAGAGATCATCTGCTCCTACCCAGTACACTTGTTCGGGGTCAAGGTCACGAGATCGTGGGGCCCCGGCCGAGTGCTCGCGTCCGAGAGTGCTGTACAGCTCGACTTTTGGCAGTACGAGTATACTGCAGCTGCAGCTCTGGCAGACACGCATACAGACAGACAGGCAGGCAGGCATGGGATCGGTATTGGGAACGCTGGCGTCGATAGGAATGGCTGTCGGGTGCGTTCTGTCTGCACGACCGCGCGTAGACATCTGGCGCTGACAGCGGTACCGGCAGGCCGCCGTTGGTCTATGCCGACCAGGTGAGGTCCTGTCCCTTTCTTGCTTGACTGGCACAGAGACGACACTGACCAACACAGGCGTACAGTATAGTGAAGAAGAGGTGGGCGTCTCTTCTGCCTACCCAGAGGCGGGACCTCTCGCTCCGCAGCTCGCAGCTTGCGTGCTGACCTGATGCGTCTACAGGGACTCTTCCGGCTTCTCGCACGGTATGTCCTTTCCGCTGCTTAGACCTGGCCTTGAGGATTAGTGCCCGTGTACTTGGGACATCAGGCCGTGGTCTGAGAGATGACGCCGCTGCTTGAGCGTTCACCTGACCTCTTTAGACGTGTGCGGCGTGGTGCTGGTGGCCAATATCATCCGAATCTACTTCTGGCTCGGCAACCGCTTCGAAACGCGTAAGTCGGCTGCCTGAGGCTCGAGCTAGGGCGCTCACGCCGCATCGCAGCACTATTGGTCCAGTCCCTCCTGCTCATCCTCACGCACCTCCTTCTCCTCTCACTGTGCCTACACTACGCCCCGCCCCCCGCGCCCGAGTCAGAGTCGCAACCAGCACCGGCAAGGTTGAGCGCGGCGTCCTGGCAGAGACCGTATGGGCTGTGGCAGTGGGAGGGGTTTGGGTCATACCTCGAGTTCCTGGCGGGGTTGATCTTGGTCCTCGCTGTCTTGCAGGTCATCTTTGGACAGTGGATATGGTGTGTCGCTTTCCGTCTCTCCTCCCTCTCTTCTCCTTCCTCCCTCTCCTCTCCTTCCTCCCTCTCTTCTCCTTCCTCCCTCTCTTCTCCTTCCTCCCTCTCTCCTCTTTCTGCCTGCTCTTGCCTGTCCCTCCTCGTCACCCGACCCGACTGCCTCGCCTCTCACAGCGGTCCAGTCGGATCTAGTAGAGCTCCGCCGAGATGCTGACTGTTATAGGTACATTGATTCGTGCGTCTCTGTCCATGTCGCCGAGTGACCAAGAGCTGACAACGCCAAGGCTGGGCTTCATCGCTCTCACCATTGGTACATCCACAGCTTTGTTCGCCCTCCTCCCACTTCCACATCCACTTCTACCCGCACTGCCACACCCACTTCCTCCCACTTCCACGTCCACGTCGACACCCACTCCCATATTACTACTACGTCTCCTAACCAGTCCATCATCCGCTACTCGCTACTCGCACTTCACACTCCCACTCCCACTCCACACTCCACACTCCCCACTCCCACTCCCACTCCACACTCCACACTCATTAGTCTCTGGCCACATTTCACTCCATCAGTCCCCACTCCGCCACTTCCTGCTCCCCAGCTCGATCCCGCACGACCTCCCCACGCCGTCCTATCTCTCTCGAACCCCTACCAACGCTGACGTTGCCGCCGTCCTCGCGCACAGAGTCCACACTCCCAATCCCGCAGTTCATCTCCAACTGGAGGCGCAAGTCGACGTACGGCTTGCGCGCTAGTACCCTCGCAGGCTGGTTCTTTGGCGATTCCTTCAAGTGCGTGCTCACCCGATTCTCAAAACACATGTGATGAACTCGTCTATTTCCATCTCCATCTCCATCTCCATCTCCATCCATCCACGTGATCCACCCATGAAGCATACGCCAGTCGAAACCACGCCATCGTCAACTGACACCACGCAGGACGAGCTACTTCTTCATACGGCACTCGCCGATTCAGTTCAAGGTGACTGCCATCATGACTGTAGCTTGGGACACGGGTAGGTCGTTTCTCCGACACCTCTCACCTCGGGTCATTCCAAGTCCATATACCCAGCAGTCCTGTAGTCCTGTGCTCGCATAATCACTCTAGCCGCGATACACCGCTGACAGTACATCCGCAGCCGTGTTTGCCCAGCGCGTCATGTACGGCACCGAGCCTCCACCAGATGGATCAGGACACGTGGGGGAAGAGTCTGGCCGCCTGCAGCTAGAGCCAGAGAGCTAAGCTAGCACGCCATGCATGGACCGTTTCACCTTGACTAGACGACTAATGACCCTTCTTCCTCTCGACGAGTACAGAGTCCCATTCGGCGCGCTCCTTGAACTCGGCCTCGGCGTTCCTGATAAGTGGCGTGAGGTATCGCTTGTCCTGCGCGTCATCAGCATAGCCTTTAGCCGTCTTTCTCGGTGCACGGGAGTATAGATTGAGGTTGAGCGGCCCGTGGAGGGATCGGTTGAGGTTGGACGGGTTGAGGTTGGAGGGATCGGGTTGAGGTTGGAGGGATCGGGTTGAGGGGACGGAGGAGCGGTTCAGGGACTGGACAAACCTCGGCGGCGGTGAGCCACTGGTCCTTGGGCAGAGGCTTGTGGAGGATTGACTGCTGGATGGCGACACGGTGGCGGAACATGCGGTCGTACGACTCGCGAGGGCTCAGGCGGCTAAGAGCCTGCGGGAGTCAGCGGCTGGAGCACTTGGGGATGTGTGAATGCTAAGCGGCGTCTCGTGTATTTGAGACAAGAGACAAGGGAGAACGGAGGATGGAGATGGTGTCTGGTCCCGCTGTAGACCTCTGCCCCTCTTTGCCCGTCCCTGGCCTAACGAATGCCGTGATCAGTAAACTCACCAGCTGCACGTCCTCGCGCTCCTCGGGGATGAGGTCGTCGTACCGCAGGCCGACCTTGCGCCAGCCCGCCGCCCTGACGTACAGGTCCGCGACGGGTTTGAGGAGCCTGTTGATTCGGGTGTACCGCGATTTGAGGATCGGCGCGAGGCTGTGGGCGTGGTTGCAAGAGTGTGCAGATAGCGTATTCAGGCAGATATGCAAGAGGTTGCAGAGTACGCAGAGTACGCAGAGTACGCAGAGTACGCAGAGTACGCAGAGTACGCAGAGTATTCAGGGTACGCGAGAGTATGCAGAGTATGGCGAGTGGGCGAGGAGGTATGTGGGGTTATGCCAGAGCAAGGAGAGCGATCATGCCGAGTACGCGAGTATGCGGTTCGAAGCGTCGATGGACCACGAGGGAAGGAAGAATCGAGAAGGGACGACGAGGTCAGCAGTGGACTAATGACTCGGACTGATTGTGGCGTGGAAGAGTACCAGTACCAGTACCAGTACACTGCAGTGCCAGTCCAGTACCAGTACCAGTACAAGTAAGAGAGACGCACGAGTATCCGAGAGCGCCGCCGAGTACCATCTTGATTACCTAGCCGCGCTTCACCAAGTCGACTTGTGTACAGTAATAGAGGAAACAGTCGAGTTCGACACGAAGTGAATGCCGAAACAGCGAGCGACGACGAGCGAATCGACGGGCTCGTTATTGGTTCAGTGGGACCCGCTGCCTCCGACCCGGACGGAAGCAAATCACGGCGTTTACGGGAATATCCATGGCAGCTCCTGGCCGTACTCGCCCGTGTGGCAGGTGGCAGGTGGCGCGGTGCCGCAGCGGACAGATGGACATGCATCTCCGCAGACTATGCACATCCCCCTCCCCGCCTCTCTTCCACCCATCGCCCTCTCTCCCCTCTCTCCCTCCCCCTCCGCCCCCCCTCCCCGCGTCTGATCGCCTCGGAAAGTCCGGCTTTGACCTTCGACTCATCTACAGGAAGAAATCGTGAAATACGGTGATCTATGGACATGTCTCGCTACGCCAAGTACCCAGGCGATGGCGTAGCTATGGTGGATGATGGGTGGCAGACAGGTGGGGATGCAGTACACTCGGTAATGCTTGAGAATGCTGGATTACAAGCTAGCTTCGGGAGAGATGAAAATATGCAGCAGGAAAAGTACGCAGAAGCCCCTCTCCGACCTCCAACAAGAGCCATGGCGATAAGCCGACACAGCCGACCTCATACTTTCGCTATGACCCCCTGCGCGCAGACTTGATCATCTGCGACAGACTGGTCAATGGCGCCGTATTGCGGAAAAAGTCGTGCTGCGCAGATCAGCGCTGTGCATATGCAGATGTGAAGGTGCAGGAGTATGTGTAGAGGCAGGTCATATGCGTCTACTACGTGGAGAGGCGGAGAACAACCCACACGCAAGAGCTGCTCGGCTGTCGGCCGCTTCTCCGCATCGACCGTAAGGCAACACTGCAGGTAGTCGCGGAAGAGGCTCGATAGCTTATCCCAGTCCTTGACCTTTGGCGTTCCGTTTGTCGCGATGAGGTACAGGGCGCGTAATGGATTTTCGTTCAAGTACGGCGGCTCGCCCTCGAGCATTTCTGCAAACGCAAGCGTCGTCAGCACTATGCACAGCTCCTCGCAAAGTGAGAAGGAGAACGGGAGGTGTAGCACGATAGAGTGATAAGCGGTGGGCGCGAGAGTGAGAATGCAAGTGAGAGCGAGGGGCGAGAGCAAGAGTGATAGAGAGTAGGAGTGAAAGAACACAAGCCGGCACTCACCAATAGCCATGATCCCCAGACTCCAGATATCCACCTTCGGACCATACTCTTTCCGTGTCACGACCTCAGGCGCCATCCAGTATGGCGTGCCGACCATCGTCGTCCGTTTGGTCGATAAGGGATCGGCAATCCTGGCACAGAATCCAAAGTCGGCTAACGGCGTCAGCCCATGCGGTCTCACGGACAAATCTCGCAATGTCCTTAGTCACAGAATCGCGGCTCTCGCCGAGTCCATACCACAAATTGGCACTCCCTCTCGCAACGCGGCCCCAGATCTCGCCGTACCGGCCGGAATGCTGCAACGCGACTCTCCCGCCCCCGCAGCTGGGATATCTGGATAGAGGAATAGAGATGGGATAGAAGTAGACCAACTCACTCAGCTTGACATCCCCCTGGAGGGACAGCAGAATGTTATCGCTCTTGATATCGCGATGGATCACGCCCTTTGAATGCAAATGCCTCAACCCCTCACACGTCTCCCTACTGACCGCTGCAATCTGTGCCTCGGACATGCAATGCGCAGTGACCACGTCGGTCAAGCTCCCGCCTTCCATGTATTCCATCACGACCCATAAATCTCCCTTCCAGAGATACGAGTCTTTGAAGTTGACAATGTTCGGATGCGACGATTCGCGCATCACAAGAATCTCGTTGATGATCAAGTCTTGCTTGGGCTGCTTCTCGAGATTCATCTGCTTGATCGCGACGGGGAGGTTGTCCCTGTCATGCGCAGTGTACACGCCCCCACTCGCACTAAAGAGGTCAGACTCAACGAAAATCCAATTTGAAGACGGGTGTAAAGCACTCACCCCTGACCGATCTTCTGCAAGTTGCGGTACACGAGATTCGGGTCTCCAGGTGAGCAAATTGACTGAAGCTGTCTTATGACCTCCTCATTCTCCTTTGCCTTGTCGCGCCGCCTCGTTGTGCTTGTGCTCTGTTGAGCCTGCTTGCCCTGGGTGTGCTGACGTGCCAACCCGGCCGCTGCCGCGCTCGCACCTCCAGGCAGAGGCTGGGCCCCGGCACCCGGCTCGGCACGCGCACGACTGCCATGGCCTTGCTGGGACTGTGACTTGGATAACGGCACAGCCTGGGATGGTGAGCTTTTGGACCCAGGCGCACGAGTCGTGTTGGCCCGATCGAGCGTCTTTTGCTTGGCCGACGAACTCGAAGCCACGCGGTGCGAGACCGAGCGATCCAAAGGCGACGCCACTGGCGCGGATCCCTGCGCTCCCCCTAGCCGTGGCGGCTTCGTTAATTGATCGGGCGGCGGTCGGCCAGGCGGAGTCGGCGCAGCTCGCTCGGGCTACAAGGAAGTATGAGCGTCCGTTTTGCATCAAGATCAAAAAGCACTGACCATAATTTTCGATCCTGTGGCTTTCATAGGCGGCACTGGTGCCGTTCGCTGTAATTGATCAGTCTTGCACGTCTCGTGTACGGCGATACCCACAGGATTGGCGAATTGGTCCACGCGCTGCGCGCCTGCTTCGTGGCTATTCTCCCTCGACATGTCCCGTCCCCCGCCCAACTGTGGCGAAGGCGGCACTCCATGCGACGGTCCGGCGTTGCGCATCTTCTGCCACACTTCGTTCTCGGGTGCCTCGGGCGCATCTCGATCTTGGAAGAACTGAACCACAGCAAGCACCTGCCATAGTGTAAGCTGCCGAGATGTGTCTCATATCTGGTTATCATACCTTATCCGGATTCTCTTCCTGCTCTGCGCGTGTGATACCATTGTCATCAAGGATCTTCTGCCATTCCTGCGGCATTCCAGTATCTAGCTCTATAAGCATCTGGACGCGTTGCGAGAGTTGATTTGATCTCACATTGCCCAGTATTATAGTCAAAGCCCACATGAGTGAGATGAATGGGATCGTACGGTGTAGAGATGACTGGAGCCTTGTTTGTTGAGAACACTTCTGAGGCACATTAACGAACCTCGAGTCGCGGTCGCGGAAGAACCGTCACGCACCACTTAAGACTCCAAACATGCTCTTCTTATCTTTCGAGCTCTTGCCCGTCCCACTGCGATTGCGGCCCATAGTGACGGGCTCTTTCGGCAGATCCTTCTCTTTGGGCTCGCCGACACCCATGGGCATACCCATCCCGAGGCCCACCTTGGTGTCTTCTAACGACTTTTCTAACGCTTGAGTAGAGTACGGATTTCCGGGGGCGGAGTATGGTTGGTGATGGAGTGGTGGGGGAGTGGGCTGAGAGAGCAAGGCTGAACCCGTTGCGGGGCTCATCCCGCTCATTCCAGGATTGGGGCTGCGCGTTGTAGGCATGCCTGGTGAATTTGGGTCGCGGAATCCAGAGCCGGTACCAGAAGCAAGGCCGTTGAGACCACCCATTTGCTCCGCTAGGGGCAATGTTCCAGCGCGGCTGGGACGAGGAGGACCGCCGTTGGCTGCTTGGTTCTGGAACTGGGAACCCGTCGTCGGTCCCGAGGAGTATCGGTTTACGTTTGGCGAGTTGGAGGCCGACTTGTACTGCGCACCTGCGCGGGTGGAGGAGCCTGCGCCGTAGCCCTGTGCGGGTGCGTTGGGGAGGCCAGAGTCACGGTTTGACGCTGAACCTGGAGGTGCGGGTGCGGGACGCGAGGGGAGGAGGGAGGTGGTGGTGTCGAAGCCATTGGGTGAGGCGATGGGAGGCGAGCGGAACGCGGACGGGGCGTGGGCGAGGCCGACGGACCCCTGAGGCGCTGGAACGCGCGAGCTGGACGCGGCAGACAATGGGCCAGAGGGGACCATGCCCAGCGCCATGTCAGTGCCCGACGAGTAGTGTTGCGAGTTGCGTGTTGGGCGATGGTACTCGACTGTACGGGACGCAGTTGGGGCCTGCACTGATTCGCCAGGCGTCATGGGTGTCGCACCGGTATCTGCGAGTGGGGCATCAGTGTACACATACAGGACGCCAGCACCCGGCCATGCCTGGAAGGGAGGATTGGCAGGGTGAAAGGGGGAGGGGAGGGGGAGGGAGGGTTGGGAATGGAGCGGCGACGTACAAGCAGCCTGTGGGTGCCGAATCTGCCTCTTGGGACTAGTGTTTGACATGACTGGCTAGGTCCCTGCTCCGTGGTGTGCGCCAGCGCGGTCGTCTGCACCGGCGCGAATCGAAATGACAAGCCAATGGGTGTGTATTGGGCCAAAAGCTCCTTTCTCCTGCGGTCGTCTGTCCGACGCCCGTCCGTCCGTCTAGTCCCAACGCCGATGGCTCGTGTCAAGAGCACCCTTTCTGTTCGATCAGGTGTCGGTGAATCCAGCTGTCCTGCGCGTTCCCAAAGCCAGAGTCGCGGTCGTGGTGGTGGTGAGTGATGCCGTGGGAAAGACACGGTTCGACTGGCAACCCGCCTCCTTTTGCGAGAAACAACTGGATGATCCGAGCGACCAGTTGTCAGCGAGGGGTCGAGTACCTGAAACGCCAAATCGGTAACCAGAATTTCACCGCGCGTCCCTGCGACCGACCCCCGTTCGTGGTCGTCCGTCTCCCTTCTGATTGATCTGTATGCAAAAGCAGCGGCGGTCGGAATCGCGCTTCAGGCAGCGCGAGAGCGGGTTCAACGTCAATGTGGAAAGAAAAAGAAGTGATAGAAAGGTGGAAAGGGGGTTTGCACACGCTGCACGAGCGAGGCAGTGTGTGGAGTAGGAGTAGCCAGACCACGATGGGCCTCGACGCGCTCGAGTCCGAGAGTTTTGGGTTTTTTTGTAGTCCTCTCGTCTCTCGAGCTGCTCGGTATGTCCTCTTTGTTGTCGAGCGTTGGAGCGAGTAGAAGGTTTTCGCTGAGCAAGGAGCCGGGAGCTGCAAGTCTACACCAGAGTCATGGTCGTCTCGATGAAAGAGTTGGACATTGCTTCGTCTCTCTCTCTCCTCCCCGCGAACGGCCGATGGCTGCCAATTGTTTCTTTCTTTCTTTCCTCGGTGTGTGTGTGGCATGTTGATGGACACCCTAAAACAGACGGAATTGCCGAAAGAGGCAATGATTGTTGGGATACCCCCAAGAGAGGAAATATCTGGGTGGCGGACACGTGCACCGGGATAGGATCGGCTCTCGGCACGGTCGCGGCTTGGATTGCCCAGGTGTCTTGAGATTGTAGATATGGGCCTCTTGGCATGCAACTTGGCATGGAGTATGACTTGTTGGGCTCACTTGTGATATAAATCGGCATGAGCACGCCGAGTGAACACTCTCGAGGCACATACAGAGTGTGCGACGGCGATCCTTAGCTCTTTACCTCTATTACGTTGACTCTCGCCTTGCAACTGTCAGGAGTGTGCGCCACACGGACAGGCATAGAGGGCAGGCTGGACCTGGAAGAGGTGTTGATAACCTGGAAACGAACGCAGACGGTATCAGACACTCCTGCTTCTTTGTTACTCCCGCGTAGGCAGAATCGAGCCCGTTAAATGCACCGTGACTGTGCGAAAGCTGAGAATAAAGACATCGGGCAGACAACTGCCGAAGCCACATCTCGTGGTGCTTGCTTCACGGCTTGCCAGATAGCCTAGGTATGACATTTCGCGGTCATCATAGCAGCTGGAAGCTATAACGAGCCAGAGAGCCACTGCATCGTCCTTCTCAGCGACCGCATCCCATGTGACCGGGTCAGAAGGCGCATCCAAGCGCCGCATGAGTGGCGAATGATAGTTCGTTGACAGCTACTGAGCGACTGCCCTCTTTCCAGGGCTATATATAGGATCGAGAACAAGAGCCTGGGGTGATGGATTTGAGACGCCGGATAAGCTGGCATGACGCTTGATGACACTTGCGAACAGCTCCGCTGGTCGCAATCAGAAGTACATAGAACAGTCAACAGTCCGTGCGCAGGCGCACCTTGTTTCCTCAGTTATACGCACATAACATCCATCGGAATCTTCGCTCAGAGGCAACGACGCTGCAATGTCCAGGTGTTGCGCACGGAACGTACATCGGACGGATCGCCTAGATCGAGAGGGTGCGTCACCACGATGCCGATGTGAAATCGTCAGTATTCCAAACGCAACGACGACAACAGCTCTCGCTGACAAACAGCACTCCTCGCTGCAAAGCCCATTACACAGGGATAGACTACCCCTAGGCGGTGCTGGATAGTTCATCCCGAAGGTGCGTTGCTGCCATTCCGCCTTTATGTGGCAAATGCTGCGGAATATGGACGGTGGTTTGTCGCGCGTCCTCCTTTCCTTGCTTGCTTGTGAGAAGAGAAGGACATGCAGACGTTTTACAGGTTGTACGATGCGTGTCTGCACTGTCTGTCTGTATATATGCATGTCTGGACACTTTCTGGTCTGTAATCACTGCATGTCGTATAATGCATGCATGTCTGTATAGGCGTAGAATCTATTGAACCGGAATGCAACACATGAGGTATATGGATGTTGTATACTGTACGCGTGGTTCAGCAGACGGGTCTACCCTGCTTCGCACGTGAGATGGTCTCGATCGAAATCATCCACAAGATCCGGGAAACGTCACCACAGCGACGATACCGCCGATACCACAACGACCACCCTAGCCATCCCTACTCGACCCCTTTGCCTTCGCCCTTCACCCTTGCCCCTTCGCCCTTCGCCTTCGCCCTTCCCTTCGCGTTGCTAGAGCCGCTTGGCAGTCTGGCGCCAGAGCGCATTGACCCACCCACACCCTCGACTAGAGACGGTGCGCACGCAGACTCAGGCAAATCGCACTGAGCACCGCGCCGCCCGCCACCACGAACCCAAACACCGCCTCTATACTGGCCAAATAGCCGAGCTTGGCCTGCACCTGCACCCCCTTATCCAGGTGCGGGATCACGCTCGCCGGCTCCTGTATGATCGAGTGGATGAGCGCGGCGGCGTCGGGGAGGTCGCCGAGCCGTTCGGTCAGGGACCGGAGCAGGACGGACTGCTGGATCGCAGCGGCGATGGCGACGCCGACGACTTGGCCGATGGCGCGGAAGAGGTAGCATGCTGAGATTGCCAGGGACATCTCGTGGGGCTACGTCGGGGTTAGTGTACAGTAGAGTACAGCGCCGACGCGCACGACTGCGATGGTGACTACGCTACGGATCGGGTTGCGACCCAAGTGTTTCCTGGTCATGCAACAAAACTGCAAGCGCCTGCCTGGTACGGATATAGCGAGTATATGGTAGACAGGGGACAGGGGAGGCGACAGCACAGAGGACAGGGAGAGGACAAGGCTGTGGGAGAGCACAAACAGCGGAGACTCTAAACTCACTCCAACGGTAGCGATGAGCGACGCTGCACCAGTCAGCCCAAACACCAGTGCTGTCGCTTGTGCAGAAAGACGTACTCAACAGCGTCGTGATGATCGCACCGCCACCCAGCGACCCGATAGCCATCTCGACCCACAATCGATGCACCGAGGTCTCCGGGCCCCAGAAGACCATGATCGATATTGCCTGGATCCACGGGACGAGCGAGGCGATGAATTGGAACCACTTGTATTCCTTGTAATGCTGCATGGATTCAGCGACTTGAATTGATAGATAATGCAGGCAGAGCAGGCAGAGCAGGCAGAGCAGACAGAGCAGGCAGAGCAGGCAGAGCAGACAGAGCAGGAAGAAAGACAAGCCAAGCAGCTCATAGATCAGCCGATGGAAGAGAGAGGGCTCACGCGCATATGCCAGCCCGCGTAGAGGGACGAAGCGGACCCCGCGATCGAGGAAGGCAGCAACAGCAAGCCCGTCTGGGACCCGTTGAGGCCGCGGGTGACGTGCAAGTACACTGGTTGCATGAACAGCTGGAGACGTCAGCGAGGGAGGTTCGAGGCAGGCAAAGTCGCGCAGTCAGGGAGAGGAGAGCGGTCGTCACGCGGAGAGGGGAGTGGCCGTCAAGCGGAGAGGGGAGCGATGATCGAGCAGAGCGGTGAGAGGAGAGCGGTGAGAGGAGAGCGGTGAGAGGAGAGCGGTGAGAGGAGGGCACGTCGTGGGCAGTCAAGAGAGGGAGGTTGAGCCGTCAAGCCGCCGACTTACCCGGGCAAACGTCGTCGCTGTCGTCAAGACGAACGCCATCAACACCAGCGTCGTCTGCACGCGCGTGAGTAGCGTGAGGGGCACGATGGGTTCAGCCGCCTTGCTCTCGATATACGCAAAGGGAGGGAGGACAAACACGGCCAGTCCGAGTAAGCCGACGACGAGCGGGTGCGACCACGGGTAGCCGGAGGACGTGGCGAGCGAGACGGCGATCGAGAAGCTCGACATCTGATGTCAGGTCAGCGGTCAGCGGGGTCATGGCCGCGCGGCTGGACCAGACACAGTCCCCCCCCCCCCAACCCCCCGAACCACGAGTCTGCCCGACCGGACTGGGACCCACCGAAACCATCAGCACGACACTGCCGGCCCAGTCGATTCGCTTGACCTTCTCCCAGGCCGACAGCTCGCCCTTGTGATGCGGCACATGCACCTGCGTAATCACCAGCGCGGTGGCCGTGAGGATCGCAGGCACCTGCATCCAGAATGCGGCGCGCCAGCCGAACCGGTCCGCCACCGCCCCGCCTAGCACGGCGCCTGTCGACGCGCCAGCGCCAAAGAGGACGTTGACGCCGCCTTGGTATAGCCCTCGGTCGGCGAGCGACACCAGGTCGGAGATGATTATTGCCTAAAGGTCAGGGATTAACGCGGTTCTTCTGAGGCGCGCTGAGGCGGTTGGAGAGTGTTGAGGATTCGGCGCAGTAGAAGAACCACGAGGCAGCTGGTGCGGTAGAGACAAGGAAGAAACCCACAGTGACAGTCAGCAATCCCCCCGAGCCAGCTCCAGCAATCACCCGCGCAAAGAGGATGAACGTCATGCTCGGCGCCACGGCGCATCCCAGCGTGCCGGCTACGGAGTGTCAGCCGGGGATTCACTTGCTCCAGCACGGCATGAGCAGCACCAGGGCTGCAAGAGTAGCAGCAGCAGCAGTATAAACAGTAGTAGTAGTAGTAGCCGCAGCAGCAGCAGTATAAACAGTAGTAGTAGTAGTAGCCGCAGCAGCAGCAGTACCACCAGTAGTAGTAGTAGTAATAGTAGTAGTAGCAGCAGCACCGACACCACACCCAGGACTCACTGAAGAAGAACCCCAGGGCCAGCAACATGGCCCCTTTCCGCCCCATGACCTGCGCGAGCCGGCCGTAGAGCGGCGTCATCGCCGTCAGACCAAGGAGGTACGCCGTGCCCAGCCAGGACACGAGTGATCCCGCGCGGAAGGACGAGCCGATCTCGAGCTGGATGTTGGCTACGATCGATGCGGACAGAGCCGAGCAGAACACGCTGGTGGGGTTAGCGAGGTTCCACATCCCTTTTCCTCCTCTCTTCCTCGCTCTCTTCTTCGTTATCCTCCTCGTTCTCTCCCTCATCATAGTCCTCGTGATCCTCCTCATCATAGTCCTCCTCTCCCGCCTTGCCTACTCCCACCGCCTCCAGCGTCATCATCGTCATCTCTCATCTCCCCAGCTCAATGAGATCCGACCAGCAGACCGCCGCCAGCCGCACAAGAAAGACAACACTCACGCCGTCCATAGCCCGAGACACAGCGCCCAAATCTCGCGGAATTGCTTATGTTGTTTCGCGCCCTTCTTCGGCACCTCGCCCACGAACGCCACCGCCTCGTCCTCTTCGTCCCCACCGACTCCGACGTCCCCCACAACTGTCTCTGAAGCCGACGCCGACGCCAACGCCAATGCCGACGTCGACGCCGACACAGACCCCGGCGCTGACGTTGACGTTGACGCTGAAGCTGGCGCGGAAGGTGACGGCAAAGACAAGGTCGCACCGTATCCCCTCTTACCCCCGCCGCCCTTGTCCGTGCCGCTGCCCGTGCCGTTGCCCGCAGCGCCCTCGTCAGCGAGGAGCGGTCGGCGGTCCTCGTCTGTCCCACTCATACTGTTGCTGAAACTCTTGCAAACTGCAAATCTGCAGCAGAAACAGACAGACACCTCACAAACACGACATTTTTCTCTCGCCGCCGGCAAACGACGGTCAACGCCGATAGCCGCGTGCTCGGGATCGTTATCGCAATCACCAATGCTGTCGCCATCACCACTCGTACAGCGAGCAAAGTATATACCATGCATGCTCGCATCCCCAACACTAGCGTTCTGCAAGCGACTCCTCGGTGTACCAGTTGAGGCCCAAGAGCGCTGCGGGATCAGACTGCCGTACCGAGAGCACAAAAACAACTTACAAGGCTCTAGGAGTGTCATGTGCTGATATCCAAGCACTGCAAGCTACGGCATGTCAGCGCTGGATCATCGCCACATGAGTGGGTGCGAGCTCATGTATGCGAGACGGTTTGTGGAGCTATATTTGTATTCTCAAAGATGCAAGCAGAGGGCACTTACACCCCCGGCATCCGCTGCAAAGTGGTATCCAGCTTGTAGAGGGAAATTGCACCATCTAGCAATGAACACTCTCGAGAAATGGCCGTGCGAGAACACCATCACGTCCGAGTGGTCCACATCTTCTGGGGATGGCGCGACTTCCTCGGCCTGTTCCATGTATCAGTACCGCTCGTCGTCCTTATGCATGAGCGAGTCGTACCTTGGCGTGAATGGCGCGGACCTTGGCAATGACCTTGTCTACTCTGTCGGACATTTGTTGGGGGGTTTCTCCGGGCGTGTCTCCAGGTGGGCACCTGCGCCGCGGGTTAAGATCTGATGCTCTACGAGGGAAGATAGCAGCGGAACAGGAAGGCAGCGGATCAGAAGGCGGCCGAGAACAGAAGGAAGCGGATAGGGAAGGAAATCGAGCAGAGAAGGACCCTATGGAAGGAGAAATTGGTTAAGAGGAGCGAATGAGAGAAATCAGGCGAAGAGTGGGGCCCGACTACGGGGATGAAGCAGTCGAGGAGAAAGACGCCAGGGGAGAAAGGAGGAGACGCCACCACCCACCCATCATCCCAGATACTCCAATCAGGCTTCTCCTTCCTGATTTCCTTGGTCAACTTGCCCTCATATTTACCATAATCCCACTCTGCCACGTCGGGGTCGGTCTGGAAATAACATTCTGGCGGGCGGCTCGAGCCAAAGATCTACCTCGACGTCAGTCTCTCAGATCCAGAGATGCGGCTACGATTGGGGTGGATGCCGGTGCTCTAAGACATGATGGAGAATGAGAGAAGTATGTAAAGAAGGACGTGAGAAGGTATGTAGTGGAAAATAAGAGACCAACGAGCTCGGCGGTCCGCTGTGCGCGCTGGCGGGGTGAGATGATGACGTGCCGAACGTGTGCGGGGTTGATCAGGCCTGCGACGGCTGGTCAGCTGTGCTGGGAGAGCGACGAAATAAGACACGAGGGAAGACCGAGTGGGACGGAGGAAGGAAGAAAGAAAGAGAGCAGTGTATAGAGGAGACAAAGAAAGAAGAGCGCCAGAGGGAAGAAAGAAGAGCGTCGGAGGGAAGAAAGAGCTTCAGTGGGAGGAGAGCACGAGACGCAAAGACGCATAACGCAAAGACGCAAGACACAAGACGCACGTCCAGGACCCATGATTCTCGGCCCCATCTCCTTGACGATCCGCTCGCCATTCGCTGTCAGGGGGATGTCAGTCGTGCCAGTCTACGCCATTCCCGTCAGTAACGAGCCTCCCATCATCCCCTCTTGGCGCGGCGATGCAAGCTGCTCGCAACGTACGTGGCGGCCGTTGAGCGACCATTCCGTCTCGCCTGGTGCTGTCAGCGCAGACTCGTCATTTGCAGCCAGTAAGAGGAGCGCACCATGGCGGATCAGATACACCCTTGGCATCCGTTTCTTCGCCATGGTGCTCTATTTCTATATGAGATACGTCCACCAGAGAACAGCCCGGGATATATATATATATATATATACGAGGATACACAGTACCAATGCGACGCTGTCCAAACGTCGCAGCCAAAGACCCGGATCACACGGCCGGTGACGCATGGTAGCCACGTGGAAATCAGGGTAATCCACATGAGACGCCACACGCCAAAACTCCGGCCACCAGAATATCCCCGAGGCGTGAGGCGAGCCAAACACCCCTACCCCCTTTTTTGATTTTTTTTTTCTGTGGTCAGGGCTGCCACGTGGTGTTTTGTCTTGGCCTCGTGGCTTTCCTTACACTCGGGACTCGTCTGGCACTTGCTCACAGCCCACTCGATCCTCATCTCACACTCTCGTTGTTCATCACCTTCATCATCGTTATCCACCATACTCGACTACTCGTAGTACCTGTACTCAACCCTCACATCTGTCAGAGACGCATCACGCTCCTTTCAAGCTCGACGATCCGCTGCTCAACCAGGGAGCAACGCTAAAGGACACTGTGCATCTCCATTGTTATTCCTCAGGGCCCCCCTAACAGCCAACCATCGTAGCGACGCCAGTACCGCCAAACCTCGACGGCAAACAGCGCCATCTTACATCACCTATATCCCTACTACAACTCTGACAGTATGAAGCTCGCCATTGTAAGCTTGGCTTTCGCGGCACTCGCCAGCGCTCAGGTGAGTTGCGCTTTCTCCGTCTTTCTTTCTTTCCTCCGTCGTTCCGGGTTGGGGCCTTCCACAGGGGACTCTTAATGCAAACCGGTTGTCCTTCGAAGCCACAAGATGCAGTCATCATCTGCACACTCTAGTGTATACCCCGATGCAGGACTGGGTGCATGGGACAAGGATCACTGTCGCTACGCTCTTGCTGACCCTCCAGAACTCATCCCTCATACCTAGCAACATCACCTCGACGTGCTCGACCTTCCTCGGCACGCTCAACTCTGACTCCACAATCTCGACCTGTGTGCAACCGCTGATCAACGCGACTGCCTCCTTCTCACCCACATCCGGCGCCAACCTGTCCACGAGCGACATCAACTGGACGCTCGCCGAGCTGTGCACGACGTCGGCAGGATGCGGCGACTCGACGATCCGAACCTGGCTGTCCAAGTTCTACGCCGCTTGCCCAGCCGAACTCGCCTCGAGTGACGGCTACAACGAGCAGGTCCGCGAGCTGTACGACATTCTATACGTGATCAACCCGCTGCAGGCGGCTGTGTGCGCGATAGACTCTGCGAACCAGGACTACTGTGTGAATGAGATCTTGGCCAGCGAGGCCAACACCACGTCTTCCGCGTCCAGTTCTGCCGCATCGTCGACCGCCTCCGCTGGCAACTCGAGCTTTGTCTCGCTGGTGGCGACATTTGACCCCGTCGCCTTTGCCGCCGAGAACCTGTACATCACCATCGCGGCGAGCGCGAGCTCGCTGTCGAAGCGTATGCTCAACCTGCTTGCGCCGCGTGATTCTGCGGCGCAGGCGTCGTTCGCGACCATCTACACCCCCAACGCCACGACGTACCGCTCGACCAACTTGCCGTTCCTGTTCCTGCAGCCGTCGATGACGGCGTCGCAGCTGTGCACGCCGTGCACGCGCGAGATCATGGTAGCATACATCAAGTGGGAGTCGGCCGTGCCCTACAGCATCGGTCTGTCGTCGTCGCCGATCCTAGGTGGCCAGTCCAAGCTCTGGGCAGCCATCAACAGTACCTGCACCGCCTCGTATGTCAGCGCCATCACCTCCGAAGTCGGCACCTTTGCCAGCAGCAGCAATGCGACGAGCGGCGCTTCGGCGCGCTTCGCCCCTGTCGAGGGCGGCCAGGCACTCGCCACAGCGGCCGTCGGCGTCGCCCTCGTCGCTGGCGCCATGGCGATCTTTGCATAGCGCGCCCCTTCTCTGACTTTTCTTTCGCTTTGATGTAATGTGGCTGTGAGGATGAGACTCTTGTCTGGAGGTTTGTGGGGCTGTCGAGATGTAGTGGAGTCGAGGCGGCCAGGTGCCAGCGAGGCGACGAGGTGGAATGCGAGGAGGCACGATGGACACTGTTTCTATAACTTGCCGAGCCGATCAGAGTTGATCAGTATACCCGTTAGCGCGGCGCGCTGGGCGCCTGTTGCGATGAATACGTATGAGACGGTACGAGACGATGCTGGTGTGGTGTGCTGCACCAGGCTTCGGGCCTCACTCGCGGTGGCGGGGCATCTTTTACTTGACGTGCCGATATGTTGAAACGTAGAGGCAGCCAAGCGGCGAGCGCCGCTGATTTTTGAGATTTCAGCTGTCCGACTTTTTCAGTCACTCTAGACGTTCGGACGACCACTCGCTCGCTGGGATCGCTGCATTGAGGTAGCTGCATTGGTCTATCGGAGTCTGCAGGATGAACATTTCTGTGAGTCTCCACCTTTTATCCCACACCAATCACCCAATACGACAACAAGTTGCTCTCTGTTCCAAGCCGGACTGGACCTCGACCGTCGTAGCTGACAGCTCTCCTTTGCGTGTCTCCTTGCTTGTTGCTTGCTTGTTGCTTGCTTGTTGCTTGCGTGTTGCTTGCTTGTTGCTTGCTTGTTGCTTGCTTGTTGCTTGCTTGTTGCTTGCTTGTTGCTTGCGTGTTTCCTTGCTTGCTTACTGCATCCCGGATAGGTATACGTCCCTCCGTCCGAACAGGATCCGGTGGATCTTGCGTGGATGCGCGAAGCGCTTGTCATGGTGAGCGTCTTCGCCCTCCCCAGTTGACGTTGAATCCACTCTCCACTTGACACCGCACTCTCACGCGAGTTCCACGCTATCTAAGAACACCACGCTCTCACGTGAATTCCACGCTCTCACTGAACACCACGCTCTCACTCCCGTCTCGCCCTGAATCCCCGCTCACTCTCATCTGAGGGTCTCACTCTCACACGATTCCAGCTAGTCTGACGACCACAGGCAGAGCAGGCGCTGGCGGCCGACGAAGTGCCCGTCGGGTGCGTGTTCGTCAAGGCCGGACAAGCGATCGCGAGGGCTCGTAATCGGACTAACGAGTGGCGGAATGTGCGTCGGGTCTTCCTCTCCGGTGTCGTCCCTCCTCTTCTCACTTGGCCTCTCCCTCTCGTCTCCTCTCGCAGCCTCTCTCTCTGTCATTCTTCTCTCTGTGTCTCTCTTCTCCCCTTCACTGGCACCGAAGCCAACCCTGACGCTAACACCAACTGACACCACGCTGAACCACGCTGAACCACGCTGAACCACGCTGACCTACCTGGCCAGGCAACGCTCCACGCCGAGCTCGAAGCAATCGACCACCTCCTGCCGACCAACCCTGCGCCGCTATCGTCCATCACGCTGTACGTCACAGTCGAGCCGTGCGTCATGTGCGCCTCGGCGCTGAGGCAGATCGGGATCGGGCGCGTGGTCTATGGCTGCGGCAACGACCGGTTCGGCGGCTGCGGCAGCGTCTTGGACATTAGCAGCTCGTGCGTCGTCCCGTTGGCACTTGGCACTTGACACTCGACGCTGACGCTGACGCGCCGCAGCGAGTCGAACGACATCCATCCCTCGTTCTCCGCAGTCGGAGGCTACTACCGCGAAGAAGCCATCATGCTCCTCCGCCGCTTCTACCTCTCGGAGAACCAGAACGGTGAGTCAGATATCTCGGCTTGCGGGACTCTAAGTGAGATCACCTCGTGGGGAAGGGCACGACCCGTCCATGTGGTGCGGGAGACCCATCATGCGGTACAGGATATCCAGACCCATCATGCGGTGCGGGACACCCTCCATGTGGTGCAGGAAACCCATCCAGTGGCGCTCGAAATTCATGCGATGCGATGCGATGCTGTGCTAATGCTACACCTCCCAGCCCCAAACCCCAAAAAGAAGAACACCCGCGTCCTCAAGACTGAAATCCCCCCGCCTCCCTCGCAGACTTCCACTCCTCTCTCGCGCGCAGCATCGGGCACACCACGCCGTAGTTTCGGTGACGACGACGGGAGGTCGACCCCATCGGTTGACGGACGGAACGGCGTGGTAGATGGGCAGTTGGATGGGGACGACAAGATGGGTGGCGTCGACGAGAGAATCGGCGGGATGAGCCGAAAGACCCATATGGGTATGCCGATCGGAGGCACTTTGGCAAGTACGCCACGAGAGACGTCGCCAGCTGGGAGATGAGGTTGGAGATGAGGTTGGAGCTGTACCAGCCCTGAATCACCTGCGTCCCAGCCGCTCTCTGTCCCTCTCAGTCCCAAAGGTGGGAACGCCGACGCGCCAACGCCGTAACCACTGCGGCGGTCGAAGAGCGCCAGCCCGCCAAGTAGAAGCTAGAATATATAGCTCCCTGCGTGGCCGCGCCGCGCTAGTAGCACCCAGCTCTAGGGATGCAGAAATGTGACGACCTGCCGCGATATCAGCATCTCCTCCAGAGTTTAAGCCGATCTCACGTCGTCCTTGAACGCCTGTAACAATCGCTCCAACTCTCTCCGTCCAAGTCCTGTGCGATATGCCACTTCTTCAAACGTCGTCGCGCCGTCAAAGTACTGCACACACCTGGCGCTGTCAGCCTTCTCTTTTCTCGTGGATTGCAATGTGCTCTTGCTAGCCAGTGGGACGGTAGCTGTCTCCAGGTCGCAGAAGCCATGAGCCACGAAGCTAGAAGCCAGAAGCCAGAAGCCATGAGCCAGGAAGTAAGAAGCCAGAAACCAGAAGCCAGAAGCAGGAAGCAGGAAGCCAGACGCAGGACACCAGGAACTAGAAAAGCTTGAAGAGGGAGGACACTGCTCCGAGAAGCGGAAGACCAGGCGGGAAGAATGCAGCATGCGGACGCCACCGCTGGACGTACAGATCAAACTTGCTCGCCGTGAGCTCATCTGCCGCCTCCCTGATGACCCTCAACCAACGCATTTCGTCCTTCTGCGCCCTGCCCGGCCGAAAGATGAACGAGCCTTCGAACCTCGGCATCGCCGACAGTTCCGGCTCGTCGATCTCTCTCGAGAAGGTGAATGTATCGAGTCCGTCTGCGACCGTGCCGTTCTCACCTACGTCGCTGTCCATTTCCAGATCCGGGTCGTAGTCCATGTACGACTGCTGCAGCAGCTGCGGCGGCGGATGCGATTGCGGTTGCTGTTGCTGTTGCTGTTGCTGCTTCGACAGCAGGGACCGAGGCAGCGACCGTCGCGGTGGCGGCGGCAGTGGCGGCGGCGATGGGGGTGCCGAGTGGGTCGGGCGTTTCCTCAAATATTGCCGCGCGCGGGGTAACGAGGTCATCATCGTCTTCGTCGTCCAGCACAGATGGCGATGTACTTCCACTACCGCTGCGGCTACGGCTGCGTCGACCGCTACCGCCCCCGCGACCGCTACCGCCACCGCCACCGCTACCGCCCGTGCCGACGCTGCGTATCTGGATAGCAGGGTTCTTGGCTTGGTTGGCCAGGACTTGCGCTTGGACCCTCAACCAACGGTCGCGGCGCCGGTGCCAGAGCCTCAACCACGCTGTACGCTTCACCTCGGGCCGGGCAAATATTCTCGCCCGCGTGTGGACCTGCACGACGAGGTCCTGCTTGAGCAGCCACACCAATGCGTCCATGTACCGCTGTCGCTCGGGGCTGTCCATCGCCAGTTCCGACGGGAGGAGTTCGCGAAAGTGCCGAGGCGATGCTGAGATCTGGGAGAGAAGGGCCGGCAGTGCCGGGAGAGAGGGAAACAGGCGAGCGAACGACAGCGTGTAGTCTTCGAGCGACGCGCTAGCGGCACGGTATCAGCAGTGTCGACGGCATAGAAACACCAGTACTCGAAGGAGTGGAACCAAGAGCCGAAACCAGGCTGTAAGGGTCTCGGGGACAACTCACGTGTGTTCAACGATGGTCGTGGGCATTACGACTGTTCGTAGTCGCAAATTAATGAGATCGACAAGAATCGCTTTCTTGTTCTGAACCAACTCGCGGGCGAGGGGGATCACAATGCCCTCGAGGTCGAAACGCAGGATATGGGCGATATCCGCCAAACTAAATTCCGTAAGCCAGGATACACAGGGCAGACAGGACTCACGGCTTGGTCACGTCGCATGCTTCAATCAATGCTTTCAGCAGTACCCCCTCGTCTTCCTCCGCCGACGTCCCCTTTGAGCCTCTTCTCGAGTCGGCAAAATTAGTCGACACCGTGTGATTCTCGTCTCCCAGTGCCGCTCCAAGCCCTAGCCCCACCGTCGCCGTGGAAATCTCGAGCGCTTTCTCTGCTGCATCATCGTCGATGAACAACAACGTCTGCCAAGGATGCACCTTGAGTCCCTGTTTGCCTGCCGCTGCGCCATCGCCCAACAACAAGGCAGGCACGATGCCCGTGCCCGCCCTGTCCCACATATCGACACTCGATAGCGACGAAGTGTCCGAGGCATCGTCCATCTCGCCCCAGTGTGCCCAGGCCTCGTCGGTCTCGCTGGACCGCGGGGACAACACCATGCTGATGGGGATATCGTCGAGCGAGACAGTGAGCGTCGTGGGCAGGTACGAGTACAGCGGATTGGCAGGTTTGTCCTGATACCCCCTGATGGCAAAGTAGAGCTGGCTCAAAGCCCGCTCCAGCGGATATCTCTCATAGCACAATCGCTCGCAGATGGAGATCGGAACGCCTATACGTCCAGTCAGCCCGATCAGATAGACGGAGGAATTGACGGACCCTCGCTTTTGCATTTGTCACGCAGCTGCGTCAGCTTCCACGCCTGCTTGGCGATGAAATTGTCCCGCACTTGCAGCGCAAACGCAGCGGCCGTCCACTTGAATGCAACCTCGCGGTATACCTCGTCATACATGCTGAGCGGGACAAGACTCTCGACGACAGACGCACCGGGCTTCGGGTCGGGTTTGTCCATGATCAAGACGAGGTGGAACATGTTGAGCGGCGGCACGTCGTCGTCGCGTTTCAGTGGCCCTTGCGAAGTGCGTTCAGAATCAGGTCTGGCCACCTGCCCTTCAACGACGGTACCGAGCGTGCTTGCTCCCTCCCTTGAGCGTCTGCCCCGTCCACGGATCGGTCGATCCTCCTCGTCGCCTTCTGACGAGTAACTCCACTTGCCGTCTGGACCTGCACAGACTGGGTGCCCAATGAACACAAGTTCGTCGACGGACATCTCGAATTTATGATTGCACGCCGCCCGAGGAGGCGTCAGCATGTCGCCGAGAAAGTCGAGCGAGTAGCCTAGGGAGTAGTTGTATTGGCTCTCGATGAATCTTTCATTCAGCCGCCTTCTGCCGCCTGGATGCTGGCCTGCTAGCTTCTTCTCTAGATCAGATACCACCGACGGTCGACGAGAAGGGTCGAATCCCGCTTTATCTTCGGCGTTGGAGTTGGCAGGCTGCTGCAGCGCGGTCTCGCCGCCGATCGACGGGCGGTGACTCTCGGCTAGCCATTCGTAGTCGTCGTCGCTGTTTTCCAAGCTGGTGACGTCTCCATCCTCTTCATACGACTCTGAGTCATCTTCATTTCCGCCATTCACGGCGGCAGCCCGGGCGAGCCTGTCGAAGGAAATATGGCTGTCGTCCGGGGGTCCACCTCGACTGCCATGGGAGAACTGAACGCCCTTGGATGACGGTGCAGACCTATTGGACTTTAAACCGTCAAGGGAAGTGTCAGGTGGGAACAGGTGGGTCCGCAGTGGGGCAACGTCCGGGTCGATGGTGGTGTTTGTAGCTGCTGGGTAGATGGGCTGGGACAGCCGTAACGACGGCGAGGTTGCGTCGGGCGGGTACCGAAAGACGCCTCGTCCGCGCGACGACGACGTCACCAGCAGGATGCCGAGGATGTTCTCAGCCATTGTGCGGTGCTGTCGGGTGTCATGAGCCTTGAAGACTGAGCTTGACGCTGAGGATGGCGGATGCCATTGGAGGAGGATCTTTGCAAAGCCAAAAAGTAACTCGAAACGCGTTCAAGCTTGACTCTCCTCTTTGGTTCAATCCTCTCCATCTTGTCGATCCGGCGCTGCTTGACCACAGCGAACCCATGCTCAAAGTCCCTAGACAGGCGACCCGGTCAAGGCCCATCCACGTCCTTGGTGCAGGCGCAGCAGGACTATAATTGGAGGGCACCTAGCTGTCCAGTGGAGCGTCAGCTTGGCTGACCGCATTGTCCCCGCTGGATCTCTCGCCAACACCACACGGCGGCTCCCAAACGTATGGTCTATGCACCACAGCGACGCCATGCGGTGGCTTCTGTAAGTCCAAGTGTCTGAGCTTGCTCCAGCTTGCCGCCGAAGCAGTGCTGACGAAGCTCTCTAGTTGGCGATGACCACCCAGGCCCTCGGTCTTCTTCAGCACCTGTACACCCCCAACATCCTCATCCTTGCCGCGCGGCTGCTCGCTCAAGTCCAGATCAACGTTGCATCGGTCCTCCACCCTACGCGATCATTGCTGGCCCTAGCGGCCATGCTGGTGCTCATGAATGTCACGGCGGGGTTACTGCATCTCCTCGACTTTGTCAGCGGAATGAATGGCGGCAAGGGGCTGATGTTGGATTTTATCGGCCAGTGTACGTCTTTACATGCCAAGAAGCCCCAACACTCCTCAAGGCTCAAACAAGCTGGAGAGCTGACGGTGCGAGTACAGCATATCCAGCATCTTTGACACGGGTACTACTGCTCGATCTGCTCCTGTTTGTGCTTCAGGTGATAGCCTTGGTGGTTTCCTTCGTCACCAATCACGGCGGCAACCTCCCACCATCATCATATTTCGCGTTCGACGATCTTCTCCTGCCACCAGACGACCTTGCACCACCTCTGTCTATGCTGTTAGACGACGAAGAACGCGATCTCGAGCACGGTAAAGCTCGGAGAAGGCGGAGACAGAGTCGCGGGGCGTATGAAGCTGTGCAGGCGACTCCCGAAGTCTGGCTGGACGAGGACGAGGATATCACAGAAGCTGGTCCAAGTCGACATTGTGAGCTCCCTCCCTCAGCCAGGTGGACAAGATCTCAATTGCTGATCCCTTATTCCTCACAAGCATCGGAACGGACCACACTCCTCTCCACTTCTGCTCCAAAGAGACGGCGTCTGCGCGAACCTCCTCTGATCTTCTCCCTATCACTACCACACCTGGTCGGGCTGATCGCGCACCTCCCGTCGCCGAATTCACCAGCCCGAGCATTCTCAGGCGGCACACCGACCGCCACCCCACCCCAAACCCCCGGTGTCACCAGTCCACCATCGATAACCACGGAATTGCCGGTTGAGGAGGACAGCGACGAAGAGAATGACGCTGCTGGTGCTCGAAGCCCCTCGGGCAGGAGGGCGAGGCGTCAGCGAGGCGCGGCAGGGGTCATCGGGGACATTGGCCCCATCCCAGGAGAGTATCGGACGGGTGGTACTCGAGGAGAGGGGGGTTGAGGGAGTCTTTTGTCCAATGTACAATGTCTTGATGCATATCCTGTCTTGCTCATGTACCAAGAAACACCCATCTTCCCTGTGCGGCTCTACATCCCCGTGTCCCATGCACCTCATAGAGCTCGGTTGGCCATACCAATGTGCTCAAACGACTCGGCCAAATGGTTCCGAGTCTTTCGTCGCCACCCAAATCTCATCCTTCTGCATTCCATCCGCTCCTCTTTTATCGACTTCAAACATGGCAGCGGCCTTGCATGCCACCACTGCCAAAGCGGCAGCGTTCCAGCCATGGATACGTGCGTGCACGGCGTCCACCTCTCAGCTGGTCACTCGCGCGCTCTCGACGACCGCGGTGCGGTCCGACGTCTTGACCGAGCTCGACAAGCAACTGAACCCTCGCGAGGTGATTGAGCAAAAGCGACGACACTACGAAGCAAAGTATGGAGACAAGCTGAAACGGAAAGCCGAAGCGTAAGTCCTGAGCCCGATGACCTGAGCACGAAGTTGGCGATCACTCATCCTATCAGTGAGGGTGTACGAGACATCGACGCACTCAAAGTCAAGGTCATGGCTCCGTCGATCAGGCAGGCTCTGAAGGCGAAAGCAGCAGCGAAGCAGTACAAGGAGGACAAGCTGAAGGCGGAAGAGGTCAAGTCGAAACTCAAGGCATCAATCCCTCCGCCTCAGCCAGCCAAAACAGAGCAGGCGCAGGGAGCTCGCTCTGGTATCAAGGTATGTGGAATTTCGTGACCATGCCGGGCCGGCACCTCGAGCTGACGAGGGTACAGCCCCTGGCGTCAATCCTGAATCTGCCCCTCTTGCACCTGACCCCTCACGACGCCGACGCCATCTCGAAGATCTGGACCGCGTACCACACCACCCATGCCACCCTGTCCCCATCCTTCCTCTCCGCCTCCTTGTCGGCTGAGATATACGACGCGATGATCAGCCTCGCTCGGGAGAACCCGTTCTTCGTCCTGCCCCTTCCCCGAGCGTCCGGTGCTAGTGCAGATCCGGCCAAGGCGGACGAGGTCAAGACTGAGGGATACGAGATGTTCTACCTCCAATGGCTGTTCCACCCGACCCCCACCTCGTCGTCTCCGCCATCGCCCACCCCCCCTCCGGTCACTTCTTCCGTCATCTTCACGCCTCTCGAGGAGTTCAAAAAGGCTGGCGAGTGGGCACAGCCTCACCTCGTACTCACACATTATCCCGACTTGGCTCCTTCCCATGATGTCGTCCTCATGCGAGGCGAGATCACAGCCGCGACCGCTGCAGGTCCCGCCGGCTCGCTGGAAAATCCTGGGTTCCTACTATCACAGCAAGAAGCCCAATTACTCGCATTGGCCCTGCAGAGGTTCTATTGCGCCAACATCGCCCCCCCGGGCGAAAAGGAAAGGGACACGGCCGAGAGGATACAGCGAGCAGAGGCGTTGCGGGGGTTCAGGGAAAGGCCAGGAGAATGGGACTGGACGAAACTCGTAAGCATGGCTTTCGGGGGTCTGATGTGATGGCGTTTCGGGCTCTCTGATCGAGTGTCGAGTCCGAACTCAAAGTCCAGATGCATACATAACCCAAGCAGCACCCGAAACGATCCCCGAGGATCGCCTCCATGGAGGTGTGGAGAACAAAGGATAGTCTCTGTCTTTGTTGCTCCCTCTTAGCGGCTGATCGAATGGCCACTTTGAGCTGCCTTCAGGAGCGAGAATCAGCGCACACCGCTTCTTCACCTCTCTCTCCGGCCCCTTTGAAGCCAATGGCGTGTTTCTACTCATCCTTCGCCCGGGCAGCTGCCGAAGCTAAGTCTGGCACTGGCGGCGATGCTCAACTGGAAGCAGAAGTGCTGATGGCGACTGCCTTGATCTTCTTACTAACATGTTGACTTGTCCTGACTATCATTAGACGTTCCCATACTTTGGGTTCTTGCTCACTTGTGAGGTTTAGGGACTCTGCAGATCGAGTCGTCGACACCCGGACCTTTGTGGGGCTGGAGCTCCTTGTACGCAGACAGCAGCTGAGACACTGGACTACGTCTCATCTGCTTCGGTCCCGAAAGGAAAGTCAGCGGTCTCAAGCTATCCGAGCATGGGCCAGAACGGTTCGACGCCAGCGTCATCACAACACGATGTTGTTGCAGAATCTGGGAAACACACAGAGTACAAGCGTGGAGATGCTCCGGCCTCGTCATCACCTCCATCGTCCGACATGCCTTTCTTCCTTGCTGATAGGTGAGGCATGGAAATCACCTCCATTGGCTGACGTTATAGCTCGCCACTATTTGCATACTCTGCCAGTGGGTCCGACTCCTCTCCATGGACTGCTGGCTATGCCCGCCAGTCTGACGGGTATGACCAAACGCTACATCTGACGACTCTGTCAAACTCGACAGTGTCCTTCAACATCACCGGTGAGTAATCTCTCCGCCTTTCAATCCTGTCATCCTGACCTAACTCGTCAGCTACGTCCCTCACCCTCCTGGTCCCATCGTACGCTGGATGTAATGCCACTATCACACTGAATTCTTCTACCCCTCTCAATGCTTGCGCAACAAACAGCACCGCCGGCGACGTTCCTTTCTCCCTCGACGGCTTACCGCATGGACTGCACAACATAGTGTGGGATACAGGGAGTATTCTGAATGGAGAGGAGGTGGTTTTCTGGGGCGTAGATGGGACACGGCCGGCCGAGACGAGCGGAATGTCGAACTTCACAGCGGACGATACCTTTCTCAATTCGGGGCAGGACGGGGGGATCCAGATGATATATCAAGGGGAATGGACGCACCTCGAGCAGGGAAGTACGAGCACCTTGAGTGAAGCCCAAGGACTGTCGGGAGACTTTAACAAGACCTTGTCGATCACGCAGAGCGAGGGCGCGTCGGTGTCCTTTTCCGGTGCAGGTTAGCTCAAGCGTCGAATCCAGCGCTGCTCAGCTGACACGCTTAGGATCGGCAATCTACGTGTACGGCCATACTGGACCAGACTACGGGTCAGCTTCTGTCCAACTCAAAGGGCAGGTTGTGGCGTCAGCCATCAACCTCACGGTAGGTCGCGCGCTGTATTCCGGCGCTACACAGAGAAACGTGACGGCCACAGGGCTGATCGTTCCAGTCTGCATGGGCAGTGTCGTCGGAGCTGCTGTGGTTCCAAACCGGACTTGCTGCGAACGAAACCCAGAAAGTCACGATGACCAACTTGGGTCCAGCGAAGATGGCAGTTGACTTTGTGCTGCTGACGTTTGATCCAGCTTCCACCCCTTCGTACGTAGTGCCGAGGGCCGGATATATAAGCCTAGTGAACATGCACAAGCATTGCTGACTGAACACAGCTCGGGCGATCACGGCTTCATCAACACGCTGGCAGGAAGGCTCGTCGTGGGACTGGTCGTGCCCGTGGTGGTCATCATCGTGCTCGGCATGGCGGTGTATCATCAGTACACGCGACGGCGTACGGGCAGCCGTCGTGGGTCGCGCGAGTCTGCCGAGGGTCTGGCGCCGGGCCGGGCCGGCTTTGATAAACGCTGGACGACGCGCTCTCGGTCTGGTGATAGCCTCAGCGTCAACGAGGTGTTTGTGAGCTACGACGAGGGGCGGGGCCAGCGCCTCAGCCCACGCTGGCATGGCCCGCTGAGCACCACGACGACCGAGACGGGCCGCACCCTTCGTCCGGGCATATCGCCGCTGGGGACTTCCAGCCCAACAAATACCGCAGCCACCAGCAACAGCAACAGCATCAGCAATAGCAACAGCCATAGTAACAGCATCAGCAATAGCATCAGCAATAGGAGCACGAGCAGCTCTAACATGCTCCCAATCAGCTCGCTGCTCGGCACGACCGGCACGAACCGTACCGACCGCGCGATGGACCGGCGGATCACTGAATTGCCAGCGTATCCCGGCGGGGACAACGACTCGAGTTCTCCACTCATGCACGCCTCGGAGACCACACCCTTCCGCACGGCCGCGCAGGAGAAAGCAGCCGCAGCACCTGCAACAGCGGCGAATCGGACTCAGAACCAGAATCAGAGTCAGAATGACCAGAGCTACCAAAGCTACCGGAACCAGGTGGGTCAAAACCATCTCGGCTACAACCACCCCCACCCCCACTACCACCACCACCCCGGTCTTGCTCCGGACCGTGCTCTTCAACTAGAAGCGGAACCGAGTCCTGGTCCGTCGTCAGCGCGTCAAGGCTCGATTGGCCTCCCGTCTGAATTCATGTCGGTCTTCGCTGCGCCCCCGTCGGAGCATGATGGTCTCGAACGGCGCATGTCGGTGTCTACCGCTGCGGCGACCGAAGCGCCTCCTCTTCCCTCTCCCCTACCGCCATTCACTCCCAGGTCTACCGCCAACACCAACACCAATACCAACACCAACACCAACCCCAACGCCAACACCAACATGTTCGATCCCTCTACCGCCGCCACCGCCACCATCACCAACACCTTCATCCCCCCGACCCACACCTTCAACACCAACAGCTTCAACACCAACTTCAACTCCGTAGCAGCCCTCCCCTCCACGCGGCCGCCTTTGATGGTCATCACCAATCGCTATCCCATTCCAAATTCCAATCCCATTCCAAATACCAATTCCTATCCCAACCCCTATCCCAACCCTTACTCCCATCGCACTGCGCTGTCGGCACAGACTCGCCTGCGCGACCACGATCACTACCGTACCAGCAGGATTCTGTCGGGTCCGACCAGCCCGCTGAGCCCGTTGAGCCCGCCGACCGTACCGCCATCAGCGCCCCTGTCTGTCCCAGCGAGTCCGGCGTCGTCCGTCCTAGATCCACATTCGGCATTCCCACCCCAACCACAACCACAACCAAGACCACGACCGCTACCACTAGCGCTACCATCACCATCACCACAACCACAACTACAACCAATATCTGAACCACAACCATCGCCACTACCAGTCGCACTACCACCTACACACCATATCCCAGCGCCGAACAACCCCACCACACGCACTCGCTCGACGAGCACGTCCCCCTCGGCGTTCCTGGCCCCGTCAGAAGGGTGGCCGCCTACGCCCACGATGCGAACGAGGGGACACTACCGCACGCGTAGTGGCGTGAGCGAGGTGCCCAGTGCCGCTAGACCCGATTCTGATATCATCCCATTCGACGAACTTGCCTACTCTGGTAAACGCAACAGGCAGTCAGACGCAGTAAGCACCAGGGAGTAGCAGCAGGCAGTGAGCAGCACCGCGTACAGTAGATTAGGTTGTAGGCTTTCCCAACTGGACACTTTTGCCCGTGTTCCATCTAGCCACGGACGTTGTAGATTATTCTTTGCCTGCGCCGCCGTCCAAGCGCAGCGTCGAATCCCGTCATACTCTCTTCAGCACACATTCATGACTCTTATGCACCAGCCATGATAACGACTCATGCCGCGACGCCCTTATGCAATTCAATTCATTTGAGACATCTAGCTACACCTAGGCAGCTTGCTCCTTGAGCGACTTCTCGTGCTTAGCCTTGACATCCTCGATACCACCGACCACTAAATCACATCAGCACTGACTCAGCTCTTCGCAGGCATAGCTCGCCCGCCATGACGAAAGCACTCACTGTAGAACGAGTTCTCGGAGATGTGGTCGTGCTTGCCCGCCAGAATCTCCTCGAATGCCTCAATAGTCTCCTTCAGAGGAACGAGACGACCCTCGATACCGGTGAAGACCTGTGCGACGGCGAATGGCTGTGACATGAATCGCTGAGAGTACATTCAGCTTTGGGCTTCCTCGAACTGGTAGAATAAAATGGCTCACCTGGATCTTTCGGGCACGCTCGACGGTAAGCTTGTCCTCCTCGGACAACTCGTCCATACCCACTGCGCTAGATCAGAAGATATTCAAACAACTGGCGAGTAAACGACATACGAATGGCGATAATGTCCTGCAGCGACTTGTACGACTGGAGGATCTGCTGAGTTCGGCTAGCGACGCTGTAGTGGCGCTACAAATTTCGTCAGCTCCGCCTCACTGCATCAGGTGCAGGCTGACCTCGCCAACAACTCGAGGGTCGAGCATACGCGACTTGGAGTCAAGAGGGTCAACGGCAGGGTAGATGCCGAGCTCGGCAATACCACGAGACAACACGGTGGTGGCGTCCAAGTGGGCGAAGGTGGTGGCGGGAGCGGGATCTGTCAAATCATCGGCAGGCACGTAGACGGCCTGCACTGAAGTGATCGAACCCTTCTTGGTGGTGGTACTGTGCGGGTCAGCTGCGCCACATGAAAGCTAATCCCCAGCTCACATTCGCTCCTGCATACTACCCATATCGGTAGAAAGGGTGGGCTGGTATCCGACGGCCGAGGGGATACGACCGAGCAAGGCAGACACCTCGGAACCGGCCTGGGTGAATCGGAAAATGTTGTCAATGAAGAGCAACACATCCTGACCCTCCTCATCACGGAAGTACTCGGCGATCGTCAGACCAGTGAGAGCGACACGGGCACGGGCTCCTGGGGGCTCGTTCATCTGACCGAAGACTGTGTTGTTCAGTACATGCGCCGGAAGATAGGCGGCAACGACATACCAAGGGCGACCTTGGAGTCACCTTCGAGGTTAATGACACCAGTTTCCCTCATTTCGTGGTACAAGTCGTTTCCCTCACGGGTTCGCTCTCCGACACCAGTGAAGACAGAGTAACCACCGTGCGCCTTGGCGATGTTGTTGATGAGCTCCTGAATCAACACAGTCTTGCCGACACCGGCACCGCCGAAGAGACCAATCTTTCCACCTCGAGCATATGGAGCGAGGAGATCAACGACCTTGATACCGGTCTCAAGGACCTCGGCCTGGGTGGATTGGTCCACGAAAGGAGGGGCATCGGCGTGGATGGGCGAAAGCTTGACGCCCTTGATTTCACCACGCTGGTCGATGGGTTGGCCAATGACGTTCATGATTCGGCTGGTAGATCGTCAGCATAAACTCTGACCAGTCGATGAGACAAACTGACCCAAGAGTGGCAGGTCCGACGGGGATCTGGATGGGAGCACCAGTGTCGATGACCGACTGTCCACGGACGAGACCGTCCGTACCGTCCATGGCAATGCATCGGACAGTGTTCTCACCCAAGTGCTGGGCGACCTCGAGGACGAGACGTCCGCCTTCTGGCTTGGACTGGCCCTCGGTAAACTGGACATCGAGGGCGTTGAGGATCGGTGGGAGGTCGTCAGAGTCAAAGTGGACATCGACGACGGCACCAATGACGGTCTTGATCGAGCCGGTCTTGAGGTTGGAGGGGGTAGCGTAGGTGCGAGCAGAGCCAGCTACAGGCGCCACGAGTCAGCAACGCATAACAGCACCAGGTGTGCGTCCTTTCTTCGGGATCTGCCGGGTAGTCTGCGACGACCATTTGTCGGCCGCAGCGCCAACCGGGTGCGCTGGAGCTGGAATGGGAGACTTACTGTTCTTGCTGGGGAGGTTGATGCGGCTAGACTGCGCAGCGATCTTTGGCAAAACGTTGTGCGCCTGGCTAGCCGCCGTGTTGAAGAACGCGGCGTTGGCGCGGGCAGTTCGCAGTGCCGAGCCGCCGCGTCTGGACAAGCGGATGGCTGAGCGAGTGACGAGCGTCATGGTCGTCTGTCTTTTTGGGAAAGGGGGGAGGAAGGGGGGCTGCCTGGCCAGACGAGGAGGAAGCAGGGAGAGAGGGAGGAGAAGGAGGAGGAGAAGGAGAAGCTGGGAAGAGGGGGAGACGGAATCGCTAGGGAGCGGCCGAACGGCGTTTGGCGGAGTTATGGCCGTGCTCCGTTCGTGGCGTCACCTCGTTCCAGTCGAGATTTCAGCTGTCCAAGTCACCAAAACTATAGTGCTCGTCGGTCGCGAGTCATTGCACGTTCTCGCAAAGAGCAGACGAGTCGAGCGACCCTACGACGGTATGAACGGGAACATCATGAACGCTTTCGTCAAGCGGGTGTTCTCGACGACCGCCTGCCGGCCAGCACGCCTTCCGATCGTCCTGCCTGGGGAGCGAGTGCACACTCGTGGTCTCCCTCCCGACCCGACCGTCGACCGCCCACCAGCTATCTCGTCTTCCCTGCGATCGACTGCCCTCGCCTTGCCCGTCCCCGCAGAGCAGATGAATGCCATCTCGTTCCGCGACCTGCCCCCGTCAATATTCCGGTACATCCGGCGTCAACTGCGTCTGCGCGACGAGTTGCTGGAAAAGGACCCACATAACCCCAACTTGCGGCACTCGAACGTCCCGCTCATCACGCCTATTGACAATCCGTTCCTCATGCACGCCATCCACATCTCGGTGCAGTCTCCCCTCCCCGGCGCGCCACCAAAGCTCAAATGGAAGCGCGAGTTTAGCACCCGCAGGCAAGCCGACATGATCAAGTCGTGGGGACGCCTGATCCTGCCTCCTTCGCCCAAGAACTTTCTCGAAAACCCACCACTGGTGGAGTGGCTAGATGGACGGTATATCGAGTGGTACGGCAAGGTCGAGAAACAGGAACGAAAGGGTCTCTATGCGAATCGTCCAGTCATGTTCAAGGGCCACTTCAGGGAGCGTGTCAGGCAGGCAAGGCGGCAGGAGATCCAGGCCAGACTGGATACCATGGACAATCGTATCGCAAAGTGGAAGGCGGTGAGTTGGTCCTACAGGCATTGAATTCTCTCCACCCTAGCATATTCATTGCCTATCCACGCCAATCCAATCACAACCCACGCCAATCCAGCCAGTCAATCGCAACCCATCAGTCTCTGCTGAACCCCAATCCTTCCACACTGAACCCTCACGTGCTTTGTGCTGATACCTCATAGGCCAAGGCCACGGCGGTCAAGACTGGCAGGGCTGCTGTACCATTTTAGGCATCATCATCATCATCATCACCATGTATTGCTGCATTTACCGCCACATCGGCCGTTGGCCGACAGAGCACTTGTACCATTGTTGCTTGCAGGACGGAAGCCAGAACCCCGTGCAGAGCGTCCGTTCTCTGAAGCGTTACTGGCATAGGTTTGCTTGCTTCAAAGGGTGCTCACCGTCCCACTCGCTCTCAGCATCTTGACCGGTCCTAATCGCTTCAACGAGTCTGACCGTTTGTCCTACTAACTTCACAGGATACGAATCGTCCGTGCACATCACGCTGCATTCTATCATCGCCGCTAGATGTCATACACCCCTCAAACACCCTGCGGCTCTGACAAGATGGTTCGTGCGAAAGTACTGTACCAACCAAGCAATTCAAGTCTATCTGTTCTTGGATACCCATATCGAACACGACTAACCAGCATCGCACGATACATGGAGGGCCAGCTCGCCACGATACAACGCTACCCGCCTACCTCGCTACATCCAAGTTCCCTTTCAATGTCCCGGCATCTCAAAAGACCTCGACGTAGGGGCTGCACAACGCTCCCTAGATACAAGCCGCACACCCTAGAGTAGCGGCCGCACAACGCTTCCTTCTCGCCACATCCTCCCCAACTCATCACCCACGTCCTCGTCCATTCCCCACTCTAAACCCGCCTCATCACCCACCTCTCTCGCGACTTTTGCAAGCTCGCGTTCCAGGCGACTCCGCTTCCTAGGCGTACTGGCCGGTACCGCCCGTTTCACCGGTACCGGAGTGCTCCGCGGCATCGGCGTGACCGCTACAGACATCGACCGCGACCGAGACCGCGACCGTGAATGGGATCGAGTCCGCAACTCCAGTGACGAGCCACTGATGAACCGAATTTCAGAGGATGGAATATCGCGTGGCTCCGGCTGCGGCACGGTCGGGTCGTCGTCTGTCGATGTGGAAGTGATCGAGAGAGGCGTCATCGGTCGTGCTGATTGCAGACGTTTCGGCGGCACAGGAGGCGGAAGCATCAATCCGTTATGTGGGACATCATCAGCGGCGGTGCTTGTTGATGCGGATTGCCGTGAACTAGCCGATGAGGACTGGCCAAAGCTCGGCGGCGGGGTAGGCAAAGTATACCCGTTGTGCGATGGTCGAGAGTCCGCAGATGAGCCTAACGTCGCACGAGTCGAACGTGATCCGCCTAATGAAGGCACTAGCGCCGCAAGGAGATTCGACGGTAGACGTCCAGTATGCTCTGGACCAAGATGCAAACCAAGATCGGCCGCTCGAACAGCCATTTCGCGTGGGAACGGGCTCGAGCTGCTGTTCGGCGAGAACCGGGGCAGAGACGACACGGGCGAGCTCGTGTCCACCCAGCCATCGTCCTCGGACCGCAAATCTTGCCAAGTATCCGACGAGATGGGCCGGGGTGGGGATCGAGGCGCGAGCGAGAAACGCGCACGTTTCGCTGTCCGCGTAAAGGGAGACGAGCTGTCGGCGGTAGGTTGTCGGAGAGCCGATCGAAGTGGTACAGCGAAAGACCGAGGATCACTCAATAATGACGAGCTACGAGCGTCTGCTAGAGACGGCGACGGCGTGGGTTGTATTCCATTGAGGCTGATCCTATGTGGGAGCGGATAGATTGGACGCGGTGGCGAAGACGGAGGAAGCGACGTCTGCGCAGCAATGGATACGGTGGGCGATGGCGTCGGTCGCGATGGGTTGTTCGGAGGCGGATCCGCTGCCTTTCGCCAAAACGGCCGCCTAGGGACTGTCGTTCGCGCTTGAGAAGCGGGAGACAGCCGCGAGATGAAGGTTTGACCCGCAGCTGCTGCCGATTCGTTCGGATCTCTTCGGAAGGTTGCAGCATGCTCCACACTCTCGCATTCTCCTGCGTTACTTGCTCTTTCCTCCAGGGCTGGAGAACTCGGAGGAGGAGTAAGGACGACCCGCTTGCGTTTTCTCCTGGTGCTGAGAAGGGAACGAGAGACTGGAGATGGAGTAACGACTTCCGCGGCGCTCACCGGCTCACTTCGACGAGAGACGGAAGAGGGTGAAACCAGTGGATCAACTCCAGAAGGCGTCTGCCCTTCGCGAAGGAAAGTGCAATACAGGGACCGCCGACGGCCCTGGCAGAATTCGGCATTTATCGCCCGATCACCACCAGCTTGTCGACAAGCTACGCATCGACGCGGCATTCGCCTCTTCCCTGATGAACGAAGATCGGGCGTCTGGCGTCGAGGATCTGATGCTCGCTCCGATCGAGGACTCGTCGGCTCTTCATGATTCACAGGACGAGTCGCACCAATATGTTTTTGAGATTCTCTGCCAAAGGATTTCGCGTCTGCTGGGATGGAGTTTGCGTCGTTTATCGATTCCAAGTCATCGACGCCAGATTCACCGCCATCTTTATTAGCAAGCGATGATGCGCTGGGACCAGTGGTAAGTTCCCGCAAAGCGTGCTGTGTAGCTTCACGTTCCACCTCGAGCTCCACCTGTCTCTGTTGGTCTTTCACAAAGGTGCAGCTTGTCCACACTGAACGGCCCTTGCACCATGGGGAATTTTCTGCTCTTTGGCCACCCGCCTTTCGACATGGCTGGCAGCGTCGAACATTGGACCCATTGTGATTGGCGGCTGTATTGAGTAGGTACCTTCTTGGGTCGAGTCGACGCGGCCGTTCGGGAGGGGTAAAGGAATGTTCTCGCGTAATTGTAGTCGGGTGCCCATCTGGTGACCGCGCAGATGTCGCGAGAGTTTTTGTGGGTAATGCTGGCTGAAACGCGGCCTCGGGCTGAGATGTACTGTGCTCGACAGGTGGCGTGAAGAGGCGGGCGAGCATCTCTGTGGCTGCAAATACATCATCCGTGGTGTGCGGTTGAGCCGTATTGGTTTTCGTTTGCGGTGCAGCCGTATCAGCTGAGGATAGCTCCTGCTCCGCTTGACCGGCCTTTTCAAACGTGCAAAAATTCACTGCTCGCCGGCCCTTGCACCATATGGCTTTAGTCGCTCGAGTCCCTCCTGCCTGCCGACATGCAACACAGCTTCGAGGCTGGCCACTTCTGCCTGCTTGGGCGATGTGATCGTAGTACGGTGATGGGACTGCTGAGGCAGGGGTTTCGGAGCGTTCGCCAGGCATTCTGGCCTTGCCTTTGAGATGGTAGGTGCTCTCCTTATCGGCATAAGGGCTCTCAAAGGGTGTGAGCGGAACCGAACTCCTGGTGATCGAACTGCTCTGGAGGCGGGCTCGATGCCAGGGAAGGGGCGGGTTGAAGACATCCCTGGTCAATTCTTGGGCCGTTGCATGCGGAGATGGCGAATTGAACAGATTGTCCAACGTAGGGACGGACTTTCTAGGGGCGATAGTAGCTTGAGGCGGCGCAGGCAAAGTCGGGACCGATCGAGATCGTACGGGAGCGGAGGGCGTCGCGGCTTGAGAACGACTTCTGACAATGACAACCTCGAGCTGACGTCGTGGTCGACGATGACGACCGCTCGACACAGGCGAGGAGGGCGACGAAGATGCAGAGCAGGACGCAGAGGACGAGGATGAAACCTATTCCAAGCATTAGCCGGGCAGTGGGATGCTCGGGACGGAACTTACAGAAACCCGTGTCTGAGCTGGTGTAGCTCTCGTTGCCTCCTCTGCATCCGAAGTCATCGCGACGAGCTCGTCTTCTGAATCGTCATCTTCGGCGCTATCACCTGGAAAGAGATCTTCCAGCGATGCCATCGAGACCCTCGTCCCATGTTGTCTAGGGGACATGTTCCATTGCCCGTCGTCGTCACTGCCGCTGCGGCTACCGGCATCTGACGTCTCATCCGTCCACCCGTCGGTGGTCCCGTCTCCACCTCCCTCAGGATCCTCGCCGCGTTCCTCCCTCCTTCGCTGCTCGGCCCTAAGAAAATCCTGCAGATCATCCTCGTCTTCAGCGGTCCATATCCGCTGTGAGCCTTCTTGGACATCGTCTGCAGCCTCAGGCTCTTGCTCGTCCAGACCAGATCGATCATCCCATGCGCCCAGCTCGTCCTCGTCCGAATCGAACGGGACGACATCTGGCCCTCCGACCAGACTCGAGCCCTCTGCATCCTCATCTTCCTGCTGCTCCGGCTCCGAGATGTCTCCAAATTCCCTACGCTCCAGCTCGCGCAGTCGCCCACGATCTCTCACGATCCGACCCGTCCGTAAATCGACTTCATCATCGTCTTCTGGCTGGATGCTCCCGTATTTTTCCAGCAACAGGTCCCATGTCGTTCGTAAACGGATGACCGAGTGGTATCGTTTCTTCGGGAGGTCGTCCTCTGTCGTCCGGCTCACGACAGAGGCGGATCGATAGCGCTCGTACCGGATCGCCGGGGTCGAGCACCGCGACGAGGTGGATGGTGCGACCGGGCGGTAGTCTTGGATCTTGAACGGCGTAGGGAAGAAGTGGGATGGCCCAGCGATGGCCGGCACGTTCATCTTGTCCCGCTCGCTCTGTCGCCTGGTGGTGTCTTGGCGAGCAGCAAGGTTGCGCTACAGCCCTACCACTCTGCCATGTCGGGACTGGTTTGCCCCCCAGGATGCTTCTCGATGCTTGAATGCGTAGAATGTGGAATTGTAGAAACAAAAGAGACAAGACAGGCAGTGCATTATTATCCCGTGTAAGCAGAGACGCGCCCGTGCCTGGACATGTTACACTACACGCTCAACCTCGGTGCATCGTCTCAGCGATTTCAACAGCGACGACGACGGCGACGACGGCGACGACAGCGAGAGTAGCGAGGGCAGCAGCAGGATCAGGTGCAGCAGGGTCAGCAGCAGCATCCGCAGCATGATCCTCGACACATCATCCAGCGTCTCTCTCCCTCAAATCAACTCGCGTCCCTCGGCATCCTTCTACCCGTTCCCCATCAGTCCTCGCACCCAAGTACACAATGCGATTCGTGGTCTCGCCCCTCTCCCTCCGGGAGACACTGACTATCCGGCGTCGGGCTCGAACCCAGCCTTTGGCCACGGATCTGTCGCGACTCCAGGTCGTGCATCAGGCTCAGGCTCCGCGGGTCCAGGTCCGGCGACAGAGAGACAGGCGAGACAAGCAGAGAGAAACGCGTATGACCGGGCGCTGAGGCGGGCTCTGGCAGGTAAACGGCCGGCCGGAGTCGCGGTTGGACGCGAGGGCGAGGAGTTGAGCGATGAGGAGGAAGCGTTGGGTGCTGAGAATGTAGGTTGCATGTTCTCTGCTGCTCTTCCAATGCTTCCTTCTTCCTTCTTCGTCCTACCTCCTGCTTTCAGTTCGACATTCTACATTCTGCATTTTGCATTCTGCATTCTGCATTTTGCATTCTGTATTCTGGATTCTGTATTCTGCATTTCAAGTGCTGCATTCCACGTCTCAACCTCTAGTCATATGCATTTGCGAGATTGCTGACCTGCGATGAACAGCAAATGGTCACTCAGTTCGGGCACCGCTTCCTCCTTCCTATCGGCCGGCGTTTGACTCAGATGGAGATGGATGCTGCAGCTGTATGTCCTGCCCTCGTCGCTCTTCCTCCGCTTCTACTTGCCCGCCTTACCAGCCGCTCCTCCCCCCCAAATCTCCGCCGTCGCTATCTCCTTCCTCCTCCGTCTCCTTCTCCTTCCTCCTCCGTCTTTGTCTGCTTCCTCCTTCGTCTCCACCTCCATCCGTATTCGAGCAGTCCTGATCAAACGTAGTCCCCTACACCGTCGCAGCCAGACGACGAGCGCCGACAAGAAGACCGCAACGTCGCCTCGGCGTCTCCCCTTGTCGGCGGCCAATCTGTCCTCGACGGCGAGGGAGGCGCGGACGGCCAAGAGGGGCAAGTCGTCGACCTGGACGCTAGTATTGAAGATTTGGACGTTAGTGGAGATTTGGACGAGAGTGGGGATATAGAGGACCTGGCCGGCGGCGACGACGGTGACGAAGAGATGGAGGAGAGCATGGAGCAGGAATAATACATTTGTGGACATATGTGCATTGCATGGCCGTACCACTTCGTATAAACTAGACTGGACACGAGTCATTTGGCAAACCAAAAGTCGACACTCTGCGGAGCTGGTCACGCGTATCAGTAACAATCAGTAAACAGGCATCCAAGCCGAGACACGCGCACCTGGACCAAACGACACTTTGTCGGGTATCTCTACTCCGTCACCCGTGACGTCTAGCAGCCTGACCTTGAGGGCGAGTTCTGTCAATATCTACACCGTGGTCAGCTCCAGCTCCAGTGCCCGCTCCAGCTCCAGCTCCAGCTCTAGTGCCAGCTGCAGTTCTAGCTCCAGTGCCAGCTCCAGCTTAACTTGCCACCACTCCTAGCCGCTTCCAAGCAATCGAGATACTGTCAAGCTCAGAGACATACGTGCACGAAGTTTGCCGAGTCCTGCGTCGCCATGCCAATCTCCCCACGCAAGACACGCAGCCCGTCTGTCCATTCTGCAAGCTGCGCCGCGTGGATAGCATCCACATCCATCAGACTGAACTCGTTGCCCGACATGAGCGAGAACGACAGCTTGGAAGCGATGTTTGGTGAGCGAGAATTGACCGCACAGCCCGTTTGGGCGCGAATGTCCGTGACGTTTGACAGTTCGACTGGACGCGTCAGCTCCAACCTGTCAATATCAATATCAATAGGATGGCCGTGGGTGGATAGCGTCGACATACTTCGTTCGCGGAGTGACTCGAATGATGGGTTGGCGGTGCGTTCGGCAAAGTCTGCCCATGCGAGCGTGTGCCGGTTCGGAGACTATTCCCAATCAGACAATCAGAAAATCAGAAATCAGACAATCAGACGCAGCCTGTTATCCAGCCATAGGGAGACTGATTCGGTCAGCTGTCACTCACCAGCCGCATGAAGCGTAATGGTCTGGATGGATGCGCTTTGACCGTCGTGATGACTCCAGGCGAGATGACATGGGCGACATTGAACCATCCTCCCTGCAACATGCACCCCACTCTGCTCCCATCAGCAGCTTCAGCGACTTCAGCGCGCCTGACTGACCTCTGCTCGGAGATAACGTCGTAAGCTTCTTTGCTCAGAGTATCCCTGAGCTCCTTGACCGCGGGCTTGGCTGAAAGACCATCTTCTCTATCCATCAACTCCATCTGCCGATCGCGGATCGTCCGATACTCCGTCTCCTGGAAATCATGCTCGAGGTTCAACCACGTCTTACTCGCTTCATCCGTGAGCGAGAGCCGAATCTGTGAATGAACGAGTAATGACACGCGTGGAAAGTCTGCCGAGCGCGATTCCGAGTCGTGCCACATCCTGCTCCGAGTCAGCCGCGCACGCGCACGCACGGATGACGTTGCCTACCTCATGAAGAATTTCAAGACCAAGGTGTGTAAGCGCGGAAAATTGAGCATGAAGAGCTGGAACGATGCGGGCGCATGGTGTGCGACTTGGGAGACCTTATAATGCTCGCACAGTATCTTGACGCATTCCGCACTGCAGTCGTATGAGCTATCAATACACACCAGCACACGGCACGCACCTCGCTTTACCGATGGGGCATCTGCGATCCAGAGGGCGTGCTTCTTGCTCGATGACCAGCTAGAGCATCGTAAGCGGAGAAATATCCATGAGACGGGGACTGACGTTGTGGAAATTGTCGTCATGAATTGTAAACCAGTGCTAGAAGAGTCAACGAATCAACTGGTCAACTTCTTCTTTGCAGTCGTACAGCGGGTACTCACGAGGCATTCGAGTCCTAGTTCGCCGACATCCCTGAACAGATCCACCTCCATCAAAAAGGGCGGCACGTCTTCCCCCTCAACGTCGGGCAGCCCTATCCGCCTCCACCCTTCCCAAGTCCGCTGGTGTGCGCCACTATCATTCGCCGCAGCATGAGAAGCATCCCCAAGACGCCCGGCAAGCCATATCTCGCCGAGCATTTTTTCTTGCGATGCATCCTGGGCGGGCCGGACGGGCCGACGTCGCTTGTAGTCGAGGATGGTAGCATACCTCGCCTGAAAATTGAGGATCTGGGGCTCGACGATGTTGTTGGCGCAGGTTGGCATAAGGCGCTTGAGCATGTTAGTCACATGTGACGGCCGGACGGAGATATCCCTTCACATACCGAGACATATCGCCTGAGACCTAGATTTTCAAGGACTGTTACCAGTTCCCAATAGTATCGAGAGGCTTCTTGATGCGCCGAACGGAGGCATGTATTCAACAGACCCAGACTGCACCGTCAGTGTGCGGTTTTGATGATTCGACGGACAGCGTACCTCTGCGCGACGAGCTCAAGATCGCCAGTGCCCTCGAGGCGCTTGATCACCACCTTGAGTGCTAGTGCCCGGCCTCCGCTCCCGCCTTCATCTTTCAAGCTCGAGCCGACCTCTTCCATCCGCACATAGACCCGGTCAAAACCATATCGATTCGATACGCTGCCGTCCGGAGCTGGGGCCGGAGGCAGAGCCTTTTCCTTTCCTTTCGCGGTCCTACTTTTGCCTCTGGCCGACGAGTGGGACGATGTTGGAGTCGAAATGACAAGTTTCCGGACAATGGCAGTGGCGGGTCGAAGCACGTTTGGCTGAGCGTTCGAGACGAGGATCTGCAGCACGCGGTCGACGAATGCATCAGAGAGGTCGTTCCAGCCGTTTTCGAATTCGAGAACACCTCGAACACCTTGCAAGGCGTACTATTCGCCATCAGCTCACTTGTCTAGACGGGCGCGGACATCAAGGGCAGTGCCACAGAGAGTACGAGCAGAGAGGGCAGCGATGCTCGACGCTCACAGCTAGACTGTTTCCGCTCAAACCACCTTGAGACTTCTCGAGGAGATGGACCAGCATCCTCATCCCACCTCGAAGCATGAACTCCACCGCAAAGTCCTCCTCTTTGATGTACTTTTGCAAGTTGAACAGGGCGAGCTTGAGCGGCAGCACGGCCTGGTGGTCAGGCGAGAGAGGAGGGGCAGCGTTCGAGTCCTGCGAGGCTCGAAGGGTGCCAGGCGCTTTCAGCGACGTCACCACTGCTAGGGCCTCGGTCGTTGGTGAAGCCACAAGCCTGTCGTGTCAGCTCGCTCACACACAGGCACAATGGCAACCGATGGACCTCGGACCTCTGGCGCGAGACTCACTTGAGCACGTTGTGGTCCGCGACTTTGCTCGGCAAGTTGTTCTGCGTGACGAGGATGTCGGCCTCGTCTCGCAAGCATAGCGTGATGTGGTGCTCCTTGGTCCCAAACGCAGCCGCCATCATCTCCACGACGTATGCGATCCGCTATGGATAGACTGTATCAGCCTACAACCCGCTGCTCCACAGCTCCTGATCCTGGACCTGGCCAAGACAGCTTGAGCGCACTCACAGCCTCGGGGTCGATCCTGGCAGGCATGTTGCGGCCCTTGTAGGTGACCATATTGGTCGGAATGGCATTCTTGCGGGTCGTCGGCGTGACGGCAGCGTCGGCCATGTCGAAGGCGATCTGTCCTCTGTCGTTTGGGACTGAGTTCTCCAGGCGACCTCTTTAACTTTATGCGGGCAGTCTCCTGCCTGCAGCCGCCTTGATCTGCTTGCGGACTTCTGCCCTGTTGCCCGTCTACCGACTGCTGATAGAGATTGACAAGAGAAACAGTCACAAGAGACCATGTGAATGCCATCGACGACGGCGAGTTCCGAGCCGAGAGAAGGTTGTTTTCAACCTGGTTCTTGTCGCCTCTCTACACAAATCTCATCTGTCAAAGTCTATACATCGACAGCACAAGGCGCAGCGAGGCCACGAGTGACAGCCCAGTAGGGCTACTTATCTGTCTCACACCTCGGGCCGAGCGTTGCATGGACTCGTATCCCCTCCAAGCCGTGCAGCAACGACCCCGATCTATGAGCCCAGAGCCCAGCGATACCCGGCGACTTCTGGAACTTCAACAGGTTGATGGGGCGTACAACCACAATGAGGCAGTGGACGATGACGAGGTGGACGACTTCATTGCCGGTAGGTCCACAGATGCACGCACCCGACTTGCGCTGCGAAGGTCTCAGTTCCAGCTTACATCTCATGTCTCAGCAAACGACAATCCTGCACCAAAGCACGCTCGGACAAGGCTGTTTGCAGCGTTCCTCATCTTTGGTCTCCTGAACAATGGCATGTCGTCCTGCTCCTCCGTCTATACTAGCTTCCTCCAGAACTTCAAGGCCAGGGAGTACGAGTACAGCTTCGTCAACATCAACGCCGCAGCCAGAAGGACGAGTACAGTGCTGACCGCCGCAGTGCTATACGTGATCATCCTGTCCGCAGCGCTCGACCTCGTTCCCGCATCGACGCCCAAAGGCGTCGTGGCATTCTTCAACATCCTCCCGGCCCTGCTCACAAAGGTGGCCTGGCCGTTGATCTCCAACGGTCAGATCCAGTATGCTCGCCGCGTCGGGTTCTGTACTGGCTGCAGCTGGCTCGGCATCATCGTGAGCACCTTCAGCACTGGCAACAGTACGAGTACCTTGCCTCGTCGCTTCATTCGTCCTTTGGCGATCTGCGATCTGCCATCTCCTTCTCCGCCACTCTGCTCTGTGTCCCGCAATTGATTAGCGCTGATCCATTCGTTCAGATTATTGCCCTGTCATCCGGACTATGGCCGAGACTCTTCGGCATCTCCCTAGCATCGCTGTCCTCTGGACTGGGCGAGCTCACTTTTCTCCAACTGACCACGACACTCCCAAACAGGGCTTCATCCAAGACTGCTCTTGGCGCGTGGTCGTCTGGGACTGGAGCGGCTGGCATCGCAGGGGCAGGGTTGTGGTGGCTCCTCCGTGGTCTTGGGGTGAAAGGCGGCCTGGGTATATCTAGTGTAAGCTGCGCTCACTCACCGTAGCCACCGCAGCCACCTTGCTACCGCCCCTCATGAGCAAACACAGACAATCAGGGTCGCGCTGAACTCGTCTGTGATAGTTACTTCCCCTGTTCTTCCCGCTCACCTACTTGGTTCTCCTCCCGCCGTTCTCGCATCTCCAAAACCCAGCGTCGCAGAGGGGATACAAACCGCTCCCCACTTCGATCGTGACGCCAGTTCCCGAATCCATCTCGCCAATGTCGATCGTCATCTCGCTCCCCGAGCCCCGTTCTGGCTCGGAAGCGGAACCGGGCCAACGCGAGGCCAAGCGCATCGAGCTTCACCTCTCGGGGTCAGAGAAGATCCAGCTGCTCAAGCCGCTCGTCGTGCGGTACATGCTGCCCCTTTGCGCAGTATATATTGAAGAATACGTGATCAACTCGGTCAGTCGGAGCGACGTCTCGTCTCTCCCTCTGTAGCTTTGACTCGGGTCTGACTGATGCACCAATAGGGCGTCGCACCGACATTAGTCTTTCCTCTGCCTACGTCGGGCGTCTGGTCGACGCTGTTCAAGTCTCCTCGAGACTACTATCCTTTCTGGTCCTTGACCTGTATGTTTACTTCATTTTCATCAACGGCCGTCATGTACACCAAGGGACCGGGCTCCTTGGAGTCATTTGATCCTTTTGCCTTGAGGAGTCCTAGTGCTAGCGAGGTTGCACGCGCCCGATGTGACGTTATGATGCTGTGCCGATGTGACGCTGTGACGGCTTTACTATGGCAAGGTGACGGTGACGATGTCGTGTCGCGTCGGCGTGGAGGATACTACGTCGTGGACACTGACGAGACTTCTCTCCAGACCAGACCTTTGTGTTCCTCTCGCGCTCGTCGCTATCGCTCGGCCTCCCCGCCCTTCCACGGCGGTACCTCCCGCTCCCCAGCATCATCCAGTTCCTCATCCTCGCCCTGCTGAGCCTCCAGGCCTCGCACTTCCTCTTCTCGGCGCCGCCCTACACGCCGCCGGCGGACCCGCCCGCGTCCGGCGTAGACCGGAGCATCACGATTGTCTTTCTCCTCATGTGCCTCGAGGGGCTGTGTGGCGGCTCGGCCTACGTCAATACGTTCTACCACGTCGGTCATGAAGGAGAACGAGAACGAGAACGAGAACGAGAACGAGAACGAGAAGGAGACGGAGAGGGAGAGGGAGCAGGACACGAACACGAACATGGAGGAGTAGGAGAGGCGGGACTGAGACACAAGATGGGGAAAGAGTTCCGTATAGGCGCTGTAGGCGCTGCAGACTCTTGTGGTGAGTTCTCTTGCCTGTCCTCGATCGTCGATCGTCAGGCCCAGGCCTCGGGTCTCAATCCGCTGGCCTCTGGCCTCAGTTAAGGCCGCGGTCCTCTATCCTGGTCCTCACCCCTCCAGTCTCATGATACTACTGCACCCTCGCTGCCAGAACACTCACGACCCAGGGATCTTGTTCGCATCGCTCATTTCCATGCCGGTCGAGGTGGCGCTGTGCAATGCCCAGGTCGACAGGGGCCGGTCAACCTGTCGCGATCTGTAGTGAATCATTCCACGGCAGCAGTAGACATCCTCCATGCATCTCCGACAACAGAGTTGTTCAATGGTCCAGCTGTGCGCTGTGCCTCTGCGTATTCATCTGAAATGTATGACTGCGCATCTCATTTGCATCTGTGTTCTGTGCATCTGTGCATATGGTCTGTGTATCTGTGCATATGGTCTGTGCATCTGTGCGTCCATGCGGCTGCACGGATAGTCTACTGGTCGTAGATCGGGTCCACCTTGAACATGTCGACTTTGTCATGGTCAAACTTCAACGGCTCATCCCCGCTGCACCCACGTCAGCTGACCATTTCGACCGTATCGACAATCTCGACTATCGACCGTATCGACAGTCCCGACTATCGACCGTACTGACAACCTCGACTATCGACCATATACAGCCCCGCACGAAGGACGCTCACTATATCTTGTCTGCCTCGAACATCTTGACCTGCGTGGCGCTTGTACTTGGTGCGGCAGCAGGCGGCGCCTTGGCTTTCGGTGCGGTCTTGCCCCATGATCCGCCCTTTGCACCTCCGGCAGGCTTGGTGACTGCCTTTGGTGTGGCTTTGAGCGTGACAGTCTGTAAACGGCCACTGCGTTGCTCGTCAGCCAGTGCTGCTTGCTACCGCAAAGACCGCAAGAATAGAGGGTAGAGGTGCGGGGTTGAGGGTTGAGGGTAGAGGATAGGGGGTCGAGGTAGAGGGTGAGGATAGGGGGTCGAGGTAGAGGGTGATGATTGAGGCGAGGGGTAGAGGGTAGACACTCTACTCACTCTGGGATGAATCCAAACTCCATTCTTCCCTCTGAATCCTTCGTCCCCTGGCAGATATAGAACCCCTTCCTCTCAAACTGTATGATATCCCACTTCTGCAGCCCCGCCACCTCGGCACTCGCCAGCGCCTTGACCCGGTACTCCGTCTGGGGGTTGATGATATCCTCCAACGCATCGTCTTCTTCCAGCTTCTTTTTGGTGATGAGGTAGTCGTACTCTATCAGCGTAACGGGAACGAGCGAGTGCTTCTCTGTCGGCGCAGATAGCCATGTGACCTTCTTGGAGGTTTTCTTGAAATCGCCCGCGAGGTGAAGGTCGAGTGTGAGGGAGGTCACTTCGCCGGACGCAGCGGTGTCTTTGGCAGTGACAAATGCGTTTCCCCAGTCCATCACCGTGATCTGACGCTTTGTCAGTAACCTTGCGCTAGATAGGCAAGGAGTGGGAGCATGGACTCGCCTCTTCATTGTCACCGAACGACGCGGCATCCTCTTGTTCGATCAAGAGTTTGGACGAGAAGACGACCGGCTTCTCGCCGACATCTGGGTTCTTCTTGTGTAACGGCTTGGAAACGACCTCCTCTTCCTCGGTATCCCGGCCCTTGACATCGACCGTCACTCTATTTTTATGAGCTGTCTCAGTATACTTTGGATGGCGCTCACATTTTGTCCTCTGCAATCGCCCAGTAGCGAGGAGCAATAGGGTCGATGACTCGCTTGTTCATGGTCCAGATTCCATCCCACTCGAGCTGCATTTGCATCTGCGATGCGCCCTGGCTGATAATGTAGTCCTTGAGGCCCTTGACCGTCATACCCCGTGCTCGAATACCTTGAGGTCATGAGTCAGCTCAGACGCCTTCCGGTTCGATGCACAACGCACCTCGGACAGTCGGGAAGCGGGGATCATCCCAGCCCTTGACCACGCCTCGTTCGATGAGGTACTTCAGCTTTCGCTTAGACAGCACGGTGTACACGAAGTCTATACGACTGAAGGATGTCAGCTTGGACAGCCCCTTTGAGCTATGCGGACCCCACCTGAAGTCAAAGATCTCGATCTTGGGGAAGCCAAGTCGCTCCAGGAACCACTGATACTGCTCGTGCCGGGCATAGTACTCGTTGGCTCGCAGAGCGTGAGTGACACCATCAATATGGTCGATAATAGGGCAAGCAAGGTCGTATGTGGGATATGCCTTGTACTTTGTTCTTTATGCCCGTCAGCTCTGACTCCAGTTGGCTGTGGGAATGACTGACCCAGTGATATGGTGCGATCCCTCCACGTATCGGTACACAACTGGATCCCGCATCGATCCATTCTTGTGTTTGTAGTCGATCTTAGCCCTGCCACTCCACTTTCTTCCCTTCTCACTACCCGTAAGCAGCTCGCGGAACCGGGCGAGGTTGTCTTCGATGGACGCATCTCGGTTCTTTGAAGGGATCTCTGCTCGACGCTGCTCTTTCACCTTGGCATAGTTCAGCAAGGTTGCAATACGCTCGAAAACGTATGACGAACCGTCTCTCCGTCAGTGTCGTCCATGTACATGTCTCCCTGCTTGATAAGTCGCTCGGTGTGCTCCTGGATCTTGTCAAAGTGGTCGGAAGTATGGACAATCTTGTCGTAGTTGATCTCAATCATCTTGAGATCCTCCTGAATGGTCGTCTCAAACTCGCCCTGCCCAAGCGTCAACGCAGCTCAAATATCATACGAGACTGTCACTCACCTCCTCTTTCAACGGGTTGGTGTCATCGAATCGCAAGATGTACGTCCCCTGATATTGGTCCGCCAGGAATCGGTTTAGGATAGCCGCCTTGAGATGACCGATATGTAGATATCCTGATGGTTCAGGCGCTGTCCTCTATCAGCTTTGCATGTTTCTGGTGGACACAGGAACAGAGACAGGAGAAGCAGACGCACCAAATCGCACGACGACCTTGCCCGGCACGGCATTAGGAAGAACGACCTCAACAGTCTCCGTGCGCTTTGCCTTCTTCCCCTTGTCCAGCTCTCGCTTGGCGTCAAACACCATCTCGCTCGTCTGCTTTGGCACAGGCAGGGCCTCGACATGCGCCAACCATCGCGAAAGGTGTGGTCGGCCAGGTTTCTTGACCGCCCCCAGAGCCGGCGTGTTGGCTGGCAACTATCAGCACGGGACATATCTAACGCGTGGAACCGTGCTCCTGCCCTTGGGCAGGCTTCGAGGTCCACACAAGCAGGAGAGGTGCTACGCACATCGGATTGTTCCCCAGATCACGCAGTCTCCGAACCCGAATCGCGGGCCGGCAAAGTAAGTCCTACATGATATCAATGACTATATCAGACACAGCCCCACCTCTCACTCACCTGTAGGCGAGGTAGTCGTCCAGAGCGTCGAGAATGGCCGACACATCCTGAAATGAGCTGGCAGGTTCGAAGAGCGTAGGTAAAGGAGGTAGGGGGATCTGCTCCAGGTCAATTCCAATCTCGGCTTCATCATTCATTATCAAAGTACGATAGCCACAGACCTCTTTGCCCGGCACTTTGAGCTCCAACGCCTCCCGGACTTTCTCGGCACCGGCGACGCCCTCGTACTTGATCTCGCCTTGGTCGCCTGCCTCTGCGTCCCAGGAGATCTCGACACCTGCAAGCAGCGCGAGAGCAATGAGCGTGTAAGGAGGACTGCTGGAGAGGGGAATGGTGAGAGTCGCCATCGTGATCTTACTCGAGACAAGTCGGCGTAGATGAAGGATGTAAGAAGAAGAGAAGAAGAGAACAGCAACCACCAAAATGTCAGAGCGAGTAGAGACGCAGCCCACGTGGCAGTTCCGACGGAAGCAATCCCCGTCCCGTGCGGTCACCAGCTGCCTCTTGTCTTCTGGACACCTTCTCTTGACTCCTCGTATGCGATATTCGCTCTGGCGTCTACAGCTCACAGTCGCTGTCGTTGGAGTCGTGGCCACTGGTTTGGTGCTCTACTACCTCGTTCCCTCTATCCGTATCTCTCTAGCCCCGTCCTCGCATTCTCCCTCTCTGCCCAGCCCGCCTAGTGCACCAGCACCAGCCGAGATGGCAGCCACGCTCAAGCACCTCAAGGTCGCGCCCAAGGCAGATCATACCGCGACTGTCATCTTTCTTCATGTACGTGATGAGTTTGAGAATGACGGGAGGTCCTGATTTGTCTACAGGGACTAGGAGATAGTGGCCATGGATGGCTACCGGTCGCCAAAATGCTCTGGCCGTCGTTTCCGCATGTCAAATGGATCCTGCCTCACGCACCCGCCATCCCAATAACGATCAATGGTGGTGCGTGATTTGTCTCTACTTTCAGACCCAGTCTCCAGTCTGCCAATCCCCAGCCCCCAGTATCCAGTCTCCTTCTTGCGATCTTTAGCCTCTTGAGCGTCGTTCTATTCCCGCTAAAACCAGACAGGCATGTCAATGCCAGGGTGGTTCGACCTCTCCACGCTCGACAAGCTCTCCGACTCAAACTACGACGACGAAAAAGGCCTCCTTGCCAGCGTCGCAGCGGTGGACGCGCTGATCCAAGCCGAGGTGGACAGCGGGGTGCCGGAGAGCCGGATCATCCTCGGTGGTTTCTCGCAGGGCGGGGCAGTAGCGATCTTGAGTGCGCTCACGACAAAGCGCAAGTTGGCAGGAGTGGCAGCGTTGAGTACTTGGGTGCCGCTGAATCACAAGGTCCCGCAGGTACGTTTGAGTTTCCGTTTGCCAGCCGAGTTTTCGTCTGCTGCTAGCCGAGCTTTTCTTCTTCTTTGACAGCCGAGCTTTTTCCCTGCCGTCAAGGTCTCTATTGCCTCACCGACAACCTCTTTATATAACTTGAATGTCAACTTTTGTCATTGCCGCCTTCTTCAAATTCTTCCGTTGCGTTGTGGCTGACGAGGCAGATGCTGAGTCCGCATGCGCGAGAGACGCCTATATTCTGGGGTCATGGAAAGGACGACCCAGTCGTCAACTACGCCTGTGAGCTCCGTTCCTTTTCCTGTCATCTGCCGCGTCATCGCGACGTCAAGCTCAGGATCCCACCACATCGTCACATTACTTAGGATCCCGCCACATCGTCACATTACACTATATAATATATATGCTACATATCACGTCCCACATCGTCACATTGCACTACTGATCCAACCAGTCGGAGTCATGTCGATAGAGCTCCTGAAGAAGCTCGGCTACCCTACGGTCCCAGCCGGCCACGCATTCGCCCGGCCAGGTCTTCGATTCGAGAGTTATCCAGGACTCGGCCATTCGTCTAGTCCCGAGGAGATTGACCACCTCAAAGCGTGGTTAACAGAGGCGCTCAAGTGATTGTCTTGGATCTCGTATGCCGTATTCTGCAATGTAGCGGCACCATATATTCTGCGACGTATGAGGCATGATATATTTGCAAGGTGCAGCATGACGTCCTCAGTAATATGCAGCTTGCCATGTTCTGCAGATGCAGCATGACATACTCCCCGGCGTATGCAGCGTGTGACATATCCTGTGATCTACAAACACCTTGGACCCTCCACCACCTCATGCAGCCACCGCCTCGCCGTTTGCTGGCACGTCCATGCCCCCTTCTGGGACCAGACCATCCGCCAGCATCCGCTCTAGCTTGCGCACCTCGTCTGCTGTATTCGCCCGCGTGAGCGCCTCAACCACCCGCCGCTTCTCATCTGGAGTCATCAACCGGCCCTTGCCGCCCTTCCCTGTCGCCCCAGTCTTTATTGACGCCGCGAACGACGCGCCAGGGACGGAAGAGGTCGTGGGGACAGAAAGCTGGTGTGCGAGCGCGTTTGGGAGAGTCGTCAGGGGATCCGTGAACTTTTTGCGCGCAGATTCGCGTTCTGCGTCTTTTATCCGCGTGAAATCGAGGGTATGGAGTTTGCCATTTGCAACCTGCGACGCTGATCAGCTGGTGACAGAGTCAATGCGACGCGGCACGAACCTTCCAGATTACGAATTCCCGATAATGCTCGTGCGAGGTGACGGGGTTGCCTCTTAATGAGAGATGCCGTAAGTTGGCGAGGTCACCAAGAGGTACAAGGGTCGCAAGGGAGGAGATGGCGTTGTCAGTCAGGACTGCAGAGATATCAGCCTTCTTAAGTTTCTTCTCTCCGCGACGACTCTTCTCTCCGGTGATCCCTCCAACTAACCTAGGGATGTGAGGTTGGGGATCTGCATCGCATTGTCAGCATCATTTCATGAGAGGAGTGACGACTCACATTTGAGGGGAGAGAAGGGGCGATGGATGAGATTTGATTTTGAGCGGCATGGAGCGATATTAACCGTGATGCTACGAGTAGTCAGCTTGCGAACCTTTCAGAACAACAGCTGACTCTGCGGTATATTGCTCAACACGGTGAGAGAGTTGTCATTCAGATTCAGTGTGTCATAGCCTCCCTGGTGCGCCGCCAAGTTTTCAATCACGGGAATCTGCAGCCCTTCGCGCCGTCAGCTTGACCTTTATAAAGACAGTCGCTCTCCACCTACCTCTCAGGTCCAACTCTCGCTCTTTCAATGGGTTCAGGTGCTGATTAATGTTCAGACGTGACGTTGGCTGTACAAGAGAGAGAACGACTCACGGATGGTGCTTTCGAGACAAACTAAGGGGAATGCAGGTCAGGCGACTGCAACTCGAGGATATGAGATGCTCACCTCGGGCGTCAATCTCATGATGCGCGGCCAATCCTTTTCAGTCCAGACTCAGATGTCCACCTCTGCAGTACCCTTTTGCCGAGTCGCTGTTCTTTTTGTGGGTATCTTTGGATGCGTGTTCAACGACAATGACAGCTGCTCGACTACCTTGCACTACTGACAGCAATCTTATGCACCAGACAAGGACGGAAGCAAATCTCACAAGGACAGAGTTATCGCCGAAACGCCGACGTGTGGCGCGGTGCCCCGAGCGCGAGGACGTGTGGACCGTGCTGTGTTCCTTCAACACGTCGCCTTGCATTCCACTTTGTCTTTCTGCTCTCCTTGTCTTGCCCCTTGCTTGCCATTCCCTCCTGCCTCTGAGTGATCGGAATGGCCGACTCTTACTACGACCAAGCACCTCTCTCGGCTGGATCTGGCCGAGGAAGCGTCTCGCCCAACGGCGCCTACGGCGACGCAAGGTCCGGTGGCCTGTCGCCCAACGGACGGGCGGTCAGCCCCAACGCCTCGTACACCAACGGCGGGCCGAACATGAGCATGGTAGGCGTGATGCCTCCCCCAGCTCCTACGGTACAGCGGAAAAAGCTGGCTAGCTGGGTGGGATTCTCCAACCTCCCCAATCAGGTGCACAGACGCAGCGTGAGGTGCGTACCCGCCTCCATTCTTGCATTGTACAGGCTCTGCTGGCGCGGGGAATCCAATTCCTCCTGAGATGGTCGGAAAACTGAGCAGAACTGACTGGGGGTAGGCGAGGCTTTCAGTTCACAGCCATGGTAGTTGGTATGTCTGGCGCTCAGACCATCAGTGTGTGATCGTGACTGATCGCAAGCGACACAGGCGAGTCCGGGCTCGGCAAGTCGACCCTCATCAACACCCTGTTTGAGACCAAGCTGTACGCGCCCAAGGAGTACCCTCCGCCTGGTACCGACAGAGGCAAGACCGTCCAGATTGAGAGCATCAGTGCCGGTGCGTCTCGCCGATGTTGATGGGAAGGGGCCCGAGCTCACGGGGACCAGATATCGAAGAGAACGGCGTAAGGCTCAAGCTGACCGTCGTCGACACGCCTGGTTTCGGCGACTATGTCAACAACGACGATAGGTTAGCTGTGACATCGATCCGACATGTGCATCAGCTGACTGGCACAGTTGGAAACCTATCGTCGACAATATCGAAGCGCGCTTTGATGCGTATCTTGAGCAAGAGAACCGAGTCAACAGGAAACAGCTCGTCGACAACCGCATCCACGCTTGCATCTACTTTATCCAACCCACCGGTCATTCGTGAGCTCCTACCTGTTGCTGGCCGGGCCTGGACTCACATCACAGCCTGAAACCCATCGACGTCGAGTTCATGCGACGACTGCATGCCAAAGTCAACCTGATTCCGGTCATTGCTAAAGCCGACACTTTGACTGAGGAGGAGATTACCCTCTTCAAGCAAAGGGTCAGCTGACTTCTGCTGTGATAGGTCTTTGAGAGAAGACGAGCTGACTTGTCTCCAGGTGTTGGCAGATATCGCTCATCACGGGATCCGTATCTTCCAGCCCCCGCAGTATGAAAACGAAGATGAGGAGACGATTCAGGAAAACGAGGAGATCCTCGTACGTTAACTCGCGGCCTATGTGTTGGAGCACGCTGACCTGCGCAGAGCAAGGTACCTTTCGCCGTCGTCGGATCGGATACCCTGGTTCGCGCGCTGGATGGCCGCCAAGTTCGCGGGCGAGCGTACCCGTGGGGCGTGATCGAGGTCGATAACGAGGACCACTGCGATTTTGTCAAACTCCGACAAATGCTTGTGCGCACGCATATGGAGGAGTTGCGTGAACATACCAACGACGTGCTGTACGAGGACTACCGGACCGAGAAGCTGAGGGCAATGGGTGTGTCCCAGGACGAGAGCGTGTTCAAGGAGACCAAGTAGGCTATCCTTTTAACGTCAGAAATGAGATTGTGGCTCACGTCTTCAGCCCTGCTGTCAAGCAAGCCGAAGAACGCACTTTGCACGAGGTGAGCCTTACTCTGCTAGCGTCGTGTGCCGATGCTGACGAGTGTAGGCCAAATTGGCAAAGATGGAGGCCGAGATGAAGATGGTGTTCCAGCAAAAGGTGCAAGAAAAGGAACAAAAGCTCAAGCAGTCGGAAGAGGAGCTCTACGCTCGGCACCGGGAGATGAAAGAGGCTCTGGAGAAGCAGAAGTTTGAGCTGGACGATAAGAAGAGGCGCGTGGAAAGTGGCAGGCCACTGACACCTGAGAAGGGATCGGTGCGTCTCGTCTCGTCTCTTCTCACATTCAGACGATGCCGGGCTTTGAACATGCTGACGGTGGGTAGAAAAAGCGCTTTGGTCTGGGCAAGTAGATGGACGACGGCTTTGACTTGCCCAGAGGGACGACGACCTTGTCTAGAGACCGTGGCGATACCCTCCCGTGTGATATCCTTTACGACCCATCATGTGCATATGCCTCTTGAACGATTCCCATCATCTTATTACCTATGTTCCTGCTCCTTGCTCCTTGACGATGCGAACGCTGTGCTTGTGAAGAGGGTGCTGAAGAGGGTGCCTGTGAAGATGCATGTATGCACCGCGTTTCTGTCCGAGTGGAGATGATGTGCTGCGAAGAGTGATTCATGAAACAACGCGACTCGTTACGCTGTCCTTGTGTCCGGGATGTCAGACGATCAAGAGACTTGAACTCGCCATACCTCGGACACGTCGACACGTCCCAACATCACTCGACACCTCGAAGACGCTTACTGGGCAGAAATCGACATCTCGTCTGATAATCACACTAGAAAATCCCGAATATCATAGCATACGAGCATAACCTCAATATTAGCCGTCCTCCACAATTAGCCGCCTTAAATCCTATACGGCTCCCGCGACCCTGCTCCCACGACCGCATCCGCCTCTACCTCGACCCTCAACTCTGGGCCGATCAGCCTCGCGCCCGCGACACACGTATTCGCCGGCCGGACGCCTTCCCGCCCAAACACCCGTCCGTGGACCCTACACGCCTCCAGGCAGTCGGCGGCGTCGACGAGGAACACGCGCGTGCGCACCACGTCTCGCAACGAGCTCCCGAGCGCGTGGAGTGCGCCCGCGACGATATCGAGTGCGACGGTCGTTTGGGCCGCCACCGAGCTGCCGCCCGATACGCGCCCCGAGGGCAGGAGGCGCGCCGTCGTCCCGGACACGCAGAGCGCCGTGCCTACGCGCACGGCGCGGCAGTATCCCTAAGAGAGTGTCAGCGATTGACGGTTGTTGGTTTCCTGGAGGGAATCTGGCGGCCTCTTGTGTGTAATGCCAGAGTGGGCGGAAGAGCTGGTGTGGTGGAACACAAGGAACAAGCGCCAGCAATAAACACCAGCAACAAGCACCAGCAACAAGCACCAGCACAAGCAACACGTTCAATGGGATTCTGACGTCGACGGACTCACAGCAATCGGCTCCCAGGGAGACCCCGAAGAATACTCGACCCGGCGGCCCAACTCGATCGCCTCTTCCAATTTCGATCGCTTCTCGTCCTCGGGCGAGAGATGGTCCGACAAGTCTCCTGTGGCCGTAAGGAATGGCGGCCGCCTGTACTCGTCTCCGCAGTCGCCGGGCAGATCCACCAGCCCCTCTTGTGCGTCCGCAATGGCCTGCCTGTCGGCGCCGTCGAGCTGCAGGCTGAAGACGCCGAGGTTGGACGACGCGTAGTGTGCGGTGTTGGGGCCGAGGCGGGAGCCGAGGATGGCTGCTGCTACCCCCGGCAGATCGAGGACGTATCGCGTCGCCACGGTGGAGATGGGCACGGCATGTTTCTTGGCTATCTCGTGCAGGATGCTCAATACGCCCTGGAACGCCCCCCACCCGCCTGCTGACCGTCAGCTCTGCACCCAAAGGCAGGGCAGCCCTGGCATGTGTCGAAGATACAAGAGAACGGGGCTGGCGGAAAATAGGACGGGCGAAGAACAAGAAGGCGGGGGGAAGAGGACAGGGAGTGCACGTACCGGCAGCATCGATGAACCGTTTATACTTTTTCAGACTCCAATTATCCAGCTCCTCGTCGCCAGGCTCCCCCGACCCACTTTTCACTAACGAACCCACCCAACAGCGTTCCGTACGCCAGCAGCTGCACCCCATTCGCAACACACCACTCTGCCATGCCATGACGGTGCGCGCGGCGGTCGAGCACCGAGATGGAGACTTGGTTAGTGGCGATTCTGAATCCAGACGCGTGGAGGACCTCGAGGTGTGCGAGGTCGGTGTTGGTCAGGCCGAGGTGGATGATCTTGCCGCGTGTTTGCAGGGTGGAGAGGTACTCAATGTTTGATCTGCACATTAGGTCTATTCACATGGAGACGATAACATGGATAGCTCTACTGGAATGGCAGCCGCAATCGGCAAGCTCGAGTGCTCGATAGTGAGAAATGGCAGGGAGGGTTTGCTGAGAGTGGACGGAGCGTGTCGAGAGAGGGACGGAGCGTGGGAATGAATGGTACTGAAAGCAAGACCCACAGGTACGACATGTCCGTATAGTCCCAAATATGAAACTGTAGCAAATCAATCGCCCGACCCCCCATACGCTGCATGGCGAGATCCACCGCGGCCGCAGCGACTTGGGGGCTGGTCGGTCCCGGCGCGGGACACCATTTTGTGAATGCCTGGACTGGTATCGCCTGGCCACTGTCCGATGCCTTGTATGTTCCGACTACTTCCTCTGCCGGCTACATGAGCCACCATGAGCGTTGAACTAGAGTCCGCGGTACCAAACGTTGAACCGCTTCAGTTACATTCGGACTCACGCCGTAATCTAGAGATACAGACGCGAGGTCAACAATGCCGACAGTGAGCGCTCCATGCTCGGCCATGGAACGGGGAGAGAAGGTACCCACGATCAGCCATATCGAATCCCGTCAGTCCGCGTTCAGCCAGCCCCCGCATCTCCAGTGCGCAAGCCCCCACATCGACAGCCGCGTCGTGCCCCCCTGCCAGCTGCCACAACCCCGTCAGCAGCCGGGGTATCCGCAGGGGATGGGCGCTGTCCGGCTGGAGGGTGGTCGTCTCGATCGACCTCAGCATGCTGAGACTGTCGAGATAGCCGGCCACGCCTGAGCAAGAGCGTGGTTGGGTGTTTGGATGAGGATGGACTACTGGATGTATTACTCGCCGAGCGAGTCGGAAGACAAGCGAGATAACCACGTGCTTCTGATCAGATCGAGGTGCACCGTGGGAGACCATTTCAGCAGCAACTGGACAGATTCCCCGTTGTCTGAACACTTGTCTCTCATCCAAGCGTACAACTCCACCAACAGTAAACGACGCAAGAGTCGTTATTGTCAACTCGCCAGCACTAGTAACGTGAATCAGTCTCCGGACCCCAACAGCGTCTCAAATGTCTGGCTCTGCCCCCCTCTTACCCACCCTCCAAGCGCTGCTCCCGCCGACTCTGCTCGGACCCGTGCAGACTTCCCTCTCTCTGCAGGCCGTGCACTCGACGCAGCATGTCCGCACGGATGTAGTGTACGTCAACTCGCAGCCCGTGGTTCCGGGCCAACAGCGGCACCTCCGTCTGCGCGTCACTCCCCGAAGCCAGGGCTACGGCAAAGCGCAGGGCTATGGCAAGGCGAACGGCAAAGCGCAGGGCAACGACAAAACGCAGGGCAACAGCCACGGAACAGAGAAGCAGAGAGACAATTTGGGAAGTAGGATCATCAAGGTGCCAGGAGGTGGAGCGGCAGAATCAGAGGACACGGTCGAGAACACAGGAGACGGAGACCACGACGCACAAGAGACGTACTCGCTGAGCTACGTGAGCATGCCGCTACAAGGCCGAGAATACGCCGGGATGGACGTCCGGGCGTGTCTCGGCGTAGCCGTGGAGGGGTACTCGCGGCGCGACGAAGTGGACGAGTTTATCACCCTCTTGGGATTCCGGTACGTCTACTGGGTGCATTGCCTCCGCTCTTCCCTAGCATGTATAGTGTGTCGATGGGAGTCTTGGGCCCCTCTCTCGCACTCCCGGGTTATTCAGAATTACAGAGATGGCGGGCTCGGCGAAGGCCCAGGAAACCGAGCTGAAGCTGACCGCCGCGGCGACACAGGAAAAGCCACACATTCACCCTCTCCGGGCACCTGTTCCACCTCCCCGTCCCCATCGCCTCGTCCCTCCCGGTCACATTAGACCTCTTCATCGCCCGCATCGTACCTCCCAATTCCAACCCAGAATCCGAACACCACCCACAACAACAACAACACCAATCACAACAGCAACAACCACACCACCAACACCAACCACACCACCCACAGCTGCCAGACGACTCGACATCCGAGCCGTACCTCGTGCTGCTGCAGCCGAGCCGGCCGGTCCCTGCCGTGGGAGCCCCCGGCGTCATTGGCCTGCAAGACATGATGCGCGTGATGCACCAGGTCGCGGCGCGTATAGATGGTGTTGACTGGACTGGTGCGAGGGCGTGAGCGCAGAGCTGCAGCATGCCTCGACAGCATGGCTACAGATGCCGACAGCATGACTCGACAGATGCCGACAGCATGGCAGTATGACAATGCATGGCAGTATGACAATGCATGGGATGGTGTATGACAATGATGTAACCTGAAACGAATCTGTACTTGTCGGCCTCTGCCAGTTCTAAACCAGTGGTCTGTACTGTTCTCCTCTGCCAGGTTAAACAACTGATCTGCACTTGCGACCTCGTCCCTCTAATCCACGACAACGACGCCACCGTCGTCAGCAGGGGTCCCATTCGCGCCTCCGATCTTGCGCCGTTTCCCCGCATCCCCATCAGTCCCCAGCGAAACGTCGCCGTCGTCCGTCCGCCCGCGTTTCGACGAGATTACAGAATGGGCCGACAAGGTCAGCGAGTCGATGATCTCCGGTTCGGGCGATGGTGAGCCTTCGGGTGCGGCTGGCGGAGCGGGACGATGAGGGATCTCCGGGCACTTGTCGGGTAACGTCAATGCAGCAGCTGCATCCGCCGCTCTGTTCAGCTATCAGCACTATGCCCGTGACTCTCCACAAAGAACGCCGTCGAGCTTTTGGAAAACTGACGGCTCGCAGATGCAGAAATGGACCGGTCGGTACTTCTCATCCTCGTCCAGGATGGTCAACATCTTGCCCCGCTCCAGACCGAGGCCCGCCAACGTTTTTTCGTAGTTGTCGTCAAAGTCTGGATCTACCAAGATCCGCCCGCCCTCAAGCACGGTGAATTCAAAATCCTGCTCGTCCAACGACGCGGCTAGCCAGTCACGGACCGCTGTCTGGACAAACTCCCCCAGTGTGCATTTGGACACATCCGTCTTGAGCGGGATGTAGACGTCGCGGCATACTGGGCATTTCGGATCCGGATTCGTTCGTTCCTGCTTGGACAGGGGTTTGGTCGGGTCCGCTTTCAGATGGGGCAATTTGATCGCGTCGTACTTTTTTTGCAGAAGGTTGATCGATTGCATCACGATGAGACCGGCGATGATGGCGTTCGTCGTCGCGATGGCGGGGATGATGTTGCCGGCCATTTCTTCGACATGTCAGACGACAGTCGAAGGGTGTCTACGCCTACGTACCTTTGACTTGAAAGCGGGTCCGTGTGGGTATGCCATAAGCTGTTGCCCGCAGGTTTGCCGTGGCTAGAACGAAGTCTAATGTATCGTCGTCGTCCTTGTCGAACGACAGTATGATATTCGGGTGGGCAATGGCTCGTGCTGATAGCCGTCGACAGCTTTTGCTCCTTCAGCGAGGTACACAGTTTATGGCACGGAACTGACCTGTCGACGAACAGCTCCAGATTCTCCCTGAGACTCAACTCCCGCTGATCCTTCAGGACTGCCTGACCGCCATTCGACGCGGGGTCGTCCTTCTTGCCGTTCGCCTGCCCGTTCGGCTCCTTAGCCGTGGACCGAGGTGCGGGAGGGATGAAGGTCCCGTCCATGATGCCTTCGATATCAAGTGGCTTCGGCTTAACACGACCTTGAACTTTCCACATGTCTTCCATGGCAAGGAGGCGATTAATATCATCGCCAAACACCTGTGGCAGATTAGCTCTGTTGTTAGACTGGCAGCACCGCGACACACCTTGGAGAACACCCTGGCAGGTCCATCCTCCTCTCCCAAATTCTGCCTGACTTCCCGAAATGCCGCTGCCTCTTTCTTCAAGTTCTCAATCTCCTCGGCTGATTGTCCACGTCAACTGATGCCTGATCCAAAGCCCGCATCAACTCACCATTCTCTCCATTCGCTTGGGCTTTGTCGAGCTCCTCCGTGTCGCCCACTTCGTCGTCCTCGCCAAAGAGCTTCCTGCCGACCGTCAACTTACCGTTTACCTCTCAAATTTGGACGCTCACCCGAATAGATAGCTTTTCGCCCAAACTATGCAATGGATCGGCTCGCTAGGGGTGGAGCGGATCGTGCATACTGGAAAGGACTTTGGTGCCTGCTTTGGCACGCAGTCGAAGCACTCGGTGTGATCCTGAGGCCAACATGAGCTAGGGTCTTTCCTGGTGGCGAGCGCCTCACCCTCATCATCGGCGACACCTGTCCAAGATACCCCGCAGTACCCGATTCGATCAACGGTACCCCAGCAGCCTGACATAGACGGTTCACATGTCTTCTAGCATCTGCCCATTTCGTCAGCTTCCCACTCGTCCACGTCCAGTCGGTGTTCAGCTCACCCATATTATCCAACGCATTCATGACCAAGCCAAATCCTTTGATCCACTCCAGATCGTTGGAGCTCTCTTTGACATTGCCGTGTCTAGCATGGATGTTGATTCCAGAAGATGGATTGAAGTGCCGCGCTGTCGCAGCGGCAACCAGCGCTTTGGGCTTTGAGATATCGGGCTTTCTGAACAGGAATTGGCGGTTGAGATTGGACAAATCGATGGTGTCCAAATCGACCTTGCAGAGTCAACATGTGGCTATAAACCTCAAAGATCTAGATGCTCGACTCACAATTTCAATTTCAGCAAACCCAACGAGGACGAGGTTTTTCACTGCAAATCCCATCAGCGACGAAACCAGGTGCACGAACAGGAGGGAAAGGAAGAAGTGGGCTTCATTGCGAGACTCACACAGCTCGCAGCCGATTCCACCAGCTCCCACGACGAGTATGGGCGTCTCGCGGACCTGTTTGAACAGCTCTGGGCCGAGCAGGGCTTGCGTGTGGCTAAGGCGAGCCATCGTTGCGCAGTGGTTGGAAAAGAAACAGAGGAAATCGCGTGTGGAGGTCTCGAGTATGAAGGGGAATCCTGATTACAAAGGAAATCTAATGTGATTACTTGTTAAATGGAAGAGATAAGGTTTGTTCAATTTAGGATTTGTAATGTTCTAATCCTAACACGCGCCGTTGTCAATAAATCTTTCCATCAAGAAAAAAAGCTTGAGGGTTCGACTCACACTTCAAGAGCCTAGACCACCGTTTCTGTCCATCTGGTTGTTTGATTGTTTCATTCCAGCTTCGGCACAGGGTAGAACATGCCTCCAGTGAGCAGTCGCGACTGATTTCTTCAGGCTACGTAGCATGCTGAGACGTGCGCAGAAGGTCTGTCCGCACTGTAAAGAGTCGACGGACTTCGAGACGGACTTTTCCATCGGCGACACAGTGTATGCCATCAACACCTGTTCTCCTCGTCTCGCTCGACTGACAATCATCTTAGATGCACGCATTGTAGTGGTGTGGTCGAGTCGGGTGTGCTGGTCTCTGAGGTGGGGTTTGCAGAATCATCAGGTGGACGGGTGCATGTACAGGGCACTTTTGTCGCTCACAATGCGAGTGTGTATCTGAGCAGTCGACGCAGCATGGAGTGATGGCGAGCTAATGCTTGTCTTCAGCGGGTTTCGGAGGTTCAAGAGGTAGAGGAGGCCTTCAGAATACCGAGAACGTCAAGGCCAAGGGTATGTCCCCCTCCATCTACCGATACGACGAGGAGATTATGGCAGGATGCTGATGGGATGCACAGGCAGGGAACGGATCACCTGGCTGGCAAACTCGATGGGCATCGATTCATATATCCGCACAGGCGCCGTACGATACTTCTCCCTTGCCGTCGACAACTCGTTCACAAGAGGACGGCGGACGGAATACGTCGTGGCGAGCTGCTTGTATCTCATGTGTCGCAAGGAGAAGAGGGAGCACATGCTCATTGATTTCTCGGAACGACTCCGGGTGAATCATGTCTTTCCACTCCAGTCGCCTCTCTTCCCTCCGTCAGTCTCGTCTTCTCAGCTAAAACAGACAGGTCAACGTGTTCGAACTGGGTACGACTTACTTGAAACTCCGCAATATCCTGCACATCAAGGCAGATGAGACCGCACTGGATCCAGCGATCTATCTCGTCCGTTTCGCGAGCCGACTGGAATTCGGCGATCAGTACACCATTGTTGCCACGGATGCCTCACGGCTCATCAAGCGGTTCCAAGCCGACTGGATGACCCTTGGCCGTCGGCCTGCAGGTGTCTGTGGAGCCTGCTTGGTGATTGCCGCGAGAATGAGCGGATTCCTCCGGACGCCCGACGAGATTGCTCAGGTGGTCAAAGTGTCGCCTACGACTGTGCGACGGCGACTGCTCGAGTTTGCGAGCACCGCCATGGCGAGCAAGACTGTGGCCGAGTGGCGGGAGCTCAAGACTACGGCTGACATTCAGTCCGCAGTGAAGGAGGAGGATCCTCCGATCGTCAAGCATCACAAGAAGATGGAGGCCAAGCGGAAAGAGGAGGAACGAAAACGGAAACGCGAGGAGATGGAGGAGAATGGGGGCGAGTACTTTGACAGCGATGAAGAGCGGGTTATGGACGAGGAGGCGGCGATTGCTGCTGCTGCGCAAGCCAATCAGCTGGCGGACGAAGAGACCGAGGACGAGGATCCCGATATCCAGGACATGTCGGCTGCAGAGTACGCTCAAGCGCTCCGGAATGCCGCGGACAACCCAGAAGGGGAACAGGAAGAGCATAAGCATGCCCTCGCAGAGAATAGGAGGATGCGCAAGCGGGTCATCAAAGGGACCGGCGAAAGTGCCGCAGCCACGGTGGCGGAGATGACTATGATGAGTGCGGATGCAGTGTACAGGGCATTTGGGGATGACGTGGGGCTTCGTCAAGAGGATGAGCTGGTGAATGAGGACTCAAAGGAAGACACGTATCTCGAGAAGGAGGACGAGGGGGAAGATGAGGAAGACGAGGACGAAGAACAGGATAGGGAGCGGGATCGACGCCGAAAGGGAAAGAAACGAACAGTCGCTGTCGAAGTGTTTGAGGACTGGGACAACAAAGAGGCAAGTTTCCAGTACCTGAAGCGGCGATTCTTCGCACACGAGACCGCCATCTTTGGCGACACTGCATCGGGGCAGGAACACATCGAGGCCCGTATGAAGATGTGGCTTGGGAATCGTGATCCCAGATCGATTGTCCAAGAGGCGGACTTTATCCAGAATGGTTATCGACGAGCAGCGAGGTGGGCGATGGTCAAAGAGGAGGTGTTTCCTGATTTGGACGAGGAGGAGATCGATGCCATGTACGAGGTGGACGAGGCGGATTACCATGTCAGAGCAAGGCTGTTCCTCGACAAGAACGAGACGTATTTGAAGGAACAGAAGGGTGAGCGGAGCCTGGCGCCACTTCCTGCTTTCACCCTCTCCTTTCCCCCTCCCCCTTATCCCGCCTCCCCCTGTGCCCTTCCCTTCCCCCTTGCCCTTGTTGAGGCGGACGCTGATCGTCTACAGAGAAGGAGGAGCGAAAAGCAGCTGTGGCGCGTTCGAAAGGTATCGACCCTCGCAAGCCCAAAGTAAGTCCTGAGCCATTTGTGCCTTCACCTCGTAGCCTTGTTCTCGGTGCTGATGGATGTAGTCGGCCAAGCGGAAGACCCGTAAAACACCTCAGGGCCCATCGCAAACACCTCGCGAGGCCCTGCAGAACCTGGGCGGTCTCAAGAAGTTTTCGAGTCGGATCAACTTTGACGCGCTGAAGAGTCTTGGCTTCGGCGCGGATGCTGGATTGACGAGAATGGACGAGGCGGATGATGATAAGGATGATATGGAGGAGGGAGACAAGGGTGATGAAGGGTGGGAGGGAGAGGAGGGAGAGAACGAGAAGTATGGTGAGTGGTTTCTTCCTCCCCAAGTCTTCGACTCCGCGTCGGGCCAGTCTCCTCCGGACCTCATACTCATTTCCTCATCTCGTCTCCTCGTCTTGTTTGTGTCGATATGGAGCGTGAGCTGACATTGATGCAGACGCCGAAGAGTGGCAGTACGAGGAGGGAGTAGAGTACGAGTGAAGCATGGCGATCTTTGCTTGCTTGGGGCTCAGACGGGCTTTTTGTGTATCCCGTGGAGGCTGCACTATTGTATCCGAGATTCCTGTCGACATGTCTCCTTGTAGCTGGTACTTTTAGATGGCAGTCGCGGGGGATGGAAGATGTGCCATCAAACACTGTCTGTCGCCGCCACTCTGCCACGTTTTCGCCTCTGAGAATCTGAAACACACGGGGGAAAGAGTCGTGTGGAGGTGGTCCAGCGATCCAAGCGCTTTTGCTTCAGTCATTTCTATCCTGGGTGACTGGTCGACATGCCCAGGATGCCCAGGACTCCCGGGACGGCAGCAGCTCAGGTGAGTATAGGACGCGACAAAGATCACTGATGTCTGCAGCCTTCTAACAAGGTCCCAGCTGCTCGTGTCACAATCGCGTGAGTGGGTCTGAGCCGTTCCTTTCACCATGGGAGCTTCCGTAAGCGTAGAGCTCGTGCCACAGATCCTCAACCTGCTGTTGAGTCCAGGAGCAGCTGTTTCCCCTGAACGACGGTTTCTATTCGCAAATGTGACTGCTGACCCGTGGCAGCTGGAACCCGGCCCTCGTTACTCGCCTCTTGACACTCATCTCCTCCAATCCGCTGTACCGCCAAGGACTCTTCCCCACTGGCAATGCGCGTCAGCGCGGTAGGTGGTCTGTCGCGCGCGATGTGGCGCTCGAGCTGCTTGTAAATGAGAAGCTCTGGATCGCCGAGCAGACACGGCGCGGGTTGATCGAACGAGGCGAGGATGGGAAGTGGAGAGGAACGGCGCGGTGGACTTCTAGCGTCACCGAGCCAATTGCACCAAAGGTCTACATGTGAGCTGGAGTTTTGGGGCCTTGTTGATCGTCGGTCACTGGAGAGGTAGGCTGAAGACTGTGCCACAGGTTGAAGCACGGTTTTCAAAAGGCCAGGCAGGAGTATGGCCTGAATCCACAGTGGACGCGCTGGGAAGACGTGCCCATGGGGATTCGGCGTGCGTCTCCTCTATTCCGTGTTCATGTCCCTACGAGCTGGAGTGGCTGACGGGTCGCAGCATCTCTCAGACGGGCCTTCCCATACTACTTCCTCCTGAGCGATCTGATGGAACCGCAGCAAGAGCACCAGCCCGTCCTGCCTGATTCACCGCCACCTACGACCTCAGGAGCGCGGGCTGTGTCGACGAAGCGACGTCCCGGGGAAAGGCGAGAAATGGGGTCACGGATTCGGGCAACCAGTCCAAGCTTGCCACCAAAGCCGATACGGCAAAGGCCAGGAAAACAACGAGAACAACCACATAACATTCTAGAAACGGCGCCACCCGACTCCAACAGTTCTCTGGCACGAATGAGCGAAGCCTGTCGAAGACTTCCTACGCCCGTTTCAGTCGAGTCCAGCTCGGATGCTGGCGTGTCCGACACAGAAAGCTCTTCATCCCGTAGTAGTGAAAGTGAACAGAACCAGTCGGAAACTGATGCGGACGATAGCGATACCGAGAGCTCTTCCGACTGCAGCTCTGTTCTATTCGTGTGCCAGCATACAATGATCCCCCAAACTGCAGGGAATATAGGAGACACGCGTGACGTGTCAATCTCAGCTTCGCATTTGCCAGAGATTCCACAAGAGCGAATGCCGTTACATAAACGCTTTCGCTCTACAGAGTCCGCCGAACTCAACCAACAGAACGATGCATCGGTGCAAGGCGGGACTCTCAAACGTCGACGCAGAGTTTCTAATCCGACCGACGTAGACAATCTTCAGCCCGGTCTCCCGACACCAGACTACGTCCTAAACGGTACGGGAACGGCTTGTGGAGCGAGGGTGCAATCGACGGAGCCGGAGAGTGGCGACAGCAGCACACGCGCAGATGTTTCGAAATCAAGCCGAACATCTCCACTGCTGCCTGTCGCACCGAGTACCGTTGTCAAACCCGAATGGCCTGCACCCTCCGATCTGGAAAGATATCATCCTGCGGCTACCGCCGAGGATCAGGATACAGCTCTTCAGCTGGGCCATCTGCATAAGCTTTTGAGCGAATACGAACACAAGATGAAATTGTAGGTGGACGAGTAACTGAACTTCTCTAACAATTCATCTAGTGCCCGGCGTCCGTGCCTCTTTGGGGCGCTCGTTTTCATACAATGGAACATAAGGTACTCAACCCAAACGAGCGCTGGCTACACATGGCACAGAGACATATTTGACCGCGTCAGCCATTTCGCCACAGGGGCCGGCGCGTAAGTGATCCCAAAATGGCCAGGCAGGGAGATCCTAGCTGAAAGCGCAGCAATGTTTGTACTTCATTCTCAGGGTTGGCCATAGGACCGATCTTATCGTCACGATACCTTGTCCGCTCAGTTTTGAACAGCGAGGAGGGCGATGACATCCGTGATGATGCTGGGAACCCTGTACATCGCACCAGTGTGCTCGGGTTTATGCGGGAGTTTGACCGCCTATACCAAGCCTACCGGAGGGCTAGTGAGTACAATGTCCGCAAATCACGTATGTCTTCTTGCCAGTGCTAAAGTGTACAGACACTCTCCCACACCTCAAACGCTTGACGAAAAGTCGTGTTGAGTGGAATCTTTTCGTAGCACGGCATCCAAGACCCAGATTCCAAGCAATGAACGAAGATGAACGGGAAATGGCCAACAGCTGCAACGCCGCTGTGATGGAGGAAGCTTATCACCGGACACGCGTTCGCCACTTTCTCGCCGCTTACACGGACCTTCTGTCCGAACAGTGCGTGTTGGCCCTTTGAACCACATCTCAGACTCGGTCCCGTCTTGCCACGCTGATGTGTACAGTCCTGTTCGAGTGCTTGATGGGTACAGGGTGTATGCGAACTTGTCGTCTTTTGCACCCTGGGAGCACGACACGATACGCCAAACTCTCGAAGTCGCCAAATTTGCCGGAGCGTGAGCCCTTGCTTCCGCTCACTGCGCCGCGGCTACATGACACTGACGACACTGACGCTCTCAGTATTCAAGGCACCGTCGAAGAGGTGTTCTACGAGGGCTCGAGGAATGCCACGCGGATCCAGCTCCGTGGTGTCATACCCACCTATCAGCGCTCGGGCGACGTCCACCGCTGGGGACGACCCGTGGTGCACGAAGAAAGCGTCTTGGAGTTCTTGGAACGGTTGGATAGGTTGCTTCAACGCGCCCTGAGGCTGGAAGTAGTGTTGGAGGAGTGAATACACGTAGATCTACGGGCGCAAGGACGCAGTGGCGTGCGAGGGGCATGTCGACAGTCAATCTGTCATGTGCTGAATCGCATTGTGCTCATCGCGCGACACCTCGACCAAAGTGGCGCGCCCCGCTCCGCCTCTGCGTCCTTTGTGTGCGTGCTCCATGCCCAGTGCTCGTCCTTTGATCATAGCAACTATCTTGCACGTCGGGCCAGCATGCCATCTGACTGTCCGACATCATTGGTCTGGATCCAATCAGACCGTTCTGACCACCTCGCCGTTACCGAGCTCGTCAGAGCTATAGACACTTTGATCCAGCTCCCATTTCAACTCACAATCACGAACCGCAGAGACACATCAAACAGCAGGACTCACCAAGGCCAGGATCCACCACGGCCAAGGTCGCCAAGCTCAGGCTTTGCAGCAAAACCAGGCCTTGAATCTTAGCTAACGGCCCAAGTGAAGGCTCAAGTTGGCCCCTCAGTGAAGACTTACAGACATCCGCCAGTCGGCGCCGATGGTGGCGATCCGTGCCGCCCAGTAGGCGGGTGCGCTCACAATGAGCGCGCTCCCATCCGCACAAGCAGGTGCAGGCGTCGGCGTCGGCGTCGGCGCAGATATCGCATACTCGTATAAACGCCCGCCACAGTCCCGCACCGCGCGCGTCCTCTCGTGGGCGGCAGAACACCTCGTGCATCTCTTCTCGGCGGGGTTCTTTGTCGTTGCGGTAGCGTTCATGGTGGTTTCGTCCCTCGTTCCTACACGTAAGTTACTCCCAACGCACAAATTTCCTCCTCCCTCCTTCTCCTCCTCCCTCCTCCCTTCTCATCCTTCCTCCTTGACCCTCCTCCTCATTCCTCCTCCTTCCCTCTTGCCTCTCCTTCTGCCATCATCAACACTTCCGTCCCTCACCTTGTCCCACCACACAACAGCGCTAAACACGCAAGCAGACCCCACCGACTTTCCACTAGATCGCCAGCAATGTCAACTCGCTGGCGCAGCATGCTTCGCCGCCGCCTGTCTCTGCCTCACCATCCTCGCTGTTCGCCACTGCGCGCACAATGGCCAAACCTCATCGTGCTGCGTCTGAAGCTCAACAACCCCAACCCCAACCAGAACAACACTCGCGCCGACCACATTGACACCACCGATACCGACCGCAACCAAACACACACGACACCGTCAAAGCGGCTTCCGCACCTCACTTTGATTCGAAACGATGCATTTTGTTCCAGGCAAACCGAGGTCAACCCGACATCCTCTACCTTGCACCCCTTTTCTTTACACCCACACGCGTCTAAGCGGCAAAGTCGGCAACGTGGCCAGTGATGACTTTCTTCATCTCCTCCTCAATCTCCTTGGTCAACACACCACCAGTCAACTTCTCAAGCAGCGAGCCGTGCTGGGTCTTGAGGAGCTCGGTGCTAAAGGAGAGATTAGGCGCGGGCTACGTTGGGCTGCTAAAATCACTCACAAGGCCTTCTCCCAGGCAGTGATCTTGTCAGTAGGGACCTTGTCGAGGAGACCGTTGACACCGGCGTAGATGAGAGGAGCCATGATCTCAGTGGGCATTCTGCCGAGCATTAGCGGGATACGCTACTCATGTAACGAGGATGACGAACGGGCTGTACTGGGGCTGCTTCAGCAGCTCAGTCAAACGAGCACCACGGTTGAGGAGATAACGGGTAGAAGCGTCACTGTAGCGAATCAGCACGAGCCATGCAAAACTAGTGGCCAAAGACTCACAGGTCGGAACCGAACTGAGCGAACGCAGCAACCTCACGGTACTGGGCAAGGTAGAGCTTGAGCGAACCAGCGACCGACTTCATGAGCTTGGTCTGGGCAGCGGAGCCGACTCGAGACACGGAGACTGATGACGACTTAGCACGAATTGGCTCAAAAGGGTGGAGCCACTTACGACCAACGTTAATGGCGGGTCGGACACCCTTGAAGAACAGCTCGGCCTCCAAGAAGATCTGGCCATCTGGAAAAAGTCAGCTATAGGCACGGTAACCAACGCGCAGAACTGACCGGTGATGGAGATAACGTTGGTGGGAATGTAGGCGGACACGTCACCACCCTGGGTCTCAATGATAGGAAGGGCAGTGAGCGAGCCGGCACCGTACTTCTCGTTCATCTTGGCCGCACGCTCAAGTAGACGCGAGTGGAGGTAGAAGACCTATCGGCATCAGTCGAAATTCCTTATCCTTGTGCAAATGGCTCACGTCACCGGGGTAAGCCTCACGACCGGGGGGTCGACGAAGAAGCAGAGACATTTGTCGGTAGGCAACGGCCTGCTTGGACAAGTCGTCGTAAATGATCAAGGCGTGCTTGCCGTTGTCACGGAACCACTCGCCCATGGCGCAACCCGAGAAAGGGGCCAAGAACTGAAGAGGAGCGGCGTCCGAAGCAGTAGCAGCGACAATGATGGTGTACTTCATGGCGTCGTTCTCCTCAAGAGTCTTGACAAGCTGAGCGACGGTGGATCGCTTCTGACCGACGGCGACGTAGACACAGTAGAGCTTCTTTGACTCGTCGGCACCGTCGTTCCACTTCTTCTGGTTCAGGATGGCGTCGATGGCGACAGCGGATTTACCGGTTTGACGGTCACCAATGATAAGTTCTCGCTGACCACGGCCGATCTGCAAAGGTCAGCGCAGCACAAAAGCAAATAATGGCAAGACCTACAGGCACAAGCGAGTCGACCGACTTGAGACCAGTCTGCATTGGCTCGTGGACGGATCGTCGGGGCAAAATACCGGGGGCCTTCAGCTGGGCCTTGTACCTAGTCTCGGCCTTGATCTCGCCTTTGCCGTCAATGGGGTTACCCAGAGCGTCAACGACACGGCCGAGGAGGCCGGGTCCGACGGGGACATCCACAATTTGGCCAGTTCGCTTGACCGAGTCGCCCTCCTTGATGAGTCGATCGTTACCGAAGATGGTGACACCGACGTTGTCGGCCTCTAAGTTCAAGCACATTCCACGGACACCCGACGAGAACTCCACCATCTCCTCGGCCTGGACATTTCGGAGACCGTACACACGGGCGATACCGTCACCAATGGCTTTGGAGCGTCAGGTTAGTTTGCAAAGACGTAGCGAAAAACACGGACTCAGGACACGACCAGTCTCCTGAACATCGCCGCCGGAAGCAACACCGGAAATGCGGCCCTCAAGGATGGACGAGACCTCGGAGGCGGCTGCGAGAGGAAGTCGACAGCGAGAGTGTAGACGGTGTCAGAGGTCCGTTGAATTTCGGCCGACCGACGGGGAGTGGTGCATAACGAGGAACAACATGACGAGTAGCGACATATGTGGAGTGGAGAGACCGGCAATAGTAGAGAGAAGAGGAGACTGATCAGCCAGTATCCAACAATTCGTGAGTACACATACCAGGCTTGGCAGTTGCGTATGTCCTGACGGCCGAAGTAGCGACTGGGGCGAAACGTGCGCGAGTCTAGCAAGTCAGCACATATCTCTCCCGGTTCGCCTGCCACCAGCACTCCGCCCATCACCACCAGCTCCAACCTCTACCCCGGCCCAGCGACAGGTTGCATGTGGCCCTGCTGCCGCCTTCCGAGACGCCTGTTTCCCGGGCCGGCATGCCGACGAAATATTCGATACTCACGCTCTGGGCAGCGACCCCTCGGAGGGAGCGGATGGCGGCGCGCATATTGCTGCTGGGAGTAGGTGGGGAGAAGGCGAGACAGAGAGGGGAGTGGGTAGTAGGGAGTGGACAAGGAGGGAAGGAGGACGAGGAGGAGGAAGGGGAGAAGCGCTGGGAGACGGACAGGGGAGCGACGGACACTGGTCGGATCGGAGAATCGCGGCGTTTGGAAATTGCACTTTATGAGGGAGTGAGTGTGGCACTTTATGGCTGGTTGTTTTCTTACTGGTGAATTTATCGAATTTATCCTGCTGCACTGGGTCGATTTCGAGAGTATTATTGTGACTGTGAGACTGTAGACTCACTACAGCGGCGGCCTGGGATAGCACGAGCTTGGGCAAGACACGGACACGGACACCATGCGAGGACGGTCACTAGCAGCGGGTCAGTGTGACCATCCACCCCCCTCCCAATTTCAACATCGACAATGCTGATACCTTGTAGCCTCGAGCTTGCGGCCGTGGCTCGCTCGGTCTCTGCAGACCTCTGCGCCTCTTCCCCCTCCGACGACCACGCTGCCTCCAGCGGACGCAGCCTCTGTCCCCTCTTCCTCGTCTTCCTTGTTTTCCTCGTCTTCCTCGTCTTCGTCGTCTTCGTCTTCACCGTCGACCCTCTCGACCTCGACCCTGTCATCGTCATCATCTTCATCCTCCATCGCCTCTCCGCTCCTCGCTCACCTGCCGCCTATCCTGCCATCGACCACGCCGGCGCCTCTGCCACGCACTGCATCGTCCGCTTTAGAGCTCCTCAAAGCGCAATCCACATCTACTACCGGGATCTACCTGCTCGCGCGCCTGCACTCGCGGACCTACCTCCTGCACCCCCGTGACGTCCTGTCCCTGCCTACGTTGAAGCCGATGCAGCCCCCCGGCTCGACTCTGGCCCTGACAAAGATCGTCGAGGTCGGCTCGCGCGACTTCGCGATCCGCGCTCCAGCGGCCAGTGCACCCGCTCTCCGAAAGGACCTCGAATGGTGGGAGCTCCACGCCCTGCCCACGCTGGACCAGAGTGTCGTTCGCTGCGAATTGACCGTACTCGAACATACTCGCAGTCCAAGGCAGGATCGGTTCAAGAAAAAGCGCAGGAAGGGATACGAAAAGACCATCAGGGCGAAACACGGCTGGACAAGGCTCAGAGTGGGCGATATCATCCTCGGTAACGCAGAGCAGGTCAAGCCGGGACAGTGGACCGCACCGACTCTTCGTCGGGCGACACAACATACGGCTAATACCGTCATTGGAAAGGCGTCACAGGCAAAGCAGCAGTAGCGTTGAGTCGTGCAGCGTCTGCGCAGCGTTTCTTGGGACTCGTCTTGGAGCTTGTGCATGTGCACATTCGCCCAACCACACCATAGCTAGCACTGCATGCAATCCCACTTGCACCCCCGGCCTACAAGCAATGCCGGTAGCATCTCAAGGTAGCAAATGCCGCGTAGCACCTCGTGTAGCAATACGCGTAGTACCTCAGATCTGCGAGCAGTGCCGACAGATGCCCAAATCCACATAAAGTCCATGGTCCCAATCACTTTACAGTCTGCTTCTTTGCCGACCCAACTACAGTGCTATTGACCTTGGTCGCGAAGCGCAATGAGCAGAGCGTCTCACCAAGATGCGCAGCCAGAGGCGACAGGTTACAAAGCATGAGTGTCTTGCTTGACCCTAGCCACTGTCAGCCAGCTGCTCAGACAGACGACGGGGAGGGTGCGTCTTACCAGACAGACTCGTTTGCAAGAGCCGGGTCAACGTCGAATTGCGGTATGGCACATGTCCGCCCTGCTGCGCTGTGCCCAGCGCGCCGATGACATCCGCAAGCGCCGACAGCGATTTGTTGATGTTGATCGTCTCTTTCAGTCGGTCCTTGTTCTCCCCTGCACCAGAGCTAGCCAGACGCTCTGAGCCGGCCAAATCCACTACAATGCAATCAGATTTTATTTTGATATAGTATTCCTGACAGCCGACGTACCAAGATTGAGCATCGCTTCGGACTTCTCATCGGTCAACGGGTTCACACCTCGCACTTTGAGCGTGAAGACCGAATGTGATCGTGATGAACGCTCGTTCATGAGCGTTGCAGCAACAGCACGCCGGGACCTTGCGCGGTCGAGTAGCGTGGAGACTTGGCGCGGATTGCTCAGAGGTGCTACAATCATCAGCTTGAGATGCTTGAGTAACGGCCAACTGACCAGAAACAACATCGGTCACGCTCATCTTGCCCTCCTTGTCGTGCTTGATCTCATGCTTCTTCGTGTCAAACTGCCCGCTCCCAAGGAGATCGTTTATCTATCCGATGAGTTGGTTCTCACCAGACCTTCAGAGCGAGGGAAAGACGCACAACTTCATTGTACACCTCGAGGAATTGCCCTTCCATCTGATACTTCCATCCTCGGTCTCGGAGCTGTGAGCTGACGGTGAAGATCATGTCAATCGCCCGTGGGATCATGCCCAGATCCTCATCGTTCTCTCACGATCAGCTTAGACCGTAAAAAATAAGACGATAAACTGACTTGGCCACCCTCCATCGTCCAGGATTTACCCGACCCAGTCTGGCCGTATGCAAAGATGCACACCTGGCCCATCAGCACAAAGGAAAGCACGCTATCTGAATCTCACATTATAACCATCTAGCACACTCTGCGCAAGCATCGAGATCTCCTCGAAGACCTCCTTTTGTCCCGCTATTGGCTGAAAGATCTATACGACTCGTGTTAGCCTTGAACAAGTCTCCCTTGATAAACTGACTTTGTCAAAGACAAAATTGGAGACCTGCTCTCTTTCGCGGCCTGTAGCGCTCTCCGTGCGCGATGTGACGGTGATCTGCGACTGGCCCGTCTCGGCGGCAGTCCGCTCGTCTCCATATGCAATATCGGCCAGGGCATCGGGGGAGTCAGATTCATGAGCTTCACACTGTCAGCGTGAAAACCGCAAACTGATGCAAAGAGCTCACGAAGCGCAGGCCGAACTCGGGCAAACACACGGATATTGCCTGGAATATATCAGCACCAGCACCCCGGTCGTCTGGGTTCTACGACATACCTTTGAGCTCTTGAACCTGGTTGTGCAATTTCCGACGAATAGTCTCTGCCGTTCGCAACTCATCTTCAATCTCTGCAATTCTGCGATCGCGCTCCTCTTCCGCCGCTGCGATCCTTTCCCGCGCTTCCTGCTCGGCAGCTCGCGCATTCTGCATCCCGACCTCCAGCTCAGCCCTCATGCTGCTGACAGCCAGAGTGGCGCGCTCGACCTCAGCCTGTAATGCCGCTTGTTGAGCCTGAGAGGCAGCAAGCTGAGCACTAAGGGTCAAGTGCTGAGTGGACTGCTCGGCCATGGTCCTCTACCGGAACCACGTCAGTGCCTCTGAGGGCCGACATACGGACCGAAGCGTACCTTCAACTCGCGGGCAGTCTCTCGTTCCCTGCTCAAGTCCTCTCTGCCATCCTTCATCTCTTCTTCAAGATCTCGCTTCTCCCGATCCCGCTTACTCAACTGCCGCTCCAGGTCCTCGATCTCTCGAGTATACTTGGCCCGCATGGCTTCCAACTCTTCGCTGGCGTTCGACAGGTCGCGCCGAGACTGGTGGTCCGCATTGCGGAAATTTGCGAGCAGGGCCTGCATGTCGGCTTGCGACATTTGTAACGAGGAGACTAGAGCATGTCAGCTTGTCATGTTACCTGTCATCCTGGGGAAAGCTGACTTCTCGCTTGCCTGTTGGTGGACGTGAGCTTCAGTATGCCACAAAGGCGGATACACGACGTACTCTCGTTCCCACATCTCCTGTATGCTGTTCACGGTCTTTTCCATCGTCTGGATACGCCCATCGTGGCTCTGTCGTCCAGTCAGTCATCCCGTCTTTCCTGGGAATCCACCGCATAGCTACCTTGAATTGAGACGCGCTGGCCAGCCCCGACCCGATACCACTTCCACTAGCTACACCTGGGCTGACGCCTCTGCCTGGTCCAGTACTGCGCCCTAAAGTCCCCGCACTTCGTGTCGAGCTGGCAACGGGCGGTCTGCGTGTCGTCGCAGGGGCAACAGCTGCCCTCGTCCGCGCCGTACTGGTAGAGGTTGCAGACGAGGCCGCACTGCCGTTACTCGCTGGACGCCTCTGTGATGCTGCAAGTGAAGAGGCTGGTCTGCTTGTGGCGCTGAGGGTGGAGGAAGGCTTCCTATGAGCGGTAGGCACAAAGCCACCGCTCGGCTTCCGTTGAGACTGTCGTAAGCCCGCTGCCGTAGACGACCCCAAAGTGGGCGTCGGATTGGATGCTTGCCGCTTGGCGACTGGTATGGCCGGTGATGAAGGCATTTTCCTCTTGTTGATGTTATTCGAGGAGAGGAGAGGAGCAGAGTGTGAGGGGACAGGGATACCCGTCTTCACTTGCGGTGACAGCAGCCGCGGTAGCCTCGAAGGCGGCGCCTGGACGTCTCAGCAAACATCACAACGTGTTCATCCAGACTCACAGTGTTCTCTTGGCCTTCTGACATGGCGTGGGTCCCGTCTCTAGAGGTACTTTTGTCCTAGATGTGGTGCGTTGATGTTCTCGAGTAGTATTGTTTATCGACGAGCAGAAAGCAGCCGCGTGCGGAAGCAATTCTCAAAAACATGACGTGGTATTATTAATTTTAATGGCTATTGATACCGATAACGGAGTCGTTTTTAAAAATCAATGGACTGGCGAGATCCGAGTTGTTGTCGAGTCCTATCCCTCTTCGCTGTTCATCTACCCACAATGATCAGGCAATTCTCCTCATTGCCTAGCACGTCACTGAGGGCTGCCAATGTATCGCGCCTCGCGGCAGTCAGGCATTTCACCAAACCTTCCCTTCCCCTCGCTGCCTCTTCCCAGCTGTCGAAAGCAGATGTGGTGCTCGAGTTGGATGCCAAGAAGGTCGGCAGCGAGATCAGGAAGCGTGGCATGGCCACTGCAGTCTCCGGCGGAGGTATGGACAGGGTGAGCTCTTCCAGCCAAACGCTGGGAGATTGGCGAAGCACATGTGCAGCTCCAATCTTCCGCTTTTTATTCATTAGCTGCAAAAGCGCGAGAATCTCAGCTGATGTTCCCAGGACACTATCATTCGGCTCCTGTACTCTCTTGGTTCTCGACACGAGGTAGAACGATATCTTCGGATTTTCACTTCGTCTTCGAAAGGCTCCACCAGCGGCGTCATCCCAGAAGCGAAGTTTGCAGTCTTGAAGTGCGTTTCCCAGGGCCGGCTAAGAGGTCCGCTATGCTGACGCTGGCTCAGGATTGGCGGTGCTATCTTGACCAATGAGCTAGACGATTTGGCATTGTCCTTGTCTTTCCTAAACCGTCTTGGATTGTACCCAGTAGTATTGCATGGTGCCGGCCCCCAACTGTATGTCGTGTTTGCTTCACTCAATCCCAGAGTCGTCTAGGGACTAATTGGGTAGAAACGAGATTCTAGAGAGCGAAGGGGTCGTGCCAGACTATGAAGACGGTATCCGAATCACCGGTAGGTTTCTCATACTTCAGCGTGAATGGGACTTATGTCGCGTGACCAGATGCGAAGACACTCCAAATCGCACGAGTGAGTTGCGCCGCACTCGACCTCTTGGGGCAAGCTGACAAGCCCAGCGCGTCTTCCTGCAAGAAAACCTCAAACTCACCACTGCCCTTGAACGACTAGGCACTCGTGCCCGTCCAATCCCGACTGGCGTCTTTACTGCCGAGTATCTGGACAAAGCCAAGTACGGCTTGGTCGGCAAGATCACTCGTGTCGACAAGGCACCGATCGAGGCTGCGATCCGCGCGGGCTGCTTGCCAATCCTCACCAGCTTGGCTGAAAACGCCGAAGGGCAGATTTTGAATGTCAACGCTGATGTCGCTGCTGGCGAACTTGCCAAAGTGTTGGAGGTGAGTTGGCCGCCCGCAAGGGGAGCTCTGTGGAGCATGACAGCTGATGCTGTACAGCCAATGAAGATTGTCTACCTGAACGAGAAGGGTGGTCTCTTCCACGGCGTGACTGGCAAGAAATTGTCGACCATCAACCTTGACGAGGAGTACGACGCGCTCATGAAAGAGTCTTGGGTCAAGTACGGCACCAAGCTCAAGCTGCGGGAAATTAAAGAGCTCCTCGACACTCTGCCCCGAACCTCTTCCGTGGCCATCATCTCTACGGACATGCTCCAGAAAGAGCTGTTCACCGACGCGGGTGCCGGAACCCTAATTCGACGAGGTTACAAGCTGTACAAGCAAGACTCTATCGATGCCGTCGGATCCACTCAACTGCGACAGGTCTTTACGGAACGCGACCCCGAGGTCTCGTCGGGCCGCAAGTCTGTCGCCGAGATCTTCTCAGACTTCAAGTCTGGCCCTCACACGATCTATGGCGACGAGCCATTTGATGTTGTTGCTGTCGTCTCGCACCCTCCAGGCGAGACACCCGTGATGACAAAGTTCCTCCCGTCACGTAACGGTATCCTGAACAAGATTGTCGACAATGTCTTTGACGCCATCAAGAAGGACCACCGACGGCTGTTCTGGACCGCGAATGCTGACGACGAGAACCGCGCGTGGCACTTTGAGCGCGCGGATGGAAGCTTCACCCGCGCTGGACGAAGCTTGTTCTGGTACGGCGTTCCCGACGTCAAAGAGGTTGAGAAGATCATCGAGGGGTTCGAGGCGGATGGGCGCATTGAGCGGGTCTTCCTTCCTGTCGGCCCTAGTGTGCCGCCTCACCGAGTCGGCGGCGCCCGATCATACTCTACCTTGGCGCGCGCCTCTTCGGCATTTGGGTCAGCCGGCCCGCGCCGAGGCTACGCTACCGCCGTCGAGCGGAAGAAGGTTGCTCTGATCGGTGCTCGTGGATACACTGGCCAGAACCTCATCTCTCTCATCGACAACCACCCTCACCTTGATCTCACGCACGTTTCGTCTCGGGAACTCGCGGGCCTGCCGTTGAAAGAGTATCAAAAGTCTGACGTCAAGTACTCGAACCTGTCTGTAGAGGACGTGGGCAAGATGGAGGAGAACAACGAGGTCGACGCATGGATCATGGCGTTGCCCAATGGCGTCTGCAAGCCATTCGTAGACGCCATCGATGCCAAAAAGGGGAAGGGAGTCATTGTCGATCTGAGCGCGGACTACCGGTTCGAGGATAGCTGGACGTACGGACTGCCGGGTGGGTCCCTATGATCCTCTCTGATTGTAGAAGACTGTATGAAGTGAACGCTGAAACGAACAATTCTTTCTTTGCTGTTGCCAACTCGATTGCCACTCGCTGTACTCGATCGTCACTCGTTGTGCATGCGTGTCACCCACTGTCACTGCCTCCACTCGCTGCCACTGCTTCCACTCGCTGTAACTGTCTCTCGCTGTCCCTCGCTAGAACTATACGGTCGAGAACTCACCAAAAAGGCCACACGGATCTCGAACCCAGGATGCTACGCAACCAATACCCAGCTACTGCTGGCACCGTTGATGCCGTATTTGGACAAAACACAGATCCCGTCCGTCTTTGGTATTTCGGGATACTCTGGTGCAGGCACAAAGAGCGGGGAGAAGGATGCTGATGGACGGCCAAAGACCGTGGCGAAGATTGTCAGTTCACTCTTCCTAACCCCCTTGTCTCCCTTGCCTCTCGTTGCCTCCTTGCTTCCCTTGACTATTCTATCCTATCCTGTCCACGTGATCGGATCTCCTTCTCCTCGTCAATACGTTTACTCACCCATCTCCCACTCATAGGGTCCCGACGACCTTCGCGGCGGGGTACGACCGTACGCACTCACCGACCACATCCACGAACGCGAATCGGCACGCCACCTCGCCTCCCTCCTCCCTTCTCCGGCCTCGTCCACTCCGTTCCAACTCGCGTTCATCCCGAACGTGGCGCCGTGGTTTTCCGGGATCATCTCGGTCCTCACGGCGCCGCTGGAGAAGACGATGCGCGCTAGCGAGGTGTTCGAGCTGTACGAGGACAAGTATGGTCCTGAGCGGCTGTGTACGGTTGGAAAAGGGGTGCCGGACGTACGGGACATCGAGGGGAGGCATGGGTGGCGAATGGGCGGCGTGCAGGTCCATTCAGGCGGCAAGCGCGTCGTGGTTGTCGTACGTACTCATCTCTTTTCTTCCCTCTCACTTCAGTGCGACTCGATGGCATCGCCCGGCGGCATACTGATGATCACCAGGGCACGCTCGACAATCTGCTGAAAGGCGCCGCGACGCAGTGCATGCAGGTGAGTGGCTGGAACGATCGCGGATATCGGAAATGCAAGGGCTAACGAGACAGAACCTCAACCTCGCGCTGGGCTACGACGAGCTCGCTGGCATTCCGACCGATAAGCTGTAGAGCGAGGCGCGGTGCGACTTGCCCGATGGATCGTTGGATTCCTTGGCATGGTGTGGCGAGGCACAGTGAGCCTGTGCAAGAGGCCTCGACTTGGAAGTATCAGGAAGTGCAGGAATTGCCTGGATCAAGTCACGTTACAAACTGTCTCGGTACGACGTATTGCGCATGCCAAAGATTTATCACATGCATAGACTCCTGCACGGCATACCATGAATCGCTACTACTACTCACTGACTCTTGTCGTGGACCGGCACACCTTCATGGTCGTCGTGAGCGCCAATTCGGCGCGGTCAAGCAGAGCCATGCTGGGTACCGCCCGCGCTCGACGGTGGCTGGGTGTATGTGTTCTCGGGCTTGGGCTCCCCAGCAGTGGCGCCAGGACTGCGACCTCGCCGCCAGCGCTTCGCGGTACGCTGCCGAGGCTTCCGGCTGCAGCTTGTCCGGACGTCGGGAGAAGAACTCAGTCTGCTGGAGGCTCCGTGTCAACGCATCAGCGTGGCTCTGACTGCGCGCCGTAGCTTCATTGAAGCGGGCCTTGAAGACAGGATACAGACAATGAGTAGACGGTGGTGAGCTGCTGCTGCCATCGCCATCGCCGTTGCTGCTGCCGTTGCCGCCGCCGCTGCTGCTGCTACTGGGGTTCTCGCTCATCTGGTCGGCGTGCAATGTCGTTCTCTGAGTGGCTGAAAGTGGTCAGACGTGCCAAGTGGCCAAGGCTGGTCGGAGATATTCTTCAGTAGAGAAGCTGCAAGAACAAGTCCGTTCAGTCCGTTCAGTCGCAGTATATGTATCCGTACATAGAGCCCTCTGCCTCCAAGGGAGGAACTTCGGCCCGAAACAAAGGAGCCTCATGGCTCCTTGTACCATTCAAAGCCTAGATTTCCAGCTTGCCAGCGTCGGGCTTGGCGTACGTCCTAGTGAAAGGACGAGCCACGATCGTCCAGACCGTCACGAGCGGGCTCCACAACACCTGGTCAACGGAATGGTCAATGCATACCATCGCTTGGCTGGCACTGCGTCTATGTCTTACTGTATGAGGTTTCTAGTACGCCGCCACCCACTACAGGACATTACCCTATATAAGCCTCTAGTGCACCGCCGCCCAGTATTGCCAAACCTTCCTGAAACGCCTTCTGCTGACACTCCTCCTGCCCATCACGCCCATGCGAAGAACCCAATCTCACTGTTATCGTGACCGGGATCCATAACCTGCACTACAACGGTGCCTCCCTTCTCAACACTATGCGGCGATCCGTCCGCGCAGACGAAGTGTGATGCTTCATGTGTCGCGTCCTACAGCCCCTGTCAGCCGCTACGTGCACAGACAAAACGCTTCATTCTCACCGTTGGTGTCCACTCGAATCCGCCACATCGGAAAGTCTCCACGACGACCTCGCCGTTTCCCTTCATTTCCGCCTCCCCCCCGTCCAAAGGATAGGTAAGATCCACGTGCCCGCCACCTTTGTACGCCCAACCCACGACGTGTCGCACACGGACCTTCCACGCCTCCGAGGCAGCTTCCTGCCCTCCAGTGGCCAGGGCCGAGCGTACAGCCGGATCCCGCAGTGGTCGTAGGATTATTATGTCCATCGTGGGTGGCTCTGCGGGGTCCGGGGGAAGCGTCGCGAGTAGTGGCAAAATCACAAAGGTCGGTTCGAGGCGCGGGGTGAGTGTTGCCGAGAGGAGATAGGTAAATGGGCCAGGCAGGGTATCTGACTCAGAGGTGAAGGGTGTTGCCCAAGCGCCAGTTGACGGGTCGTACTGCTTGACCTGTCCACCATGGGGAGGGAGAAGCCGTACGTCCGCTTGAAAGAATACGCCAAGGTTCTGTTCGGCTGCTATCCTGAACCGTTCGAGGCCGGGGTAGGCGGCGCGGAGCGACTCGGAGTCGGCTAGGATCGCAGCGTGCAATGCAGTGGAGAGCTCAATGTGCGAGGGGATGGGGTCGGAAGTAGACGACGTAGGGGATTGCAACGAGGTGAGGGTGATGGGTAGGCGCCGAGGCTCAGTTACTCCCTCGAGAGAAGCGAGCAGGGACGAGAGCTGGTACGGAACGTCTGGGTCGGTAACGCCTAGGTGCTCGGTCACGTATTTGGCCATTCGTGAAGTCGGTGGCCGAGGGGGCGGAGGGAAGAGGGATGAGAACAGCGCGTTGGCCTGAAGGTGTCAACTGAGCAGTCATCGTCTCGATTGAGCAGTCAGGGGATGTATCGATACGCACAGTGCCTAGAGGCAGGATGATGAGCTCCCATCGTCCAAGGCCGTCCTTGTCGGTTTCACGCTCGGCCCCCAGGACACCTTCGATCATTTCATGTGCCGTCCCATCCCCGCCCGCTACGACGACCTTGAAAGGCGGCGCGTTGCCGAGCAGCAGTTCGGCACCAATACGCCCGGCATCTCGAACGCCTTTCGTCTCGTGAAGCTGGAAGGGCAGCCCAAGTTTGTCCAGCAGAGGCACGACGTATTTCTGGACGACTGCACGGCTTTGTCAGCAGTTTTCCGCCAAAGCCAAAGTGAGAGGAGGCTGCTTACATTCTGGCGCCTTGCCTTGGCCCGCAACAGGATTTACAATCAAGTGGTATCGCGCTGACATTTTGACAAGTGACAGGGAAGTTTAGGCTGGAGACGATGGCTTCTATACAGATTGTCGCCGAGGTGGTCTGGCCGAGGCGAGCCACACGGTCGAGGGGATGAGGCGTCTCTAGCGTCTGCCGCTTTCCAGTAGATGTGCTTTCCCTCTTCGCTGGTGAGTGTGTACCAATGACTTGGAGAGGATGATGTCTAATGCATCATGGCTGCTCCATGCATATCATGGCTCTCCATCGGCCTTCTGCCTCTCCATTTTGCGCCATCTCACGACTGGAGTACCTCCACCTGCTGCCACGTGGTGCACTGCCACAGCGAGGAATAAATTAAATCCCGTCAAACCCCGCTCGCGAAACGACGGCCAACTTTTTGCTCGACAGCAACCAAAAAGTAGCCTTTGTCCATCTTCAAGCCCATCGACAAAAATGGTCAGTACGCTGTCGCAGCGATCTGAGCATCGTGCTGACGTCTCTGGCAGCCTCCCAAGAAGGTCCGAACCACTCAGGAGCAGGCTGCCGTCTCCCTCGGCCCCACGGTCAGCGAGGGCGAGAACGTCTTTGGCGTCGCTCACATCTTTGCGTCGTGAGTGGTCACACCCTAATTTTCTGGCCTTGCTGCACCCTCACGCTGCCTCCTCTGTACACGAATCTGGAAATGTGTTGAACACAGTCTCTGACGCGTGCAGCTTCAACGACACCTTTGTCCACGTTACCGACCTGACTGGCAAGGAGACCATCTCCCGTGTCACTGGCGGCATGAAGGTCAAGGCTGACCGTGACGAGTCTTCGGTGGGTGTCTCTCCCTCCTCTGCCTGTCCGGAATGCAAGCCATCGCACGATTCCTCTTCACGCCCTCTCTTTGTCTTTACCTTTGTCTTGATCGCCATATACTAACTCTGCCCCAGCCATACGCCGCCATGTTGGCCGCACAGGACGTGGCCGCCAAGTGCAAGGAAGTCGGCATCACCGCGCTGCACATCAAGCTCCGCGCCACCGGCGGAACCGGCACCAAGCAGCCCGGCCCCGGCGGCCAGGCCGCGCTCCGTGCCCTCGCGCGTGCAGGCATGAAGATCGGCCGTATCGAGGACGTCACGCCCATCCCCTCCGACTCGACCAGGAGGAAGGGCGGTAGGCGCGGTAGGCGTCTGTAGTTGGCTAGTTGGCTCGTACCCCTCTTGCCTTCCTTCCCTTGCCCGAGAAACGAATTTATCGGATCCACTGCGCCGACTGGCTTGGTCGATGTTTGCGTATTGGGTATGCGGTTGGGACTGGGAATGGGTGCGGTCGACAGGCTGGCGAGATGCCAAACTTTATCGTCGCGGACAGAGCACGCAGTCGGTCTTCTATCTTACATAGCGAGATGACAGATTCCGTGGCTCGTCATGCTCGCTCGCCATCTATCTGCTGCACCGATCGTCCAGCTCAAACCATTGACTCAAGTTTGAGACTCTCTATACGGAGTTTGCTAATTTTCTAATTTCTGCCTGCTGTCTCTATCCACACTGCACGCCAGACGTTTGTTAGTACTCATGACTCATTCTTATGCATGGCTCTACATGGGATGCTTGCATGTGAGACATCTACTACAGGAATTGTGCAAAACTCGGCACCTCCACATCGCGTCAAGCAATGCTCTGAACACCTCAGGACGGCTCTGATGGCTCGCCAGTCGCTTGCTCACCAGTCGACTTAGTCAGAGCCACCAGTCGAAGTTCCGTCCACTGCATCCGAGGCCGTCGACGACGTCGTGTTCGTTATGGTGCTGCCCACATCGTCGGCCGTACCACTGGCGACTGCGCTATCGGCAGTCGACGCCGTGCTGTCCACTGCAGAAGCGGCAGTGTTAGCGCTAGCTGAAGAGGCGGCTGATCCAATGGTGTCGACCGACGACGCATTCCCCGCGACAGCCGCAGCGCCATCGGCCGTAGTGTCATTGGCGGAGGTGGAGGTGGTAGTGGTGGTCGTTGCCGTGGTGTTGGCAGACGAGTCGGCCGCCAATGTATCGGCGCACGCAGCAGCGGCGACCGCAGCAGCATTCTCATGGCCTTTGTGGTGTCTCTTGAACCACTGCATCGAACGCAGCGCGTTCGTCGCTGTAGAAGCACCACTCGCACCTGCGTCAGCCGCACCGGTCGAGATCGTGTTGTCCCCGACGGAAGAAGCTGACACTGCAGCGGTGCTGTTCGATGCGGCGGCACAAGCAGCGGCTGCGGCCGTATTGGCCTTGTCCTTGCCCTTGTGTTTCCGCGCTTGCAATGCCAGCGACCGAGTGGAGACTGTCGTATTGGAAGTGAACGCGCCACCGGCGACCCCTTGCGCGGGCTGGCCCGCCGCAGCCGTATCGAGCTTGACGTTACTGTCGAGTTTTGTCTATGCCATCAGCCGGGTCTCCCGCTAGAGTCAGAGGCAGTTTTTTAAGAGAGGATATACCAGCGAAGTTCTCACTGAACTGAGGTTTGGGGGGAGAGACGCAAGGGTCGCGACACGACATGACGTGTGGGACTGCGTACGGCGGAAACAGGGGAAAAGGCGAAGACGACATACCTGCTCAGCGTCGATATCGCTCTGCGTGTCCTTGCCCTGCGCTTGCTGGATGGCGAGCGCTTGGATCTCGCCAGTAAGCTTCAACACCCTGCAGTCTCTCAGCAACCGCTCAGCGCCTTGTACCATTTCGCAATTCGAGTCTCGATTCAGACGCCTAGACAGATACAGAGAAGGAAGAGGCACGCACTTGTTTTTGATTTTGCCGTTCTGCAAGGCGGTGGCGGTATCACCGCTGGCAGCGTCGATAGCGGGATCGAACTGCGCCGTCTCGGCTGTCTCTGCGGCCTACAAGCGGGTCAGCTACGTCTACTGGCAGGGACAGAGGGGCATGGGATAGAGGGGGCAAGGGGTAGGCGGGAAGAGAGAAGGGGACAAAGGGAGGAGATCAGAGGGAGGAGCGAGAAGCAAGGTGGCGAGGATGGCCCCTCACCTCTCGCATAGTCTGGACATTCTTCAAGCTCGTCGCGTCGATGGTCGACAGATCGCACCCATCGAACGGATCAACAAACACCGCGTTCGCTTGCGTCTGCGCATCCCCAGCCGTTCCATCCGAGATTTGGAAATCTCTATTTCGCAAGATATCAGCTCACCACCCTCTGAATACGAGATGAATTTGAGAGGAATTGGAGATGCATATGAGAGGAATACGAGATAAATATGAGAGGAATACGAGATGAATATGAGAGAAGGACGAGACGAGACGCACGCATAGTCTTGGAGCGCAAAGGCGAGGCAGGTTACATTCGCCCTCTTGACTGGACTGCTGGCCACCAGTGCCAACAGCGGGAGGAGGGAGACGAGGTAGCTGTGGGCATGCATTTCGGCGTCCTGTGGAGAAGAGATTGTGTTGGAGAAGAGTGCAGGGTACGTAGGTACGTATAAAATGATCGCGGACCAAGAGAAAGGGTCGTCAGCACCCGGCTCGACGATGAAGTAACGCAGAAGACGAGCTGTTGGTGGATGCCACAGCACCAGATAGACAATGGTTGGTCAGTACTTATACAGTAGGCGTCAGACATCAATGAATGGGGATCTCCTCTTGCTAGCAACCACGTCTCAGTGTGACACAAGACCATCACCACGCGATGGTAGTGTCGAAGACGACCGTCGCTCCCAGCTTGGACCGTCGTCGATGACAGTTTGACCCTTGCGACGCTTGACAACCGCCGTTGCGACGCGTCGTCAGCCACCTTCATCAGTCCTTTCGTCAGACCGTTGGCTCATCAACCGCCGTCAGCATGACGACAAACAAGTTCTGCATACACTTGACAACCCTCAAACTCTTCGTTTCACCTTGACTCCCCCGACAACTCCCTTCTTCGGCCGACCCTGCGCATCCGCGACGCCCAGAATCTCAGTTACGCTCTTCGTTTTCTCCAATCGCCTATTTTCCTGATTCTTGACTGGCGAAAGCGGCGGTCGCTCCGGACTCGACACTGCCAGATTAATGACACTGTCCGGCGGTGCTGGTCTCTTGAAGAGTTTCCGGGAGTCGCTGCCGTCGAGTGAGGTGGCGAAGGGATTCACCGGTGCGCGGTGCTCTGGAGACGACGCATCGACCAGTATTCGATCATCCAGCACCACATCATGCTGGTCGTAATGGTCGCTAGAGGGGGAAAAGTATTTGCTGTGGGCTTTGGAATGAGAAGTTTTCTGCTTCTTGGGCAAAACAAATGGATTATCGAGGCTGAATGAGAAAGTCCGTGCGGTCCCTTTGGACGGTCCGGCGCGGCTCGATGGGGCAGAACGAGAAGTATGACGAGGCGGAAGTATGACCAGCGAGTCGTCGGGGGTATTCGCCATGTCCACATGTAGGGACTGATTTCTCGCCTCCTCAGTCCCCCGTTTTGCACTGAAATCGAGGGGCGGGGCCATCTCCTGGACGCTCAACTCAGTAGAACCACCGTCTGGGTCGGGAGAACGTGGCAAAGACGCAGATGAGTGCCGGGTGGAATCTTCATATGCTCGTTGTGGAACTATACGGCTCGAACCTTGCTGTTGGAGATTTGCCTTGAGACGAGCGTTCTCATTTTGTAGTTCTTCGAACTGCGCCTTTAACGCTTTACGAGACTCGGCCTAAGGTCATGAGTTTGATTCTCATTTCCTGAAGACAAAAGCCCACCTTGGCCTGGTACACTCTCAAGAGCTTCGTCCGCTCGAGCAGTGTCGTTCGCAAGGCCTGTTGCTCGTCTTGTTCTCGCCTCAATTCGCTGCATCGTCAGACACATCTGCACTCGATCTGACTCAACACGCACCTCGTCACTTCGGCCATGCGTTTCTCCGTCTCCCGTTCCCGCTCTTCCATCGCCTTTCGACTGGCTCGCCTGGCAACTTGTGCCTTTTCCAATTCTCTTTGAATGATTTCGCTCTCCTTCTGGATTTCTTGGATCCGCTTATCCGTCTTTGCACGCTCAGTAGCTAAAGCCCTTTGTATCTCCAGCGGAACGATATTGCGCATTGTATTCTGCACTTGCTGCTCAACCTTGCGCTTCTCGCGGCGCAGATGCTCAATCTCGGCCTGGAGCTGCGGGATCACTGGATTGCTTTCGATGCAGGAGCGCAGGCTGTTCAGCGCCGCTGTGAGGCCTCCCACATACGTCTAGGTCTTGTTAGCCGTACAGTCACATGAGAAGAGGCACCACACCTTCAGACCGGTGACCGCCTTTTCCGAGATGACATCCTCTTGCAGCCTTCCTGCCCGAGCCATCATTCCTTCCACATCCTCGCTCATACTCTCTGCACCTAGAGCCTTGACCTCTTCACCCAAACCTCTGGCGCGCCTCGCCATCCCAAGTATCTCCTTATCCCTGTCCCTGGTCCTGATGTTGCCCGGCCGCACAGAGGCCCTGAAAGGCGAAGAACCATACTGGCTACTGGCTCCAAAGTTGTCTTCCCCTCCGAAGTTAATAAACAAGCGATGGATAGTCGGTTCTCCCGTCTCTGGGTCGGCGTAGCATTCCGCGCGGCAGGATGGGCACTCTGCAGGTGCTTCAGAGGGAGTCGGAGTGTCTCCACGTTCGTTCCGCAGTCCATGTTCGCGGGCGTTGACAACGTATTGCACGGCTTGGGTTTTGAACCACTCCAAAAGACATTTTTCGTGGAAGACATGACCTGCCCATGAGTTAGCACAATGTTGTGTGATCGAGAAATGAGATTTGAGCCGACGCCAGGGCTTCAAGGACAGCCGTGGAACAAACGAGCTCACCACAGTCCGGCGCTGCTATTGGTAGGACCTCCTCGAGGTCATCGCGCAGGTTGAAGAGCGTATCCATGCATATCGCACAACAGACCTCGTCGAGCCGCTGGCGACGCGACATGTTGGCGGCGGCAGCACAAGGTCAATCGAGACCCAAAGATTCTCGTCCGGTGCTTGAGCAGGCGAACACCGTCACCCAAAAGTCATCTAGAGACTCCTCTGGACGGCCGACGTCCAGGATGAGGTATGCTGTGTCCCCCAAGAGACGCTGTTGCTGGTATTTGAGAAAGCAGAAAATCAAAGTCAAAATGCCCCGACGCGTTCGTTTGTTTCTGATCGCAGTGGAGCCCCACAGGAGAGCGGAACCAAATACCTTTGGCCCAAGGCGGCCTTGACGATGGTTTCAACGTTGACCTCGTCCAGAGCGGGAGCGTCAACATGTATAGCCCGCCGCCAGATCCCTCACAGTGCAGTGAAGTGAGCTACTCTACTTGAGGGAGACGTCGTTCCGCCGCTGATACCCACAGACACATGATGTGGCCACACTCGTGCTCTCACTTGGCCTCTGCTCGGGTCTGGTCATCAGCTACCTGCCACAGGTGAGTCGCTTTTTGAATGTACCCGAGGACCTCCCTGTCAGCTGGAGTGCTTAAGTATATAGCACATCCGGATCATCCGCGCAGGAACGTCCGAGGGCTTCTCCCCAGTACGTCGCCTCCTCTCTGCTTGTCCTCCAGCCGTTGACAGCTTGAACAGTGGTACCTCCTTCTAGGCGCGACGTCATCGGCATCAGGCATGCTAAACCTCCTGATCGTGCAATGGCCACTATTCCAGTGCTGCCGTATTATTGTGAGCCCGTTTGATCCTCCAGGAGGCGCTCCGCTCACCATCGACCAGAGTGCTGGACGGTGTTTCGAGTCTCTGCTAGGTTTCTACCAAGTCACCCTGCAATGGCTGCTTTTCACCATCATGTGAGATCTTCCTTCAGACGAGGAATATCGTGACTGGGTAATCTTATTGTTCTCAGACTCGTGCTCTACCTGTGCTACTTCCCGGCACACCTGAAGTATCAGCGTACCTTGCCGTTCTCCGCGCAAGTTGACTACGGCACAATCGCGAGCTCGACCACCGACACCCCGGAATCAGGCAGTAATATCATCCCGGCCGACGTGAACGGAGTGACCAAGGCTGTCAAAGCAAAACTGAGCACGACACCTGAATGGCGCCTCGCATTGGTCCTCGGCGTCGTCGTTGCTCTCCACCTGTAAGCTTAAGCATCCCCCCCAGTCGAACGTGTTCCAATTAGCTGACCATATGCAGTGGATTGCTAGCCCTGCTTTCACTGACCTTACTTTTCGTTCTACCTCCAAGCACCCCCCCACACCCCCTGTTGCGGTACCTTGCCACCTTCCTCGGTGTATCCGCCACGATGCTTGCGGTACTGCAATACGCGCCGCAGATATACAAGACCTACCGGGCCCGGCTGGTTGGCGCTCTCAGTCTCGGCACGATGGCGATACAGGTACCCGGCAGTGTACTGTTCGTTCTCAGCCTCGTCTTCCGTCCCGGCACAGACTGGACCAGTTGGCTAGCCTACGCTGTCACCGGCTTGATGCAGGGCGCCTTACTGGTGAGTTTTACCACCTTGGCCTCGAACGTCTCGCACCAATTCTCTTATCATGGGCACATCACTGATCGAGAACAAGGTGATTTGCTTGGTATGGAGAAGGCGGCAGCGAAAATTGGGGATCGACGATTTCGGTCTTCCGATTCCAGGCGGACCGAGTGGGGAGACTAGCGCCCTGTTGCCACCAGAGGAAGAGGACTGAGGATCGCGGTGCTGTTGTTTGGACATTTTGAGCGGCTTAACAGACTATATGCATGGAAGCTCTCTTTCATATACCTCGCAAGGGCGCCTCGATGGGCGCATCGCCCATGATATCCGCTCCAAACTTCTTCCTGATCCTGCCTGTCCAACTTACAAGCTCACCCTTGACAACCCGCATCTTGCTCTTCTCGTAACTCGTCAAATCTTCGCGCGGCAATCCTTGCGCCTTGCGCTTCCGAAGTCTCGCTTCGTGTATCTCGATGAGCCGCATATTCCACCCCGACACATCGTCCTCCAGCGCCAGCTCGCCCAGCCGTTTCCTCGCTGCTTCGTACGTCTCCTGTGGGCTATCGGTGTCCGGATGATCAAACGACGATATACAGATATGAACGATAGTTTCGGGAAGGAGAACGTCTGTGACAAAGTTTCGCCGCTCAGCTACCGAAAGCCCCTCGTATCGTTTCGAGCCTGTCGGCCGAGCTGGCTCATCGGGTTGCTGCACTGCATCAGCTTGATCGCTCGGTACTTTTGACCATCTAAGAGTCTTCGAGGCCGGCATGTCCAGCATCTAAAGACTGACAAACAAGCTCACATGGTTTCTGTCGACGCCATCCCACCTCTCCGCTCGAAGCGCCCACCTCTCCAGCTCGGGAATGATGACGGCGACCAGCTCTGCCTCCTTGATATCTCCATACTGCGCTTCCTGCTTCAGTGCAGCGCGCTCTGCCGCTGATCCGTAGAACGCGTCAATCCGCCACTGAGCGCTCGGGTGCTCTTCTTTGATCATGTCTTGGAGCAAGGGGTGCAATTGCCTGATCTGGGCCGCGCGAGAGAGTTTGCCAAAGGCAGCTGAGGAAAGAGGTTTCGCTCGGCGCGCGGTACGTGGTGGAGGCGTTGGCGGACGGGTGGCCGCATCGTTATTGAGACTAGCAACCGACGTATGAATCTCTCCAAGCTTCGGAGAGAGAACTTCAGTCTCGGTCGCGTAACAGACCAAGGATCCAGGAATATGACTTACCGGGCAATTTGCAATCCCTGCTTCATTGAGTAATATGATCTCGTTGCGCCGTTTGATGATCTCGCCGTCCAGCTGGGTACGGACACGATACCTGTCCAGTCCTCGTTTTTGGTCCTCGGGACTCAGAGCTGGCAGGTACTCGACAATGAAACCCGGAAAGTAGTTGCGCTGGATTTTTACGAGAACAGACATGCCATCTTCAGCTCTGCCCAGCCATCAGCTTGATGATCGCTGTGGGGCGAACAGGAAAGCCACCTACCCTGATGGCCGTGGTGTCTTCGCGAACCGTGCGGGCTGGCTCAGCGGCTCTGGACCTCTGTCGTGTAATGCCGAACGTAAGTCGAGTGACATCTCACTGTCATCGTCTTCCTCTATCAACCGCACGTTTGGCACGGGCCGTACGACGCTTCCCTGGTTTCCGATTTTCCGCCTTTTGCCATTGGACGCCTCTGTGCCGATCAAGGTTGTCGACGACGAGGGAAGGGACTGAAAGGGCGACGAACTAGGATGTGAGGCCTGCGAGGAGTATCCAAAGTTGGCCATTGCTTCGCCGAAAGTATCTTTTGGCGATTCGTAGCCCGAGAGCCACTTGTCGCAGATCTCCATGACTCCTCGCTTGTTCGACACCGACGGCAGCTGGACCGTAGATCTCGGCGGTGGTGATGGTTCAGTAAGCGTGGAGGAACCTGATTCCGACGGTGCGCGAGCCGGATGCACCTTGGGGGCTGGCTTCGATCTCGGTAGCTCTTGCCGCCCCTTCTTGACCATCTTGGTTCGTCGTGCTCGTCGACTAGTTGCAATGCAATGCCCGCGCGGAAATGCCACTTGACCATAAGACGCGTCGCGTGCCTAATCACAGACCAGATACCAAAACGCCGCGCGCCTATGTTATCATGTTCCGGCGCCCCGCTGTAGAAGTCGCGTTGACGCTGACAAGGAATATTAACCACGAAGCTTCATCCATCGACCCCGCCTGCACAACGACCTAGCGACACAGCGCCGGGACCAAGTCGGCGGGCGAGGGCCACAGCGATGCCTGTGCTCGAGTCTTCGGCGGACCAGAAGTATATCCTGCAGTTACCGAAAGTCTCGTTCCGGATCGTGACGGATGAGTCTGTCAGGCGACCGCTCGGGGTTCACTCGGTGAGCTGCCTGTTGTGCGTGGGAAGGTGTCCGGCTGACCAACTTGCTTTAAGGAGCAGATAAAGGGTTATGGCTGTGAGTGTCTGCAGGCCAGATGAACATTCAAGACCAACACTGCTACGACGGACCTGGCTCTCCTTGGGCCTTCCTGCTACTCGTACCGATGAATGAGAACATGAGCTGACGCTGCTGCAGTCAACGATGGGGCGGATCTCGATAAACCTGAGCATTACATTCGGTATATAGGCAAGTGTCGTCCTAGAGGGCTGCACAAAAGGTGTACGTTCGGCTGACCTCGACGCAGAACCGATCGAGTCAGAGCTCGCAAATAGGGTCGAATATGACATGGATGAGCAAGGTGCGTTGCGAGAATGCCAATGCTTTCGGTCCCAAGCTGATCACTGCCAGATCAAGAGTGGCTAGATGCGGTCAATGCTGAGAGAAAAAAAGATCAATCCGGCCCTGTCTCGTACGAAGTATTCGAGATCATAATGGACAAGCTCGAGAAGGAGTGGTTCGACTTGGTGAGCAAGCTCACCTGGTCAGCTGGTTGTGATCACTAGCATTTCTAAACCGGCCGTGTATAGATCAAGAGAATACCACAACCTGCCTCACATCTCCCTGTCGAGGACTCAAAGTGCTCAATCTGCGATGACGGGGAAGGCGAGAATTCCAACGCCATCGTCTTTTGCGACGGCTGTAATTTGGCAGTTCATCAAGGTGAGTCTTACAGTTAACAGTACTATGATGACAGCAAATAACATACGAATAGATTGTTATGGTGTCCCTTACATTCCAGAGGGCCAATGGCTCTGTAGAAAGTGCACTGTATCACCAGAAAACCCAGTAGTAAGCATAAACGCCACTCTCTCGTTGACCGTGTTGCTCATCTCAACAGTCCTGTGTGTTCTGTCCAAATGAAGGCGGGGCGTTCAAACAAACATCGGCCGGACATTGGGCGCACTTGCTCTGCGCCATGTGGATACCTGAAGTCAGCGTGGGGAACGCAATCTACATGGAGCCAATCGAAGGGGTGGAGTATGTGCCTAAGAACCGGTGGAAGCTGGTAAGCGCTGGAGCCCAATCATTGCCCTCTCTGTACTAATTTTCAGGTCTGCTCATTATGTCGGGAACGGACCGGAGCTTGTATCCAATGCGACAACAGGTCCTGTTTTACCGCGTTTCACGTAACATGTGCTCGCCAACAGGGTTTATTGCAAACAATGAAGAGCGCCATCTCCGACGGCGTCTTGCGAGCATTTTGCACCAAACATCTACCTGTACGTCGGCGGGAGCCAAACGAACGTCGGTGCTGAAGCCAGATAGGATGGGCCGAAGGATGGCTACGACGATGACGATGGATCCGAATTCGGTGCGGTCACCCAGCGGCGACGCGATTCTCATCAGCAACAAGCGCATCACTCTACTAATGCCGTCACAACTAAGTCCGCCCGTGCTCATGCCAAGTCCTATCGACCTGGGCCGCCCATCGTGCCTCGGAAGATTGTGGATCAACTTTTGGCGTATGTCTCCAAGATGGCTATCCGGAAACGCCAGCCTTTTATCGAGAGACTTTGTCGATATTGGAGTCTAAAGCGGGAAGCAAGGAGAGGGGCGCCCCTGCTGAAACGCCTCCACCTCGAGGTGAGGAACCCGATAACTCTGTTGGCATTTGAATGACTGAATATGTAGCCGTGGACCGCTTCAAACGCGTCTAAACAGCAAAGCGAGGAAGAAAAGGCGAAGAAGCTCAAGGCAAATCATATCATGCTGTGGATTGCAATGTTGCTGATGGTGTCATAGTTCCTCACGCTCCTGCGGAATGACCTAGAGAAGGTCCGCATGCTAGCTGAGCTCGTCCGGAAACGAGAGAAAGAGAAGCTGCGGCAGGCCCAGACGATCAAGGACATTGTCGATACGTTCATCTTTCCGCATTACGCGAGACTGCGCTTGACGCTCGAGAAGATATCTGCGTAAGTGAACTTCTTCCCCTCTGAGCATAGTAGCTGACACGCGATCGGCAGGATGGACCGAAACGAGCTGTTTGTACATCCAGTCAATCGTGCCGAGGTACCAGATTATTTGCAGATTATCAAAGAGCCAATGTGTTGGCTGTACATCGACGAGAAGCTGGAAAAGAATGCCTATTCAAATATCAGCGAGTTCAAGGTAAGCCTGGTTGGCTTGGCTATCGAGTGAATCGCTGACACCAAATAGCGAGATGTTCATCTGGTTCTTGATAATGCCATGAGATACAACGCGGCCGAAACAGTCTTCCACCGCACAGCCAAACGGATCAAGGCAAACTGCCAGTCGCTCTTGGATGAGCTCGACCTGATCTCTGCGCAAGCTGCATTCTCACTTGGTCAAGACGGTCTACCTAATGGAGTCATTGATCAGTCCCCGGATGTCGGCGACCTCGAACCTTCAATTCTTCTTCTCCAATCGCTAGCACAGCCTGCCAGCGCGAATTCGGAGCGTGATTTCCTCGCGTCGGTATTTGCATTTGAGATGGAGAAGCCAAAGGAGCCGACACCGCCTCCGCCTAGTCCGGCCAAGAAGCGAAAGTACGAATCCGCTGCTGAGCGGAGGCAGAAATGGGAAGAAAGGGCAGCCAAATATCACGAGCGCGTGACTGCAACCCGGCCAACCAGGGCCGCGCGAGCGGCTGTTTCCGCATTTGCCGAGGAGGCTGGCGTGCAGCTGTCTTCTGATATCGATACCTCGGGACTTCCAGAACTAAGCCTGCCAAGTCGACGACGAAGCACCAGATTGCCACCACCACAGCCCTCACAATCATCACAACCATTGGGACCTTCGGGACCATCGCAACCATCGCAATCATCGCGACCGCGACCATCACAACCATCACAGCCTGCAAAGCCTCCAGGAGGATCCGTCAAGCCGTCTTCGACTGTTTCCGGCTCGGACGGTGTTCGCATTCGTACGAGACCACAAGTCGGGGTGGCAGGCATCGAGACCATCGCAGTCATCAGCGATCGGGAACGCCGGGAGATGGAAAAGGCCATGGAGATCGTGACAGAAAAGGTGGACGAGATGGACCAGTTCAAGAGGTTCAACGTGGGGTGGGTCCTGCCCGAAGGCTCTAAGCGGAGAAGATCAGAAAAGCCGGAATCAAGCACTGCCAGATCAGCTCCAAGTAGGTGTCTCAAGCTTTCCGACGGGCGGTGCTGACACTGGAAACAGTACGAAAGCCGAGGCAATCGAAAGCTGCATCGGAAGCTGGGTCCGCCCCATCCGCCCCAATCAAGACCTCACCTGTCGATGTCGCGCTTCCAGATCCTCCGTCTTCTGCGTCAAAGACTGGTAGCTCGCTGAGTCCACCACCTTCAGTCGAAGCTTCGCCACTAGCGAAGACTCACGCGCCGAAGCAAGGACCAACAGAGGCACCGTTGGCTGCGAAGCCAGAACGGAAGCGTAAAGGCCGGAGTACTACGTCACCCACACCCCGCAAGCGCAGCCGGCGTGCCACATATCCCAAGGAACAGACAGATACAGAGGGCACTTCACCTGCTGAGGCGAACGAACCGATACCGCGAAGTACCGCGACACCTACATCGAAGAACAATGTGCGAGGAGCGGATCAGGACGAGGACGATATCACGCCGATCCTCAGTAGTGCGGATGCGACACCACGGTCTTCTCGTCGAAGCAGGCAAGGGGCACAGCGGGTGCATGAGAGTTCTACCGGCAGACAGGCGGCACATGGGCTTGAGAGCGAGGGGCTAGAGGAACACGATGGCGAGATCACACCTTTACTGAGCGAGGATAATATTCCCAAGGTGACGAAGGATCAAAAGACAGAAGGCACGCCAGAGCCCTCGGAAGAGACGGATCCATATCCCGTCGGCACTCTTGGTAGGTCGCACCGTTTGCTGTTGAATACCACTAACAGCTTGTCCTCAGTGTGGGCTAAGCGTAAGTATACGATCTTCTTGTGGTAATAACTGGATACTACGAGTAAACGCTGACGGTGCCAAGTCACGTCGTTCCCATTCTTCCCTGCAGAAGTCATCGATCCCGAAGATCCAGAACAAGGCGTGCCGGGTCAAGTGATATCGGGTAGAGTGGCGGCGGAAGCGGAGAACCAAGCTACGGGTCTACGGACTTGGCTTGTGCGATTCTTTGATGCTCAGGCTAGCTACGGTTGGATTCCTGCAAAACAGCTTGATATGCTTGGAGATAGTGATGGTGAGTCGTCCGCTATCGTCGACATGCCTCGACCTTCAGTCCCGCGTGCACCGGCACAGGTCTGTCATCTGCACGCAGAGTGCAGTTTTCCCCCTCCCGCGCAGAGCAAGCTGACACGTTCTCGCCAGAGGTGGACGAAGGATACCTTGCTGTACGTCTGTTTCGTTGTCGTGTTACCTATACTGATATCGTCCACAGGGTAAAGAGAAAGGCAAGACAAGAGGATTCAGGAGACCACGGATGAAGCAGGCTGTGAGGAAGGCGTATCGGTGAGCTTATCGGTCGCAATGAAGAGTGATGTAGCTGATCGATCAGCGCGGCACTGTCTCATAAGGCTGAGGATGGCGAGGACGGCGAGGACGGCGAAGAGGACGAGGATGGCGGCGGAGAGGACACGTAGCAGGACATGTGTTTTGTCAAATTCCTCAGCCTGGTCGACGACCTCGTTCGGGACGAACAACATATCCATACGACGTCGACCACCTCTGCCACGAATGAGACCCCGATCACTGCTTGCTCGTATCTCAGCCTGAAGGCGCCGTGGAGCCCGACGCTCTTGCTCATACTATACCTGAAGCCACCGTGACGCCGCTTGCCCCGCTCCTTGCTCATGCTCTGACCGAATGCCACCGTGAAGCCGCCTGGCCCCGCTCCTTGCTCATATTCTTACCTTCATTCACCGTGAAGCCGCTTGCCCCGCCTTTTGCTCATACTCTGACCTTAATCCACCGTGAAGCCTCTTGCCCCCGCTCTTGCTCATACTTTGACCTTCCGCTGCTGAAACCTCCCGACGCGACGCTGAAGCAGCGACGACCAGGAATCCATTTTCGCCACATCCCTCGTCTGTCATCCCTGTCGTCATTGTTACACAGGTCGCAGTAGCCGTCCTTTCATACCCCACACCTTTGATTCTGGTTCTTCGAGAGCTGTACATGAACAAACTCCAATAAATAATCCCCCGATCTCATTCCCCAATTTACTATCCAACACCCACGACCCACGACCCACAGCCCACGAATCACAGGGACTCCAAACTCCTGATCGCAACCACGCCACCGACAACTACCACGACAACGACATCCCCCTTACCAATCATCACCATAACAGCACCGACCGACATGCCCATCGCCACGACCACTACCACCCCCGTCAATGCCAACAAATGCCGCGGCTATATCCTCGCGCACCAGCACCCCGACGCCCCGCCGGTGACGCCCGAACACCCAATCGATCCGTACGACGTCGTGCCCTGTCCCCACCCGACTTGCATCCCCGCCGTCCCGTCGGAACGATGCGCGGACCCTACGAGGCGCAACGGCTGTGGAAGGGGCGTGTACTGCGCGATGCACTTCTGCGGAAGCTGCAAGAAGGCGTTGCGTGCTGCCGAAGGTGCGAAGAGCTTGAAGATGGTGGGGGTGGGTGTCGGGGGCGCTCATATGGCTCCGGCGACACCAGAGGCCGCCACGGCGGCGGCATCCGAGACGACGACGGCTCAGGTGGTGACCCAAGGCGTGTAGGTATAGGTGGCTTTGTGTCACGGGCTGTGGTACGGGTTACGGCGGTGGTATACCTGGCGTGGACGAACGGTTTCTATATAGAACGGATGTATACTTGAGATGAGATGCGATACATTCGATGAGGATATCGAGACAGAGTTGATCTGCTATATACGAGGGACTACGTCACCCTACAGGGACTCATCGAATGGATTACTAAGGGACGGGGCACGTTCGGGGCGATACGGGTTCCCTTAGACGATATATCCTAAAAGGGGAAGTGCGATGGATTCCATGACACTTTGACGGCGGCCAAAGCGGCTAGAAGGCCGCGCGCGTGCATGAGCATGGATCGTCTTGTTGTGTGCTGTCTGATCTCTAACTGTGCAATGCATGTCCTCGCTGTTGCTATGGACGCTGCCGACCGTTGCGTATTCTATAAGAGCAGACGACTTGCGCATATACTACAACAGACACGGCCTAGATACCTATCCGTGTGGCGTTGAGCAGACCACCGCTGCCACACTGCGACGGCCGACTGGTGCCTGGCAGCAACGCGTTGTAGCCGTTGTAGCCGAGACAAAAGGTCGCTATTGTCTGTTGGTCGACAACAATAGAACAATGCACGCTACGCCCAGTGACGACAGCCAGCATGCATGCCATTGTTCGGAAGTATGCCATTGTTCGGAAGTCGGCGCCCTTGTCCGATCGTGTCGCTGCTACCGTCCCGGGCGAACCCTGTCTTCTCGAGGTCGCAGCTGGTCCGCCCATCCATACTTGATGCCAGTCACTAGGAATTGACGTTTCATGTTGTGCTCGAACGATATTGTTTGAGGCAGCGACACGGGCATGGGTACGGGTACGGGTACTGGTACGGGTACGGCGGTGTCCCCAGACAGTCTGTACGCTTTCCTCGTGGTGCCGCCTGGGGGATGCTACGCGGCGTCAGCGGGTAGGGGGTGGGAGGATGTCCCGCGGTCGCCGAGCCTGATTCTTCCAGCGGTCGGAATGGACGGAGAGGATGAAAATGAGAGCGCACAGGTAGGGGAGGACGGAACGGGCGAGGCGGAGGGTCAAGGAGAACTAGGAGTGGAAGGGGGGGAGGAATCGGACGGAGCAGAGGGAGGAAGGGAAGAGGCAGAGGGGGGAGCGGGGGAACAGGGGGAGAATGGAGAGAGGGATGCGCTCGGACTCGGCCTGGACCTCGTCATGGGTGTCGAGGTGGATGATACGGGGTTCAAGTTGTCCTTGATCCCATACGAGGGCGAGGATCAGGACGAGGACGAGGCTCAGGACGAGGCGGATAGTCAGAGGTGAGTCCACCACGCACCACCTCTCAGCTCTGCTGGTCCGAGACCTCTCTCTGCCCTCGGCGTTTCAGATGACTGCGTCCAAGCGTGTTCCGACTGAGATGTGCTTTTGTCTATCGAGGGTGAAGCGACGGTGCCCGCATGGATATCGCCTCGGAACCCTTGGCTGCGACTACGACTGCTTGTGCTTACGAGCAGCCCGGATAGTACTCTCTGCAGTCGTTTACGGCGCTTTGGTCTCAACCGTCGCATTCCTCTGCATCCCGGCACGCGCACCTGCAGCCGTGCTTCGCAGGACAGTACTGGCGCAGAAGGCGACACCGACTCGCACGACAGCACCGAGCCAGAAGAACAACAGCCAGGACAAAGCTTCTTGCACATTGCGCACGAGCCGCTCGACGCATCATCCACCGCGATACATCTGGATGCGCGCCGGTCCGTCAGAGTCGAAACGTACCACTGCCACAACCACAACCACAACCACAACCACAACCACCAGCACGATCCGGTGCGGCCGCAACAACAGCGCACACACGCGCTACGCCCGCATCGCCCTCGTTCAGCGCCGCCGGTGCTCATGACGACAATGACGGTCGAGAATGCGAGCGGAATGGGCGCTAAGGCCAAGATAATGAGTTTTGATGTCGACTGCACGGCGCTAGACGACGCACCCCTGCAATGTACGGTGCGCCGTGCTCGATCCGCCAGCTCCTCGGAAAGACATCATCATCGCCTGTCGCTGTCTATCGCATCTCAACTTGCAGAGTTGTTTGGAGACGCCGAGTCGACGCAGTACGGCTGGCCGCCACTCCGCCTGGACCGAGAACCCCACCCACATCAACGGCCACTCAGTCTCAGCGAGGCCGGCGACGCAGACGCTCGCATCTCTCCTAGTGCACCGTGTTCCCCAACGAGTTCAACCAGGCTCTACGACATCCTCGACCGTCCTCTCAGCATGGCGATTCCTCTCGCAACCTCCCCAGCTCTCGCAGGCGGCTTGATGGCTGATAGTACTGCGGAACGCCAACACCCTGGCCATCAATTGATGCTCGACCACACGGATCACACAATGGCCGAGCAAAGGAGGGTGCCTCCTCCGTGCGCCGAGGTCGCGGCCCGCGCTCAGACACCCAGCAGGGACACCACCAGGCCGGGCGTGCCCGACGCAAAGCTCGACGGGTCCCCGACACTTCCGCCTCGTTCTCACACCGCAGAGCACGAGACATTGCCCTCGCTCAGTCCCATTGGCCGTCTGTCCCCACTGACGGTGCTCACTCCCTCACCCAATGGGTCCCCGAGCGAATCACCCATCCTCTCCACGCCATACTCGCCCCCTCGCCGCTCTGCAACGTCCTCTGGCGCCACTCCTGCCGGTCTGAAGGGGGAAGCCTCTCCATCTTCCTCCTCCCCGTCCTCGACATCCTCCTCTTCCTCTACGTCTTCGTCCTCGTTGGCATACAGGACATCAGACGCAGACGTCATTCACACGCCTCCCTCTCGACTCAAACGGACAAGTCGCATCCTTTCAACATCAGCGTTGCCATTGCCCCCTCCTTCCTCACTACCGCCAGCTCCATTGTTCTCGCAAACAAATTCGCGTGGACCGAAACCACCAGAAGCTGACGTGCCGCTATTGTTGCCGTCCTCGGTCGACGTTGCGTCTCACAAGGAGGTCATGTCGTATGGCGAGACCGAGACTCCCCGCAGCTGGGCACTGGACATCCACCGCCAAGGTACGCTTTTCACTTGCCGTTTCATCCCCCATCACCCGCTGATCGAGTCCCATAGACATCTCTCCGGCAGAACAGCCCTTCACCACCGAGCGAGTCCACCACAAGATCACCCCTTCAGTTCCCTCATCCACTCGAACGTCCCCGACCGTCTCCAATCCGCGCTCGGATCCCTCGGGCTCCGAGCTCCCCACTCCCCCGTTCTCGTATCCTTCTCCTGGGCGGTCCAGCCGCAACAGCGTGCGCTCCGACGCGAGCTCCTTCCGCGGACAGGGCGGCGGCTACTGGCACCCCCGCGAGCATCCGGATATCTCGACAGTCTTCGAAGAAGACTACACGGTCGATACCTCGATCCGCGAGACCCGGGAGAAACAAAGGCAGGGAGGTCCGAACCGGCAGCCTTCAAAGGATTTCGCACCTGCCGAGGTCAGCTTCCATCCTCGTCGTCGCGACTCGCGTTACTCGAGCTTCAATACCTACTCGACATCGACCACCCTCGTCGACGGTGTCCCGCAAAACACCAGAGGTCGGACGGGCACCGTCTCATCGAGCAACTCTGGCCATTCTTCACGAACCAACAAGTCTGTGCATCCCTTTGCAGCGGTCGTTCGGCCTCCTTCGCCGCCCACGACCCTTCATCAGAAGGACGGCTACACCTCACCACAGCACCTTCGTCGCCTGTCGTCCTTGAAAATCAGCTCGTCACGCTCACAGCCAAACCTCGCCGAGAGCTATCAAATGGCAATGACTTCGGCACCTCCGCAGCAAGTCGCCATCATCGCTGCAGAGGAGACCACCGACGAAGAGAGCTGCCCAGTGTGTGTCGAAAGTCTGAGCTTCACATATCGCCTCCCCGGCGAGAAGCCCCATATCGTCCCCGAGTGTGGACATGCTCTGCACGAAGTAAGCTGCCTGGGAGAGAGAGCGATCACGTGCTGACAGGACAGGAATGCTTCGTCACTGTGTATGGAGAAGTGCCTCGAGAGGGCTCACGGAAGAATCTGGGTGTATGTGGCGTGTGTCGCCAGCCGATGCGCATCTCAGACAGCGGCGAGCGCAGAAGTAAGGGAGGCAACAGTGAGCGGGACTGTTCTTTGATACAGAGACAAGCTGATGGTGGCAGAGCTGGCCTCTCTCACCGGTCAAGGTAACGGCGCCCCCGCTCGGCCTGCAATCCTTCAGACCTCTTCAGAGCCGTCTATCCGTTCCCGTCCCTCCCTTGCTGTACCGAATTCACCATCACAGCCGTCGGATCCTATGGCAGACGATCCACTCGATCCAGCGCCAGGTATGCCGACTTCGAGCTCGTCCCGTTCGCTATCGGCGATTGCCTGGCCGCCAAAGGTGGTCGTGCCGGCTATCTCCATCCGCTCAGAACATACCAGTATCACACGCGGCGGGCACAAAGGCAAACAGACAATAACAGCTATGGTCACTGTCGAGGTCCCGTCTGCTGGCGAGCGAGGAAAGTATACTGCCAAGGCGCGTGACATCGTCTCATCAAGTCGGACGGATGGTCCGACCTCGCCACAGTTCCCTCCCTCCCCTCGATCCACGTCCTCTCACAACCCGACCGAGCGGTCACTGTCGACATCATATCGCAGTCAATCTGCGGGTACACCCGAGTCTTTCGCCCATATCGTGGCGGATCTCAAGACCCGTGTCCCTGATTATCGCACCTCTGGTCTCGACTCTCTCGGCCCGCTGCGCCTCTTTGACCTGTTGTCGGTCCGGAAGGGGCCCTACGTGCGAGAGTTCCACATCTATCTCTTCCAAGAAGCCCTTATCTGTATAGCAGAAGAACGGAAAACCGGGCTGAGATCGATCTTCTCGTCGGCAAGCTCGAACAAGAGCGACTCTGGCGGCAAAGGTGTTCTGCGTCTCAAGGGCCGTGTCTTCATCAACCATGTCCGCAAAATCATCGATTCCTCACACGAACGCGAGCTCAGTCTGACGATCACGATGGACGACGAGTCGTCCGAATGGTTCATCCTGCTGTTCAAGGAGCGTGCCAGCCTCGAGGTGTGGAAGACCCATCTCAATCGCCTGATTGACGACATGCGGAACAACGGGCACGGAAACCAGAGCGCAATCAAGATCGCCAAGCTCATGGGCACCACCAACCCACCGACGGCAATTGCCAGGTCAGCAAGTGATGGCAGGACGTTCAGCCCTACGTCCGCACTATCTCAGCCTTCGGGCGGACTTGGGATGAGCTTCGGGGAGTTCAATTCGCCGGTCGGCTCTCTCTCGGCAGAGCCAGGAATCGGCTCGTTTCCCTTGGCGTCGCCGCCCGTGTTTGGTGCCGGACTTGGCTTGGGTGAACTGGCGTATGTAGCGCCACTAGCCCCAAAGCACACTGCACTAGACCTCGTCATTGTCGTCTCTATCCCGGCTCCAACGCCTGGACAGTCGTTGCCGCTCAAGCTCAAGCTCATGCGGAGCTCGTTGCACTTTGTCCTGGCACTGATGGGCCCACTTGATCGTATTGCGCTCGTGGCTACGGAGCTTGGGCCGAACGGAGCAGTCAAGAGGACGCCTCTGCTCAACACCACGCAGGCCTGGCTCGCGGCAACGTTTGGAGTCGTTTGTCGAGCAGCTGGGGACCGGCAACAAGGACGACGACGAGTTTTCCGTCCCAGTAGGGCCGGAAGAGAAGCAGGATGTAGTCACCGCTGTCAATGTTGGTCTCGACGTCGTCTTGCAGAGAAAGCAAAAGAACCCCTTGACAGGCATGATCCTCATCAGTGATATTTCCGATACCATCAAGCGCGCGCAAATGGACCTCGTAACGGCGCGACTCGATGCTGCCAACGTGCCTGTTCATGCAGTCGGATACGGCAAGTCGCACGACCCGTCCCCACTGTGGATGATCTCGAACCACACCCACGGCACATACACGTTCGTCAAAGAGTGGTACGACCTGCGTGACTCGCTTGCCGGCATTGTCGGCGGGCTCATGTCGATCGCCATGACGAATATGAAATTGCACCTGAACTGCTCTGAGAACGAATTCAAGATTGTCAAGGTGTCTGGGGCGGTGCAAGCCGTCGTGGCGAGTGGGGGCAAGGACGTCGACGTCGAGTTGAAAGAGCTGAGGTTTGGGGAGATTCGGGAGATCCTCGTAGAGCTTGATCTCGAGGGCTCGGACGAGGACGAGGGGCGTGATTCTCGCGAGGGGTCTGACGAGTTTGACGGTGCACCCAATGGCAGCGGCCACCGATCTCAACGTATCGACTCGCTCAGACGAGGATCTTCCGTGCGCTCAACCGGGATACACGGTCTCGGCCTCGATACGTTGTCGGTGAGCGAGTCCAACGCACTGCGCGACGTGGTGTATGAGGACTCTATGATCGACGAAGTGCCCGTCAGCGAAGTCGACTGCTCGTACCACGACCCGGCGGCGGGCCGGTCCGTGGCACGCCTGGCGCATCCTATCCTGTTGACATTGGCGGTGCTCCCGTCCACTGCATCGCCGCCGGCTCTCCCTGCGGACCCGACGATCGTTCGGCGCCGGATGGAGCTCTTGGCGTCGGACATGATCACACGCGCACTGCTGATTGCCTCGCGCAAGAACCTGTCGCACGCGGTACGCATCATCAAAGAGACCAAACGGATCATCGAGACGATGGAGGACCAGCTGCATGCCCAGCTTGGCGGCTCGGGCCGCAGCAAGAAGGAAGTGCAGGCGCAGGCGGCGCTCGAGGGCCTGGGAGCGACAGTAACCGATCTGGACATGGTGCTCGAGGGCCTGGAGGAGCAGAAGGAGCTCTTCGACAGGGACCACCGGAACTACGCCGCTCAGCAGGTGAGTCGCGTTACTTGCCCCTCCCTGAGCTGGCGTGCTTCCAGTTGCGGTCTTGTCGACCCTGTGTCTTGTCCGTACCGCACTAGACTCTTCGGTTGTCCGTACCGCACTTGGCTTCGGTTCTGGCGTGACCAAGCGCTGATACGTGCAGGCGATCGTGTTGCGCTCCCAGAGGAGCTGGACAAGCAGGACGCCGAGCGAGAGGCAGTACTGCACCAAGGAGATCAGGGAGGTGGTGCAGACCAGCTCAGAGTGGCAGGGCAGGGTGTAAGGTACCGGGTGCTGGGATTGTGTCATCTCTGGGAATGTGGTGGGCTCGGAGACGGCTTGTGGATCGTACCTGGCGGATCATACATGCTGCATGGTATATGCGGGATCATCCATTCGGGATCATACATGCGGGATCAACATGCGGGATCATACATGCGGTATCGTATATGGGGGACCATCCTCAGTTGGCGTTTTGGGTTGCGAGAGGCTACATCCTGTGCGATGCGATAGATGCGGTCTGCGACCTACGACATGCATGTAACATGGAACGACGATGTGCAGTGTGCAATGTCCGATACGTGACGACCATCCAGACTGGGATGATGCTTCGGGTACCCAGTAACAGCCAGCATGGGCGGCGCGCCCAGCACCAACAGCTGGCATCGATTCCAGCACCAACGACCAGCATCGATCCCAGCACCAACGGCCAGCGACGATCCCAGCAACAACGGCCAGCGACGATCCCAGCAACAACAGTCAGCATCGAGCACGGTACCAGCCGCCACGACGATATAGGCCCCGGGACGAGCATCGACAAGTACGTTACGTTGCCTTAGGTACCCACTGTGCCCCGTGTTGCACTCGGTCTCACCGCGTGCTTTGGGTGCACGTTCAGGGGTGGCGCGGGCGCAGCTTCATGTCGCAGTTCAGTCTGTTGTTTCCCAATGAACGACTCTGACCGTGGGAGACGGATGGCTCTGAGACTGGCAGATGATGACTCTGACTGTGGACATGGATAGTCTGAGACTCTGAGCTGGCACGGAGTGACAAGCAGGGAGTGACAAGAGTGGCGAAAAGTGGCGAAAAAGGCGATTGGCGGATGTGGCACCTGCCAACCGCCACGCAGTCGGTCATTCCATACCTGACTGGTTCTAGGCGTGGTTTTAGTCTGACCTGCCAACGTTCAGCCTCACCAACACCAGAGAGAAGGGCTACAACATGGCTCTCTGCGATACTGACTACTCGTCCTCACCCTCCTCCTCCTCACCTCATCCTACCCTCCCCGCACTCTTTCCCTCACTCTTTCCCTGACCCTGACCCTACTTAACCTCATCCTCATCCTCATCCATCCTCGCCCTCGCCCTCACCCTCGACCATTTGAGCGCTCACTCTCACTGCCGCCTCTTGACCACTGCCTCGCTGGACTGGATCCACGCACTTCCGCCGGACTGCCAGCCTCCTCAGCCTTTAATACACCGAGGCGTCGCCTTGTGATATCTCCCCAAGATTACCCCCCAGCTTCAAGCCCCGGCGGCTTGAAACCGAACCCCTCGCTTGGCGTTTTGGACAGGCGCGAGCGCCGTCATATTCGCACCAGTGGCGATACAGGTACCCCGTCTGACAGTTGTATCGCTACCAACGATACTGATACCAGCGGCAACAACCTAGGCCGCATATTCATACCCAGAGCCAGAACACCCGAGACAGAGCAAGAGCACCCGAGACAGAGCAAGAGCACCCAGCGACAGAGCAAGTAGCACCCAGCTCGACAGAAGTAGCACGCAGAGGCAGCAGCGATGCCCGACTACCTCGCCGTGACCTACCCCCGCTCGTCGGCCTCGACCTTCACCCTGCCCTCGCCCTCGGAAGACGGTGACACCCACTTGACCGCGTACCCGCTCTCCCTCCGCGCGTCCGTCTCGAGCATCGGCACCGTCCCCGGCCTTGTCTCGGCCTCCCACTCGGACTCTGACCTCTCACCGCCGCTCTCGCCCACGCGCACCTCGCTCAACCTGGTACACTGCTGCTGCGGCGGCGGCGGCGGAGTCGGTGAAGGGGACGGCGACGGCGAAGGTCGCGATGTCCCTCAGCGGCACGTTCAGGTCGTCCGAGCGAGCGAGAGCCACAGCCACAGCCATAGCCACAGTTACCGCCAGGGCCGGGGCCACGGGTCCGACTCGTCCCGCCCCTTGTTGCGGCACATGCCCAGCTGGGCGAGTTTCCTCACCCACCGGACTGGGGCGAAACCCCCGAGCGTGAGTGTCGGCTCTGGCACCGTAGGCGCAGGCGCAGGTGCAGGCATCGGTGCAGGCACAGGTACCGGTACCACACGCGCTAGTGCACATGCACGCGCGCGTACCCGCACTGGCACTGGCACGGGGACAGGGACGGGGATGGGGATGGGGATGGTGGCGGGGACGGGGACGGGGACAGTGACGGTGATACTCACCGGACGTGGTGGATATGGGATCGGATCCCGCATCGCCAGCGATACCGAGGACGAGATTGACGCCGAGCAGGTAGACGATGGTGGTGGGCTGTCTGACTCGTTGTCCATGTACGCCGACGCCGACGCCGCCGCCAGCGAGCACGGGGTGCTGGCCACGCTGCTTCTGTCGCCCAAGAAGCGCGAGGCGCGCGGACGGGAACTCGAACTCGAAGTCGAACTCGAACTCCAGCGGGCCCGGAACCGGGACCGCACGATCTCGTCCAAGTCGTCCCGCAAGCTACAGCTGCAGCTGCGGCCTAGCCAGGGCGCTGGTGTGTTCAAGCGGTTCACGCTTGCACAGCGATACCACCCCGCCGCGTCCCCGCCTCCAGAAGCCCCGCTCGCGTCCCGGTATCTACGCCCCAGCACTATCGATATCTTCAGCCCGGCGCCAGACGAGGGCACGCACCAGCCGCCTCTGTACCTGCACGGGACGGGCTTGAAAGGGGAATTCAATATCGAGATGGACGGCATAGGACCCGCCCGGCAATGGCAGCCCGAAGTCGAGCAGCAGCCCCAAGACCCAGCCGCCGTCCCAGTCCGCGTCGATACCCCGCTCGCCATGCCCTCTCTGATATCCGCCACTGGAGCGCATCGGCAATTCGTGGGTCTACCCGCATTGCCAGAGGTGTCTCCCCCTCTGAGCACAGAGGGGGAGGGCGACGACGAGCGCGAACCGGAAACCACAACAGCCGCAGCAGACGCCACCGCGGACTCCGACGCAAACACTGATGCCGACGCTGACGCCGACGCCGACGAGTTCTTCACGCCGCTGCCTATCCATTCGGCCGTGCTGCCTGCCATTGCGAGACTGGGTACCAGCACGCACTTCCCTCCGCCCCTGCGGCGCCGCCTCGCTCCGCCTAGGAAACCCAGCGGACCTGCTGGATCCGCGGCCGTGCCTACAGCAGCCGCAGCAGTGATACCCTTTATGTCGGCGGACGCGGCACAAGATGCACACGGGGACCAGGACCCGTCCCTCACGTCCCTCACGTTCGACCTCGATATCTTCTCCCCGAGGGCGCCGAGCGCTCCCGTCCTGCGGGGCCTGCACGGCCTGACGGACGACGTGCCGATTTCGCCACTTGCGCTTCCCGAGCTCGGGCCAGGACCGCCACCCCGATTCAGCTCGTTGTACAGCCCCAGCCACCGTGAGCCTGTTGTCCCACCACCTTCCCGGCAAGAAGAGGGTGGTTCTGCCAACGAGGGGGACGGTGGGAAATCCCGCCGTGAGTCTCGAGGCTCGGTGGTGTCGCTCTTCACGGCGCTATCCAGCTCTCCGATCCAGCCGTCTTCTGTGCCGGGTCTCCCGGCAACGACAACAGGCCCAACAACCGCCGGAACGACCGTGGCTCCGCCTCGTGGGTCAGAAGACGCCTCTTCCCGGCGGAAAGGCTGGGACACACGCGTCGTCACCCCGACTAAACCCGCCGTCGCACCCTCCCCTCGACGGCTTTCAGCCATGATCCGCCCCCCTCTCGGGCCAACCCCGACGCCTCCCAGGCTGCTCGCCTCGCCCCGCTCCCTCGGCACACCTCGCCTACCGTCCAACCCGGCTCTTCTCCCCACACCGCCTAAGCATAATCTCAGATCCAGCCCGAACCGAAACCCGAACAGCCCCGACCCGAGCCTCAGCCCGAAGCCAAAACCAAAGGCGTACCCATACGCGTCCGCGCCGCACTCGGCGCTGGAGACCCTCAAGAGCCGACGAGCCAGCCGGATGGGCTTGATTTCACCGTCTGGATCGTTCCGACTCAGTGGCGCGGATAGGGAGGCGGGAGGGCACCCCCGCGGCCCTTGTACAGGCGGAGCAGTAGGAGCAGAACAGGCAGGCGATGTACAGCGCATGGAGCGCGTGGCGACACCCGGCACGTTTGGGATGCAGGGCGAAGCGGAGCGGCGGCTGGTGCTCGAGGGTGTGAATCCGTATTTTGCTTAGATGGTCGCGTTGGGAATACGAGGTTAGTGCTTCAGTCATAATCTGCACGCTAGATGATGCATGCACATGTATGACAAGAGTGCGTGCACGGACGACTGGGGGTGTCGGACTGTCGGCTTGATCTTATTGAATGACGAATTACCGGCCTCACGAAACTTGAAAACTTTGGCTCGATCATCGGTGTAGATACATTGACTTGCCTAGTGATGATGCGCCGAGAAGAGAGTGGCGTATAGCAGGCGCTGAACAGGACGCAAGTGCTCACTAACCGGAGTGGCGAATCCCATCTTCCACCGGCGTCCATGGGTCGCATCCACGATAAAATCGAGATGAGCGTGTCTTATGCCAGTAGATATCCACGCCTCTGTGCGTCCCGCTCTATCAAGTGTCTACGGTGTCCTTGCTGCTACTACATCTCCGATCAGACCATGTTCCCCCCGTGGGCGTCACCACCGCCCCAGGCCAGCTGGATCGCCGCCCTCCCAGAAGCTCGGAAAGTCCTTGGACCACGGCACCATCCCATGCTCGTTCAGCCTTTGCTCCTCGCCGTCATCGCCATCTTCTGACACTGGCCGCACGCGTACCTGAATCAGGGGTACCTTGGTGTCGTCGAAGCCCATGCGGCCCTTCTCGCTCTCAACGGATGCGTGGTCGGAATCGAAGACTCGGACACGGGCCGAGAGTGTGTTGCAAGGGAAGTGGACGACCAGCGGCTCCGTATTGGGTTTGCGCACTGCATCGAACGTCTGGACGTGGATGTCCTGTCTTGAGCGCAACAGCATCTGGGTTCCTTCGCACGCGGTCGAGCTCTCCTGGGAGAGCGCCTCGAGCGCCTCGAGTGACTTCAAGAGGTTCTCAGTCGCCTTGCAGAGACGGTCATGCTCCGCCTGGAGAGTGGTGATGCTCAATCCCAGACTTGCAGCTTGGCAAGACATGGCTTTCGGTTCCGTGTGGGCGTTTAGAACGGTGTCGGAACTGGATCTGGGGGGATGGACGCGGGAGGTGCTCCTAGACGGAGGATATGGATGTGTTTGGGCCGCTGTGGTGGTTTTGTCGGTGGTGGGCCAGTCTGAATCGTAATGGTGATTGTGGTCGGTGTCGTGGTTATGGTCGTAGTCGTGGCCGTGGTCATTGTCGTGGTCGTGCCAGTGGTTCTGGGTCTTGGGTGTTGACGCCACGTCGGCTGCTGTGTTCGGCGCGCGCTCGGGCGAGGGGTTTGTTTGTGCGTAACATCCGGCTGGTGCTAGACAGACAGGGATCGCCCGGTGCAGTGCGGGTGCATACGAGGATGGCAAAGCACCAGGCTGTGTGTACGCAGGGCGAGACATGTATTGGTATTGGCGTTCGCTGTGGCGGTGGCGTTGGCAGTCGCATGGATGTTGGTGCTGGTCCCAATGTATGCTGTTCTCGTCAGTCGGGCGTCTGGGATACTCTGGTCGCGTAACTGGGAGAAACACTCACTCGTCCGATCGTCCGTCGCCACAACGCTCGTAAATGTGCATCGTCCAGATTGCCCAGATTGCCCAGAACGCACCTCTTCCTCTCCCCTCAGCCGGCCTAGCGTCACTGCCGCGACGCCGTTCGTACGCTGATGGCGGTCGGAAGACAAGTGTCGAGAGCAAGTGTCGAGAGCAAGTGTCGAGAGCAAGTGTCGAGAGCAAGTGTCGAGAGGACAAGTGGTGCGAAGAGTGACGATGGGGACTAGCTAGCTTGGCTATATACCCCTGTCCATGTCCCAGCAATATCCTCGACCTGCCGGAACCCCAACGTCGATGCCGAGTCACCCCCACCTGTGTCAGTCCCCGGATCGAAGCACCGAGCCCAAAAACCCGTCGCTGCCCTCCGTATTGCAGCAGTGCATCCTCCTTGCGATCGACCTGCTTCCCCCCCCCACGCACCTGCACCCCACTCGCCGAGATACATCCCGTGCTAGCACTGACACATCCGGCCATCCATCGTGACACATCTCCATCCACGGTGACACATCCCACTCCCACACCGAGGGGAACTTTAAAGCAGCAAAGTGACCATCACGATCACAGTCACGATCACAGTCACAGTCACGATCACCACCGACGGGAGCAACGGATCCCCTTTGGACTGCCTCCCCACGTCGCACACACCCCCCCCCCTTTGCATGTTCCCCCACTCTGGCATGCCTTTGCATCTCGTCAATCACTGGACGGACAGCCTTGGATCGGGGACAGCCTCGATCGGGGGACTCCAAGGACGTCGGCTGCAGATTGCACGATGCACAGCATGCATCGGACGATGATGACTTGATGGTCCCACCATCTGCACCACATTGGTAGTTCTCTAATCCTTCAGGGCCGCTGACCGTAAACGATCAATCTCTGGCCATAAATGATCAATCTCTCGATCATGAGAACGAGGACCATCGACCGCTCTGGCCACTCTGACCATTCCGACTGCCCTGACCACTCTGACCGGCCTGACCATATTGACACTCTGATCGTGTGACGATCACCACCTCCCAGCTCATCCCTCATCCCTCACCGCGCCAGGACACCGAGCCCATCCCAAGCGCCCACTACCGGCTTCTCCGCCGCCCTCGCCTTGTCCAGCTCCCCCGCCAGGCCCATGCCTCCAGACTCGTCGACGCCGCTCAGCACCTCGGCGCGGTCCTTCCACGCCTCGTCGAGCGACTGCGCTAGTCGAGCGCGGAAGCGGATGATGGTGGACTGTAGATCCTTTGCCGCGGCCTGGTGTTCGGGCGTCGACAAGACCAAATGCCGAAGCAGAGGGATCGATTCCGCTGCGCAGTGGCGTCATTAGCATCGCCTCGTTTGACGGACACTGCGTGTTCCCCGTGGACCTGCGACTCTATCCCACGAGAAGATGTGAATGCACAGTGTCGGGATGAGGTGTGTATCTGGAACGAGAAAGGATAGGTAGTTGTATGTGTATTGGAGGCTGGGAGGCTGGAGCTGGGTGGCAAACGCGGCAAACTCACCAGATTTCTCATCGACCCGTGCAACCAACCTCCCCAAACTGCCAAGTAGGTACTCGTACTCATCCACAGTCCCCTTTCTGCCAGCCGCCCGTCTCTTGCTGGGCTTGTGCTTTGATTTGGCCGTCTGGCTACGCAGTATCAGCAACGCTTCGCAAGTCACAGCACAGAAGAGCTGGGGGAAGCACTGGGAAGCATCGCCAAAAGGCTAGGGGCGTCTCGGAGAAGCTTTAGCGCATCGAGAAGCCAAAAGCTTTGAAAGGCATCATAGAGCAGAGTGGGGAGCATAGCAAAGCGACGCGGAGAGAAGAGAGGTCCGGACAGTGAAGCAGAAGCGAGAAGAGAAGCCCGGACACGCAGCAGAAGCGAGAAGAGAAGCGCGGGCAGCCCGGGCAGTACAGGGAAGCAAGCACGCCAGCCAAACGCAAGGGTGTGGAAGTCCAAGATGGAGCACGGGACAGTACGTACCCCGTGATCTTGGTGCTCTGCGAAAACGCAGTGGTAGGAGCGACAGTGTACCGCGTGAACGCAGAGGCGTTTGTCGTCGCGTTCGTAGCGACGTCGACGCCCTCGAGCGCTGGCTCATTATCGACGAGGTAGAACGTGTCTGCGAAACAAACGACGGCATCAGCATCGACGTCACGGTCACCCCTCTGCCCTTCCACTACTCTCCACCCTTATCTCTGGATCTCTGGAGCTCTGGGCCGACTTACCTGGGTCCGTCTGACGGATGGCCCGCAGATCCGCCAACCGCGCCATCTCCTTGTCCAGCTGTCCTACCATCTCCTCGAACATCTCGGCAAGACCCTCCTGCGCATCAAGCAACGCTGGCTCAATCGTCGCTTCGACTAGCTCCGACCGACCACTCAGTCTCACCTGTTGAGCTGGATGAGCTACCGGCTCACTTCCGATTTGGAGAGGAGAAGAACCAACCAGGCGGTAAGCTTCTGCAAACTCTGATCCTCGGCAGAGGACGTCCACTGCCGAGTCGACGTCTTTGGCATATTCCACAAGCACCTGTGCCGCCTCCAGGGTCGATCCTCTAGACGCCAGATGGTCTGGACGTGTTAGTTTGAGGTATCGACTGTCGAATCCAGCAGGCAGACTGACCTGTCACGCGAGCACACATTTCCAGCAGCTTGTCGTGGGAGATTTCCAGCTCCAACGCCAGGGCGAACAGTTCGCGCCACGCATGTGCCTTCTCCCATGCCTTCAATGCCTTGTCTGGTTTGCCAGCACGAGAGTATGCTAGTCATATCAGTGTCGTTACTTCTACACTTGAGCTTGCAGAGTCTGTCAGACTGACCAATGGCAGCGTCGCAAAAATCGCGCCGGTCGTACAAGTAGTCACCGTACAGATCATGAATTACCTGGTGACGTGAGCCCAATATGCATATGCGCATCAAACTCGTGCTCGTACTCACAACGAGATGCTCAGAATCATCGGCATAAAGCTTGAACGCTTCGTCATACAGCTCGTATCGAGCTAGATAGGACGCCGCTTCGTCGAATTTCTCCGGACCTTACGGATCACATCAATTACACATCCAATCTCAGTGACCGGAGCCGAATGATACATACCAGTCTGCTTGAGGTTACCGAGCGCACTCGCCCTCCGTCCCAGATGATCATCGATACGGAACCTCTGCTCCCACTTGTCCAGGGCTCGCAGCTCACGTAAGAAGGGTAGATACTCCTTTGGATCCTGCGAAAATCGATCAGCTTAGCAGCAGAGGAACAATCGCTCCGCAATGACACCGACCCACCTTCTGCGAGTATTGCGCAACCATGAGGACGAGCTGGAAATTGTACATGCCCAGCGCCACGTCGTACAGCTGATTCACATTGGACAGGAAGATGATGTACTTGATTGCTTCCTCGACGATATCCGGGTGGTTCGCTGCAGAGGCGTCAGATCTGACCAGACGCTTCACAGGCCCGACTGGCCAGAAGGAGCGGCACTGACCTTGCAGTGCAAGGAGCACCTGAAGACCAGATTCGTAATCTGGCGGCTGCTTGCACACGTGTGTCGTCAAGATCGTCTCAATGTACTTGACAGTATCCTCCTCCAGCAATGACCGGAGGGCATCGCATATCGAGTTGACCTTTGCGTCGCCTTCCGAGCTGTAAGGGGTGGTAAGTCAAGTGAGACACAGCAATAGTGTAGCTGCTCACCTGGACGAATCCCCGCCTCTTGCCAAGTCGCGATACAGCTCTTTCGACACATCGCTAGACCTTGCACGCGATGAGCTGACGACGATATTGCAAGAGAGGATACGGCTCACCTCAAAGATGAGACAAACAGATTCAGATAATCGACTTCGGGGATTTGGTCGATGAAACCCGACAAGCCCGCCATGAATCGTTTCGGATCCAGGTCGTACAACACATTTAGGTCCAGTCTATGTTTACGACACGTCAAGTACGCTGACCGATATCGCCCGCTAACAATGTCAGTCAGTCTACAGACTTGATCCGTAGATACTCACGCTAAGACATCTCGTCTGATGACGGCTAGCACTAGGGGTCTCGGATACACGGTTTCGAGGTTCCCTCGTGGCATCTGGAGCACCAGGCTCATGCTGCTGGGACAAGCCACGACGGCTAGAGCTCCACGTTCGATTCTGCGAGACTCCCATTCCGTTTCGTACGACGCCACATCTTCACCTTGCGCCATGCGATCGAGAATGGGGACTGGGGCATAATGGGACGACTGCGATGAAGTGGTGTAGATGAGGTAGTCGCTTGTCACAGTAAACGACGTCACAGCGGTGGCGAGGACCGTTGGAGATGGTGACTCTGGCTGCAGGGAGGCAAGGTACAGCTTGCCGCTGTCTGAAAGGGCGAAGACAAGATCCTGAGAGATGACAATGGAGGTCGGTTGACGACAGATAAGCAGGTCGATACTGGGCGGCCCGTCTGCTTAGACCAGCGTCAACAAGGCAGCTGGTAGCCAAGAACACTTACCATTCCGCAAAACGCCGCCGTCATCCAAGATGAGCCACTCGTACTCGTCACTCCATAGGAGTCGTTCAACTGTGCCCTCAAGAGGCACTTGCAGCACTTCACCTCCTTCCACGCAAGTATACAAGACCGTGCTGTTCGCTGTCCAAAACAAGGCCCCAACCCTCCCCTCTGGTCCTAGTATGATCTGCCGGGCAACAAATTCTCCTTCCGGTGCCAGAGCTCTACTCCATCTCAGCTGTGGTTCGGCAACCATGCCTCCCCCTCTCAACTTTGATCCAGACTGATCTGGCAAGCGAGTATGCAAGTCGAAGACCTGCGCGTCGCCATTGGAAAAGAGCACGGCGAGGCTGTCTTGCGAGTCTGACAACGAGACGTGTATCGGTGTGGATGGCAGACTGATGGTGTATGATGCCATGGGTGGAGGAACATTCTGTGTCCGGAAGGGTGTGACGAGAAGACGTTCTGATATCATTCGTCAGTGGATTAAGTCTCGCAGCTGCGACCGGCTTACGTCCATCTACCACTGCGACATTTGCCGTATCATCAGGCATGCGAAGACGAGCAGAGTATGTATCCCATACGAAGCTCCGGATCTGCACATAGTCTGAGGGGATTGTCGTCAGCCTCAAAATTACTTGAGAAGTCTAGCTGGGGACTGACCTGTGCCAAGGACGTAAAGCACCAAGGGCTGTTCCGGATGCCACTTGAATCCTCTGAAGCGCCTGGAATGGTGTTGGTGCGAGAAGATTTCCTGTTTGAGGTAGTAGTGGTAATTCTTCATGGACCAGAGCTGGACTGATCGCTTGTCAGCAGTCCCCCACAACGCATAGCATCGATCCTTGACCCACCGACATCCTCTTCGGTCCGTTCGATCCATATCGCTAGTACCTCTGAATCGGAGTTCCAGGCCATTCCCCTGATCCTCCCATCCCGCCAAGTCTCAATCGACTCGTTCAACTCGAATCCGCCGTGTCGTAGCCCATTCCTCTCGAGCATTGCCACGTCCCACCGGCCGTCTCTGCCTTCTCCACCGCCCTCGTAGCCATACCTAACCAGACCGCTGATCAAATTCCCACTCGGCCGCCACGACAGTTCCGCTTCCAGCCCAGGGAGCGCCTCGCTGGTCGCCGAAAGCTTCGGCACGAATCCTGCGCTAGCATCTCGGGAGTATATCCGAACCTGTCGCCGGGCTTGAGAGGAGGCAGAAGAGTGAGGGTCCAGAGACGACACGGCAAAGTAAGCGGCGTCTCCTCGAAACGTGATGCGCGGTAGACCGTGGTCGGTCGGATGGGAGAGGGAGCTCGGCTTCGACGGGCCAGCTTGAGCAGCCGCCTTGCCCAGGGACCCGTGAAACTGGGTCGACTTGGATCCCCAGCCGACATTGATAAAGCCATCTAGACAGGTTCAGCAACGCGCAAAGTGTCGTTTAATGGATCCTTCACGTACCTTCGCCGAATTGCTCGCTGCGCAGTGGTTCTTCGTGTAGAGTGTCGAAATAGCGCGTCATGACTACCAGCTCATCCTCACCTGCACGCATCAGTCATGTGGTCCGTCTGGTTAGGACTGCAGCTGACCAGTAACGAGAACGAGATGCTCGTCGTCAGGCGACCACGCTGCCGCTTTGATGCCGCTGTCCACGCTGCCCACGATCTCCACATCTGACTGCCCGCCCATAGATAGCGAAAGCGTGGCTATATCGCCCCCAGCGAGAAGGATGGCTAGAGACCGATCATCGGGAAAGTAGTGCATGTCGACAGTCTGGCCGAGATGTGAAGGAAGAGGGAACGGAGCGAGGGCCGGGTTATCAAACGTGGCTATAGTCTGTACCGGAATTCATCAGCAGCTTCGTATGTCCAGAAGTACTGATTTTGACTCACGGTGAATCCATCTCCAGGTGTGAACCGCACCACGTCCACCTCGACACCCCCGTCGTCCACCAGTCGCTCGACAACCGCATATCCAGTACCTTCCTCTGGATCAATAGCGATATTGCTCAGTGATCCAACCAGTCTCTCAGGTCCCTGTAGCTCTATCGACGCGATATGCAGCGTCGTGGACGTCAGCGACCTCATCTCTACCCTTGGGTCTGTCGCTGATTTGACTGTCAAAGAACAGTTGTGCAGCAACAAAATTCCAGGACCTCCACCACCAGCATGAACGGAAGCAAATTCCACGTGTTCGTGGCCGTACAGCGACAAAGTCATACAGCCTATTCGACGTGGGTGTTGGTGTGCGATATACTTCTACCTGGAACGTGACAGCAGCCCAGGCCGCACAGAGATCTGTCGATATGGTGCTCAAGTCAGAGTGAGTCGAGTTTGCGGCGAAGCTAGCTCAGAGTTTGGCTGACCGACCTTCAGGCAAGACCTGTATCTGGACCCGTCCATTCGGGTGAGTCTTCCACAAGTGATGCTCGTTGTTGCATTGGCGGGCCTTGGGTCGGCTCCGAGTCGGGAGTATGGGAGGCTATTGATCTGACTGGCCTTCTGAATGATATGGGACGATGGGCTCAACTGCATCACCAGAAATATGCCAGTCTCCAGCTGACTTTTGGCAGGATTGGGTCTTGATTCCAATAACGCTCATCATGGTTGGCCTTGCCTCGCCTCTCCTTCTAGTCGTTCGTCGAATATTGATACGGCGTAGTTTCTCGTCGGTATCCTGCGGCACTACGTCACGCTTCTCCTCAACAACCCACCGAAGAAGCAGCCCGCAGCTGCAGTCCGCGAGCAGTGAGTCTTCACCTTTGCCTTGTCACTGCGCTTCTCTCCTGCTCCCTCGTGCTTCTTGGCACGCTGTCCTTTGTCTTCTTCATCACGCATTACATCCTTACATCATCTATTCTTATCTTTGACTTCCCATGGCTCGCCCTTTCGTCTCTGCACGTGTCGTATCTCTCATCGTCAAGCGGCTGACCACCCCAAGGCGTGCGCTGGCCCGCGCCGCCCTCCTCCGCTCAACGGCGCCCCTCTCTCCCCTACCGCCAAGCGCCTACCGCTCCCTCTCTGCTCACTACGCCTCGTGTCTCTCTTCTGGGGACTATCTGAAGCCCAAGACAGACAGCGTGACGAAGGAGGGCGAGACGCCAAACCCACTTGAGATGCCAGGCATGGAGGGTGCGATGGACGGGATCAAGAAGCAGGCTGTGATGATGTGAGTTGCTATTCCTTGGTTCAGTCTCGAGGAGCATACGGCAGGAGATCTAGACCATCAGGGTTGGATGATCAGGATAAGCGCTGGTACCTAATCGGCCAGTTGTTTGCGCGAGTCCGGGCTCGGAGAGTTAAGTTGGCGCAGAGTCGGTGAGCTGACAGCGTAGGGTGCCGAATATGGTCTTGATGCAGTATATATCCGTCTTCTTCTCCGGGTTCATCCTCAGTAAGTGGCTGCTCGGTTGCTCTTCCGCGTGCCATGCCCGCTGTACCACGTCTCTTAGGTTCATAGCGACCTGTGATGCCTCCAGCCGCATCACTTGCACCCGACATGAGAGCTGACATGATCTCTTTCCAGTGAAACTTCCCTTCCCTTTGACGCTGGGCTTCAAGTCGCTCCTGTCGCGTGACATTGCGATGCCCGAGCTTGATGTGCGATGGGTCTCGTGCGTTTCTCTCCAGTCTTCTCTTCATGTAAACACCTTGACACAGCTTCTCTGACCCCTCTCCCGATGAGCCTGATAAATCTGTATTCAGGCCCTTTGCGTTCACTCCCATTCGTGCCTACGTATCTGCCCGACTGCGACACCTGCGCTGACCGGCGTGCGTCGTTTGATAGAGCACTGAGTTGGTACTTTCTCAATCTGTTCGGCCTGAACGGCGTCTTCAAGCTCATCCTGGGAGCTGACAATGGTGAGTTTCGAGTTCCTGTTTTGAGTTTGCATAGAAGTTGTTTGCATGGGAGACTGGGCTGCCAGAGCTGGTGATCTCTGGGAAGATGGAGATAAGAGCATCGGAACGGGCTGGGGGACATGACGACGCCGAAGCAACGCTGATCCGTCACTGCTTAGCGGCCGTCGAGTCCCGCGACTTGGTGGCTCTCAACGCGCTGTCCGGCGCAGGGGGCGGCATGCCTGCGGGTCCCGGCCGGCCGGATATGGAGAAACTGTTCAAGGCCGAAGTGGAGAACCTGGCCTTGGCGGAGGGACTGTACCGGTGGGTCGGAGAGGGGATCGAAGAGCGGGTCCTGAGGGCCTGGGGCAAGTCATAGCGTCGGCGTGGGGCAAGTCATAGCGTCGGCGTGGGGCAAGTCATAGTCATAGCGTCAGTGTGGGGCATGTATCAGCCTCGTGTGGGGCAAATCATGGTCTAGTCTGGGGCAGGTTGGCTCTGTGTTGGTCAATGACTCGACTTGACACGACGTGACACGACGGCCGACAGGTGTATAGATGTCATTGATGAAGATTATGCGTTGGCTCGAGGCTGGCTCGAGGCTGAGACGATACTGACAGGCCGCATCCGAGCATCGGCATAAGCACGCTGAGTAGATAGTGTCAAGGTAGGCATGTGGGACTCATGCAAGGCAGACAACGCAGGCAACGCAGAACACGCAGACAACGCTGCACGAGACCGAAGACAAGATGCCAAGATATCATGGTGGCAAGGGCATGCATGTGCTGGGTATGCTAAACACAGTATACAACAGGCTCATTCCACAATGCCTGCGCGATACTGAAATACAGGATGGGTCTCGGAAGGAGTTCGACGCCACGCAACTACGAATCCACCGACTAGGCAGGCTAAGCCGCCTGGCCGTAGAAGAAGTTGATGAATGGCGTGAGCTTGCCTGGCACAATGTTGAACACGGGCGTAGTGGGGTTCTGCAGCGGGCTGGTCAGTACATGTCCAGCGGCCCGAGGTGAACCGACAACACCGAGGCGGGAAGGAAAGACAGGTAGAAGGAACGACAGGTAGAAGGAGACAGCTAGAAGGAAAGAACGGGTAGAGGGAAGACAGGTGCCCTGGTATCCACCAGCACTCGCAGGAGAAGCCACTTACCACGCGATTGGCCTTATCGCCCACAACGACCGCCTCCTCCATCACCCACGCCAAGGCATTCGCCCACACCTCCCTCCGTACAGCCTGTCGTTCTTCCTCGCTGGCCCACCCGCCGCCGGCCGTCGTGGGTGTGACCGCCGGAAAGCCCTTGGCCGGATCAAACGACGCCCGCAGCGCAGCCACGCGCGACTCGGGATGTGTGCAGTGGTATTGCGCGATCGAGAGGCCGGACAGGTTGTTGCATGTGTGATATAGGTCTGGATGCCTAAAGATGCATCAGTTCTCAGTTGCAAAGCCCATTTCCGTCCATCGCCGCGTGGCGACGACGGTTTCCTTGCAAGTCGACTCACTTGCCAGGCTTGTCGCGAAGGCCGCCCCTGCCTCCTGCGGGATTTTGCGCAGCGACCAGCACGTATTCTTGCAATGCCACTATTCCATTAGTACAAATGTAGCGATATGGACAACGGCCTTCAACCATGCCACTCGACATGAGTGCCCTACTCACCGCGGTTAAACAACTCGGCCGTCCCTGTCTGCTTTCCGTTCTTCACTGCCTCCCGCCGGGCCAGCTCCTCGAGCACGGGGAACCCGCCGCCAACCCACCATGAATAACATCCGTCTACCAGCTTGTTGCTCCGGCCCCTGAAGCCGCCCGCCTCGATCGCTTCGCCCTGCATGAGCGTCGACCAGCGTATCGCGCCTTGGACGTCGATGGGCCGTGGAAAGTGCGGACCCAACGACGCAGCAGGTGTGGCTGACTCTGACGCCAAAGTTGTCGCTGGCTGACCTGGCTGACCTGATGTCGACGCGGTGTCTGACGGTAGTGTTGAAAGTGACGAGACAGTTGGCGGTAATACTGAAGTTGACGAGACGCTTGGCGGTAGTGTTGAAGTTGACGAGACGTGTGACGGGAGTATCGACGAAAGGAGAAAGTGTGCCAAGAGCGCACAGGAAGTATACCCCCCATGCGCTTCAGCCATGGCAGCGCCGGGGTGCGAGGGGAACGGGAAGGCGGAACATGCAAATCCGCCCTCGTATGTCTGACACGAGGCGAGAAAGGTATCGACGTTACGCAGGAGCTCGGGCGTGAGCAGGTCGAGCAGGGTGGCTACGACGAGGAGGCAGTATGTCCCTCTGCGATGTCAGCGTGTCCAGCCACAGAGATTCTCAATTCTCAAGGACCGTGCGAAGGTCTGTGATGGTCATATGCAGTCGGGATATCGTACTATGCCTATGATGTCGTATGATGGTATGGCAGTCGTACGATGGTATGACAATTTTATGCTGGTTGTGATATCCGTAGACAGACTCACCTCACATCCACCTCGCCGCCTTGGCAAACCACAAACCGCCCATCTGGCTGTTTACAGCGCATGAAGAACTCGTACGTCCTCTGTCGGTTCTCTGCCAGTGCGTGCCACCCGCCGCCTGGCCCCGCGTGGCCTGTCATCGCGAGGGACAAGGTCGATGCGTACGTCGGAAGCAGGTGCGGGAGCTGGGTGTTGGCGGGGCCGCCGGAGAACCCGCCGAGGGGGGACAGAAAGTGGGTGAGGGTTGATATTGCCCTGTGAGGTCAGCTGTCCGAATGCGGTGGAGATGTTTGAGGAGGAGGTATAGGCTAGAGGGCATAGGCAACAGTGGGTAATAGTCTAGAGGGAGATATAGTCTAGCGGGGGATATAGTGTAGAAGAGAATACGAGAGGCATAGTCTAGAGGAGGTGTTGGGATTGTCAGACAGGAGAGGGTTGGAGTGGAGCAGGCGCACCTCTGTTGGATCTCCGCGTCGATGCCAATACCCAGCAACTCCAAACTATGCAGCGTCCAAAACAAGAGCCATGGCCGACTCGCATCGAGCGCGACATATGGCGCTGGGAGCTTGAACAGCGTCGCTGCGAGAAAGGCGCTGTGCTCGTTTCGGCGGAGCGTGGTCGTTTCCACCACAGCAGCGGATGTGCCTTGTGATGCAGGCTCTTTGCCCAGGGCATCTGTAGTAGTCGGAGGGGAGGGAAGGTACGGAAGGGCAGTCGTAGTGACGAGGGAAGCGATGAGGTGCTCCGTCTCGGATTGCTCGAGGAACGTCGAGGTGGGCTGGTCGTTGGACGGTAATGGGGTATGAGGGAGCGAGTATATCGACGGCAGGAGGGTGGACATGTCGCTCGTGTCGAGAGTAGAGGTGTAGCTCTGCAGTTATATGAGGGGGAGAAGAGTGTCCGCTGTAGCGTACTGAAGCACAAGAGCGGCTGCTGAACAGTCGACGAGCAGTTGAATGTGCTTTGTGTCTTTTGTTCAACCTCCACCGGGCACGACGCCGGGAGACTGCGCGCCTATCCATGCTTAATGCATGCTTTTTGCCCGCCTAAATCGAAACTGCACGCCTGTTTTCGGTGCCCCCGGCCCCGGCAATATCCCGATAGCTTTCCCGACAGCCAGAGTGGGGGAGGGGGTATCCCACCCAGCTGGCTATAGACGATCCCCACGGCAACGTCCAAACTCTCGTCGTCGCAAACCACAAGATACACCCCCACGGCAGCACCATGGCCGACGCACCGGTCATTGACGCGGAGCTGTTCCTCGCATGCCAGAACGACTTGGGGGAAGGTACGTCTGTCGCCTCGCTGTGGACTCGGCTGATGGCTCTGCAGGTATACTCTGGGACTCGCAGACGCAGCTGTTGCATTGGGTCGATATCCCGAAATCAGAGGTGCATACGTGAGTGCGCTCTGGCGTCCATGCGGAGTTGCATTGGGGGTATGATGTGGTGTGGCATGATGTAGTGTGATATGATGTGGTGTGCTATGATGTGATGTGGGGGCGATGTGGTGCACGGGATGCTGCGCGTACGATCAATCTGACGCCACAGTCTCGACCCCAAGACCAAAGCCTACAGTATCGACGCCTACCCCGCCACTCAACACGTCACAGCGCTCGCCCTCCGTCGTTCCGGACCCGGCATCATCGCAGCCATGACCGACGCGATCGTCCTCCTGCCCCCACCTACCACACCTACCGAGACGTCCACCAATCCTACCCCGAGAACAAGGGAATGGGAGAGGGTGGTCGCGGACAAGTTCTCCGCGACGCTGGTTGATCACAAGGCGAGGCTGAATGACGGTGGGTGCGATACAGCGGGGCGGTTCTTGGTTGGGAGCATGGGGTTGCCAGAGGGCGGCGCGGCGTGTGGCGAGTTTTTCAGGTGAGTTCGGCGGGCGTGATTCCCGACTGCTCCGGAGGTGTGGGGATGGTGCTGCTGCAGCTGCAGCTGTGGCTATCGGCCGAGAGCGTGGGTGCTTTCGGCTTGTCGGTGGGTCTGTGAGCGGCGTGCCGTCGGCCGTTGGGGAAGTGTATCCGTCGTCGGCAGCGTGTGATACGGTTGGGTGTGAAGCAAACGAACATTGAATGACCAAACAGATGCGACCCCGACGGAACGGTGACGCGGTTATGGGACAAGGTCGGTACGAGCAACGGCGTGGGCTTCACCGCGGACGGTAAGACCATGTGTGAGTGTCAGGGGAATGGACGTGGTGTTTCTCGTCCTTGCGATTTGCTCCTCGCGACTTTACTTGTCATGACCCATAGGCTTTACGGGTGCCTATCACATCGACGCGTCTTATCTGCACAATCCGAGAAAATGGCAAAGTCCCTTCTCACATGACTCGGACCACCCTGCCCACCCGTCCTGCATCTCCATATTACCCTTTAGCACTCTCCCAGTTCACATGTGGTCCCGCTGGCTCCATAACGACCAAGCCTCGTATCAGACTCGTGTTCCAAGCTAACCCTCCAGACTACATCGACTCGAAGCTCGACGCGATCCACGTTCTGTCGTACGATCCAGAAACCGGCAAGCCATTGTCGCGAGACGAGCTGGTCAAGCCCTGTCCGCCGCCGATGCCGCTCTCCCCATCGCAGGGCAACCCAGTCCCCACTCAAGGGGTGTACGACGGGTTGTGCATGGACGGGCAGGGCAACGTCTGGGCTGCACGGTGGTCTGATCAGCGTGTGATTGGGTTCCGTCCGGACGGGAGCATTATTTGCCACGTCCGTGTGCCAGGGTGTTATAGTCCGACGATCCCTTGTTTTGGCGGTATGTCGTCTCCTCGGCTTCCTTGGTCTAAACTGCACGGCAATCACAGCCTCAATACATTGAGCTATGATGGCTGTACTGAGGATAGACGGCTGCAATCAGAGCATCCACACGTACCGGCCTGGCTGATAGCGAACAGGCGCCAACCTCGACACAATGTACATTGCCACGGCGCACAGCAAGATGAGCGGCACGGACAGGCACGACGAGTTTCCACACTCTGGGGATCTGTTCACGGTCGATTTCGGGCCGGGCAGTGCGGTGCGCAAGCTGCTTGGGGACGGGTGGACGGGGGCAGAGAGGCATCGATTTGCAGGGTGAGGATGGGATCGTGTAGATGTAGATCAGAGCATGCAAAGAGCGGTCATGGTCCACTCGCCGGTGCAGCGCCGCTGCCATGGCTGGTGTCGTCGCCATTGACGTGGCCCTCGCCACGACTGGTAACCCGTCTCGCTACCAGTCTCTCCCGTCCTCGCATTCCTGGCCCCGCGTGGGTCAGTCGCCAGGCACAGGCCGGTGCCCGTGACAACCCCCGTTCCTGAGAATCGTTATCTCTGTATTTTTAGTGGAGCCAAGCGAAGATTCGAGGGGGCGCTTTTTGTCCTGCTCGGTTGGTGCTGCTCCATGGCTCTGGCCACTGCTGCCGTTTGCTCTACGGCTCTTGCTGCACTGCTTCCACTCACTCTTGGTTGGAGGGTAGTCTAGTAGTCTAGGCGTCAGAGAATAGTGTAGGCGTCAGAGATCGTCTAGGCGTCAGCGACGATGCATGCCATGTGCAGGGAAGAACCAAACGAGGAGCCGGAATGGAGATAGCCAGAAGCTGCAGGTACCTAAGGCCCCTTGGAGCGGGGATCGCGCGGGCCCTCTGCGGACACACCCTCAAGCTCCGTTTAGACTCGATGACGGCTCAGCGGGACGGCGGATCAGGTGGAAAAGCGGGCAAAAGCCAGAGCACCGGTGATCGCGGATTGGTCGGGTGTGATAACGGGATCCCAGCGGCCTTGCCCCCCCCTCTCCCATCCCTATGCAATGATTCCACGGCGAGCCAAAGAGTATAAAGTACCGAACGCAATCTAGAGACGGGGTCCGATCCCACTCGCTCTCTACATATATATCTCTATCTCTCTCTATCTCTCTCTCTGGTACGGCCTCGTCCCGGTTCTAGTCTTGTTCTAGCATCCTAGAGAGAAAAAACTCGAGACCCTTGGAGACTTGCAATCTCGCACAACCAGAGGTTGGACAAAGCTACAGAGCCAAGAACAGACACCATGCTGCGCCTCCTGTCGACGTCGCTTGTGCTCCTGGCCGGGCTGGGAGCGGTCGTGGCTGCCCCGGCGACACTCGCCAAGCGCTGGTACCCTATCTGCCCAAAGGTCGTGATCATCTCGTACGTCTGGGTCTCGAGGGGTGGCGTCGGGCTACCGCAACGGCTTCCGTTATGTAGCTCGCCGTCTCTCCACCTCGCCATCCTTCCATCCTTCCATCCTTCCATCCTTCCATCCTTCCATCCTTCCATCCTTCCATCCTTCCATCCTTCCATCCTTCCATCCTTCCATCCTTCCATCCTTCCATCCTTCCATCCCTCCATCCCTCCATCCCTCCATCCCTCCATCCCTCCATCCCTCCATCCCTCCATCCTTCCATCCTTCCATCCCTCCATCCTTCCATCCCTCCATCCCTCCATCCCTCCATCTCCATCGCTGCTCCAGCTCGTCCCAGAGTCCAAGACCCCCACAAGCCCACGCACATGAGCTGACGTCTCGCAGCATGTTCTCGTCGGAAGACGTGTGGACAGACTCGCTCGGCCTCACGGAGAACATCACCCTCCCCGGCCTGTCGCCGCTGTTCCCCAACATCACCTGCAACCCATCGGGAGAGATCTGCCACATGACCACTGGCGAGGCAGAGATCAATGCCGCATGCTCGGCTTCTGTGAGTTTCCAGAGGCAGGGTCGCCCTTTCTCGACCGCATGTCTTCCCCCAGCAGCATGTCTGTCTGTCAGGCCGAGATTGGGCAGCGCTTGGATATGCAGCGACGAAAGAGAAAGGAGAATACAGTGCTGACCTGGCCAGGCGCTCGTGCTCGCTACCAAGGAGTTTGACTTGACCAAGACGTACTTGTAAGTTGCATCGGCCTTTCCGCTCCAGCATCTCCCCTGCTTCCTGGTCCCATGTCGTTCCTTCCTTTGGCGTTCCTCCGCCTGCTTCATTACCCTGGGCACCTCTACCTCTTCCCTACGCGTCTCCTTTCTTCCTTCATCAGGTCCCGCCAGATAGTACCTGCGTTCCTCTCGTACGGCCATGGCCACGGCCATCACCACTACTATGCACAGGACCCTTCACCATACCTCTGCTTGTCTTTCAGTCCGTTAGCCCACTCGCGGCTAACGCATGCAGTATGATCGCCGGCATCGCCGGCGTCAACCCCTTCACTGGCACGCTCGGCAGCGTCGCCCTGGCGCGTTACGCGGTCCAGGTCGCGCTGGGATACGAGATCGATGCCCGCCAGATGCCGGCCAACTGGTCCACTGGATACTTCTTATTCGATACCGAGGCGCCTGGGCAGGTCGCCACTGAGATCTACGGCACCGAGGTGTTCGAGGTAAGTCTCCACTGAACTCCACAAAGTCTCCACCCCTATAGCCCACGTCGCACGACGCACCCCCAACACTCCATTACCGTCTTATACCGTCCGTCCGCCCTGGCCCTTCAGAGCGGCAAGAGAGCTGACCGCTCAGCTCAACACCAACCTCCGTGATGCGGCTGCAGCGTACACGTATGGTCTCACCCTCAACGACTCGACCACCGCCCAGACCTACCGGTGCGTCCTTTTGATTCTTCCTCGGTCCCTTTCTTCCGCCCTTCCCGTTCTTCCTTCTTTCCATCTTTCCTTCTTTCCTTCTTTCCATCTTTCCTTTCTTTCCTTCCTCTGCATCCTAATCCGTTCTGACCATCTCCCTGACCACCCACAGAGCGCAATACGACTACGCCCCTGCCAACCAGCCGCCGCAGATCTTCTACGGCGACGTCGCCACCTCCGACGTATGGTTCACCGGCTCTCTCCTCGACGAGGCATTCGGCAACATCACTTTGCTGTGGACCAACGGGACCGGCGACTACAGCATGACGGCAGAAGAGGACAATGCGACTCTGGAAGCACTGTTGCGTGGCGCGCTGGCCGGGCTGGTCGACCTTTCAAGGGTTATCTTGATCAGGACTGCAAGCGACTTTGATCGTCCTCCCCCCGGCCTCGACACGTGAGTCCGAGCCTCCCCCTCCCACACAACCCCGCTCTCGTTTCCGTTGCTTCACTCCTTGGGTATCGTCCCCTTCCGCATGCTTTCCACTACTTCCATGAATCGACGGCGACGCGACAGAAGGAAGTCCACAAACTGACGGCACCAGCATCGAGAACCTGTTGGACAACGCAGGAGGCTTCACGCCCTCCGTCCAGAACATCTACATCGCGGGCAAGCCCATCGTCGAGGTGAGTTGCAGGTCTCATTATTGATAGCGTTCTCGTTCTGGCGTCATGACCTATCTCGTTTGCCACTACGCACCTTGGGTCCAGTCTCGCCCATTCCCAGCTCGCAGGCCTCCTTGCCTTACCTCTGGTCCCAAGCCGCTCGTCTCCGTCTTGACTACCGCTTGTCTCGCGCTTTCCTCTCTAGGATTGGGGAAGACGGAGCTGGCCATCCTTGCTTGTGGCTCGTGGTCAGATCGTAGCATCCGCTAACCCCACCAGGGCATTGTCAACGACTGGGACGAGATCTTCGAGGGTGGTGTCCCGCCGCAGGACGACTGGCTGTACAACTCCGACGACCTGCACTCGCTCATTTCGTTGCGCAAGCGCGAGGTCCGTGAGTACCAGCAGATCGCCAAGCGCTCTGCGCGCATGCGCAGGTAAGCGTGCGGCTCGGGGATGAGCGGCGAGTAGGGCGTTCGGACTCGACGGCAACGGCATGGTCATCATCGTCGCTCGTCAGGTTGTGTCCTTGTTACTTGCTACACCCATGGGACTGTGCAGGGAGATGGGAAGGTTGAGAATGCTAGGAAAGACGTATAATACAATTGTTGCGAAAGCTCACATCGAGAGCATGGCCGGCAAATTAAATTCCTGGATGTAGATATGCATCATGCTCGTATAATCCAGCTCTAATCATCGGGACAGTGATGGAGATGACAAAGACTACAAAGACCACAGGGACCTCAAGACCACAGGGACCACAAAGATCGCAAAGATCACAAGGATGGAGATCACAAAGATCACACGATCTGTCGATCACACGATCACGCAATCACGTCGATCACCGGGATCACCGGGGCCGCAGTTAGCCAACGATATCCACGCGACTTGCGCAGTCGTCAACTACGCATGTCCGATTGGCGATATGATCGGCGACGGTACACCATATGATACCTTCCAGTCGCGAATACCCAGCCGACAACTTGGATGACACACTGCTACACGGCCGCACAGACGCCGGAGCAGTACCCGCCTCCGCCGATACCGCATCCAAAGCAGCTGAGCGCGCCGAAGCCCGCACTCGTCAGAGCCAGAGTGACGACACTGATCACTCCTTCACCCAACACAAACCCACTTGCAAGTACGATAGCCCACAGCGGGGTTGTGCCGCGTCTGCTGGCCCGGGCGGTGAGGAATGCAATGTACCCCCCTATCAGTCGGGCCAGGGAGAAGGACGGCGCGTTGAGGAAGCCAATGGCGAAAGCTATTCCCGAGGGGAGGTACCGTACCACCGGCGAGGCCTGGACAGACGGCGGGAGAGACGATTTGAATGCCTTGACCGCGGAGAGGAGGGAGAAGATGGCGCCGAAGAGCAGCATGAACGGCACGACGTGGGCGGGCAGGTGCCCGTGATTGAGCAGGCGCGCGAGATTTAGCCTACAAGCACGACAGTCAGCATCTGACTCGTCATGTCACTGGCAGAGACAAATATCCCAGTGTTCGTCTCTGGCATGGGAGAACGATGCGGCAATAATCGTTGATGATGCGTGTGGCAGCGGCAGGGGACCCCCACTCACCACACTCCTGCTGAAGGGACGGCGAATTGCGGACCGGGAATCGTATACACCGACGTGTAAAACTTGTAGCCGGCCGTCGAGACAAATACGCTCGCCAGACTCCCGATCATCTGCCCGTAGAACTGAGATCGCGGAGACGCCTGAAGGAGGTGCCCCGTCTTGAGATCTTGCATTAGGTCTCCGGCTCTGAAGGATCGTCAGCTACGAGGGCTCCTACTTTTGATCCGCAATGAGCTGACTGTTGAGCTCCTGCCTGATTCCTGTTAGTCCCGTCCACAAGAGAGAACTAATACACGTCACTCACCTCGGCCACTCCGCCCGCAATGATATTCGCTACAATGTTTCCCGGCTGCAACACTGCAAATAGAAGCTGACTGATCTTGCCAATTCCTGACACCTGCACCAGTCAGCAGCAGCCTCCTTGCTCCCAAACTCGAGTCTTCACGACTCACAGGGTTCAGATCGGTCTCTCCCAGTGCTCTTACGCCAATGATACTCAACAAGCTTGCCAGCACAAGGCCGACGGCGGTGGCCCAAGGGTGTATCCCATCCCGGCCAAACACATACCAAACGAGCAGGACGCCGACTACGCCGCTCACTCCTAGGCCCCATGAGACCCAGGACATAGGGACAAGGCGTTCGGGAGGCTCATGCTCCGGATCCTCGTCCTCGTCGTCCGGCAGTGGATCAAAGTAGTCATCTTCTGTCAGATTTGACGCGCGTGGAGATAGTGAAGGCTGAAAGACCTTGGGGCCCGATGATCGTTGCCGATAATGTCGCAAGAGCGTGGTCGCATATGAGAGAGTGATGGGGATGAGTGAGATGATGGATTCGGCAATCATGATGGCCAGGGCCACCCAGAGCTAGGTAGAGGCGCTCAGCTCAGGCTACTAGTCCCTGCCAATCATGCTTACGATCCAGCCACGCGCACCGTTAGTCGACGAGCCGACGGGACCAGGAGCCCAGCCGAGATGCTTGGCCAAGGGCGACAACACCGCCCATCCCACTAACATCCCGGCGTTCATGCTCAGAGTCACAGGAAAGCCCATGATAATGCCTAAATTCGCGTAAGCGATTTTATGGTGAAATTACCCGGCTACTCGCCTTGTCCCACATATGACAGAGAGGGAGTGAAGTACCAGACCCAACTAGCAGCGAGGCTGGTCCCGAAGGGCAGCCCAAAAACATCGAAGATGGGCAAAGCGAAGAGTATCGGGAACAAGAAACTCAGGATCTACACGCGTTGTCAGTCCTCCAGCCTATTGTGGTATTCAAATTAACCTACCGTGAGTCCTGCGCTAGCTGCAAAGCTCCAACCAAGTATCCACCATCCCGATCCCCCCATATCATCGACGAGCTTCTCTCGCTCTTCTGCGCCGCCACGTAAAGGCCGCTCAGGCGAGTCCGAGGCAAGACGATCACGCGGCGGAGAGGCGGAGCGGGACGAGCGTGGGAGGCGCCTGTATGCGGCTGTAGCCGCAGATGGGTGAGTACCTTGTGCGGGCGGGGGGATCTTATGTAACAAGGCAATAAGCTGGGCGGTTGCGGCTGGTTCCGTCAGCTTTGGAGTGACTTCCATGGAGGATGAAGAGACATACTGCCCGAGGGGAAGACAAGCTTCTCTTTGACGATGACCTGCCGCCGCAGAGGAGCGGCGAGAAACACGCTGCCGATGTCAGCGTCAGGTCGCCATGCATGCATTGATAGCAAAGGCATGTTCGTGAAGAGGAGTGTTGAGGGTAGGTGGAAGGGAGGAGGAAGGATGGAAAGAAACAAAGAAGGAAACAAGGGAGCAAGGAAGCAAGGAAGCAAGGAAGCAAGGAAGCAAGTAAGCAAGGGAGTAAGGAAGAGGAAGCGGGAGACAGAGTGAAGGAAGAGACCCACCCAAAGAACGCCACGGCCAAACACCACAACACCAGTCTCCCATAGCCCAACACGATTGGCTCCCTCCCGTCCTCGCCGACACTCATCATCTCGAGAGCAGGAACGATGCCCACCAGCCCGGCTGCGAGCGGCATCGTCCCGGTCGCCACCGCGGTGGTTTGGAGGATGACATTTTCTTGCGGGGTAAAGTGAGGGAAGAGGGTGGGCAGGAGCTTGAAGATTGCGAATCCTATGAGGGCGGATTGGAGGGACATCATCGAGACCCATCCTGGTGATGTGTCAGCAGGGTGGTCCCAGAACGGACTGTACACGGCACGATAGCGGATATCGGACAGCGGACAGCGGATAACGGGAATATCGGGACGTCGGGGCAGTGCGTGAGGGGAAGGAAGCAGCTCGTGCGAACCTGTTTGAAGACCGAAATAGATATTGGTCATACAAAGCAGCACGCTGAGACGGTCAGCTCGGGAACCTCAGCAAGCAACCAAGGCGCCGGAGGACAGAAGGGGAATCTGGCAGCGCAGAACAACGATTTGGTGTCTGGGACGCACCCAACAAGTAGTCCAACTGCTACCGCCCGAAACGTAAAGTCATTCTCCAGCACCTCGTCTTCGATGCACAGATCATCGTCGTAGTCCTCCGCTTCTCGCCCTACCACACCGTCTTGTGACGCTGGAGGTGATCTGTTCCCAGTCAGTGTCAGTCACGCCATCCGTATCACCACGCCTGGGATTTGAAGTGGTACTGACGTCGACTCCATTCTTGCCGGCTACACCTGCTGATGCGCCTGACGGTGCTCTGCTGCAGCTGGAACAGATATGGTGACAGGATGCTTTGTCAAGCCCATTCGATCGATTGACAATGTTTTCGAGAAACGGCGGCGATGTCCGAGATGGGGGAAGGGTGCGTGCGCGACGTGCTACTTATGATAGGCTGGGGATGGGGAGCATGGTTGGTCCTTCGTTACGATGCACAACACACGATACACACACGACACACTGCATGCTGTTTTATAGGCCGCCTGTGCTTCCTTTGATGATTATGTGTCCAACCCATCATGGAAGTCAGACAGGCTGTGGGGAAAAACGCGCTAAACTTCGCCACTCTGTGGCCCAGATTGTTGATCCATCACGTAACCATGTTTCAAATCCAACATGTACCACAACTGGACTAGCCAAGCTGGCATACGTACCCCTGAGACATTGCGGCTCACACACCGTAAAAAACCATGACACTCTGCCCCTGCCTCCGTACACCTCAAAACACCATGACACTCTTCCCCTTCCTGCTATCGGCACGCACGCTATCCAGCATCTCCTTGTGCTGCTCAATGCTAAACGGCACCACTTCGCTCTTGATGCCGTGCTTTGTACACAACGCGATCGTCTCTTTCAGGTCTTCCGTGTTCCCGTGCAAGCTGCCGACAACAGTAAGATCCTTGAAGATAAAGTCGGTGTACTGGAATTCGATCGTCGGAGGTTGAGCAACGATCACGAACAGCCCATGGCGGATGGTAAGGTCGGCGGCGTATCGCTGCGCTGGCTTGGCGTCGGCCGTCAGGATCACCGCTACACCCGAGGGATCAGTAAGGTAACGTGGGCATGCGCTTGGAACAGGGAGGGGGAGGCTGCTGACCATCTGCACCGTCGCATGTGCCGCCAAAGCCCCTGTATCCCTCTGGCCGGAGCTTGTTGATCTCTTCCCTGACTTGGTCGACAGAGGACTTGGTGGCATCGACCGTCAGGTCTGGAGGGAACTTTGCATCTTTGGCAAGCTGAACCGCTTCGGGCCTCGCGTCAACGCCGACGACCTTGAAGCCCTGCCAATCACGATCAGCAAAGTCGGTAAAAATGCACCGACAGTGTGGAACGGAGACCAAGCAGTGAACACTGGGAGTCTTGCCACGTGATCCTGGGCGAACTCGACTGACCATGACTCTTGCCATCTGAATGCCGAGGTAGCCCAACGCGCCGAGGCCGCTGATGAGGACGACGTCTCCAGGCTTGAGGTTGGCTCTTTTCTCAGCCAGCTTGATAGCGCTATAGATCGTGACCCCGGCGCAAGTCAACGGTGCGGCCTAGACCTAACGTGAGCGTGCCGACTATGTCGGGGGGAGAGGCAATGTTGTGGGGGAGAGACGTGGGGGGACCTACCTGCTCGAAACGCATGTCATAGGGGAGCGGAGCGAGGTGGCGCGCGTCTAGGATCTCGTATTCTGCAAAAGCGCCGTCCGCAGTGGCGCCTGTGTACTTGGAGTTGGGACAATACCTGTTCAGAGGCAAATGAGTTTACCTCTCGTTCACAAGGCGCGCGAGCCTACTTCCAGTCGCCCTCGGTGCAGTCTTTGCACTGGTCTAGTCTCTCGTCAGTCGCTGGCCTTGGTCTTTCCTTGGTATGAAACGTGAAAGGCATGTCTCTGCAGACACAGGGACATGGGATGAGACGGAAAAGGGTCGGTTGGATTGGTCTGGACGACTCACAACAGACGTCTATTGGCAAGAGGGCGGCGACCCTGTCCCCGATCTTCACAGTTCCCAGCTTCTCCGCCTCTTCACCAAGCGCCACGACCGTCCCGGCCGGCTCGTGACTTCCTGAATGCGGAAGGTTCCCGCCAAATTCCCCACTCAGCACCATCAGGTCTGTATGGCACAGCCCTGCCGCGCCAATCTTGAGCAGGCAGTGGTAGCCTCTCGGCTTGGGCACTGGCTGCTCCTCGAGCGAGTAGTACTTGCTGATGCAGTCAGCCGTGCTGCTCCGAAAAGATGAGAACAGCCACCTCACTCGCCAGGCCGGCGAGCGACGCACGCTCGCATCTTCGTTGGAATATCGTATGCCATACTGCGCTATGTGCTAGAAGGAAACTGCAAGTCGTCCAGCTGGACTTGGACATCCGTAACGTTACGCTTAACCCCGCAATGGAGACGTAGACCCTGACAAAAGTGATGACGTCATCAGCTGGTGTTGGCATTTCGTCCTAGTGACAGGGTGGTTTTCGCCAAGGGGGAGCACAAGGATATGCTGCACAGCGCCAGGTGGATGCGAGGGATATAACATCTCGTAATATTGTACCCTGTTGCATCATCACACATCTGGTAAACCGGGATGCCCCCATAAGATCACAATCGCGCCTTTCTCAGCTCGACCTGAGAAGCGCTAGGAAAGCCCAGCCAAACGCCCAGCCAATACAGATCGCCAAAACAACGCCTTCGACCCCCCGTCTGACTCTACGTTTCCACGCATCCTCTGCGCCTCGTCTAGCTGAGCCAGCACCGGCCCGCCGCCGGCCTTCTTCGGCAATGTCCTCGTCGTCGCTGTTCAGCTCGTACTCCCTGGTCAAGCTGATCTGGGAAACATTGCCTTGCCCATGCCCGTAGCGTTGATTATGGGGGTGAGTCGGGCCGTACGAGTACGGTGGGGCGTGGGGGTGGGCATATCCGTTGAGCGTCGCTCGTAGAGGGCGGGTCATGGGCCGCATTGGTATGGGGCTCGAGTGTAAGGGAAAGTAGTCGAGGAGTGAGGTAAGGAGCTGGGCACCGTCGGTGTATGGGAGTGGGAGGAGGTTGAGGAGGAACAAGGACAGAGACGCGGTGGTCAAGTAGCTACGCCGAGAGTTTAGTCAGCATCCAGGAAGTAGATTATAGCGGGTGGATTGGATAGAGACTGGACTCGCTTTAAGAACATCTCTCCCCATAAGACAAGGCTTTGGGGCCATCTGGCGGCTTTTGACCCGACCTTGACAGAGTCCAGGACGATCGCCTTATCGCCCTGCCAAAACAAAGTCTCTTTGAGACCTTGTGCGGACTCGAGGGTGATACGCAAGACCTGAGCCTCCGGAGTGGGCCGCACGCAGACCTCGCCAGTCCCCACACAGGGGCAAGTCGTCATTGGCCGCTGGCCAACTAGCGAGACCGGCAGACACCGAGACTCGCCGTTTGGCGGGACCGACATTGTCTCGAAGAAAGCAACGTCTGCAGACACGGTGCACGGAGCCGATGGAAGGTCTACTCTCATCAACTTGACTCGGAAACATTTGGCACAGCGTACCATCATACGCCGCGCTGGCGAGGCACCAGCCCTTGTCCGCAGCTTCCACCTCGGCCCCGGAGAGGTAATCGGTCCAGATATCTTTGGCGCCACCCAGGGATATTCCATCAAGCTGCGAAACAATTTCTCCAACCTCAACTCGGTCATACAACGGCGACATCTGCCTATCAGCTCATACGCTACACGACGTAGCCACGGCAGGTGGAGAAGAGAGGACCGTAACTCACCGGATCAACGGAATAGATGACTCTGCCGACATTGGACACGTCGCGCCAAAAGAGCGCGCCCACTCCGCTGGAGACGAGGCCGTACATCAACGCCGCCGTGATCAGGTTATGGAAGGGGCCCGAAGTGGCTAGTCGTATCTTGGCGCGCCTGCTCCTCAGCACAACCTCTAGAGGGGGAAGAAGGGAACGATAGCAGTGATGCGGGCGACAGCGGCGAACTGACGGCAACGATAAAGGCAATGTGAACCCAGGGATAGACTCACGGGAGCAGAAAATCCACGGTACTGGGAAACGCGACGGTTGCACTGGGTACCAAGTAGCTGAGATCGAAGGAAAATCGGTTCGGATGGATGCCGTCTCTATAAAGTTTGTCGGTGTTAGCAAACATCGAACTCTCCGATCGATGCACTACGATGCAAAACGATGCAATACAATGCAATACAATGCGAAGGTTGAGAAGCACGGAGGAGACCTCACATTGCAGCGGTAAGGGCGTGACCAAGCTCGTGGAAGAGCTGGTTTAGCACGAGGGCGAGCACGAGCGTCGGAAGATGCGACAGAGGCACGCTTATCCCTGGGATCTGGTTTCTTTAGCTTCTTCGCTATGACCCAAGTCCAGCTAGGACATGTTCACACCAAGTTGGCGGGAGAAAACGCACCAGAGGTTGCAGAGCTGCTAGAGCGCCATGTGCAGGCTGCCCGCTGCCGCTGGACGATCGTGTGACTGTCTCCATTGCGCGTTTGATGACGGTCACCACTGATGCATGGGCTTTCGCCTCGTCCCAGACTTCCAGCCACACCACCGCCCACGCCCAGAGAGCCGCTCCCACCGCGCCGATCATCCCCGCTACGCCAATGACCGCCCCCACGTCATATGCGTCCAGAAGGCGCTGGGCGCCCTTGGGCCCGAGCCACGCCAACATGCTTCGCGGGAGGTCGTTGAGGCTCGCCGTGAACAGCGTGAACCCGGCGCCGCGGCGCTCGATCGTCCATCCTCGTGCGACGGTGAGGCGGTGGTAGTTTGACGTTGGGCGTTGCGCGAGGCCGCGGAGAAAGAGCGCCAGGCAGAACAGCAGTGCTAGCGGCAGCAGGACGGCCAGCATACCGAAGAGTGAGGGAACCGGGGAGCTGGAGATGAGGGATGTGCTATCGCAGCATTGTCAGGACGTATGAGCAACTTCAGCTATCTGCTGCTCGTGCGGCTTTGCTGCAGCTACGACGGTTTTGTGTGAACGATGATGAGCCGCTGGTGTGAAAAGGAGACAGGAACGATAGGAAGATCCCAGAGCGGCAGGCACGAGCCGAGCCTGAAATTATCGAGCCGTCACATCGCAATTGTACATTTGCACATTGGACATTGGTGTCAACTCGACACCATAGCAGGATGCAAGTAGATGGCTTTGAGGGCGCCAATGGGTCCGAGGGTGCAAATGGATTCGAGCAAGTCGACGATGTTCTGGACGAAACCAACAACCTCCAATCTCAGTGAGTGATTCTTCCCTCCCTACTCTGCCATGCCTTCCCCCGGGACCAAAGAGCTTCTTCCATAGTGATTCTTCCATCCCTCTGCTCTTCTGGCGGAAGAAATAGAGTCGACCGATTCTTCGACAGACCAAGTCAAGCTGACGGTCTCTAGGTTCTACCAACAAGGCTACACTTCGGGCCACGCCCACGGCCAGCTGCACGGGCTGTTCGAGGGCCGGGCGTTGGGTCGCGAAAAGGCGTTTGAGCTGTGGGAGGAGGTCGGGTATTACGAGGGATGGGCGAGGTTCTGGGCCGAGACGGGGGCCGGGGCGCAGCTGAGGGGTAAAGGCGGTCGGTAGGTGTCTCCTGCCTCTCCTGCATCTAAGATCTCCTTGAGCGAGTCTTCGTCTCTTCCTCTAGACCGTTACCATCTTGTGCTGTATCTACCTTCTGCTACCCTGTACTGTGTCTTCCTACTACGCCGTACTGCATCCTCCTTCTTGTCCGTGAAGCCCTCGTCTGCTGTCTCATTCAGACTCTTCTCCCAACAATCCCACCTTTGCCGATGCCCCATGGTTGTGCTCCTGTTGTGCATATAGCCGGCTGACCACCCCGCAGTGCTCTGAACCACGCGCGACTCTTACTTGACCTCATCGCCACGTTTCCCACTACCAACCCGACTCCAGCTCCTACTCATCCTCCCTCTGGCCTGTCGCCCAACGGCTCCGACCCACCAACCACCGGCCCACCCGCCGCACCGACAGGAACCGTCGGCATCGATGGGACAGGCCACAATGCAGTAGTCGCCACAGGTCCAGACCTGCCAACTCTATTATCGACCATCCGCGCGCGGTACCGGCTCCTCTGCTCATCCCTCGGTGTGAGGCCACGCCTCGTCTCTGCTTCAGCTGTCGGTGCGGGGAGCGCAGAGGTTCCTGAGGGACCCATGAAGGGCGTCGATACGAGCCAGCTCAGATTTTAAGGGCCCATCCCTCCCTGTTTTGGCTCTTCTGGCAGGCCCAGATGGTCCATCTCCCACACGTGGAGCCACGGTCACGACTCTTCGTGTAAAACGACAAAGTCGGCGGCAGACTGTCACTGCGCTGGTTGCGGTCCGACAGCCTATAGGCATACCCAACGTATGCGCCCACAGCGCTTCACCGGTGGCGACGGCAGCTACAGAAGAAAGTGTTTCAGGTATAGGTACGTCACTCTCAGCTCTCTCCATCATCCCATGTTGACCGGACCATCGGCTCAGTATTGCGGAGTAACCGCCCTCCCTCCTCATCGCTGCTTCAAAGAAACGCCAGAACGGAATCGGTAGCTCATGCCTCGCTCAGATTGTGAGGTAGTTTGAGAATAGATATCGTACAAATGCAACATGTATGAATGTGTTCCAATCTCCAAGCCAACGCCCCTGTCGACCCAACCGCGCCTACCGGGCCACTTCGGCTTGCTTGCTGGCCTCCTGCATGGATCAGCGTTGATCCATGAACGAGCTGGCTATGAAAGGGCCGGATATACGGCAACTGTCGCAGTAGCTTGGCCGCAGAGGGGGAACAGTGTGAAAGACGGTAGCAACACCTGACTCACGGCGGCTTCCTCCACCGGCGCCGAATCCACGAAATCAGGCATGGCCAAGCTGTCCTGCAGATAAGCCGGAGTTTCCCCTTCGCCTATCGGGTCGTCATCCAGTCCCAAGGCATCCAATTCTGCGGCAAGGTCAGTCTCATCTCATCTATGTCCCGGAGCTCTCCCACATACCTGCCTGAAGATCCTCCTCATCGACTTCATCTGGAACACCATAACTCCGGCCGAGGGATTCTTGAATCTCGTTGGCTTGCTCGATGAGGTCTTCCATGTCGTAGTGGATAGACTATCGCGTGTCAGCCCAACCTGCCTTACGGACGAAAAACTGAACAGACCTCGATTTTGTCAATGTCGATGCCTTTGTATTGCTTCTTCATTTCTTTGTTGGCGATTCGCATGGCGTCAACGGTTGCCATCTAGGTTGCATTAGCAGAAGTCATACATGTATGATGAGATACCAATGAAAGGATGAGACGCTAGTAAAAGGAGTGAAGGGAGAATGCGAGACGATGAACAACATTGCGAAGGCTCGAGCTCGAAGTGAGTCGGCCGCTCAAGGTGTCCGTTGTAGATACCTCGACGAGATCGTGCAGAATTCGAGACAGTCGAAGAGACCTTTCACGATACAGAATAGGGCTCACCGTGTTCTTCAGATTCTCCGTAGTCATCGCCGCCTGCTCCATGTTCCACGTCTGCTGTTGCAGCTGCATCAACTGCCCCTCATACATCTTCTTCTGCTTGAGGGTCCGCAGCGCTCGTTGTTGTATCGCAGACTAGATGATGAGTCCACCGTGCTACTCATACACCGTAAGGACAGAGATACTGACCTTTCCCGGGCCGTCACGCAGCTTGGCCATTTGGGCCTTGAACGCCCCAAGCTCAGCGTCAAGCTTCTTGATCTTGACTTCGATCGTCCCGATACGATTGTCAGTCTACGCTAAGTAAGCATCTACCGGAAGACAGGATGATCACAGCTTGGTAGAAGAGAAGACGAGAGAGGGCTATACGTCAGGGAAAGATGGGAGCGAAGGAAGGGAAAGATGTGAACGAGGATGGAAAGACTCACAGAGCTGATAGCGTCTGTAAGATTCGGCTTGGGTTTAGCTTTGTTTGATCCAAATATCTGACAGCGACGTGAGCTTCTAGAGGGATAATGGCCAACTAAACTCACTCTGTTCATCTCGGGTGTTCAAGAGACCGAGAGTCAAGCTGGGAAGGGTTTGGCCGCAAGAAGGAAGGAAGAGAAGGATCTAGACAGGTAGTCAGGATCGCTGTTTAGCCAAGATCTTGTGGCTCGGCGGCGTGAAGGTGCGACGTCTCGTCGATTCCAATGATCCCCAACGAGCCTCAATGTCAGTCTCGTATGATGCTCTCAACAGCTAAAAATGATAGTGAAAAGACGTGGAGATAAAGTAACTGGATCAAGCCGCCGCCTCCCAAGTCGTGTTATACACAGCAGACCGAGCCACGTCCACGTGGCAAATGCGGGACTCCATGTTGACCTTTTGACTCGGTGCAAAGAGGCCTTTTTCAGATTATCCCTCGATAGCGCTCTGCTGCAGCCACAACAGCGGTAATGTGAGCGTGTAATCTGTCATTCATTCACGTCGACACAGGATGGTGACTCGCCCACCGTCAGATTTCCTCCTGCTCTCTGCGACGCTTCTCAGCAATCTTCCTTCCTCCTCGTCCGTCCAAAGTAAGTCTGATGCCACCACGAGATCCTTTCGTACCAAGGCTAGTACAGAACGCTCATCCCCCATCAGCTCCTGATACACTGCTGCTTCAACTATATGCGATCTTTGGGCCTATGTTCATGTCGGCACTGCAGCTTGTAGACGACCGAGAAGGTGAGCCAGCCGACTTGGATCGTAAACACTCCAGAGACTGAAAGCTCAGTGGTCAAGGTCTCACTGCCAGGAGGTCGGAGCATCCATCAGGTGCGCCTTTCACCTCATGCATCAAACCGCTAGGTGACGCCCGTCCAGGTGACCTCGTCTACAGGGACTCCGTATACTCTGCACCTCAACCCGCCGAAACGCGCAAACCCGGTGGCCAACTTGGATGCGGCGGCGGCAGCCGGTCCTTCAACCGAGTCCTTCAGACAAGATGCCATCCCGACCACGGACGATCAGGTCTACGATGCGTCCGCCACGGATCCTCCTAGAAGAGCCATCGATCAGACCTATATCGTCGACCTTGCTGCATCACTTGAGGGGCTGTACTGCCCCTGTCCTGGCTTCGCTTACAACTCGCTCTCTGGCCCAGGCAACCCACTGGTGCGTGCGCTGAGCTTACTTGGTCGTAAGACGAAGCTGATGACGAAACAGTGCAAGCATCTTTTAGCGGTCGTCGTGGCGACTTGCATGGGCAAGGAGATCCCAACGACTGTGGAACTTGATGGTGTTCCTGGGCTCCTGGGTATTGGCTCGGGTGATCAACCCGAAATCAAAGAAGAGCCGGCATAGCTCTGAGACCATCATCTGCCGCTGTAGCATAGCATGGCAAAGGCGTGTATGTACAACCATGTTGCAGCCACGTGCCGGTGGGCTGTGGCGGCGGTCACCGCATCGGTTTTCATGGCAAATCGCCTCTTCTGGCAATTTCTGCATGTCCCATCCGACAGACCCGAATTTTGATCCCGTTTTTGATGGGCCTCGAGGGATTGTCCGTCGCCGTATGCTGGCCCCTCTCTTCGAGTCGCTTCACAAAAGGCTCCAGCCTATTCTTCGTCCCTCTGCTCTCCTTTCTCCTCGATTCAGCCTCCCAATCCTTCTCAGCTGCTGTCTGACTCTCTACCCAACACTACCACTACTCTGCCATCTCAGTCGAGACCGTGTCTGACATAACACTGGTCAAAAATCCGACTTAGACAGTGTTTGCATTTTGTTTGTCCGCCCTTTTTGAGACACCTGTTCGACATTGTCCTTCTCCCGGACAGCAGCGAGACCGCAGACCTGCATACCGACACGCTTGGCGCTATTTCAACCAGTGGTCCTGCATCGATGTGCCCCGTTCGTCTCGCTTAGTCAGCGCCACGCAAACTCCCCTTCCCCAAAACCAGTCCAGTGTCACCAACAGCATGGCCTCACCACCGCCTGACATCTCAACGCTCTCGCTCGGTCCAGGCGCCGACCCGACACCGTCGACGTACAATGCTGCGACTTCACCTGCTCTGACCCCCCAGTCGGCGCCGGAGAATGTCGGGTGGGCGCCGGTGTTGAAGCTCGACCTGTCCCTGAGTGCTGCTCTCAAGGAGCTTGTGGGATGGCTCGTCGACCCACTCGGCGGATACTACGATTCCGAGATCCTCGCCCTCCTTCGTGAAGCGCTGTCAGTCCGCCTGGAGGCCCTGTACCGCCGCACATGGGACGAATCAAACAAGCACCACGGCACTGGGTCCCGGTCGCTCATCTGCTCAAAGGAGCTTGGCTTGCCCAAGGTTCTGCGAGCAGCGGCCCAGCAAGCAGCAGTGGACGAGCGGCTCTGGCGCCTCGCTCTGGGAACAAGAACGGACGCTGTCAACGACTCGGCAAGAGATGACTGGCAAGTCTGGTGTGATCCCGGTATTGTCACTGTGAGGTACGGCGCCTGGGACTACGATGACCAGGTGTTTGATCCTGTCCGGGCATTCCGAGGTGAGTGTGTCTTCTACCTGTACTCGCAATGTCGCCAATGCAAAAGATCTGCTCGTAAGATGTACACTGACTTTCCTCATAGGTCCTGTCCAAACCATCTGGCAAGCTCGCACTCCGCTGCTTGCGCCCGAAGCCAACACCCCTTCACGCCCCTCTCACGCCATTGCTATTCGTGCACCTACAGTATTCGCTATTCCGCCCACTCCAGCTGCCGCTGAAGCAGGAGCGACAATGGTCCCTCCACCCCGTGTCCCGTCCCCTTCTCTCCTCCCCGCAGTCGCTCTCAGCCGCAACCACTCGAGCTCTGAGGAGGTCCGGCTTACCGACTCGCGACGTGCGACTCCGTCTCCAGATATGAGCTACAACGATCCGGCATTTTCTGACGACGAAAAGCAGTCGCGTGGATTCTCCGCCGCGCTGCCCTCGGACGCTATCAAGTCACACCGGCGTTCTGCGACTGGCTCCACAAGCTCAGTCACCTCGAGCGTATCTGATAGCAATTCCGGCGCTTCGCAGCTATTGACGCCGGCCGCGCGCTCGCCAGCCTCTGATCCCTTTGCTCTGCCCGACGCCAAGACGACTCCGAACTCTGCTGGCACAGCCGGCACGACCGGAACCGTGCGTGGCCGCACGCCCTCGCCCGGCGCGACGCCGGCGCCGACCCCGACCGTGACGCCGTATGACGGGGGCAACGTGACCGTCCTCGGCGGAGGCGTGAAGCTAGGCGGGGGCGGCTCGTCCCGCGCCTCGAGCGTCATTTCGTCCTCGCGGGCGCCGCTGGACCGCTCGCGCTCGCCGTCCATCTCGCTCGCCAGCCGCGCGCTGAACACCGCCCTCGGTCCCAACGCCAACGGCGCGCGCAAGGTCCGGACCAGGCGCCGCATCATGCCGACCTACCTTGGACCCAACGGGCAGCCGGGCGTCGCGGGCCCGTTTGGGCCGTTTGCAGGCAAGATCCAGCCCGGCGGCCAGCCTGGCGCCACTGTACATCCGTTCCACGGCATGATGGGCATGCGTATGGGCCTCGCTCCGCGCATGGCATGATGCCCGCCTACTCGTCGAGCACGCCGCCTACGTTCTTGTGATCGGTGTGCAGATATTCACATCTAGTTGGCGTAGTCGCATGGCAAGCGCTCTTGCTTGTCACGTGTCGTTCTTCATTCCCCATTCTCTCTTGTCCATTCCTATCTCTGTTCTCTATTCTCTATTTTCTGTTCTCGTTACTCTATTCTGCATCGTCCATTGTCCATTCGCTATTGTCGGTTCTCCGCCGCTGTCGCTTATTCTTGATCTTGATCGACGTGTCTTGTGCAGAACACAATGTGCAGAAGAATCGATCCTTACATATGTTACCTTCGATTTGACTTTCCGGATTTACCAAACCCTTGACCCGTTCCCACCTTGATCTTTTCGATTCGATCAGGTTTTCGTCCTTGATCGTTTTCTCTTCTTCTTTGGTGTAAGCTGCTTTGATCAAGTAGTAACGAGACGCATGAATTGCATGGAGGCCCGATGTTCTTGCCAGTGCAATCCAGTCGAGTCCAATCTGCCTTGCCCGCGTCAAGTGCTCAATTTTCAAAATCTCGGTGGCATAGATGGCCAGTAGCCGAATCAATGTATTGTGGCGAGGAGATCGAACTTCTGCCTCCAGGATTGGCACGATTGGATGAACAAACATAGCATGCACAGTAACGCGCGAGTAAAGTGTAATCACGACCCAATGCTCAGTGACCAGATAAGGAAAGTATGCTACGGATCAAGCTCAAGCTCAAGCCTCGACCGTGCTCTTGTATAGCGACCTGGCCACCTCGACAGCCTCAGGGAGCTTGCTCTCGTCCATACCAACTCCAGTCGCACTTTCGTCCTTGCCGCCGCCCTGATTGTGTCAGCTGTCTGCTAGCAGAAACAGCAAAGGAGCACAACCGATGGCGGTCTATGAATGGTCGTCGTCGGTACTCACTTTGCCGCCAATCACTTTGCTGACTTGCCCCAACCATACCTTGGCGTCGAGCTTCTTGGTGCTCAAGATCTCCTTCGGCAGATAATTGACGTGTGCTACGCGGCCAGCTTCGTGGTCTGGCGAGAAGAGGTAGATTGCTTTCGAGAGGGATTTACCCGCGGTCGTAGCCGCCGCAGAGAGGACCTAACCCAATCAGCACCATGATATTGGTAGCCAGGACGAAGACAGCGTGATATAAGGTCGGTTGTTTGGCCAGAAGACTAGACTGGCTCACCTTGGTGTTTCCGCCAATACCAAACACGCCGACGTAGACATTTTCGTTTGGGTTGGCCTCAAAGTACTGCTTGATCTCATCTTGCACCTGCACAAGCATCAGCCCTGTAGCTTTGGCTCATCTGCTAAAAAAAGGAGACGAGCTGCTGCATAGGTGTATAGACTCACCAGCTTCTGATCTGCCGCCGTCTTTGCCTTTACGAGCGCAGCAACCTCTGACTGAAGCTTTTCGAATTTCTCCTTCAGTTGCTGCTTCTTGACCAACGAGATACCGCTCTGGCCCAGCTCCTACACCGTATAAGCTGACTGGCTTGAGTAAATCGAGACTCACAGTCAGGTAGGGCTTCATAGCGGCCTCCTTATCTTTAGCCGGCAAGGCCTGGATCCGCTCAAGGCGACGTTCATACTCAATGTTTTGACGAGAGACCTCGTGAGCCTCATGGCCAGTGACAGCGACGATTCGTCGAATGCCCTTTGCGATTGATGATTCCTCTGTGATCACAAAGTCCTTGATGTCGTCGGTCTTTGCCACATGTCTAAAATAAGCTCTTGACTCCCAAAAGCAACTCACGTTCCTCCGCAAAATTCGATACTCGTCGAGCGCCATTTGGAGTCCTCGATGTTGCGCTCAATCTCCTCCAGTGGGTAGCCTATGGAGACGACTCGCACAGGATCAGGGTAGGCCTCGCCAAACACAGCTCGCAGTCCAGGAATCTTGTACGCCTGAGCCAATGGCATATCTTTCGAGTACACCGGTGTGGCTCGCTTGATAAATTCATTCGAGATGGATTCGATCTTGATGAGTTCAGCAGACGAGATACCCTTGTTGTGCGAAAAGTCGAAGCGCAGTTTGGTAGGAGCGACAAGTGACCCCTTTTGGTCAATGTGGTCGCCGAGCACCTCGCGGAGTGCAAAGTTCAAGATGTGTGTGCCAGTGTGGTTATTGCGGATCGGCCATCGGCGAAGCTCATCATATGTGCAGATGAGCTCGTCCCCAGTCTTGATCTCGCCTTCCTCCATCCTGCCGATATGCAACACATAACCGTTGAAGACTTGTACGTCCTCCACTTTGAACTCGGCCTTCCCGTCAATGGCGAGCACACCGGTGTCATTCTCCTGTCCACCTTGTTCGGCGTAGAAATTGGTTTTGTCAAGAAGGATACCGAACGAGGCATTTGGAGGGAGGTCTGAGGTGGACGTGTAGAATTTGGATGAATGGTAGATGCCCTTGACGGTCGCGTTAATGTCGTCCAATGCTGCAAGGTCAGCACGATTCATTGGAGGTTACCGCACCATATTTGAACGAATCATCTGTCTTGGGGACAGCATCATTGGCCTCCAAAGCCGCCAAGTCGTGCACGTCCAATTTGACCTGGACGCCTCCGGCAGCTTTGCCTCCAGCTTTACTAGCCTCGAGACTCTCTAGTCGGGCCGTCTCGAATGCTACTTCATCGATCTTGAGGCCGCGCTCTTCTGCCATAATCTGGGTGAGATCTACTGGGAATCCATATGTATCGTACAGCCGCCAAATATCCTTTCCGGACAAGACGGTCCGCTTCTCAGACGCTGCAGTGTCCGCGTATTTGCTGAAAAGAGCTTCACCTCGATTGAGCGTGCGCGCAAAGGACGCTTCCTCCTCGTTTAGTATCTCTATCAGCTCTGGGATCTTCTTGGTAACTTCGGGGAAAATTCCGCCCTTATCGTAAGCGGTTGATTTCGCCGGTTTGACTCACAAGAGACTCGACAACAGTGGGCACCAGTGATGAGAAGAAAGTTCCAATCTTCACATTCAGTTTGTTGCTCGCGTACCGCACGCCTCGACGCAAGATGCGTCGTAGCACGTAGCCGCGTCCATCTTTATCGGGAATCCCTCCATCTGAGATGGCCACAGTCAATGTTCGGATGTGGTCGGCGATGACGCGGTAAGCCGTATCAACACCATCGACATCATCATCACCGAGCTTCCCAGTATATGGTCGAGCGCCTGTCAATTCCTGGATCTTGGCAAAGATAGGGGTGAAGCAGTCGGTATCGTAGTTTGAGGATACATTGTGGAGGACGGAGACAAGCCGCTCAAAACCCATTCCTGTGTCGACGTGTTTGTTGGGCAGCGGGCGCAGAGAACCAGACTGTTCTCGGTTGTACTGGATAAAAACGTTGTTCCAAATTTCGAGGACATTTGGATCATCTTGGTTCACGAGGTGCGCAGCCTCCCGACCACCAATTCGGTCAAAGTGGATCTCGCTGCTCATCAGCGGACGCGTCCAGTGGACAACTCACCTGCAAGGGCCACAGGGACCAGTGGCGCCCATTTCTGTAAGAGTCAGTCTGGAACTCAAGCATAATTCATAGATGCACTCACCCCAGAAGTTGTCCTTGGCGTTTCCTGGCAGGATATGGCTCTCTGGCACACCCAAATCGCGCCATATTTGCCTAGGTTTCAGTGTTACGTCAAATGCATAGACTCACTGTGCCTCCGAGTCCGGCTCCAGCCCCTGCTTCTCGTCTCCCTCAAAGTAAGTCACATACAGCCGGTCTTCAGGCAGCCCATACACCCGCGTGAGCAGGTCCCACGCCATAGTCAAAGCACCAATCTGGGTCATAAGCCTACGCGGTGTTCCCAAGCGTCTCGACGTACTTTGAAATAATTGCCAAACGACCAGTTTCCCAGCATCTCAAAGAAAGTGTGATGGTACGTGTCTTTGCCCACGTCGTCCAGGTCTGAACTCGGATCAGATGACAATCAAGCAAAGGACCCATAATTCCGGAAGAATCGACTCGACTGACCGTTATGTTTGCCGCCCGCCCGGATACATTTCTGGCTGTTGACCGCTCGTATCAGCTTTGAAAGCTCGGACTTGGGATCGGCAGTGCCCAGGAAAAGGGGCTTGTATTGGTTCATGCCCTAGCGACATTAGCTGTCGCGCTGATGAAGCTCAATGCTGTTAACTGACGGCATTCGCAAAGAGTAGCGTGTCATCGTCGAAGGGAATCACCCCGCTAGATGGCCAGAAAGTGTGCTCAAATCCTGGAGCATTGACGAAGTAGTCGATATATGTCTGTCGCACCTTTGCCGCAGGCCAATCTTCAGGCTTTGGCCACGGGTGAGGAGATGTTGGAAGGACGGGTTTTGATGTTGCCGCCATGTTAATGGTGCACTGAGTCCAGAAACGTCGGGAAGCCAAACGGATGACAGAGCACCCTAGAGCGGGTGAGAGCAAGGTCACCTTGAGTCGAAGCTGACGTATAGCTAGATGACAAGGATATCAAGACAAGGATGCAACGAGGATGAACGCGAACCCGAAATGTCCAATGGAGGACAGTCACGTGACCAATTCCTCGAGTCGATTTGGACTGTTGGTCGTCTCGACGGTGCACAGACATTCTTACACTCGCTTTGACGCACCATGTGAACGGCGCAACTGCTTCTGGACGCTCTTACAGCTCTCACATGCTATACTCAATCTCTTGATACGAAACCGCTCCCACGTACCCGCGGAGCCAACCCTGGCCGGGCCAAACTGAAATCAGCTATGAACATGGTGCTCAAACATGCTCACGACCACGACGGAACTCATCGCCCGACTTGCCCCATCTCTGACTACCCACTGATTCAACTAATCCAGGTCATGCCACCCTTCGTGTCTTCATACCCAGGCTGGTCGGAGTAAGCTTGTCGCCTTTCTAAAGAGCCCATCCTCCCGTAGGGAGGTGTGTTGGCAGTCTAGCTCCTTGCCGATCGTTTGCTTGACATTCACACTCTCTATTTCTTTCTTTCCTTCATTCCTTCGATCACCTCCTTCCTCCACGTCGCTTCTTCTTCTTCTTCACTTTCTACCTCCCTCTATTCTCACCGCTCGCTGTCCTATTTTACAATCATTGATTATCCGCAAGTCCCAATGAACATCGTCGCTGCAATCCTTCCTGGCGGCCTGGGCACGACAGTGAGTCTGTGCGGTTCTTAAATAATGATGTCAGATCCTTGGCGCTGTATTGTGCCTCTTATCTTTCGGATTTACTCTCGCCGTCAACCCCGACTACCTCGTTGCTCTCTTCGTGGTTTACGCAGCATCGCTCAGTGGCTACCTTCCGGCTTTGGGTATTTTGATCAGCGAATGGCGAGAAGAGTATACCAGTTGGTCGATGCGGACTGACGACAGGGACAACGACTCGGATGACTCGTCGCTCCTACCCGGGGTTTTACGAATAGCTAAAGTCCAGGCTGTCGTCGCGACCGTGCAGCTCTTGTTGTGGATCAGTAAGTATAATGTTAGAACATGGCTGACGCCAGGTGCGGTGAACATCACCATTTTCAACTTTCTACACGAGCTGCAGGACACACGTCGTCTAATATGCCCCTCGAAGAGGTGCACTCTCTTCAGCATCGCTAGCGGCCTCACATACTTGCACTTCGTCATCGTGACTGTTCAGTTCGTCCTGATCGTTTCTATCATTGCGCGGGTCCGCCGTGTGCCCCGCCGAATCGTTGGCGACAAGTCCTTTAGAGTCCTTATGGAACAAGAGATTGATACGCTGCTCCATGTGCTCGAAGAAGCTCGACAGAACCGGGCATCCGGTACGCAGACACGGCCGTATGATGAGGATGAGGAGCAAAGGCATGGTATGCCAAGCATCCTCCGGATAGAAGGACGAGATGTTGGCTTCGTGCTGAACAATATCGGCAGCTCGAGTCAAGCTTTGCCTGAGGCTCGGAACAGCTTGGATGACGAGGCGTGGCCTCGACGGCGGCGAAACTCTACGGCAGTCTCTCGTTCGGCACCTGCACGCCAGCCGATATCCAGTCGGATTTCCCGCATCGAGGCAGAATCTACCGTCACCAGTCGCCGACCGTCGGAGCATTTTCCTCGACCGGATATTCCGGCTCGCAGTGACAGTCATGGCCTCTCCCATCTCCTCACCCGGTCGGATACCACCGAGTCAGACATCATCATCTATGAAAACTTTGACCAGGCGCACAACCCCACATTCCAGATCTCGTCTCCGACCGACTCGTACGTGTCTAAAATCCCAGCTCATGAGGTCCCGGATTCGCCACACTCGAGCTACCAGGACGATGTGTCGATTACTCGAGCGATCACGCCTAGCGTCGGCGATAGTTCCAGAGTACAGGGGTGGGACGTCCCGGGATCCCCTGAATCGAGGTATTCAAGGGTATCATATGTTCCAGTCGATGTTGAAAATACCCCCCCACACATGACTGGATCCGAAGCGGCTGAGGAAGTTTCACCCGTCCTTTCGGACGGAGAATGGGTTCTGCGAACTCCTCAGCAGGGATAGAGGGAATGATTCACGTAGAGTCAGAGTCACTTGGCGATTGCATGGTATGTTGCTTGTATATTCCCTGGTGATGTTGGCATTCTTGTTGCTTGTATATGTCTTGGTCAACATTTTCTATGATCCTTCCACGAGATGCATTGTCTACTGTGCATCAAGCGTCTAGACGTCTTCGACTATCTGGCTTGACTTCAGTCTCCCATTGCCTCCCCTGTAGCTCCCCCATGTGCACGTCTACCAGCAAGAGGAATGGCACCGGCAGAACACTCATGATCATGAGCAGGACGAATGCGTATTGGAAGACGCCGGTAGTCTGAGTTATGAATGCTACGAGCAATGGACCGAGGAAGGAACACGACTTGTCAGTCAGGGCAAAGAGGGAGAAGAAGGTGGATTCGTGGCCCTGGAGTGATGGTTAGCCACTACTTCTTGTCTGGCGATGATCACAAGATGTGATGGAGCTGTGTTATCTTAGGGGATAGGGATAGGATATACAGGTCAGGAAGAGAGATCAGGGGAAAGGTATGGTTGTCAAGAGGGGAAGACTCACGGGGGGGATCATCTCTGCGTAAATCGTCCTCGCAAAGGTAAAGAAGAGACTGTATGACACGCCAAACCACCCGATGAGCCACTTGACCTGGCTTGCCTCGGTAAGACCCCAGCCAGCGGACCGGGACCAAGAAAACGCCGGCAGGCTCACAAACACGCATATGCCCAACACGGCCGCCACCGTGAAGAGAAGGACGTGCATGTTTGCCAATCCCGTTCTCCGCTGGATGAACGAGACGAAGAAATTTGCCAGCGCGCCTATGAGCAGTGGTATGACGGTAAGGATAAGGATCTCGCTCGAGGGCATGCCGAGACGGGTGGTGGCGAACAGGATGAGCGTGGATGGGAGGGTGTGTTGCGCGTCGCTTAGGAATAGCCAGGCGAACAGGAATAGTGAGAGATTCGGCAGTCGACGTAGGCTCGAAGGGCGGATCACTGCGGCTATGCGCTGTAGACCAACGAAGGCGGTTGTGGTGTTTGCAGATTTCCCGCTATCTTTGGGGTTGTTGCTGTGTCCTTGGTTCTCAGGGTCGCTGTTGTTTTCGATGGTCGCGGTGGTGCCGGATCGAGGGCCAGAAGGCAGAGCGATCATCGCAGGAATGGCGAAGCACAGCCACCAAATCCCGCACAGGCCGACACACAGCTGCAGAGCTGCGACAGTACCGTTCAGGGCCGAAAGCAGGGCCGACAGGCCCAACATGGAGACGACGCACGACGAGAAAGCAGCTGCGTTGCCAAAGGACGATATACGCGCTGTCGTGAGCGATAGAAGAACTTGGTATCTCCTGGCTGCTGATGGCGTTCCCGTTCTGGGTCCCGCCGACCCAGCTCCCACCAGGGGAGTCCGTTCGTCCGCGACTGTTTCCAGTAGCGAGGCCTGCCTTGCTGCGGCATCATGGAAGACTTCGGGGTCAAGGTACTCGGATTCGGGTTCGGCGATCTCAGTCAAAGTCTCATTGCCACGGCCGCCAGAGCTAGGAGCACAAGCGCCAGCGCCTTGTCCTCGCTGCTCGTTTTCGGCTGCTTCGAGTGCCGCTCTGACCCGCGGATCTTGTCTCGCCAACACGGGCAGGAAGGCATTCGAGCAGATTTGCGAGATGGAGTATCCACTGAACGCGAGGATCCACAAACACGCCGCCAAGGCTGGAGTAGACTGGGACGGCGAGGCAGGGAGGAAGAACACCGACATAGTTGCTGCTGCGCCTAGGACGGCGCCTGTCACAAGTACGCGCTTGCGGTAGTAGGCCGTATCGGCTAGTGGTCCGATGGCGAGAGCCAGCACTAGTTGTAGCAATACAGACGTCGAGCGGGTGTATAAACTGTCACTCGTCAGCCAACCTTGCTCGTAAGGTATATGACCCTTGGTCTGAAAACAGAGGAAGAAAGAGAGAGATGGAGGCTATGAGAAGAACTCAGACTGACGTGAACGAGGTCGTGTCGATCCAGTGTCCCAGGATCAGGACCTTACATGCGCCTTGCTGGCCGGACCCCCCTGGAAACGGCTCCGTGCACGGCACCGACAAGTCGGGAGACCAGTAGCCCACTGCTCTCGCAATCCCTGTATGACTTGTAAGCAACGTAATGTCAACTCTGTCTCTTGCAGTCGCCAACTTACGCTCAAGCGTCACAAGCATAAAGAGCGACTTTACCCAAGTCAGCAACTAACGCTGCGAGCCTCTTTGGCTGACGAAGAGACGGATCCAGACGACCTACTAGTCCTGTTGTCGCGGCTGCTTCTGATGCCCAAGCATACGAGTACCACGCAAGGACATGTCTCGACGGCGTCATCCTGGGCCCAACAACACAGTCCAGTCAGACAAGTTAGTGAAACGCGAGTCAGCCAAAAGAAACAAGGAGAGCAGCTGGATGCCAGTCTGTATTGTCAGAGGAGGGATTGATGCGGTCAGCGGGCGGACAGATGTTCATATCGGGAGTCCTTGATTGGAAAATTAAAGGAGACGGAGAGCGATGGGTGACCTGGTTACCGAAAGGCACTAGTCGGCCCGCCGGCGTATCCCACGCGGTGTATCCCTCCGTCTCGCGTATGCCGTGTACGGACCCTTTCGGGCATCAAATAACATGGTGTATCCAATATATCTCAGCCAATATAACATTATATCACAACCATTACATCCAGTGCGACTTGTCCCACGCGGGATCTATAATCCGTCAGCTTTCAACTTGAGCAATCCCGGTATTAGTACCCACCTTGTAAGAACGCGCACAGCACCTTGCTACCTGTTTGCAGCAAGGGATGGCCCGCTACGATCTCCAAGAACCGCTGTAGACCCTCTTTCCGCTGCTCGATCACGTCGTCCGTGAAGCGGTTGGTAAAGATCTAACTCACACATCAGCAAAGTGATTTGATGAGGCTGGAGGTACATGACGAGTCAGAGGAGGGAGATGGACCAACCTTGCCTGGGAGAGGGGGAATATTGACGCGGGTGCTTTCTCTTTCTAGGACGTCCCGGAATGCTTCGAAATCAGAGTACCGCCGCCGAACAACCGAATGGCGAAGTTTGAAAGCGGGGATATTGGTCTAACAAAGATCAGTCACACGACCATTCTGGGAGCGGGAGGACGATGCAGCGAGTCGTCGCAACAAATACACGTATGAACCTCACCATGCAAACAATTTCATAGTCGGTGTACATCTTTCGTCCAACGCCTACGAGGTTCAGTATGCAACCAGAATATGTGTAGGGACATACCATGAGTCATGGGATTTCGTACTTCGATTTCCAGGAATGATTCTGGCACTGCATACATCTCGTCAAACTTCTCATATGAGCATTGATTGCACGCTGAAGGTTCCAAGTAGCTCACGGTTTGTGGGCGACCGGCCATGCGAGCCATATCGGAGAAGGTGATGCGCTGAGAGGAATCGGTACGGGCGAAAGGCGAATGTGTCACTTCAACTACCAGGCGGTCAGATTCCGTCGACATGGTGCAATCAAAGTATCTTACTCGGCGGGCTTTGAGGCCCAGGCGTGTAGTATTCTGGGGTGGGTCAGCTTCCTAAACAATCGTGAAGACGAGAGAAGGCGCACCTCCGCCCTCGTATCTCGGAGACTGTGATTGCGCTTGCGATTGATTCATGTTGTTTATGCCGAGGTCAATCCCTCCCAAGCCGTCAAGTCAAAATAATGGCCAATGTGCCAAGCTGCCTTCGACAAGTTTTCGAGTAAAGAGTAGTGTGCCCCGAGTCTGGATATGTCTCGGCCAAAGACAAAGCAACAGACGAGTGCGATGACGGGCAAACTAAGTGGGGGTCCAAATAAATATCACACTCAAGCACGGGGCTCCACATTTCATCTTGACTCTACCCCTTGCACGACCTGCATTCTTCTCCATCCTTCACCATTTTTATCAGCATCACTGGGAGTGACCAGCACGTTGTCTCGAACAATGAGCTGCTCTCACGTTCAGCAAATTGCTGGCTCGCTCCAGCCGCCTACACCATCACAGCAGGTCCACCGGTGAGCTACAGCAGCCCGTGCGGGCGTCCGAGCTGACTAGACAAGTGAGGAGTGCACCCTATGTTTCGACGGGCAGGTGAGCTGCTCGTGTCGCCCTTGCTATGAGATAATATGGGCTCATAAACCACAGGATGATCCGGAAGGCGTTCTAGTCTGCTTGCAATGCTTCAACGGCGGCTGCTTTGGTGAAGGCCGGCGGCATGCCTTCCTGCATTATGAGAAGACAAACCACGCGGTCGGGGTAGTGATCAAGCGGACACGCAAAGAGGGCAAACGACGGGTCAGTTCACCTGAATCTGCACATCGACCACAAAGCTCAGTGCATAGAACTCGACTGAGCCTCCGCCCAAGAAGCTTGCCATCTCTGCACCTTCCGACGAAGAGTTATACACCTATAGCACGTCTTTGCTGTGTTTCTCTTGTTCCCCTGTTGGCGAAGTTATCCACCCGGAATATCCAAACGTACGTGAAGAACTGCTTCACTGACGAGACCGCTGATGTTCGCTGTAGGTCAATCAAACAGTGGCAGGCATTATGAATGCGCTTTCTTCGGCACAACAATCAGAGGTCAAAGCTTGGGAAGAAGAGATTTTAGCTTGCGAGCACACCCTGACCCTGGAGCAAGAACCCGTCATTGAAAAAGGACACGGTGCGCTTTTCAACTTTTGATTTGGAAGCTTACGATATCAGTACCCTCCCAATGCGCCTCATGTGATCTGTCCTCCAATCTCTGGCTTTGCCTGACGTGCGGGCTGGCAAACTGCGGGCGCCAGCAGTTTGGCGGAATCGGCGGAAATGGACATGCTCTCCAGCATTTCCACGAAACGGGGCATATGCTTGGCGTCAAACTCGGGACCATCACACCGGAGGGCACAGCAGGTGAGTTCTTTGCGCAAGTCGTGACGTTGCTGACGGCGCGCAGACATTTATTGTTACGCTTGCGATGATGCAAAGTTCGATCCAGACCTCGCGACACATTTGCGGAATTTTGGTATCGAGGTGTTGGGGCAGACTAAAACAGAAAAATCAATGACCGAACTGGTAGGACAGAAAATTGGATCCTAGCTAACCTTCTCAGCAACTGGAGCACAATCTCAAATTTGACTTTTCCCTGACCGGGGATGATGGGAGAGAGCTCGAACCGATTTTCGGTCAAGGCTTGACAGGACTCAAGAATCTCGGCAACAGTTGCTATATGGCTTCGGTCATGCAGACCCTCTTCGCACTCCCCTCCTTCCGCCAACGATACTACTCCGACACTGCCCTGACGCATTTCCAGACATGCGACACCCTTCTTCCTGCTTCATGCCTCGAGTGCCAGATGATCAAGCTCGCAGATGGACTCGTGTCAGGTCGGTATTCGCACCGTGCTTTGGCACCACCTGTAGCTTCCACCGACTTTGACCAATCAGAGGAGCCACCCAAATTCCAGGAAGGTATCCGGCCAAGCCAGTTCAAAGCGCTCATCGGCAAGGGTCACGAGGAGTTTGCGACCATGCGCCAGCAAGACTCTGAGGAATTCTTGCAGCATCTCTTGACGACGCTAAGACAAGAGGCGAAGCGGCAGGGCAGGAATGAGACCCTTGAGGCAACAAATGTCGTCAAGTTCGGCATGGAACAAAGGCTTCAGTGCACAGGATGCAGGAAGGTGGGATACAAAGTCGACGCAGTGGATCTCGCTAGCTTGCCCGTCGAAGCGGTCAGTCTAGGGGTTGATGAGGAGGGAAAGAAATTGTGGCAGGAGGTGAAGCTCGAAGATTGCCTCGATGCCCTATGCGCCGAGGAGGATCTGGCAGACTACTCATGCTCGAGTTGTGGGAAGAAGGTCAGAGCTGAGAAGTGAGCCATGAGGTGGCGATGGTGAGAATCCTGCTGATATCCGACAGATCAACGAAATTCAAGACATTCCCTGACTTGCTGGTTCTGCATATGAAGAAATTCCAGCTTGTTAATTGGATGCCAACAAAGCTGGATATTCCCGTTCTAGTTCCCGAATTCTTGGAACTGGACAAATATGCAGGACGAGGTCGTCAGGAGGGCGAGGAAGAACTAGATGTGGACTCGTCTCCTCCTGCTGCCCTGCCAGAGTTCAACCCGATGGCCATATCGCAGCTGGAAGCAATGGGGTTCCCGACGATACGCTGTCAAAAAGCTCTGCTCGCCACTGGAAACAGCGACGCCGAAACTGCAATGGGCTGGCTGTTTGAGCACATGGAGGATGCAGGTAAGCTTGCCGGCGCACGAGGGAGAAGCTCATTTATTGTAGACATCGATGCACCGATACAGCCTACTGTATTATCGGCAAGTGCAAGTACCGAACCGTCGGCCGAGCAGATCGCTATGCTTGCGGACATGGGCTTCTCGTCCGCTCAAGCACGGAAAGCACTCCGTGAAACGGATGGAAACGCAGAACGAGCCATCGAGTGGCTTTTTTCGAACCCTGACGATGCTGGAGTAGAGGCGGCACCAGTGGCACAGGCTGATGCTGCCGTGACGGAAGATATGGGGGGATCATCGGTTCTGCCGGCGAAGTACCGCTTGAAGGCTTTCATTTCCCACAAAGGCCCGTCCGTACACTCTGGCCACTATGTTGCGACGATCCGCCAGCCGCAGGCGCAACTGGCCGCCGAGGCCGAGGACGAATGGGTGCTGTTCAATGACGAGAAAGTTGTGCGAGCTCCCGCGGGCGGGGGGGAAGGAATGCGCGGTTTGGCGTACTTGTACGTGTACGAGAGGATTTAGCGATCAGGCGAGATCCGGTGAAAGGAAATTGCATATAGGAGGAGCCTGAGTTGGTGGTCCAATCCGAACATCATGCATGATCTTGTTCACGGGAAACATTGTTCGGGCTGAGGATGTGGTGGCAAATCCAGCCGGGTCCGATGATTTGCTACAAAGTCTCGACGATGTCACGAAAGCCTGTGGGGAATCCCGGTACAAATGGGCTGTCTCGTGGTTCCAATCAGAGAGATATAATGCTGACCAGGTCGGAAGACGCTCATAGCAGTCAGCTCGAGAATTCCATCTGAGCTTGGCTTGTGGGTCGGCCTTCTACTGGGAAGTGGGCGAACTATGGAAAGACCCGATTCATAGGTTAACGTCCGTGTCGCGAAGATAATACCTCATCTCTCAAAGAGGGTTATGCTATATTGACATGAAGTGGATCTCCGCTAGAGGCCGTACAGTGGTGATTGGGGTGGTTAAGCAAGTAGATGTCAGCCAGGTTGTCACGTGAGAATGGGAAGAAGTACCCTCTGTACCTGACCGTCGAGCTTCGAATCGCCTTGAGCCATGGGAGATAGGAATGCTGAGCGAAGAGAGGAGAAATCGTCAAAAAGTCAAACATGGCAAGCCCAAGACGAGGTTTGAACTCGCGACCTTTTCATTTGCCAAAAACCTACAAGTGAAACGCACTACCGCTGTGCTACTCGGGCCCGGTCTATCCTTGCGATATATTTGCACCAACTCTAAACATGATTATATACCGCTTTCAGTGCCCTGGAGAGCCGTGCGTCGTGTTGTGTTGAGGGGCAGTGAGATGCGCAGCAGCTCGACAACACGCCCACTGTTCTCGTGACGACCACGTCCCTTGGCGATGAATATATCATCACGGTGGCCCCAATAGCGCCGGGCGAGTCTGAGAACGTCTTCAGCATCGGGACGAGGTAACCCAACGACTTTGTATGGCACAGATATGTCGAGCTTCAGAAGCCAGACACCGACTGGCGAGATTGCGGGTACCAATGCGACGCATCGACCGCCCTTTGTGCACGCGTCGACGAGTTTTGCGACGCAGCATGAGCAATATGCTGCGACGCCGATGAGGACACCATCGCCGACGCCTCTGCCGTCTTATCCTCAGCAACCCCGCCCACAGCACCCACAGTACCAGTACCCCAAGTACCCCCAGCACCCCCAGTATCCCCAATACGCTCCGTACCATGAGTACTCTGCGGATTCGACAGAGTACCCAGAAGAGAAGGGCGTACCACTTGACGGGATTCCTTGCGCCCACGCGTACTCCCATGCGTCTCACTCGCACTCTTACCCCGACCCACACGCCAATCGGCAGTCGCATCTCTACCCTCATGCACACCCGTCTTTCCATACCTATTCCCCCTCGCGTCCGCATACCCCGGTAACCGTCGCCATCCCGCCGCTACCGCATGCAGACTTCTGCCAGCTCGATGACCCCTCCCGTGGCCTGTACGGCACGACTCGCCGCATTCCCCTCTCGTTCGGCCAAGTGCGAAGCAGGGTCCAGGCAGCGATCAAGTTGGGCGAAGTGCGGAACAAGGCCCGGTTCGGGACGGCCTGGTCGTTCGACGAGATGCGGAGGACGGCCGGCGCCTGGGTCAGGTGGATCCACGAGCCAGGGCTCGGCAAGTGGTTGATCCTCGGCTGGATTGCGACGACGCTCGGGTTCTTGGTCGCTAGTGCGTGGTGGAGGGGGGAGCTGTTCCATGGTGAGTGACTGCGACTGCCTCTTGGAGATGTGCCCGTGGCCATCCCTACCATTCCAACTCGTACCTAAGGTGCAGCGCAGCTGTCCCAGCCTGATCCAGTACTCGGCCAGAAGCTGTGGAATCCTGCCAAACACGGCATTGGCCACTCGCTGATATGCCACCACAGCGTTAGACGACCTCTCGGAGAACCTCGCATCCCAAGGCCTGCGAGGAAAGGCAATCTTCGCCTCGCTTATCCTCCTCACCACCATCCCCCCGCTCCCGCTCTACTCGACGCTGCTCGTGCTAGCCGGCTACACGTTTGGTGTCTGGCACGGCTTCGTCGTCGCGTACGTTGCCAGCCTCGTCGGTGCAGTAGTGGTCTTTGTGGCCTCTCGCACGTTTCTCAAAGACACTATCGGGCGGTGGTGAGTCGTTTGCTGAATTCCTCTGGTCCCTCGTCGTCCCTCTGGTGCGGACCCTGACGCAAACAGCCTCTCTTCGTCGCCAACAAGCACCATCCTCCTGCACCTCCTCTCGACGCACCCGCATCTCCTGCTTCTGATCCGCATCGCGCCGTACCCTTACAACCTCCTCAACGCGATCCTCGCCGCCTCGCCCGTCTCGCTGCGCACCTACACCCTCTGCACCGCACTGTCTTTGTGCAAGCTCGTGCTGCACGCGTGGATAGGCGCGGGTATACACAGCCTCGGCGAAACGTACCTGCATGAATCGCCCTCCGTCGGCGACAAGGACCCCTGGGCCTCTCCTCCCGGGCACGAGTATGGACCTCGACCGCCAAACGACCTCGACGAAGACTACGACTACGATCATGGGACTGGCCATGGCCACGCCCCTGGCGCCGCGTATCCCAGTACACCGCATTGGGCACCGCACCATGGGCCCGGACATGCACATGGTCCACACGATCGCGTGCGGGTCTACTCGACAGTGGTGGGAATAGCGCTCTGCGCCGGCCTGTTCTTCTACATGACCTACCTCGCCAAACGGGCATTACGCCGCGCCCACGCAGAGCAGGAGGACATGGAGCGGCACGCGGAGGCCGAGGACGAAGACGAGGACGGACACGACGTGGTGTACATGAGTGCGCATGCGGCGGATCAGGCTTGATCCGGACGACAGAGTCACCGCCAGAGGCAACAATAACAGGCTGCTGAACGAATTGAATGGAGGCTTGTTTGGCGAGAGACGCGGTGAGGGGTAGGAGGGGTGTCGAGGTGCCGAGCTGAGCTCGAGTTGTGCAATAGTCGTAGTCTGGTTGTATCTACATCGATGTAGCAGTCTCCTGCTGGGCTTGATGTCTCATTCAAGGGCGCCTCAACTCTCGAGAGAAGCAGAGACGGGATTGCCGACCGAGGGTGACATGTTCATGCATATGCATACATGGGGAGTCTAGCGTATACAGCCTCAGGTACGGTCCTGTGCTCGTCTCTACATGATATCTCATGGGGCCGATCTGATCGGGCGACCATTGCGAGACACATCGAATGCTGAGTCTGAGCGTCGAGTAGTCGGTGTCTCATGCTTTTGCCACCTTGATAGGCTTGTTCACGGGATTGACCGGTGTCCCCGTCTCCATACTGCCGCACCAGTCAGCGCCGCCCCGCCCCGAGTTTGAGACGGGATCATCCATGACATTACGACGTAGGGGAGGAAGAGGTGGCAGAGGAGGAAGGAGAGGAAAGAGAGGAAGGGGAGGATGGGGAGGGAGGGGGTGGGGGGTTAGAGTGAGTGAGCCAACTCACTACTGCTTGACATTCGCAAACACCTCTCGCTCGCCGCGCAGAATCGTCCCTTTTGTGAACGCGCCGAGATGGGGCTGGACAGTGACGCGCGTAGTCGCCAAGAGGGGAAGTGAGGTATCGCGGCACGGCTCGGTGGTGAGGACATCCAGTCCGGCTCGCGCCACTTTGCCAGATTCCAGAGCGGCCACGAGGGCGGGCTCGTCGATCACAGGTCCCTGTGAGGCGTCAGCAGGGCGCGGCACGGACGAGGATCAATACGGTGAGGATCGGGAGAGCGACGCAGTCTATAGCGGTCCGGTCACCGCCGCCGCTCAGTAGGGATCCAGAATCTTGGGATTTGGGACCGATGGCTAAAGGCTACTCACTCTCGCAGTGTTGACGATAAACACCCCGTCCTTCATCTTTGCAAATGCCTTGGCATCGAGGATGCCCCTCGTCTCGGGGGTAAGCGGGCAGTTGACAGAGATGACGTCTGACTGAGCGAGGAGCTCGTCAAAGGAGACGTAGGTAGCGTTGAGAACGGCCTCATCTGCAATCATCATCATCAGCACATTGCCCGCCGAGTCTTGAGTGGGGATATTTTAAATGTTTTTCAGCGCGGCGAAAGTGATGAATGAAGTGTGGTATGAATGACGCCGGAAAATGAGGTTAAGACTGCGGTCTGGGTGCTCCTCACCCTCGGGGGAGATGGGCTTGCGGTTGTGGTAGAGGACCTTCATGTCCCACGGCTGTGTCTTCTTGGCCATGTTCTTCCCAATGGCGCCTGTAAATTTGATCAGCTCCAAGTAACTCATCAGACTGTACGCGCGCAAGCCAAGAACAGCCCCAGACATACCCATGCCCAGGAACCCGATCGTCAGCCCGGTAGGATCGCTCTCCAGCCCCAGCCCGTCGCGCCACTTGCCGGCGCGCGCATTTGCCTCGCCCTCCGTAGCACCGCGCAGGGCTGAGAGCATGAGAAGGATGCCCATGTCTGCCGTTGCCGCAGTGACGGCATTGGGCGTGTTGGAGAGGAAACAGCCTTGTTCGGCAAGCCACAGGTAGTCCACATCGTCGTATCCTGCAAGCAAGGTCAGTCAGCACATTTCATCACCTCCTTCACAGGGAGCACAGGTGTCGGCAGAAATGAAACATACCAGCTCCTCCTTGGGCGAACAGGCCGCAAAAGCCGGGCTGCTCGAAAAGGGGCCCGAGCATGTCGCGGTGGAACGGCGAGTAACCGCTTGTTCCGAACAGCTGCGGCGGGCAGTCAGCGACAGGTATATTCGCAGCCCTCGGTCCACGTACCACATAGGCGGCTGCAAAGGGCCCTTGCTGCTCGCATAGGCGCTTGACCTCGCTGATGACCTGTTTGCGGTCTTCTGGCACAAAGTAGTGGATGTCGTAAGACTCTACCAGCTCCTTCCACTCGGGCACGGCGAACCTGGGATAGCCAATCCCCAGGATCTTTGGCTTTGGCGCGGGCACAGCGACTGGCATGATGGAGGTTGGTCTGAAGAGCGAGCGAGAGGACGATGAAAGTGTGTCGGGAGGGGTGTTGCGCAGATCTGTCAGGCGGACGTTATACCCCCGTACGGTCGCTGTTGCCGCTGCGTTTCATCGGACATGCCATGCCAGTGAAAAATCGTTATCAGAGAGTCGCATCAGGCCGCCCAGCGTCGGGCGAGACCGAAGACGTTATCTCGCCTGATGCAGGATTTGATTTTGGCTTTGACTTTGCCCTGTTGCATCATCAGCTCTCATTGGTTCTTTGACAGTGTCGAGCTCTGGCAGCATGCATCTTGTTGCTACTCTGCAGGCAACAGGTTAGACGAGTCAACGTGGGAGGAGGTGGACGAGGATGGAGGCTGCGCGTCAGGATCGGAAGAATGGCACCATCTCACAGACATGTACCCTTAACCGGGGCTTGAGAGGTCGGCGGCTTTGTGCGACGGGTTTATCTTTCGTTGCAAGCTCCGGAACGGCTCAAGACTTTTTATGCGCCAGGCAGTGAAGTCGCCGTTTCCAGCATTGCAGAAGCGATAGCCAACACCCACTCTTCAAGCTTCTTACTTTCTCACTGGATTGGATTGCGTAAACCACATATCACATCTAGAAACCACCCACCATGGCGCCTGTTCCTAAGCTTGGCGTGCTGCAGCTCAAGACGACCTTTCCCCGACCGCCAGGGGACGTCGGGAACCCGGCGTCGTGGGGCTCGATCCCCGTCGTGATCCGTATCGTCGAGGAGGCGGTGGGGGATATCGTCGTTGGCGGTACGTGGGGCATGGACCTCGTGAATGCATTCGTGCGCGAGGGCAAGCGCATGATGGAGGAGGACGGCGTCGTGGCTTTTGTGACGTCGTGCGGTTTCGTATGTCCACCTTGTCTCTCCTGTATACAATCTACAATCTCCACTGCGAAGGAGAGCATGAACGGCGAGGAGAGTGCTGACGTGTGGCACGGCAGTTGGCCACGATGCACCCCCTCTTGGCGGAACGCCTGCCGTGTATGGGAACGTCGAGTCTCATTCAAGTAGGCTGGCTCCAGAACGGCTTTTACCCGTCGCTTGGGACAGAACTTACCGTCGGTGTCATTACGTTTAAAAAGTCGGCTTTGGTGAGTGGACGAGCTTCCTTCTTTCCTTCCCTTCCTTCTTCCCTCTCCTTCCTCTTTCCTTCCCTGTCCTTCCTCTTTCCTTTCCTCTGTTTCCTCTTTCCTTTCCTCTGTTTCCTCTTTCCTTCCCTCTCCTTCCATCGACGTGCTCTCCGCAGCCTCGCTCTCCTTACTCGGAACTGAAAGCCGCGTCACAGACCGTCAAGCACTTGACGAGCGTCGGTGCCCTCCCCGATACGCCCGTCTACGGCCTACCCGAGTCGTCTGACCCGAAAGAGGCGATCTTCAAAGCAGTCCTTGCCGAGGTCATTCCGTGTAAGTCGACCGCCGACTCGACCACAGCCTTCCACCACGTGTGTGCTCGTCACTTGTCCCCTCCGCCAGCCGCTCTCGCCAACCAACGCTTTCACGTTGCCCTCTATCCTCCCTATCCTGGTATAAACTGGCATCTCGAGCGCTGCCCGATTGATTCCCTGTACAAACTGGCTCGAGAACCAGAGCCGCAAGGGTAGTGGATGACGGGCTGACGCACACAGACGACCACACCGGCATGGAGCGCGAAGTGACAGACGCGGCTAGAGAGCTCGTGCGCGACCACCCAAGCGTCCAGGCCATCGTCCTGGAATGCACCAACATGCCGCCCTTCTCGTTCGCGGTGCAGCAAGCCACGGGCAGGAAGGTGTGGGACGTGCTCACCCTGGGCACGTGGCTGTACAATGGCGCCACCCCGACCGATTTTACGGCCAAGGCGTAATGTGCAAAGCCGTCGGCAAGGTGTCGACGGGTGCAGTTGGGCATCAGCACGCTGTAGGTGAGGCGTGTTGGCGGGTGATACAGCAGGTCTGCGGGTTGGACTGGGTACTGGAACTTGGCGTAGGTACAGGTCGGTGCAAGTACTAGAGCTCGGCGGGGAAAGTATAACTGTAGAGCGCGTAGTCTCGTCTCTATGCATTCTTATACCTGCGTGCGCCTCTCATGCACCTTGTTGGTTCAACTGGCGCAAGAGAATCTGGACCCATCATTCAGCCCACTTGAGACCAAGCCGAGAGGCAAGCGCCGCGTGACAGGACCGGAAGAGAAGGGTGTTAAAGTCCCGAGTAACTGCCGAACATTCCAGCCCGTCATGCAGGCCCACGAAAGAAGAGGCCAAGCCGACACTTGCCCTCGAGAGGATGACAGAGAAGTGCATCTAGCGTCTATTCTATATACTACAACCCACACGATCCTACCGCCCTCACGCCGAGATACTCACCCCCTCCACGCCAGCCTGCACCGCCGCGACTCCATCAAGCTTGCCCACGTCTTCCTCTGCGCCGACTGTGCCGCCGACCGAGATGGCGCCCGGCTTGGCCCACACCCAGTCGCTCTCGTCTGCAATCTCCAGTGTCGCGAGGTTACGCCCGCTCGCTTCGCCCTCTTCGAGTCCGTTGGCGTGGGCGCCTGGGGCCGCTGTGCGCCAGCGCCAGAGACGCGTGAATTGGTCGGGGTTCCGCTCGAGCTGGTTCTTCACGTGCTACGGCAGGTCAGTTGACCACCGTGGCCACCGACACGGGGTGCTAAGGAACGCGGTGAGAACGCTTAGAAGGACAGTGCTGCTCCGAGGCGGGGCGAGGCGGGGCGGGGAGGCGCGGTCGCCGACTCACCTTGCCCAAGACAGGGAGGAACTTGAACCCGTGGCCTGATCCGCCAGACGCGACGAACAACGAGTCAGAGTACCCCGGGACATAGTCGATGATGAACGAGTTGTCGATCGAGTCAGTGTACCAGCACATGCGTGTGTCGGTGATCCCGATATCCTACGGCGTGGGTCAGTTTCAGCTGCAGCTCCAAAACTCCAAGCGCGACGCACGGTGAGCTCGGGGAAGATCTGCCCTATCACCTGCTTGAGGTACGTAATGGCCTTCTTTGGCAAGTTGACAGCCTTGTCGGCGGTATATTTTGTCTTGGGCACCGACTGGCGCCTACAGGCAGTCAGGAGATGTTCAGTGCCGCCGCAGAGCAAGAACAGCCAGTAGCTGTGCACGCTCGACCATGTGCACGTTTGGCCAGGGTGACTCACTTGCCGGTCTTGGGGTTGGTCTGGTAATTGGTCCACTTTCGTCCTCGGTCTACAGGAAATGGTCAGGATGCGTCTTCTCTCCAAGGATGGTAGGCAATGCGACTCACAGCCGATCTTGAGCTTGCCCCCGGGTGTCCGTGGGAATCCATAAAAGCTGGCCGCGGTGTCAGTGCAAGTCTCGCCATGGCGGAGATCGAGGCCGGAGGAACAGATGAGAAGGTCGAGGGGGAGATGCAAGATTAAAAGGACAGCTGAAAAGGTCACCACGACGTACCCTCCAAATTCGGGACTGGTGTGCCCGGTCAGACCGTAAGCCCAAGCAGGGAAGTTGTCTGGCGAGAACTATGCCCTTGATGAGCATGATCCTTTAAACGAGGTAGAGAAACTTGCCTTGTCCCACAAATCCTGTCGGTCCTCGGGAAGCTGGATGGTGCACACTGATCCTGCTGTGGTTTCGAGGATACCTTCGACTTCAGGAACGAGCGATGGTGTCCAGCCGCCGCCTGCGCCGTCAGCATGCATCCAGAGGGCCAAAACAGGGTTAAGAGTTATCTTGCAGTAGAGTCGCGACCGGCAGTTAGGAGATCTCTTGTAGTAGGGCAGCGCCTTGTAGTCAAACAAGACTCACCCGCAACGACAACGACATCGGCGGGGTGGACCACCCCGTCGACCGTCTTGAGCCCCTTGACGACCTTTGTCTTGCCGTCGCCCTCGACGACAAGCTCGTCGAACTTGCCCTGTTCCGGGCCGAGGACGAACTTGACTCCGGCCTGTTCACACAGATGGCGCGCCCACGCACATGATTTGTCGGCGTACGTCAGGCCGGCGGACGAGTCGATGAAGCCTTCTAGTAGCTTGTCGCCTTGTTTCCGGAGATTGTCGAGGGCATGGGCGCGCGTCACCCACGCAGCATGCTGCTCTTTGCCTATTGCTTCGAGGCGGTCCATGTCCTCCTTGCTCGACTAGCATTCACTGTCAGCTATTTCTGCTCTATAAGAACACACAGGGACGGGTAGTCAAAGCAGAGGGAAATCAAGGATGCTGGCTGAAGAGGAGTTACAAGGAGATGCTGGTGTTGCCGCAGCCCGGCCTTTTCGAGATAATCAAGGCACTCCTGGTCGTACGCCGAGAGTTGCTCGCCATTGGCAATGCGCAGCAGACCGCACTCTTCAAACAGTTTGGTCTGCGGTGTGAGGCCGGCAGGCAGCTGGTCGGCCCGAGACGCCGCGATCTCCTCGTTCCAAGACTGCCAGATCGGGCGGCCCGAGAACGCCAGGTCCTGGTACTCTGTCTCATCGCCATACGAGCACCGATAGATCTTGTTGACGTCTGAACTTGCAGAGTCACACCCCTCGGACGGGTTGTACGCATTCTTGTCGTACGGCTGGTAGTCGAACACGGTCACGGATCGGTACCCTTTCCACGTCAGCCAGACTCGTTAAGCTGATGTGAAATGAGAAATGACAGGGATGTGAAAATGGGAGAGCAGCGGGACAGGTGTTGGAAAATATGCAGGGTGAATGAATGGGTGGAAAGAAGACGGCGAGACACACCACTGCGTGCAAGGTGCAGGGCAGTCGAGAGGCCAAAGACGCCAGCGCCGACAATGGCGATCTTCTTGTCTGGAGTGGTCATGCTGCAGAGTTGACAATCAGTTGGTAAGAGTGCCCGGTCCTGATCGCCGTGATGAGCCGGCGTTTACAACACTTTTAACTCGATCAATCACTGTGTGATGCCGGGACAACTCGGGAGCTGCGGTGATCTACCGTTGTGTTGGGCGGAATACGTTTCCAACCATGTCGCCTCACTCACTCGCTCACTCGCCTCGCTCGCTCACTCGCATCGATCCGATGGTGGCGTGATAGCCGACCATTGGCATTCGCTCTCCGCCGGCTCGTATTCCCCGACTCCGAAGCACAATCCCCGACAATCGTCGCCTGTGGCCGAACCCTGTTTGTCCAATCCAGTGCTGGCAATCTGCCTGGACTCGCCGCGAGCTGCAGCCACTTGCCTGTTTGGGGCATGCCAGAGGTGCCAGAGTCCGACGAGGTTGCGGTCACGACGAGCGGTGTCGTGATAAGTGTCGGGCAAATGCGACGTGGTGACTGATGGCGATAACGCCGTCCACTGCTCTCTATCTTCCCGTATCAGCGACCCACGACCAATCACCCAAAAGGTATATAGGAGGTCTCCCAGTGCATCCAGCGTCTCGCACACCACTCTGTCCGTACCGATCTCCCCTCGGCGTTCTGAACCTCACAAAGGGCGAAAACGAGGCCAAAGAGCTAGTGTGTGAAGAGACCTCAAGAAAACATTCCAGAAGGCGGGATCGTCACCCCCATCGTGCACCATGTCCGACATCGAGTCGAAGCAGCTCGACAGCGACCTCGTGACCAAGGAAGTCCCCGCCATCGCCGATGTCATCGATCTCTCGGCATACGACTTCACAGACGAAGAGAACAAGCGCGTCGTCCGCAAATTTGACTGGCACATTCTGCCCTTTATCTGGTGTACGTGCCATCTCACAGCAAGGAGCCCACGTCGTCGACTGATACCTGACGCATTGTAGGGTGCTACCTCTTCAACTCGCTCGACCGAAACAATGCATCCAACGCAAAGTCAGACGGCATGACCAGTGGGTATTCCTCGCTCTTCCTTCTCCCAGTTGCCAGTTTCCAGTTCCAAATTTCTTTCACACCCGCCACCCAGGTGCTCTTTCCGTCTCATTGGCTGACCACCGCCGTGCTCAGCCGACCTTCACTTCCCCAAAAACGGATATGCAATCATGCTGTCCGTGTTCTACGTCCCGTTCACCACCCTGGTGGTGCCGGGCGTCATGCTCACGCGTAAAATCGGCCCTCGCTACACCATCCCGGGCTACATGCTCGGCTGGGGTGCCATGGCCATGATCAGCGCGGGGGCCAAGAACTTTGCAGGCATCACCGTCGTGCGACTCATCCTCGGCGCCTTTGAGGCCGGCTTTGCCGCGTCGCTCATCTACTACCTCACCACCTTCTACACCCGTGCCGAACTCGGCATGCGCATCGCTGCGTTCTACGTGAGTTTCTTTTCATCCTCTGTCAGCACCTGAGTGCTGACAAGGAAATAGAGTTGCAACGCCTTGTCCGGTGCTTTCTCTGGGTGAGTAACGTCAATGTCTGCTCGCCCGACTGGTCTCTCCCCATCATCCGCTGTCACGGGCCTCACAGCCCCGCCCAGTTCCGTCACTCTGTACCTCCACATCACCCCACCACCACATTCTCACATCCATCACCCCCAAACCTCCCACCCCTGGGGCTCGGCTCATTCGAAACCATCCGCTGCGCCCACATGGCTAATCCCGCAGCCTTATCGCATACGGCGTCTTCCAAATGGACTCGGCCCTCAAAGGCTGGCAGATCCTCTTCCTCATTGAAGGCGCCTTCACTGCAGCCTTTGCCGTTCTCACCGCTATCTTCCTCCCATGGCACCCCTCGACCGCCAAGTTCCTCACCGAGCGCGAGAAGGAAGTCGCCCGTCTGCGCGTGCTGCGTGACGGCTCTTCAGAGACCAACACCAAGTTGGAGATGCACTCGTTCTTCCTGCCTCTGAGGGACTGGAAGTTTTACTGCTACGCTGGAATTGGTCAGTCCCCTTACGACTCGTCGCCCACTCCTCTACCCTCTCTGCCTAATTTCTTGTCCCTTCCCACCGTGTAATTCCCACTCTCCGAACTGAACCACCTCGGCGTATCGTGGTAGCTGGACATTGCTGACAGTCAATAGCGCTGTGCTACGGTGTCGCTGGTTCCGCTGCCAGCAACTTCCTGACTCAGATCAGTGAGTAGAGTTTCGTGACATCCAAGATTTCCCCTTCCTCCTTGTCACCGCTTCCGACGTGCCCTGCATTCTCCTGATCTGGTGGATCGCGCTGACCCGTGCAGTCGGCCGATTTGGATACAGCACCGTCAAGACCAACCTGTACACCGTGGCGCCCTACGTGTGCGGCACGCTGTGCCTTCTCGCCACGTCGTGGTCGTCCGACCACTTCCGTGAGCGTGGCTTCCATCTGGCCTCTGCCCTCGTCATCGTGATCATCGGGTGCATCATCCTCGTTGCGATCCCCTACAATGCCATCGGAGCTGGCTACTTTGCCACTTTCCTCATCACCATGGGCTCGTTCACCCCCTCGGTGCTCTTCCACACGTGGCACCAGTGCAACGACCCTTCCGAGGACGGCCGCGCCTTCCGAGTCGGCTCGTTCACCTTCCTCGCCAACACCGGCGGCATCGTGTCTGCCAACATCTTTTTGGACAAGTGGGAGCCTCTGTACAGAGTGCCTCTGGCGATTACCGCCGGCATCGAGGCGCTTGGACTTGTGTTGATCATCTTCCTCCGCATCTGGATGACACAGGACAACCGAAGGCGGAACCGCGAGCAGGGCGTCAACTGGCAGAGCAAGGACGTGCCTACCGAGGCGCTCGCCGAGGGGCCAAAGAACCCCCACTTCAGGCACTTTTACTAGATCTCCGCGCCTTGCGCTCCGGTTCACGAGTCTCCAGTTCTCGACAAACCCTTGATGCCGCGGCCCCCGGGCCACACGGCTCGTAGGACTACGATGTCGTGGCGGATCCTTGGGGTAGTGGGCGCGTGGGCGATGCAGCGTTGTGGTCCTTTCAGTCTGGGTATGGTCAGTAGATGATATAGATGCGTCGATTTTTTGTTTTGTTTACGACAGCGGGCCATGGCGCCATTCAGGAGCGGATTTATGTCCTAGTCAAAAGCAGTCTTGCATATGCAGATGCACATGTTCTGGAGGGTGCATCTGTTTATTATCGGACATGCTGAGATGGGATGGAGTGCACGCTCCAGTCAGGACGCTGTGGCGGGTCAGAAGAATGTCTGCGCTTCTTGTCTCTGCTTCAGAGCTGGTCAGAAGGTCAGCTGAGCTAGCTGTGTCTGTTTCGGAGCAGATCAGCAGGTCAGCCAAGCCAGCTGGCCAGCAGGTCAGTCTAGTCGTAGTCAGACGACCACCCAGCATGATTTGATCATGATTGCGCCGCGCCCTTGTCATCCTGCACGTCGTCATACTCGCTCTGCCAAGACTCGATCCGCATTCGTACGGCCGCGGCACACGAGCGGGACTGAGCATCTGGCTCCGTACCACCCGCCGGCACGCCGCAAGCATGCGCGCTGCAGCTATACTGCAGATCTGTGTGCCTGGTGCATGCTGCAGATCACACAGATCTTCCCGGGCGCCTGGCGAGACACCAAACCAGGCAGCGAGTATGCGCTGCAAGTGAAAGAGGTAAAACCAAAAATTGACAATAACAATGAACATAACCGGCGGCCATTGCGGTCCAATCTTACGAAGCAAAGTCCCGGTTTTCTCGGTCTCGTCCTTCCCATCTCGACCCTGCTGTACACCCATTATTGTTCTGTTCGCGGCCTTCGTTCTCTGCCCCGGCTGGGAGGTATGGCTGCTTGACCCTGACCCTGAACCGCTCGTGGTCTGTCCCTCTATATCCTCAGCCGCAAAAGCCAGACCCAGACCCCCGAGGTTCCTTCAAGTCTGCCTGATACCATGTCGGGTCGCCGCGTGAGTGCCCCCAGAGTCTCGTTCGGGCATACGGTGATGCATCCTTCGAATGTCGGGCTTACACATGCACGTCCGCTTGCTTCATCCCCAAAACATTTCTCGTATCGCCCTCTCCACCGATCATATCGCGCTCACTCTTGAACTATCATATCGCCGTCGCTCTTGAACTGATCCATCACAACCACAACCACAACCACGACCACAACCATGGCGGTGCTGGACACCGTGCTGCAGCTCCCCGGCAGCCTGCTGGTTCTGGCGCGAGAAGCGCTCAGCAGCCTCGTCGACCCCTCCAAGCCGCTGTTTCCCTTCCTTCCTAAATCCAGTGAGTCGCTCGGCGCCGACGCTGCGGCTTGAGAACACGTAACACGGGTGCTGCGTGCTGACGGTGCGACAGTCAAGCTCCTCTTTGTGCTCCTGGTGCTCCTGAACGCGCCGTCGTTCCCGCTCGTCTGGCACTTCCGGGTCCTCCGGTACCCAATAGCCGCGTACTGGCACGTCTACCTGAAAGGCCGCGAGCGGTACGTCGACGAGTGGAAGAAGGCGAGCGACGCGCGCGGAGGGTTGAGGCAGCGCACGAGGCTGTGGGCGACAGCGTGGGTGGACGAGTGTGACTACAATCTTCACTTGTCGAACTCGTAAGTCTCCTGAACTGTCTTCTCACGCACACACCCGGTTATTCGGGCGAAAGGAGCACTGGACGAGCTTGCGAATAGCCAGGAGCCCGAGCCAGTGTGCATCCCACCGGCTCTTGCCTGCGTCCGGATCGGCTTGCCCTACGTTCCGGCCCATTCTGCTTGCAGGCGATTCGCCACGCTCACGCTGCGCGCAGGTCATACCCGAAGCGCCTCGACGCAGCCCGCACAGACTGGATGCTCAAAGTCATGTCGCCGGCATTCACGCCGCGGTCGCACGTCGCGCTCGCGTCCACACACTTCATCTTCATCAAGGAGATCCCCGTCGGTTCAGACTACGTGATGGAATCCCATATAGGCGGATGGGGCGATAAATGGTTCGTTTGCCGTCACCTCGCTGCATTGCCCGTGCCCTTGCGAATGTCTTGATGGCGTGAGAGCGTTGGAGGCTGCGCCTGCTCTGTGATTGCCGCTCTTCTGGACCGGCTCATTGCTCATTGCTCGCTGCATGTTGCTTGCCGCTCTTCTGGATCGGCTCAATCGTCACTACTCGCTGCTTTCTGCTTGCGAGACATGGAGCTATCGCTGACAAGCACAGGATGTACATGGTGACGGAATTCATCATCTACCCCAAGAAACGCGGCGGCAAGGGCCGAAAACTCGCGCTGTCCGATCCCAAGCCCACCCCAGCCGGACCGGCGATCAGTACCGATCCGAACATCTTGCCCAACACCGGCTTGTCAGCGTCGTCAGCGTCGTCGTCCACACCGGCCTCCCCGGATCGCACGGCCACGGCGACCCCTGATCATACAGGCACGTCGACGCCGGCCACGCTGGAAGAGGTCAAGCGCAGCGCCAATCTGCGCGTGCGACACCCGCGCGAAGATGGCGGCGTGGTGTGTTGTCTCGCCGTGTCGGAGGGCGTGTTCAAGATGGGTCGCGTGACCGTTCCGCCAGTACGTCTTGCGTCTTGGCATGTGTCTCGTTCACGTTCACTTTTCACTTTTCACCACCGGCTACGTCGACGACACCTTGCAATCCGTGACGTTCGATCCGTGACGTTCGACCCGTGACGTTGAGAATGAACCGAAGGAATCGACGCTGATGACGATAGCGCATCGCAATGTTCCTGGCGCTGCTGTCGCCGTCCAAGGCCGAGCAAGCACGCGCGAAACACATCATCCTCAACGTCAAAGACAGGGGGAAGCACTTCCTCGCCCGAGGGTGGAAGGACGAGCCCGACGCAGCGACGATCGGCATGGATATCGGACACGAAAGCGTTTCGGCCGACGAGCAGGAGGACGACAAGTGGTTCGAAAAGGGCATGAAGGCGATGGATAAGGTCACAGAGGGGTTGGGCGTTTTTTAGCCTTAGCCTCCGGGGAGGTGCCTGTGACGTCGACGCCTGGACATGTAGAGGGGAGAAGAAATGAAAGGAGGGGAATGAGGGGAGGGAGAATGACGGAGGGGGTTGAGGGGAGGGGGAATGAGGGGGGGAGACGCCTGTCGGGTTGCAAGGTCGCATGAGCGGAAGGCAGGTTAGATGTGAGGCATCAGATGTACAACCACCATAGACTGTCACCACCTCCATAGACGGCTAGTGCTCGTACATGCACTGTGGATACAGGTGTTCACAATGCAGCGAAGGAGCACGAGCACAAGCATTAGCACGAAGCGAGCACGAAGCAAGCGCACGAAGCAGAAGCGGGGACATAAGCATGCATGTGCGCATGACGACTTGACTCTATGACATTGGCGCAGAATAGGATTGGACACGATGAAGCGTACACTAACACGGGATCTCATCGTTCTCCTCGTCACATCGCTCACATCGCTCACACATCACACGGTCACACGGCCACACGGCACAACACTCGAAACAGCTCGAACAGTCAAACATCAGTGTCGCCACGTCGCTTCGGTCAAAACGATACCTACTCTTCCCTCATCTGGCCGATCAAATGGGTTCCTACGCGCCTATCGCCGGCGACTGCGACAGGCGCAGGGGTGGGAGATGCAGGACGCAGGACGCGAGAAACACAGAACGCGAGAGACGCTGGCCGGGGGAGGAAAGAGGTGAGGGAAAGCTTGAGCTGAGCGAACGAGGCGAGGCAAAGGGGGCCGTCATCCACCCAGGATCTCGAGCGCCTTCTTGAGCTCGTTCCGCGCCGTCTCGAGATCGTCATAGTCCAGCGCCGAGATGGCCCATTTGGCGTGTTTCTGCGTCTGTTCCGTCTCCTTCCTCGTCAGACTCGTCTTGGCTGGAAGGATGGGAGGGTAGGGAGACGCGAGCCCCAGCCCCAAGGCGGACGTCTGCGGTCGAGCGTGTGATTGGGTCTGGGGTTGGGGCGCCGATCTAGTCGGCGGCGCCGACGGCGCAGATGGTGCAGATGGTTGAGTGACGAGGGACGGTGGGGGAGCTGGAGGGGGTTGAGCGGACGTCGAAGTTGGGGAAGCCTTCGTGAGGCTATCCCCTCTCGCTCTGCTGACAGAGATGGTGCTGGGCGCCTGGGCACTGCTAGGATTCGGTCCTGATATCGACGAGGAATCGACACGAGACCGTGTAGTCGGAGCGGTAGGCGACGTGGGCGACGGCGCAAACGTAGTGGGAGGAGGAGCGTTCGGCGCGTCATACGAGTCTACGGTGAAATGCGTCGTTGCAGGGGATAGCGGGGCGCCATCGGGGCCCATGAAGCGTACATTCTTCCTTTCGCCCGATGGACTCCTGGAATGGGCGTCCAATGGTGGAGCACTAGGAGCTGGTCTAGGCGCATCAAGGTCGAAACGAGGCTCTTCCCCCGAGTCGGGAAGGCCAGGAGTGGCCACCGTCGACCACGCACCGCTGGCAGAAGAGTTGGTATGTCTAGGCGCCGAGATGTCGTCGAGATGAGCGTCGATGAGCTTCGGTGCTGAAAGCGGAGACGGGCGAGGCGAGACGATCGGAGTGACTTGACCCGGAGAGCCATTTGACCGTGTTCTGTTGACCGGCGGAGGAGATGGCGAATCCTTTGGCTTGCTCCCTGGAGATCCGGTGGGTATCTGAGGCAAGTCGAATTCAGGTTCATTGAGTGCTGAATACGTCAGCCACCCCTCGCTTAAGGACACGACTGGATCACTTACGGGGGCCGGACTGAGGTTTCCTTCTCTCCCGCAAAGCTTTCGCTCCATCTGCTGCCTTCCACCGCGCATACTGCAGCTTCTGCTCCATCTAATCCCATGAGCTTGTGTTGAAGTCGTGGGCCGGGTCTGGAGAGCCTACCTCTTCCGTCATTCCATTCTCAAAGCACCGCAGAACTTCGATGAACTGCCCCGCCACCACAAATTTTCGTATCGTACCCCTATGCCGCTCAGCTTGGCGGAAAGAGAGCTTCATGCCGACTTACTTGCCATGGATACCATTCCTGTCGTCATTGTCGGCCGACATGAACACCTTGAGCGCAAAATTCTCAATGTATGCGGCCCCAGCAGCTTCGCTAAGGACCGCCTCATTCCCGCTGAGAAGCGCTTTCATCTGTATGCTGGTCAGCTTTCATGCCAACCACGACCCGAAGCTCGCTGACCTGCTCCAGCGCATCCAAGAGGGACATAAGCCACATCGTGCCCTCGTTACTCCGACCCGATACACTCAGCGCCTTTTGAGCAGCGCTGAAACAACCTGGCAATGACTTTAGCCATGGTATCGCCAGAAACAAGTCGGACCAACACCAATAAGCCACCACGGGCTCAGCCTTCTTCAGCTCCTTGGCCCTCTTGAGTATCTGCTCGCAGACCTTGAGCTCGCTCGGGACATTATCGGCGGGGATGCCGACAGCCTCCATTGTGGCCACTTCCTCCTTTAAAGTTCACCAATAATGGCAGCCGGTAGCAGCACAGTCGATGCCTAGCCTGGAAAGTCTAGGGATGTCGTCCAGACGAAGTAGTTGTAAGGGGACGATGACTAGAGGATCACCAGAGGATGGCGAAGAGAATGAAGCGCGCGTTAAATAGAAAGAGATGTCGCGTCGAAGAAGAATGACGCAGCGTTAGCATATCACTCTGCACATCTCAGAAGCTTATTCGTATCCATCTCTAGTCCCGGTGACACAGGATCACAGCGAGTCCGCTCTCACCGGCGAGCTCACCATCAACCCAGATCCCATGACTCACAGTTCTTGCAGATGCCGAGAGGGGGGAGGAAGGAGCCAATTCGCGCACAAAGCTGATAAGTCCTGCTTCGAATTGACCAACAAATAAAATCCCTCGTTATCCTTAATCAGGCCAAGGAGCAGTGTTGTCCGGCCAGGAAGGCTTGTCGCCGCTTAAAAGGAGGAGGGAGGCGATGTGGAGGAGGGTCCGTCCAGCTAGCTCCGGCCGGAGGAACGAGATGCGAATGATGCTTGCGATACGCCGCTGCTCGCTATCAAAGGCACTATACGCGATACTTAGAACCGGCGTCTGCAGCGAGGAGCGCTCCGTTGTCGTTCTCGGGACAGCTAAGCTGATGTCGTGTCAGAAGAAGCTGGACAGCATGCAAAGGACAGAGACGTAGCCACGTGGACGAGGTCCTGTCTGCTTACGTCAGCAACTCACCGCTGTTGGAATCTCATGAGCAACCAACCACTTTGGCTTCCCATCTTTGCTTCAAGTGATGATGGACGATAGCTGGGATAGGGCTACAGCCCTCGTGGTCTGGAAGGATCCCGCGAGGACTGGGGGTAGAGTTACTCACGAAGAGCAGATAGCAAGCAACGTCGTTCCCCTTGCTGACCTCTCGAGCTGCATCCTTCTTTCCTTCCCAGTGCCATCAAGTTTACTCATGCCACTCACCCGGGTCGGCTCGACCAGGCTGAGTTCCCCCTCTATCGATGTTCCAACTCAATACCAAGTTGATCTCGTGGCTCAACCCCTCACCAGATCTCCCACTAGCCGCTCACTACTCCAACCTCGCCTGACTTGGATGGCTACTTCTAGCGAGCTGATGGGAAATGCCGTCCTGTCCCCTAACTTCCCTGTGAACTTGCTCCAACATCCTCTTCTGCTAACCATTTTTCTGGGAGGGCCGTCTGCCCAAGAGAGGCCGTTTCTCTTCGAGCAACCTCGAAGCGCAACCATCCGAGAACTCACAGAGGACGAGGAAGGAGATCAAGATGAGGACGGGGAAGGAAATCAAGGTGAGGACGAGGCAAGGGAGCAAGGAAGCAATGGGTTGGAGGAAACGGAAAGGACTTTCCCACCCGCTCTGCTGCAGAATCAAGACCTGGATAAAGAACAGTCGCGGCTCCCGTTCCGCGAATTATCGCCCGACACAAGCGACTGGGACCTCAAACAATTACTACATGGTATGCCATTCACACACACCCCTACCATGCCTGAAGTCGATCTCGGTCATGTGGCTCAATTGGAAGATGAACCACCTAGATGGGAAGTGGCTTTTCCTCCTTCCCCCCTTGACGAACTGTTACGACATCCAGATATGACAAGAAGCGATCCTGATGAGCGGTCAATGCATGATCTCGACCCCGAAGCGACGGAGCACAGTGGTCCTGGTACGACACCTATGGAACTCCAGAACAGAAAACCTGCATGTGATCATCAAGCCCCGCAGCAAGCAACAGGCGATCTTGACGGTGGCGAAGAATACTTGCGATATCAGGGGGTTCCGGTGCTGGGCGCATCTTGTGGTGGTCCGCCGATGTCCCTACTGACCCCTCTCGAAGATCCGGAAGAGCTCGTTGAAGCTTCTCGGTACACCCCGCACCGCCCAACAGAACCCTGCATGCCGACCCCTCCATCAATATTGACATCTGTCTCTCGGCAGACTTTAGGCCGCCGACACTATACCGAACTGGAAGACGTGTTCGACTCGACGCCGGCCCCGACGAAACGAAAAAAGGCTCGGTTCGAGCACGGAGAGGAGATCGAGGCCGAGGCCGATCCGGGGAGGGAACAGTGGCGAGTCGGAAAGACCCCAGGACACCAAGGATCACATCTCAAGTCTCCGCGGAAGCGGGCTGTAGACGGGGATGAAGATAGCAGAGATCCTTCTCTGAACCAAGTGAGTAGCTTGATCCAGGGAGTTAGCTGATTTTCCGCTAGAGTATTCACCATAACGCGGAACGAGTGTTGAAGCGACCATTTCGGCCTCCGAAAGTTGTTCTGGCCAAAGCCAAGCCCAAGTCGGCGCCTTCTGTCGGAGCGGGCGATCCTAAGGATCCTGTAAATCCCGGATGTCCCGGCACAAGTGGACAACCTGGCGATCAGTCAAATAAACAACCTCCAGTCTTCCGCAGTCGTCCACTCAGCCATACTCCAAGATTGGGCAAGCCATTCCGCACACCGGCGAAGAATCTCGGTGCTTTGACAAAGCCGGGAGACGCGCCGAGTTCATCACCTCACGCCGGCCAAGATTCATCATTACAGACTGCCTTGCAAGGGCCGACCGATCCATCACCGACATTGACGTTGCTGAACCGGGTCGAAAATTCCCCGCACGGCAGAACTGTAACCCTATCTTCACCTAGGGCGCCGCGGAGATCGATCCCAAATTCTTGCGCACAAGGAAGAGGAGGGGTCGTGAGCGAACGAGTACTGAATCCTCGGCGCCATCTTGCAGCGCTTGAAGCTCGCGCACGGAAACTACGTGACGCTCTGCGCCTCATCAGTGATCCCGAGGAAGACGAGCGCCTCGTCTCCCTGACTTTACAATGGCGTGCCGCGGGCCGAGCTGTCATCGAACGTCTCTATACCCTTGTCCCTAAACCCGAAGACAGCAACGAATCCGCGGCATCGTCGTTCCCCCACACACAGTCATTTGGAGGTGGCTCCGGCTACGCGCATAGCCAGGGTATGCCGACGATGTTTGCGAGCGCGTACACCAGCAGCAGTCCCTGGAGAGATGAAGAATTGACGCCTGAACAAACAGAGTCGCTGCGGAAAGCAAGACGGAACGCCGATGGGGATCCGGTGGATGCGGATGGAGAGCTGTTATTAGGGCCTTGCAACAGCAACCGAGATTGCGCGGGAGACGACGAAGACGAGGACAAGAATGAGGACGAGTTGAGGGCGGCCCTCAGGAAGGTGGTGGAACGCGGTCAGAAACAGGCGACAGGGGAGTACCGCCCCGTATCAGCGTACGAGAGGTGAGTCGCATTTGCCTCAAGATGAAGAGTTTTTGTTGAGGCTCAGTGGCCACGACTCGTGGATGGAGACCTCTTACTCGTCAAGGGGTAAGGCGGTCAACAAAGATGAATATACAGAACTGTGAGCACTGCGTCATCCTCTTCCCAAGTCTACGGTCCAGAGTCAAGGGTCAACAGTCCAGAGTCCAGAGTCCAGAGCCCAGAATCTAGAGTTCACAGTCCAAAATCCAGAATCCAGAATCCAGAGTTCAGAGTCCAGAGTCCACCTGGCCCACTCGCACTGACTGTCGCATAGCCATTCCACGTCGTGGAACTATGGGGCGCTGATGTGGCGGTTCGGCGTGGACCCGGCTCTTCTCGGGTGGAGCGCGGACGACAAGGACTGGCAAGAGGTGGGCGATACGTAATCCTGGAGGGAGATTAGGCTCCACAGGCGAGTAGGCTACTTAGTACGCTACGTAGTATGCCATTATGCACGACCGGAAAGCAGGTGAACCATCGGCTGCCGAGCAGTGACGGCGACGGCAAGCGGATTGGACTTTGCTCTGTTCTGTCGCTGCTCGGCATGCGCGGATTGGACTTGGCTCTGTTGATCTGTTGATACACTAGTGAATATCAAGTCACGGCTGCTGGACTGGTACGCTGGTCGTGTCCGGTGAGATGATCTCAATGTTGATATGCATTACATCCCCATGCAAAACTACCACTAGCACATCCATCCCCTCCTGCCATGAACATAAAACAGATGGTCCGTGCCCTCCTTAGCTTCCGCAGCGCACCTCGAGAGTGGCTGTCATCTCTTCCTCCCTTCTCTTCACCTGGCTGTAGCCTCTTCCTTCGCCTTCTTCACCAGGCTTGAACCTCCTCACTTCCTCCCCTTCACCAGGCTGGAACCTGCTCAATTCCACCTCTTCACCTGGCTTGAGCCTGCCCAGTTCCTCGTCGTGAACTTGGCTTCCGTGTCCGCTTTGCATCCCTCAATTCTTCTTCTTGCCCTTGGCTTTGACGACCTTGAAGCCCGCATCCTCCGTCTTCTTCGGCACAGCCTTCACAACCTCCGCCAAGCTGCCGACCTTCTTCGCCGCCGCCGCAGGATCTTTCGGTCGCGATGCGTCCGCCTTGCGCTTGGTGTAGAATTCCTGAGCGAAGCGACGGCCATCTAGGGTTGCCGAGCTCGCGTAGACGGAATCTGAGATGATCTCAAGTACCTCGGGCCGTTGTGATGCAGGCGGGTCTATGGGGAACGATAAAAGCATCTGCACAAACTCGTCGACTAGCCCCGAGTCAGCAAAACAAAGAGAAGAAATGTCCAGGATCAACAACAGGTGGTGCGATCATATGGGACTCACTGGGGGCATTTAGACCAGTTAGAGCGACCTTGACCCATCGTATGAATTCGACAGACGGCGCAGAGTATTCGTCCGTCCCATTCGTCTTCGCAGCCTTTGGTGTGGTGGCAGATTGAACCGGTGTCGCAGAAACGGGGGCAGCGGGCTTAGCACTCGAAGCCACCAGCGCAGCAGGCTTTGCAGGCAGAGCGCCACTTGGCTTCCCGCTGGATCCGACTGTTGTCCATCCAGCTATCGGTTGGGGAATCTGAATTACTTTGTCAGCTCCGTGTGTGCAGTACGTCCAAAGGCTTACGGTAGAGTTGGCGGCCAAATCCGCATAGCCTCGCTTTGCCGCTGCTGCAGCTACGGCGGTGTTTGACCCGGATTGAACAGCTGCCTGCAGTGCCCGCTGTTGAGCAGCAAGTTTCGCCTTGCGCTTCTCCTCTTCCTCCTGAATCTGCTTAAGTGTGCGTTTAGGCCCAGCATCGCCCGATCCCCAAGCAGGCAAAGCGGGCGAGACGGCAGGAGCCGGAGCCGGCTGGGCGTTCTTTGATGCCTGCGAAGGCAGGCCCCAAGTCATGCTCGTCGGGACATCGTCAATGGACGGAGTGAAGGCAGGTGAAGCCCCTCGAGCTGCAGCAAGGGCCTGTTTTCGGACTTCAGCTTGCTTAGACTCGGCCTCTTGGATGTCCCGCAGAGATGGTCCAGTGGACGGAGTTCGGCCAACTTTGGGCTCGGCGACCGCAGCCCAAGGAGCAGGCCTCGATGGGAGGGATCCTTTCTCAGGAGTCGAGACCGTCTGCTGCGCGCTCGGCGGTTTGGCGGCTTCAGAAATCGACGCAGCTCGCGCACTGACAGGCTTCGCGGGTAGGGATGCTGGAGCAGGCGGCAGTCTTGAAGAGGCTGTTGGAGCAGTTACAACAGCTGCCGTAGGCGCAGGAGTGTTAGACGGCTGGCGCTCGGTTGGGGCTTTGACGATAGGTGAGGCTTTCTGGCCCCAAACCGATGAGACAGGAGTAGCAGAGCTCCTCGGCGTTGGAACAGCAGGTTCTGCAGGAGGAGTGACTGCTTGGTCAGGGGTGGCGACCGTAGGTTCCGAGTCTGACGATGTGTGCTCCTTGTCGATGCTCTCAGTCGCCTCCGTCGCCTCAACTAACTCGACCGCCTCAACCACATCAAATGTCTCGACTTCCTCGCTCCTCACCGCCACGAATTCGTCTCTCTCCGGTGCAGCTTCCTCCTCTACTTGCTCGATCTGTTCTGGTGTAATCTCATCCGCAGCTGGGAAGTAAGACGGCGTGTCGGCTGGAACCTCTCCTGGACGGTTTGGTTGCGGAAGCGGCGGTTGCCACACAGGCATGGACGGGATCTGCTGAAACGGAGATGACTGTTGCGAAGGATGGGTGACTCCCCACGGCGAGACCGGGATGGCACCTGCCCCGACAGAAGGAGAGAACAGGTCGCTACGGACATCGCCTAGCGAGACGCCATTCAAAGGGGAATACACGTTCGGCTGCTGTTGGGGGTTGTACAGTGGAGAGGATCCGATCGCCGCAGGAATGCCTGAAGCGGCAAATGGAGCGTTAAAACGGCCTCCGAAGGGTTGAGTCGTGACTCCCCAGGGTTGGCCAGGCGAAGGTCCGAAGGGCGCAGCGGTGGCAGGAGCAGGTTGATATAGCGGTTGCGAGCTGAACTGACCTGCGGCAAAGAGGGGATTGCGTTCGGCGGGATAATTGTTGATGATATGGGATTGAGCAATGGGGCTGACAATAGCGCCGGGGATCAGGGCATTTTGCACGTTTAGTGTCCGAAAGCTGTCGGCAAGAGATGTGTGGTTCGCGGCGAGAGCGGAGGCAGGGAACGGCAGATTTGGTGGTGGATTACGCGGTCGAGCGACAGAGAGGAAAGGCTGAACCGCGTTGCCAGTGGAGGCTTTGAGCTCGCCCAGAGTGATGTATGTAGCATGCGAAACACGTCGGATGGGCAAGTCGTCCGCAAAGTATGAGTGGGTATACCAGTCGTGCATCTGTGCGCCAGTAAAGGGCCCTTGCTCGAGGCCTCCTGGATCTCGGTAGAGCCATTCGACAGCACCCAGATCTTCCTTCATTTCCGCAGACTGCATTGGCGGCGCTGCCAGTTCTTCTGGCTGTCGAGACGGTGGCTCGGATTCGACCATCGTAGCATCTCGTTCAGGAATCGGAGTGGCGGACGCCGTCGCGATGGCGGAATCAGGGATGTGATGTGTCTGGACTGAGGGCAAGTCCAGGTGAGGTGCGAGGGGCTAGTTCCACATAAGTTAACGCTGTATAATGTGGTCTGGTACTCACCTTGTCACCAGCGACATCCGGAGGGGCCGCGAACACGGCTGCTTGTCGCCACTTCTTGGGACCACTTCCCCAACCCGGACCTCCGCCACTCCCAAACGCAGGATGCTCCCCTTCCTTGTCTTTCCGCAGCTCTGCCTTTTCACGGCTCTCCCCGTTCTTCTCTCGCCAACTTCCATTAGGGCTCTGAATCTGCTGCGAGATGGCAGGATCGACGTGCTCGGCCTGAGTGTCAGGTGCAGCCGGCGGAGTCGGCTGTGTTGTCCCCGAACCGAACGAGCCGCCGAATCCGAGGACCCCTTCAAAGGTGCCAGAGGCAGTACGAGCCGGACGCCAGGGTGTGGACCCTATGCGGGTGCCGTCTGGGCATTCAGTAAGCAGTTGGACGAATAACTATCGAAGTGGGACTCACCGCCAGCGTCGCCGCTCTCCAGCCTTCCGCGCCCTATCCTCCTGCCCACGCCGCCAAAGCCGCCACCGATAGTGCCGGGCATCTTGCCTTCACCGTTGGGACCTAGCACGCCTCCGCCTATACTGCCTGGTCTTCCGCCTCCGAATGCTCCTCCTTCGCCCCTTCCGAACCCACCCATTCTGCCCCCACCAAAGCCAACTTCTTTACTGCCAGGAGTCCCGCCCGTGGGTCGACGTGGGCCGCCATTGACCGCAGGAGTCTCGGATGGATTAGTGACTCCGTTCGCAGTGTTCTGGCGACGACTGATCACAGGAGGGTGGATGGAAGAGGCCAGCAGCTGATGGCGGGTCAGCAGCTGTAAGGAGATGTGGTAAGAGACTCGCCTTTTTCTGCTGCTCAGACAATTCGCTCAACCCAGCCGGCTTTCGGGGCACCCGGCTGACCAGCCCAGCCCCTCCGTCCGCCAAGTCGGTAAGCTCTATGGGCACTGTCCTGACTTTCTCCTCATCCCACAGACTCAACATCGTTTCAGCGCTATACCTGAACGGGTGACCGTCTGTGTTTGCGCCCACACCGTCCGCCAATGGGAAGTAAGAACCATCGTGGGCGAAAGCGGGAGACACGGGAGTATGAGTCACCCGAGAGTAGGAAAGCGGCTGCCCCGCGGGTGTGGCCGTGGTGGGCGAGGATGAGCGTTGAGTGGCAGAAAGAGCCGGGAAAGGCACGGTGGACAAGCTCGACTTGGACAAGATGGGTGGCGTGTCGGTCGTAGGAGTGAGAGAGGAACCGGTCGGCTTGATGGGCTTGGCGTATTGGGGAGCAAAATGGATGGACATCTGTGTTGAAGGTGGTCAGCAACGTCCGAGGGTTGAGTGCTGGCGAGCTGGTGTAGCTGGGAGATGTGGAGCTCGTGGAGCCTTCTGATACACGAGTATGGTCTTGGGGCGTGAAGAATAACTAGTCTGTAGGGATATGGGATGCGTTGAAGGATTGTGGTCTCTGCAAGACCAAGATTGCCTAATATGGGGATCCCGGCCCGAGGAAAGAAGGCGACGCCTGATCACTGGCTGACCTTTGTGCGATTGCAAATGCGTCGTTGTCTGCTTGAGATCTGTGAGGATGCGAGGGGAGAGAGAAGCGATTGAGATGGCTGTGTTCTGGTCGAGTGTGATGCGTAGACGAGTCGACGAGCAGCAGGCAGCAAAGCAATGAAATGTGTAAGGAGGCCAAAGAATTCAGAGAGCCATGGCCCAAAATGCTTTAGACGCCTCGCTCGCGTGTCTGACTACCGGAGTTATACGGCGTTATAGCCTGCCGTACTTGATCGTGTGCCGCTGTGGCACAATGCCGACTTTTGGCGTTTAAGATATTTTATTTTGGATCACGATGATGCTGCATTGGAATAATAGAGAGCATTAGAATGGTCATGGTGACCTGCTCGACTGTATCTCATAGTAGTATCACGACTCATAGGGCATTGGCCAGCTTGGACTCGTACCGTTGGCCTGACAGCTTTTGAGGAGTGGCCACACCATCGCCGATTGGCAGCAAGAGCTGCTTGTGTCGCCCAGCCTTGGAAAGTTGGCCACTCAACGACCGTCATCGAGCTTGTGTAGCGAGCTCATGGACCCGCTCATTGGAGGATAATGCGCTTTCACGTCGTGAGTCTTTATGTGGCCTCTCCAGCCCCGACATAGGTTATGTGTGACTGTCTTGCTAACTGTCCGCTTAGCTCGGTGTGGGGTCCATCGGTATCCTCGTCGCTCATCATCTGCGTCGAGCGCTCCCTAGCAATCCCATAACATTGATCTTTCGCAATGCGGCCAAATTCCAACGATCGCGTACCCCCCCAACCGGTCCTGACGGCGACGTTAAGCCTCCATGGTCGCTCGATCTGCGAGTCGCACAGCAGGGGAATTCGTCCATGTCGACCAACTATGTTGCCGAGGATGTGCGTGGACGACAACCGGGAGAGCAAGTCCCTCGACACGATTCGGACGACCCTCTCAATCCGCCTCCATACGGCTCAATCCGATCGCTCTTAGTTACCGTCAAGACTAACCAGACTTTACCGGCGCTGTCGGCGCTGAAATCCCGTCTCGAGCCGTCGTCAGTCATCACGCTCTTACAGAATGGCATGGGAGTGTATGACGAGCTGTGTTCCGAGCTCTGGCCTGATCCCGCCACGCGACCACACTTCATCATTGGCTCCACTACGCACGGAGTGTCCAGAGGGTTCCGGCCAGATCATGTGGTGTATCGCACAGCCGCTGGCGAAGGGGAAATCAAATGGGGGGTCGTGGCCGATCCCAGAAACGAGCTCGATGTAGAGAATTGGCTGTGGAAAGAGCCGGTTTCGTCGTTGCCCATCCTCGCGCCGCCACCTTCACCGACGTTACCGCTCCCCATCCCTCCGTATACCACTACCGACGCTGAACCGCTCTACCGGACCCTCACTGGCCTCTTGTCAATGTCCACATTGACACCCGGACTCCTGCCCATGCCGCACCTGCACCATGTACTGCTTCTCAAACTCGCCCTCAACTCAATCATCAATCCCTTGACGGCAGTTCTCGGCGGTGGCATCCTGCCCAACGGCAGCTTGCTCGTTTCACCTAGCGCCTCTAGTGCTATGAACGCGTTGGCCGACGAGAGCAGCGCCGTCATCACCGCGTATCTCCATTCCCTCTCAGTGCCACTAGCGCCTCCTCCCGACGTCCTTCGTCTCTTCTCTCCCCAGGCTTTGACAGCTCGCGCAATCGCACTTTGTCGAAGCACTTCCGAAAACATCTCGTCCATGTCGGCCGATGTCGCCAACGGTCGCGATACCGAGATCGCTCATATCAACGGATACATCGTGGAGCTGGGCAAGCGGCTCAACGTAGATACACCTCGACACCGCATGATGATCAATATGGTACATACCGCATCGGATTTGAGGAATCCCCGCCGGCCGGCATCCAGAAAACTGTTAGCTACAATGGACGAGATTGGAGCCCGGGTCGCCCGTCAACAGCTGCGCCAGCCACCCAGGGCGCTGAGTCCCCATCAACTTGCACTTGAAGAGCGGCGGCTGGACATGCAGGAGAAGCGGTTGACGGTTGAGGAGGATAGGCTCCGGGCTGCAAAGGTAGCCAAGAGATTCAGGGCGAAGCACGACACACGACAGGCAAGGATGACCAAACTACGCAAGCATCGTGACGAGCTGCATAGGCTGCAGATGCAGAAAGTGGAGGCGGATTTGGCCATCGCACGGAAAAAGTCAGCCTGGGGGCAGTTACCTCCTGGGCACGAGGAGGGCAAGGAAGACGTCGTGAACACTGTGGAGGATGTATACTCGGCAGACGGGACAGCTCCGGAAGCATGGCCCGGTCGCTCGCGCTTGTCAGCTGCTTTTGCCCGATTTGCCAGAGGCGATTTCAAGTCCGGCCGTGCGCCATATAGCACTGCACGTCAGACTAATGAGGATGACGCCTCGGTGGAAGCGGACGCTCCTCGCCCCGGCGCTCCTCTTCGTCCACGATCTATAACGACAGCGGCACCATCTACATCGCCTGCTCCCTCTCCCGGCAGCAGCAGCGGCGGAGGCTTGGCCGCATCCATGTCGGAGCTTATTGGTGCCGCTCCGCGACAGGACCGATACTGGGATCTGACCGGCGACCATCTGCTGCACGAGGACGACCACACGCCGACTCCCGAGTCGGTGTCACGGCCGTCCCAAGGCGACTCGACACCGGTGCGTGCCTCTGGGTCCGGATCCGGATCCGGATCAGGCATGACCATCGGGGTCACCAGGACGACGGTCGGGCTGAGCGCGACGATGTCTCAGCTGATCTCTGCTGCGCCCCGGCTCGACCGGACATGGGATGAGAAGGGCGAGCAGTGGAAAGGCCTACTGCGGCAGTCTCGCCATTCCACACCCCGCCTCCCTCACGCATCCCAGTCTCCTCCATCCAGCCCGCACGCGCCACCTAAATTCAACCCAGAGTCGCTCCGTTCAGCCTCGAACCCATTCACAAACTCGCCGTATGGCTCGCAGCGTGCGGGGTCCGTATCGGCCACTTCTTTCTCCGTCACCCTCGACGCCCTGATCACGTCTGCGCCGCGACAGTCGCGGACGTGGGATCTCGCCGGCGACCATTTCGACGATATCACCGACATTGGCTCGTCGCCGAAACTCTCCGACGCCGTGGGGTTCTCAAAGTCGGCACCGGGGGGGAAGGATCTGTCAAAAGGCGGGTTGGGGACCGAGTTGGATCGGCTCATTGCTGGGGCGCCGAGGCAGGAGCGGGTCTGGGACGTACAGCGCGAAACGGGCGGCGGTGGCGGTGGTGGCGGTGGTGCGAGTGGGGGTGGGAAGCGGAGAGGTGGAGGGAGGTTTGGGACGTCCAAGTCTTCTGGGAGCTAGAGGAGGAGCGCCTGGCCCAGGAGGACAGGAGACGAGGAACCGAGAGCAACATTGCCGCACGACGGGGCAGTCACTGGGATCAGGAGAGGAGTTCAAGGAATCCAGCGGACCAGGAGAGCAGGAGTTCAGAGACCTAGTGGGCCAGGAGAGCAGGAGTTCAAGCAACCACAGACCAGGAGTTCACGGATCTAGAGACCAAGAGTCCAGAGACCAGGAGAACATGTGCATCCACAGACATCGGAGCAGAAGCGCGAGTCACGCAAGTGTAGCATGTAGTACGATGTCATGCCATCATCATAATCATCGTCATCATAGTCATCACAATCATCATCATCGTCAAAATCAGACCACTGCACCTCGCCTCTCTGCTCGCACGTCCAGCGGTCCGTCGAGCTCAGCCTTGCCGAGCAGCGCTGATTGTCGGGTCACATCAACACTTGGCGTATTTCGGCCGGTTGGTTGATACCACCGCAAAACCCGCGCACTTTGGACGGCTGGTCGGTACCACCGCACCAGCTCCCTTTGGACTGTTGTCGATGCCACTGCAACGGCTCGTGTTTTGGATGGTTCGTCGGTGTCACCGCAAGAACTCGTGCATTTTGAACTGTTGGCTGGTGAAATCGCTGAGCCCATTGTGTCCCAGCTCGAGCAGCTTCTTTCCCTCTGCCTGGAGCCCCTTTCGAGGCGAGGCCGCCGCTGAGTCCAGGTCGAGGTCCGTCTCGTCGGTCGAGATGGCGCCACCGGTCTGTCTGCTACGTGGGGTCAGTCGAGGTTGGTCAAGCACAGGCCGGGACGTGCTCAGAGCCGGGGAATGTGGTGTAGACAGGAACCAGGACCGACGATGGGAGGCAAACGACGAGAAATAGGATACCTGGGGAGATCGGGAAGATGTCGTAATACAGGGGACAGGCAAAGAGGGCGGAAGGACGCACACTGCTGTGCCAAATATGCGGAGCCCTCTGACGTGTGTATCTTTGCCGTTCAAGTGGTTCGCAAGGATCAGGATACGGAGATGGTGGGCCGGTATTGGCGGTCTACGTTACCCGCGTCAGCCCCAGAGTCACCAGGCTCAGCGCCAGAATCAGTATGCAGCCCGGGACATCACCGGAGACATGGACATGGACATGTCCGAAGCCGGAGCCGGAGCCGTGACGAATCGTGGACAGATACCCATACGCACCCCTCGAGCATACCGCCTTCTTCCGTCGTATCCATCGGCCGAAGGGGGATATGCATCCACCCGTCCGGCTTGGAGAACTCGACGAACCGGACCTAGGCACGCGTGAGCATTCAGCGTCTTACATGTTGATGGGGAAATGTAGCGCGGGGGCGAACCGGAGGAGACCCGGGGAATGCAACGGGGAAGGGGGACGGGGGAACGCGAATAAGGAGAAGCGAATGGAAGAAGGCGAGTGGGACCAGGTGAATTAAGGAGCTGATCGGAGAAGGCGGATGAGAGCAGGCGAATGGTAGCACGAAAGGGGATACCGCGACTGACCTCCTGCAGATCGTGTACACCCGTACCGGCGCGGATGGAGATCTTGGACGGGGTGTACGAGTCGTCTCGGGGGTGATTGGTGTGCAGCGATATCGCCTGTGGCTTTAGCCGATGCAACGCTACGACGGACCGTACAGGCTGAGGGAGACAGCTGGTGCGAAAGTGAACGTACCGAGATGAACACTCGTTTCGGGAACGACAGCTCTATGGTATGCGGTTGTGGCCCTTCTGACCTGTCCCCGCTCAGCCGTGCATATCGCGTCCCAGTCGCGTGCTGGCGGAAAGAGCAGACTCGGGAGACTCGAGACTCGTAGACTCACTGCCAAAAGGTATTTTCGTTTCCATCGCGCAGGTTGTCGACGCCAAAGCCGTATTTGTGGCTCGATACAGACCAGGAAGCGAGATGTCCTAGCTCCGGTCGTTCTGCTGTTCGAGTGTCAGTCAAAGTTCGAGCATGGTTCTCCAGGGGAGCGAGCATTGTGACACAGGGATGGGACTACAGTGTGTAGAGGATTACAGAGGACGACGGTGACAAAGACGACGGTGATAGAGGGGAGGAGAGCATACCATCTGGTGGGACAGTGTGGCGAGACTGAGACCGTGGTCTCTCTGCAGTCGCCATGTAGCCAGATGACCGTCGACGAATAGTCTACGAGAACGAGAACCAGACGCGTTTGGCCGCAATCCCGATTTCACGGTGGAGGTCGCACTCGACGCCCGTGCATGCTTGCATGCTCGTCAGTGGCGAATCGGCGAATCTTCGAATCGGCGCATCGAGACTCGCTACCTCTCTTGGCCGCCACCGGTATCCAAGTACCACTGACCCGTGGCAGACTCGTGCCGCGCTATTGACGTCAGGACCATCAGGTTCCCATCGCGCTAGGACCCCAACGATATCGCTTGCCGGGAGCGTCGCGGCCCCGCGAGCGGAGCATCAAGCCGCGTATTGTTCGCACTGAATGTTCCCGCCACCTACCCCTCCAAGCCCAGATCCAGTAGCTTGGCACGGCTCCGATTGATATAAGCAGAGGAAGGGACGAAAGACACAAGCAACAGAAGAGAAGAGACATGCTACGAAGCTTGACGCGGATCGTGTGCTGTCGGCATACCCCAACGCGTCCTTCCCAGCGCTTCACGTGCTCGCGAGGCGCAGTTCTACTCCATACAATGAATGGTACGCTAGCTCCATCAAGTACCTATCTAGCACTGTTCCCGCGCGCCCTCGCCAGCCACAAGACAGCCACCCCAAGAGAAAGCGGGTGGCAAAAGAAATTACACTGTAAGGGAGTCGAACCCTTGCCGCGTCGAACTTGTCGGAGAATCCTAAAGTGGCAACGACGCATGATACCGTTTCACCAACAGTGTTGGGCTTTGATGAATGAGTGATACAGTATCCTATATATATTGGGAGACATGAAATCGGCTGGATATCTGCATCACTCCATCTCTCCTCATCTTACAGCTGTCGCTGCTATCCTACAGGGATGCGAGTCAAGCAATCCTCCAGACGTCTCCCACCTCCCATTTTGCTCGCATTCCCATCCACCAAAACGTGTCGATCGTATATCCCGTCCAAAGGGCAACAGCCCCCCTTGCTGCCTTGGTTTCACGTATTTTTGTTTCTTGTTTTAGAGCTGTTCCTGAAAAACAGACGCGTTTTAACGGCCCGGGAAGGTTTGCTCAAAGGGATCTTGCTGCAACCGAAGCGGTGTTTCTGTTGTTTCCAACAGCACACGCATTCTGCTCTGACCGTGCCGCATCCTTTCATTCCGAGCACGTCGTGTGGTCCCCTTCGCCCTTTGCTCGTCGTTGTCGGAGGTGGTCGGCATTGGAGGTGCAGTGCACAGTCCTCCGAGGCTGGTCGCTCGTTTTCACTACCCAAGGATCAACAGACCACCAAAACTGCGACTTGCGCCCTAGTTGACCGTCGCACCATCAACGTCGCACTTGCTAGAAACTAGGTCGCCGACTGCTCTCGCTGCTCTCGACCGCCAGCCATCGTTCACCTTCACGATCTCGGTTTGTAGATATTTGCTCGTGCTTCGTCTCGCTCCAGGTTGGACGTCGCCATGCTCCTCTCCGCACTCGTAGCTGCCTTTTTCCTCCCCATTGCATATCCCTTCACATTCACCCTCTCCTCGGAAAATCCCGGACAATGCGGCATCGTCAACGTCGCTTGGCAGGGAGGTTCTCCCCCCTTCTCGATGACTATCATGGTGAGCCGTCCTCATCGACTTTACTGACATGTCAGCCAGCATTCGACTACCCAGCAAATATATCCATTCCTGATTCGGCGTGGGATTCTGATTCAAATTCTGGATCGTACGACTGGACCGTCAACTGTGAGTAGTCGGTCTTCCGCGACTCAGCGTAGACTCATCAGCAGATCCGTCGGGCACGCAGTATGTGGCTCTGATGTCGGACTCTTCTGGAACCGGCGTGAGTCACAGTCGTCCTGGAAATACTTCGCGGCAGCTCACTGGGCTCAGACTGGCGGAGTATCGACACTCTCGACGGTAAAGAGCTCATCCAACTCGTCATCATGTACTCTGCGCTCCGTCCAGACCGACTTTCTGTGAGTTGCGCCATCGATGATGTGATTTTACTGACACATCTCAGCTTCTATCTGAACGAGACGTCTGTTACAGTGAGCCCCGAGGACTGGTTCCCGCGTAAAGCTTACAGGCAAAGCAATGCCACCCAGTAGAGATATACTGGGATTCCACTGCCGTTTCTCCAGTCACGATCCTCGGCGTCATCCCTGGCGGACAGATCTTCCAGCTCTGGTCAAGCGGAGGCGGAACATCACTTGGTGAGTGCTGTCCCTGTGACCTGGCTGTCAAATGCACGGCTCGGAGGCTGAGTTCGCTTAGTGTGGAATACAAATATTGCGGCATCGACTCGATTCATCTTGGCCGCTTTCGATGAAGGGAAATATGGGAATGGAGGATCTAGTTCGCTCTTGAGTGTTGGCGCGTCCTCCAATTCAGCTTGTATCGACGACGCCTCTCCGAGCTCTACGCCTGTCAACTCGGCCACCGGGTCGCCGACAAGTACTGCCTCGCACACCGGGTCCGAGGCTAGCGGAGCGACCACCACAGGAGCAGGCGGAGTCAAGACGGTCACGGCCATCGCGACTGCTCTTCCGGCAGGTGCTGCAGGGTACGCCCTCTTTCCCCTCATACCCGTATCTGCCGGTAGACGAAGATCTGATGATGTAGTCTTTCTACCGGCGCCATCGCCGGCATCGCCCTGGCGGCCGTGGTCGTTGTAGTCGTCGCGCAGGCGCTGTTCTTCTGGTTCTGCTGCAGGCGACAGCTCAAAGCGCTCCTGTCGCACCGGCGAGAGATGCGGGAGCACGGAGTGAAAGCAGGCGATGTGGATCTTCTGGAAGCCCCGAATCCGCGATACGACAGCGCTAATGTCGACTCGTCTGATTCCGCCTCGTTCGCCGACTTGACGCCTGACGGTGATGGCGACACGGCCTCTCGGCTCAGGGATCCAAGACGCACGAGCAGTTATGGATTCAGCAGCCCCGTGTCGCCGTTCTGGGACGCCACCATGACGCAACCTTCATCGACGTCCGATCTCCGATTCAGCTCTTACAGCGACGTTGACCCTCCGCAGCTCCCGCAGCTCTCGCATATTCGCACCGACTCGCTGGGCTCTATCCCGTCCATCTCGCCATCCAACAACGGCGACTACGACGCCTCCCCGTCTCCCGCTTCCGGGCCCCACCACCCATCGCAGTTCCTCCTGCCCCTCGTCCCGCACCCCCAAGCATCCCGCACGCCAGCTCGTGCGTCTGGCGCGGCGGCCCCGGGTCCGGGCCCATCAGGCTCAAGGGGCACCTCGACGAAAGCCCAACTCGTCGCGGCGCTGTCGACGCGGAATCCCGACTCGCCAGCGCCACAGTCGCCACATGACCGCGCGGCGGGTCCGAGAGTACCGCCGCAGGAGGCGCCGGCCGGAGGGTTCCGGTACCACGACGACGCGGGGCGGATCGAGGTGCCCGCAGGACCGGAGCGGGAAGCAGAGGTGGAAGATCTGCCGCCGATGTATCGCCCCGAGTGGGAGGATGAGCGCAGAAGGGAGAGTGGGGATGGAGGTGGTAGATGATCCGGCAGCCCTCTGCTACGCCAGGAGAGGGAAGAGGGAAGAGGGAGGAGGGAGGAGGGAGGAGGGAAGAGGGAAGAGGGAATAGGAAGACAAAAGGGAAGAGGGAAGACAAGGGGGAGGAGGGGAGAAAGGGGACATTCTTGGACAATTCATGGACAATCATACAGCATCGACAAGCGGGTTTGGATCATATATGTAGCTTAGACCTGTTCGTGCACCGTATGAACAGCATCACAACGTTCTTCCACAACACCCAACTCTCTGCATAGGTATTCGTCCCTCGTCTGCGTGCTTCATTCCATCCGCCATACGTCCTGCTCACCCGCCAACCCTCCTCTCCCAGCCTCTCCTACTGCCTCGCCTAGCATCCGACTTCCTCGCCTATCCTCCTGCTTCCTCGTGTATCCTCCTGCTTCCTCGTCTGTCCTACGTCCGGTTCTTTCTCGGGTCACTATACCAGCATCGATTTGGCACCTTTCCAAGGTTCGGGCGACGAAGCTTTGCATTGCGGCCATTCTTAAGTGCGAGATGATTTCGTTGGTAGTTTACCTATATGCGGTATTATATGGATATTTCACGTAAACACTCCCGTTCTCCAGAGTTCCGAGCACATGTCCCTTGCCGTCGTCCGCTCATCCTTCGTCCTCTCTCCCGCTCTGCGCATCCCCCTTTCCCCCTTCCCGCCCGCTCTTCTCCCCTAAGCCCTATGGTGCACGACAGTCCCACCTCCGTGGTGGATCCATTCATCGACACCGTCCACCTTTGGAGTTACACGTCGTACAGGGTGCTCTTGTGTACGCCGAATTCTCCATGCGCGATGAACGACAGGACGAGCAAGAAAATCAGGCAGACGAATACTAAGATGCTGTTGCGGGTCAGCGCTGCAGGCATTGGTGGTAACAGAGATGAGAGGGTAAAGAGGGAAAGCACAGGAAGAACGAAAGGAGAAAGAGAACGAAATTAGATTGAGAGTATGAGAAAATAGGAAGGCGGAAGGAGACCAGGAGGGAGAAGGAAGTAAACAAGGATCCAGAGCGTCAGAACTCACGTATCGATCCAGCTAACCACCACAAGCCCCTTGACGATATTACACCTGCTGAACCCCTCGGACGCCTTTCCACAGTCGATCTTATCCGTGAGCGCGGTGAGCGATGCCGACCCAACGAGGAAGAGAATGAAGCTGATGGCGATGGGGACGAGGTGGCTGAGGATGCCGAACGCGCGGTGTCGACCAAGGAACTGGAAGCCGATGAGGAGGATTACTGGGTGAGTTAGCTCCAGTTCTCTCGGTGCGGTGGGAGGCGGGGAACCCTGAGTGATCTTTGGGTGCCTGAACGATCCCCCCAGCAACAGCACAAACGTGGTGGCTTGCCCTGTGAGGGCGAAACATATGCGAGACATTTTGTATTCAGAAGATCCTCGTCTTCACTCACTGGCAAAGGCAGTCGACCAGACACTAGCCACGAGTAGAATCCGTATACGCTCCTTGTACGCCGTGGTATGTTTCGCAGGATACCCATCGCTCTGCCCCGTCAGCGCGGTGCCAGACGCAATGACAGTAGACTCCATGTGGTGCTAGAGAGGGAGGGATGCATAGGAGGAATTGACGGGTACTCACATTGTAGTGCCCTACCAGGCTGCCTGAGAACGCCACGACAATCACAGACACCAAGAGGATGATGCCGAAGAGCACGGTGTGGGTGATGCGGACTCCAGTCTCGGAGATTCGAAGGGACACCATTATGCTTGTTGGCTGCGAGGGGGAGGGGCGGCTCAGCTGAGAATATGGCTGTAAGTGCTCGTCGAGATATGGTTCGCGAGCGAGTAGAAAGACGGACGATGGGGTGGCGAGTCAGACTGACGGGCGCAACTTTTATACAGTTCCGGATGTGGATGAATTCCGTCAACATCCCGACGTCATAATGCCGTTACCCCGCATGTTTCGAATTTTTCCCAAAGAAGGCGGGGCTCCGCGACAGCAAAAATTGGTTGGTGTCTGATAATCTGAGAAGAAGGGTTGAAGAAATCAGGCTCACCTCAACACGCGACACCGCCTCTGAACTGCCGGGTCATTTTTCAAAGTAATATATATATATTATACCTATCGAGCATAGCATATGTGAGTTGGGAAGCAGCGACAGATCTTGCTACCTTGACGACGGTCGCCAGTTTGAATTCCCCAGTTGACGACCAAAACGATCACAAAGTACGATCACGAAACGCCAGACAAGACTTCACGAACAACCAATACCGCCCGCCTCGCACTCAACGACCGGAGATGCACTCGCGGGCCACGGTGCTGCATGTCCTCAGCCTTGCGGCGCTCGCGCTGCATGCAGAGGCTCAGGCGCCAAATACGTTCCAATATGTGGGCCTGTCGGGCGTGTCCGCGCAGCAGCTCTTCCTCGGCACGATGAACAAGGTGTATGTGGTCGACAAGACGGGTACGTCTGTTCTGTCCTGCATCATTGACTGTATCGGCCTGCCATTCCCTGCTATAGTATCCGTGGCATTCCCGCTTCATTGTCCTCGCCTTTTCGACAAGCGGGCATGTGTCGACGTGAATGGGCATCTTGCTGATGCGTGGAACAGAGAAGAACAACGCGACCGTCAATGGACATCCCGCGTGGGCGACCGAGTACGATTTGAGTAGTAATACGTATCGGACGATGGACGTCTTGTCCAACTCGTTCTGCGCGGGCGGGACCGTGCTGGGCAACGGGACATGGTTGAACGCCGGCGGTAATCAGGCGGTCACAACGGGCGGCGTCGCGATGCCCACCAACGAACAGACCGGGCAAAGCGTCTACGAGGACTGGGACGGTGGCAAGGCCATCCGACTGCTCGATCCATGCGACGACGAGTCATGCGACTGGGTGGATAACCCCAGCATGTATATGACGTCGCGGCGATGGTATCCCACACTGGAGACGCTCGAGGACGGCTCGGCAATCATTATCGGCGGATGCGAATGGGGCGGATACGTGAATTACGCGGATAATCAAAATAACCCTACTGTCGAGGTGAGCAGTCAATCGCTCCACTGCTTGATATTGGGCGGCGATACTGACGAGCTACGGTAGTATTGGCCATCAAAGGGCGAGCCATTCACACTGCAATTTCTACTCAAAACGATGCCCGTCAACCTGTTTCCTCTCACCTGGCTGCTACCTTCAGGCAACCTGTTTATCCAGGCCGAGTTCCAGGCCGAGATTTTCGATTACAAAAACAATATCGAGTACTATATCGAGGATATCCCAGACTGCGTTCGAGTCTATCCTGCGTCGGCGGGCACGGCCGTCTTCCCGATGACGCCGGTGAATAATTGGACGTCGACGATCATCTTTTGCGGGGGCACATATCTAGAGGCGGACCAGTGGACGACGACGTGGAATATTGCGGAATACGCAGCGAACAAGAGCTGTGTCACTATCAGCCCGGACGTCGATCTCACGTGGTACCAGGACGACCCGCTTGAAACCGGCCGGTCCATGGGCAACGTGAGTTTTCAGCCCTGTTCCATGTCGTTCAGGAGAGCTGGAGAGGACGGCTGACTCCCGCTGGCAGTTTATCAATCTCCCAGACGGGCGGCTGTTCTACGTCAACGGTGCAGGAACGGGTACGGCTGGATATGGGAACCTCGGCCCTGACCCAAACACCAATGTCTACGCCGTTGGCGAGTCGTACGCGGATAATCCACAATATCAGGCATGGTACTTCAACCCCAGCCAACCGAGCGGCTCGCGCTGGGCCAAAGCCGCCATATCGTCTATCCCGAGAATGTACCATTCGACGGCGTCGCTGTTGCCCGACGGGAGCGTGATTGTCTCGGGCAGCAACCCCAATGCAGACTGTGCGTTGTTGCGTCGTTCTCCTTCCTAATGACCCAATACGGACATGGTCATAGGACAATGAGAGAGGGAAAATACTGATGGTATGCAGATGTGGATAACACAAACGCAAGCTACACGTATTTCACGCAGTACCAAGTGGAGATTTTCTACCCCGACTAGTGAGTGATATGGCCTGGGTTGTCTTTTGCGCTTGTTTACGAGTACGGTCAACTGATGGTCGTAGTTGGAACAAGACCAAGCCTCAGCCGGGCAACATGCCATCCAAAATCACCTGTACGTTGGGTTTGTCGTTGCGCTAGTACTGCCTAGTGGCCTAGCGCGTAGGCGCAGACGCTGAATTTTCCAGACGGAGGAGACTACTTCAATGTCACGCTGTCCCTCGCGGATCTGGACAATAACCCGCTCAATATCAACGTGACGAAACCCGTCATCATCCGAACGGGCTTTTCTACACATACCATGAACATGGGTCAGCGGCATGTCGAGCTCGAGAGCTCGTTTACAAGTAACGAAGATGGGAGTGCGGTGTTACACGTGAATCAGCTGCCGCCGAATCCGGCCATCCTCGGTACGTTTACATCTCAGTCCAGTATCCGCTGCCCTGCACTAGTTCGGACGACCATGATCCGTTTCTTTTCTTTGACGCCCACGCTAACAAACGCAGTACCAGGCCCAGCCTTGTTCTTCGTCGTAGTCAACGGCGTACCGAGCAACGCAAGCTGGATCACGGTGGGCGACGGAACGATCGGCGACCAGACAATCTACCCGGTATCCACGCTACCAGGTAGCACCATCTCAGCGCAGTTTGTCGCGCAGTACAGCAGTCTGCTGGTACAGACCCAGGACGCCGTGGCCACGGGCGCTGGAGGGCGGGTGGCGAGTGTTGGGGCTGCGATGGGGCTGGGGGTGATTTCGGCTGCGTTCTTGGGACTGTTAGCCCTGGCGGATTGGTGATGTCTCTTCGAGTTGGGAGCAGACCTGGCCGTCTTGGTTGTGTTGAATGTCCGGAGTCGAGGTTTGGGCGATTTGGCGTTTGGAGTCTGGAGGCTTGGACTTGAGAATTACGAGTTTGGAATTATGGTAGTCTGGAGGTCGGGTTGGAGATTTGGAGGATTAGAGGATTAGAGGTTGGGGAGTTTGGAGTTTGGAGTTTGGAGGTTGGAGTTTGGAGTTTGTAGTTTGGAGGTTGGCGTTGCAACGGGTGAGGTGACGGGTAAAAGTAACGACAGAAGCACGATAATGGACTTTCTCACGAAGCATGCACGCATGACATGATTACGAGACACGGCGTGCAGGCATACGCTGTTTCGGAGCAGAAAGGTTCGCAGGACCGCGAGTGCCGAGTATCCGATCAGAGCAAATGGATGTAATGGTATCCTGCATGGCATCGTACGAATCGTACCTCGCTCGCCTCTTATCTTCTCACGTCTCCGTATCCGTATCCGTATCCGTCTGTCTTCTGACTCTATGCAGCTTCCCTTCCCGCAACCTTCCCCTTCACGCAGCCATTGCCATTTCGCAACCTCTCCTCTTCTCACTTCTTCTCACGGACTTTGGCCGCCACACAATCCCGATCAGAGAACGCCCTTTGCCCACTCGATCGACTGCGACGCGAGCTCTACCGCTGCGAGTGCCCAGTCTTCGCCGTGGTCTGTGATGTTAGCTTGGCCTCGGTTTTGGCATTATCCCCTCCATCTGCTTTCATCGAGGTCATTGGCGCGTCTGTTCCTTGCAAGAGGAGAATGCTTGTCCTCGTTTTTCATCCCTGTTCCGCCTTGTTTCTTTCTTCTTCCTTGTTCGTTCTCTTCCCGTCTCTTCCAGCTTCTTCCTTTCTCGTCCGCATTTCCCTAAGCGAAGAGAGAGACACAGAGCAAAATCTCGCTCTCCATCACACAAAACAAGCCATGGTAACAGCCGAAACCCACTCACTATGCCCCTTTGATGCGCCACGACCCACGCCAGCACGCTCGAGCGCCTGGTCCTCGGTAATACACGTCAACACGCCAAAGATCACCGGCGTTCCCGTATCCAGCTGGACACGCATGAGGCCATTCGACACCGCGTCGCAAATGTACTCGAAATGCATCGTTGAACCCTTCAGCAAGCACCCAATCGCGATGACGGCGTCAAATGGCCGTGTCGAGGCGGCTGGTTTCGCCGCGGAGGCTGCTTGGGCGCCGGGCGCAGGGGTGGAGGGTTTGTCCGTGTCGAGCAGGGAGAGGAGGTTGGTCGTGCTTGCTAGCATCGATGGGGCGGCGTTGGACGACTGGGTCTTGCTTCCCTCGATGAGTCTGGGGAAATCAGCAACCAGCTGAGAGGGTTCGCATGAATGCCATGTCGAGTAACCAGTTGAAAGGCTCTCGCATAAATGCCATGTCGAGCAATCTGATCCGTCACTCACTGCTTTGAAGCAAACGGCAGCTCGTAGCTCCCCGGCACGCTCTTCACGACGATATTGTCCTCCTTGACGCCCTGGGCTTTGAGCTTGTTCACTGCACCCTCCAGCAGCGCGTTGATGACCACGTCGTTCCAGCGCGCATGGACGATGGCGATACGAAGCGGCGAGCCGTCGTACGCCTTTGGTGGTGCGCCTAGTCCTTTGATGGTCGGGTCTGACATGTTGCTTGGCTAGTCGAGAACAGCACCTCTCGTGCACTCTTATATTGACCAACGGTTCAAGCAATACCGGAATCATTTTGCTCCCGCTCCTCCCTGTTAAGTGGGAGGGTCAAACAACATGCCACGATCGGGTTTTCGGCCGCTGCTTGTGATCGAGTCGGGCCAAAACTCGCGATGGGGGAAGCGGGATCAAAAAAGTTGGCGATGCCATGTCGACGAAACAAAAATCAAGGAAAAGGCGACTCGGGTCAACTCACTCGTCTCCATCTTTCATCGCTGTCACCACTCACAAGCATGTCGTTCTCTCGCTCTTCTGCTCAGGCCCTCAGACAGGCGGCCAAGGTGGCTGCTCCCGCCTCGAGGCAGGTCGCCAGGCGATCCGTGTCGGTCCTTGCTCGACAGGCGCCCAAGGCCGTCATGGGTGCCAACCTCGGTGTGAGTATCTGCTGCTTTTTGTGACGATGCTGTGAAGATTGGATCCGCGAGACACGAGTTCTCGAGATCATGGATCTGATTCGCTGTGCGGGGTAGCGAGAATCGTGCTGATGATCGGCAGGCTGTCCGAGGCGTCAAGACCCTTGACTTTGCGGGCACCAAGGAGGTCGTGTACGAGCGCGCCGACTGGCCCCTCGACAAGCTCCAGGAGTATGTGCTGTCGTTTTCGGAATTATCGCCTCCTTCTCTACTCTTCTTTACTCCTCCTGCCGGCCTTGAGCGCCCCCTGCGCTTGAGGCGGTAGCGTCATCGTCATGTAAACGTGTGATGGTCGTCGTGGTGGTTCGCTGACAACAGCAGCTACTTCAAAAACGACACGCTCGCCATGATTGGCTACGGCTCGCAAGGCCATGGACAGTCGCTGAACGCGCGCGACAATGGCCTCAACGTTATTGTCGGTGTGCGCAAGGGCGGCGAGTCATGGAAACAGGCACAGGAGGACGGCTGGGTCCCCGGAGAGACCCTGTTCGATATCCCCGAGGCGATCAACAAGGGCACCATCATCATGAACCTCTTGTCCGACGCTGCCCAGTCGCAGACCTGGCCCGAGATTGCCCCGCTCATCACCAAGGGCAAGACGCTGTACTTTTCCCACGGTTTCTCGGTCGTCTACAAGGACGACGTGAGTGTCTCGCTACCTACCATGTCTACTCTCTCTCTAGCTGTAGAATCTGCTCGTTTCCTTTCTTTCGCAACCATCATCTCCTTCCCTCAACCTGTGCTCTCGTCCTTCTCACCCTCGTACTCTCGCACTTTGTACACCGTTGCCTCGCACAGTTTGTCACGTTGTCTCGCAGTGTAACACCGGCGTCTCTGACGCTGACTCTGCAGACCCACGTCATCCCGCCCAAGGACGTCGACGTGATCCTCGTCGCCCCCAAGGGCTCGGGCCGCACCGTGCGCACCCTCTTCCTCGAGGGCCGAGGCATCAACTCGTCCGTCGCCGTCTACCAGGACGTGACGGGCAAGGCAAAGGAGAAGGCTGTCGGGATCGCTATTGCCGTCGGATCCGGGTACTGTTACGAAACGACGTTTGAGAAGGAGGTCTTCTCGGACCTGTACGGAGAGCGTGGTGTTGTAAGTGGCGATCATCTCTCCTCTCCACGTCATGACGTGAAAGTCATGACTTGGTCGACCTCATCGAGCTCTGTCTTTCTCTGTTGAGACTCCAATGCCCTCTCCCACCGCGCATCTACCAGCAATGTGAAGTAAACATTTCGCTCGTCTCCCCCCCAAACATAGAGATAGTCATCGCGCCCGGCGCTGACACGCGCAGCTCATGGGCGGTATCCAAGGCATGTTCCTTGCGCAATACGAGGTCCTCCGCAAGAACGGCCACTCGCCGTCCGAGGCATTCAACGAGACGGTCGAGGAGGCGACTCAGTCGCTCTTCCCCCTGATCGGCAAGTACGGCATGGACTACATGTACAATGCCTGCTCGACGACTGCTCGTCGTGGTGCCCTCGACTGGGCCCCCAAGTTCCGAGAGTCAGTCCCAGCCCTGTTTTAGTCTCGTCTCCCCGGGCCTCCATCTTCGTCTGACTCTCCGTCTTCGTCTGCCGTGTCTGGTGGCGCAGCACGCTGATAATGGCAGGGCCAACCTCCCCGTCTTTGAGGCGCTCTACAAATCCGTCAAGGACGGCTCCGAGACCCGCCGCTCGCTCGAGTTCAACGGCCGCAAGACGTACCGCGAGGACCTCCAGAAGGAGCTCGACGAGATTGACAACCAGGAGATCTGGCGTGCCGGCAAGACCGTCCGTGCTCTCAGGGTGCGTCAATTGCTCTGCTTGCTCTTATGTCTGCGTCGGCCCCTCTCTGCCTCTCGACCTCCCTCTCTGGCTCCGCGTGTTGGTGCTGACGTATCCCAGCCCGACGCAGCCAAGGACGACCTCTAAACGGCTCTTCTATCTCCTCCTCCTCCCTTCTCTCTTCTCTCTTCTCACTCCTCCCTCGTCCCTCCTATCTCCTCTCCTGCCAGTCCATCTTCCACATTGCCTGCCAATTCCCTTGCTCGCCCTCGTCCGCTGTCCATCGGCGCTCCCATCTGGGACCTGGTGGTGCCGTATCTACTTGCCTGTTCATTTCATTTCCTGGTCGCGTCTTTCCCACCCTCCAAAAGCAGTACATGTCTCGGGTACCGTACAGACTCGGATTGTGCATGCATACGACTTGCTTGGTAACGCGGTATCTGTGGGTTGTGTACAGATGTATATGCGTTCTTGTCCGTGCGTCGTTTGCGCGTCATGTCCTTGCGTCTTCTCAGAACCAGGACACAGAACACAGAACGTCCAGACGGGTCCGTCTGCGCACGTCCTCTCCCGATGGTGATACAGTGAACGCAACATCCGGGTAGACTGCAAGTCTTGACACAGCACAGATGCATCGTTGATGTGGCAGTCGCACCATCTGCCGCCATCACAAGAGAGAGCCTTCAACACAGCCCTACAGTTTCCGGCCAAGGCCGATACACCAAATGCAAGACCACGACACCAGACCATACACAGACCACGACACCAGATCATACGCAATACACAAAGCACAAGACACAAGACACAAGACACAAGACGCAATACTCGAGACACTAGGCCAAGACACGAAACATGCGCGACTACGAGGTACCGCGACCGACCATTTCGGTGCTCAACACCGACAACACTACACCCTTGCCAAAGCCCGGCTGCTCTAACGCTTGGCACCGATCGCACCCTTGACAAAGTGCAAAAGGATGAACTGCCCACTTTCCCGTGGAATGGCATGGAAGATGATCCGCGCTACGACCTCGCCCTGCGAAATGTCAGCTTACATCCCCAATCGACCCCAAGCCAATTCCCAAGTCCAGCCCATATTCAGACCGCGCAGAGACCTGCGGGATTCAAACAGGGCATTGGTTGTACAGATTGTATAGGTATGGCTTGATTCATGGAGAGGCCGGAAGCCAACGACAAGACACGTACAGCTTCGACGAGACACGCCACGACGATCAGCCAGATGATGATCCACGTGATCCGGTGCGTTGCGCGTTCCTCGATATATTCGTGGATGATTTCGAGCTGTCGCGTCAGCTCGACGCCAGAATAACGACATCAAGAGACAGGAGCGACGAAGAAAGCTATTGCAGTAGAACACTCGTATGACAGGTTATGAAGCTGGAGCCTTTCGGGGTTTAGAAGCGCAAGACGGCAGCTCACAAGGTCACCAGCGACGGAGAGACGATCGTTGAGCACCTGGACTCTCGGTCCGATCTCTAGGTACTCCCGGATGGCCTCGTAGAGCGGGTACAACGACGCTTCTGACCAGAACAGCTCTGGCGTATCTGTGCTCGTCAGGGCCGAGTCCCATCTTTATATCAAGAGTGCCGAGTCCCAGTCGGTGTTTTTTGAGAAACAGTAAGAGAGGAGGTAGATCTATGTAATGGGTAGGCGAGCGGGCAGGAGGGCGAAAGGACGCACCGAGAATCCCGCCAATGAGGTTGACATCCATCCTCAACTTGAACAGCTTGCCAGTCATCTTCAGCGCATCCCGGCGGCCCAGCTCGAGATGGCCCGTTGTACTCAGTTCCTTGGGGAAAGACGAGGTCATGTTGAGTGACTCTTGCATGATCGCCTCGTAGATGCTCAGTTTTGTCGACTGCGCAATCGCATGTGCCAGCGAGAGCTTGAATAGATGTGAGCTGGATTTGAAGGTGAACATGTCGTTGTAGATCCGGGGGAATTCGGCGTCGGGATCATACTAAAGGACAAGGAAAACAATCACGCGTCAGCCAAGCACGAATGACAAGAGGTTGTTGCGTGAACCAAACCAAGGGGAAATGGCCCGAGAAGACCCTCAGACCAGGCAGAACCAGAGCTGCAAAGGGGAGAGGAGCAAGAAGCGGAACAACATACGACATAGTGAAACTCCTCGACCTCCCAATCGTCCTCCTCGACCGACCGCAACCATGTCCCAGCCGTCTCGCAGTCCTCCATGACATCCCGCTCCTCCTCTTCTTGGAAGCCAAAGAACACGCTCACGCCATACGAGAAGAACACGGCCTCTGCGACGCGATTCGAATGGATCGTCGATTTCCGTCTCGGCCGAGGACGGGGCACAGGATGCCCCTCGTATCTCGGATGCGGATGTGAATGGTACGACGGTGGGTCTGAGTGCGACATTGTCGAATTTGGGTCAAGGCCATCAGACTGTGATCCGAGTTCGGATGGCGATAGTGCGGCGGAAGGTATGTGTTCGAGGTATCCAGGATGAGTCGGTGACATGTGCGTCCCTGTCATGATAGACTTGACTCCAACCTCCTCTTCCTGCCTAAGGAGCGGTGCGTCCTCTAAACCGTCGCCTGCTTCTAACCGTTCCTGTGCTTCCTCGATCATCTGTTCCCGCTCCTCCTCGTGTCCGGCAGGAAGGTCCATGGACGATACGATGTGCACTGGCGAAGGTGGCGAATGGGGAAGGATGTATTCCGATGGGTCCTGGCGAGGTTGACCGTTCTCGTCGTTCGCGACGGGGAAGTATGAGTCGTCGTAGCCTAGGTCTTCGGCTGCCGTCATGCGTTCGAGAAGCGAGACACCGCCGGGACTCTTTACAGCGGGCGAAGAGCGGATCTTCGTACTTGCGCCGTAGCCCGGTAGAAGCGGCAAATTGTATACCTACGCCTGTCAGTGATGATGATCACGCAACATATAAACCGTGAATTGCGGAGGGTCCACACAACATAGAAGATTTGACGTTATATAGAGGACTGACTCACAGCATAGATGCAATCGTCAAAAACCCGCACCACGCCGACTCCATGTTCTCGCTTCAAGAACGCCTGCATCAACTTCAACCGGTACCCCTCCGCCGTGGCATAGGCCGTCAGGCGGGGCAGCCTGTTCTCCTCCCGCTCCCGTTTCGTCATTTTCTCGGCATCGCTGCGCTCGTCCTCCCTCTGATGGTGTCGGCTGAAACTTGAGCTTGGCCCAGGCGCAGCCCGCGGTGGAGGAGGCAGATTCACTTGGCTCGCGCTTGGACTTCTTGGGAGAGGTGCGAGCTGCGGGTCCTCGGGGAGCAGGATATGCCGCTCGGTGGTCTTGGATGTCCGAACGGGCAGAGACTGCTTCAATCCACGGGCGGGTGTCCCCTTGCCAAGCGGCGAGGGGATTCGAGGGGTAGACAAGTTGCGTAGATGGGCTGGAAGAGACGCCAGTGTCGATGGCGATGGGTGTAAGGGTGATGATTGGCGTAGCGACGATGCCGTCCTCGCTATACCTGGATGGAGTCAGTCACAGCCTCTCTGAAGATCAAGCATCAGCCTACCAGGGACAGCACCAGCACTCCGGCGGGGAATGTTGGCAGGGACTCCACCGCCAGGCTGAGCAGTCGAGGCTGAAGGCTTCGCGCCCGAGCCCAACGGCCGCGAAGGGCCAGAAGCTGGTCTTGACATCCTACTCGGCGTCTGCGCTCGTACTGACTATGCTCGTCAAGATGCAATGCTAGGAAAAAGGCCAGTCAGATTTACGACTGTACTGGTCGGACAAAGCGGAAGCAAATTGCAACGACAGACAGACGAGGACCCTGAATCGTCCAATGCGTCACACTTTTGCTCCTCCTGCTCCGTCTTCTCCCAATCTTCACTTTCCTCTCCTTCCATCTCTGTCGTATTCGAGAGGAGCCTGTCTACACTTACTCTTGTACCCCCTCTGTATCCAGCAAGCATCTGCGTACAGAAAAGTAGTGGGTTCTCCTAGGGGTCGGATCGTCACTCTGGCCAACCTCGACCACCGTGGCATAGATCCCCCCAAAATGGCGTACGTCGCCGTCGTCAAGGCATTGTATGACTATGCCGCTCAAGACCCCGACACTGAGCTGTCCTTCAAAGAGGACGACATCATCTACATTATCGAAAAAGAGGACAACGAGTGAGTGTCATGGGTGGTCGCTGTCTCGCACCCGTTTGCATTCACACGAGTGCAATGCTAACGGATGCGTTTCTTTCTCTCCCTTCCTTTGCACCGAATCCCCACAATTAGCTGGTGGAAGGGGAAACTGAAAGAGGAAGCCGGAAGCAATGAAGGACCTGTTGGTCTTGTCCCATCAACATACGTCGAAGAGGTCAGCTAGCTGGTGTCCCACAGGCAGCCACAGCTCACCCCTTGCAGTTGCCTCCTCTCAATACGACCCGGGCGCTATATGCCTACGAGTCCACCTCGCCCGAAGAGCTCACCCTGACAGAGGATGCCACATGTCACGTCTACTCGATAGAAGATGACTGGTTGCTGGTGCGCCTGGAAGGAGGGACTGATCAGCTCGGTTTTGTCCCACGGACGTATTGCGAGCCGCTGGATGATTCCGAGGCTGTTGCAGTGCCCGATGCGGCCGACGCAGAAGCGGATGTAGAGAGCGTTCGTAGAGAAGAAGAAGAGGCGCAAAAGCAGAGGGACATGGCGGAGAAGCAGCGGCAATTGAAGCTCAAGGACAAGGTGGAGACTTGGAGCGTCTCGGAGATGGACGGGAAGAAGAAGAAAAAGGGCACATTGGGCGTCGGAAACGGCGCAGTCTTCTTTGCCTCAGATACGGATAAGGTAAGGTTACCTTTCGCTCTGTGTTCATTGCTCATAAAATCAGATGACACCGGTCAAGCAATACCCCATCAGCGAACTCGGCCCCGTCTCACAGTCCTCCTCCAAACACCTCGAACTCTCGTTCACCTCTCTTTCGGCTCCTTTGATATTCCACTGTGGCAGCTCGGATGTGGCGACCGCCATTCTCGTCAAGCTAGAATCCAGCAAAGCAGCCGCCGGCGAGGCGCTGGAGATGGCGGCTGCCGATGCAAATGGAGGGTCCTCTGCAGAAGAGGAACAGGAGGCACCCGCTGAGACCAAGACGGTCCGGTGGGCGGAACCATCACGAACTGCACCGGCTACTAGCGACACTACTACAGCTACAGTGCTATACGACTTTGATGCGGCCGGTGACGACGAATTGACCGTGAAAGAAAACGAGACCGTCACTGTAGTTGACAAGGAGAACGACGAGTGGTGGACGGTGCGCAACTCGACGGGACATGAAGGTGTCGTCCCTGCACAGTACGTCCAGCTCAATGATGGCGCCGCGGCGCCAGCGGAAGACCACATCGACCATGCCGAGGAGGATGCGCGGCGAGCGGAGGAGGAAGCAGCCGCAAGCGCCGCGCTCGAGCGGGACCGGCAGCGAGAGCGAGAGCGCAAGGCCGAGGAACGCCGAGCCATTGAGCGTGCAGCGAGGGCGAAGCGGGAGCAAGAGGAGGCGGATCGGCTATACGCCGAACAAGTCGAGGCCAAGGAAGCCGCAAAGGCTCAGCGCAGAGCAGCGAGACGCGAGCAGGAAGTGAGAGATCATCGGGAAATTGCCTCGGAGCAAAGGTGCGTCAGGTCCACTGGACTTTACTGACATGCAGACGAGAGCAAGCGAGAAAGCTTGAGCCACCGAAAATCAGCAAACGGCCATCGGCGCAAGATGTCAGCGTAGCCGCTGCCAACTTGCCTAGACGAGGACGTGGAGCGCCGGAACGACCACCCGACAACAATAGACCCAGTGAGTGACTGCTCTGATAAGGATGTCTGTGCTGATAGACCAGAACCGAACCCTGGAAAGATCAGAACTTGGAGCGACAAGAGTGGCCAATTCAAGGTGGACGCCGAATATCTCGGTCTCAACGGCAATAAGCTTCGGCTGCACAAGACCAACGGCGTCATCATCGAAGTCCCTCTCGAGAAGATGTCCGCCGAGGACAATCAAATGATCAGACGCCACGAGGCTAGGAAACGCGCCGCAGCTGCCGAGGCTGCGCGTGAGCTTGAGGAGGACGTTCCCTTGGCTCAGCAACGCAGATCGACGCGTGAGACTCCGACTCCCGCCCGACCTGTCGAGCCGAAAGCTAAGCTGCGGCCCGAGTCGCCGCCGATCCCTGCTGCGGCACTGGAGATGCCCAAGCCGCGCAAACCCCGATACGACTGGTTTGCCTTCTTCCTTGATGCGGGATGCGATATGGACGATTGCACGCGATATGCCTCCAACTTTGAGCGAGACCGGATCGACGAAGAGATCCTGCCTGACCTGGAGAGCTCGACGCTGCGCTCGCTTGGACTGAAAGAAGGCGATGTGATTCGTGTGCGCAAGTCGATCATGAACAAGTTTGCCAAGAAGACGCCCGAGCAACAGGCCCAGCTGGCTGCGGACGAAGAGTACGCACGACAGTTGCAGGAACATGAGAACAGTGGAGGTAAAGGACCAGTCCCGCAGCCTCCGCCGTCTCTCTTTACGGGCCCTGACGGCAAGCTGGCGAACCATACGAGGAGGGGCCGACCAGAGAAGAAATCGACAGGGGCGAGCGCAGTCGATGCTGCTTCGATAGCGGCCGCCTCTGATCAACTGTCCAAGACGACGATCAAGTCGCCGACACCACCTCCTGTGACTATTTCTCCGCCGCCAGAGGAAAAGCCTGCTACGCCTCTGGTAGGCTTTGACGATGACGCGTGGACAATCAAACCAAGCACTTCAAAGCCTGCTTCTCCAGCCCCGCCTCCTGCTCCTCCCGCTCCCGCACCGCCGGCTACAAGCCCACTTGCGAATACCACCGAGTCATTACTTGCACAAATCCAGAGTCTTCGCCCAGCCAGCACAGGAATCACCGCAAACGGCACTGGTGGCTCCTTCGATCAGGTATCCCAGATGGTCGGACAGCCTCGAGCACCGTCAGCGCCCGTAATGCCGAGTCAGACCGGGTCGGGCGGATTTTCAAACTACGGACTGGGTGTCCAGAACAGTGGTCAACCAATGGGTCAAATGATGTCTCAACCTACCGGGTATGCGCCCCAGCAACAGAATGGTCCTCGCGGTCCGCCGGCTCCAGTGCCTTCCAACGAAGCGTTGCTCAATCCCCTCCAGCCTGCTCGTACCGGCTTTGTACCTACGCATCCAGCCTCACCGGCGCAGCAACAGCAGATGATGGCTCAGCAGACTGGCTTCATGAGTCCACAACAGCCGATGATGATGCAGCCGACTGGATATGCGCAGGGCTTCCAGGCGACGTATGGCACACAACCACAACAGCTTCAGCAGAGTGGGTGTTTTTCTTCTGGTTCTAGTAGTGGCCGTCTTACTGAACTCTTTCAGACTATACTGGCTTTCCAGGCAACCTGGGCCAACAGTCGCAGCAGTCGTCGTTCAACACGATTGCCAATATGCAGCAACAGCAGCCTCAGCAGACGGGAGACAAGTTTGCACCGAGCAACATCTTTGCGGCGATGAAAAAGACGGACTTTGCCAAGCCAGAAGAACAGCGACCTCAGGACTCTAGTGAGTCTGTAGCCGACCGGCTCAATTTTGGAAGTGTGGGGGAGCGATGCTGATGTCATGTCTCTTCAGACAAATACGATGCACTGCGGCCGCTAACGACTGGCTACAACGGTGCGCCAGGGCAGATGATGATGGCTCAGCCGACGGGTATGATGCCGCAACAGACGGGTATGATGGGCGGGGGCATGAACGGGATGAACGGTAGCGGGATGGGCATGGGGATGATGCCGGGCCAGCCGACGGGCATGCCAATGGGGATGGGGGGGATGATGCCTCAGATGACGGGGTACAATCCTCAGATGGGGTACATGGGCCAAGGGCAGCAGTATGGGCAGTACCGATGAGCTCGCGAGCGACCTGTGCACGTGGGTGAGGTCTCGCGCACGCGGGAGAGGTCTCATACAAACAGGAGAGGTCTCATACAAGAGCGGAGGTCTACAAGCGAAGGAGGTCTCATACAAGGGGGCAGTATCGTGCAAGTAACATAAGAGGAGATGACTCGGCCTGGAGATAGAAAGCACGCTCGAAGCGAGCGCACGAGCGCAGAGGAGACGTAGGGGATATAGTAGCCGTCGACCCGACTATCTAGATATACCAGACCTGGGATCTTGCGTTGTTTTCTTGGCATGCAGTGTATTTGAATCGACGTGGTCGTCGGTGAGGCCTGCTGTGCAGTCTGCGGTGGAGTGCGTTGCCCGTTGGCCGAGGATTCGTCGCTGGCCGATGGTGTTGTTGTAAACCGGCTCCGGCGGATTTGAGACTCGTCTCTTTGTCGTTGTCATTGCTCTGCTCTTCGACCCGCCGTTTCGACAAAGCAACTTGCTTGCCCATCTAGCCCGTGCAGAGGGATACAGTCTAGGCGTGACCTTACAGCAGGGTCCAATTCGCAGCGGTGCAGCGAGCGCCGCGACAGTGTCGAGTCGAGCCGAGTCGAGTCGAGTCGAGTGGAATCGAGTTTTAGCGAGTGCAGCACTCGTGCGGATTGAGAAGGGTACAAGAGGCTAGAACAGAGGATGGGCGGCGTCGAGCTGCCGCTGGACTTGGTTGGCCAGTCGAGCTTGTACAACAGCGCCGACCCGCTGCTCCGGCGGTAAGTGGGTGCTTGTTGGGCTGTTGGACTGGACGTGGGGTTTCTGGGCTGGACGTGGTGGTTTCTTGACTGGAATTTGGGCTTCTCGACCGGACGTGGTGGTTTCTGGCCTGGAATTTCGGCGTCTCTGGACTGGAATTTGGTGGGGTCTGTGTGAGAGTTCTCTCTGACTCCCGGAGTCGGCTGTTGAGGAATCCAAGGGTGGAAGAGTCGCGAGACGAGCTGCCAGTCCGGAGAGACTGAAGCTACCGTGTACACGGTGCTGACGCTGGTAGACTGCGGATAGAAGACTCGACAGGGCAGCCCATCACCAATCTGGACCGCTACTTTCGCGGTAAAGAGGTGTTGGTGCTCTACGCTGGGTCGGCGGCTGGGTCCCGTGAGTCGCTGTCCACGTCTACCCACCGTGCACTGCGAGGTATACGAGTGGGAGCGAGACGCCTCAGTGTAGACCCAGAACGGCAGAGATGTACAACGGCGGAACTGCCTGTATCATCCCGGCCATACAAGCGCTCAAGCAGGATGAAGTCGGGGAGGAGGTACTATCACAAGGGCGGCAGGCGGCAGGCGGCAGGCGCCAGGGAAGCCGAGTCTCGTAAGAAGAGCTGCTGACGCTGTGTACGGATAGACAACCTCAAGCACTTTCATCGCGTAAGCACCTATCGACCTCCGCACTGACCCGACCATCGACCCTGCGACGAAGACTATGGCTGATCACCGACTCAGGACCTCACGACCATGGTCATGCGCTATCTCAAGGTGCGTCATGCGTCGTCCGTGCCCCATTCAAGCTGTGACCTCGACCGCCATCCAGTCTAATGAATGCCGGCCTAAACTGACGCTTTCCTCCTCTACCTGCGCCGACTTTCTACCCGCGTCGACTTACTGCGCCGACTTTCTACCTTCGACGACTTTCTACCCGCGTCGACTCTCTACCCGCGCCGACGTTCTACCCTCTCCGTCTCCACCACAGACCCTAGGCGTCATCTACGTATCGACCGACACCTCGCCCCTCGCCCCGCAGCGCGTGCTCTCGTCGCATCCCTGGCTGCGCTTGACGTTTGCCGACAACTCGGACTTTGCGTCGATCGGCGACGATTCCAAGGGCCGCGAGGTCGAGATGGAGGAGGTCGCGAGGGGAGAGGAGTTTGTGCAAGCTGGTGTGAGTTGGGGCTTCTTCGTGAACTTCGTGAAGGAGCGAGTGAAACACGAGAGGAGGGAAGAGGCATCGGGACCGAATGGAGGAAGGGGAAATAGGAAGTAAGACGAAACGGGAAGGACGAAGGAAGCAGTGACAGAGGAGTGACAGAGGAGCGACAGAGGAAGAGAGTAGCTGAAACCGTCCAGGAGATTGAGCTTGGCGTCGAGAAAGTCGAGTTTGGCGTGGAAGAGAACGGTGCGCATCTGGATTCCAGAATGCCGCACAAACGAGGCAAACCAACCAATGATGCGTAGAGAACGACTATGTCCGGCCATTATCGCGAGCAGCGGTGACGGCGCTCATGTCTGCCTATGCCACGCCCAGCGTATCGATCTAGTACGTCCCACGGTTGTTGTTTCTGCATCCAAGCTCGGAGCTTCGACTCCGGGCTCAGCGGTCCAGCTGACAGAGACCAAGTCACCTCGGCAGCCACACCTTTATCGCCAAGAACGTGCGGCTCAGCGCGTTTGAGACGCGCAACGTCGCGAAGAACTACGAGACGTGGCGGAACGGCGGAAGCCCCTCCACGCGACTGATAGGTCAGTCTGTCGTCGTGAATGCCACGCCCAATCCATAAACCCCAACCTTCATCCCCGCCTACGTCCAGATCCCCGCCTACGTCCGGGTTCCAGGCCGGACTCGCCCGCCTTCGTGCAGCAGCGTCCGGCGGAGACAGAGATGGGGAAGGGCAGAAGGGCATGCGGAAGTAAATCTGACGATAGCAGATATCGTGACGGCCATGAAGTGGCCGCTGATCCTCCTGGTACTGGCGATTCTGTACCACGCTTTGGTGTACTTTGGCGGACGTGAGTGTCAACGTACCGAGTCCCGAGTCCGAGTACCCAGTCCGAGGACCGAGTCCGAGTACCGAGTATTCGATCGCCGTGATTGCGACGCTGACACGGGTTTAGAGGACTATCACGTCCTTCCTGGGTTTATCAACTCGCTCTCATGGCACGCACGGCCGGCCGGGGTGGCCAGGGTGTAGCTCAGACTGGACAGATGGCGCTTACACATCATGCGTACACTTCAATCTCATGTCGTGGATGCATTGCTCGTCTTCGTGGTTGTCAAGCCGCATGCTGTATCCTTGATCCGTCGATATCAGTAGTCCTTCATGCTATCCTTGATCCGTCGAGATCAGTAGTCCTTCACGCGTGCAAATCGCAAATGTCAGCCGTGTCAGTCGTCGTCGTCCAAAGCAGTCGGTGCCACTCGTACTCTACGCCAATTGCATCGTGCCAAAGTGCGTCAAGTGCGTAAAGTGCGTAAAGTGCGTAAAGTGCGTCAAGTGCGTCAAGTGCGTCAAGTGCGTCAAAGTGCGTCAAAGTGCATCGCCATTGACACCATGCAGACGAAGAGTCAGAAACGATATATGCGCGCCTCGAAAGACACAACAGCCCACCAACCCCCGTACAGGCATGTTACTGCGCGAGTGAGCTTGGTCCCTCTGGCCTTCCAAGAGAAGAGGAAAGCTCACCAGGCTCTCCATCTGAGCAACCACCTCGTCGAGTTCGCGCTTCGATTGCTGGTATTTCTCGACTGCTTCCTGTTTCCAGTCAGCACGCGTCACATATTAGACTCGATGGAAAGATGAGAGGCAATGGCGGCGGCGGAACATGTGACGGCCAGGGAGCAGAGGCGGAAAGAGGCAACGCGGTGAAGCAGCGCAAGAACAGCCAAAGACAAGACCGAGACTCCACTCACGCCATGCTTCCTCTCCCACTCGTCACGCTCCTGCTCGACTCGAGAGACCTGTCGCTCAAAGTGCTCGGCCTTGACGTCGACCTGTCTCAGCCTGATTGGGTCAGCCGTTTGTTCCCCAGCTTCGCCGTCTCCGTCGGGGGGAACTTGGCCTTCCCCTCCCCTCTGCATCTGCGGCTGCCTTGCCGGTAGGCACTGTCGGCTCTCTCTCATCCCAACGGTCCCAGCCCTCATCCAGCCAAGTAGGGACACAGACCGGCGCGTCGTGGCGTGGTAGTGACGTTCCCGTGGGGAGGGACGGGAGACGCAGCACCGCCACTCACTTCTCCGTGGTATCTTTCAAATCCTTCTCAGCCTTGTCCAGCTCCTCCTCCAGCAACTGGACTTTACGCGCCAGATTCTCCCCTTGAGTGCGCGCCGTGTCGCCCTCCTCTGCCGCGGCTTTGAGCTCTTTGACCTTGGTCTCGGACTTGTCGAGCTCTGTTTCGGCGAGGGAGAGTTTGTGCTGCAGCGAGGCAATTTCTTGGTCTCGCTCCAAGAGGGTTTGGTTGAGCTGTGCGTGAGAGCGCGTGAGCGGGAGTGACACATGATGCTAGTCGGGCCATGGCGGACACAGACGCCAGACAACCGAGACAGATAATCGAGCAGAAGTTCGATCGAGCAGATGATGTAAGGGTTTGCAGTGCGATGATAAAGCTGGGAGGCGGGAATAGGAGGAGCTAGGAAGGAACGGGAATGAGAGCCAAAGAGTATATGATACAGAACATCATGTCGGCGATACGCATCCAGCGTACAGGTCAGAGCTGCTGAGAGGTGTCACAGCGAGAGGTATCGCCGCAGCAGATCGTAGGAAGAGCTCGTAGCACGTTCACGCCACCCACCTTCTTGTTCTCTGCCTCGGCGGCCTCGGCGCGGGTCTCGGCAGCTTCGATCTTCTGCCCGAGGATGGTGAAACGCTAGAAAGCGTCAGCAGCTGGCTCGATGCGGTTCCAAGTGGGCATATGGGTACGGTGCCGCGGTGCGTGAGTGGCCAAGGACGGATGTGCTCGGGGACGAAAGTGCACAAAGACGGAAGAGGGAGCTTATGACGGATAGGAGATGGTGTCGGGTATATCTGGTATGAGAGATGGGCACGAGAGATGGGTGAGAGATGAGGCATGGGGCAGGTTGGCCGATATGCGGCATCTGACTGACTTCCTTGATCTTGTCCTATGAGCAGCAGGGTCAACATCAGCGCTGTCTCCGGTCAGGCGGTGGGAGTGGCCAGCGCAGAGCGAGGTGTGAGCGAGGAAGCAGATAGAGTGGAAGGGGGCTCGCAGGGTAGGACGCGGGACTCACCATGATGTGCTGGTGGTCGTGGGTCGTCAAGTCGTCAAGTCTGGTCCTCTTTGGTCTATAAGATATAGAAATCGCTGCTGCTACTGCTCTAAGTCGTCTGTTCTGGCGGTCAATGCGCGTCCCACCGCCACGCGTGCTGTCCATTATCCAGTTCACGAATTTCCGCATTTCCTCCCATCCTTCCCTCTCCGTCGAAACAGCTCCCTCTGGCTCTCTTCTACTCTTTAGTATTCAAGCCGGTCTTCTATTCGAGAGCGGCCACCAGCCTCTCGAGGGCAGGTGCGACACGCGCGCTGCTGTCGCAGAAGTAAGCGGCTAGAGCCACACGGTCAGCGAGTGCTTGCACTGGCTGGCGCCGTGCTGCACCCCGCAGGACTGGTCTCCTCTGCCAAGGGGGAGCAGTTGTATGGGGTCTTGAATCGCGGACAGACTCGTGTCTACTCGGCATTGTCATCTCTTGACCCTTTTGATACCTCGATTCTCGCCTCTCGCCTCTCGTATCAATTTCGGCTCTTGTCTATGCGCCGTCCTGTCTGTGTGCCGTCCTGTCATGCAGCGTCCCTGTTTCGCTTTGTTGCCTTTCGTCGTCACTCACAAGCTCAAGCTCGTGACGAAGCATTGGGCGAGGTACGGGCACGGCTCACTCACACCTCTGATACCTGATGCCGGGAGAATCATCGACCAGGCTACAAGACACTGATCACCTGATGTGGCGTTAATTAATCGCCATTGACGCTGTGCACCCTTGCGTCTGGCCGTTTCTTCGTCAACCAGTCGTGCGTTCAACGCATTTCATGCATCCCACTGCCGACCCGTCCTGCGGATTAACACTTTTGCCCCCGCAGTGCGCACACGCCTCTCTTATCTTCCCTCCGACTACAAGCCACGTCGGCGGGATAAACTAGGTGGCAACATGGACCGTCCCTCGAGGACGTTTCGCCAGACTGCAGATCGGGTGTCCCTTGTCGTGGGATATCCGTTTTGATCGTCTGTGACATTATCCTCTCGTCGAAGGCAGGCGTGGCCGGTCGCGGCTCGGCCATCTTGGCCGTCTGGGTGCGCCTTGTTTGTCGAGTTGGTTTGTCGAGTTGGTTTGTCGAGTTCAAGAGTTGGTCGACTCTACATCATCTTCGTGTAGGATCGTTTTATTTCGGTGGAGATGCGTTATGCAGTATGGTGTCTTTTCATTGGAACAACTCCTTGTGACTTGGGGAGAGCTGCCTTGCAACTAGTGCATTCTGATCAAGTACCAACGAAAATAGACGGGAGGAATGGGCAGCAGACTCAGAGATGCGTCAGCAGTCTCATCAAGCTCTAGCTTCACGTCAAAGCTTCACGTCAAGCGCTTAACGCCCAATCACAGCATCGTGTTTGCCAGTGCTGAATCATAGCTGCGTCAGACGCAGACCTCATTTGAGCTGTCGCCGCTCGTAGCCACAAGTCAGATCTGAGTCCCTGAGGGAACTCGGACAGGGAGACGAACACGGACATGCCCAAGTGATGTGCTCAACCACCAGCCTCGACGCATGTTGCGGCGCCGTGACGCCTTTCATCACCCACTCCCATTCGATCGCCGCGCTCTCCTTCGCGTTACGTGGTGATGAAACGCTCTGAGCTGGGTGCAGGGTGCACCGGTTGCGGCGGCTCGCCGGCCACTCTTGCTCTCCGTGACGAGCCCCTCGGGTATTGCCAATTCCATCGACGAATCATCTCATCTCCATCTCCATTGCCCTCTCTCCATTCCCCTCTCTCCATTGCCCTCTCTCCATTGCCCTCTCTCCATTGCCCTCTCTCTCCATTCCCGAGTCCATCGGCTGCCGAGTCTATCGGTTCCACTATTCCCCTCCTCATTCCCCTCCCCATCGGTTCCCCTACGTCGCCGCCCTCCCTATTCCCCTCCATCGGTTCCCGTACGTCGCCCTCTCCATTCCCGTCCATCGGTTCCCGTACGTCGCCATCGCCACCGCCACGCCACAGCCACTTTCCCCCCTCACCCCGGCTGGGCCTTCTCTCCGGCGGATGCTCTCCTCCCCGACGGGACCTTGCTCCTCGCCGACGAAAACCTGCCTCCGTACCTCGATGATCTCGGAGATTAGGAATGAGGCGGGGGGCTCTGGGCGGTACGAAGCCCTGAGCGGTGGCGCTGCCCCCAGTCTATTCGTCTGCTGTTCCCCGGAACATGAGTCTTTTAGTGTACCCCGAGAACACGCGGTGGAGGTGGGAGGCGGCGCCGCTTTGCGCCCAGAGCCTGGAATGGGAATCAGAGGCACAGGACTATCGGAAGTGGAGGAAAGAGGGTAAGGCGGGAGACGAATGTGGTTTGTGCGTGTACAATCGTAGCGAGCCGTGTTGGTGTGTTTGTGTGTGTGCGTGTGAGTGTGCTTGCGGTGTGCTTGTCGTGTACTGGCGTGGGGTATGGATGTGTATGTGTTCGTGTACCGATGCGCGCGGTGCGCGTTGGAGTGCGTGCTAGAGTTCCTACGGGTTCCTGAGACCTTGACGATCAGGCTAATCTGGAGAACTGCACAGGGAAGGTGTAAAATAAAGACAGCATCCGCGATTCAAGCCTGTCGCGATGCATGCCTGTCCCTTTTCCGCCTTTGGCGTCGCAAGATGACGGCGAACGCATGAGGACGGGGAACGCGCGGAGGATTTCCAAAATAAGTCCGCAGACGGAGGGGATAGGAGAGCAAAGCAACGCAGCGGCAGAGACAGAGCAGACAGGTCAGAGGCCGATGTCTGCCAGCGAGCGATGATTGATACATGGGGCATCTGCGCGGGGACTGAGGGCGTGAGGTGCGAGACCCAGCGACCCAGCGCGTATGACTGTGCCGCTGTGTCGACTGACGCGGCCGTGGGCGAACAGGATTTTGGGTATTTGAGTTTTGGGAAGAACGCCCACGGGCCGGACGCGAAGTGGCGTCCAACGAGTGAATAGATGAATGCAGAGGCGTCAGGGTTTGGCTCGCATTTTTTTATCAGTAGAGCATGCAGCGGTGCGAGGGATGGGAGGTGTGCATGCGTCGCTGTTCTCGCTTTGCTCGCTTTTCTCAGCCACCGCCTGGCCACCATTCCGGCTGCCATGGTTGCCGAGACACCGTGCGCCACCGCTGCATCATGGAGAAACTCTATCGCCTGATGCGAGCTGCGAGCTGCGATGCACTGTGCGAGTGGAGAAAAGTCCCACGAGTGCCGAGGGGTGCACGCATGGCGGGGTCGACGAGCACCACTGATAACTCGCGAAGATGGGAGTTTTCCCGCAGAAGATCCGTCCTGGCCGGAGCAGCGGATGTCTCAGATGCCTTTCCACCTCGTGCGGCATGCCCGGTGCAGTGCCCAGAGCACAGCCAAAGCCAGAGCCCGCGGCGAGGCGCGAGGGGGGCGAGCACAGGCAGGGCAGCGGCCCAGCGGCATGCACAGGCAGAAAACTTTCCGCGCCCTGGCCCCTGCAAATCAAACTATTAGACTGCAATGACCGCCGCCCCCCGCTGGCACCTGCACCAGATCGACCGGGTGTTTCGCAGCACGCAGATCGCACATGACAGGTTGCAGATTGCAGCCTGAAGACTGAAGACTGTAGACTGCAGACTGCAGACTGTAGACGTAGACAATAGTCAATAGACTGTAGACGTTAGACTGCACAAGACAAACGACAAAAGGTAGGCAGGAGACCGCCGACTGCAGAACCGACGCAACAACCCATGTCAATACCGTCTCATTCGTCCCGAGCCGTCTGAACCCCTCCCGTCACTCCCGCTAAAATCAGCCCACACGTACTTCGACTGCCCCGCCTGCTTTCGTCTCCACCAACTCCGACGCTGGAATCCAACACAACATCAACACTGGAACATCCCAGCGCCTCGACGCCCCAGCACGCACAGTCCAAACCGCTGACACGTTGTCACTCTGTGCCCGAATTCCCAGTCTCGCTGCCCGTCTAGTCACGCCAGCGACTCGCGGAGCATTTCCGCTATCCTGGGTTTCCCTCCGGATCGTCGGATTTTTACAATTCCCCCGCTGGATCGTCCAGTGACGTTTAGCCAACTCCGCCCCCGTTCTGCCTGCGTGCCTGCGGCTACGACCTCTTGCATCACTGGATACTTCACCCGCGCAATACGCAATTCCCCAATCGTACGCCCATACAACTAGTCATACACACAAACGCCTGGAGACCGTCCTTCTCCACGTTCCTTCCATCCTCCTTCCACCTACCTTCCACCTTCCTTCCACCTTCCACCTTCCGTCTACCCTCCGGCTCCGTTCCTCCAGCGCTCCTCACTGATTCGCCCCCCACGTCACCTTGGCCACTCCTCCGCTCTTCACCCGATTTTTGTACTGGTCAGCGCCAGTGTCAACCACGCTCTACGTGGAGGTTGGCAGAAGCCGCCGCGGTGAGTACCATCAACACGAGGTCTATTCCTGCGTGGTATCGCCTATATCTTCGGGCATCATCACCGCCGACATTCTCAACACCCACCCCTTACAGCACCAACCTTCCGCCGGAGCCTGCCAACACTCAACCACTCATCATACACCGCCCCCGCTCCCGCCACCACCACTGCATCATCATCCCATCATCGTCGTCAGCGTCCCCAGTCCGCCTCTCGACATCTCGGACGTCTTGCTCCGCGCTAACGATCAATCAGGCCTAGGGGACGCTGCGCACCCAACTTGGCATTTGATTCACTTTCCTCTTGCCGCAGTGCTTCCTTTCCTCACCGGTCCGTCCACCCGGTGACCGCCATCTCGCCACCACACATCCACTCCCACCCGCTTCCGGCCGTCCTCTGTCCTCTCCTCCGCCGAAAGAGTGGACAAGCCTGCCTTTGTACCGACCCAGACATTCGGCCCCTCGGATGCTTCGGTCCCTGGAGAACCAATATTGACTTGCCGTCCTTTGATCGCCACTGAACAACTTTGACCTCCTCATCAGCATCATCGACTTCCACCCCGTCCCCCATCTTCCCATCATCATCCCCTCACAGACACCCCGCCCCGTTCAAAAGTAATATACACAAGGTGAGCTGCATCCACCCCTTCTACACCTGAGGGCACATCTACCAGATGTCAACTCCGTACCCGGAACGCTAAATAACGTTTAGACCAGGGCCTGTAACTGGCGCTAGCGTCATTTTGGAACAATATTCCACTATCCTGGTTCTCGCCGCTCTGATCACCTCGCGACACGTCAAGCACAAGTAGACACCCAGCTCGACAAGGCAGAGGGGCGCGCGGCATCACATAGGGGCAGCGAGGACAGTTGCGGTCTGTGTGGCGGAGGACACGAGCGGGAAAGACGTGGTATAGATCATGTACGTCTACCTTCCGCGGCCCTCTCTACCCCTCCCTCCAAGGCGCTGCGGCGGGCACAGACCCCGGCATCTGGTGTTTTCAGCGGGTTTCACATCAAGGAGACAATGTTTTCCCTGGTCTCCGTACCCGTCGCTCGCAACCCTCACCACCCAAGCCTTCGGCCATGGTCTTCGGCCCCCCTAACCTCTGTCCCTGGCCGCTGATCAACCGAAACACCCGCTATGGCCTCTTAACCTTGACTTTGGCCTCCCATCAAAAACACTCCATAACTCCGCCAGACTGGCACTTCGCTGCTCATCACATCAACCCCTCATCCTCATCCCCTTACACCTCACTCGCCCCCTCCCCTTTCTTCCCACGCAGCCGAATGTTCTTTTCCCCTCCCTCAGAGCTTGCAACGTGTCCGCCCCCGCCCCGAATCCTTCCCGACGCTGACGTTAAAATGCTCGCAGTATAATCATTCCCCCCCCCCCCCTCCCAACCCCCGCCGATCCGTCCATTGTACGTTCCCGTCAACACACCTTCGGCACGCGTTATACGCAACACGCCGCCCTGCTCTCGCTTGATTCCAGTAACAACGACCAGACGGCAGGTCCTATGGGGTCGAGTAGATCATGAATCTTGGTGGGATCAATTTTAGCGAGCATGGCAGGTGAGGATGATCGCGGGCTGGCGGAACCGAGGCGAGAGCTCATGATGCAGGACTTATCGTATAACGCCTATACAGCAACCTGTCCGATCGGCTGCCTTCCACACTGCATATCTTTCCCGCATCCCGCTCGCACCGCCGCTCATCATTCAGCTCGACTGCTGGGATTCCGATGGCCAGCTTACCATCCCGTGAGCGCCGGGCTGTATCGCCAATCCCTTTGTTTGGCTGACGTGGCGACAAAGGCACCACGAGCTCCCGTTTCTCGTCTGCCATCTCACGCTGCAAACGCCCGACGGGGACGACGCCACATTCGTGCGTAGCCCGTACGATGAAGTGGTCGCGATGCTGTATGGTACGCTCGTTGCTGCACCAGCCGAGATGAACGATCAAGCGGGCGCAGCGGGCGTATACTTTGCATTTCCCGATGTCAGCATCCGCTACGTCGGGCGCTTTAGGCTGCGAGCAAGTCTGATGCGTATCACGGGGTAAGCGGTCGGAAGCCGTAGGCGTGGCGAATAGCAGCTGATGTTTTTAGCGGTCCACCACTGGACACGTGCATCACCGATACGATACAGATCGTTGAGAACTCGGAGTACACTGCGCCTCGTGAGCCTTTATTTTCTGCCTGTCGTTGTCAACACGAGTCTGACGCACCAAAAGCGATCACCGCTCTTACGCGGCATTTCGATGCCCAGGGCGTCGTACGTTTCGGGCTCCCTCGCGCCGAGTGGTGATGAGTGGGTGATCATCAGCTGTTGGGCCCTGCGAGACCGCGATCCCGATCACTCGCCGTGTGTTCGCGGCCAGTCGAGACTCTGCATCAAACTGCGATATGTCGACGCCCTTGATTTCTTTTGTACGCCTCGACTCCGCCCTGTCTCCCGCTCAATCTCGGCCCTCTATGGTTGAATCTGGCCCATCCCTTGACGACATCTGGACGAACACCCAATAACCACCCAGCACGTTGTATATCCATACGCGCATTTTACCCAGCATTAACGGGTCATACGACGGTAGCCATACCCGGACTCGTAACCGTGTTCATTGTCTGTTTTCTCTCTCTTTCCCCGCCGATTCGACTTTGTCTTGCTCGCCATTTGCTCGCCGGATCGCCAGGTGGTGGCCAGGGTGTACTACAGTGTCCTGGTCGGACGGTGTACGCTATATCTGTCGGTGAGGGGCCGTGTGCTACGTCGTGGCCCGGCTTGATGTGGGATTTGTGTTTCGTCTCGGGGTCATGTAGCGTTGTGCCAGTAGGCTCGTTATGCTCCACAGATGTGGTGCGAGATGCGACAGAGGTAGATGAAGTGGTTGCCTCCTATGCATGCTAAGCTACGTATATCCCGATACATGCGATTTGTAGCTCGAGATCTGATCCTTACCTTGAACGACTCGTCTCGCTGGTCTTGTTACTCGCTTGCATAATTCCACCACCGCGTATCCTGTCACCAAGCGTCCTGCCACCAAGCATCCTGCCACCAAGCACCCTTCCACCACCAAGCCCCCTGCTACCCAGCGCCTGCCACCAAGACCATTATCCTGGCTCTCGTACCCTCCCGCCTCATCTCACTTGGGCCGATCGCCTCGGGAAATCGACAAGACGCGTACCGCCAGAAACGTCGTTACCGTCAATGACAAGACGCGGTACAGTCTCGGGAAATGCAGTCGAGCCAACCATGTTCAGGTTCAGTCTTGCCGCCCGTGTCCCTGGTCGGACCGAGGCGGGGGCGGATCGTTCCTGAGCGCACGTCGCGCTAGCCCGCCTTCAGCGTACATCTGTCCTTGGCGATTAGTCGCGTTGGTCTTGGCGTGCCCGATGGACGAGTAGATGAATGACGCTGAAGGGGTGTCAGTGGAATCACGCGGGTGCTCCCCGGGCCTCGAGTACAGCGGATGGACACCTGGACGAAGGGGCTGTTGCCTGAAACCCAGGGGATGGGCCCCTCGAGCTTTCAAGCTGCCATCTGCCAGTCTGCGAGCACACCTGGGGCTGGGAGATGGGAGATGAGAGCTGAGAACAAGGGGATAAGGGCGACTAATCGCTTTCAACAACAATAGGTCCAGCGGAGAAGAGAACAGGATAACCAGGTCCAGCGGAGAATGGAACAGGATAAACAGGGCCGGGGACAGAAAATAGGAGGAAGAGGGGAGGGAGAAGGAGGGATCGAGGAAAGAAGGTTGAATCGGCCAGAGGGCGTCGTGAGAAAGGGCGTACTGAGAATGATCACCATGCCAAATGCTGCGAGCCTGGCAGAGGTTATCAGCTCCAACTAGCTTGTCGGGAAATGTGAACAATGAGAATTGGGAAATGGCATCGGCATCCGACCTCGCAGACGAGTCGTCCCAATGTCACAAGAGGTGGAGGGGAGAGACGGGGGACAGAGGACATACGGCATCGTATAGTCCCCGCGCTTGAACCGTGCCATCTCGGGTGTGTGATCTCGAGCACCTCGAGCCCGATGCTGCACAAGCTCCTAGAGCACAGACTATCTTCCAGGATACACAGACTGGACAAGACTGAAGAATCGACGAAAAACGACTGCTCGATGCCTGCCGTCCGTTCCGGTAGCTGCCGAGGTGAGAGACACCGTGGGAAAGTGAAGCATCGATACATACCCGCGCCTGTTTTTGTGTTTCTCTCTCCAGTTTGTTCTTCATTCAATCACCTTGCTACGACCACCGTCGCTGTGTCTTATCATCCACCCCCACGTTCTTTCCATAGCAGGATCGGGAGTTCCGTCCGACTGACGAGATGCTCGAGGAGGAGCATCAGATCCTGTTCGAGTGCGTATGACTGCAGTACAGCCTGGCGAGACACGTTGACTGATCGTCTACCGCTCAGCTCTGCTGCGTTGAATGCCCTCAAGAGACACCAGCTCGTCTCGCTGTCCAAGCGATACGGCCTGAAGGCCAGTGGAAAGGTGACTAGCTCCAAACCGTGCTCGTCGCTGCAAGCTCACATATGCAGAATGTCGATATGGTTGAGCGGCTCGAGGAATGTGAGTCAACACTGTCTTGCCGGTTGCACAAACACTCACCGGCGCTAACAACGTCCAGTCGCTTCGACCGTCGATCCGAACGCACCTCTCGACCTTTCTCTTCCCTCTTCGACCCCGGCTGCATCCGTACTCGACTTTGCTCCATCAAGTCCGGCACCCTCACACTCAAACTTCCCAACAGAGGCCGACACGGAGACTCCCGCACCCCAGCATCCTACCCCTACTGAGAATCCTAAGCGAGCCTCACGGGTCAGCGATGGGTGGGAGGTGCTCTCCGACTCGGGCGCAAGCTTCGCATCGCCTTCGGCAAATGCAGGAAGAGGGGGAATGTCCAAGTCTGCCAGTGTCAGCTCGTGGAAGAGCGCAGGCAATGGTGAGCGAATGACAGAGTTTGGCGGTAGGTCGTAATAGCTTGGTTTGGCACGTACTAGCTGACGATGGCAACGCAGTAGGTGAAGGCCACGTCTCGTCGACGAGGAGTAAGCACTCGTTCCGCGAGCTCGCATCGTCCATCAAACGATCTGCGTCTCGCAGTCTCCTCTCGCGCAGCGGCTCGGCTTCCTCTCAGCTCGCGGCAGAACATGTGACCACAGCACTGGCAGAAGGTACAGCACCAGCACCTCAGGATGAGTTTGTCGAAGAAGTCATGGACCCCGGTCCGCCGTCGCCCGCATCTACGGTTGGTATCCCTCGACGATACTCCCGCATCTCGCTTCTCGAGCGGCCAAGCACCGTCAGGCTCCTAGCTTCTCCGTCGCCAGAACCCCTGCAGGCAGAGCCCGATAATGACGATCTGCCCTTTTTCGGTAAAACTCCGACTCCTCACCTCCTGAAAGAACGCCGGTCGCTGGCACCTGTTCGCCCACCTCATGCTCATCTATACCCTGGAGGAGCTATGAACCGTAAATCAATGCCAGCCCTGCCCAACATCGCTTCGGCAAGTCTCAGCAGAGTCTATCCTCCCTTGCCACTACTTCATGATATCCCTCCTGTGCCATCACTTCCAGGCTCGTTTCCCCAAACTGCACCCGCAGCTCCATTCGTCTTCGGTGCAGGCGGAGGCGCGACTATATCGAATGCGCAATTCACGGGTGTGGCCGACAAGCTTCTGGCGGAAATGAATGCAAAGATGCCAGAAGGGATGAGGTTCGGTCAAGAATTGCTCAAGGGCAAGAAAGCAGAGATCGAAAAGCTCGTCGCTGTGAACAAAGACATTGGCGAGGGGGGCTTCGGCTTGACTTTGAGCTCGAACGGGTCCAAGCCAGACCGCTTTGCTGCAGCTCATGACCGGGAGTTTTCCAGGTACGCTGCGGTAACATGGATCTGGATGATGGTCTAATGTTCTCAGGATGCAAAGTATCAACTCCAAGCTCAAGAGCTCACAGAGCTCGCAGAAACTCTCGACAGCTCCTTCCGGCGTCCCAGTCACCCCGGGCACGAAACGCAAACACTCTTCATCGGGTATGCCATCCGAACCGAGAGGCCTGCCTGAATCTGGTGGTGAAGGGCAAGCTAATCTGCGCACCAAACGGTCTCGTTTGTCGCCCGGGCCAAACTACCTCGGCTCTCTACGCGACGCCGGCAAGAGCTTGGTGAATCTTATAGGGGAGGGACCGAGTAAGCCTAAGCATACTCCGCTCTCCGAGATCAGGAAGAAGAACAGGAGAGCGAGCATCGGACGTAGTGCGTTGCATGCACGCGGGAGTGTCAGTGCTGACCAGCATCTCAGACAAGTCGCTTGTGGAGCGCTTGGGCTTCTCTCGCCATCGCCGCAAGTTATCCATGACCAAGCCACCGCTTCCACCGTCTGTCGCAAGCATGCCTCGATCGCAGTCGAGTAACAACGTCGCTCCGTCAGTCAGGACACACGAAGCCGCATACTCGTCAGACACCCTCCGACGATCGGTGACGTCGGTTCGAAGGCGATCAGGCGACCTAGCGGCTATGCTGAAACGGTCTCCCAACCTGCATGTCGTTCAAAAAAGTCAAGCGAGTGATAGTAACCAGAGAACGCAGCGAGACCGCGGTCGATCAACTTGGGCTCAAACGGTCATGTCGGCGAGGTCAATTCAGCCTCGGCCCAGGATTCCCGATTTTGCTCCTCCGTCCAGTAGTGCCAACGGTCAGCCAAGGACGGAATCAACCAGAGCGGTCGGAATGCCCAAATCAAGTTCGATGAGTTCCGGTGCCTCGATGCGCAAGCAATCTCAAGCTGAGATTATCCGCACTGCCAGGCCGGCACCGCCGCCTCCGGCTGAAGCAGTCGCCAAACCGACCGTGAGCCTTCCGAGATCGTCGACGCTGTATCAGCCCACGGCGTCGTCGATCGCCCGGATGCAAGCTACCGTGAAGCCCGGTGGTCGGCCGCTCCCAGCGCCGCCGGTGCTGCTTGTGCCGCCGATTACCCCGACTGCAAACCCGAGTGCCACGCGAGTGTTCGGTGCAGCGTCGGATCGGGACAACATGTCGATTCCGAAGACGCCCAGCACTCAGCACTTGTCAAACCTGAAGACACCCAGCATACAGCACCTGTCAAATCTGAAGACACCCAGCATACAGCATCTGCCAGCTCCTAAAACCCCAAGCACACAACACCCTGCTCTCAAGGCGAAACCATCGCTGCATGGGAGCCCACTGAGGTCGCCGATGAAGCAGTCTTCGCAGACGCATTTACGTGCTGCTCGGGCCAAGGCGAGCGGCCTGAGCGCGATCAAGTCGCAGCGCGATTTGAGAGAGGAGAGGGAGGTGCAGCGGAAGCGGTCGGAGATCAGGGAGCGGCGGGAACGGCTGGGCGAGGAAAGGGAGTTGAGGCAGATGCTGGGGGACGTGGCGGTGGATCGTGCTGTGCCGGACACGGGCGTGGGCATTTAGCTGGGTTGAGCTATTGAGCTGTTAGCTCTCTAGTACTGAGCTGTCTAGTGGTTAGCTGTTCAGCTGTCCAGCTGGTTGGTTGCTTAGTCGTTGAACTCTTCAGCTACGCCGTTTGGATTTGGACTGGCGGGAATATCGATTGGATTCCTTTGTTTATAATACACACACCTTGTTTATTGGGCCGTGTTGGGGTGGACATCTCCTCGTTTGTACGTGGTGCGGTTGTGGGAGATGAGAATACCATTGTGACGACTCGGTGTTTTTGACGCAGCTGTTGCTGTGGCTGTGCCTTCACTGCCAGGCTGAGATGCTCGGGATGCATGTTGGATCCTATGTATATGCGTATATATGCAGAACTTGTGCAGACTGTACCGGCGGAGGGTGCTAGGAAGCTAAGGATCAGACGAGCGACGAGACGCAGAGACGGTGATGGGGGAATAGGCGTCCGAGTCTCATTTCTTCATGGCCATCTTTCTCCGCCTCGCGCCGCCGGCCCGGCCAAGGCCCTTCTTCTTCTTCCCCTCGCCGTTGGCGGGGCCGCCGTCCGTGCCGGCAGCGCCGTCGTTATCGTCGTCGTCGTCGTCGTCGATATCGTCATGGAGGTGGTCATTCTCCGCTCTGCAGCCTGAGAATGAGCGTTGTTGTGGAGATTTGATTTGGCGTTGCCGTTGCCGTTGGCGTTGGGATTCGGTTTCGGCTTCTTCTGTCGCGCGCGCTTGAGTTCCTCGATGCGCGATTGAGATTTCATTTTTGGCGCTGGCGTCGGCGTGGATATCCCATCACCGGCGGAATCCCCGTCGTCGGCGGCGTCGACCCCGTCGTCGTCGGAGACAGAGCCGGACGGGGAGCGGGAGGACGGCGCGAGACCGTTGCGCGTGTTCGCGTCTGCGTTGGCGCCCGAGCCCAAGTGAGTGTCCGCGTCCGAGTGAAGAGGGTGGAGGGCAGGTGGGAGCCTGTGCTGGAGGGAGAGAGGGAGGTGCGGCGTGAGTCTGCGGAGGGTGGAGAGCGAAAGTTGGAATGGCCAGGTCTGCAGCATCGTGGGTGCGGTCGAGAGGGTCGAGAGCGGGGTGTAGGTGCCGTCTCCGTGGGGCTGTGCTGTCAGTTTCTGTCACGGTTTGGAAAGCACGAGACAAAGGTAATTTCTCTCGCATACGCGGCACTAGACACAATAGCACTTCAACTCACAAGCAGAACCTGGTCGCCCTCCACGACGAGCTCGAGGTACCCGGCTGCCTCGTTGCCCTCGACCATGGGGATCTTGACCTTTCTCCGCCGCGGCGCCCTGCCATTCACGTTCGCCTTGTCCTTGTCCTTCCCCTTGCCTTTCTCCTTCTCCTTCTCCTTCTCTTTCTCCTTGGCCGCGCGGGCCTTCGCGCTGGGCCCAGTAACGACACCGGCAGCACTCAGGGCCGCGCGGGTACAGTACTCTACGCGGCGGGTGTCGCGCGAGTAGTTGAGCGAAAGCACGAGCCGGTGCAGTCCTGATGTCAGGGCGACGAGGAAGACTAAGACTTGGAGGAGAGAAGGCCGCCAGCGCGAGTAGAGGTATCCCACGCCGCGCCATTTGGGCACTCCGTTTTTGTAGAAGAACTGCGGGTCAGGACGATTCCATCGCGGTTAAAGCGGTGGAAGGGGAGAATGGCATATGGGCATGCAGGACGAGCGGTATAGGTATCGATATGGCCAACAACTCACATTGTACCGTTCTCGCCGTTCAGGCGACCGCAAGATCTGGGCAATCACGCCCAGCCGCGCAAAGCGTTCATGTGCATCCTTGCGCCCGTGGTTCTTGTCGGGACTAGAATGAATCTCATGAGTCCCTCTGCCTCCGTGTCCAGCAGGCAAGAACGTACTGCAGCTCGAGGGATTTCTTCCGGTACGCCCTGTTGATTTCCGCCAGAGACGCCGACGGGTCCACCCCGACGTGCGAGTAAAAGTTGACGCTTTTGCCTGCACTGGATCAGCAGTCACTCACTCACCAGACTAGGGCACGAGAGCAGGAGTGTAGTGAAATAGCGGTCAGACGCACCTTCTGCTGCCTCGAGGTCAGAGACGAGGTCGAAGATCTCATAATCGTCCTTGGTCCACCTGCACCGCTGTCAGTGATCGGTCGACGGGTTTTCCTCCTTACAGAGTGGGAGACTCACGCAAGCGCTACCGCCATGCACGCCAGGAGGGCCAAGAGGTATGACCACCTCATCCTGTGCGTCTGCTTGTATCCACGGTGTGGATGTGTGGATGTGGATGGTACAAGGTGCAACAAAAAACTACTTAGCCTCCACGGCGCGTGTCATTCTCTCGCGCGGTCTCCTTGTTGCTCAGACCTCACACATACTACGGACCGTCTTTGTCTCATTGTTTACATCTATCACACACAGATACCACAGCGACTCTTGCCTCTCATCCAAGCTGGAATACGCAGTCTCGGTGCGATACACGGCAGCGACTAAAGGGATACCAAGAGTTTTTCGATCGGCGGGACAGTGCTCTCGCGCCGCACAACGACAACGCATCAACCACGGCATCCGACAACGCCGACGACTCAAGTAGACCGCAATAGTCACATCAGCATCAAGCTCTGCCGATGCCCTGCCTGCCCTGCTAGGACTTTGTCAACCTGTCAATCTGCTGCAAGCTGATCAACGGCTGACACCGACAGACATACATTCGTCCTCGAGTACCAGCAACGGGGACAGGGGCGGCGTACTGATCTGGCTGGTGGTAACGGAGGATGCAGAATGGGCATGCGCTGGTCGAGATGAATGCTCAAGGCCCAGAGGCTGCAGGTGAGCTTCTCGTTTGCTGCTGTGGAAGAGGAGAGCGGAGTGCACATACAAGTCTAGGTCTGATCAAAGTACGACAGGTCCTTCAGTCTTCTCCACACCACCTCGGGCATCGCCTCGCAACTCTTCGTTGCCTCATCGGCGCGCCCTGGACCCGGACGACGGATTCCTCGGCACCATCGCTCGCTGGTCAGAGGATGGTGGGGATGATGTGGGAAGCACCGGAACGGCGCGAACCAGTCACCTCGTCGGTATCAAGGGACTCGGATTGTCGCCTCCACCACTGCCTGGGCCGCCTCGTGAGCTACTCCCATGCACCCCTCGCTACGTGAACTGGAGCAGCACTTACCGGGATGCAGCTACTGATCCTCCTCCACTGCCGCCCCCGAGTTCGCATCCCTTCGCTGGGCCGTCACGGACGTCGGCGGCGTTCCCGCGGACATCCAGGCGACTGTCCTCGGGCCATACCTTTCGTAAAGCGCCGACGACACCACCATCACATCCGCCCCCGGCCGAAGGACTACCTCCAACTCCTACCCAGTCGTCCTCATCTAGCCCGTTCAAATCCAAGGTCCCACTGACGCCAGGCGAACGCAATCGGACGCCATCACTGTCTTCCAATAACGCCAAGCACAGCTCAAAGTCACCCCCAAACTCACCCCCCGTCCCGATCTCGCAGCGAAACACCTCGCTCCTCGATCCTGCTCAGCTCTCTCTGGCAAACGAACCCTTCTCGTCCTCAGCTACAGCAGGACCGTCTAGGGCCGTATCTAACCAACACGCGTTCGAGCTTCGCTCACCGCCGGCCCGGCGCTCGGACGCCTCGAAGCCTCCTCGCACGCCGTCTCGCTACTTGCTGCAATCTGCGCTCGACCTTGCCCAGAGGGCCGTTGAAATGGACAAGAACAACGATGTAATCGGTGCGCTGGCTGCTTATCGAGAGGCAGTGGGGAGACTCAAGTCGGTCATGGAGCGCGTAGGAGTGGAACCAGCAAGGGAAGATGGAAAGCGGCGGCAGAGTGCTGTCGGGAAGAGCGAAGAGGAAGGACGGACCCTGCGGGGTATCGTGAGTGGACAATCAGACGCAGGACTGATGGTCAAGCACGACGCATATGTCGCCCGGATACAGTTGCTGTCATCTTATGGGACCGACCCCTCGCACGCGCAGACATCGACAGCTGGGTCAGACTTGGCACCCAACACCTCTAATCAAGATAAGCGAGCCGCAACAGGACCATCCGACCCTGTCGAGTCCCTTTCCATCTCAGCGAGCAATACGGTGCCGTCCAGCCCAAATGCACATGCACCAGATGGTCGGCGGATCGCGAATGTGACCCCGCGGCCATCAATGGAGGAAGGCGCCTACGGGATAGGCAATCTCATGCTTGCCACTCCTGCTCACAGCTTCAACGGTTCCCTCGCTGGCTCTCCTGCTTCCGTCGCAGAACGACGGCTACCGGATACACGCTCGGGGACATCAACTTCTCGGTCTTCTGTCCAGCTACCGCCGCCGCTTGTCTCAGAAGGACAGCCCCCTCGCTCGAGACTCTCTGGCACGGGCTCCGCCTCACCTTTGGACTTTGCCTTGTCGAATACACAACGTCGAGATTCGCTGTCGCTGCAGGAGGCTCTGGACGAGGTAGCCAATAATGCCTCTTCAAGCTCGGTCGCTCCGATCGTTCCCCCGCCACGGCGAGAATCGATGACCAACTCGTCCATTGGCTTGGGTCACCCGACCTCGAATCCCATACTCCAGCCGAGTTCATCTCGCCCAACCTCAAATTCCATGTATCAATCTGATCAATCCTCTCGACCTGCGAGCCAAGAATCACGCGCAGGCAGCTGGAGGCGTCCCTCGCGGCCATCCGTGGGCATAGAGACTGAGCTCAGTCTGGATCAAGGGGAAGATGGGTTGGAGGTATTAGCGAGGACTCCACAAGGGCCAGCTTCACCGTCAGTCACCGGATCCAGAACACGGCCCAACTCTCTCTCCCTCGGCCAGACCGAGTCGAGCAGCACTTCTCGAGCGCGGCATTCTTTCTCAGCGCAAGAGCTCGTAGATCGACCGTTACCCCCATTGCCTGATTCTGCCCCATTGAGCGCCGGTGCTGACCAAGGAGCTGAGCCACCTCGAATAGAGGCTTCCGGCTCGCGGCCCAATTCAGGCAGTGGGTTTCTCGTCAATCACTCCACAGCGCAGGGCACTATCAGCCAGCGACGACAGTCTCGCGTGACCGAGGGAATGGCCAGTATATCCGAGATGGCATCTCCTCCACGAGGAGATATCGAAGGGCTTCCAAGAAGTGCACCTTTCCCCGTAATGCCTTCTGATCATGGACACCAGCGAGCAATCACGTCTCCTAGTTTGGGACAACGAGTTCGATCCAGGTCTCAACCTGGTCATCGGCATTCGCAACCTTCGCATCAGTCCAGTCCGTCGGAAGGTGACATTCCTCCACTTCCTGCGCTTCGAATCAATACGTCGTTCTCGTCGCAGCCCCCAACGGCGTCCGACCCGGGTCACCGTCTCGCACCAGCCGGAAGTGATCGTTTCCACCCGGACAGCCTTGCTCCGCCTATCTCCTTCCATTCTCATAATGGCGCATCGCCGGGTTCTCGGTCGTTACCTCCCTTGACGGGGATCGCATCCGCCGGAAGCGGCTCGCTCCTCTCGCCACTGCCCGAAGCACAGCCTGCGGATATAATACATCGGCCATTCCATCTTCTGCGGATCCTATGCCTGTCTATGGATCCAGAGAGCTCAGGAAGCTACCTCACAGGTGCGATCCACATTTCCAGTGCGGTGTGGAAACCTGCCAACTGGGCCAAGACGTCGTCGTCGTCCGGCCCGACGTCGACGTCGACGTACAAGCCGCTCGCGCCGCCCAAGATCCTGGCGCAGGACGTCAAGGTGCGCGTGATCGAGGCGCTGTGTGTGCACTTTGAGATTATCCGGCAGACGGGAGCTGCGCTGCTCGAAGGGCCGAGGGAGACGCGGTACGGCGCCGGCGGGCCGAAGAGGCAGATTTCGACGTCGAGCATGAAGATCCTCATGGCGCGTACAGAGGACTTCATGGGTGTCCTCGAGGGGCTTGATGAAGAGATGGAGGCGAGTCACAAGGTTCTCACCAAGGCGGGAGTGGCGTTAGGTAGCTGGAAGGGGAAGAAGACCGGCGTGAGTGTCGCCGTACCCGGCTCTGCGGGCGTTGCCGCCACCACACGGGCTCTGCAGCCTTTGCCCGCGGGCCAAAGGCACAGCTGTGCTGTATGGCCTGCGCCTGGGGTCGCCTTGTGGCAACGTCGTGTGATCACAGCTTGTGGTCGGTGCTAGAGAGTGTGTGCTGACGAGTTAGTCGGCCTTGTCGTGGGGATCAAGAATCACAAAGACAATGGACAAGATGACAAACGGCAAGGCGTACGTCCCAACGACTGGATTTCTGGCTTTCGCCAGATCTGTTAGGTATGCAGGCGTGTTTGCTGACTCGGCGGGGCAGTATGGACTCGCCTGATAAATACGTCGACCTCCTTTCGCATTTATGTTTCTCCGCCCAGGTCATCGGTACGTTGTACTGCTCTCTTGGATCATCCTGGATCTTCTTGGATCATCTTGGATCATCTTTCATCTCGTCTGGGTCGTCTGGGACCTCGTCTGGATGCTCGTCTTGGATCCATCTCTTGGATCTCGTGTTGATTCTCCCCCCCACCCCACCAAACCCAACCGCAGCGCTTGGCTGCTCTTACCTCCTGCTCTCGGCAATTCTAGTACCCCGCAGGTCGCTGACGACCGCGATAGACGAACATCTGGGCTGCTTCACGGGACCCTGTACGGGCGCGTACCATGCCCTGCCGGAGAAGGTCTATCGCCAGATCGGGTCGCGCATCACCCGGGCCGCCGAGTTTGTCGGTGCCGTCGTGGTGCCGTTCATCCTGGATGACTTCAAGCAGTTTTTCGTATGTCCCGGCGTTCCCCCTCTTCCCTACTGTTTCCCTCTTCTCTCCCTACTGTTTCCCTCTTCTCTCCCTACTGTTTCCCTCTTCTCTCCCTACTGTTTCCCCTCTTCTTCTCTCTTCTTCCTCCTCTTCACCTTCTTTCCACTTCCCTCGCCTTGTCCTGCCAGCTTGGACTTGCTCGTGCCCTCTAGAATCCCGTCGTGAACACCGTTCCCTCGAGCTGAGTCATGATAGTTGCGCTATCTCAAGGGCGGTGTGCGGTATCTCGAGGACTGAGGAAAGAAGGTTGAGGATAGAGGAGTGCGGGTTGCGGACTGAGGATAGAAGATTGAGGGCTGAGGGCTGAGGGCTGAGGGCTGAGGTTGAGGATGGAGGATGGAGGATGGAGGGCTGGGGACTGAGGGCTGAGGACTGAGGACTGAGGACTGAGGACTGAGGACTGAGGACTGAGGACTGAGGACTGAGGACTGAGGACTGAGGACTGAGGACTGAGGACTGAGGACTGAGGACTGAGGACTGAGGACTGAGGACTGAGGACTGAGGACTGAGGACTGAGGACTGAGGACTGAGGGTTGAGGACAGAGGACAGAGGACTGAGGACTAGGATCAGGCTTGGGGCATGCGGCATACTGCAGACCTCGGAGCATACTTCAACCCTCCGGGCACCGGGCAACGTCCTAGCCCTCTACGTCCATCGTCCAACAGGGTCCCGTTGTTTCTCGCGCACACTTGGACCACAGCTCAGGTCCAGGGAGGAGCCCTCAGGTCCACGGAGGGTTGGGCTCATTGGGACTTTGCGAAGACTGCAACTGCGAGGCGCGATCTCTGGGCAAATCATACTTGATACTGGATACTTCACGTCCTATCTTATCGGGATGTCACGGCTGTTGAGGATGCACAGAGGCATACAACTACATGAACATAACGGTCCCAGGACGGGCATCTTGTCTTTCAGACATATCGTACATTACATTTTACGTGGTATCCTAGGCTGACCATGTTGTATATCGGATCCTGCGTTGTTCTCAGCCATCCAGGTAAGTCCACATACCCGGAGTATTTGTCTGGTCCAGAGGCTTGTTCTCCACATGCAATGAGTGGACCACTAATAGCCTGCTTGCCTCGAAAAACGCCGATGCAGCCCATGATGATGCGTCATATGCATGCTAATCCTACATACACTGCAGGTTTTACCACCTTCTAGGCAGGTTTTACCACCTTCTAGCCCGGTTTTGATCGCCGCCGTCCATTTCATGGCTTAGCGACACCACACGCAGACACGCTCGTGCAAGCTCGGGCAACGCAGACGCTGCTGCAGACCCGGACACAAAGCGCGATACAGCCGTGCTATCCTCGCTTGAAGGTTCCTTTCTCCATACCCAGTTTTTTCCGCTCGTAGAATGCGTCGACTCGACTTGCACCCATCTGCACACGATTGTCAGCCTCTGCAACACTCAAATTTCGATGCAGAATTCGACCCGTATCCCTCGACATCTCTCCCTCTGCCCGTCTTCTCTCCTCGCGCAGTGACGCTGATAGGAGACATGGGGATGAGGACAGGACGTTCTAGCAGCCGGACATAAGAGGAAAGGGATGAGGATTGAAGGTGGTACGAGAGTATGAGGCGAAAATAGGGAGGAACTGGAATGACTCCACTCACATTTATAATCCTTGGACAACCGTCACGGTCCTTCTCGAGTCGCGTACATTCCGTACAGTAATATGCGTCGGAGATGGCTACGAGTGTCGTTAGACCCTGCGTCCGCCATGGCGAGACCACGTCACTGCAACAGATAGAGGGTAGAAAGTGGGAAGTAGAAAAGGGGAGAGGAAGAGATGAAGCAGCAAGAGGAGAAGGGAGAAAGGGCGTACCGGGTGAAGAGCAGACGATGCACTTGCCGGAGCTCGTTCCAACTGAGTCATGTCAGCGCAGTTCCCTGACACCTGATGATTCCCATCGGGCAACCGCATGGATTACTCACAGGAACATTCGTCGCAGATCCGCACAAGCGTCATAGGTCGGACGTAGGAGTCGCATATAGGGCTGTTTCGGGCGTCAGCAGAAGCAATGTGCGGTCCAGGCCCAGCTACTCCGAATCTCCCCGCTCGCCTTACCCGCAACAAGCACTATATGCTCTCTGGTGAAAATCCGAGAACGAAGGAGGGAGGGAGTTCTGGATGAGAGCCGAGAAGGGAGGGAGGATGAACGGAACCCACCACTTTCCATCACATTTCTCGCAAGTGCGACCGATAGCTGTACACATCGCGTCAGCCAGCCGCTTAGAGCAGATATTCATCTCAGTAACTCACCTATACCGGGTTGGCGACGGCACATGAGCAAATCTAGATAGAGTCAGTCTGAGCCGGCCGTAGCAGACGTAGCAGGGGAGAAGCGAGGTAGTCGATCGACGTACCTGGGTGATGCTTGGACTAGCCCGGCGTCAGTAATGGGTCACACACTTCATAGCCAACATGAAGAAGCTCACCATGCTGTTCTAATACTCGGTTTGTGGATGCCTCTGGGTAACTGCCGGACGGGTCGAAAGACGTTCAAGAGGATGAACAAGCAACCATCTAGACGGAAGATCAACGAAGCCAGTGGCAAAGGGGGGATCGGATAATGATCTAGAAACTGCCGGTCCTTTCTGTGATTTCGACTGGGTTAACAGAATGCCAAGTCTCGCCGCCATGGACGCTATGAAAGCTGGTATGCATGCAGTGCAGGGTATATCAAGACAATAATTGTACAACCAATGCCTTCGGAGCTTCGCGGAAGTGCCCAGGTGATGACAAACAGGAATTACTGGACTAGAGCCTTGTCCTTGTCCCGCAGCGAACCAGAGACACACCACAGGACCGCCGCGATTCCGAGGGCACCAGCAGTGACTGTTCCTCTGAGGCTCTCCCATGTATCCGCTGCCGGCCGCAGCGGCCCCTGCCACCCATTCTCCATCGCAACGCCAGTTATAGGTTGGCTCCCCCACGCCCCCCTCGAGTCGTCACCTATGGTCTTGCCTTTCTTGACCTCCTGCCACCTGGCCATGCCTCGCTGTAGCACCGGCAGCTCCTTGTCTTTGGACGTGACCTCGATGCTGGCAACGCCACCGAAGAAATCAGTCACGAGGATCTCTTCCGGCGGCGTTGAGCTCAGTTCGGTCGATATGCCCGGATGAGAATGGATTCGAGCGGGGTCGTAGGTGTTGAACTGCAAGTTATTAGATTTTCACTGAGGGGACCCGCATCGAGAGGCAGTGCTCACAAAGTCCCGTAATGTCGCTTTGGAGGTCTTGGTGATGGTCTCAAGATACTGCAGGATGTAATGGGTATACGAGTCGATGACAGCCACGCCTATATCGAGGTCGTTATGATGCTATAACATCTCAGCTTCATCTCTTCCGTTTCAAGATCGGATGGAACTGACCGAGTACGAACTCTCGCCTATTGCCGACGAGCCGGAGGAGATGACATTGGGGGAATAGATCTTGGAGTACATGGTGTTGGCCTGGCACGTGTCGGCAATGTACAGCAGTTTGTTGAATCTGGCAAAGTGAGCCCGGCGCAAGACTCAAAAGGCAGCATAGTCGAGATGTAGAGATGAAAGCTCACCGCCGCTTCTCTGACATTTGCTCGATGGCATCCGCCAGGTCAAACGCCGAGACCTCCTCGTTGTCCTGAAACTTGAGGAACTCGTCTCCGCCATGCCCTGTCATGTAGATGAACACATTGCTGCTGGCGTCGGTCAGAAGCCGCTTGTTCGGCGGTGTATAAGCCGGCTGGCGGCCTACATCCAGTCAGTAATCTTCTCTGCATTTTGCATGTGAGGATAGGGGAGGCAAGGCTGAGTCTGGAGGTTGAGGACGGAAGTTGAGGACGGAGGCTGAGGACGGAGGTTGAGGACGGAAGTTGAGGACGGAGGTCGAGGACGGAGGTTGAGGACGGAAGTTGAGGACGGAGGTCGAGGACGGAGGTTGAGGACGGAAGTTGAGGACGGAGGTTGAGGACGGAGGTCGAGGACGGAGGTTGAGGACGGTTGAGCAGGGCACGACGCGCACTCACCCGTCAAGAGGCGGAGAAATGACTCAACAGTGACTTCGTACCCCCTATAATCGACCTCGACCCAGTCCCCGTACAGGTCCATCTGCCTCCCCGAATTGGCATACACAGTTGCGGGGAACGAGTTGCGCGCGTTACACGCCACGTCGTCCGCGAGCATCAGGATGATATTCGAGTCTGGCATGCCTAAGCGCTTGAGTGTGCGATACATCGCCAGCGTGTTTGCCATGTGCTGTGGACCGTGTCAGCTGGTGCCATGGCTGTTTGTGCTGGGCATTGTGGAGGTCTGTGCATGGCAGACGAATCGCTTTGTGGACACATCGCCGCGAGGATGAACGGATGTGTGAGTGAGGGGGGAGTCGTGCGTGAGTGAGGGAGATGTAGCGCGCACGCGATAATTGAACCAGTATCGGGAGGAGCAGACGAGGACGGCCCAGTTGTTGGTATGTCTCCCTGGCTGGGTGCCGTTCGAGCTAAACAGCTCGGTGACCTGTCGCTCGACATCATGAGACACAGCCGATGTGACGCCGAGCAAGCCCAGGATCGTCCAGACCAGTACTGCAGTGACTGAGCATGGCGACTTGGGCCGCATCGTCGATGCTACACGAGTTAACAGCGCGAGCTGAACCAGCAAGGCATAAATATGCTTTAGGCGCGCCAGTTGTGACCGGCCTACTCGCCCGTCGGCCGCGCCTAAACAACCTCCACGTCCGTCCGCTTCGCTGCATCCATCAGAAACGCAGTTGATTCAGTCTGAACACGAACGAGCATCGCTTCCGTAGCACACTCCAACCCGGAGCCACCATGGCCGAAAGCTATGCGTCCATAAAGGTGCGTCTCTCTGCTCGCGAGGGCCCGACCGCTGACAAGACACAGGCTCTCCATTCCTCCCTTCCTGCCTTTACCCCTCCAGTCGCGATCACCACGCTCCCTTACATCGCTCTGGTCGCGCTGCTCGCCTTTTTCGCCCTCGCATTCACATTCACAACGTACGTACGCCTTCCCATCTCCCGCGTCCGCGACGCCCTTCTCCCCCTTTCCCCGCACTTGCTCTCTTCTCTCCAGGCAGCTTCTATACTACTGCGCACAGGTGTAGAGCTGATGCTGTGGACAGATTACCAAAGTCGCGGAATCCGATCCCCGAGCTAGGTGTTGCACTGCTCGCGTCGGCATTGGCGGGCGGCGGCGTCGTGGCGCTCTTCTGCACGCTCGGCGTTTACGTGTGAGGAGTTTGGGTCGGCGCAGAAGCAGATAACACGATGCATGGGTCAGCAACGGCTTGCGCTGTCTAGATGTACATCGGCGAGATGGAACACGGGTCATACACAACTTGCGTTTTCCACAATTCGGACACACGCTTCGCATGGCCAAGCGCTTCTGTGCGACCTCTGCAGTCTGTGGCAATTGCGTCTGATCGGCCAGCGCTGCACGATGAAGGTCGTCTAATTTTCAGGACTGTGCCGTCGCAGATACCACTCGAGGAGAGGTTTCTTCACGCTGCTGTAATTGGGGGAGCCTGAATCGCGTGGTCGTATTGAGTGCCAGTCCGTGCCCTTCCACGTAGTTGACACATTGTCCTTATGGCGGCTTCCATCTGTCCCATATGTTCCCACGGCGTTCGCGTTCGGCCATCCCAGAACGACATCAGGCCCATATGAGTTCACACGGCCGTCTATTGACCAGAGATACCGAAATTCGAACGTGCTCCAGCGGCAGATGCAGCTACTTTGGGCATCTATGGGTCCGATAGGAGCCCGTGGTGTTTGCCCGATGAAGATGACATCTTTCCGTCTCAGACTGGGAGGCCACCACCACCGGGAACCTGGTCTGAGCCAGGGCACACCAGCCGTTGCAACGCGGTTCATCCCCGCCCCTGTAGCGCTATCCTCCGATTCGGGACGGACGGGGTGTCAGGAGAAGCAGCATGAGTGGCGGAAGTGGAACCGCCGCTTTCGGGGGCTTGGGCTCACTCTGGCAGGTCTGGAGGAGCGTCTTCAGGCCCGAAACCGGGAGGTTACGAGACAACCCATGCCAAAGCTCATGCAACATCCCCTACCAGGGAGTGACTATCAAAACGGCCAGCAGCATCCGCCCTAGACAACGACGCAGGATACCATTGACGCCGTACTTTCTCAGGCCAAATCCTCTTCCCGCCAGACCCGGCATCCTTGGCGACACCACGAGTGCTTGGTTCGAACACGGTACCTATGAACAGCACGCGGGGCCCGCGATGTCAGATGTCAGACTGCCAAGACATCAAGACATCGGTCTTCGATGTGGTGCACCGCCACCGAGCACTAGCCGCGTGTGGAGTAGCACTGTACGTGTGCATACCGGTTAGTACCAGATCTTGACATCCCGTCTACGCAGTGCTTGTAGTCGCTTCCTACCTTGTCCGAGGGCACTGCAGTGCCGTTCCCACATTCGCACACATGAATGCGGGGCTATGCCCCGGAAGCGGGTGGCTTATGGAGCTCTGCTTGATCTAAGACACTGTGTAGATACATTGCATCTGCAGTGTATATAAGACGACGCACTCGCTCATCAGTTGCATCACTCGTGTCCTCCTCACACCCCAGCATCACACCGCACAACGAACTAACACGACGCGCACCTCACCTCGCAGTGCACTCGATCGCACACCATGCCGACTAAGCTTGCTCCCTCAACCCTCCGCTACCTGTGTTTCGCAAGTCCCTCCCCGCTAGGCTTGTAGCGACGCTGATACAGGAACAGGCAGGACACACAGTGTTGGCACTTGTGAATCTGCTCGTCGCGGCCATTGCGACGGGCTGGCTCGTGCTGTTCATCACTGACGCGTTGTCGACGATCGCGTTGCTGATGTATGTGCCTGCGGCGGTGATACTTTCCGCCCGGGACAGCGACAGTTCTTTCGACCATGCGGGAGGCGAGGTGGCGTACCTCGTCGTCCAGGTCTGCGCAGCTCTTAGTGCGTCAGCGTCTGCCCTCCCCATCGGCACTTGCTCACTTCCCACACGCGCAATCTCGATGGATCGCTAACGGCCGTCCAGCGAGCACTATCGTATCGCTCCTGGTATGGATCGTCTCAGGGCTAGAGGGAGACTCGGACAGTTCAACGGACGCTTATGGAGCGTACATTGCCCTCACGATCCTCTCTGCACTGCACCTCGTGCTCCTGCTCGGCTGGATGGGCTGGATCATCCACCTCGCCCGGCCAAACCTGTTCAAGGTCCCGGCGCATCGTCTGATAACTGGTGCTACTCGGTCTGGACTGAGCGCTGCAAAGGAGATCGAGGAGGAGTACTGGCGGACCCGATCGGTAGAGGGCGGTGCACACGCAAGCAGCAAGGGCGACGTCGAGGCGCGTGAGGTAGCCGGCAAGCACGCCTGTTAGGCGTGAGCTGCTTGGGCGGGGCGCACGACGAGGTCACTCTGGCATTCCCACCTCACTTCTGCACCTCCATACACAGTACTCGTAGCCTCCTTGTTATGCTGTGAGCCATCTTTTTGTTGCGTTTAGGGTATTTGCCAGACCATAGTTGCTTCTCCGCGGTGATGACGTCATCATGCGAGCAAAGGAGCAGCTTTCCCGACTTCGCAGCGCACCACAGAGCACTTTTGCGAGGCAGTCTCAGTCAGCAGAGCGTCAGAGACGCAAGACAGACAGAGCAAAACATGACCCAGCCCGCGGCGTTATCGTCGCTGCGTGTGACGCGACACTGCATCCCCGACTACCGCAACTTTCCCAACACGTCCCTTCAAGCGCACCCGCTACTGATCTACCACGGATGCTTCCCGACCGCCTCGCTCACGGCGTCGGGCGTCGAGGCGCACCTGGCTGCTGTGGGCGTTGTGAAGCCTGCATGGCGTTTCCCAATGTACAAGCAACACCACTACCACTCGACGACGCACGAGGTGCTGGTCGTCACCTCTGGCGCCGCGCGCCTCTGCTTTGGCGGCGGCGTCCCCGGGGGCGACGACAGAGGCAAGGCGCAGGACGGTAACCCCGACGCTGTAGAGGAGGAAGTGACGACAGGAGACGTAATGGTCGTGCCGGCTGGCGTGGGGCACGCCATGTTAGTGGACCACGGCGGGTTCCAGATGGTCGGCAGCTACCCTGTCGGTGGGGATCAGTGGGACATGTGTACTGGCGAAGAAGGGGAGAAGCGGGAGGCATGGGCACGGATCAGGCGTCTGAAGTGGTTCGACCGGGATCCCGTGTACGGCGACGAGGGCCCAGCGATCAGTGCTTAGAATGCCGGCTCATTGCTTTCATCTCGTCCGCACGCCACCCGTGATAGTGTGGTCTAGGCACAGCATAGCGAAGGCCCAGGTCTTAAAGCATGAATCGGAACGATTCCTATACCGTAACAAGGAACCCGCTGGAGCGGGACAAACGCGTAGGTGCGGAAGGAAGAGTCAGACACGACACTGAACACGGGCATCGAGCCAAATCGAGACCGCGTCTGAAGAACCAAGGAACAAGGTCCCGCGCTTGAATTGCTGTTGGCTTGACTGTCTGGGACCTTGTGCATCGGCACGTTTGGCTGCGGCTGGAACGGCAGCTTGAAGCGCAGATCGGCGGCGCCGGGTGAGTTTGTCACTGCGGCAAACTTTTCAACGGCGATCTTTCCAACTGGCGGGCTCTTCGGAAGCTTGACTTGTTGGCGGGCCTCTGAGGCACGCTAACGTGCCGTGATATAAACTTCCCGGGGCCAACTCGGCTGCTGCGGGCGAACGACGGCACGCTGCGAGGTAAAATCCCGACTCCTCCCGTGCTTTGGGACGTCATGTAATGAATGCCCGAGTCTGCCTGCGAGTTGGCCGTTGCGTTGCGTTCAGAGGACGGTCCTACGAGTATGCCACAGACTGCCACGAACCGTCGGGACTTGGGACTTCCGTTGGGACCTTGGTCTGAGTCCAGCTGGGGTTGCTTTGAGACGGGCACGCCAGTCTGTCTATCAGACGCGCCTTAGCGCGACACCTAAAGTGCCGCCACCGCCGCCGCCGTCATCACCTTTCCCCTGCACTATCGAACACGGTGGCTCCGTGGCGACGCCAGAGCGGTCCCGCGTCGCGGCTGCGCTGTTCCCCTACGCGCACGCCATGGATTTGCGTGCCCAAGTCGTTGCTCCCTCGCGTGGTCGGCAGAGGAAAGAGTTTCGAGACGTTCCTGGTCGCCTGTGGGAGTCTATTGCCCTTTGCGGCGTCACCCGCGACGCCTCTTATCGCTCCCGTTTTGTTTAATTCTGTGCCCCATTCACGATGTCGAGCACGTTCCCTTGATGCACGGACTGGCTCTTGGCTGACTGCTTCTCGCGGCGGAGAATAGGACGTTTTCATTTCATTAGGGAGCATAAATGCGCGTTCGTTTCCTGCTATGCAAGATGCAGAGAAGGCGTTGGGCGTCGTTTCAGCCACGCGCCACGCCGAGGGCACGGGGGTCAGATACGTGCCGTGTACGAGGTGGGTGGGGCGGAGTGTTTTGTGGAGCCAGCGAGCAGACCCAAGACAAATGACGTTTTAGTTTGTGAATCCAGGACGTCTGTCAAGCCTCGAGAGTGTACCACTTACGACGTGGCTTGGTCGCAGCAGAATAATGTATAAAACTCTAATATACGGCCCCCGCGGCCCAGCCAGCAGGATAGGAGATTTTCTGCAAAGAGGTTTGTCGCGTCCACACCTTATGCGGCCCTGACCAGCCCGTAGATTGTGCCGCCACACGATCGCGAACAAAGGGCGGGCTGTTGAAGCATAAGCTTACTGCGTGCCGAAGGATGCAGCATCTCTGCGCACCAGAGCTCCATACCGCGCTCTGCCTGCAACAGAGGGGGCCGGAAGAGAGATGTCGTATACTGCAGAGCAAAAAGCTCCGGCCCCGCAGCCGAGGAGGGGTGACACTAGCCAAGGTTTCATGATCACGACGTAAGATGCTGTATGGACGAGTAGAGAGCAAGTCGAGAAGAGAAATGCTGGATTGACAGAAACAATGGATCAGGACTCCTCAATGGGACGTGCAGGGTCTAACCTTGCCCGGACAGGACAGCGGTGCCGTCATCCCCCCCTCTGGACGTCCTCCATTCCAGCTGGGCCGGCAGAGTGCTGTTCCTGCGGTTGCCCTGGCCTGGTACCGCGAGCACGGCCTATCACTGCGGGGGCGCGGGCAGCGGCCACGGGCCACGAGCCACAATCAAGAGGCAAGACAGTGGGGGCGAACGGGGGGTCGAGATCACTCGCCAGGTTCAAGGTGCAAGGTCTCGCCGCTGTTCGAAACCTTGCTGCACTTGACCCAAATCGTCGGTTCGTCCTGGCCAATCTTGCCAAACCTGCCGACCTCTGGGCCCAATGTCTCGGTGCTCTCAGAGCATGGGGTATCTCCGGCGCCTTCTCCAATAGAGACAAGCTCGTGCCCTACCTGCCCTCTTTCGATTCGATTCGGTCCGATTCGGTCGCCAACACACCTCGTATAGACACCCCGCTGCCTCTCGTGTCTGTCAAAACCCTCTCTTCGACTCTTTCCGTCCGTCGACATAGGCCATTGCATTGACCTAAACATTCGCTCTTTCTGGCTCCCGTAAAATACCCACCGTCTGGTCCCAGACACCGACACTGACACCGACACCGACACCGACACCGGCGCTGGCATCGGCACCGGCATCTACATCAGCAGCATTGGCACGCACACACTCGATCCGGCTGCCGTACTGCATTCGACGATTGGGCCATCCAGCGACTGCTTTGGTGGACAATCATTTCGATTCAGACTGGCATTGGACGTTGATCCTTTGTGAGATCACCTCTTTCGCCAACACATCGTGCGCGCACGCTCCTTCCGTCGACCGCGCCGAGTCTGCTCGCTTTCGGCGTGCACGACGACCAGGCAGTCGGCGTGTATATAGCCTGGGCGTGTCGGTTCCCTGGTCTCCCATCTCACACCACCAGCCTCTTGAGCCTCCAGCCCACTCGGATCCACTGTGTACACCCAGACCAACCGGCCTAGCCCCACTGCAAACTACATCATCTCCAGCACCGCCCGCACCGCCCACACCACCAGCCACTCCCACTCTACCGCACCACCATGCCGCACACCACCTTTGCTACTTCGGGCCGGGACCTCGTTGGGCACTGCATCGACAACGGCCGGCTCGAGTTCCTGTCCGTGCTCGGTCTCGGCGCGTACGGCGTCGTCTACCTCGCCGTGGACCTGCATGCGCCGAAACCCGTCTACCTCGCCGTCAAGTGCCTGTTGCGCGCGGGCCTCGATTCACGGCAACGCCACTTCCAGCGTCGAGAGATTGCGCTGCACCAGCTCGCGAGCCGGCACCCCAATGTCGTCACGATGCACAAGGTGTTTGAGGAGGGCGACTACATCTTTGTCGTCATGGACTTTTGCGACGAGGGCGACCTCTTCGGCATGATCACCGAGCGCCAACGGGTACGTCCATCCCTCCACGTCCATCTCGGCTCCCCGTGTCGCGTAACATGCTGTTTTATGCCGTTGCTGACGCGCCGGTGTAGTATCTCGGCAACGACCACCTGATCAAAAAGGTGTTCCTGCAGATCGTGGATGCGGTCGAGTACTGCCACTCGATGGGCATCTTCCACCGCGACCTCAAGCCCGAGAACATCCTGTGCACCCGTGACGGCGAGCGGATATGTATCGCCGACTTTGGCCTCGCCACGTCGGAGCGCCTGTCGACCGATTTCGGCTGTGGCTCCACCTTCTACCTGTCGCCAGAGTGCCAGGGCGGCCTCTTTGAGCGCCTCGACCACTACTCCACCGAGCACAACGACCTGTGGTCGCTCGGCGTCATCCTCGTCAACCTGACGTGCGGGCGCAATCCGTGGCGCCAGGCCTGCCCGTCCGACGAGACGTTCCGCGCGTTTGTGCACGACCCCGACTTCCTCCGCACCATCCTCCCCATCTCCCAGGCGACCAACGCCATCCTGCGGGGCCTGTTTGCGCTCGACCCGCGAGACCGCACGACGCTCCGCGAGCTGCGCCGGCAGGTCCTTGCCGTCGACACCTTCACCATGACCGAGGACGAGCTGCGCACAGCGCACTCTGCGGCGCGAGCAGCCGCCGCGGCCGTGCGCCCGCTCCCGGCCCCGCCCGCGCCGTCTCCCATCACGCCCGCGTCCGTGCACGTCCCGCACCCGCAGTCGCCGCTCAAGTTCGACGTGGACATGGACGTGGACGCCATGTCCGTCGACGTCGCCGACAACGTGCGCGTCGTCAGCCCGCGCGTGTGGTCCGACGAGTCTGGCTTCGCCGACTTTGAAGCTTCCATCGAGCCGAGCGTGTTCGCCCAGATCGACTTTTCTCCCGCCACACATGCCCATGCGCGCGCGCACGCACACGCACAGGCGCACGCACAGCGGTACAGGTCGCCAGCGCCGGTGCCGTGCGAGACGCCGGCGCTCGTGGACGACCGTCCCGACCCGTGCGAGATGGCCAACACCTCGTCCCGCTCCTCGTCGTCCGGCGACGCCTCGCCCATCTCCACCCCCGAGTTCCGGCCCATCGATAAACGCGTATGTCCGGTCGTGCAGCCCATCCCGGCATGGGCCGGCGGTGCAGCCGCAGGCGCTGCCAAGGCCAAGCAGCACCAACACCAACACCAGCACCAGCACCAGCACGGACACCAGGACCAGCCGCCCCGCCCTGAACTCCTGCACGTCCCCCAGCCTATTTCTCCCCTCTCTTCGACTTTCCAGTTCATCTAGGTCGATCTCGCACCTCTTTACGTGGACATTTGCCTCCTTACCCCTTTGTGCCCTCCTTCTCACACCGCCTGGATTAAATATTTCGTTCCGCCCCTCCAGCACTGCGGTACTAGGAGAATTCGTATCACGAGGAGAATTCGCGCCCATCATAGGTTATAATACGGCCCCGCGGACATCTTTAGCTTGTCCTAGCATCATCACAAATCAGCATATTGTATTGTATCCAAAACGTCATAGATATTACACTGTCTTCATATCATGCGACACGTCGCATGCCCCATGCATTTCTGCCCTCCGTCTTTCTACCCTGCATCTGACCGATCTGAGCACTGAGCACTGAGCACTGAGCACTGAGCACTGAGCACTGAGCACTGAGCACTGAGCACTGAGCACTGAGCATTGAGCACTGAGCACAGTGACCCTTGCGCCGCATCACTGTCCACTGGACCGCACCGCCGCTCTTCTCACTCCCTCCACCTATAACTGCTCTCTGCCAGGGCTCCTCCACGCGATGCTGCTTGCACTGCGCTGCTTTCACACGATACAGCTTCACTCTCCACCGCCATGCTGAACTACAAATGCATAGTACACGATCCTCTACTACTTGCACTACTTGCATCCCGCCAACTCATCGTCATCAAGGACCAAATGCAGTCCCTGAGACCGGAGCCGGCCCGCCCAGTCCGTTGGACGACGGTGGCGCTGTCCCCGTCTCGGCATTCCCATTCACTGGCGTCATCTCGACATCCTCCGACGCAGGCGCAGCATTCTCGGTCGTATGTGACTGGCTCGTTGACAGGTCGCCTGACGCAATTTCCGGGTCTCCAACCACCAATGTCGACCGAGTCTCAGAGGGGTCAACGGCTGCGGCCGAGGCAGGCACGACCTCCGCCGCTGGCGTCGTAGTAGATACTCCAGTCGTGGATCTGGGCGAAGGCGAACGCAGCCGCTTTCGTGTTCCGTTTGGCGTTGATTCTTTGTGGTTCTGACGATGCCGCCGGCCGCCCGAGCCCTCGTCCTCTGAATCCGACAGCGATGTTTCATGTTGTTTTGACTTGTCCCACAGGCGTTCTACTACGTAAGTCTTGGATCAATTATTTGCCTTCCAACTTACGGGGTTTGCGAATGTCCTTTGGCTCCTCGTCCTCCATCTCAGCATCATCATCATTGTCATGCGCTAGGCGTGGAATGTCTGCACGTCCGGTCAGCTTGAAGACAGGTGCATCAGAGTCGCAGCGCACCTTGCAATGGCACACTTGGTGCGGCATTTTTATCCCGCAGAATCTCAAAGACCACCTCCTTCAGCTTCTCAAGGTACTCGGGTGTATTATGATCAGTCATATTGGAAGGTCGCACGTCGAGCTCGTAGTCTGGACCATAGTATTCGTAGTACTCGTTGTTGGGTATTGCTACAACATTCAGCTTGCGATATCCCCGTTGTAATGCAAAGCGCACCGCCATGCAGCTGCACACCAGCAGCCAAACCCGTTTCATATGCCCATGTTCGCGAGACGGATTTCACGGTATATCCGCCGCCTCCCAGCAGAAGTAGTGGCAGGTTGAATGATTTCACGAATTGGACACACGACGCATGGCCTCGCATCGACAGATTGAAGGAGCCTAAGCGGTCGCCCGAGAGAGAATCGGAGCCACATTGCAGAACGATGGCGCCCGGCTGATACCATTCGATGATGCGTCGCACGACCTGACCAGCGTCAGCGCGAACCGCACACCGCCTGTCTCAACTAACGGGCTCGAAGATGCTTTTATAGTTCTCGTCGCTGATCCCATCCCTTAATGGGACATTGATGGCGTATCTGGATTGTAAGCGGCAGCGCTCACGCCTTACCCTGCGAGCTCACCCCTTTCCCTTCCCTATTCCATTGTCCCGCACCTCTCCAGTTCCGGGGAAGAACTCGCCATATTTGTGAAAGCTGGCAGTCATGACTCGATCGGTTGTGTAAAAGGCCTCCTCCACACCATCGCCATGGTGCACATCGATGTCAATATATAGAACTCGCTGATGATATCTGGCGGCTTCGATTAGCGCTCATTTCATCATCACTAGACCAAGCGGAGACACACCGTAGCAATTCGAGGATTCCGAGGACGATGTCTGCACACGGTCAGCCTCGCTGCACCTAGAGCTCTCGAGCTCACCGTTCACGTAGCAGAATCCGCTCGCCTCCGCCTTCTTTGCATGATGCAGCCCCCCAGCCCAGTTTACCGCAATGTCGCATTTGTCTCTGGACAATCGAGCGGCGCCTTCTGCATGGAATGTCAGCCCCACGACGGAGTCTGGCCCTACTAGCACTGCGGCTCGCAACGTACCCATTGAGCCTCCAGCAGAGATCGAGCAGTACTCGAACAGGCCATCGAATATTGGCGTGTCGTCTCCGACATTATCTTTTCGAAGTCAGCTCGTCATAGCTACCACCGTTGTCGACCTACATTTCACCTGCTCTTTGGCAAACTGATTCGCGTTGTCCGGATTGATCCGATACAGGAAGTCGACGTATTCGTCTGTATGGAATTGTGACATTTCGCGCTTTGTCGCTGGTTTTGCCCTCTGTTGGACCGGTCTATCAGCGAGGATTTGAGAGATACGACGCAGCAAGCGAGCCACGCACGAAGATCTCCATCTTTTTGTACAGGCCGTAATTCATCACTAGCGAGTGGCACATCCTGATACGAGTCGGCTTCATGGGGTGGCCTAGCAGGGTCAGCGTCTGGGACACCTCCGGCGGTGCTTGAGCCAGGTGGATAGCACCAGCTTCCGGCAAAGAATAATAGCACCTACCTGGTCCATAATGGTAGTTGCCGATATCAGAGTCGAAAAAGTAACACTAGAACTACAGTCAGGTGCGCTGCAACTGTGGCAGAGAGCAAGCTCACGACGCGCTTCTTGCTCTCCCCCATGATTGGCTCCATGGTGGCAGACAAGCTTGACGCCAAGCCAAAACGTCGCTACGGTGTTGATGCCTCCGCGCTGTAATGGGCTATGATACCCAATTGAGTGTGTGCTGTTAGAGGTCCATGGACGAAAGACAAGGACAGAAAGTGAACGCAAGGTAAATCGCCTCGCTCGTTAGCTTTAGCCGAGGGTGGTTCCTGGACAGAGCTTCTGGGTGCCACTCTGTCATATCGCCGTTAATCCCGAGATTATAGCATCACGAAGTCTTGAGCTCTTTATGTTCAGACTCTTGCATTGCTCTGGTTTAACAGCGTGAACAGGATCATTGAGAACACGGCTCTGCACCTCTTAAAGATCTGCAGCACCCGCCATGTCGGCCTCGGATATCGATGCACTGCCGTACTATGACAAACAGATCGACGACCCATGTGGGTCTTGCATCGTTCCCTACCGCCCACCCGCTGATATGTCTCGCAGCATTAAAAGCAGCTGCCAGGGCGCTGATCGACGCCGAGCTACGCTCAACCCCACAAATATCACCCGAGGACCCACGGATTCCCCCAAGAGCCGAGATATTCTCTGTACGTGCTGTTTTATTGCCATACCATACTTCCGCCTGACGGATCTGTGTTTGATTTAGAAATCAAAAGAGCTCGCAGACTTGCTAGACGGTTATCCGGAGCACCCGATTCGTGGGATCGATACGTCCAAGTTTGGCGTGCCGCGCTTGGAGGACAATGCGACCTTGGAGGAGATGGTAGAGGCCGAACAACGGGGGCGCATAGGGCTGGGTCATATGGCCTTACGGTACGTTCTCTCCCATCTGGATCTTCCTTGGTGGGCATCCTCGGCCGTTCTCGGCCAGGTTACACTTGGCCAGGTCACAGTTTACCAACAGATCTGCATTCGGCCGTGTCGAGATAGGCGCTGATGTGATGTAGGCACGAGAACATTGATCTATTGAGCTCATATGGACCCAACGCATGGCTCGTGCGGAATTATCAGCTCAACTCTCAACTCACCGAATTGCAACAGGCGCTGGAAGGCCTCAAAGAGCGGGTGACAGAGGTGAATCGATCAAGGCGCGTGGCGCAGGAAGAGACGGGCACGCACCTCACCAGACTGGAAGGGCGGTGGCAGGACCTCGTGGGCGCGACGGTCCAGCTCGAAATGGCGTGTGTGGCGATGGAGGGCGAGGTACGAGGTTTACGCAGCAAGGAGGATGGGTTGAGGAAGGAGGTCGAGGCGCTAGAGGCGCAGGCATAGCAGCAACTGCCGGGGAACGAAGGCGTAACACGCAACGCCGCAGGAGAAGAAGGCTCAACAACAACAGCCGCCAGAGATGGCACACGAGCTTGAGCTTTGACCGGCGGAGCGTGGCTCCGGCCGATGTAGCACATGTTGTACAAAATGCATTATCATCGCATGGTCCAGCATCTTCCTGGTTCTCTAGTCGCCTCGTAGCTTTTGCACCCGCTTCAAGACTGAGTCCTTGGAGGGATCTGCGCGGTTCAAGTCAGGTATGGGCATGGGCACGGATTCGACGACCAACTGACCATATGGATGCTCTTTGCTTGGGATCTCGAGGAGGGCGGGGAATGCAGCTTGATAGCGATCGACAGTGGGGCGTATCCGCTCTGCTACCTGGACACGAGGTCAGCGTCGCCATACTCCGCTTGCAGTCCTCCCTCGACTCAGCTAGTACTAGGTTGGCCACGACCTAGCTAGCACTAGCTTGGCTTCGACCCCGCTAGCAGAGGCTTTGCCAGCTTGGCTTCGACCCCGCTAGCAGAGGCTTTGCCAGCTTGGCTTCGACCCCGCTAGCAGAGGCTTTGCTAGCTTGGCTTCGACCGCGCTAGCAGAGGCTTTGCCAGCTTGGACAAGATCCCACGACTCACATGCTGGTTGATCAACAGGATGGCAATATCTTTCCGCTCGGTAAAGTCCTGAAAGGCAGACTCGATCACGCTCGTCTGCGTCTCTGGCGTGCTGTCAGCGTACCGTGAGGGAGCGCGCGATGCCTCCCAGCAGATCCATCTGAACAGGCGACGGTGCCTCTGCGGCGGGATAACCTCCTAGCCGCCGTTCACAGAGAGAAAGAGAAGCGGACTTGAAAGAGGCGCAGAAGGGGGAAGAGTTGGTCGAGTCGGAAGAGTTGGGAGACGGGAGAACGAGAGACTCACTGGCGTCGACGATGAGAAAGTTCTTCTTTTGCTGGCTGTCGACGTGGCCGATGCCCGCTAATAACAGGCCGGTGATAGAATCCTGCCGAGGGTCAGTCATTCAATTGCGTATACTCGGACGAATGAGAGATCCATATAGGTCAAACCCGGAAGGCGGAGATCAATGGAGATCAAGAAAGATCAAGGGAGATGAGGAGGGTGGGAGGTACAGGAAAATAAGACAGAGGGAAGGTGCAGCGAGAAAGGAAAACAGGACACAGAGAGACGCAGCGAGAAGTGGGCTCAAGTCAAGCGGAGAGGAAGACAAGAGATACAAGAGAGACAGGAGGAACACAGTCAGGGGAGAGGCAGACTCGAAAAGGGCACGGCAAAGCCTCACCTCGTCGCCAATCACAGCCAACAGCGTCCGGTCTTTCGGGTTCGTAGTGGTCGTCATCGTGCCTCGGCGACACTCGACGTCGCTGCACTGTGAACGTTATACAGTGAACGTTGTACAGTGAACGGTGCACGGGGAGTTAAGAGAGACGACGAGGAGCCAAACGCCAGCAATCAGTCTAGGCGAGCAGAACTCGGCATGCGGGGGACCGGAGGGAGGAATGCCACGTGTGGCATCCGCCCGTACTTATGCAGCCATCGAGGTATCCATGCTGCGGGCTGCTCGGATCGTAGATGCATGTATATAGCGCCTACAGCCTCTCGATAAGATGGAGTGCAGATTGTCCATGTCCATGGCTCGTAATCTATACCTCCCCAGCGCTGACGCGCGGAGGTGCTGATCTACCCGTTCGGACCGTCTGATTCATCGTCCTGACCGTCTGAATCATCGTCCTGACCGTCTGACTCATCGTCCTGACCGTCTGATTCATCGTACTGACCGTCCATCGTCCGACAAGAGAGTATCCCAAGCCCGTCAAATGAGAGCTCTCCTCCAATAGAGAATACCAAGCCCTCAAGGAGGATCCCCCGCCGTCAAGAGAGGAAGAACAAGCCATTCACCAGGACCCAACACACCGCCGCCGGCCACGCGACTGCACCGACCTCTCTCCAGCTCTTGACGACCACGCTGTTCCTCGTCTTCCACAACCACCTCAAGAACGCCCTCAAACGCTCCACGTGTCCTGACCGCACCGGCACCGCCTCGGCCATGTACCCCAACACCGACTTGTCCTTTCCTTGCGCAGCACCAATTATACCACCCGACATGCGCGACATTGGCATCGTCACTCTCCGCGTCGCCTGGGGCGGCACCATACCTCCCCCGATCCCAGCCCCCATGCCTCCTCCGGCGACAGTGGACGACGCAAACGCCGACAAGTTCGATGATGATATCCGCCGTATCGAGCCGGCAAAGGAGGCGTTCACCCCGGGCGTGGTGACGCCGAGACCTGCCGATCCAGGCGTAGGGAGAGGCAGGAAGTAGGATGTTGGTTCTTGGGTCACGTTGACGACCGCAGGAGTCTGGTGGTCAGACGGTCCGTTCATGTAGATGTAGCTGGACCGCCTGGAGAGGCTAGGCGTTTCAATTACCGACTCGTCGTCATCTGGCCGGTTGCCCCAGTCGTCGGACGGAAGGATGCGAGGACTGGCATTGGGTGATACGGGCGCCGACATTGACGAGCGAGCAGCGGTCAGGTAGTCCATCCCGAACGAGGAGAAACGGGACGAGCGGGGAGTGATCTGTGTCATCCCATTTAGATGTTGGCTCGACTTGCGACTCGGCAGAGTCAGCGGCACTGGACGCTCCGTGACCCTCCGCGCCGAGCTTAGCCCACTAGGCATGCTTTCGACTTCGGGAAACGCGGGACTCAGTCGTCCTTTCAGCTCCCCGGGATGTCCCATCTTCCACCGCTGATATGCCGAGAAGATGTTCGTGCCGAGAAGGTATAGAACAGTCAGGATCGCCAGAGGGATGTACACGCGGTAGTAGACGCCCATCTGATCGGGGAGGAAGCATGGTCGATCGGCATGAGAGGGATGGATCGGGTCAGTCGGAGGCACGAGGGAAAGGAGCTGAAAGCCGGGCCGCTTAATGCCGGCAGATGAGGAGAACGACTTGATCGTCACTTCGCGTACCCCATTGGAATGCGTATGGTCGCAGTAATCGTGGTCGTCCCCACTGTAGCACATCAGCCGGCTAACCCCCACATAGAGCTGGGCGGTGAGCCTTACCTGAAGACAATGCTTGGTCCCAGCACTTCCAGCAAGAACCGCGACGTTTCGCTGCCCAACAAATTCTGATACCCAGGACCCGCCCCTTTAAGTATTCGTCCTCTCTCTCGCAGCGGTCCACATTTTGCTGCTTCTGCCCGCGCCAGCGGTATATGCGATATAAGTATCCTCGGCCCGGGTGGCGGGTCTGATTATCTCAGCATGCAGTGCGCGACGCTAAAAGCAATGGCAACTCACCATCTCCGAGACCCTTGACAAACTCGATAACGCCGCCTCCCACGCCATCCCACTCGCCGAACTGCATCTCCGCAGCATACCGCCTATAATCCTCCTCCACCAGCCCCACTGCATCAAGCAGGATGAGACTGTGGTTCGCTATTGTTAAGATGGCATTGGGAGGCGAAAAGTGCCGTGCGTAACGGTCTCTTGCATGAGGAGAGAAGAGGCGATTCGGACCCAGGGGCAGATCGTGGTTCCCTGGGACAAAGTGCATGGGTATAGACTCGGGCATCTGGAAGATCGAGTGGAACAGGTCGTAATATTCTTCGTATCTGTCCGGCGATCAGTTCCCTTTGATCCTTTAGGCGAGAACAGGGACTTGGGGACTGACTCGGCATCACTCATGACTCCTCTTCCCCAATCCAGCATGTCCCCAACAACGATGACCGCATCCACCCTTCCTAAGCGCATGACCACATTCCAACTCTTGCGCATGAACAGCTCATCCATGCCCTGCTTCAGAAAGTTGACCCACGGCCGGCTATCGGCAGGATACGACAAGCGGGGATGAGGCACATGTGGATCGGCGATAAGGACGACGTGGGTTGGGCGAACATTTGATCCTCTAGGGACCTGCCGCCGTAAGAGTTCGGCATCTGGAAACTTGCAGGAAGACAAGGAGCTAAAGAACTGCAGGCATTCGTCAGTTGGTGGTGCTGCAACCCATCTGCGCTCGGTCGCTTACCTCTCCGACCTACGACAGACAGTCAGCGGAGATCGGCATAGGCAGGGCAAGGAGATAAGAAGACGGATAGCCAGACCCACCTCGTACCAAACGACCAGGACGACCCAGCCAAAGCGCAACGCGAGCAGCTGGGTGGCTCGTGACTTGAGGCCCGACCTGCGCGCGCGAGCACCGCCTGTCAAGGAGCCCGGCCCCACAGCGTACGAATGACCATTGGGCGACCGGGTTCGGGGCGAGCCCATAGATATGCACACGTCGACTGCAACGTGGAAATTTGCGCCGAATACTGCTCTGCGAAAGTGAGATCCTGTGCGGTAGGGCCGCGCGAACCACGATGCTCGCGATCTGCAACAGAGGACGGAAGAGCAGTCGGGGCGGTCCAGCCGGAGTTCGCTGCCTACTAATACTGTTAGTTGTGGGTGAAGGGTGGTGCTCTCCGTGGCGATGTAGAAAGACCAGGGTAATCGCGATTCGAAAACAAGCCAGCGCGTCACAAGAATAGGCTCCTTGGGGGTGATTTACGCCTAAAAGTTGGGTGCAAAGGCGGGGCAATTTGGTGCGTGCGCCTAAATAACAATTCATTACAGTATAGGCGTGCCAACCATATTCCCGAAATCCCGCTTTCTTTACACCACGCGTGGCGAATGTGGTCCCAGAGCGAGGGAGGAGAGGGGAATGACGTACCCGACGAATCACAGTGACGCCGCCCGCGACACTGCGCCTCTCTTGGACACACTACTTTTGATTTCTCTCTTCTCATCCACATTCACCCGTTCCTCTACTCGCCAACTCCATCTTCTGCTTCTAGCAACAGCTAAACACACACAGATCCTCGTACAAGGTGAGTGGGCTGTCCAGGTTCGGGTGATGGCGATTCGGCTGGGTCGTGTGATAAGCGACGGGGCGACGTTATCGCGTCCTGTATCCCAGCTTCCTCAGCATGTTATCGCAGCCTCTTAACACTGGCTCGAGCGGCAAGGGTGTGCCAACCCGTCTAGCCGTCTCGATCATCACGTTCATGTCATGAACTGCCTGTTTAGCTTTCCTGTTGCGAAATCGGGGAATGACGATGTAGAGAATCGCTGACATTGAGCGACTCTTCAGATGTCCGCTCAGTCTCAGCAAATCAAGCAAAACTTCCTCAACCACCCGTACACCAAGCAGGCGTCGCAATTCGCCTCTGGCCAGGTCGGTGCTCTCGATGCTGAGGTATGTCCCATCTTGGGCTATGAGCTGGCCCGCGACCTCCAGCGAGGCACTTCGTGCTGACGTGGCATGCGTCAGCTTAACAAGTACCCCGTGTTGCGTGACCTTGAGGCCAAGACTCGCATCCCCAAGGCATACGGTGTCATTGGTCTCGGGTCCTCGTGCGTTCACATCCAGCTCACGTGGAGGCAGAGTGGAGGACTGATGTAAGCAGTGCGGTCGTGTTGATCTTCTTCAACATGCTTGGCCTGGCCCAGCCCATGTCCAACCTAATTGGTTGGGTATTGCCTGCCTACCTGTCGATCCAGGCCATTGAGTCGCCCGGCACCAACGACGACAAGCAGTGGCTGACCTACTGGGTGAGCCCTTTAGTCTACCGCCACATCGCGCAGTTTCGCTAACAGCGAGCAGGTCGTGTTCGGTCTCCTCAATCTCGCCGAGTCGATGGGTCTCCGCGCCATCCTCTACTGGGTCCCCATGTACTTTGTCTTCAAGACTCTCGCGACCGTCTGGCGTAAGTCTATCCTGCCCATATAAACCATTTCGACCGCATCAACATACCTACCTCTGTGAGAACCTCGGATAGAGGCTGACTAGCACAGTCATGCTCCCTGCGACCCGCGGCGCCGAGACCCTGTACTACCATGTCGTGCGCCCGCTCGTTGGCAACATCAGCAAGAAGGCGCAGGCATCCACCGGCAGCGCCAACCCCTTCACCAAGGAACAGCCGTCCGGTTTCAGCATGGCGGGCACCACTGCCCCCTCAAGCTTTGAGCGTGAGTTTCGGGTAATCATCCCTTTTCTTTGCATTACCGGCGGCTGCGTTGCGATACACTTCCTATCCTTCCAGAGATGTGGCTCGCTTGATGCAGGACTGACATGAGTCGCAGACGAGAAGACGCTCTAAATGCCTGACAGCGCCCCTTGCTTCAGCTTGCGTGTCCCCTTAATCCACTCGACCATACTCGTTCTACCTCGACTCGGCTCGCGTAACGAACATCCTAACGTACACGATCCGGACTAGCGACGAACGACCTTTATTTCGCTGTTTACTTTTTCTCCCTTCGCCCTGCTTTTTGAGAATGACGTGTTTGGAGGACGAAGTGATTTTGTGATTTCGTGGTCGTGACGGGGGATAGAATGTGGATGCAATGAATGTCGTAGGATGCTATTGGCGAGCTGCTTGGCAGCTGGCTTGACATGACCAGACGCGACCAGACGTGACCAGTCGTGACCAGACGTGACCAGACGTGACCAGTCGTGACCAGACGTGACCAGACGTGACCAGACGTGACCAGACGTGACCAGACGGATGACCAGTCGACATGATCAGTCGACATGACCGGGCGACATGATCAGACGACATGACCAGATGACGTGGTCAGACGGCATGATCAGACATGACCGCACGAAACGGTTTCGAGAATCAACGAAACATGTGCGCAAAATGGGCTGCATTATTTTCAGTAGTGGCTGATATGTTTTTACCAACTCTGAGACAGTCTCCACAAGAGTAAATTCGAATATTCAGGAAACTATCGCGTGATGTGGATTCCGGCTGGCTCTCTCTCAGGTGGTGCAGACTTGGCGGGGACGAGTAGCCTCGCGTCGGGATATGTCAGTGACGGAATTGGGCTACTAGGCTGCCACTGAAGCTGTGGAGCGGTTCGACAAGTGGACAAGACCTGCGCGTGGCGTGGAGACGTAAAGTACATTACATCTAGGACGAGGTGTACGGTACCAGTACAAGATGGCGGTGATAGATGTGATGGTGATGGATGTGATTGAAGTGGTAGAGGTGACGAAGGTATAGAAGTGACGGTGGTAGAGGTGACGAAGGTTGTAGAAGTGACGGTGATAGAGGTGACGAAGGTTGTAGAAGTGACGATGATAGATGTGACGAAGGCTATAGAAGTGACGGTGATAGATGGAAGTGGTAGAGGTGACGAAGGTTAGAGAAGTCAGGTGATGGCGCGATAGAGGTGATAGAGATGACGACGGCGATCGAGGCGACGAGGACAAAGGCAAAGTTGGGGTGGTGATGGTGAGGCTCAGAAGAGCGATTCTGATATTTGTCTCTCCACGTCGCGGTACGTGCACAGTCGCAGTCTGTCGCCGTCAGCGCTCGTTTCTCATAGTTGAGTCCATTCCGTCTCTTCCATCACGTCGTAGCTGGTAGCCGTAGGAACAGACGGTGGCAGCAGCCGTAGGAAAAGACGGTGGCAGTAGCCGTAGGAAAAGACGGTGGCAGTAGCCGTAGGAACAGACGGTGGCAGCAGCAGTAGGAAATGACGGTGGCAGCAGCAGTAGGAAATCCGGTGGCAGCAGCAGTAGGTTACGGTGGCAGTAGCCGAGGCAGAAGCAGGACAGGATAGAAGGGAGACGAGGTAACCAAGACACGCTACTCACAGGTTGCGCTGGAGCATGGCGATGGTCATGACGCCGACGCTGGGGACGTAGATGCTTGCCTAGAAGGCGTCAGTGACATGGGCACGTTACATCGCTCGGTCCTGTGCGTCCACTCCTCCATTTCCTCCCACTTCCTTCTTCCTTCTGGCCTTCTCTCCTTCCCTTGCCTTCTCTTCCCTTCCCTCCCGCCTACTACTTCCCTTCTTCTTCCTTTCCTCTTGACCCGACTCCAATGCCCACTCTGCAAACGAGGAGGAACGAAACCACACTCACCCGGTCCCGCACATCCGCCTCAAAGTTCTTCTCCCCCGCCACATTGACACACACACACCCGTCCTTCAGCGCCCGCGTAGGGACCTTGTAGCTCGCCACCGGGACGGCGGAGATGACCACGTCTGAGATCTTCAGGCAGTCTTCGAGCGTCGTGGAGGCGTCTAGGGGGGTCGAGACGTGGTGCGGGTTGTACTTGGACGTAGCGGGGGAGGTCGAGGGGCGTTTGGAGAATTCCACGATTGCTACGAGGTGTCAGCGATCAGCGGCTGCTTGCGATCGCTGGCGATGGTGTGTAGCTCGCGATAGAACAGACTAGCACGGGCGGACGTTCAGATGCCAGACGCACAATCAATGTCCACGCTCAGCACCCGTGCCCCGTCGTTCGCCAGCAACGCAGCCAACGGACGCCCAACCACCTCGGACCGATTGATCACAGTCACGACCTTTCCCCTCGCGCGGTCCCCGTACGCCAGCAGCGAGTTGTACACGCCGATATGCTCGAGGACCTTGACGATCGCCAGGGGCGTGCACGGGAGGACAGACTTGACGGTGCCTGGCGGGGTGGGGTCGGTCGCCCCGATGGTAGACGAGGCAGGTTGGGATTTGGAGGCCAGAGGAGTCGGGAGGTGGGATTCTGGCGGCGGTCGCAGGGTCGTGGGGTTGATGAAGCGGATACTACGGACGCTCAGCGCGGTCTGGTGGTCTTGGTAGCTTGTGAAAGGCTACTCAGGAAGGAAGGGATGCAGAGAGGGGGCTCACTTGTGGTACAGGTTGAACAGGAATTGGTGGTTCAGCCCCTCGACGTCTTTCTGGGGCGAGACCACCGACTGCAGGTACTGGTCCTACACCAGGCATCAGGGCGCGTCCCGTCGCCTTCCAGAGCTGCTCACTCACCTGGCGCCCCCCATAGATGGGGTAGTAGACCATGATCCCGTCCACATCCGCGTCGTCGTTCGCCTGCCCTCGCATCAGCGCCTGCAACTCCCAGCTGCCCGCATCAACACTCCGCTGTGACTGACCTCCAGAATGGCCTCTTCGACACCGATACCAACGCCGTCCCCGTCCATGCCAGCGCGCGCGTCGCCCACTAGCCGCAGTTCAAAGTCGATGCCAATCGTCTCGCAGGCCTTTTTCGTAAACTAACCCGTCAGTCGACACGCCACAAACAGCCAGAGACGGAAATGGTGGTAGACAAGACGAGCGACGATTCCAGCACCGCTCACCTCGGCATAGGTGCGCGCGTCCTCCTTGGCCGTCGCGAGGATACCGACGAGCTGCGGCGCTCGCTTGGCGAATCGTTCCGACGCCAGCGTCGCGATGAGCTCGGTCTTGAACGGCACATGCACCTTGGAGGCCGTGACTAGTAACCCTTGGGGAGCGGACATGGTCTTTGACGAGACTCGTACCAACCAGCCCTCGCAAGGTAGCCTTTCGTCTCACTCTGCTCTCTCACCGACTTTTTTTTTGATTTCAGGCTGTAAAAACAAAAATTGCTTCCGCTGCACGTTGCCCTTGAGTCACGTGACTAGTCCGGAAATGTCCGAGCCGTACAGGGCCCGACTAGAAAATCGTCCCACTATTTTTTTCTGCCGCCGTCTCCGGGGACGACGTCTGCAGCTTGGCCCCCCTCTTTTTTTTTTTTTTTTCCTTCCTTCCTGGCGGGGCTTTCGTCTCTGTCCTGATTGTCATCTACTCCACAGCCATTCACCCACACTACGACGCTCTAGTCTGACCACTGAACCACCGTCGTTTCGAGTGCTCGCTGTCGATTCAGAGGGGAGAGATCAGACGATACCACACAGCAATCGGTCCACCTGCTGGAGCTGGCTCGTGAGAAATCAAGAAAAGAGCCGACCGGCGCGTCCCCCCCCCCGCAAACACGATCGTTGCCAGCTCTGCTTTTCCGTGTCGAGCACAAAGGGAGTGCTGAGACACGACGAGCAGTGAGTCGATGCCCTTGGCTGTGGCTGCGCCTTGTGCAGATGCATGGGTAGACAAGTAGCTGACCATGGCCAGGCGCGTCTTGACAATTGGTCGTATCGCGCTCCACAGCGACAATAATACTCTGGCACGATGGATCGGTTCGGCGCATCGCAGACAATCCTCCGGCCGACGTCGGTCGACTTGACGGCCGTCAAGGCCTGGGGTCTCGACGGGCTCAGCCATGCCAAGTTCAGCTTTGACGGGTGAGTCGTTCACTCGCACCAACAACCACAACAATAACAACAATAACAACAATAACAATCGTCCGGTCTCGCCCGCGTCCTGCCTTCCTGCTTATGCTTGTTCTGCTTCTTCCTTCCTCGCCCGGACGGTCGGCGGCTGCTGATTCCACGTAGCAAGACCACCGCGGCGACGGTGCTCACGGTCGTGCTCACCCTGCTCTTGCTGGAGCAGATTGTGTACCGCACCAAGAAGGCCGATTTGCCCGGCGCGAAATGGACCATCCCCATCATCGGCAAGTTTGCAGACTCGCTCAACCCGACGCTGGCGAATTACAAGGCCCAGTGGAACTCGGGCCCGCTCAGTGCTGTCTCGGTTTTCAACATGTGCGTGCTGCCCTGCTAGCAAGCTACCCTCCTAGGCTCCCCTTCCCTGCTCCCCGTCTCCTTTCAGGCTTAGAGCAGAAGCTGACAATCGCAGTTTCATCGTCATCGGCTCGTCCAACGAGATGGCTCGCAAGATCCTCAACTCTCCCAACCACGCCGAACCGTGCTTGGTGCAGAGCGCGCCCAAGGTCCTCTTGCCCGACAACTGGGTGTTCCTGCACGGCAAGCCGCACGCCGATTACCGCAAAGCCCTCAACGTGCTGTTCACCAAGCAGGCGCTCAGGTAAGCCGCCCGATCCCCGTGCATGCAGGAGGAAGTTCTTGCTGACTCGCCTGTAGCTCGTACCTCCCGATCCAGGAGAAGATCTACCGCGACTACTTCCAGAAGTGGATGAACGACCCGGCCGGACACAAGCCGTACATGATGGAAATGCGGGACCTCAACATGGAGACGTCGTTGTCGGTCTTTATCGGGCCATATGTGTCTGAGCAGCAGAAGAAGGAGATCAACGACAAGTACTGGCTCATCACTGTGGCGCTCGAGCTCGTCAACTTTCCTCTCGCGATCCCCGGCACCAAGGTGTACAATGCGATTCAGGCGCGAAAGGCCGTGATGAAGTACTTGACGGCGGCGTCGGCGGCGTCGAAAGCCCGCATGGCGGACGGCGCGAATGAGCCCGAGTGCCTGCTGGACCAGTGGACGCGCGCGATGGTGCAGTCCCGCGCGGGCGGCCAGGTCGATGGCGATGGCGAGCAGGCGCGTCTGCTCTCGCGCGAATACTCGGACCACGAGATCGCCATGGTCGTGCTCAGCTTCTTGTTTGCAAGCCAGGACGCCATGTCCAGCGCCATCGTGTATGCCTTCCAGCTGGCGGCGGACCGCCCCGACAAGCTCGCCAAAATCAGAGAGGAGCAGTACCGTATCCGCGGCAATGACCTCGCGGCGCCACTCACCCTCGACCTCCTGGACGATATGGTCTACACCCGCGCGACCATCAAGGAAGTACTCCGTCTCTACCCACCCGTCATCATGGTGAGTCCTGCTGCTTTCTCCACAGATTCTCCTCTCCACCGAGGCTCTCCTCTCCACCGATTCTTCTCTCCGCCGAAGTTCTCCTCTCCACCGAGGTTCTCTCCACCCAAGTTCTCTCCACCCAAGTTCTCTCCACCCAAGTTCTCTCCACCCAAGTTCTCTCCACCCAAGTTCTCTCCACCCAAGTTCTCTCCACCCAAGTTCTCTCCACCCAAGTTCTCTCCACCCAAGTTCTCTCCACCGAGGTCGAGAGACCCGAGTCCCGCTGACACGCTCCAGGTCCCGTACACTGCCAAAAAGGCCTTCCCCATCTCTCCAGACTACACCGTGCCAAAGGGAGCAATGGTCATTCCTGCCTTCTGGAACTCGCTGCACGACGAAACCGTCTACCCTGAGCCGGACGAGTTCTTGCCTGAGCGGTGGCTGCCCCAGCCGGATGGCAGTGAGCCGCTCGCGGACAGCAAGCCGCAGAATTACCTCGTCTGGGGCTCGGGGCCGCACAAGGTGAGTCGGGTTTCTACCCATTCCTAGTTGGATCTTTCTCGTACGGAATGATTTTGCTGGAGTCTTTCCTTTGTGCGAGTCATTGCGTTCTGGAATCATTTGTTTTCAATTTACCCGTCATCATCTATCTTTCTGTCTCTACCCACCTCATCTCTCTGTTCTGGATCTGTCTATGCCGGATCTGTCTGTTCGGGCTCATCTAGTGTGGAAATGACGTTGGGCTGACCACCTCAGTGCATCGGCGGGCAGTACGCATCGATGCACCTCGCGGCGACGCTCGGTACGGCGTCGGTGCTGATGGACTGGGACCACGAGCGGACTCCGCTGTCTGATGAAGTCAAAGTCATTGCTGCGTGAGTCGCCCGTCGCCTTGTGTCACGGCTCGCCGAGGTCGAACGCTGATACTCGAGCAGGATCTTCCCCAAAGACGAGTGTCGGTTGAAGTTCACCCCGCGCGCCCCACCATCATGAGCTCTGGCCCTTTCGAGGGGGCAGCATTGAACGACGATGGCTAGACGATGGCTAGAGGCCAAGTACACACCCACCAATTGACGACGAATCAGATATCCTTAATTCGCATTCCGCGCCAGCCGCAGAGGCTAGAACCACCCTCTCCCACGTTTATGAATTCTCCACACACTTTCGAACTTTTCGCTATTCCACAGATAGCCCGATGTCGCGGATGTAATGTCGCGTAGCGCTGCCGGCGACTGTCGGAGGGGACTTTGGTTTCATAGAAGGATGCAAATGCTGCAGTTGCGGTTGGGTGCCACGCGATGGCTGCTCTGTGGTTCAGTCGTGCAGTATACTGGTTTTGAGAGTGGAGGTGTTGCTGGCTCAGGCACCGTTTCAGACGGCGTCTGTTGAGGTGTTCGTTTTTGCTTTCGCTTTCATTGCTTTGCAAGTACAGTCTACACTGGGCAAGATGGTCGTAAGTGTCTTGGTGTACTCGCTGTGCTCGCTGAGGCTGCTGGCTGAGCTGGTGCTGATGCGCGCGGATGGTGACGCTGACGCTCGCAGAAGCTGCTGGTGTCGATCTCGATGGAGGTGGAGGGAGTGACGGATGTGCACCCGGAGGAGGGGTACGAGTATTACTTTACGGTAAGTCCCCTTCCGTTCCTCCTCCTCCCGTTCCTCCTTCCTGCCCTTCCTGCCGTTCCTTCCGTCTCCCTTCCTCCCGCTCTTCCCTCGTCCTCCCGCACTTCCTGTTCCTCCTGTTCCTCCTGTTCCTCCTGTTCCTCCTGTTCATCCTGTTCCTCCTGTTCATCCTGTTCCTCCTGTTCCTCCTGTTCATCCTGTTCATCCCGTTGCCCTCGTCCTCCTCTTCACCCGGGAGCGTCTCCCCCTGCTCACGAGATATCGACCCGAGGGCGCGGAGCTCATACACCCAGGTCATGTGCTCGTCGTGTCGCGAGGTGCACGGAAAGACGGTCTCGCTGAACCAGCAGGTACGTCGGCGTCCCCGCCTCAGGAACCTGTCGGGGGACGGACGTCGCGGGGCACTGGGGCGTGGCGTGGCGGGGCTGACACTCGGCTCGGTCTAGGACGAGCACGAGATTTCTGGGTCGCGCGGCTCGGCTCACTTTGTCTGGCGGTGCGGGCACTGCAAGGTCTGTCTGCTCTCCCTCGCTGCGAACGCCCCCCCCCCCCCCCCCCTCCCAACATACACTCGTCGCCTTGGCACCGTCTCATTTCGTACCCCGTGTTTCGCCGCTCGCCAGCGCTGACCCCGCGTAGAAAGAACACTCGGCCTCATTCACCCCTGTCCCCCCGTCCAAGTCGCCCTCCCCCCGCCCCTACACCTCCCGCAACGCCGAGTTCCAGCCGCTCGTCGCGCTCGACTGCCGCGGCCTCGAGTTTACCCAGTTCCACTTCCGGGGTAAGTGGCGCTGCGTGGCAGACGACAACGACGGCGCCGGAGGGCACGGCGCGACGTTCGAGTTTGACCTGGACGAGACGGACGAGGAGGGCCGGTGGGACGATTATGACGAGGCGGCTGGACGCGAGGTGGGGGTCCGGGAGATGCAGAGCCGCATCGACCGGATATGAGGGCTTCTACTTTCTGGTCTCTCTCTCCCTGAGTGGGAGGCGGGAGGGGGGGGGATAGAGATGGAGAGTCGGATCGGGGGATACGCGCTGGCACGGGCAGTGATGCAAGGAGGCAGTGAGGGCAAGGGCAGTGCGGCAAGTAGCCAAGTAGCCAAGTAGCCAAGCAGGCAGTGAGAGGCATGCATGGTAGTAGTCGCGAGTACGGAGCGACAGCAGCTTTGCCAGTGCAGGGCTCACATCCCCACGAGGCGGTTTAGCGATTCTGGAGTCGTGCTGTGATCCGCAGACTGGTGTCTCGCCGTTGCCTCGTCGCGCCTCTAGATGAGATGACGCAGGTGTGCAGCCATGCAGTCGCAATCCGCCTTGCAGTCCACCTTGCAGTCCGCCTTGCAGTCGGCGATCCTGAGGCTGGGACTGATCGGTCTCGAGTATAACAGCAACACGATGCCCGACACGGCGGCGGACGCAACTCGACGGCAACGGGCACACCGCCATCGTGCCTCGCCCTCGTGTCCTCGGCTCAGCGAGCGGCGTTCTCGCCTCGTCTGCAGCAGACGACGAAACGGTCAAGAGGCTCATATTCAATTCCCAAACGTTGACGCACATAAAGCAGCGTCACACCGTCACACAATCAGCGGTATTCAATCACGAGACTGAACTCGTCTTCAGCAGATTGCCCAAGACACCCCGAGAAAACCATGCAAATCTCGCGACGCAATCAGCTGTCATCAGCGCCAAGACGTGCGTAAACGCGCGGTATTGACGAGTCTGCTCCCGAAACTGACCAGCACATCACTGCCAGCAAGCCAACCGCTATACACAGAAATGATCGCATCACCATGAGAAGGAGAATGTATGACGAGAAGGCATGAATCTGAATCCAAAAAATCACGTCGCATACCTGCTTGGTCAGCACCGCATCCGCCAGTAAGCATTCAGCTCACTTTCTCGTCCACTCCCGTGCGGTCTGCTCGTACCTCGGTCTGTCCGTCTTGTATGTCTGAAATTGTAAGCTGAACGTCCGCCAAAGATGAAAAAGCTTACATGAGCAATCTCGGGAACAAGGGGATCGTCAGGGTTGGGGTCGGTCAACATGGAGCAAATCGACAATAACACTGTAGCACACGTCAGCGTCAGTGCCGCGTCATATCGAGAAGAATAATTCACCCTTTGAGATGGTCAAGGCTGGTGACCATTGGTCTCGCAGGATGTCGAGACAGATGGAGCCGTTGGCGTTGATGTTTGGGTGGTAGATTTTGGTGGTGAAGGACACCTTGGGAGGCTTGAATGGGTAGTCTGGAACTGTCAGACTACGCCAAGCCGCAAGGGTGCATCACACGTACCGGTAGGGAAGGTCAAGGAGCTAAACTTATCAGCGGGTGCATGCAGGCAAACAAGATCTCAGGGCTCACAGGAAGAAGACACCACCAGAGTAAGGTGAATCGCTCTGAAAGCACCCGTCAGTAACCCTTCCCGTCGCCACAAGAACAGCGCTCACAGGTCCCATAATCGTTGCCTGCCATTGGAAAAGATTGTCACCGATTGGCCCGGCCGAACATGACGACGGTGGGTCTCGTCCGAGGTCGATGAGTTCCTATCGGAAACAAGTCGTGTGAGTGACAAGCGACAAGTTTGGCCCACTACCCATGAAATGACATATGGGACGGTGCACATACCTTGTTAATGCGCTTCAAGGCCATGATGTATGTCTATGAGGTGGGCTTCGTGACTGATCACGGGCGAAGGCAGCGAGACGCGGCGTGGAAGGGTGGCAATGAAGGAGGACAGCGCGGTCAGCGTTTGATTACCAATTTGCACAAAAGCCATGCTCCCATGCCCGCCCCGCTACCTCTCGAAAGCGTTACTCACAAAGTCGTGCGATGCAGAATATTCGTGTAGCTGCGTTACGAGGTATATAGGAGATGTATATATCAATGGAATCGAGAACAAGAGAGGGCATTGGAAGGAAAGAGGGCCCAGGGGCATGTGTGACGGCGAGAACCGGCGTTATCTCAGTGTGGCGATTCACAGCCCTCTCTGGGTATCTAACTTCCACGTGGTATCCACGTGTGAGATCTCGCGGCGCGGCGGTGCGGTAATCTCACGGTTCAAAAGGAGTTTGGGTGCACTGTTCATGGTTGCAGCGTTTGATGACTGACAATAGACGCATCGACGAGTTGGAATCTACAACCGTATTGGCACAGCAGTGTACCAATTCTATTTATTCACCGAAGCCAACCCTCTCATCACTAGTCCTTACCCGCAGGAAGTCTCGCGGTCGGTGAGAGCTCAGGGGGACCGACTGCCGCGACATGGCTTATGCCTACGCCTCGGGCGACCCAACGGCGTCCATGAGCTCTCTCGCGAGTCATGTACCTCGACCTTTGGCCGCCAGGAAGACTAGTGGGGATGTCTTTGACGTCTTGGCGGAGTTTCAGGTGAGCATTTTACCTCCCAACATGTCCAACCACCTCTGCGCAGCCCAAAGGTACTGATGAGCGCAGCACAAGATAGACGAGGACGACAACTACATTTCTTTCTTTCAAGGCAGGTGAGATCATTATGTTTTCTATGGCTTATTTTGCAGGATCAAACTGGAGGAGGCGTACGTTGAGCAGCTGCAAAGGCTGTATGACAAGTCAAAGGCAGTCGACTCGCTTCAGCAAAAGTGAGCACTCGCGCCTCGCCGTCGCTGTAGCTCTTGCTGACGTGGCCCCAGTGTTGGCAAGAAGGGACCGCGTTCGACGACAAGGCGTGCATGGGAAGAGGTCAGGGACTACACGCAGCGGGAGATACAGAGCCGTGAAGCAATGATAGGAGCTCTGCGGGAAGCGGTCGTGAAGGATCTTGCGCGGCTGAAGGTAGGGTCCGTTTCTTCCCTTACCTTTCACTAGCTCAATGAAAGCAGGAGGAGCAATCTCGTATTCGACACAACCTAAGAGACAACATCAAGCTCGCCAATGAGGTGAGCTGCATCCGACGCCCAGCAACAGAGCTCATGCAAACAGATGTATGATGAACACGCCAGGAATCAGGTTCCCAAGCTCAAACGAGCATATTGGCAGAAATGCCTTGCGCTAGAGGTCAGTGCCCTCAAATCACATCCAAGACTCGTCTGACGTCACTCAGGACCACAAGCGACAAGAACTCGCCATCCAGAAGCAAGCGCAATTGCTGGCCACCTCCAACCAGACATCCCCGGCTGGTACACCACTCCATGAGCACCCAAATGCCCTAAGCATCAAATCTGATGCCATATCACCCCCCATGATCACCCCGCCGCTCCCGCCCATGTCCAACGCTGCGGCGACATCCGGTCAGGGTCTCGCCGATACTCCTAGTTTCGTCGCACCCCCGCACGAACGCAACCAATCTATCTCCTTCAAAGTCGACCAGTCCTCCCCGCAAAAGTCTACGGCCACAAGGCGAGACCGCTCAGGCTCGGCGTCTGGCGGAGGTGCGGATAAGACTAAGGAAGTCTTGAACGAGTTTGCGCATCAGAGCAAGAAGGGCTTCAACGCCATCATGCAGAAGCTCGGCGGCGACAAAGAGAAGGAAAAGGATGGCGATTACGTGGTCATACCGCCTCCACAGGATCATGAGTCGCTACAACGTCGAACGACAGCAAGAGGCGATCCCACGAGAGGAATGGGGACTATGAGAGGCATCCGGATCAAGCGTGAAGCAGACGAGGCCGATAAAGCATACAGACTGGGCGTTTTCCACCTCGAGTCGCTCAGATTACGGAGGCAGAAGCTGTATTCCTCCGCCATTACGGTTAGTCTTTGTCCTCCACCGGGCTGACACGCAGAATCTGGACCAGTTCAACGATGAGCTTAACAAGAAACTTCAAAGCGCTCTCCACCAATATATCGATGTCTTGCAAGGTACTGCGGCGACAAATGCTCAAGGTATAGAAGTCGCCCGAGTGGCAGTCAACGAAATAAACGTGGATCATGACAGTAAGTCATGATAGCTTTCACGCTTACAAATTAGCTTCCTTGTTCCGAACGAAACTTCGGGCAGACGATGTCCAAAAAACCGCGCCAGTCCCTTACCAGAACTTCTACGTGAGTGCTAATTCGTAGATCCGGGCTCAATCTCTCATAGGTTGGAGAATGCAAATCTCTTATATTCGGCGTCAGCCTCACCGATTATGATTATGCCCGAGGAGAAGGTTCGGATCACGGACGACCACCTACAATTGTGGAAAAATGCATCTCGGCATTGGATGAGCGGGCTCTCGATGCAGAGGGTATTTACAGAGTTAGCGGGCGACATGCTGGAGTGCAAAAGGTGCGTCGGCTCTTGATCATTGTGCTCATTTTATAGTTGGTCCAGGACATCGAGCGGGATGAGAACACCTTCTCGTTCTCCGAAGCCGATGACGTCTACAGCATCAGCAATGTGCTCAAGCAGTGTAAGTGCGGCTTGCAGTGCTGGTAATACCGCTCATACCGGGACAGACCTGCGAGAATTGCCTGAACCAGTCTTCAATTTCCCTCATACCGAGCGAGTCAAACACACGGAGAACCGTGAATCGCACATTGGATCCAACTTTTCCGCCCTGCGTGCCCGACTGCGTCGTCTACCCCCGATCCACCAAACGACCTTCCAGGCTATCATCGAGCACCTCAGTCGAGTTGAGAGCCACTCTGCGCAGAACAAGATGGACGCAAAGGTATGCATGATCGGACCAACTGGGCTGATGGGGAGAACCTTGCGGTCGTATTCAGTTCTGTCCTCTTCGGACAGGAACATATCCCTGCAGACGGCAACATCTTGACGATGAATCAAGGCAAGGTTGGTGGCATGATGAAAGGCAGGCGCTGACGCTCAGGATACTGTGCTGGAGGACATTATCAGGTACTCGGATCTCGTGAGTCTGAAGGCATAGGGATCTGGCGTCGAAAGTAACTGACGATTCCAGCTTTTCGGTGCCGAGTCACCTTATCAAGCCCCTGGCGTCCTGCCACCCGGTTCAGCGCTTTCGCGAAGCGGGGTCATATCCTATCATCCTGTGAATGACGGTCCGCAGCCGGGTAGCTCGCGGACCCGAGTCGAAATCATCAACCCAACAGAGCAAACTGAGCAGGTCTCGAGTGACTCGTCTGGTAGCAAGACGACCGATTCTAACATTCCCGATATCCGCACTGATCTGGCGCCGGCTATGCCAGCTGTCCAACGGACGCCATCGTCGATGCCTGACCCTGAGTTTACGCCAGACGACAAGCTCGAGCTCTTGTTTGATCCTAAAATTATCCCTGCCAGTATGAGGGATGCTCTAGGACCAGACTATCACGTGAGTCTATCTCCACGAGAGTCGCTTATCGTGTAGGTGAGACCGCTTGCATCGACGGATCTCATGCGTTCACACTTTGGTCTCATGGCGACGCTGACATCGTCTCCACCGATCGCGCCGTCCATCTACACTGCGCTCTTCCAACATCTGCAGTCTTGCCCTGAAACATACTACATCCTCGTCATCATTGACCGCAGGTCGGATCAAATGGTGGCCCACGGTACACTTGTGCTTGAGCGTAAATTCATACATGGTGGCAGTACTGCTGGACATATTGAGGATATTGTTGTCAGTCCTGAGGTGCGGGGCGGCGGTCTGGGAAAGAAGCTGTTGGAAGGACTGAAAGCGTTGAGTGTTGGATTGAGCTGCTACAAGGTCATTTTGGATTGCCAGGAAGATCGCGTCCGTAGGTCGATTCTCCTTGAACCGATAATGTACAGGAACAGCGGCTGACCGACTTGTTCAGCGTTTTACGAAAAATGCGGGTTCAAACTGCGTGGCCGGCAAATGGTAATTTCGAATGCCGTTGACGTTGCCAGAGCTGAGCGTGTGCAGGCTTACTACACACCGGGCTTCGAGACCTCGCCCTTTAACACCCCCGGTCTCGTGGCGACTGTTCCAGGTCCAAACCTTGCAAGCTCCAAGACAGGCTCACATCTCCCTCTGCCTGAACTTCGATCGACCCTTGCGCCTCCGACTCTACCTCCCCGAAAGGCAAGTTCCAATGGTTTCAGCGCTGCACCTGCTCCTGAAGGCCAGGGCCAAGGTCAAGGGACCGAGCCTTCAGAGCCAGGTACACCTCGATCCACGGCATCTGCGTCGTCAGACGGCGCGGGCGTGACGTATATCTATCCGACTGCGTCTGCGACAGCGACAGCGGACGAATACTTGAGTTCGAGCCAGGGGAACCTGAGCCTCCCGGCTGATGCTGAGATCCCTCCTTGGGCGAGCGATGGGCTGGGCAGCAGTGAGATCATGGGTCTGGCGACTGAGGGCAGGTCGGCATCGCCACTGCCACCCGGTGCGGCACCTCCCCTTTCGGGCACCGAGCCCGAGAGACTGGGACGGTCGTAGGCGACGGTTGCGGTGTGGCTGCGGTGTGGTTCGGGTGTGGTTGCGGTGTGGTTGCGGATGTGTTGTGCCGTGAGAGGTCGGCGTTACAGAGAGCAGCGCCATGAGGTGGTAGCTGTGACATGAGAGAGGTGTATGCGTGTGCTTTAGAGGTTGAATCGAGTACTGTACCATGCATTTCACTTGACGTTGTCCAAAAGCCAAAGCTGCTTGCAATTGCGGCCGGTCATTTTCGATACCCGAGGCAGCCCCGAAAGGCACTCGCGTGAAAGCATTGGAACGTTTAAAGGGCTCAAAGCTAGCTGGGTATCTCTACAATAACAGCACTCTGCTGAGCAGCGCAATGCCAGCACGCCCGGCAGCACCGCCATCGATCCACCTGCCGGCTGGGATCGCTCAAGCTCCCGATGCTGCTCCTGCTCCCTCTCCAGGTCCAGGTGCAGCTCGAGTTCCCGCTCCAACCGCCAAAGGCGAGACTGATACCGACACTGGTACCGACACCGACACCGACACCGCCATCATGGGAGAGAGAGAGGGTGGCAGAGCACGGGACAGGGACAGGGACAGACAGACAGAGACTGCGTTGTTCCGACACACTCCGTCGCCCTCGGCACAAGTGAGACGCGAGTGGGAACCGGGGTGCCAGCCTGACGAGGTCTACGAGCGCGCGCTGCCGCGCTGGCGGGCGAGCCTGCGAGGGTGGCTGGTCAGCCGGCTGAGGAGGGAGAAGGTGTGGATGGCGGCGTGGCAGGGACGAGTGAGGAGCGGGGCAAGGGATCGATATTTCTACTGGACGGCAGTGTTTGGTAGTGAGTCCTGGCGGGTGTTCGTTCCCCATCTCCAGTATCAGTGACTGTCCGTGGAGATTGATGGTTGGGATGTGGATATGGTTGCGGGCGGGAGCGCGGCGCTGGTGTATGAGACTCGAGAGGCGGGACGAGACTTAGGGTGCGGTGGAAGACTTGGGATCCGGTATGGAAACGGGACAGAAGAGCGACAAGCAAGAGACTTGCTGGCAGAGCCACCATGGGACCTGAGATGGAACCGTCTCGGGAGAGCTATAGAGGAGGAACAGTCGCGACGACGCGGAGATGAAGAGAAGTAATGGCGATAGAAGTGCACAGCAAGAAGTATGGAAACGACGCTCGAGGGGTCGGAGAGGAGCAGATAGGGCGCGCGCAGAGAGGCGCACAGACCACAGACAACGCAGAGGTACACTGCGCAGAGGGGGCGAGTAAAGGAGGTCTAGGCAGCGGTGTCCGGAGGCCACGAGTTGGCTACAGACAATAGAGCGTGGTTGCTGATCTTCCCCTCAGCACATACGTTCTTCATGACCTTCCTCCCCATGTTCTTCTTCTACGGCTACCCAGACCAGGGCCGAAAGTGGGCCGTTTCCACTTGCTTACTTTATGGCGCCAGCCCCACGCGGGGCATCGCGAGCTGACGCTGGCAAAGAATACTCTACGTTGCTGGACTCGGCACGTACATCTCCTCGTTTGCCAAGGACCTCGTCTGCACGCCACGACCATACAGTCCGCCCGTCGTTCGCCTCAGTGAGCCTAGTCAAAGGGAACAGCAAAACCCAAGGCCAGCGCTGACGCTCATCCTAGCTATGAGCACCCATCATCACGAGTACGGTGCGTATACGTTTGTACCGCTCGACCTGCGGCTGCAAGAGACGAAGCGAGGAAGGCTGACGGGTGCAGGGTTTCCCTCGTCGCACTCGACGAGCGCGGTCAGTATCGCCCTCATCGGCAGCGAATGGCTCTTACAGTACCGAGAGCGAGTGGGCATCTCGGCCGTGCTGTTTGGCTGGGCTCGTGAGTTGCAGCGTTTTGGGCACGATCTGAGGTGGTGCATGCCCCGGCTGATCGGCGTAGTACTGGCCGTGTACATGGTCAGCGTAGCTGGCGGCCGACTGTACACCGGCATGCATTCCACCGGTGCGTGACCGCTCGGGAGCCTCGACTCTCACTGGCAGTGCTGATGGCACTGCAGCCGACGTCATTGCAGGGAGCATGATCGGTGCAGCATGCTGGCTTCTCATCGCCATCGGTGGAGACGCTCTCCTGGTCTGGCTAGACAGCGGGTCGGACCTAGGTGAGCAGACGTGCTGGCCACTTTCAATTCCCACGATGTGCTTGGGTTGACGCCGACAGTGCCGGGGATCGCGATCCCCCTCATCCTCGGCATGGTGCATTTTCACCCCGAGCCCGTCGACGACTGCCCGTGTTTCGAGGACGCCATAGCATTCATCAGCGTCATACTCGGCTCCTTCTTGGCCAGCTACGCTTTGGCCACACATCCGTCGTTCGTCTCGCCAGATCGGGTGCGCGGCATGTTGGAGTACCATGTCACCCTGCGTCCCGTGGTAGCTCTGGGCAGAGTCGTCGTCGGTACGTTGGACCGGGGTGGCACAGACCAAATCGCACGTCTGATACCGCTTAGGCATTCTCATTCTCTTTGCCTGGCGTTTCGTGGCGAAATTGACGTTTTTGCGCGTTTTGCCGCCTGTATTCCGGGCGTTGTCGACCTTGTTCGAGGTGGACCTGCCCACCCGCAAGCACTACGTGTCTGCTCAGTGAGTGCTTGGTGGCTTGTCGTGCAGGTGGTCTGGTTGGGTGCCCTGCTAACAACGTGCAGAGACTACTCTGGTGTTCCGCAGACTCCGATCCGGGCGCTGCCTTCGTTCATGGATCTGCACGCAATGGGCGACGACTCGACGTCGGTCTCGACGAGCAATACCCCGACAGTCGAGACGACCGCCTTCTTGCAGCCTGGCGACGTCAAATCGCAAACTCAAAGTGCAAACTCGTCTCCCCTGGCGCCTCTATCAACGAGAGTAAATGGAGCGGGAACACTTGGGCCGCAGCGGTCCCTGTCACCCACCCCTCGCCTGAACAGCGAAGGTGGAAAGGATCCAGACGAAGGACGGTCTGTGAAGAGAAAACGGCCGAGAGTCAAGTTTGATGCAGAAGGTACAGTCATCGCGATGCTCATCTCGAGATATCAAGTCGGAATGCCAAGCTGATGTATCTCATTGTAGTGTTGACGAAATGTGGTGTTTACACGGGGATAGGCTTCCTAGCATGCGCGCTGCTTCCGGCGCTGTTTGACTGGGTCGAGAGGCGAGTTCTGTAGTGGATGAGGCCTCGCAGATTGTGCATACAGTGTTACCGTCCAGACTTGGGTCTACGGTGCTATAGTGATCCCACCATCCCGCCGTCAAAGGGGCTCGTCGTGCACGGTGCCAGCGCAATCCCGGTGTATCGACGCTAGAGACAATTGTGATCGACGCTCACAACACTCGCTATATACTACTCTGTCGATTGGGGGATCAGTTACGCGTGGGCGTTTAACGGCTGCAAACATACAGTAGCGCCACATGTCAGGCGTTGATCGCCTCGTAGCTGTGTTGCCGCTGGCCTTGTTGAGGCGTTACTGCGTGACGATCACGCTCGCCTGGCGGTGGGGCCTTGGGCGTCGTGGCGTAGGGAACGATCGGCCCGCGTGGATCGGCCGGGACCCTCGTGTCAGCCTATTCCAGTCTCGCCCAGTGACCACTATCATCTGATCAGTGCGATTGACCTGGATCCTCTAGCAGAGGTCGATCGAGTGCAGCGCATGATCCCAGTGTCGCAGTGTCACAGTGTGTCACTGTCAGTGTGTCAGGGTCGGTGTCAGTGTGTCAGTGCCGGTGTCAGTGCCTCGTAGTCTCTTTGTCTCAGCGTGTTAGGGCCTTGGTGTCTCACCGGTGCTTGCTTTGGACGTGGTAACGCGGGGCCAGGGGACTTCTAGTGGCGTGTGGTGGTTCCTGTAGGTGATAGTGATGGCGATGGTGATGGTGGTGATGGTGATGGGGGTGGTGATGGTGGTGGTGATGGTGGTGGTGATGGTGATGGTGATGGTGATGTCGATGGTGATGGGGGTGCGGGACGGGTGTTGTGAAAGGCGCTGAGTGATGCACGATCGAACCAAGGATGGCCTTGTGCCTCGCGTCTCACTGCTGCACAAACAGTGTCCACCGTACCCGCCTGCGCAGGTGCCGGCACAAACTTCACTAAACAAGGCAAGAGTGCGCTACTAGGGACTAGCACGACACTGCTCCTTACGTGGTCACTGTACTGTATTTCACTCGGTCGGGATCTGAACAATCAATCCCCACGCTAGGCTGCTCCAGCGCAACTCGTGTCTGCGCCGTCCCGCGCCCGCCCACTCCTGCTGCGCCTGTTTGGCCATGGCCCTGTCTCGATGTATAAGACCAGCCGAGCGGTGGTGTTTCGACTCGCACACGCCACGCACACGCTCACGCACACACGCTCACGCTCACACCGACAGATCGTATCGTCTCGTATCGTTCTACCTAAGCCTCCGACACAAGCTGCCACCTGGTTCCTACTCTGCTACTCGTTCATTGTAGATCTCGCTCTTCTTCACGACCCACGAGCTATCTGAAACTCCGCAATGTCAAAGACAATTGGAGGTTTCAACGAAACGACCGCTACGGCCCTCTTCGCGCCCAATGCTGTAAGTCGCCACTTGGTGCAACTCCACACCCTTCCCACGACGGTGGACACTTGTGGCCGCTGGTCAACGACAGGCAGAGCAGCCACTACAGCCAAGCATGTATCGGTATCGCCGCTGACGACCGTTGTAGCAATTCATGACTGGTAGGTCGAGTCGCGGCCCGTGACGCGGGCCATACTACGGTGGCCGTACTGACAACGGGATCGACAGGATGTCAGCTCGGGTCCATCATCACCGATACGTTCCTCGGTGAGTCCGTCCCCAGAACAACCATGAACATAAGCATCACAAGCAACATCAGCGGAGAACAGCGCTCATGTCGGAAAGCTGGCATCCTCGTCATGCAGGTATACCAGTACTTCAAGTAAGCATGCCCTGGGGGGCGTTGGCCGTCCTGACTTTTCTAGGTACCAGTCGAGTGACCGCAAGTGGACGCGGGCGGTGGTCATCTTCACCTCGGTTTGTCGATCCCTCGCCTTTGCCGTCGCCGATGCCTCACGGCTACCAGACTGACAGACTTGCAGGCAATGAATGTGGTCATCACCGTCTACTACTGTATGTCCTCATACTTCACTTGTAGACCGGATTCTCGCCGGCTCCTGTTCCACCGTGACGACTGATACCTGACGACTGGCGATTGAAGATCGACAACTGACGCGTCGCAGGGGTGTACACGCGATACTACTTTGTCGAGCACTATGGGCAGTGGCTGTGAGTCCATCTCGCCATATCGTTCCCGCCATTGGTCAATATGCAGCTAGCAACTGACGCAATATCAGGCCATGGCTGGAAGTCCGGTAAGTCGTCGGTCGTCGTCGTCGTTCCTCTGCCGAAAGATCGTTCTGACTCGGAAAGCTGGCTCGCCCGCATGCCGACCTTTGACGGTGAGCTGCTTCTCACACTGTATCTTCTACGGCACAGCTCACTCCGCTCCAGCTGTGACGGTCTCCGTCGTCCAGACTTCCTTTGCCTACCGAGGTGCGTAACTCGGACTGTCGGTCCAGTGTGGATTTGGTTCTGGATCTGAATGGGTATAGCGTTCCTCCTGACCCGACGGAACTGGTACATCCTCATTACGACTCTCGTGCGTCTGCGTCCCATCTCGCACCACGTCCCAGTAGCTGATCCAGCATAGGTGTTGATCTTGACGGCGTGAGCTTCATTCGCCTCGTATGGTTTCAAAGTGTGCTGATGATTGCTAGTGCCGGAGGAGCGATCGGTGTCACTGTGAGCCGAGCCTTCCTGCTGGCAAAAGAAGCCGGACGAAAGACGAAGAGAATGCTAATCACTTTAGATTGTGTTCGGCGGGCAGCCGAGTCTGTTGGGAGCAACCAAATCGGGACCAACTCTCATCAGTACGTCACGTCTAGTCTTGGAAACGCACCAAGCAGAGTTTGACGACCAACAGCTTGGCTCGCATGCACGTCTGCCGCAGATGTTCTCATCGCCGGATCGATTCTCTGGGGTCTCCTCCGTTCCAAGACCGGGTACGCATCCCGTCCCTTTACCCAACATTCTAGCTGACAAGAGCAGTTGGGCACACACCGACAAGGTCAGTCTTGGGGAGTGCAGCAGCGCCTGACCACAACCACAACAACGACGACACGAGTTTGCTGTTGCTGATAGAGAATAGTTGATCGGGCGGCTCATCCGACTTACGATTGAAGCTCAGCTTCTGCCTACCTGCCTGGCCATCGCCTATGTCGTCGAGTGGAGTCAGTTGACTCCCTCGTGGCCACAAGCATCAAGCTGACCCGCTACTTAGTCATCACCCCTGCGTCTCTCCTCGGCGCTGTATTCCAGGTACGCACATCTTGACACTGCAGACAGCAGTGCGAAACTGACGGTGCTTCCAGTCGCTCCAATGCAAGGCCTACACTGTTGGTCTGCTTGCCTCACTTAACGCAAGGGTTTCATTCACCTCGAACGACCCCAAGGTATTCGGCGGTAACGTGAGTCTGGGGCTTCTGCCCCTTGTTAGCTTTGCTTTCTGCCAAACATGGGTGGCTCGATGGCTGGAGGTTGAGGGTTGAAGACTGGCCACTGGTGACGCATGGGTGGTTGCTGACGAGAACAGGCCGCGCAAGTATACGAGATGGGAGGCTGTGACGGCCAGACTGGCCAGATCACAGTCCAAGTCGAGACGGAGACTTGGATCCAGGTGAGCACGCAATCCATCCCCCGCTTCCATATCACATGAACTCGCCTGGCCTGGGGCTGCTTTCTCCTGCCTCTGCGTCTTGGTTGGCCATGAGCCTGATACTGATTTCGCGGCAGAACGAGAATGAAGACATCGAGAGCGGCAAGAAGGAGCTCGACAACGAGAGCGAGCTCCAGGCTGAGCAGCACGCAGGATACACTAGCCAAGCAAGGCTTACCCGTCCCGAGACGCTGGTGTAGGCGGAGTGACGTGAAGCTGCCCTGGTCCATCCCGACAAGTGCACAGCGCGCTCGCGTGGCCCTGCTCTGACGCTGTTCCGATCCGACTCTCTTCGTTTTTCTCTTAGGACATTTGCTTTGAGGTTCACCAGGATACCACGCTCCGATAACCTAGCTGCATGTAACCCGTTTGGCGTTCCGTTGAGCGAGCACTGTAGATCAGCCATGACTACTGTGAACTTTCTAGCCAATTTATCGACAGTCCACCAGTCAGCCATTCAACTGTGAAATTCGCCGCCTGTGTGCAGTAGTGTATAGCACGCAGCAGCTTGTTAGGATGGACATGAAAGCTGTCAGCTCTCGTGAATCAGTCAGAAACCCAACTGAGCGCAGTTAGTTACATGCGCACCACGGATCGGACAGTTGCCTATCAGTCCTATGCTGCCGCTGCGCAGACGCCTTGGACCACACTCGACCGGGCACGATGACTGTGATCAGATCTCGCCTTGGAGCTTCTTCTCGCCAAACTCCTTCTCGTCCTTGTTGCGGAACACGGTTCCGGCAAACTTCTTTGCGTAACCATTCACCTAAGGCGGCGTCAGTCACTGAAGTGACGGCGGGTTTAGAGTATCCGAACATTCAGGTGAAGATGCGATGCAACAGGGCAAGCTGGCTCAAGGGGGAACGAGGTACGTAGCAACTAGGGGAGAATTGAAGATGGATGAAGCTAGAGAAGGGAAGGTTGCTGCATCTGAACGCATGACTTGCCTGTTCCTTGAAGGGTAATTTCTCCTGCACGACTCCACCTGCCCCAGGCGCTGTGGCAGCTTCAGATCGATCAGCACAAGCCCTTGCTTACTGAGTAAACGAGACGTAGAGACTCGATTCTGCTAACAAGAGGGGGGAGGGGGAGGGGAGAGGGCTGACTCACCCTGCTGAGGCTCAGTCGTATCGGGGACATTCGGGTAATCGACATCAGCCACCACAGAGGGAGGGATCGCATCGCCAGACTGTGGTGTCCCGTATGGGGCGGCGCTTGATCCGGATCCAGCAGCCCCAGCTCCGGCTCCTCCGACTCCAGCACCGGGTTGAGGAGGGAGCTGGGAGTGCTGGGAGGGCAGGGTGGCTTCGGACCTCTCGATGGGGGCAGGGTTGGTCAATGTCATTGCTTTAGGGCGTCTACTTTGACGAATGAATACAGGTGAGAGAAGATACGAGTAAACGCGTAGTGGAGAGAGCACAGAGCAACGAGTGGCGAGGGATGACGTCATGCTGTCTCACTTGGTGCGTGCGTCCTCGCAGCAGTGGCGACTCTGTGCAGTAGCTGCGAGGCGACTATTCTCCTGTACGGTGCACTCGGCTATACGTGTCCACATCGTCACCATCTATATGCGCATTTAAATACCCGAACGACCCAATTACAGTCTGTACAACGCCTTTGCCCGCCTAGCCTCCTCGAGGAACGTGCCGTCCGAGCCTGACCTTGACCCGCCGACACCCGTCGCGATACCATCACTCCCTCCAGTGCTTGTTTTGGCGGGTACCGGCACCGGTATCGGTACCGATGCCTCAACCCTACTGTCCTCGCGTCGACTTGAGTCGCGAGCCAGATCCGGGTCCAACTGCTCGTATGCTGGCGGTGGTAGTTCGTCGTCTCCGGGCTGATGTTCCAGTTCCAATTCCCCTGCGCACCCCGTATTATCGGCACCAGCGCCCGCCAGTGAGACACGTGCATCCCCGCTGAGCCGCTCGGCACCAATGCCATCATCCGCGTCACGACCTGCACCCACAAAGTTTACCCTCTCCCTACTCACCTCGACGTGCTCCCCTTCGGCGCGGTCTGGCTCAGTTCTAGCCTCCACTTCGGCAACAACCGTCGGGTACACCTTGAGCCTGTCGAGGGGGTCATACTCCCCCCGCAATACCGCGCTGACACTGAATTGCCGGGCATCCCGCTCGGCATACCCTGGCACGTGCCGTACTAGGTACAGGATCCACCCCAGCCACCCAGCCAACAGCGCAACGTGCACAAACGCTAGCGCGACAATGGCGCTGCTCACGGCGCAGTCTTGGAGCGCCCAATCACGCCATTCTGCGTCGAGTGTGGGGGTGACCCAGTTAGAGTTGAGTGGATCACCGATGGATTTGCCGGTGTTGTACAGCTCCTCGTCGCATTGCGACGGGCCGTCTGTGGTGACTGAGATGATCGAGGCGGCTGAGCGAGTAATGTCAGCGCCACGGACTCGTTACGTCGAGTCGGAGGGAGTGGTGGCGGCATGGAGGTTGAGGGGAGGAGTCGGGTAATTGGCAGAGGCGGGAGCGGAGTAGAGAGGGATGAGTGAGGGATGTCGAGGGATGAGCGAGGGATGTGGAGGGATGAGTGAGCGGGGGTTCAGTGAATAACGAGGGAAGGAGTGAACGGAGGACTGAAGGAAGGAGAGAGGAGGAACAAGGGAAGGAGTGCAAAGAGGACTGACGGGAAGCACCCACCTAGCCATATCGTCCCCACTGCAGCCAAATACCAAACCTCTACGCCAGCCCTATCGAACCGCGTCTCCCTCGGCCGCAGCCCCAGCCACAGCGCAGGAATCACATAGCCTAATACCGGGATGACGGCGAGGGCGTACACGCTCACAGCTAGGAAGCCCCCGCCAAGGAGCAAGACCATGAGGAAGAGGAGGACCGTCAAAGTCAGGTGCGTTCCCTGGCCAGTCAGCGATGAGTGCCCTGCTCCTGCCCGTGTTCTCTTCTTTCCCTTGTTTCCTTGTTTTCCGGCACTCCACACATCGTCTGTAGACCAGTCGCCAGCGGGGCTGGGGAGGGGGGAGGGGGGACATGGGCAAGCCTCACGCACCAAGAGGATATAGCGTGTGATGCGCCCGACGTTGGACCGCATAGTCGAGTGGGCTGTATGCACTGCGTCCAGGGCGCAAGAGACAGTATACTGTCGGTTGGTGTCTTGGTGTCCGTGCACCGGGTGCAATCTACCGTGTACGGTGTGCCGTGCTGTGCTGTATGCTGGTGCTGGTGCTATGCGGAGGGTGCTGTATGCGGAGAATTCCGATCCACCAAACCCGGCCAAGGACCTCTAGAACGACAGGACTTGACAAGATAAAGAGACAGGATCAGTCACTAGTCAGAGACAAGTGGCATGACCGCGTCCCTCCCCTCACACAGCGCGACAACCCGCTTCTATTCTTTGCTTCGCAACACACGGGCGCCAGGCGATCAAGTGTCCGTGCGTTGGCCTGTGCGGACGATCTTGTCGGGATGTCTTCTCGGTGCACCACCAAGCTCATTGCCGCTGTTCACTAGTGCCGGGACAGGTGTAAATCCTGGGTCTGCCTACATGCTTCCCGCATGCAATAATATCAATCACATGTCTCAGACCACTGAGAGACATGACGGGATGGGCTCCGTTTAGCTTCGGTCTGATTGGCTTTGGAGGTTTTGCCACTTGGCCATGCATCGTGAACACACTAGGAAACGTATTGTCCAGCTCCCTTTTCAGCCTCTTTGACGAGGGTCGGCGGCCTGTGGCATGTACACGACATGGGGTTTATAAGGATTGCCGTCGTCCGCCGCTTAGAGGGGCACGACGATTTCGGGCGAAGTCAGACGAGCCTGGCTGTTGAATGCCCCGCTCTTGCCGCCTTCGACAGTTGCCTCGGACAGCGAATCTGGCTCCTTCTTCCCGTCAAACAAGGTGTTACCGTACGGACCCTGTCCTTGTCAGCTGATCCCATACAGCAGCGAATCCAAGAGCCCACCTGCTGCACGTATGTCTCGGTCTCAACATCAACTTGAATTTGCGTGGCCGGGAGTCGGTTACTCATCGCGAAGACTTGCCCATGGGCCTGGTAGGGTGAGCCTCCAACACGATTATGAGATGATCGAATCATCAGAAGAAGAGCCACGCTCACGCCAGAAGCATCTCCGACTTCCTGCTGCTGGAAGCGGACGCGCGCGTTGAGCGCATACAATAGACCCATGGCATAGAACTTGGGCTGGATACCCTGCAGTGTCGAGCCGAAGAGGGAAGCAGGAGTTCGAACTATGCCGATCAGTTATGCTACTAACAGTACAGGATAACTGACCGAACTCCGCCATGAACGTGATAGCGACGATTGTAGGCGGGACCTGGGACTCGAGGGTCATCCGGATGAGCTTGCTGATTGTCTGTTGATTAGCTCGTGTCTGCTTCAAAGGACTCACCTTGTCGGTGTGTGTCCAGCCTGTCCTCGACTGCCACAGACCGTAAAGGATACAGACAGTGATGATGATATCGGCGCACATGATAGACGACAGCCAGACTGCGAACGCTTAGTCACATTCCACCGAGAAGCTTGACGGCCTCACTCAGCTCGGGAATCTTGACCTTGTCTGCCTCGAACAAGTTGGCCAGGCTGGCGAAGATGACCCGGACGGCTACCGTCGCGCCAAAGGAGGTGAGGATCAAGGCCTGTGGGGTTTGTCACCGTCGGTCCAGTAGTGCCACTGACGTCCTGGTGGCGGGAGGACTCACCATGATGATCATAGGAATGGTGAGATTGTTGTTGCACAGCCTGTAAGCTCGGTAGGCGAAGAACGACTGGACGATGGACGAGTTTATACTGTCAAGGAGCGGGAACCACGCCAGCTTGCTATATCCACGGTCAGAAGAGCCAACGAAGGGATCTCAGGCGGACGCACCCGGTCTCAGCAAAAGGGCTGAAACGACCCTACACCAGGTCAGTGATGACGAAAGTATAGGACTGGCGGAAGGAAGCCCACAAAGTTCTGCACGAAGAGGTAGGCCGAGAAATACTTCCCACATTGTAAGCTCCAGTATCCTAATGACGAGACGAGATCACTTGCCCAAATGTACACCGTGATACAGAGGTTGACAAACGCGACTGCAGTGACAACCGATTTCGTCCAAAGCTTGTCGTTCCTCTGATAAGTGAAATACGAGATGACCTGGTCGTGGTCAGCGAGACATCAAAGGACATTATTGCAACCCACCTGCATGGTGAGAACTCCTCCGAAGAATGAGTCGATGATAGGCTGCACCAACATGCATCCGAGAGAGAAGACCTGCGTCGCGGTGAGAAGCAAATTGCGTGTGAGAATCTCCACCTCGAAGACAGCTTACCTCGATACCTGCAAACGCGGCAGCGACTTGCGCTTCTGTCAAGCCGGTACCCTGTCGGGGAGCCAAGTCGACTACTGACATGGCTCTGTTATACGATAGGCTTTAGGATTGAGAAAGTCGACAAGAACGGAGGACGGACCAAACGCTATGAAACGGAGGAAGGAATGACAGATGAGAAGGGAATTATGTCGAGAGGGTGGGTGCATGCCAACAGCAGTGGTCTGCGCTATATCTCTAGTCGACAGTGATGCGAAGATTTGTTGGCTGGTGGCCGATGCATGGTGTTAGCACGCAGCATGGACCTCGTTGCGAGCAAAGGAGGGTGCCGACAGCCAGGGTGAACGCTCTAGTGGGATCTTTGTGTTGATCGGGCATCACTCTGTCACCAGGGCGATGGGAGCTGCGGACCGCAAAGGTATGCGATGCAAAGGATCCTCCCTCAAAACTTGTCCTGGGCGCAGGTGCGGGCGTACGGACGACGATGTCTCGAAGGTATTGTGGCGACACGGACCTCTGGAGGTTCACGCTAGTGTTGGATACGGCACGCTCGGGCCAACTTGGACAACGTGAGTCGTCTCTCACTCCCGAGTGGCTAGACTTGATTCTATGGGGTCCCAGGTGGGTAGACTTGATCCCGTGGGATTTGCGTGGCAGCGACGAGCGACGCTGGGGCGGCTTCTGAAGGCCACCCGGTGGCGTGCGGAGACCAGTCTATAAGCTATTTTGGGTCATGTTCTTTAAGTGTTCAGAATATCAGTGGAAGTATCGCGGTCAATCACCTTGCTTCAACACGCAACTAAGCTCACAGATCGCCTCAAAAGTCAGTCGTTGTCAGATCCCCCTGATGCGGGATTTGCAGATTCGGCTGGACGGCAAGTCGGCACTGTATATGGCCGGTTCAGGGCTCAACTGTCAGATCTACGGACTGTCAACTGGTTTGCCGGTCCTTTACTCGAGTGTCCGTGCATGCCTGCGTCCTGTCCAGTGTGTTATAGGAATGAGTGGAGAGTGGGACTCGACCGTTGCCAAGCCGCCAAGGGAAACATGACGTGGCGTTATCTCGTTGCGCAGTTGATTTCAGTCCCCGGGTTACTCACGTGGCCCTCGCGTGTTTTTAACTGGTCATGTTACATTTGTCGTTCCAAAGTTGTTGTTACTTCTTCTCTACCTCTCTTGCAAAGCGACCAAAAGAATGCTCTGAATGAAACCCCTCGGAGGCGTGTAGATCAGACCATGAATGCACTCTCCTCGACAACGATACTTAACGACTGCATACAAAATATCAAACATCTTCGGTCTCCCATCGGCACAGGACCCGACGCGCCGGACCTCGGGCTTGACCAACGTCCAACTTCACCTCCGTCACTCTAGTATTCTTACCTCGTTTTGAACCTTGTCATGAACCATCATCTCTCTCGGACCCGGAGCCAGCATTTCGTCGGCTCTCCCCGCCGCGTAGCAAGCCCCCTCAAACTCAAGCATTCCTCCGCCTTACGCCTGCCGCTGAAGCGGCGCCGCCTCGGCTCGACGGCGACTTTTGCAGCGAGCAAAATTATCGATGTTGACGACGATGGTGTGGAGATTGCGTCCCCAGCGCCTGCCGACAAGCCAGGCGGGCGACGGCGAACGGCATTGTCTGCCGAGGTCGGAGCGTCGAACGCCAACCGCTCACGAACGAGGAGGCGGGACCCCGGGCCGAGTGGTCTAGGCCGAAGCAGTGTAGAGGTTGGTGATGTCTTCTTGTCTACGGACGATGAGGCGAGTCCCCGGAAGCGAAAGCGGTCCGAGCGAGATTCCGGGTCCGCCTCGGCGGCAGAGACGGGCAGTTGGGTCGAGGTAGACGAGGACGAGGAAGAGCCGGAATTCATCGCGGAAAGTACGTCACATATGGCCGCTATGTAAGCGGGAATTGCTGATTAGTCTCCCAGGTGACCAGCATCTCTTGGAAGACGCACCAGCATATGCTTTGCATCGACTGAGAAAGGCGGAACTCATCCGACTGTGGAAAGTCGCCGGCATGTGGTCGGCGGACGACCGTGACGCCACTCACCAGGCAGAAGGGACCAATGCAGACGAAGAAGATGGCGGTTTGGGGAAGAAGGACCTTGTTGACGGTCTGATTGCTGCGGTTCGCTTGCTGCTGTAACGTCCTGAACGATCGGCTGACGGATCCTATAGCGAAAAACGTCCACAGATCGCATACTATCGCCGATCCCTTCGCCTCGGAATTCTCCTCGGCGCAAAGACACTCTTGAGTCTGCTTTCGAGATCAAATGTTTACGCAGCGCTTCGGGATCGGTTCCTCATTCAACGGGCGCATCGTCCTCTTCATCGAACGAGCACAGCCGCGCTCGTGTCGACACCGATGCGACTCCCCGTGCTGCTCCTCGCACCAGATCAAAATCCGCGGTAAGGAACCGCCTCTCCGAAACCGCCCTGCTCAGATCAACTCAGCGAAGGGTACGGGATAGGGTCAAGGGCCGTCCGAACGGACATGGTTTTCGGACGAATATTCGCAACGACGATCGCAAAGCTCGGTTTGGCGATGCGGTGAAAAGTCCTGCAAACGGACTCGTGCGTGCTCATAGAAGCAGCAAGTCATCAGTCTCTTCGTCAGCTTATACTACGACCGACACGTCTCCACCGGCTACAGGATTGACCATCCGGCAAACACCTCGTCGTCGTCGGCAATCCGCGTCGGCCAGGAAGGCTTCATCTACACGGAATGCTCGGAGGACCAAGGCGAACCACGAGAGCGAGGTTGAAATGGACGGAGCGGTGGAAGGAGAAGACATGACAGCGGAATCCGATGAGGCAGATTATACGCCACTGACGCATCGCTTGAGGTCGCGTGGGAACGGAAACCTAGTCAAGGATACCGAGAGTGAGCTCGAGGCGGACGGCGAGGAAGACGATGAAGACGATGAAGACGATGGACACGATGACGATGATGACGGTGATGATGATGACGGTGACAATGACGGAGAAGAGGAAGACGAATATGAGGATGATCAGGACGATGTCGGTGGGGACGGAGCATCGCCGAGACCTAGATCGGGTCGGCGCGCAGATCCGAGTGGGCTGCTAACTCATCGACCTACCAGACGGGCGAAGAAGAGGGCAATCGAAGCATTGAGAAATGGGGATGGTGATGGCGGAGGGGATGAGGACGATGAAGAGGAAATGACAGGTGATTTGGACGAGGAAGAGACTGGGGAAATGGATGTGGACGACGGCGCGGCTCTCCAGCCTGGCGTCACCAGAGCGGAGGGTGACGATGATAGGGTGGAGGAGCCCAGTGAGTGATTTCAGAGACTGCAGGCGCTTGCTGTGTTGTACTTATTCCGGCAAAGGTCCACCCGCCTCGGGGCGTCTGACACGCTCACAACATCGCTCAATTGCGTCATCCGAAGTAGAAGAAGTACAGCCTCGCCGCCTAACCCGCCGAGCATCTCAAATGTCCCAAATGTCAATGGACGATGCTCCTGCGCCTACCTCTTCATCCTCTGCTCTAACCCCCCTTTCGGAAGATACCTCTGAGGATCAGATAGCACACACGACTCGTTCCGGCAAAGCGTTTGGATATCTGCAGTCTCGCCGGCGGAGATTGAGGCAAGAGGCGATCGATGATCCGGACATGGAGGTGGATGACGAAGATGATGTTGTTGAGGATGATGATACGGAAGCGGACGACGATTCGTTTGAGCCAGGTATGTGGTCTGTCATGTCAACGATCCATTGTAAAACTTCACGCTTGAACATATGCTGAAACTCCTTGCCTCGCCCTGCCACACTTTTATCGGCAATGCGAAACTCCACACGCTGTTCCGCGCTGATCGAGACAGATGTGGACTTGGCAGAAGCTACCGTTACGTCCTTGACTCGTCTATTGCGAGACGAGCTGGTGCAGCTTTGTGAGGCTCGCGGCATAGCGGTGGGAGGTACCAAGCCCCAGCTGGCCCGGGCCTTGATCGAATGGGTAAGCTACATTCGGAAACATCCACTAAGATGCCTCTGATCGATGTGCAGCGTGACGAACAGCAAGGGGATGCCCATTCGACCACATCCTCGCAAGCCACTGCTCGACCCTCGTCCCCTCGAGTCAAGACGCGTCGCAAGGTCATTCACGCCATAGCGTCCAACAAACATGTATCAGGCAAGACGACACCGGTCCTCCTGCGCGACCACTTCCATGCTACAGATCCGGCTACGCCGCCGCTCTCGGATAGTTCAAAACCTAGTGGGGAGGCGGAGCTGAACTTGGACCTCTCGGAGCTGGGTCTGGAAGATTCGATGATCAAGCCTGAGCATCTAGTGAAGCTTGAGAAGATTGGCAGTGGCGGTTTCAAGGAGTGGGTGCAGATACATCGCAGGATATACGTTGCTGATGACTTAGCGTGTATATCGGTAAACTTCGCGGGCGCAAGGTTGCCATCTCCGAATTCCGTGGCCATCTTAGCGAGAGTGAGCAGGCTGATCTTGTTGAATCGGCCACTTGCTGACGCACACGCAGTGGACATCCGGGAGCTGAAATTACTGGCCGAGTTCAGTCACCCCAACATTGTTCGTTTCCGCGGGATCTGTATCCCCGAGGATTCCTCGCAGATCCCGTGCATGCTCGTGAGCGAGTTATGCGAGAACGGCGACCTATTCGACTACATCCGTAACGTGCCTCCTCAACCACTGAAGCGGGTCCTGGGACTCATGCTTGACATTGCGCGGGGCCTGGAATACCTGCACACGCGTAAACCTGCGATCATTCATCGTGATTGCAAGTCGTCGAACATCTTGATCAACCGAGCGGGACAGGCCAAGGTGGGCGATTTCGGCCTGGCGCGGGTCAAGACCTCGACGCGGTCGATGATTCGCAGTCTGGTGGGGACTGTCAATTGGCAGGCGCCGGAGCTGTGGCATCCCCAGCCGAGGTACGATTACAAGGTCGATGTGTTTTCCGCCGGTTGTGTGTATTGGGAGATGCTCGCGGGGTGGGGCGTTGGGGATAAGGTAAGTCTCTTGGTTTTCTCATCTGTGCCCTCTGCCCGCAATTTATCTGCGGCACGTGCAGTCTGCCCTAGCCTGTATTCTGGGATAGGGATATCGATTTCGCTGACCCCGGCAGAAATACCCCTGGGAGGGCCACAACGAGCACTACATATACGATGCTGTGGGCGCAAAGCACAGACGACCGTCGATCGTGGGCCTGCGCAAGGCGTGGGGTGCAGAGCCCGTCAACCTCATGGAGCGTATGTGGCATCAAGACCCGGGGGAACGGCCGACCATGACGGATGTCGTCGCGGACCTCGAGGCGATGATTGCGGATCTCTAGGACTGCACATATACTTCTGCCGGCACTTCCCTCCTGCTCCTGCGTCTCATCTGCACCTGCTTCTGCACCTGCACCCGCACCCGCTTCTGCACCTGCACCTTGTCCTTGTTCATCTTGCGACATTTCGCAGCGCGTTGCTCAGTTCCTAATCCTTTCTGGTTTGCACATGCCTCTTTTCTCCCTTTTGCGATCAACTCTCCCCGTTGCATTCAATTCTCATCAGCTATACGAAAATGACCCTGTTGTGGCGTTTCCATTGTATCGATCATCGGGCAGTTAGTATATCAGTAGCGCTGCCAGCCACGTGTTCTTGTGTCAAGTATTATTGCATGTATCGCTGCCAACTGAGACGATACTGCCGCGCGTACCAGGTTGCACTGGCGCGAGCGCGGATACTTGTGAGGAAGAGAGAGCGGGGGATAGGAGAGTGAGAGGAGGAAGGGAAGAGGAGGGAATAGGAGAAGGAGAAATCCACGTCACGGGATGGAAACGCCGCATGGTTCCGTGGACTTGGCGGATCGGATTCGCTCGGATCCTCCAATCGAGGCGGGCCAATACCAGTACCTCCATCTCCTTCGCTTTCTGTTCTCCGCCTTGCGAGTCGCGAGTTGCGTGCTGCGTCTTTCGTCTTTGTAGACCGGCCACGAACGCGGCTGACGTCGATCGTATCCCTTCGCCCTGATACCGCCACCAAGCCAACGAGGAAATGTCAACAGAGGTGACTGAGCGCCAGGAGGACGCGGCGCCAGTGTCGTCGTTCTTCTCCCAGCTGGTGTCGTTTGTGCTCCCTACGTATGTTCAGGCGTCTTCTTTCCTAGTATCTCCTCCATCCTCCCTCCTCCCTCCTCTGTCCTCCCTCCTCTGTCCTCTGTCCTCTGTCCTCTGTCCTCTCTCCTCTGTCCTCTGTCCTCTGTCCTCTGTCCTCTGTCCTCTGTCCTCTGTCCTCTGTCCTCTCTCCTCTGTCCTCTCTCCATCTGTCCTCTCTCCTCTCTCCTCTCTCCTCTGTCCTCTTCTGTTTACGCCTTCGTCCCTCTCCTTCATCCACTTTTCTCCTATCCCGTCATGTCCTACCTCTTCCTCACGACATACCATCGAGAGCGAGGACCTTGACTGGCAATTTCGTGTAGCCCTGTAATCGCCGTCGTCAGCCGCTAACACCTTGCAGCGCACACGCAGAAGAGGCCAAAGAGGAGGAGCCAGAAGAGGACGAGGGGGGCAAGGAGGAGGAGGGCGACTCTGAGGAGGAAGAGGAAGAGGAGGAGCCTGAAGATGTGCGTCTTGTTCCCGCTGCTGTCCTTGTTTTCCATCTGTCCTTGTTTACCACTGCTATCCTTGTTTTCCGCTGCTGTCCTTGTTTCCCACTGCCATGAGATTCGCCGCTGGCGCTCGCCAGCGACTGAGTAAAATTCAGAGCAGCAGCTGATCGTCGACTTGACAGCTCGCCCCAGCGATCCGTGAAGAATGCGAGCAGGTTGAATGTACCGGCGCCTCGGCGCACTTCAAGCACTGCGCGGAGAAGGTCGAGGGTGGAAAAGGCTGGCACGGCGAGGACTGCGTCGAGGAGCTCTTCCACCTGATGCACTGTGTTGATGTGAGTCGGCGTGCTTGTTGCTGCTGTGTGCTGTGATGGTTGTCAAATTCCCGGCCAGCCCGCCCACCCGCTGCTCTGGCTGCTCTGGGAAGAAGGAAGAACCAACATGATGGGGATTCGGAGGGGGTGTCGCGAGGGCGAGGGCGATGCGTGCATGATCAGGAAGCGAGGCGGCTACAAGGCAATTGGACTGGACTAGGTGCCTGTCGCGATGGCAATCGTGTTTTTGTTCCTGTCGATCGAGACGCAGGATCCCTTGGATGCGATCATTGGCAGCAGGGACCCGGTCACGCTGCGGGTGGGAAACAGCAGAGGATGGCGATGGTGCACTGGCTTGGTGGCCGCAGAGTATGCCGGCTACATGCAGCCAAAGGGAGCGGCGGCAAGGCAGCCAAAGACTCGAGCCCTGTGTTCTGTCCCCTGCGTCTTGCTTCATTGTTTTCATGTGGAGGCTGGCAGACAGGCCGATCAGTTGTGCGAGGATGCTGATCCACTGTGCAGGCCTGCGCCGCGCCAAAGCTCTTCAAGAAGCTGGTTTAGAAGCATAGCGGATCTACTAGCCGTAGTCATAGCAGGGATGCAAAAATACCAGCATGCGTGCCCGCACGGCCAGAAGCGAGCGACCTCGTTCACGTCCTTGCTCTCCTTGCTCGAATGACATGCACAAGTGTCGGATTGGATGTTCCACCGCACACCATTAGTTGGATGGGATGTTCCACCGCACACCATTAGTCGGATGGTCGTTCCAGCACACAGCATGAGTCGGCTTGGATGTTCCACCACGCACCGTCTGCTCGGCAGGATATCGCGCGAGCTCGCGTGAGGGCACGTGGCTGCTGACATTGGGATCCTGGATGACTGACATGGCTGAAATGACTGAATGACTCGAACTCTAGAACGACCTGGCATGTTCCCCCCGTCCACGCTAGACGGGTCCGGTGTCCCTCGCCAATGCCAATACTCCACATTTCCCACTGTCACTCGATGAGTATATATATTCTCGAGGCGCTTTGAGCCGTCTCTACTCGACAGGCATGCTCTGCAGCCTCTGCTTGAGCGCCTGCCAAATCGCCACGAGGCCGCTCTCGGCCGCCTCTTGCTCGGCGGCAAATGCCCGCCAGCCGAGCGTCGCCTGCGCCGCCTGCCTCGAGTGAAACACGACGGCCAGCTCGTGCCACATGCACGCGCGCACAAACACCCGTCGCGCAAGCAGGGTGTTGATGGTTGCCGTGTCTGTGTCGCTCGCCGCGACGAGTTTGTCCACCTCGGTCTCCCAGTTGGGCTTGGCGGCGGCTCGGAGGGCCTCGATCTTCTTCGATCGGGTTTCTACCTTTTTGCGAAGCGACTCGACAGAGTCCTTACTCAGCCCTGTGTGGCGTTAGTCCCGGTCTTGCATTCTGCCGGAGGTATGCGGAGTGATGGGCGATCGGTGGTGGGTGATGGCGATAGACGAGCAGTGCTCTGCGATCACGGCCATGCTAACCGGAAGATGGACGTGGGTGTGAGGATGCCAGGTCGGTGTGGAAACTGCACAGGTGAAGGATCTCATCACTCACGGTCGTGCCGCACAAACAGGTCGCGAAAAGCGAGATAGAGATCGCGCTGCGATTTGAGCGCCTCGATGTTTCCCAGCAAGATCGCCGTGGCCTGTACCAGTGTCAGCCGACGAGCCGGACATCAGCCAAAAAAAGGAGACGCGACCCACTCTCTTCTCGCCCTCTTCGGCCACCCTGGTCCAGCTCTCACCGACCTCACCGAGCCCCCTCCCCACGCCGATACACAACGAGCACCCATTCCCACCCGGCACACACCGATAGCAGCAGCTCGGCATCTCCTCGCCTACCGTCCGCAGCGACAAGGCGATCCTCGACGCATCCGCGCTAGCAGCTTGGAGGCGCGCCAAAGACCGCTCAGCGAGCACCACCAGCTTCTGGTACGACGCCAGCAGAGCCGGCAGGTGGTCCCGCATCAGGCCTAGCTTTTCCTCGAGATCAGCCGGTATGCCCATCTCTTGCGCTGGATTGAGCTTTTTGGACGCGCTTTCTTCGTCGGTAGATACTTTGGTCCGTTTGCGCCATGCTTCAAAGTTCGGTTCAGTGAGGAACACGTTCAGAGCCCCGTCGTCGCGTGTAACAGGGTGGTTGACCAGCATGTTGATGAATCGCCTCAACCCTTTGCGCCGGGCTTCAAGGAACGTCGCATCGGCTGTGGGACATGAGCAGACTGGCCGACGTTCGTGTTCACGCGTGCAGGTAGACAACTTACGGCCAATCCTCTTTGGAGGGAGCGACGGGAGCAGTCGGAATGGCTTAGTGGCGTGAGCTTTCGTTCTGAAGGCTGTAACACAGCCGCTCAGCTCACATATCGCTTTGTAAGAATGTCCAAGAGCCACACAAAGTCGGTATAGCGCCGAGACAACGCTCCAGCGTTCCGTTTCTGTTGAAACCATTTGAGCTTGAACACATCTACAACGCAGAGGCATTGGTAGACACTCACGTCCGACTCGATCTGGTACTTTTGCAGGAACCATCCCTCCTTCTCCGGTATGAGCGACACTTGCACCGTCTCCAATTTGGTCCAGTACCCCCGCTCAGCTGCTGCCTCGACTGCTGAGGTGCTGTGCTCGGTATAGTGGTGCTCCCCGTTCCCATTCTGGCGAGCCGCAGTGTCCCAAGGCGACGCGCTGTCCCCTCCCACGCCTGGAGTGACGGCGAAACCGTGTGGTTGTGGCGACCGCTCAGTGTCTGCGTGGCCAAGCGATGGAGAGGGGGAGGTAGTGGAGAGAGAGGGGAGGGGTAGGTTAGGGAGCGATGCGGAAAGGCGCTCGATGGAGATTTCGCTCAAGTCGGGAGACGACTGGGCCAACGCCACGAGAGCCAGGGCGCAGAACAGCTCGGAGCGGGAGAGGGAAGACTGGTCGCGCGATGTCACACTTATAATCTGGCGGCACTTAGCCCACGGCCGAATTGAGAACTCATGGGATTGAGGGGGGACGCTTACCTTCTCGACGGTAGATGCTGGGAGCTTTGAAGTGTGGAACAAGCGCTGCACCGAAGCCAACGAGATGTATCCCGACCCCGATGGGTCCAGCTGGTCTGCCAGGGAGAGATACAACGACGGAGGATCCGCTACAGCAGAACCCTATCAGCAGCATCTCCCACTGCGGGAAAATGAATGCGAGGGATATTGGCGATGTAGACGCACAGATGAGTTGGTTCAGCCCTTCTCTCGCTGTGATGCCTCCGGTGCTCGGCATGCGCAGCGGTGCATCGTCCACATCGTCTCTTCGCGGCGTGCCGCTCCTCGCAGGACTCGGTACGGTCGACCAAGGATCTACTTCTCCGAACCCGCTTGTCGTCGGGTTCGGCGTCGACTGCGCGAGAGGATCGAATCCGCCGCCGCTGCTGACCCCGCTCGCAGTGTTGAGAAACGCAGACGAGGCGAGCGAGGTCCCGGCTGTCCGGCGCGGCGCGTTGAACATCTCGCGCGTGGTATGGACTGCGTAAAGTCCAGCGAGATGGCGCTGCGTTCAAGGAAGAGAGCTTGAGAGTGCGCAAAGTAAGAGGCTGTTGGGAGAGTTGGAGATGGAATCTGTAGATTGCCGGCTGTGCTTGACCGGCGTTTCAGGGCGCGGCAACGGTTCGTCATTCCTCGTCCTAGTCACAGTTTACCAAGTTTACCTTGCACTGCACGTCGAGATGGGTGCTTCCGTCAGCAACAAATCTACAAGGCTACTGGGCTAAAACGCAGAGCACCACGTCAGTCGTGCAAGGGCCGACGAGGCGCCATGGCGTCTACGTCTCTGCGGAACCGCAGCTCGGCCAAATCTCAGCCTCCGTCGACGCCGCCGACGCCGACATCAGGGGACGGTGGGCCGAGCTGGCTGGAGAGAAGGGAGACGCTGGTTGAGATGGCGATAGACCATGAGGATGTCGAGTCGCTCAGAAAGCTGTCGGCGCTCCCAGGGGGATTTGGCAGCAACGATATGCGCAAACGAGCTTGGTTCGTCGCCCCTCTAGTTGCGTACATACGACGTGTTGTGCTCATGTTTCAGGCTGGTACTCCTGCATACTCGACACTACTTTCCAGATCCGACTCCGAAAGCAGATCCGGATGAAGATACAGATCCAGGTGACCATTCGGAAGCTGGTCCATCCCCCACGGAGCCGCCGATAGATGGATCGCCAGACCAAGAGGATACAAATTCGTCGGACGGGAAGGAAGGTGCAAAGGAAGAAGAGGGAGACGGAGAGATTGCCGAGCCATCCCATCACCCTGACGAGGGCCAAGTCCTCCTTGACACCAGACGGTCCTTCGTCTCTTACCCCAGAGGTGAGGGAAGCTCGTGATATGCTGGTGTTGATTTTCAGGCCTCCCGAAGGAAAGCAAGGTGGCTATGCAGGCTGATCTGCAGGATCTTATCGTCGGAGTGTTGAGGAACTTTCCTAAATTGAGCTATTTCCAGGTGAGACGAGCCTTCGCACACTTCATACATCCAGTACCACCCGCACCCAATTCCCGCCTTCCTGAGACTGCATCTTCTACAACCACTACAACTGTTAAAATTACCCGGCAGCGAGCTCATCGGAAGTAGGGGTACCACGACATCATGTCTGTGCTTTACCTGACTTTTATTCCTCCCAAACCACGGCTCGTGCCCAGATCACGGACAGCTTCAAGTGGCGAACTCGCGAAATCGCGCTCGGGATCCCCTCACACACCTCCAAATCGGCCGCCGACGCCGCTCACCCCCCCACCTACCGACGAGAAGCCAGCACCGGTCGATGAGAAGCAGTTTGAGCTTGAGACGAGCGAAGTGCTGGATCCGCCTGCCTCTTCTACGGAACAGCCGGACCGTACTGTGTCCGTCTTGGAGGACGCTTCTCGGGATACCCCCGATTGGATCTTACTGCGCCACTGTGCCGAGGTCGTCAGCCTCTGTCGGGTCAGAGACGCCATGGCAAAAGGCATGGAGCCGATGATGGCTTTGCTGCGGTATGTACGCTACTCGACACGCACATGTATCTGAACGGAGGAATAGGATCCTGAAACGTCTGCTCCGAGCGGCCGATCCGCAGTTGTCCAAGTTTTCAGCTATGATATCGCCAGTACCGACGCTGCCGTTCTTTGCGCTGTCCTGGATCTTGTGTCTCTTCTCGCACGACATTGATACCCTCGAGCCGGTGCAGAGGATGTTTGATTACCTGCTCGCTCGGAATCCCGTCTCGGCCATCTACCTCGCCGTTGCTGTGAGTCGTTGTACACCCTGCTTCGTTATCGATTCTGCCTGCGCAATTCTGTCATTCTACTCGTTTATCAACATCTCCCATGCTCGCAGCAGCTGAATGACATACCCAGATCCTGATAGCGAAAAAGCCTCAAATGTACGAGCTGGCGGCCAAGCTCGGTGAAGAGGCGCAGGACGATCCGACTCTGCTGCACCCCCTCTTCTCGCGTCTTCCCCCTCTGTATCCCGATACACCCGGCGAGCCGACAGACCTGTCCATCGAGGAGACGGCCGACCAGACCAGTGATCTGGTCAACCTGGATGATGCGCCGAACCCTTACAAGCCGATCCCGCTTAGCCAGCTATTTGAGATTGCCGATCGATTGATGCTCCAGCATCCATGGGATGGGGACACGATTCGCGGTAGGGAGCTTCTAGGCGACGGCTGTACAGTCTGCACCTATGCTGCTGAAGATAAAGTCCACTTGGGCGGCAAGTGGTCCTTGGCGGAAGCCATGGCGATGCTGGATGAAGAGGTGGTCAAGCCCGGCGCAATGATCGTTGACGAGGACGAAGAGGAAGAGGCTGTGAAGGAGGACGAGGCAAAGGGCAGAAAGAACCGGCCGGTACGGGCTAGGAGATGGAGCATCCGAGTACCGCGGGACAAGAAGGGTACCGTACTGGCATTGGGAATCGTCGTTGTCGGTGTTGGGATTGCGGTGTTTGCTGGCCGAGCTGGAGGGCGCCATGCAGATTGGGCGAGGTGGTGGTCTGTCGTGCTGAGGAGCTGGGTGAGCACGCAGGCCAGCACGCATACTTTGAAAGAGACGGTTGTAGCGTACGGCAGGGTGTTGAGACATGTTGCGCAGAGTCTGCTCGACCCGCGCCTGTAGCTTGGCATATGCATATGGGTTCAGTGTCTCCTTGGCATATGCATATGGGTTCAGTGTCTCGCCGTTCCAATCCGTATCATCCAGCTGGCATACTCGTACAGGAAAGGGGGCTATTCGTAAGCCGACTACTTCTAGACTGCGATAACCTCGTGCCTGTGAGGTGTGCGTGGCTTTTTGCGAGTACCCAAGTATGGGGACCCGCACCGATTGCCGACTCATTTACTGCTCGTTGATAAGCACGTTCAGGGCAATCCTACGCCGCCCTACGGCCCACAGTGGACCGTGCGTGCGTCTGCCTCGTCCCTGCTCCCTTGCTCCCTTGCTTTGCTTGCTTACCTGTCTGCGAGCTTGCGTGCTTGGCAAGCTTCCCTCCGTTCGGTCCAGTACTCCCTGCCACTCTGGACTTGACCTCTCTCTCCGACTCCGATTAACCGCCTCACTCTAGCTGAACCCTCCCGCTCGGTCTTGCTTGTCACCTCTCATAGATCATCGCCAGCGAGATGAGTGCAGCGCCCAATGCACTCACCAAAGAGAACCTCGAGCAGGTCGCAAGAGGTCAGTAGTCGGGACATGCCGGTGGTGATAACTCGGCTGACACGGCGTCTTTCCTTGCTGCTGATACCTGCTGATCCTGGATCGTCTGGGTCTCCTCTCCCTTCCTCGTCCTTATCTCTTCCTCCTTCTCTCGTCCTCCTACTGCTCACTTTCTCACCTCTCCTCTTGCTCTTCCTACACACACACACTTCTTCTCTTCTCTCACTCTTCTCCTCTCACATTTCTCGTCCTCTCACTTCTCTTCCTCTCGCTTCTCCCTCCTCACTTCTCTCTCCTCACTTTTCTCGTCCTCTCACTTTTCTCGCCCTCTCACTCCTCTCTCCTCACTCCTCTCCTCCGCTCACTTCTATTTCCCTCACCTTTCTCTTCCCTCACTCTTCCCTCACTTCTCTTCCTCACTTCTCTCTCCCCACTTCTCTCTTCCCCCCCCGCAACAGTCGACTCGCCAATCGCCTCGACCCCGCCTTCCTCCCAGGGCCATCGGACGCCGAGTCTCCATCAGCCCGTACCTGCATCCCTGTCCCGTCGCTCGTCCTTCTCCACCGGGCATGGTCAGTCGTACGGCCCGAACCATGATGTGGACACCTCCCAGATTGGCCAGCCTATCATCACGCCAAGGAAGGAACGGCCGTCCCACAAGCGCTCGCTGACTGGTGAGTCCCTCTCTTCCCCTCCCCCTACCTTACTCCCCTCTACCTAGGAGGTCATCGTGGCTGCTGCCTAGTCGCGCCGCGCCGTTGTTGACGAGGCGCCAGGATCCTACTTTCCCGCTCAACCCGGGGCCAAGGAAGAATGGCCGCTCGGCGATGAGGAGACCTGGCGCACCGCTATGAAGGCCGAAGAGGTCGATCCCGATGATGTACAAGGCGTTGCCAACACCATCGTTCGACATGTCAACACCACTTTAGGCAGGCATGTCCACAATGTAGACGCTGTTAGTCGTGTGCATCACAGTGTCCTGCCATCGCAGCTGATCTGTTGTTCTAGCTTGCAGCGTATCAAGCTACAGCTTTCTCGGTAAGGGATCAGCTGCTGAAGAGGTGGAACGAGACTCAGCTGTAAGCGACCCGCTATAACGTCTACCAAATAGAGCATCCGTTGATTCACCGATCAGCTATCACACCCGCCGCGCCCCAAAGAGGGTCTACTACTTCTCCATTGAATGGCTCATGGGTCGTACTCTCGACAATGCCGTCCTCAACTTGGGTATGCGCAACACTTACGAGACTGCATCGCGTAAACTTGGTTTCAACTTTGAGGACCTTCTCGATGAAGAGAGGGATGCTGGGCTCGGAAACGGTGGTCTTGGTCGATTGGCTGCTTGTTACGTGCGCAACTTGCTGGTGTGTATTACGATAATGGTATCTGATGCGCACCAGATCGACAGTATCGCCACTCTAGGCTTGCCTGGATGGGGCTATGGTCTGCGATGTGAGCTGACGTCTGCTGCCTGCGCAGAAGCCCAGCTGACATAGTTACAAGACCAGTACGGTATCTTCAAGCAGCTCTTGTCCAACAGTGGCGAGCAGCTCGAGGCGCCTGACCCGTGGCTGGAACGTGAAAGCGTACGTTGTGCTCCACCTAGTCTTGACCAAGGACCAAGTCGTATACTTACGGTCCAAGCCCTGGGAAATTCCGCGCATTGACGTCAGCTACCCGATTCGATTCTATGGTCGCGTTGAGAACGTTGCCAACTCGGACAGAGCTGTCTGGTCGGGTGGCCAAGAGCTCCTCATGGTCGCATATGATACACCCATTGTGAGGAAACTTGATTGACTCGGGGCGTTATGCTGATCCGTTCAGCCCGGCTACGCGACGAAGAACTGTGCCAACATCCGTCTTTGGAAGGCAGTTCCCCAGTCCGGTTTCGACTTGAATTCTTTCAACGGTAAGTCCCAATGAACAAGTGTCGACCGAGCTCATCATCCTGCAGCCGGTAACTACGAGGCCAGTGTACGGGCTAGCAGTGATGTCGGAAATATCGTGAGTACACTGTGTTGTAATCTGTCTTAGCTCAAACATTGCAGACCCAGGTCCTTTACCCCAATGACAACATGTGGCAAGGCAAGGAGCTGCGTCTCAAGCAACAACTAGCGGTGAGTTCATGTAGCCGTGACTGTATCCCAGTACTACGCTGACCTCACCGCAGTGGGTCTCGGCAAGTCTACAGGATATTCTTCGGCGCTTTGTCAAACTTGATCTGCCTTTCACTTCTCTTCCGGACTATGTCTGCGTCCAGAGTAAGCTCCTTGATACGCCGAGATCTGTAGCTGACATGGGAAGTGAACGATACCCATCCCACGTTGGCCATTCCGGAATTGATGCGACTGTTGATCGACGAGGAAGGCTTGACGTACGCTGAGGCTTGGAAGATCACCACCAAGGTATTCGCCTATACTAAGTGCGTCGAGAGTCCTTACTGCTTTCCCAGCTGATCATCTTAGCCACACTGTCCTTCCCGAGGCCTTGGAGCGATGGGAGCTGGCTCTCTTTGAAAACCTCTTACCTCGTCACCTGCAACTCATCTACAAGATCAATTAGTAGGTCGATTGAGTGGCAGCACTGATAGTCAGTGAATTCCTCGGTCAAGTTGCCAACCGATGGCCCGTGAGTCTTACTCTTTGGAAATGATCGTGCTGACGCCGGACTTCAGAATGACCTAGACCGCCTGCAGCGCATGTCCATCATCCAAGGTGGGTCGTATCCCTTCGCCCGGGCCGTGCTGACTTTGCACAGAGGGTCATCCTAAGTATGTGAGGATGGCCTATTTGGCCATTGTCGGATCATTCAAGGTCAACGGGTGAGTTGTTCTTCCTGCTTTCGAAGAGGTATGTTTCGCTCATAGTGGATAGCGTGGCAGAACTACATTCGTAAGCTCAGCTTATGATGTGAGATGGTGCTAAATGCATCCAGTCAACTGCTCCAATCGACCATCTTCCGTGACTTTGTTGAGTTCAAGGGTCGAGACTTTTTCACAAACGTTAGTATAATTATGATGATATGGTCAACGACTGATAAACTCAGGTTACCAATGGAATCACTCCTCGTCGGTGCGTAGCCATATAGAGGCTTGTCAGCCAAATTGATCTCTTCAGATGGCTTCTGCAGTGCAACCCCTCCCTTGCTGCTCTGGTCACGCACACCCTGGGGAGCGAGGCATGGTTGACCAACGCCAAGCTCCTTGACACCTTGAAGCCCATGGCGAACAACGAAAAGTTCCGAGAGGCGTTCCGTTCTATCAAGCAGGAGAATAAGCTCCGTGTGAGTATGACGAAACTGAGACAGAGGGTGTCTAAAGCTTGCAGCTCGCCGAGGTCTTGGAGAGCGAGCTTGGTATCTCCGTCAACCCGAACAGTATCTTTGCAGCCCAGATTAAGCGACTTCACGAGGTACGTGATTTTTCCGGGAAACATGACTGTCCATCCTACTGACTCGTTCTAGTACAAGAGGCAGACACTGAATATCTTCGCAATCGTTTATAGATACCTGTTGATTAAGAAGGCCACGCCGGAAGAGCGGAAGAAAATGACGCCATGGACTTTCATCTTTGCCGGCAAGGCAGCCCCAGGTGAGCGTGGTGTTCCCGTCCGAAGACCTTCAAGCTGACAAGATAGGCTACTATGTCGCCAAGCTTGTTATCCGCTTGATTGTCAACGTCAGCAAAGTCGTGGTACGTTGGCTCTCATCTGTACGAGACAAGTGCTAAGCAGTCCTCCAGAATGCGGACCCGGATATAGGAGACCTGCTTCGGGTTGCCTTCATCCCCGATTACAGCGTGTCCATTGCCGAGGTGCTCATCCCTGCCGCCGACGTCAGTGTGCAGATCAGTACTGCTGGTACGGAGGCCTCGGGAACTGTAAGTTGGATCACCAGGAATTGGACTAAGCTGATGCCGTGCCAGTCTAATATGAAACTTGCTCTTTCTGGTACGCCCCTGTCATCTCGTCACGTCGCCGACTGCTGATCGGACCAGGCGCTTTGCTTCTGGGTACAGTCGACGGTGCGAACATTGAAATTGCCGAGGATGCTGGCGAAGACCAGGTGAGCGTTTCGGCCGTTTGTCCGATTGCTCCTTCGACCTGACACACATAGTGCTTCATGTTCGGGCACTTGACTCCGGATGTCGCCAACGTGCGCTTCAGCAATAGTTACCAGCCTACGCCACTCGAGCAGAGGTCGCCCGAGCTTGCTGCAGCGTTCAAGCTCATTGAATCGGGCGCATTTGGCGAAGGCAGTATATACGAAGCACTGTTAAGGACTGTTTACGAGCACGACCACTACCTGGTGAGTGGTGCCAAAAACTCATGCAGGGTTGCAGCTGAGCGCCGCAGGTGTCCAACGACTTTGGCTCGTACCTCCAAGCTACGTCGCTGGTCGAGGAAGCTTGGGCAGACGAGACGGATTGGACGAAGAAGTCGATCATTACTGCCTTCTCGATGGCCGACTTTAGCAGTGACCGATCGGTGCAGGACTATGCCGATGGAATCTGGGGCGTTGAAGCGGGTGAGTGCTGCGGGCATGGTACCGAGAATCAAGACTGATGCGACTTGCAGAACGTGTTCCAGACGACCTGAAGTTCTAGACTCCCCGTGAATAAAGTAAGATGCTGTTGATAAGAGATGGGAATTGTTCCACACCCAGAATGGATATTATAGAGGATTCGTCGCCACGTGCCACGTGCCACGATTGCCTCCGATGACTCGCGTCTGTGACTGCTGAGAGACTTGAGCTACTGCCTTGATCCACTGTGAGATTCAGCGTCGATCCTCTTTTGATTCGCGTGCACACCTTGCAGCTGTGTTGAGAGCATGCCACCCAAAGGCAAGAAGACGAAAGCCGAGGAGGCTCTGGACTTTCTCTCGAACCTTGACAACCTGGACGCTCCCGATACGGGACCCGAGATATCAACGACTGCCAGTCCTGTACCGGCTGCTGCTGCTGCTACCACTACGTCGTCCGGTACTCCGCGGGCGTCGACAGACTCGCTCAGGCCCGGTGTGAAGTCTGGTACGCCCGTACCGGCACCGGCGGAGGAGGAGACGGCAGAGGCTGCAAAGGCGCTGGCGTACCTCGAGGCGCAGATCAATACGAAACGCGCGCCTCTGACACGGACTGCGAGTCCTGCCCCTGCGTCTAGCACCAACGGCGGTGGAAACCCCAGCAACATCTATAACGAGGCGATCAATATCCCCTCCAACAGCTTGGACCCGACTCAGAACCAGAGCGGCATTGATATTGGCGTAGGAGGCGGTTGGGGAGGGGGAATTGGCGGCGGTTGGGGAATTGGCGGGGGAGGGGGCGGCTGGGGAGTGGGAGGCGGAGTGGGGGGCGGAGGCGGAATAGGAGGGGGCAATGGGGGAGGCGGCGGGGGAGGAGGTGGCAATGACGAAGGGGGCGGGGGAGGAGGAGGAGGGGGAGGAGGGGGGTGGGGATCGTCTTGGTGGACAACAGCGACGTCGGCTATCCAGTCTGCTCAGAAAATAGCGGACCAGGGGTACAAACGCGTCCAAGCGACCGGAGGCGTAACGGGCAGCTTGGAGCAGCTGGGGGTGAAGGGCGTAGGAGTGGATCTTGGGAAGCTCAGGCAGGGGGCGGGAGAGCGGTTGGGGGGGATCGTCAAGGGTGTTGATTTGGAGAAACTGCGTGAGTTGGTGTACCTTGACTTTCTCGTGCGCCTGACTTTCTCGTGCGCTGGACTTTCTCGTGCGCTTGACTTTCTCGTGCGCTGGACTTTCTCGTGCGCTTGACTTTCTCGTGCGCTGGACTTCCTCGTGCGGACAATGTCCGCACCTTGGCAAGGCGCGGGACAGAAGAGAGGAAATTCAGACCGGAGCCAAGAGAGTCATAACTTAGAAACAACTCGACCGGACGCGCTAACGGAACAGGGCACGACCTCCTGAGCAACGCCACGACCACCCTCGCCACCATCCTGGATACGGTTGCGCCCCCGATCTCCGCACACGAGACGCTCGAGCTGTGGCTCACGCACCCCATGGTGGGCTACGGCGGCGTCGAGGGCGTGGTGTATCGCGCCTGGATGCGCATCCTCGAGCAGACAGAGAGCGGGGAGATGGTCGTTCTCTGGTCGCCTGACGACGGGGCCGGGGCCAGCGAGGACGTTGGGAGAAGTATCCGGCCGGTCGAGGGGTGGGAGGAAGCGTGGAAGGCGAGTGAGGCGGGAGTGCAGGCGGTTAGAGAGCGGGAGGAGAGGGATCCCAAGGGCCGAGGCAAGGCGAATGGTGTGTTGCGCTCTGGCTCGCTCTGGCTGTGCTCTGGCTCGCTCTGGCTGTGCTCTGCCCTCTACCCGCCAGCACCCCCAAACCTCGATGGATTGCACTAGCGTTCATGTCCCTACATTCTCGCAGCGACCACGCTTCCAGCATCTCCAGTCACCGTATTTCGCATCTCCCGTCACTGTGATTCGCATCTCCCGTCACTGTGTTTCGCATCTCCCATCACCGTGTTTCGCTCCGACCAACTCTCCGCACTCTCGCTGACTCGCGCAGCCCAACTCCCAGTCACCACCGTCCCCATCTTCCTGCACCTGCAGCCGGTGCTTGCGCCCCTCGGGTTCCCTGAACCGCCGATCCTGCTGGGCGCGGCGCACCCCGCGCCAGAACAGCCGCCGAACCACCTCTTCTTCCTCTTGCATCTCCAGGACCCGACGCACGCGTTGCGATTCACGACGGCCACGCAGCCGTGTCCGTCCGACTGGCTCGAGGTAGAGTACGAGCGCAGCGACTGGGTCGAGGAGCGGCTGGTCGAGGTGTTGCGGACCGGCGTCGAGGTCTTGGCGCAGGACGTGAGTGCGGCGAGACCTGCCAATCATGACGTCCTTCCATGCATCGAACGATACAATCACGTCAGGTCATCTCCGTTGTTGGGCGGGAGGGAGTCGTTATGTCGGGTGTTTCATCGACGCTGATGCACTTAGTACGTCGCTACGCGGATGGGACTCAAGCCGTCGACAGGGATGACTCGTCCCGCCTCGCCGTCTGCCGACAAGGCGGATGCGGGAGGGGCAGTGGCGGAGGAGCCGGGCGAGGGCGAGCAGGCGCCTGAGGCTGGCGAGGCTGGGAAGGGTACGGACGATTAGCGTGCCACCGTCGCCGTCGCCGAGATCCAGCGCACCCAGGAGCACGCAGTGAGGACGAGTGAGGGTCAGGCGTGAAGAGGACGGTGTCAGAGGCGAGTCGGGGGAGGACGAGGAGGGAGAAGAGGGGCCCTACGTGATACCCCACGCGCGACACGGCGCTGCGGTCGCGGCGGTGTCAGACGTGGTCGAGGGTCCCAGTTGTCGAGTCGCTTTCCGGGGTAACGCGGCTACATCGCCGCTTGTGGATAGAGTATACCGGGGCCGGGTGCGGGCTCGGCTCGTTGGTGTGGATCTGTGTATGTATATGAATTATATGAATCCTTGGGTACACGACCTCGTCGTGTCGCGGAAGGTCTTGTGGTATCCTGTGGACATGGACAACCAGACAACAGCCAAATTGCATAAATCGACTCGCACTCGTACAAAAATTCGAGACGCAGGAAGGGAGAGCAACGGCCCGCTGGCCTTTGCCTGCCTGCACGCTCCCGACTGCTACCATACAAATCAACCCCTCGCGCCGACACTGACTCTGCCCTGCCATGCCTCCTACTCCCCCGTCTCGTTACCTGCTCTCTCGTGCTTTGCCCGTCCTTATCCCGCACGCAACGTATCCGATTGAAATGGAAATCCCGACGTCACGCCTCACGGCCCACGCCGCGCGGCACGACACACCCCGAGACGCACACTGTGCGTACGGCACGCTCACTTGTAGCCGCGGGACAGGTCGCCGACGGGGAGCAGGAAGTGGCTCGTGTCCTTTGTCAACAGGCCGGCGAGGGCAGTGTAGCCAGCGATGCCCGCGGTGAACTGGGCAAGGCACGTCAGTCTCGATTCCCGACACGGGTGCTTCGCCATGGCCAAGATGAGGAGTGACAGGTGAGAGGTGAATCGACGAGCCCTTGGGTCTTGGAGTTGGAGTTGGAGTTGGAGTTGGAGTTGGAGTTGGAGTTGGAGTTGGAGTTGGAGTTGGAGTTGGAGTTGCAGTTGGACTCGGATCTGGAGCTCGGGAAGGACGGGACTTGGGTAGACGTGGAAACGACACCGGACTTACGATACCAAACCCGCCGCCAGCCTTGGTAGCGTTTGCCGAGCCGCCGAGGAAGCCTCCGACGAGGCACCAGAACGTAACGTCCAGGAAGAAGAAGAGCAAGACGAGCGCGACGGACGAGCGCAGACATGCGATCAGGAAGAGGAACGTGACGATTCTGCGGGGTTCAGCGGGTGTCCACGGCGACAGACACAGACACAGACACAGACACAGACACAGACACAGACACAGACACAGACACAGACACAGACACAGACACAGACACAGACACAGACACAGACACAGACACAGACACAGACACAGACACAGACACAGACACAGACACAGACACAGCCAGGCAAATAGTGGAGATTGCAATGCGATCCCAGGCGTCGAGGACACGGAGACTCGCGATAGGGAGTGGAGGGGAGGAAGGATGGGAGTTGAGCGAGACGCCGGCAGAGTAACGAGATACGGGGAAGAACACGAGGTGAATCAAGAGGACGGGAGGGAAGGCGGCTGAGAAGGGAAGAGTATAAGAGGGACACGGAGGGAAGAGGCTTAGAGAAGGAAGAGACGTAGAAAACAAAGAGATGCGCAGAGACGCAAAGAAGAGACGAGAAGAGACGGAGAAAGACGGCGGACACATCACTCACCCCCAGGCCGCTAGGTAAATGCCCAGCGCGGAATCGAGCTCAGCCGCAGCGTCGCCATACGAAGCTGCAGATCAGCAACAGTCTGGGTGAAAGACAGAGACAGAATATATTCACAGACAACCTCGAATTGCGGAATGTAGAGCGTAGCAAACGACAGCCAGAAGCCGCCGTAGGAAGCAAATGCCGTCGCACCAAACGTGTTACCGCAGGCCCATTCTTCGATGCCAGCAATAAGCTGCGCCAGACCGCCGTAGCCCAAGGCCATGCCGAGGATGACGTTGGGCGTGGTGATTCCGCGAGCTTGGACGTTGTAGAGCGAGAGGACAAAGGTCGTAGCGCCGAAAGACATGAGGCCGAGCGGGGCTGGATTGGCGAACCTGGCGGGCGAGGGTTAGCGTTGGCGTTGTTGTCTCGCCGGGTGTAGTGGCGGGCATGGAGAGGAGGGGAGGAGAGTGGAGAGGGTGAAGGAGTGAGGGAACGGTGGGATGGAAGGGATGAGGGAACAAGGTGCAGTCGGCGAGGAAGGAGCAAGCAGTGACGATCAGACAGGCGTTCAGAGAGGAAATGACAGCTGTGAATATAGCCCTGAGGGCTGTGGAGACGTGGGGGTGGAGATGGGGAGCTGTGGAGACGGTGGGGCTGGACACGGCGGGGCTGCTGATCGGAGCCTACACCGCAGAGAGACTCACTTTCGGTGGTAGATTGGGAACGCTGGCTGGGACGAGTCGATCGGGTTCCCGCCGGGCGTGACGAATCGGCTCATGGGGCCGCCAGTGCCTTGGTACCCATTGCCGCCCTGGTAGTTGTTGTAGCCGTCTTCAGTGTGACCTACGGCGCCCACACCATTGGCCGGTGCGGGTGCGTTGGGCTGCTTGATCTCGTTGACGGACATGTCGACGTGTGTCTGCGACTAGGCGGGAACTGGCTAGCAGGGTATGGGTGTACAGTGACTGAGAGGTATCTGGGCGCTGGTAGCGGTTGATGGTAGGTGTCGAGGGTAGACGCAGGCCGAGGGTTCACGATAAACAACGGATGTGGGGTAGAGGATAAAGAAACGAAGCGGGGACGGGGGGCTTCATATAGTGCACTAGCTGATGCAGTGATGGTGACACGAGCCGTCAGATGCTCTTGTCTCTCTCTCTCTCTCTCCCTTGGCCTCTCTGCCTCCTAGCTCTTCCGCTTTGGGGGGCCAGCGTGCAAGGAGACACGACTGCTCCCAAGACACTGGACTGCATCGGTCGATTCTCACGGCTGACTAGTGCCCCGGTCCAGAGATTGTTGCCCTGTGGGGGAAGGTGATAAACAAAGAGCGGGTACCGGCTAAGTGGTAAAGTTTCTGCCCGAAGTGCCAGCACCTGGGCCACGCTTGGTCTTTCGTCCCTCGAGCTACGGCAAGCAAAACCTCTTGTCCCCGCTCCGCCCCCCTCGATGGCTCCGTGGGGCCAACTCGGGGCAGCTGCGGGAAACCGATAGACACCAGCAACAGGGAACAGAAGCAGTCGCCCACTTCCGCAATCCCCGGAGCAGTGGAATCATGTGAACGGAATGCCTCCGGCTATGAGATTTCAGAGCGTAGCCGGTGGAGGTGGCTCGGCCTTGTTCGGTCGTTTTGGTCACAGTTGCGAGGTATTATTGATGGGCAGGAACGAGGCGGGAGAAGTGTATGGTGAATAGAGGACAACTGTGCGTTTGGCAAAGGAAGAGCTGGGGCATTCTTTGGGGCGCGGCTTACGTTGAGAAGGAGGCTTTCGGCTGCCAGCACGATAAAGATCTTCGCTGTCGCCTTTAATCGGCCCTTGGCAACCTCCCGACAGGCTTGGCCAGGAGCCTGCATTGCCTTTGTATACTCGCAGTGGCACAAAAGCACGAGGGTCACGGACGACACAGCACCACACAAAGTACACGTCATTATGTAACACAAACCACACGGCACAGACGGTATCAGTTTGTAGCTGATGGGGGGACCAATTAACGAGGCACGTTCCCGCAGTGTGGCGAATGAGCGAATTTTTCGCCATTGGCTGGGAATGGTTCGCCACCCGATTCTCACTGTGAGCGATTTGTGTTCTCCTCGTTCCCGCTATGGGCGTTTTTAGGTTAGTAACTGAACGAACCCTGGATGATGTGGTTCGGAGCAAGCAAGACATTTTGGTGTGCTCCATACCGAGACAATGTGCAGAGGGCGACTGCAAGTCTCCTGTGGGAAGCAGTGCATGCTATGCGGGCGAGTAATTACCAGAGAGTGCCAGAACGACGAGGCGGGGTGGGGAGTATAGGCTGAATTTTGCGCTGTGCCGTGATCGGCAGCAAAAATGGGGGGGAGAGAGCCAGCGGGGTCTGGTTCAGGACGAGGACGAGTCATCCCGGGCTCTCGTTCCGCCCCGTCCAACCGAAAACCCTGTGTGTTGGCCTCGGTTTTCGTTGACAAAGCAGCAGGGTGGAGACAAGGGACGGTTTCCTTGTTTGGTCCCTCCCTTTGTGCGTAGCGGGGGCTGTTCTGCGTCGTGGGTCATCAGGTCCCATGGATGAAATTAGTGAAATCGCGAAATAGCCACAGGACCGAAAAGAGCTACAAAATCAGGCATCAAAGGCCAAAACCGACGTCGCTTTTCTCCCCGCCTAAATCAGAGCACCAAAGCATCATCTAGCGCTGGACACCTGCCCCATCCCACTCTGCAGCAGGCGATAGACGAGGTGAGGCAGCTTTTTCCATTCCATAGAGGAGAAGGGTTGACTGGGGCTGACGAAAGGTAACGAAAACTAGGCTCGCGTTGTTAGAGACACCGACACACAAAGAGGCGACGGCATTTTCCTCCCTTTTTCCCCCTGCCGTTTTCTTTCTCGCTTTTGAATACCATACCATCGAGCGACACCCAGCCTCTCTGCTCGAGACAGGCGGCAGCCAAGTGCGTGCAAGGGCGCAGCGCGGTCCGACGACGACTGTGGTGAGTGGGCATGTCGGCATTCTTGTGTGCAAGAGGATTGTTAAGCGTGGTGGGCGATTTGCCAGAGCCATTTTGGGCGGCGGCGCGCCGACCTACGATTTGGTTTGCTGGGTCCCAACGCTGACTGTTCTGTTGCCAGTGCACAAGCAGTCACCCATCTGGCGATCGCCTCACCGCCCATCTCCCGGTGGTCCACGGTCGCCCCGAGCCGTGGAAAGGCGTGTTTCCCGGAGGAAGGAGGCATTAGTCATTCGTGAGCATCCTGCTCTCTTACCTTCTACAGCACCACCCATCTTCGCACCACCCATCTTCGCACCGCCATCTTGGTCGTGCATCATCCCCAACTTCCTTGTGCTCGTACTATCCATCCATGTCCGCTGTATAATCTTCGATTCTGCATACGTACTTCATCCCTTCGTGCATTGACGATCATTCCACCGAAACGCCGTCTCCACGTATATATTTGCGATCTCAGCTTACGGAATTTGTTGCTTCTCCACACTTGCCACCCTGTCTTCCGCACCTATATTGCTACACGCACCCATCGTCTCAACCTTTCCGCAACCACCTCGTAACCCTCTGCCATCCACCTTCTCCTTTCGCTACCGCCTCCTTGGTCCCCCCCCCCTTCTTCGCCCAACTCGCCGCCTTACAAACACAACCATCTCGATCGCCTACTGCCATAGGCTGGTCACTTCGATAGCCAGAACTAAACCTCGCCGCGGTCTTCTCGACATCAGATCATCTCCCATGACCATGCCGATTCAATAGCCCGATCACACCTTTGTACACATCGTAACGATTACCACTAGCATTTCCCCAGACAACCCCAGTAACACGTCCACCCAATCACCCAAATCTCTACAACCCCGCATCATGTCGCAACCCGGTGCTCAAGGCATCAATGCCGTTCCAGAAACGGATGAGGAGACAATACCAGAGGATACAAAACAGGTGAGCTGGCGCTTTACCTGGATCGCCCGTCTGAACCAGCACTGATATGCCTGTGTTCGTTCAGCCCGCCGTCAGAGTCGTCAACGTTAAAGATCTTCCGTACATGAACGATAACGATTCCTTGGCCGCGGGCAAAGTCTACAACGGCCATCTGGGCACCACGCCCTCCCTCTCTCCCTCCCTTCAGTCTCACTCTGCCGATTCCGATGTCGAACCCCTCAGTCCGCCTCACCTTGCCAGCAAACCCTACCATCCTTCACCCCTACACCACGAAGAACACAACACCTTTTCCCTGAACGATCCGCAGGTCCCTCAGTACACTTTCGATTCCGGCGCTCCAACCGTGGCTTCATCCACGCCATTTGATTCGTCAAAACTCACCCCAGACGTTGCATTCCCGTTCCCGAATAGTACGTCCCATCTCCCCGTCTGTCCATGCTATGTACTGATTGTTGCAGTCCGGCCCCTTGGTGGGCTACACTCTCCAGCTCCTCATCACTTGGCTATCCCCCCCGCACCTGGGTCCAGTGGCCATGCCTCTCCCATGTCTCGTGATGTATCCGCCGTAAGCGTCAAGGAGCATCATCCAGAAAAACACAGCGATGGTCCCCCTCTCGCTTCCAACTCCGGAGCAAGGACCAGCCGGTCCTCCTCCACTAGCAAGCCGATGATGGCGAATGCGGGCGGCGAGAAGAAGAGTTTCTTCCATAAGATGTTCCACCATGACGGAAAGGAGAAGGAGGACAAAAAGGACAAATGGCACGAAAAGCTCAGTCTCGAGGTCCCTCGTGCAACCAATGGTCACGCCGCTGGCCATATCAGTCCGCGTGGCGCGAGTCCCATGCCGTCGAGCGGCGACGCCACAGACTCACCCCCTCTCACTCCCGGTACACCGGGTGGCGACGACTCGGACCGATCCCGTCCTCCTTCGCGTGTGTCGAGCATCACACGGAACAAGTCTACCGAACGGGATCCACACGAACAGCGGCCGGTCGATGCTCGTACTTTGACGCCTCAACCGAGTCTCGTTCGCCGCTCATCCAGCCACTCTACGACTACCCAAGACGAGGGCAGGCCGAACAAGTACAAAGTAGATCCTACCAAGCCCGTCGTCAACATTGGCGGTCAGCCGCACGCTCTTGGCAAGAAGGAAGACGTCGTTGCTGCGAGCGGTAACAAGTTTACCCTGAAGGACCTGATTGGCATGGGCGACGGCGGCACGAAGCTGAATCGCCGACCGTCAGCCAACGGATCGGCCAAGGGATCCGAACGGGCCGGCTCGGCAAAGGGTAGCGACTATGGCGATGGTCAGAGTACTGCGTCTTTGCTTAAGAAGTACGGTATTTGCGACAGGGCAGCTATCGGCAAGGGCGCAACTGCCGTCGTTCGTTTAGCGCACAAATGGGACCGGAGAGAAGAGAAGCTGTATGCAGTCAAGGTGAGTGCCAGTACCGAGCAACTGAGCGCTCTTGTCCCTTGTGGATGTAAAGAAACTAATATCGCGTAGGAATTCCGCAAACGTCGCAAGAACGAGACCGAGAAGGACTATGTCAAGAAACTCACTTCGGAATTCTGCATCTCGTCGACACTGCATCACCAAAACGTCGTTGAGACGGTCGACCTGGTGCAAGACGAGGCACATCACTGGTGTGAGGTGATGGAGTACTGCCCGGGCGGCGATTTGTACGCAGCGATCAAGAAGGGCGGCATGTCGTCCGCCGAAGTCGAGTGCTCGTTCAAGCAGATCATGTTGGGGATCCAGTACCTCCACTCGATGGGTGTGGCGCATCGGGATATCAAGCCGGAGAATCTGTTGTTAGACGGACGAGGGCATGTGAAGGTGAGTGCTGAGATTGTCCGGATAAGTCGGGCACTGATGTTTCAGATTACTGATTTCGGCGTGTCTGATGTGTTCCGGATGTGTTGGGAGAAAAAGACACATTTGTCGAAAGGACTGTGCGGGTCCGAGCCATACATTGCGCCGGAATTGTTTGACCATAAAGGTGAGTTCCAGTTGCAGTCGCCTTGGCCGTTGTCTCGACATCGACATGCCACGTCAGCCCTGAGTGTTGACTGACTTGGACTTGCAGAATACGATGCCCGTCTCGTCGACGTATGGGCTGCAGCAATTGTGTTCTACTGCATGCAATTCCAAGAACTTCCCTGGCGAGTCGCCAAGACGTCCGACCCGACTTTTGCGTCATACAGCTCGCAATACAACGCCAAGAACGATGCGGGCAACCCGCTGATGCCTCCGCCACTGAACAACCTCATCCCGCGCGAATGCCGAAACGTGCTGAAACACATGCTGGATCCGGATCCAAAGGCGCGGTGGGGGATCGACGAGGCGTTGAAGGACAAGTGGCTGGTCGGGATCGAGGTGTGTGAGGAGGGCAAGGAGAATGGACACTCGCATATCAGTGCTGGGATGGAGATTGTCAAGATTCAGCCGTAGTCTGGGCGTGGGGCGCGGGGATGAGACAGCGGTGTAGTGTGGTGGTTAGGAGGGGTCAGACAGGGCAGTGGCGTTTCGGAGGTCGGAGAGACGTGGGTAGCGGAGATGGCAGTACCATATATTGAGCCAGAGCCGCGCGATTCTGGGCCCGATCTGTAGGTGTAGGCCGCAGTCGTTATGTTTATGTTTGTCTATTACATGCTACACGATGACCTTGGAGGGTTGGGGTGGCGGCCTGTGTTGCGGCTTGCGTGTTGCGGCTTGCGTGTTGGTGGCTGTGCGTTTGTCTGCGTTTGCCGTCGTCTGCACTACATGAACCATAGTCTACTCTATCTACACTACGTGACCATCGTCTGCTTGACCGACCTCTACGCTGGCTCTACACTGGATGTCCTGTCCGGCGATAAGATAGCGGGAGCAAAATTTCGTCCGTGAATTTCTGAACACAATCGACTCTCTACACTGCCATACACTTTTAAGTACGTTGTTGTACTGTTCTGGCGTAGGTCTACAGTGGTCAACAATACTTGCTATTCCAGAGCGCTTGTGGCGTGTAATCCCCAGATAGGATGCTGTACGTCGTTGGTCTGGGGCTGAGCGATGAGAAGGACATTACGGTCAAGGGGCTCGAGGTGGGTCTCTTCTCTCGTCTCGTCTCGCTTCTCTTCTCTCTTCTCCCTTCCATCTTCTCTCTTCCATCTTCTCCCTTCTCTTTACTCTCCTATCCTCTTGCCGTTCTGCTCTGCTTTCGACCTTTCCCGTGCTTTACTGTGATCCTCTTACTACTCCTTCTACTCTTGTACTCCAACCAGGGCAGGAGACTAACATTCCAGGCCGTCAAGGGCGCAGCGAGGGTGTACCTCGAGTCGTACACTTCTATCCTGATGGTCCCCAAAGACCGGCTGGTACGTTCTACTTGTTGATCCACCGTCCACACTAGACCCGTTCCTCCCCTCTAGGTCTAGACCTTCTAGACCCCATCCACACGGCCCCATCCACACGCTCCTTGAGACTTGCTGACGCGCAGCAGGAAGCGTTCTACGGGCGCCCAGTGATCACGGCCACGCGGGAGCTCGTCGAGCTCTCCTCGGACGAGATACTCGACGGCGCGGGGGAGGTGGACGTTGCGTTCTTGGTGGTGGGTGATCCCCTTGGGTGAGTCCGCCTTTCAAGTGAGAATTCCCGGTTGCGAGAGTGCAAGAACGGCGCAGTGCCTGCGGTGGTACTCGCGCTCATGTGCGGTCCCAGTGCCCCTGCCCAGTGGCGTGCCGGGGCGCGGGAATGAGCAGGTGTCAGGCCGTCTACATCTGCACCTTGGCGCCTTCAGGTCGTGAACAAGGAAGACGGACAGAAGAGCGAGACGGAAGGGCAAAGAAGTAGAGCACGACAAAGAGTTGTCTGACCCCGCAGCGCGACGACGCACACCGACCTCATCCTGCGCGCCGACCAGCTCCACATCCCCGTCCAGGTGATCCACAACGCCTCGATCCTCACTGCGCTCGGCTCGACCGGGCTGCAGATGTACAGTTTTGGCCAGACCCTCTCTCTCCCGTTTTACACCGACACGTGGACGCCAGAGAGCTGGTACGACCGCCTCGAGGAGAACCTGGCGGTCGGGATGCATACGCTCGTGTTGGTGGATATCAAGGTCCGCGAGCAGAGCGAGGAGAACATGGCGAGGTGGGTTCGCAGCTATAGTACTAGACGGGAGGCGTTGCGTGTCCGCTGCGCTTCAGTAGTGCACCGTTGCACCGTACTTTGTTCCTGCGACCTTCATCGTTTTCATTGTTCATCTGTACCCTCGTCATAATCACTCTCTCCAGCTTTTTCCCGACATCCTCATTCTAGCACTATCACATGTCATCACCCTCCTTCCGTGCACCCTTCGCTGACTCACAGCAGAGGCAGGCTGATCTACGAGCCCCCCCGATTCATGTCGCCATACACCGCGTTCCAGCAGATCCTGCTCACCGAGTCCAAGCGGCATCCCACTTTACCTCCCGCCCCCACAACTCCCCACTCTAGCTCGACACCTGCTTCTACCTCCACCACCACCAACGCCGCCACCACCAACGCCGACATCGACATCGACAACAACAACAACGCCGACATCGCTGATGACAATGACGACGTCGACACCACGGGCAAGCCGCCTTCCCGCCCATCCATGCTACCGCCCGACCAGACGCTCGCCATGTCGCTATCCCGTATCGGCACCCCCACACAACGGATCATCAGCGGCACGCTCGCGGAACTCGCCGCCCTGGGAGAGGACGAATTTGGCCCGCCACTGCATAGCGTCGTGGTGGTTGGCAAGCGGCTGCACCCGCTCGAGCTGGAGTATGCCGGCCGGTTCTGTATCGGCGGAGAGGGGGGTGGGTGGTGGAAGGTCGGCAGGGAGGTCTACGGTGTTGAGAGGGAGAGCCACTAGGCGACCCAGGAGATGCAGATGCAGATGCCTCGTACACCTGCTAGCAGCTCAAAGTCGGATGCAGCAGTGCAGAGCAAACACAAGACAGACCATAAAAAATCAGAGGGACGACTGCAATACGACTGAAATCAGAACGTATCCAGGACACGTTCTGCGTCGTGGTCTCGTTTGCGCTCAACAACAAATCGCATATCGTGCAAGGTATCCCATACATATACACAGTACATGCAGGTCGTCAACAACGCGCCCTTGATCCTCTTCCCGCCCGCCCTCGCATGCGGCCAACGGCAGATCAGTGGTACCCGTAATGAGGCGGATTAGGCAGCCCGCCCTGCGAGTACAGCGGGCCCGGCTGTTGCACGTACCCGCCCGGTGCTGGTGTGGACATGAGGTTTGCCCTGATCTGCGCGTCTGCAACGGTCAGCGCGGTTTCGTCTATCACAATCATGGCACAGCCTCGTCTATCACAGTCGTAGCGGCTGTAGCGTGCTCCAGACTCACAGGGATCGTCATAAGCCAGCTGCATGGTACGGCTCGTCTCCTCTTTGGGCAGCGGCATCGAGTCTCCATCAAACGCGCCGTACGCATCCACGCTACCTCGTCCCACCGGCTCGTTGCGGGACGGCGCATACCCGAACCTCCCGGCCGCAGCAGACGCGGCGTACGGGTCTGCAGCCGCGTGACCTTGCTCCTTGTTGTATGGCGTTGGGTCGTCGTGGTCGGGCATGTGGGTGTAGTCCATGGAGCTGGATAAGCCGCCGTTTGTGGGGTAGTCGATGGACGGAGGAATAAAGGAGGGCTCGTGCCGCCTCTCTCGGCGGAACACAAGAGCGGTCAAAACAAGCAGCCCGCACCACGCCCCTTGCAAGAGTTCAGCTCAGTGTCGTAGGTAGAGCAAACGGTGGGAAAGTGGTGGCAGTGTGGCGACAGAGGGGAAGGGAGGATCGACGACGGCACTCACCAAAGGACAGCCAGTCGAAGATCGCCGAAGCCTTCTTGGTAACGCACCAGTGCTTCAGGCCGTCCTTGTAGCTATCCCCGAGACTTTCATGGGGATCATTGTCGGTATCCTTGCACCCCTTTTCTGTCCACGCTACGCACGAATGAGCACGCACCCTCTGGGCGATGTACTATGGTTATCGGGTGGCACCAGACTCACCACTGATGGTGACGATGAACGCCGCGAGTATCATGAGGCCCGTGCCGAATGCGTGGATAATCAGCGTCGAGCGTGTCTGCGCAAAGAATTGGGCTGGACGCTTGAGCCTATCCCATCTGCACGTTGTGTCAGCTGGGGCACATCGTCTGGCTGTTCGCGCATGCCGGTAGGGAACGAGGGACGGAGGACGTACCGATCGTAAATGGTGGGCACCATGATGAGGAGCGCAGAAATGATGAATGACAGGACGAGGAGAAACAGCGTGAACGCCGAGCCTCCCGCTGAACACCATGAGCGACGGCTGAGTCCACGCTGCACATGGAGGCCACGACGTACAGACAGCAAACCACTTTGCCTGGAACGCGGCCACCGCCGCCATCGTGCATATCGCGAGGAAGGTGAAGAACAACGCGATGCAGTGCAGGATCAAGTGTATCCTGGGCAGGCTTGTCTGAACATGATGTCAGCACCAGGCAGGCAAGGTGCACCGATCCGTGGGGTGCGGAACAACGCACCTCGCTGGACGATGGTCCGTCATTGAACGGGTTGCCTGACGTATTGGGCGAGCCAAGTACCCCTCCGGACTTGTTGAACCGGAATGCTTTGGTGAGCTTCGAGGAAGGGGACGAGGAGAATGTCGGGAGCTTGGACTTGAGATTGCGCAGTTTCTCCATCCTGCCGCTGTTTGTGTGAAGGGATGTGAGGGTTGTTCAGGTCGGTGCGAGGTGTCCCCCGCGAGCCCAAGCAGATGTAGCTACGGGATAGTACTGCCTAGAAATGTGGATGAAAGGACACAGGAAGACCGGTGGCAAGCTTGCGTCAGACTGGCGGTGTTGTCAAAGGGTTGGGTGAAAGGACTCTTGGCCGCGGCTCGAAGCGGTGCTTCGGTCTCACAAGCTGGCAGCGTAGTGCGGAGAATGCCGAGTAGTTGTCTGGCCTCTTGGTTCCCTGGTGCTGCGGATGCTCGAGTGACGCAGTCTGACGACGACGACGACGACGACGACGACGATGAAGAAGTGCCGAGTTGCTGAGTACCAGTTGAGTGATATTTACTCGTTGCCGCAGCACTGCCTCGGCGGAAAAATCAGGCGCGCGTCGGTGGCGAGTGGCGAAAAAGATAAACAGCGGGTGGCAATTCATTATGTGGCATCTACGCAGTCTACGCAACACGTACAAATAACACTCTCAGGATCGACGTAGCCACAGGCACTGGCGTCGTCGTGACTGCTCCTCCGATGTGACGATGGAGGACAGGTGGTAGGCGAGGACAAGGTGTAAGGGAGGACAATGATACTGTGACTTGAAATTTGGTGGCGAGTGGCAAACGGCAAGTGGCACAGAAAGTGCATACAGTCACATCTATCCATCCATCAGAGACGACAGTACTAACTCAAAGTTCACAGGATATCAAGATCTGCCACTCATCGAAGACCATAGATAAGAGGCCAAGAGAAGACCTGCGCCTGTGCAGACCTCTCCAATTGTAGGAGCACCTGTCGGAGTGACGCCAGAATCCGTAGTGGATCTAGGACGTGTCTCCTCGGGATGCTGCCCGACTGTAATGCCAACCGTGTCCGTATTGACGCCAGCATCCCTGGTGACCTTCGTTTCAGTGTTGACCCCAGTGTCCCGCATGACCCTGCTGACGGTTATGACTCCAATATCTCTAGTGCCACCAGTATTCGGATGGAACCCGTTCTCCGCAGTGGCGGCATCAGCAGTAGTGACTCCATGAGCGACAGGGACTCCATCAGTCGTAGTGACAATACCAGGCGCAGTTACCGGATCAACAGTAAGATCCTCCGCTCCTGCATCCACTCCAAGATTTGTACTGACGGAGGCACCGTCCTGTGCTCGCTTGCGCAGAATGCCTTCCAGCCTTCGCAGCCGAACCCAGATGCCCGGGTCGAGCTGTTTAGGCATCTCACCCAGACGCCTCCTAGATTGGCTACGATGCCTCCATTCCCTAGAAACCTCTTGCTTGTACCAAGCCTCTTCAGGCTCGTCTTGCCAGCCTACGCCGAGCGGAAACAGGTAGAATGCTATCCGAGCGGAGTCCATCGGTTGCTGCCCGTCTTGGGACAGGAGCGGTGCCCAGATGTCGCACCACCTACGAGGCCAATCTTGATCGCTCCCCCAGCGAGAGAGTAGCATCACCACAGAATATTCCCTGAGCACCTTCTCTTCTTCGCTTCCCGTCTGAGCTCGCAGAGTGGTCCGGGTCAGTTCTACCACCTTCTCTTGCAATTTGAGCAAGTTCTGGTCGTCCAACACAGTCGCGACCCTCTCCGTTTGCGCAATCTGCCATGGAGTATCGGGGGGTCTCGCCGTAAGTGGTCCGATAGCAGATACCAACTCGCTCTCGATACCCGAAGCGATCGCCGTCAGTCGCTCTTGAACTCTGGGGAAGCTTCTAGAGATGTCAGGATGTATGTGAACCCGTGTTATAAGAGAGCAGCAGGTTCTGTTGAATGCCAGCCCCGAGTTAAAGCTCACAGGCACTGGCTGTTCTTCGAAACCGATTGAGAGGACGTATACATATCCGCCCCCGACGGTGCCATATGTGTTTGGGTATGTGTAAGGATTTCTCTCCAGACTGGTATGCAGACCGAATGTTGGAGAGTTGGCAGTCATAGTGAAGCGCCAGGAAGTTAGTACCGACTCGACAGAGCTTTGTTGGACAAATGCAGGTTTTACGGCTGCTGGACCTCTGGTCTTCTCAGCTCGCGTTGTCTTTGGGAAAACCGCCACCACGACTGTGAAACGTAAGAGGTGCCTTCCATGCCTTTACGTCCTTGCATGTCGGAGAAGAAGGAGCAGGGTCTGAGGATTATGCGCTCTTTGTATCGACCTCCTGGGAAGAGCGTCAAGTCTTTATGTCGTCATGGCTCCAAGTGAGACTCATGGTCCGCGTTCCCTAGGGCCTCCTTTGAGACGACTTCCAAGAGCGTACCGGCCTTCTCACGGTGAGCAAATCAGTAACGACGTCTGGTGGCGACAGAGTTGGGTGGCGAGGTCGAGGACAGCAGAACATATGTACATGGCGCTCAATCAGCAGGCAAGGTGCATGATGGGAAGTCATCGAATGCTTTAAGCGTCTCAACGAACCAAGCTTGCGATTCCTTACCTATAGCCTGAGGTACTTGCATGGCACGAGACTCTTCCACTGGATGCTCCTCTTAAGCTCCGGCGAAATGCATCGTCGTGAGGTTAGTTGACGAAACTGCGCCGTCAAAGGGAAGTTCTAAACGAGGCAAAAGGTGGCAAGATGCCTGGTAGTTTCAGTATGCATGGAAGAAGTAGCCAGTGACAACTTTACTGAGCGTGAAGAATGTGCACTCTCACACCCTTGCTACAGGAACTCGCTAGTCGTGGCCGCTGAAGGATCAAGGCTGACTTCCGCCTCTGGTCGCGTGACTATCTCGCCCAGGAGCGTTGGTTGCCTTTGCATCGGCTTGATCGCATAGTGGCTCTCAAGTGCCGACAATGCTCTCTGGGCTCGGGAAGAAAGGGAGGACTCCGAGGTGAAACCGTACGTCTCGGCCAGCATCTCGTCCATGTTGGTGATAGTCTTCTGGGGCTGCATCACAAACGCCTTGCAGTCACTCCCGCGTTCCCCAAGGATAGGGAGTTCATGGCTCTCGCTCCAGGGAGGGTGTGCACACCTAGCCTCGTACTTCCCGTAAGCGGCCCTGGACGCGTAAATGACGGTCATCGACTCTTCTTGGAGAATGTTTCGGATTCGCCACCTGGCGCCTTGTGACGAGGGTTCCTGGACCGCCGCAATAGTGCGCTTGAACCATGCGCCAGGCCGGCGGCGGAGAGACACATGGAAGAGCTTGCTGCTGAATGGTGGCCGAACCGCCTCTTCGAGGGCAGCCATCTCATCGTGCGCTAATTTCTGCAGGTCTGTCTGAACATCCCGTCCGGCACTTGTCAACACCGGATTCATGAATACTTGCATTTGCAACTGGCTGTGCGTTTGGGAATGGGAACTGCGCTCGCCATCCAGGTCAATTCCCACAGCCAGGACGTACGGTGCACCTTTTATGCTTTCTCTGAGCGTTGTATGTCCCGGCCACTCTGAAAAAGTTGGACTATATGGGTCTAAACCACATAGACTAGTCATGATGGACGTGAGTAGTTTTCGTGGAGAGTCAAGTGGCGAGGAGCTCGAGAGTGAGAAGCGTTCTGGAGACGGCGAGTGGAACAATTCAGATCGAGCTCGAATCGAACGTCCAGAGAGGCCTTCCATGAATGCAAGAACGTCACCTAGCGTCATCGCGCTGCAGCGCGAAAGGAATGCACGGACGGAGAATGAACTTGTCATCAGGGTTGACAGCACCAAATCTACTGTATGTACACTCCGGCAGCTCACTGCTGGTGCCACATGTCCTGACCTGGATGTTCAAATCGGCTTGCAGCAGTGCCACCCACTTCCGTTGTCCTGTTTCTGTGCTCCAGTGCTGCATTAGGCATATAAACTAGAGTTCGTGAATGGTGGAAGTAGGTAACGAAACTTAGGGAAGAGTGGTCACGGATCGTTCTTACTGCCACATTTGGCCTGCTACTCAGTCGCAGCCACAATCTCGGCAGTAAACCTCAGCAGTAATCGTCCAGTGGTGCTACTGTACATTCCTTACAAGGCATCCTCCTATTCGTCCCAAACCTCTCCCTGACCACCGCTCTGCTCATCTCCCTGACCACCGCTCTGCTCCTCTCCCTGATCACTCTGCTCACTTTCCACGCGCGCACTCTCGCCCTGTCGGACTAGTTTCATCTCCTGATACGCCGGACAGGTGTCGGCCGGCCGGCCTTCGTAGACCCATAACAGACTGCGCGCCCGGTGCACATCCCGCAAGCTGTCTTCCCAATCGATAATGTCATCCGTGCTAGAATCAGTATATCTCAGCGTCGTTTCGTCCAGAGCCTCCGGCGGCGCAGCAACCAACACCGCTCTGAAGGGACGTTTCTGCCGTCCGAAGTTTCCGTCGTTGAGCTGCGCCTCGGCGGCAGAGATCGCTGCTGCCGTCAACTTCTGGATCCTGTCCGCCTGCGATAGGGCAAAGTACCCGAAGACAGGATCGCCAAGCAACTCCTTCAGTCGTTCGGTCAGCGATAACTCGAGCCGAAGAACACTGGTCATAATCGCTTCGAATCCCGGGGCAGTCAGCGGGTCCAAAGATGGAGACAAGCTGACAGTCACCCGGAAGGCCCGGCGGCTCTCAGCGTCGATCCGTTTGGTCTCAGCCTCGGCCTCGGAGATCTCCACGTCATCGGAGAGCTCCACGTCAATAGACTGTGCGTCTTCATCAGATGGCACGACTTGGTCAGATTGCGTATAGCCATCAGAGTACGCATTGTCTGCCGACTGTTCGCCGTCTGCGGCATCCATTTCGTCGTTAAAGCGAACCGTACTCGGCATCTCAAGAACGACCACTGCCGCAAAAGTCGTGGACGCCTCTCTCTGCACAATCCGCGGTACCAGGCTCCCGTAAGGATTCACACGCAATTGGGACCGGTCCATCGGTCCCAGGGCCACTATGGTCGTTGAGACCGATACTGGAGTGGATGCAGGGACAGACATGGCGCAGAGCTCAACAGAGGTCAGGAGAGTGGCGGTATTGAATGCTGAGAGTTGCACGAAGGATGAATAGCATTTTAGATTGACTAGGGCATTTGGCCTTCCAGCGACAGACAGCCTTCCAGTGACAGATAGTGAGGCGACCTTTGTGACGACGAGTCGGGTGCCCGGCCCACAAACTAGCCGCCAGAAACCATTACGCCTTCTTTCGCTAAAGCTGGTCCAAGGAAAGCAAGAATTTCAGCCCATCCAGCAGAAACGATTTCACTTTAAAACTTTGCAGGTCTTCCACTGGCTCGAGAGCAAGAAATCATCTCGGGTCAAGTTGGCAATCGCCGGCATTCTACTCATGTGGGCTGAACGTCCGTTTGGATGATAGGTCAATTTGCACCAAGCGAAAGGGCAAGCGTAGGTCGCATATAACGTCCTCGAAGATTACACCAGATCAAAAATCGTCAAGGCCAATATCGATCGTTTTGGCCACGGCCGCTTGCGTCGTCTCGCCCTTCTTGAGCGAAGCCAAAGACGGCACTGCCGCTTGGGGGAGAACGACCGGAGCCGGAGTGACTTCCACGTTCGCACTGTTTTGGGTTTAGGACCGTTCGAATGATCCAATACGGGGTCACTCACGTCTTCGCTCTGATAATTGCGTCTTCGAGCTTTTTCCGTTGCAGAGACGCCGCGTGGGCCGCGGCCATCGCCTCCTTCGTCCGCCTTTTGTTGTTCTCGTTGATCCGCTGAATCTTGGCATCGTAGTCCGAGGCATTACGAGCGGCCTCCTCGGCGTCGATCGTGACGAGCTCGCCAGTTGTAGGATCCCCGCCCAACGCAACGATCTCGCGATTGATCCGGTCGGCCGAGTCCGAGTCGTTACGGCGAAGTGCGAGATTGCGGGATGAAATCAGGTTGCTAATCTCGATAATAGCGCGATTCCGCTGTGCAAGCGGGTTGGACTGTTTCCGAGACTCGACTTGACGATCTATCTCCGCCTGCAGAACGTCAAAACAGGTCACAGGAACACGAATCGTTACGCAGACGTACGTTGGTCATTGGCCGATCACGCAAGTCGCGGAGCTGCTCGTGCTTCTTCCGCAGCTCAGATCGCCGAGGCATCTTGACCCTGTCCGCCTGACTGGTCATAACGAAACGCTGGAATTCCGTCTGATCCCTCTATCAGCTATGCGTTGTCGGTCAACGCGGGGCACTGACCTCCTCACAGTCGCCATTTGACACATCGGCAATCCGGAATAACCGCTTAGCGCTGCCGTACTGGCACATCAGGGCACGGTTGTCGACAACTTCCTTGCCCTTATATTCGATCTTATACCGACCAAACTTGGTATCGGTCTCCAGACCTATGCTAGAATCAGCAAAGAAGAAAGTCGTACCAGGTGGTAAGCCGCACCAATTATCCTATGTATGCGATACTTTTGGTGGCCGTACTGGTCCTGCTCGCCTGCCATCAACCGCACATATGCACCTACGCCGTAAGTTACCAACAACGCACCATAGCAGACGACTGACCGGTGACAGTGTCTTCAAACTGGTCTTTGTACAGCATATCCACAAGCTCGTATCGACTAACCCTCGCTGCGTTCAGCTCGGACCGATCAGCTGGTTGGCTGTCCAGATCCTGCTGAGGCTCCTTATGGTGGTTTCTTGCGGGACTACGTGGGCGTTCTGGACTTGAAGAACGACGATACGACTCAAACCGGCCGACTTCGCCTTCTTCAGACTGGTCATCCGATCCAGGAGATACACGCCGTTGCGGTCTAAGAGCCTACAGAGAGTGTAATCAGTACGGCTGAGGGCGAGAGGCCAGAAGACAATGGATTTACTCTTCGCTGGGCACGCTCATCCTGCGTCTTTCTCCGTGTTTTCAGCACATCCATGGCCTTTGAAGCTTCCTTCGTCACGCTTGTGTGCTTCCCTGGATTGCAATGTCAGCACTAGAATCGTACAACCCTGGAGAGAACCCACGTCGTTTTGCGCGTGGCCCGTCTTCGTCACTGGCCTCCGCGCCCATCCCAGCCATCTTATACATAGCGTCAAGCTGCTGACTCTCGCCAAACTTTTGCATCTCCTCCAACCGTGCAGCTAGAATTGTCTCGCGCTCCATTTCAGGCAGTGCATCGAGCCTATCGCGATTCTCAGCGTCCAGTCCCTTTTCCATTTCAGACCGTGGGAGGAGGGTATAGAGTGCAAGCAGAGAGTCTAAATGCCGGCGCAGACTCACCGGTCCCGGTCATCCTCGTCGATGTACTTCCCTTCGAGGGGGTACGGATTCCGCTGAGCCGCCGGACGAGAGCCTACAGGTACGGCAGGTACATCATCGTCGGAGCCAGAGTCGATGTCCATATCCATCTCCTCTTCGCCCTCATCCCCCAGCTCTTGTTCCGAGTCGTCCACGCTGCTCGAGTCAGCACCAGCGTTCATGTATTGCCCCCCCTCCCCCCCTCCCCCCCCCCGCCTGCATCTACTCTGACCTCATCAACTCAGTAGGACCTCTCCTTCCACGTGGCTCATAGCTGTGTGATCAGGACATTGCGACCGTTCCTGTGTCTCGTGCCCGTAGCTGCCAAAGACGGAGACTAACTATGCAGAAGGCTTGGGCTTAGTCCGCGACGACTCTCCGCGGCGTTTCTTGGAGCGCCGCTTTGGATCATCCTCCGCTAGCCCAAGTAGCTCGTTCTCGAGATCGGACATGGTGGTCAGAGATCACGCCAAAATGCTCAAGGATTCAAAACGAGAAAAGTAAAGCAAGAACAGCAAAACCATTGCGTTCTCGAGGAGCGCGCTGGCCGAGGAGTCCCAGACAGTGGCCGAGTAGAGCCAGCTTGATTTCTTGATCTGTCGACTGTCGTTCCGTTTCTGTGCATTCATTCGACTTTGCATCAGAGGAGACTGTAACTCGTAGCCGACGAGGAATGGCGGTACAGGACCTCAGCTATGCTGAGATTGTCAATGAGGCGTACCGCCGCGCGATTCCCGCGAAGAAGGTGAGACTTCTTGCCGTCTGCTCTGTCTGTTGTCGAGTGAGGAATGCTGATCCTTCGTTCAGTTTGTCAAGCTTCTCTCAAGAGCGAATGATCAACGCGATGTAGCTGACCAACTTGCCTGTGAGTCTATCCTTGTATCCCCGATTGGGGAATCGCAGGGGCTCGGAGCTGATATGTCTGCTCCAGCCGCTCTGCTGGACCAGCTCTTCCTCCACCCTACACCGCCGACTCTCATCCTTTCCTACCTATCCCAATGCCTATCGGACTCGGCTGGAACCCCTGTCCTCCCACCGCACATATTCTTGATCCATTTTCTATTCCGCCTCAATGACCACCTGATCTCCTCGACCCCGACCAGCTCACTCGCCGTGATATGCAGTACACTTCTGTTCTCTCTGGCGACTTCATTGGACCCTCTCCCAGGCGAGCTGCACTACCCCGCTTCTCTCATACCTGAGATCGGCTCATCGACCTCGGGTTCTCCACAACCGACCTTGCGCCTCGTCTTACCCCTATTACGACTGTGTTCAAACGGCCCGCCAGCCCCAATCGTCAGCCTCACAGCGAGGATCTTATCGCTCGTTCAGCCGTACCCTGCGCCTCCTTTGGATGTGGGCCTAGAGGCTGGTGGGATGTTACAAGCGCTACCCGAGGTCTTGTCGACTCCTTTGAGAGACAGCCTGGGGGGATTGATGGCGGACTTGGCGATCTCGCAGGATAGCGGCATGGGTTTAGCCCTAGATGGAATGACCGGTATGGACGACGTGATTCCAAATCACAACGACTCCTCGATGCACGGAGATTCCAACGCACAACCCATGTCACTTCCACCGCTAGATACCGACCCTTCGTCAATACCGCTATCTCAGAGTCTCGCGTTCCTTCTCGAATACTTACACGCCTCATCTCGCTGGACACGTAGTATCGACTCTCCGAGTCAGCTACTGCTTCGACTGGCACCTTATATCGCCTCGGATCCTGTGACTTTCCTCACCCAACTACTGGAGACGTCATTCCTCGCACTCTCAACGCCAGCTTCCGGTTCTCCAGCAGATATCGACAAGTGGCTCTTCTTCATCGAAGGTTTACCAGCATTATTGCAGTCATGGAAACAGCTCGGTGATCTAGAATTTCCGTATCCTGTGAGTGGTTCTTCGTCTTTAGCGTCTACTGCAGCAGGCTTATATGCGACTAGGATAAACTTCCTGCCATTCTGAGATCATTCTTCGAGAGTCAAAGTAGCCTACTAGGAGAAATCAATACCTTCATGGCGCAACACTACGACACGCTCATCGCTACTGTCGACTCGGAGGACGACACAGGTGGCTACGTGGCGCCTGATGGGTGGTTAGTTGTCCGGTTTATACCCCCGTCAAAAGTGCTGATTGTGCTCAGGTCTCTGTGTGCTTTGGAAGTGACTCTGCTGCTGCGGCTGATCCAACTGGATTTGCTGAGTCGACAAGATGCCAAGTCGATACTGCCAGAAGTAACCATACCGATATCATCAAATGGAGAATCCCTTGTAGTAAGGTCCTGCGCAGCCAAGGGGAGTCGTGCTGATGTTTGCTCAGAATCGAGTCGCGACTGCGTCAAGGAGTCATTTGCCACCCTTGGCGCATCTCATCGTGTACACCCCTGGTGCGGCACGTGCCTTTGCGACCGAGGTTTTAGCTGTGAGTCGTTGCACCTGAAACTGATGCGTTACTCATACAATCCGCCTAGATAATCCAATCGTCAAGCTCGAATGCACCTCCTGATGACCTGTTTTCAAACCTCGCAGCATCTCCATCTTTGATCGCTTGCCTTGTGATGGTCGCGTCTCCAGCTTCATTGCTCGATTTGCTTGAAACCAACCTTCTCAATCGTCCGGACGATGTGAACACCCGAGCCGATGATCCTCAAGGAAGCTTGACCAGGTTTGGTGAAGGTGTTATGCTTGTTGAAGCAGCCGTACACGCATTTAAAGTGAGTGTGGTGCCATGTTCCCCTTATGCGTGCTTGCTCATGCCGACAGTTGCCTGTGCCACGCCTGTTGGCGGAAGGTAGGAGGGCGCGAAGTCTCGGAGACTGGGGACAGACGGAGAGGGGGTTGTTGAATGGCTGGATCAAAGCGTTGGTGAGTCGTGCGGTTTACAGGACAATCAGTAGCTGAGCATGCTTTTCCTCAGTTTGGTTCTGACGGTATCGACGATCAGACGCTCTCGTGAGTCGTGCTCGTGTTTCACGCCGAGCTATGGTGCTAATACATCTAGTGCCACGTCTCCGCAAGACTTCTACCGTCTTGCGCCTAGCCTGATTCAACAAGCTGTGGTGGCGCGCGCAGCTGGGCAGATCGATATCGATACCCTCCAGTCGGGGTTATCGTACTTTTCTCAAGACCTTCTCAGCTGGAGTCTGGGAGGTATAGTTGCATGGCTTTGTGAGGAGGTGGTTCGCAACGGGTCAGCAGGATGCGTACTCGCGTCGGTGCCGTACTGATGTATTCCAGACCCGTATCGGGACTGCACCTGCAAGTGCTGCAGAGACTGTTATTGGGAGATACATTCCCGGGACCCCTTTTGCGCGTCGCAGGGAACGCCGTTGCACAGCTGTTGAACCCTATGTCGGGCCTGCAAGACGTCTTTGCCAGCTCTGGCTTTGACGTGGCTGCCGTACGAGCTAAATTGCAGTCGGCTGGTCTCGACGCGGATCCGGGTGGGTATAATTTTGACGAAGAAGGGTCAAAGGGCGACTGGCTAATTGGATGGCATAGTACCGACGTTATCGTTCGCCCAGCGTATCACGAATCTTCGACTCACTATGCAGAGTATGAGACCTCCAGACTCCTCCTTACAACAGTCGGGTTGGACGACTACTCTGCTGCCGGCATACGAATCGTGTGTCGCCGCCATTGGCGAGGCCGATACCCTTCAGTTGATCCTGACGGAGACTCTGTTGACTTCGTCGCTCAATGGCGACTCGGCCGACCCACTCGGCCTCCTCGCATCGATTATGACGGTGCTGGGACTAGGCAGGGGACATGCGCCTCTACTGCCCCTGCTCGTGGACGTGGCTCTCCCCGCGCTGTTTGAGGATGACTCGGCTCTCGCTGCTGTGCAGGCTCAGCTACAACCATATGCTGCCTTGACTCTGGCGAAGCTCATCAAGCAGTCGCTGCTGATTGCCAGTGATCTACACGCGGCGGCGCCGCCCATCGACAACGTGAATACGGCAGGTTCTGGGCAGATGGATATGGCAGGCGTCGTGCAGGCTCTGGTTGATGAGATGGAGTACCAACGATCCCGACCGCTTTGGGAGCCGCCAGACTTGCCGCAGGCCAAGAGGGCAAAGAAGACGAAACGGGGTCGACATGGAGGTGCAGGCGGCGTCATGCCGATTGGGAAAGCTCAGCGGGCTGTGCTGGAGATGGTGGTGCATGCTTTGGCCGGAGACGAGATGCTAAGAGAGAGATGGCCTGTCTTTGAGCGCCTAGCATGATGCATCGTCTGATGTATGCTCAAATGGCAATAGAATCTCTGGTCCCTAACGGGAAGGGTATCGCGTGGCAGAAGAGTACTCCGGCATGACGTAATGGAAGACGGGCCGATTCGTGCCTTGCGTTTCAGCGATCGGTCGGAGCAGATGTGTCCGGAGGTGGGAAGCTGGTGTAAAAAAAAGAGGGGAGGGAGAAAAATAGGGAGGAGGCAGGAAGGAAGGAAGGAGGAAGGGCAAGAGGAAGACAGGGAGAGAAGAAGGGAGAAGGAGGAAGGGGAGAAGGGAGAAGGGGAGAAGAGGGAAGATACGGCGAGAGCAAGCTCCACATGGGAGGGAAACCCGAAAGATCAGACCACCGTCCCAGGGATGACAACGCTCGCCACTATGCTGACCAGTGCAGCGATGCTAGATTTTACTGGAGAAAAAGAAGTGTGTGGCCCGTGGCCCGTGGCCCGTCGGGTGCCAACGCGTCATCGATCAGAGGTGTCCTTTGCGTAACCGAAGGGAGAGAGTCGACGTACTGGGTGCGTGGTGGTGGTTGGTGCTTGATTATCACTGCCTCACTGCCAGTAGAACGTACCGTCACTGCCAGTAGAACGCAGCGTCACCGTCAGTAGAACGCAGCTGTACCTGCTCGTTGCTCGTCTCGCAGAGAAGGTATTCCACGGACACGCCCTCGAGGTATTTACCACTAGACCCAGTGGGAAAGTGCACGGTGAGTCGAGTCGAGGTGGCTTCTTGATGGACAAAGGGAGGGCTTGCCTGCCCTACACCAAGGGGCCGTGGAAAGTTGTGTGACACTTACTGATGGATCGTCAGGCCGTTTCTGCCTTCTTTCTTTCTTCTCGTCCAGCAACGCGGACCAGCGGACAAGAGGGAGCAGCACGGTGGATAAGAGGCGGGTGCAGCGATGTTGCGCTCAGCGGCGATTGCCCTCGTGCTGGGAGTGTCGGCGGCTAGGGCGTTCTCGTTCTATACTTCTACGCCAGAGCAGTGTGGCCAGCTCACGGTGACGTGGTGAGTTTTATATCTCTTTATCTCTATCTTTCTCGTCTCCTCCTTCTGCCCTCTCGCCTATGGACTATCCATTCTTACATTCTCACACTCTCACCATCTGCACTCTCATACTCCCACTCTCACTCTCAGCGAACTCTGCCTTCACCGTGTGCCTCCACGTCTCTCGATCCTCGAAGCATAGACACCAGCCTTCGATGCATCCAGCGCCTCCTTCGCGATGGTCTCGCCCCACTCCCTGTGACTGCAGAGCGAAGGAACGACCGCTGACAGAACAGGGATGGCGGTACCGAGCCCTTTCATCTCCTGATCGTTCCGGTACGTGACGTCAAGACCCCGCACCTGCAATCTTACCCAACCTGCTATCTGGTCCAGCTTGCTATCTCGTCCAGCCTGCTATCTTTCCAGCCAACTATCCTGCCCAGCACATACCGCGGGCATGTATCCACCCGCGCATCCTTCTGCCGAGATAGACCCACGATCGACCAGACATCCCATCGATCTACCTACCAGACATCCCATCCATCGAGCAGCTACCATACATACATCTTCCTCCTGTCCTCATATACCTCCATGCAGATCGCTGACCCCGCCAGACTACAACCGTAGACGCTGGCCGCATCGTCAATGTCTCGATTCCGACCGGACTCACCCAGCCTTACTCCTACACGTTTGACCTACCAGAGCCAACGGGATTGGAGATGTTGATGACGATGTGGGATGCCACCGGATGGGGCAGTGGGGGGACGACTGATACTTTGAGTGAGTTGGCTAGTCTTGATGTGCAGCTGCATTAAGGACGGGCGGCGCGAGTCAAACTCCAAGTTCTCAGCCACGGGGGACGGTAGGTTGCGGATGGGAGAGCGTCAGAGGACAAGCCCAGTATCTAATTCCAACAAACGGAAGGGTGGGAGAAGACAGACCCACGAAGACAGAGCTGATGCACCCAGCCGTGGGGAGCTCGTCAAACACATCATGTCTCAGCGAGTAAGCCCGCTCAGATCCATCATGACTCCACGCTCATATACCTAGCAACCTACATTACGACTTCTTCTTCTCGATAGACCCCCAAACGGACCCCTCGCAATGCTCCTCGATGGCAATATCGTGGGACGACAACGTCACCTACCCATTACACCTATACGGACTGATCCCGTCCGGCTCTGCCTTTGACATCCCCGTCTCACAGTCCAACTCGGATGTGGATATCAATTGGACAGTGGATATTCGAGCCGGGACAGACTTCCTTCTCGTCATGGCCGATTCGGGAACCTACCAGACTGGCGGGTCGACGAATTTGTTGACGGTTGGCTCCGGAGGTGATAGCTGTATCAATTCGACCAGTCCCGCCTCGGCCACTCCCAGTAGTTCAAGCACCAGTTCAGCGACCAGTTCCACTACGTCGGGGAGCTCCAGCACTGCAAGCTCCAGCACTGCAAGTTCCAGCACTGCAAGCTCCAGCATTGCAAGCTCCAGCACCGCAAGGTCCAGCGCTGCAGGCTCCAGCACAAGCAGCAGCGCTAGTAGCGTCGCTGGAGTCGGGGGTGGCAGTGCAGGCGGAACAAGTGGAAGTGATAGTAGCGGGTCGAGCAGCGGTTCTTCCGGTTCGAGTAAGATCGGCCCAATTGTGGGCGGTGTGGTGGGCGGGGTGGCCTTTCTCGCGCTCTTGGGATTACTTGCTTTCTGCTGCCGCCGTCGCAGAACCCGCAAAGAGGCTCAGAAGGAGGGCGACCCGCTTCTCAAGTCGTACGGTGTTGCTGGGGAGAAAGGGAATCGTCGATCAGGGCCTGTGGATCTGCTAGAAGAAGGCGGCGGAGGTGCAGGACTTGGGGCGACACGCCACGATAGCGGAGAGACACACATGGAAGGCCAAACAGGAGGGTATGAGGTCACTCCATTTAGAGGCGGATACCCCGCTCCAGGCTCGCCACGTCAGGACATGGCGGCCGTTGGAGGGGTGGGGAAAGCGGATGATGCCAGGACTCCTGTGCGAGACACAGCAACACCTCTGCGTGCATCTCTCGACTCGAATCCCGAGGAAACGACCAATCTGTCCAGCGGTGGCGGAACCGGTGGGGCCGGTGGGACTGGAGGCACTCCGGCCTGGACGACGGCCCCCAGCGCATGGGCGGCATCGGACATGGCCACGGTGGGGCATGGGCCGCCTGGCGACGAAGTTGGAGCAGCCGCGCCGGCGCGGAGCAATTCGATCCGGAAACCCGCGAGTGCGTCGACACTGCGGGAGCGCGAAGCAGAGCTCGCTCGGCCACTACCGCAGCCCCCGGCGCCGCGGTTCGTGCAGCACGAAGATTCAGGCGAGATTGTGTGAGTGATGCGTGATGCCACGCTGCTGGGCTCGGCTTGGCGAGTGCTGATGCTGATCGTGTAATAGGGACTTGCCACCGCGATACGATCAGCTGCGGACGAGGAATCCCGACCAGTGAGGCGACAGCGGGGGTCAGTGGCGATTGTCGTGGGGCACGGAGCGGATTGGGTACCGGGATCATCTATCTGTCATGTAATAGACTCGCGGGGTTGTATATACACGGTGGTGGGAGGTTGGTAATACAGCATTCACGTGTGCATGTAGAGTATACACCTCTGTTGTACCGGTGTGTGCGAGACAGCGTACTGTGATTTTGCGTACTGGGATTTTACGTTTGGCCGACGCATGGCTTACGGACGTGGAGGAGCAAAGTACTGTAGGTGGGGATGGAAGTGTAGAATGTGGAAAATTCTGCATGTCATCAGAGACCGAGGCGATATGTGCATGTATGTTATGGTACAAGTTGTCGTTGCCATCTTTCTTACTGTAAACCATGTCGCTATGTATTTTGCCAATGTTTTTTTGCCACTTGCGTTTCTGTCACTTGCTCTTCCGTCTTGCGTCACTCGCCCTCTGTCACTCGCGTTGAAACTGACTCTCTTCATCACTGACACCGCGCGCGCAGTCCCGCACTACCGCAGCGCTCAAACTTCGACGCACGTCGTCCGATCACATCGTCACATCGTCACGTCGTAGTCGAGCTTGTCCTTGAGGATCTTGACGCTCAAATCCCACACTTTCTGCGCCATCTCGTCGTCCAGTGCCAGCTCTGTCTCCGTGTCCACCTTGCCGTCCGCCTCAGTTATGTACCGGCCCTGCACCTCGTGCCGCCGCGCCACGACGGCCGTGGCCGTGCCGGCCCATAATGCCGATTCGGCGCCTTGCTCAGGGGACATGAAGCCGACTGCAGCGGCTGCTTCGAGGGCTTTACCGAGGACGAGGCCGTAGCCTTCCGTGGCGGATTTCTGCTGGCCCGTGGAGACTGTGCCGGGGTGGACTGAGAGGGCCAGGATGGGTGTCGTGGATGTGAGTGCGGGGAGGTGGCGGCGTGCGAGTTGGCGGATAAAGTAGATGCTGGGCGGGTTAGCGAGGAATCGATCGATATCTGTGTAGGAGAAGTCTGCAAGCAGACAGCCTCGGGTTGAAAGAGGTAGAAGGTGGAGGGGATCAATGGAATAGCTCTTTGGAGGAGAACGGAGAATTATTTTAAGAAGACAGGAAAGAGAAGAGAGTAGAGAGAAGAGAGAGAGAAGCGAGAAGAGAGAAGGCAGTAGAGAGAAGAGAGAAGAGAGAAGAGAGAAGAGAGAAGAGAAGAGCCACCCACGAAAACAGCTTGGACCGCGAGTAGAGCCTCGTCGGATCCTGATCCTCACCCATCTCCTCCAGCTCCGTATTCTCAAGCTTGATATCTCCAGCCGCACGGTGCAGCTCGCTGCTCTCACTGACGATCCTCGTCGAGAACACTTCGTCCTCGCTCTTGCCGACCTTTGTTGCTGCAGTCTCCTTTAGCTTGGGCAGCAGTACGTCGGTAAGCAAGAATGGCGCGAGGTGGTTGATTGCGAGATGATTGTGCAGCCCGTCCTGGGTCTTGCCGTACGGTCCCACGCCGATACCAGCGATATTGTACAGCATGTCCAAGCGCGGTAGGGTGGATGCGAGCTCGCGCGCGAGGGTGAGAAGGGATGGTAGCGAGCCGAGATCAACTGGGTGGTAATGCAGCAGATCGGCGGCCCGGGGGTCGATGGAAGTGAGGTGCTCAATGGCTTCTTGGCCATGCTCGGGAGTGGAGGAGAGGATGTGCACTGAGAGGTGTCAGTCCGGCTATAGGAACTTGATATCGGGTCATCTAGATCGGATAGACTGCTGTAGGGCTAGAGGTTACGGTCTCGTGGAGGAGATTAGTGTGGGTGTTGTTGAGTTGGACAGGTGCGGGTAGTTGGAGGAAGAGAGACCGACCCTCGCACCCCTTCTGCACCAGCCCACCAACAATACTACGCCCAATCCCCGCACTCCCACCAGTAACGATCGCTACCTTTCCACTCAGGTCAGGCATATCCTCAAGCTTGTACCGATTCGAGAAGAGTCCCGTGAGTCCCACCATCTCGACGAGCTTGGTGCCGGGGCCGATGGAGGTGTTGAGTGGGTAGAGGGGATGAGGGGTGCTTTTGAATGTGCGGGTCGAAGCGCTGGCTGTCGTTAAAAGTGGTCCATTACGCCGAGCAGTTGTTCGCTCCTGGTGTGTCTGAACGGGCAGGAATGAAGAAGGGAATGGTGGAGGAAGGAATCATAAAAAAGGAAGGAGGACAGGGCAAGGCGTGGAAGGAGGGAAGGAAGGAAGATGAGAAGAAGGAAGGAACGAAAGAAGAAAAGAAAGGCAGTCATAGAGTCAAGACTCACAGTGTTCGGAGCGCTGTTCTAGACAAGACGCAGAGAGAGCGGGAGGACATTCAACACCAGAGGGTGAGTGTCAACGTGTAGCTGAAGAGCGAAGCCTGCCCTTGTTATATACACACTGCTGTTGAACATGCTCGATGCATATGACTCCACCTACAAAGCAACACGAGGCTTGAACCTCGGGATCATCGCTGCACTCATCAGCATCACAGAGAAGAGTGGATCAATTCAGGCCATCGATCGTGAACACATGATCGCGATTGCCACACTCCGGCGTTTCGGCGATAACGGGGTAAATCGCCCGGTGCCCGCGGACGCGCCGAAGTCTTTGAATGGCCGAGCATAGCAGTAGACTAACCTCGTCGTATCTCCATTGCGTATTCAGCAAAGCCTCCATCCGCTCACAACGATCACCCAATTGCAGTTGTTTCCGCGAAGCTGCAGTCTCGTCTCGACACGTAGGGAGATTAGCTGAGGAGCGGCCCCCTTTGTTAAAGAAGGACACGGCGAAAGAAAGGCCGGTTTAGTCATCTTCACTAGAGTCGGCTGGCGAGTTTGAACTGCAGTGCGGTCTGTTGGAGAACATGGCGGGAGGACGTAGTGTAGTGAGTCTGACGTACCTGTGCTTGGTTTGGTCGTGTCTCGAGCTACTGGAGCTTCACAAGCTGCGAGTCGGCCTAGTCAACCTCGATAGCTGATCAGGCAGTCTCGCGTGTATGCCAATGTCAACGAGAAACTCGGCAGAGCATGGTGGGACTATGGTGAGCTAGCTCATTTGGCCAAGGAAGAGCCTGCCAGCTCACGCGTGTAGATAACCTCGTAGTCCAGTGGGGTGTGCAGGACAACTATGAGATTGTGCGCAAAGTCGGTCGAGGAAAGTACTCCGAGGTCAGTTTGCATTCCCCCTAGCCTCCGCAACCTCAGCGTCCTCTTCCTCAGCGTCCTCTTCCTCAGCGTCCTCTTCCTCAGCTTCCTTATTCCTCAGCGTCCTCAGTCCCTAGCTGCATCGCGCGCCACGATGCCGAGCTAATCGATGCAGGTGTTCGAGTCGGTGCACCTCCCCTCAAACCAGAAATGCATCGTCAAAGTCCTGAAACCCGTCAAGAAGAAGAAGATCAAGCGCGAGATCAAGATTCTTCAGAATCTCGCAGGGGGACCAAACGTGATTGGGCTGTTGGATGTCGTGCGGGACAATCAGGTCAGCGCAAAGCTCCCAGATCGGCGCGAATCCAGCTGACATTCCGGCTAGTCAAAGACACCCTCAATAGTGTCAGAATATGTCAACGTCAGCTACTGAACACAGTCGAGTAGCGCAGAGCTGACTGGAGCAGAACACTGAATTCAAAACCCTCTATCCCAAATTCACCGACTTTGACGTACGCTACTACATGTTCGAGCTCCTCAAGGCCCTCGATTTCTGCCATTCCAAGGGCATCATGCACCGTGATGTCAAGCCTCACAATGTCATGATCGACCACGAGCGGCGGCAGGTACGTCGGCGTCTCCATGGCGCTACATACAGTGTGCTGATACAGCAAAGCTGCGTTTGATCGATTGGGGGTTGGCAGAGTTCTACCACCCCGGCACAGAATACAATGTTCGCGTCGCCTCGCGATACTTCAAAGGTCCTGAGCTGCTTGTCGACTTTCAGGATTACGACTATAGTCTGGACATGTGGAGTCTTGGGTGCATGTTTGCGAGTATGGTACGTTGCGAGGGTTTTTAGTTTCACCACAGGGCCTCGGCTCATCTTGCAGATTTTCCGCAAAGAGCCGTTCTTCCATGGACACGACAATGCGGATCAGCTGGTAAAGATCACAAAGGTTCTAGGGACAGACGAGCTCTACGCATAGTATGTCAATCCGAAGGCATCCGGCTGTTTGGCTGTGGCTCACACGGACAGTCTTGAGAGATACGAAATTGACCTCGACTCGCAATTCGACGACATCCTCGGACGCTACCCTCGCAAACCCTGGTCTCGTTTCATCACCTCAGGTCTGTCTATGCTTGTGAAGCGCACGTGAATCCAACTGATGTCTGCCAGAAAACCAACGCTATATCTCCAACGAGGCTGTCGACTACCTAGACAAGCTGTTGCGATATGATCACCAGGAACGATTAACGGCGCAGGAAAGCCAAGATCACCCATACTTTGGTCAGTTGCGTCGACGGTCACTGTCTTCCGTGCTGATCCTGGGTAGCGCCGGTTCGCGAAGCCGCAGCCAAGCAAGAACTCTCCCGGTCACAATGAATAACTACTCTCCATACTCCCTTTCTGGTGAGATACTCGCCTTCTGTGCCCTAGATCAAGACTTCCTTCCAAGTTGTCTCGTATCCACCTAGCCTCGTAGCCTCCTGGCCTTCTAGCCTCGTAACTTCCCAGCCACTCAGCCACGCCTGCAACCGCATTCAGTCGATACATTTCGGAGTAGACAGCTGTTACTTCTTTGCATGTATGTTCCGGATAATCTGTGTTGCCGAAGGATCCTGCAAATATCGCCGAGCTTTTGATACTGCACAATACTGCCCACAATTGGTGGGGCTCTCTCGGATGGCTCATCCGGTATATTCCCGCTTTGCTTACTACGAGCCTCTTGCGTTGTATGCTCGTCCGGTTGACGTCTACCACGCTCAGACCTACGCTGTCAGTCTAGCTACAAAACTGTTACAATGCAGAGTGGCAACAAGGAGACGTGAATATTTGCTTCCGTTCTCTCTGCGCGTCTCCCAATAGGCGCCCCTGACAAACGCTACCTTTCCTCCCCCCCCCTTCCTTCGTCCGGTTACTTTTCATTCTCTGCGTCGTATTGTTATTCTACGAAAAGGTAAACAGCAGCATCTTTTTGTCAAGCAGCTCGAGCCGAGTGAGAAGAGAGGACTTGGGACAGTGAGGCTTGGGGCATTGCCGAATCACGGCGCGAAATTCATCGAGAAGAAAACAGGGCAGGGATCGAGTTGGATGGGCGACACAGCGTTGAGCACCGACATCACCTGACCAGGTATTCACCTTTGCCTTTTGCCTCGCGACCGTCCATCGCCATCCAACCATCCGCCATCCGTACGCAGCCATGTCGTCCCCGGGTGCGCGACTGAGTTTCCCGGTCCCGCGCATACCGTCGCCACGACCATCGACGGACGAGGGTGCGGGCGTTGCGTACAGGAATGGGACGGGGACACCCCGCTCGTCGACAGACCTCCCTCGACCTGGGTCGTCTTCTTCGTCGTCTCGCCGCCCATCAGCGTCATCGGTCCACCAGTCACCGACGTCCGCCACGTCAGCCGCATCGTCCTCGCACCGCGGGGTGCCGCACGGTAATGGCGTGTATGCAGATGGAAACGGTGTTGGGCACGCAGACGAACGGGACGATGCGGCGCGCCCTCACCAGCACGCGCACCAGCATCGTTTACCGCGCATCACGACGACTGATACGCACGCGCGCTCGGGACCATCGGCCACATCGACGGCGTACAATGGCGGACCGCGTAGTGCGCCCATCAGCGGGTCCGGCGTGCTCAGACCACCTACCAGCGGCACCGACAGGGGAGGGAATGGCCTACCCATGCGGTCTTCCTCGTCTCCCGATCCATGGACCATGTCCTACTCTCGCGATTCTTCTCCGTCCAGCTCGCCGGTAGATACCACCCGCTCTCCCGTCATCCCTCCCGTCCTTGGTGCGCCGGTGAATCCCAACGCACCCAGTCGCCGCCAGAGCCCAAACCCCAACTTGCATAACATTCCCCCGCGCGTATCATCCTCCTTTAACGAGACCGACCGCCCTGTGACCCCGCAGTCGTCGAGTCAATCACTTGCCGAAGAGACGGCGACACCGACGGGAGCTGGCGCGCCGTCAGTGCTCGTCAATGCGCAAGCTACACCCCGTTCTCGCGGCAGAAGCGATCCCACCTACTGCGGCTCTTGCAACCAGGTCGTTCATGGGCAATTCGTGAGAGCCATGGGCAAGGTCTACCACCTCAACTGTTTCCGCTGCAAGGTGAGTTCCTTTGGCCGCTGCTCCACGCAGGCACAGGGCGATACTGACGCGTCTCGCAGGACTGCAACAAGGTCGTCGCGCAGAAATTCTTCCCGGTCGAGGACCAGGGCCAGTATCCTTTGTGCGAACGAGACTACTTTGCGCGTCTTGACCTCATCTGTGCCAAATGCGATCAGGCATTACGGTCCAGCTACATCACTGCGTGTGGTACGTTCGATGTGGTGGAGCACCTGGCCAGTGGCTGACGGAGCAGGAAACAAATACCATGTCGAGCATTTCACCTGCACAGAATGTGACGTCCTTTTTGGCCCCAACGACTCGTACTACGAGCACGGCGGGAAAGTCTGTGAGTGAAACGGGATTATGCAATCAACAAAGGTTCATCGCTGACGACGTATCAGATTGTCATTTCCACTACTCTACTCGCTTTGCCGTCAAGTGCGTCGGATGCGAGACCGCCATTCTCAAGCAGTTTGTCGAGATGAACAGGAACGGACGAGATGAATGTTGGCATCCGGAATGCTACATGATCTCCAAGGTGAGTACCGAAAGGCATTTTCATAGAAATATAGCCCAAGCTGATCGGACTAGTTTTGGAATGTCCGACTCGCGTCAAAGACCTTCAACACCCCCGCCAACTCTGCCGTATCTTCCACCGTATCGCTGCTGGAGATGACTTCTTCCACATCTGTTGGCGCGCCCGTCAACATGACGGCAATATCGTCCACTGCACCCCTTGGCAGTCCCGCTTTGGAAAATCATGTCACGCCTGAAGAGCTCAAGGAGCGGCAAGAAGCCATGGAGATCAAAGTCCAGCAGATCTGGCATGTGCTGTCAGGCTATGAGGAGAGTTCAGCAGCGTTGATTGGCGAGATACTCAAGGCGGTCAACTCGAGGCAGTTACTGGAGATTATCCTGTTGGCGGAAAAGTTCATCTTGCACGTCGAGACGCTGTTTGCGGTGATCGATGATCTCGAAGCGCAGTTTGCGATGGCCGGAGCAAAAGGTACGTCGACGTCTACCGTGAGACTGATGAGCAGGGATGGCACATTCGAGAGAAGCCAAACAGCTGTGCCGGAAATTGGTCAACCTCTTCTCGACCATGTCGCAGATCCAGCCCACGGGCGGCCCGCCAAATCCGGGCGAGCTCTTTAACCTCATCACACAATTGGCCCATTACCTCAAGATCCTCATCCGTATCGCGTTGACAGGCTCCATCAAGCTTGAGCGCGAGCAGGGTAATACTACAGCCATGCCCAACGCACTTGCCCGCCTGAATCTTCTGGCTATGGATAACGGAGATCCCACTGTCAAGAAGCGAGGGGATTTCCCCGAACTTCCTGCGCCGTCCAAGCAGCTGTTGTCGGTGCAGAACCGCGAAGAGCCGGTCACGGCAACGGTGGGAGACGAAGAGCAGTTGAAGAAGAGCATCGACGCACTCACCCGCCGGCCACAGGGATATATCACCAGTACACAGTCCATTGCATATGGGTACCGCAGTCTAGCTGTGAGTTTTGTTCCTCCAACAGAGCTGACGGTCAGTCCGAGGTGACTGGCGAGACGACGCTGCGCGGTCCTCAAGGAGAAGATTTCGTTCCTCCAGAAGGCTGCGCCAATTGCCGGATAGCAATCGAGGAGGACTGTGTCCGGCTAGGCATGTTCAACCGATGGCACTCGGCTTGCGTCATTTGTCTGGTTTGCGGCGAGCAGGCACTCGTGGCGATCAAGGAAGACCCTCCCGAGCATCGAGCGAGCAGCGAAGAGGGTCCACCGGCTCCGCCTAGAGTCACACGTCGGCCACCTCCGCGGGTAAACGAGTTTTGTTTTGAACCTGTCCATCTTCCTGCGCGACCCGACAAGATCTACTGCAACAACCACCGTACAAGTACCTGCGTTTACGGGTTCCAAGCGGTCTCGCGTCTGGAGCAGTACGCGTTCTTGCTCCACATTGCACTTCGGAGGCTATATGTCCATTTCAGAATACATCATGACCTCCCAAGTGGTGAGTCGCTCCGTTTGTGAAGCATGAACAGGATCCGCTGCTGACGATCTCACAGTGCGAGGGCACTCTTTAGAGGATGCACCCGGGTCCAAGATCGACTCCGAAGTGAAGCGGATGAAGTCAGTGACGCTTGATCGTAAACTGTCCTCAACTGCTCGACTGCCACAACGGTCCATGGTCGTCGAATCTCCAGCTGGTCGGACGGCAGATGCAAACGGCCAAGTTACCTCTGCACGCAGCAGTCAAGCCATCACCGCATCCCAACTTCCTCCTGAAATCCTCGCGGAAAGCGAGACGGATGACCAGTCTCAATCGGCTACGGTCGACGTGATCCGCCCGCCATTCGCGCGCAACAACACCAGCGTGCTGATCATCAAGGAGAATGGTCCGGACATGCCCGAGGATGCGGCGGAGCGTCTCGGTGCTCCCAACATCGCTCCAGACGACGACGCAATCACGTTGGGCGATATACCGTTACTGGCCAACGAGACGATTCGCCGATCCACGTCGGAAGGACGGCCGTTGCTCGGTTCGCTCAACAGCCTGCAGTCGTTGATCATCAAGCATTTCGCACTGCTACAGCTGCAGAAGACGGGCCTGGGCCATCTTATCGAGCTGGACGAGGTGCTGGAACTGCTAGAGTCGCGCAAGGGACAGTGGTGGAACAAGATCTTCAAGGGGAACGCCAAGAAGGATCAGAAGAAGAAAGGTGAGCATAGTCTGCCCGAGCTGTCTGCCGGAACTGTGGACCCAGTCACCCCTCGAAGGGGTCGTCCCAAGCTGTCTTCCCCAGCTGTCTTCCCCAGCTGTCTGCCTATAGCTGAATGAAGCTGACAACGATAGGCGTGTTTGGCGTGCCAATCGAAATCCTGGTAGAAAGGACTGGATCAGATTCGCAGCAGGGCGCGACGAACGACCAGCTTCGGGTACCCGAATTCATCGAAGACATCATTTCGACCATGCGTCAAATGGGTGAGTCTCATGGAATTCCAGACTTTAGCGTGGATTGCTGACGAGGGTAGACATGGCGGTGGAGGGCATTTTCCGCAAGAACGGAAATATTCGTCGGTTGCAGCAGATTTCTGATGCGCTCGACAAGGACTCGACCAACGTCAACTTGTCAGAGGAGAATCCCGTTCAGCTAGCCGCGCTCTTGAAGCGGTTCTTGAGGGAGATGCCGGATCCATTGTTGACTTTCCGGTTACACAAGCTGTTTTGTGCTGCTGCTTGTGAGTGTGCTCGCGTCGTTTTCCAACCTGCAGCAGCTGACAAGACCAGCATTACCCAATCAGGAAGACCGAAAGAGGTGCTTGCATCTCCTTGTCACGCTGTTGCCAAAGTACAACCGGGATACCATGGAGGTCCTCTTTGTCTTTCTACGATGGGTCGCGTCATTCTCGTATCGCGACGAAGAGACGGGAAGTCGGATGGACATGGCCAACCTGGCGACGGTCATTTGTCCTTCGATCCTCTACGCCAAGGGCCCCAACGCTGCTCGTGACGAGTCTTTCATCGCCATCAACGCGGTGCAAGAGCTGCTTGAGAATCAGGACGAATACTACTACGTGCCTGCCGAGTTGCAATTTGTCATTTCCGAGAATATCTACAGCATCTTTGCAAAAGAGCTCGATCTTCCGCCCAAAGAGATCCACCGGCATTGTTCAAAGTACATGCAAGCGAGGGGACCTCAGACACAGCGTGGACCACCAGCCTCTTCGTCTGGCTCGTCAGCGCAGATCCGGGATCGGGCGAGCGAGTCGCGATTGAGCAACCATCGGTCCGAAGGCAACTTGGCTTCCGAGGTGAATGGTGCGACCTCCTATCGACCCGCTCCACCACCGCCACCTTCACGCCCGACCAGTTGGATCCAGGTGCAGCATTCTCTACCGGGCTCGCAACAGAGTTTGCATCAAGCCCTCAACTCGCCGTCACATACGCCGTTCCGCGGTCCCTTCCAGGGCAGCGCGAATGGGTCGCGGAATTCGTCGAGAGGGTCGGCGCCGTCCAGTCCTGGACCGGATGAGGGGAGACGGTCGATCAATATGGAACGAGAACGGAGTTGGACGCCCGTGCAACAACAACCACAGTCACAACCCCAACAGCAACAGCAGCAAGAACCGTATCGGTAAAGCACATTAGGGCATCTGTCATCGCGGCCGCGTTGCTGCGTGATGGGCGAAAGCTGGGTGTCGTCGTGACGAGACCAAACGTGGGTGTGACAGCACTCTGGGTGCTGGTTGTACATCCAAATCATAATGGTAGTGCTTGTGCTAGCAGGATGGGGACTGGCGGATCTGAAACAACAAACGGACAGTTATCGAGCAAAGTGGACTCTGGGGCGGAAACGGACAATTTCAGCGCTTTCTTCTGCTTGTATAGTAGAGAGTAAGGACACGATGGCGATGGGGAAGAGTGGGGACGATGACTGTGTTCAGAGCGGACGAGGTATGGAGTCAGAGTGGGAGGAAGAGATGAGAAAGTTGAAAGTTGCACATTGGCGCGCTGAGACGAGGATGGGAGACGAGATGGAGATGGGTGGGAGACGCGATGGAGATGGGAGGGAGACCCGCTGGGAGGTGGGAGGGAGATATGAGATTGAGAAGACGTTCAAGTAGTGCAAGTAGTGCCGAGTAGAGAGGCGACAGTAGTGACGCGTGTTGATGAAATGACGATGTATTGCGATTGCAGTCTGCTCTGAGACGCCGGTTCCGGTCGCGTACACTAATACGGCATAGGACCATGCTGTAGACCTGCTGTAGACCTGCTGCGAGGTTTGTGGGAGGAAGAGCTAGGAGTGGGAGTTTGCAGAGATGCACCGGGGTCTGGTAGTCGGATAGATGGAAATCTCGTCATAACGACAAAAGTAATTTATCAGGAGGGAGTGAGAGTATTCATTCCTGTGCCGATGCAGTAGCTACCTAGGTTGATGACTCGGCACATTTTGCACGACTTACATACTCCCACTTGCCAGACGCGCATATTTACCTGGCTGCCGTGTTGCTCCTGTGGCGGATCGAGGGCTCGCCCTCAAGACCGAAGGCAAGAGGCTGCAGCCGCAAGCCTATGCAACGCATCGCGATGATTCTGCTGGTACGGACGCGATTCGGTTCGCTTGATCGGCTCTCGCTCACACTCGTGTGCTTGTAGTAATAGTATCGGCAAGCCAATACCTCGTGTGCGTGTGTGTGCCGCGTAGAATTGGGGCAAGTGGGGCCACACCTGAATGGCGCAAGTGGTGCACACCTGAATGGCGGCAAGTGGTGCACAGCTGGAAGTGCGGGTGTCGGCTTTGGCACGGCACGATCACCACCGCTGGTGGTTCCTCCGTGACGTTGACCAGCGCGAACAGCCAACAGCATCATGTAGGTTGGCTCATCGCTTGGAGTGGCAGAGCCAGCAGCATCATGTAGGTTGGCTCGTCGCTTGGAGTTGCAGAACCATCGGTCAGGGTCGCCGTTGCGCCGCCGCGTCCGTTGCCCAGCCTGCATCACCCATATCGACCGCCGCGATGAGCCAGACATCCCTTCCACCGGGGGCCTGTTCGTCGATCCAGCCCAGGCCCTCGCGCATCACACAGTCATCCAGCACCGTCCTGACGCGTACGTCTGGCCACCCGGTCTGCGCCTTGACGCGGTCTTCGCTCAGCCGACCGCCCGTCTCGGCCGCCAAGACCAGCAGGAGCGACTGGTCGGTGTCGAGTTCGCGCGGTATGGAGCGCACGTACGTCGTTCCTCCAATATTCTGCGTCGCGTACCCTGCACACAGCGGCCGCAGGAGCGCGAGACTCCGCAGCACATCTTCGGACGCGACCATCCCGCCGGCGGCCTCGGCCTCGGACTCGCCTCCGCCGCCGCTTCGCATGGCGGTGACGCGACGTACGAGCTCGTCGACGGCGATCATGCCTCCGTTCCGTGCGCGTGTGGAAATGCACACATCTACCACTTGCACCGCCAGCTCGTACTGCCATTCTCCGAGACCAAGCGCATCAGCCCACCACCCGCCAACACCCTTTCCGAGCGCTCCATGGGACGATCCAGCAGCAGCGAGCGGATCGACCCCGATCGCAGCGCACATCTTTTGGAACTGGTGTCGAAATGCCGGGTCGGCACGGATATCAGCCCGATGAGCGGCGGCAAAGGCGAGTAACGCCGACTTGAACGACGCGAGCGAGGTCTGCAGCGTCGTCAGCTGCGAGGCAGAGATGCTGCTCGACAGAGCCGAGTACGAGGACGTCGTGGCGGCATGGCGCGAGAGCGCCGAGATGCCGGCGCCTTTCCGCATCGCGTCGAGAGCAATAGCGATCGCTACTGTCGCTGCTGTGGGCAGACCTGCAGATTTTGACGTGAATGCACTAGTACACCAAGTGTAGGGATTGTGAGCTGTAGGTAGGTTGTACAGTAGGGTGTAATCTGGCAGAGGGACGTCAAATGCCACGTGGTCCGGCTCGTTGAAACAGCGGAGACGGACTTTTTCCATTCCACTACTTGGTATTGCCAGGCAGAACGACGACGGCGACGACGGCAGCGGGGGCAGCAGCAGCAGCGAGTATGTTGGCGAGAAGTACGAGAGCCTGGAGAGCTGTGAGCGGCCCGCGCTGCTTCTCGACGCAGCACGACGTGTCGGAGCAGCTGCGCGATGTGATGCGGGATGTGCCTCAGGTCAGTCGCGGCCTTGTTGCGTCTCGTGTTGTCTTGTCTTGTCCTTTCTGCCCTTGTCCGTGCAATCTTTGGGTTACGAGATATTAACCGCGTCCCTCTGCATCTGCCGCTCATCTAGTGGTGTCCTGGACGATCTCCGTAGGCGACCCTGCCGTCACAGCTGCTCAAGCCGAGCTGCCAAACTAACACCCCTATAGCCAGTGGCAGTCGCCGTCACTCGCGTGCCGTTACCAGCTGAATCTCTCTCACCTTCTGGAATCGCCTCTGGAGGCGCTGCGAGCACCTCGCGCAACACCAGCAGGTACCACGGCACGACGCTCTCGTCCTTCACATCGCTCACGCTGCACCCGTATCCGCTCGTGGCATTTTCGATCCGGCTCCCGTCGCGCATGGCCGACTATCTTCGCACCGGTGTACCAATGTCACTGTCCTCGTCCTCGTCCTCGTCCTCACCACTTTCCCCTTTATCTTCTCTTCCACCTTCTCCTTCTCCTTTACCCTCTTCTCCTTCGCCGTCCTCTACTCGATCCTCTTCCTCTTCATTGCCTTCCTCTTCCTCTTCATTACCTTCCCCTTTCCCTTCCTTTTCTTCTTCACCACCCTCTTCCGCCACTTCTCTATCCTCATCGTCTCGGACGCCGTCTCCACGCAGGCTCCCACAATCCCCCAACCCCACTGGCCTGACGATATCCCTCCTCTCCCGCCGCTCGCAGTCCCTTGCACACGCCCTCTCCCAACCCCTGTCCGACCAGTCGTCAATCTACGCCTCCGACGCGTGGACCACCCCCGACTCGTGGAAGACGTCGGACCCGCCCGCCGCCGCTGCCTGCATCGGGTCGCTCCGGTGCGAAGTCGTCTCGTCGACCCTTCTGCGGGACATGTGCGATCCCGATCCCGATCCCGAGCCTCAACCGGAGCACGAGCCTCCTCACGAACCGCACACAGACCCGGAAGGAGGGGATGGATCAGTATCACCGGAAGACGAAGACCGCGCGAAGGAAGGACCAGGGGACCGAGGTCCACAACGCCCACAAGTCCACGGCTCAGAGCTGTTCATATGCAGGGTCCTGGAGGTCACGCCTGGCCCCGAGGCCGAGCGGGATCAGCCCCTCCTCTACTGGCGGCAGCAGTACGCCGGCGTCGACTCTCAGAACGGCTGACGCGAGACGAGTCTCTCTCGCGAGAAACGATTCCACCCGGTGTAGCTTCAAAGCTCTACTTCTGGCCGACAGGGGCTCATCTCCCAAATGTCGTCACGAGCTGGCCGTCTCAGGTAGAGACGGTGTAACTCTCCATGGCCGACGTGACTCTCCATGGTCGACGTAACTCTCCATAGCCGACGCAACTCTCCATGGCCGACGTAACTCGCCACAGCCGACGTAAACTCCATGGCCGACGCGAGTTGCGTCTCGCCGCCTCTGTGCAATCTCATAAAAGCTACAAATGCATGTATGGCTATGTGGCATGGCAAAGTATGTACAACGGGTGCTGGGTGTCGGGTGTGCATTACATGTATTGTGCGTGTCAGTGTCGCGTGTTCGTGAGCCACAGCGAAGTGGGATCGTGATCGTGTCTGCTTGCTGCTTCGTCTGCTGCTTCGTCTCTCCTGCGTCTGCTCGTCTTCCCGCCTCGCTTCGTCTCTGTCTTCTCCATCCTGCGCGTTTGTCTCATCTCGCGTGCCTCGTCACGTCCTTAGCACCGAACAAATCGCCCTTCCATCTTCTCGCACTCTGCTTCGCCCTGCTCCCTGCCTCGTCCCGCCCGTCCGTCGCCTACTGTCATCGAGTATCATTTCTTGCTGTTCCGCGACACGAGTCTGAAAGATCGAGATTGGGTGAGGTTGAGATCGAGGCCGACGTCGACATCGAGCCGACATCCCCCTCCCCACCCCTAGACCCGCAGCAAGCGGCCCTGCTCGATGCCCCAGAACAACCACGCCGTCGTGACCAACAACAGCGCGCCGACCTTCCACCCGACCTCGCGCGCCACCGCGTCCCAATCCCACCTTCTGCCGCGTCCCTCCTGCTCGACATTACTCGTGACCCACATCTGGACGGCGCGCGAGCCGCCCGTCGTCACGCCGATCACGGTCCACGCGAGCAGGGGCCGCTCGGCGCCCAAGAACCGGAGCGTGAGGTACGTCGCTGGCCAGCAGAGACATTGCAGCGAGAGGAGGCGGGTCAGTGTCGATGGGAGGGAGTAGTACGACCGCCAACGGTGCGTCAGGCCCGTTGTCAGGCAGAAGCAAAAGTGCGCGGTGCAGATTGCCTATTCAAGGAGGAGATATTAGCATCACTTTGCGACTGACCATGGGGGGGGGAGGACTTGGGTATGCGACTTCGACTTGGAAACTTGGATATGGACTTGAACCTGAGACTTGGAACTGGACTTAAGAACACACTCACCCAGGCAATCGAGAGCACCATGTCCCCTCTGGAGACGCGTCGCCATGTCCCCTCATACCCTCCACCAAGCACGAGACGTTCCAGCGCCTCGCGCGACAAATCCACGCCCCACGGCCACACGTCGTGCCACAGACCACCCGTCATGAACGCTTTCAGCAGCACACACACCCCCCACACGGCCGGGACGACGGCGAGGATCCGCAGGCTGAGCAGCGACGAGCGCTGGAGCAGGCGCTCAATAGCGATGGGGATCGGCGCGTCCTTCCTCGCCAGTAGGAGCGCTTCCGTCTCCGTCTCAGGCCCGTTGTCATCGTCGTCGTCGTCATCATCATCATCGTCGTCGTCATCGTCGTCGAGGCTCAAGCCGAGGGCTTTAGCCGCCCTGGGCACCGATCGCTGCCGTAGACCAAGGTGCCGCTTGGGGCTGAACGTCAGCGAGCCGGAAGAGGGCGAGTCGGTGCCGGTCCCATCGTAATCGTCATCAGCGTCCTCGCTGCTACCTGCCAACGCGCCAGAGCCCAAGGGCAAGGGGAATCGGCGGAGCGAATCTTCGTCGTCTGACGAGGAGGAAAGTGGTGTGCGAGACAAGACGGGCGTCATGAGCTGTACCACTACCGGCGCTGAGCGGGGCGACGGAAGCCGCATTGGAGGGAGTTGGGCGGATGCTGATGATCGAGGACTCGGAGTCGAAACGGAGGGGTTGGCGATGGAGTTGCGCATGGCTAGGCTCGCCGACCTCCCTCCTGGAGGGGTCTTGGACACCCGTCCCTGCCCGTGCCCCAGACTAGGCTGTCGCTGTACTCCCCCACCGACCCCGACCCCGACCCCGACCCCGACCCCGACCGCTATCCCAACTAGCCCCTGGGACGCTTTGCGCCGCTCCTGTTGTACGCGCGCGACGTCCCCTGCCCAGTCTCGTAGCCCGACGAGGTCAGGCTGCGACTGTGAATGCCGACTCTTGCCACTGCGACCGGGAACAAACGTCGAGTCCGAGTCTACCTCAGTGTCTGTCCCAGAAGTGCTGCCAGTGCTGCTGGTTGGGGATCTTGCTCGAGGCGGCCGCAGGGCGTGGTGGTGATGGCGATTCAGCAGCCCAATGAAGCCGCTGGCACTGGCAGTGGGCGTACTTGCATTCGCAGCGATACTGGCACTAGTACCGACACTGAGATTCGCACTGGCGCCGACACTGTCGCTGGCATTGTGGGTGTGATTCGCATTGACATTGGGTTTGGGGTTGGCATAGTGGGTGTCGCTACTGGCGGCGGGAATCACGTTGGTGTTGCTAGCACTGGCGGCGGGATTCACGTTGGCCAGCCAGAGTTCGCCTGGCAACGGTGGATCAGCTGCTCGAGGGGACAAGGTGAGCTGGATCGGCATCGAATACTGGCGGGTGTAGGTGGGTGCGTGGTCCAGCTGGATCGGCGCGATGGCACTCAAAGGCGCGAGTCGTGGGCGGCTGCTCGGGCTCGACGGCGCCGACCGGCTTGTAGGGGACGAAGTGGTGCTGCTTCGTGGTCGTGCACCGTGTCCATGTGCTTTCCCTTGTGGTTGAGCGTACCCGTGCATGTTGTTGCTGCCCACGTTGCCTGTGCGAGCGTTGGCGTTGGCATTGGCGTTGGCGTTGGCGCTCGTGCTCGTGCTCGTGCCGGTGGTGGGTGCGCTGGAGCTGGAGCCCGAGGTGGGGAGAGAGAGCAGCGAGCTGGGAGGGGTGCGGGAGAGCCGTGATGGCGGGGCATGCGGTAGGAATGGCAGTTGCGCCTGGGTGGGCGAGAGCGACAGCGCGGACATGCCCGGCGCCGCGGGATGTTCCCAAAGCCAATCGCGAGCAGCGAGCGCCGAGATAACAGCGAGATCAGACGATCCTCTATCGGAGTGTCATGATGGCCGTCTCGGGAGCGTGTGCAAGACGTGAGAGAAGAACCAGAGGGGGTTGACTTGAGATACGAGGTGGGATGGATGCGGAGACGAGTGACGAGATGATAAAATGTCAAAAACAGCGGGACATGACAATCACCTGAACGCTGGAAAACCGCAGCGGCGTGCCTGAGGCGCTCGCTGCCTTTTTGTGGGCAAATCACACGGGAGGTGACGATGAGCAGACACCCGGCCACAGCAGGGGGGAGTAACCACAATGGCAATGGCATTCAGGAGAGCAGATGTAGAGCCTGGTACTGAACATGCATGCTGAGAAAGGCTGTTGATGCACCTGCAGACCGTTTGATTACCTGTGTTGTAACTTTCTCCCGTCGTTCATCCATTCAACCCCCTGGGTGATTGCAGGCCCCATGTACAGGGACGCTAGTCCGCCCCAAACTCGTACTCTGCCCAGTTCTGCATAACCCCCGTGTCCGGCCCAAAGATCTGCTGGTCGAGCTGTCCCCATTCTGGGTGGTTGATGCCATCGATCCACGACTGTGGCTCAATGACCAGGCAGCCATACTTCTCCACCGTCGTCACGCCGTTCTGCTGCTGGCCCACTTTGTTACCGATGGACCCGTCCTGTGCCACACAGTTGTAGATCTGCACGCAGCCCTGGTTCGTGCGCACTGTCATGCTGATCCCGGTGTGAGGAGAGTACCACTTGATCATGGGCAGCGTCGCGTCGTCGGGAGTCGAAGACGCCGGCCTGTCAAGGATGAAGGCATTGTCGATCCCGTGGCAGCCTGTGCCGCACTGATCTGACTGGCCTGCGCCGATGGTTTTCGGCGAGGTAAAGTTGAGTGCGACCACGGGATCGCTCCAAGGGAGTACGACAGACTGCAGCGCTCCAGTCGGGATCTCGAGCGAGTCGACCTCGATGATCCGCTTGGCATAGGGAAGTTGCAGCGTGTCATTCAGCACCGTTGGCTGGGAGAAGGCTCCGATGTTCCAGTAGATGTGGGTAGCTAGCATCGCAGGTGTCGCTTGGTCGAAAGGGATCGATACGATCCGCGCCGTCATCCGCGGCGGATTGGCCTGGACAGTATAGGTGACGTATGTTTGCTAGCAAGGTATCAGCAGGGCAGCTGGCAGGGTCAATAGGATAGTAGGGCGAAGAGGACATACGAGCACACCTGGGAAACCTTCGGAGCCTGAAGGGTCTAGGAGCGAGTAAGTAATGCTCGAGGTGGTGTATCGGGCGACGGTCCAGTTGCGCTGTCCCAATCAGTTGGCCATCTCATCAGACCACCCAAACACAACCTACAGCGTCGTAGCCCAAGTTGCCTCCATGCAGAGAATTAAGTCCACCATGCTCGTTCTCAGGAACGTCGTATGACGTGTCACCCATGGTGAACGTGCCGTTCTTGATCCGGTTGGCATACCGCCTGGCCGGTCAGCACGCCGCACTTGACCACTGCTCACCCAACGATGGCGCCAAAGAACGTCCGTTTCGTGGCCGTGTCGACGAGGTACTGAGCAGGGTCATCGTACCCCACCACCACGTCTCTCGCCTTGTTGTCTCTGTCGTGGACGAAGAGGTGGGTCAACCTCGCGCCGTGGCCTATAAACGTCGCGTTGATCCCCTCGGCACAGATCGTGAGCGGCTTGATGGCATCGCTGTTGCCTGTTGATACTGATGCCAGTGTAGTATCAGGTAATGCAGCGTCCAGGAATGGCACGAAGGAGAGCCAGCGCATCTCGGTGACTGTAGACGGGCCAAAAATGTAGCCGACGAGTGGAAGGGCAGCGAGCGCGCCCAAGATCAGGTTGCGTCGCTGTGTACCGCGTACCGCGTATGCAGCTGCCGCTTCCCCTCGCTGTCGCTGACCGGCTTGAGGTTTTAAATCTTGCATGAGGGGGGCAAGAACATCCTGGTGCGTCGCTCACACATCTGATATTGTAGCAATCTCGGCGAGATTACGGAGCATTCACTACAACCGCTCCGGGTCGAAGAGCCGGGGTAGTTCCATGTTAGGCGCGCGGCATTCGGTCAATTAGGCACGCAGCCTATCCCCACCACTAGCTCCCTTCGGGGCGGAAATCCGCAAAATAGGCGCGTGTGGAATGACGCGCTTCCGGATGAACCTTCAACTCTTTCCACCAATACTCTCTCTCTCTCTCTCAACCATCCTCTCCCTTCCTCATCCCTCTCCCTCCATCGACCACACTCTGCCAGCGTCCACTCTTACAGCTTCACCTGGAGCAGAGAGAGAAGCTGCGATTGCCATCCATAGTCACACACGCGGGGGCACGCGGTGGTAGCCCCGCCTCAGCCTAGCGCCTCATGGCTTCCACTCGCGAACCTTCCTCCCCACTCTCGTCACCCAGCTCGTCCCCCAAACCCCGACTCGGTGAGGCAGGTCCATCACGCCTCCCATCCATCCCAGTCGACGATGCCGAGATGGATGATGGCCATTCGAGCCAGACGAGCTCCACAGCGCAGCTCACAGATCCATCCGAGGACGGGCTTGATCGGGATGGGAACGAGAGAGCCGATTCCATGAGCGAGCTGACCGAGGACGGCGATGAAGGCGACGTCCAACGCCATTCAAAATCTCAAAGGCATGCAGAAGCTGCTGCTGCTGAGGATGATGGGGAGGAGGAAGAGGAAGAGGAAGAAGAGGAGGAAGAGGAGGAAGAAGAGCAGATAGAAGCTCCTGCCCGGTGAGCACTTTCCTTCCTCCCATTTAGCATGTCACTCACTCCGCTTAGCAGGACCCTGCGTATCCAGTCGGGTGGAAGCTCAATGTCAGACGATCTGACCCCTCCCCCATCAGGAGGTACCGGGCCGCCGATTGCGTTACCCACAGATCTGCCAGCCGCAAGCCCAGAACCTGATGGGAACGCCGATGAAGTCGAGGCTGAGGACGAAGATGCGGATGGTGACGTGACTATGCGCGTAGAGAACGGGGACGAGCGCGAGGCAGCCGAGGAGGACCCAGCGGAGGATGCAGCGAGCGCTGGTGGGGAAAACGGCGCCGAGGAGGAGGACGGGGGAGAGGCACCCGAGGAGGACGCCAATGACGAGAACGCATCTGAAGATGAAGCGGATGCGCAAGGGGCCGAGGAGATTAGCCCAGACGGCGGAACTAGACAGGCTGAAGAGGACGCAGCTGGTGAGCTAGCGTCTTCATTCCCTCGATTCCATCGAACATCGAGCTGACCAATACCAGACTCCCCAGCGACCCCTCTCCTGATGCGCCCGTCTGGCTCACACTCGTCCCATGCCCCTCCACCTCCTCCCGCTGCGATCCGTACTCTCCTACAGCTTGAAATCAAATTTGCAAAGCTTCGTGACCGGCTTTACGTAGAGCGCATGGCGGAGGCCGCAGCAGAAGAAGCCATGCTCCTCAATGGTGAGCTACTTTACGTCGATGGTCTGTCTAGCGATAGCTGACCCAGCAAAGGCACCCATCCCGCACTGCAGTATCTCCACAGAATCTTGGCAGAGAGGCGCGAGCGGCTGCATGAGGTGGCATCTAGACGGCATCACCAGGCTCTCGCGGAGCTCGTGAGGGCGCGCGAGGCGGACAAGGCGCATGTGTGGACATCGTGGACGGTCAGTATCGGCACTGCTGGGAGTGAATTGGTTGCTGATACTCGATGAAGGACGAGCGCGACAAGCTGCATTGGGAAGAATTTGAGCAGACATGGTCAAAGCGGCGTAGACTGGCTAGGGAGAAGAATGAGATCGAGACACCGAGGATAGGTACGAAGACGAGCACGCTGAAGCTGACCACTGCAGTCAAACCTATTCCACGTCCTGGAGACAAATTGTCCGTCAAGGGTGCGGATTGGATCACGGGCGCAACTCTGAGTCGCCTAAATGGAGAAGAAGCGTCGGCAGATCTAGCTGTGATGGAAGTGAGTCCTAGTCTAGTTTGGCGCTGACTCGCTCCAGAACCGCCGAGTGCAGCAGTCTCGTCATGTCTCACCCGCCATCTATGCACAACACCCGCAACAAGCTCAAATGCAATACGGCACTTCATCCCAACCGCACGCCAATCTGGCATATCCTGCTCAGACCTCTGCGTCCAGTTATGCCCATCGCCTACAACAGCAAACCCAGCGACCGCCTCAACAGCCCCAGAATCACGCTCCCAATGCTGCTGTCAGTGGAGGCTCGGTACAGCCGGCGTTGTCTCGCTCTGGATCTGGTGGGTCGGGTGGTGCGTCACAACGCCGAGAGGGCCGGACTGTACCGACGACCAGCGACATGTTCAAGCGGGACAAGGAGGTGAAGAACGAAGTGTTGGAGGCTGCCGGCGGTCCTCCAACTCCGTCGGCAACTGGGCTGGGCATGTGGGCGAGAACCCAAGACAGTCGGCCGTCAGGAGCGACTGGAGCGAGCGGGTCACTCGAAGCGCGCTTGTCAAATGGCATTAACGGGACTACAGCCGGAAATGGAGCGACCGCCAGTCCGAACCAAGAACATGGGCTGGGACTGGCTGTCAATTCTGGACATGGCAAGCGGGACGAAGACAAGGAAAAGGACAAGGAAGCAGCAGCAGGGACAAAAACGTCTTCGCAGCCCGAGAGGCGGTTTCCCAACTTGTCGGAGTATCTGGGCAACTCCAACCCGTCTCCGCCGACGGGCAACGGCGGGACGGCATACGGTGGAGGGCTGTACGGTGGTGCCGCGCAGACGGTGCTCAGTCCGCCCAAGTCGCCTGTGGTCGGAGGCATGATGGGAGGTACGTCGTTGGCTACGAACGGGGTTGGCTACGAATGCGGCGGATGCTGACTGGATTCAGCACGGACATTCTCGTCGACTGGGGCTGCTGCGCAGCAAGCTGGAACGGGGCGGAGCTGAGGCGGATGGGTTAAACGGAGAGGGACTTTTGGGGGGAGATCGGGTGTAATGAGTGGATCTAATAGCGGTCGTGGGCATAGAGGGTTAGAGGGTGCCTTGGAGGGCCGAGCTGGTGGGCGATCATCAATGGCATCTCATGAGCACTGAGCGTGGTGTCGGTGTGTGGTGCAGGATAACGGATTGTGTTTCTGTGGCGTTGTGCGTGGCCCGTCTTGGCCCTAGAGGTTCACATGGCTTAAGAACCTTCCATTTCGACGGTCAGCGCTGTGGAGCGGTGGTCACTGGGTTCACTGGGTTCACTGGTTCATTGCCTTCATTGCGTTACTGGGTTCACGGGATTCACCAGTTGGGTTCACTCGTTCAGACGATGCATGTCATCACTTGACTTCTGATCCGCTCGCTTCACACGTCACGCCGCGACAGTCCAGCAGAGCCGCGAGCCTAGAGCTTCTTCTCGACGTCGTCCTTGGCGTCTCTGGCCTTTCCCGCCGCCGTCCCGAGTGCTTGGTTGGTGTTCTGCCTCGCTGATTCTGCCGTCTCGGCGGTCTCCTTGGCGCCTTTCTTGGATGTTGATGCTGCGTGCGTCAGCTGCGAATTCAGGTGCGAAAGCGGCACTGTAAAGATGGCGTGATATGTGAAAGTGCGTGGCAAGTGATTGTAGTGTGGCAAGTGAGAGTGTATGGCAAGTGCGATTGGGACGACAAGGGAGAGTGACAAGGACAGCCAGACAGCAACAACCCACCGACAGTCTCTTTGACGCTCTCGGTCGTCTTTTCGACAGTGTCTATCCCAGATGCGAGGGTTTTACCAATCTTCTTGTTGATCTGCGGGGTCAGCGTCAGCTGCTGCCATGTTCATATGCTCAACGCGAGGGGGGATGATAAGAAGCTCATATACTGATATACTGCTACGCTGACACTCACAGAGTCCGCGGTATCCTTGACGCTCTCGGTGACCGTCTTGCCGCGCGGCACAGACGTCGACAGGGCGCGCACGGCGTATGTCTGCCGTGCTGCCTGGCGGGTTGTGATGGACGTTGCACGGAGGAGGGACATGGTGCTCGTTGGTGTCTCGGGTGTCCAAGGTGCTCAAGTCGTGATAGCTGGTAGTTGTGGCGAGTGCGAGAGCCTGAAAGGAGCAAAAGCTTGGAGCTGTGATGGTTTGCACGGTTGTCGACTGCTTGCACCATTGCGGGGGAAATCCCCCCCGCAACGTTGACGTCATCGACATCCAAGCTGGGGGGATTGAATAAGGCCGGAGCGTCCCTCTGCTTGCCGACGTGAACATTCCATCGCCCTCGTACATCTGTTCGTACAGCGAAACACACACCATGCCAGGAATCATCAACGCGGCTCTGTCGCCCTTCACCCTCAAAGGGTTCTATCTCCTCACGTGGGGGACCGCCCTCGGCAGCAGTGTCTGGAACCCGATCGTGAGTCTTGCCCCCGGCGACTAGGTAGACGCTCACGCGTTTGCTCTCTGTTCCGTTTGTCCCGTGGCGCGTTGTCCCCGGTCTCGTCACTTTGCTGCGTCGTTCATCCTTGGCCGCATGTCATCCTGCGCTCGTTTGGCTCTGGCCGCCTCTCACGCGTCCTTGCACGTGTCGCACCGTAGGCCTCGTACAGGACCTACAAGACCCTCCCGCGCGTGACGTTTGGCACGCTGCAGTCCCGCCTCACGCCGCTCTTCTTCTCCTTCTCGACCCTGACCACCTCGGCCCTCCTCCTCACGCACCTCTACTTCCACCCGGCGCTCATCTCGTCTCCGACGGTCCCGCCACACTGGGCCACGTCGGAAGAGGGCATCCAGGGCCTGCTTATCATCGGTGGCTTGCTGCCTAATCTGATCAACTGGCTCGTGCTGGGCCCCGCGGCGACAAAGGTCATGTTTGAGCGACACCGCCTCGAGCGTCTCGAGGGCAAGGAGTATGACGAGCCGAACGTGAGTTTTTCTCCTGTAGCGAGCGTACTGTTGGTAGTCTCCTATCAATGGGCGTCTCTTTCCTCGGTCGTGTCCCTGCTATCATTAGTCTCCTGCAGTCAATGGTCCCCTGTCATCGGTAGCCCCGTCATCGTCATCCTCCCTACCATCATCTCTTTACCTGCTATGATTAGTTTCCTGTTATGATTTAGTCTCCCTGTCGTGATTAGTCTCCCTGTCGTGATTAGACTCCCTACCATGATTAGGCTTCCTGTCATCAGTAATTTCTTCCCAACGGAAGCATTTCCACACATGGGTATCCCCCAATCACCACGCCCGTGCTAATTCTCTACAGCCCTCCGAGGAGATGTCAAAGGTCAACGCCAAGTTCTCCACCCTCCACGGCATCGCCTCGTCCCTCCACCTCGTCGCGTTCCTCTCGCTTGCCGGTCTCGGTCTCGCTGTGAGCATGTAAAAGAGGCAGAGGCAAGGGTTTCAGGTTGAAACAAGAGGTCATGATTGGATGTCGTTTCTAATCAAGAGTAGATCGAATGCACTACTGTACACGCGGGCCTCAGGGCTCATTCAAACGAGAGATTCCCATACTAAACGGCCGCGGCCTCGCAACTCGTCGCACAGACCTGCGAGTAACGCTTGAAAGGCAGTACTCTCTGTGCTACTAACCGTTCGGGGGGCGAGGTTCCCAAGCCCGATGACAAGTCTTAAGCAAGAGCAATCTCTACAGATAGGGTCTGGATCGCGACGTGGCGTCTCTTGATCGGGATTGGGGAAATGGGCGGATATCAAACCTAGGGATACTCATCGCCGAGGTGTTTGGATGCACCGAGTCAACCCTCGATCCTCGATCCTCGCACCGTCACGCCCCTATGACGCGTTGTTCCCATGTAAGATGGCCTCGTCGTCGCTTAAAGGACATTGGGCGTCGTCTTTGTCCCCACGCATCTCGCTCAGTCTTTTTGGGAGATGGGTATCAATGACTCTGGGTTTGGGGGGGCGTGGCTGCCGAGGGGCTCATTGACGTTTCCGGGGGGGAGCAGCTCACGTCGAATGATGCCCTCCTTGGACACCTGGGTAAAATGGGACATCCGTGCAGAGGGGAAGGTGTGTTTGACGAAGTTTTTGGGGGGGCTTCACGACCTCCTCGTCCTTTCGCGTTTCTCACGATGGTCTCGAGAGAGAGACTAGCTAGGTATAACAAGCCATGGGCACCCCGTCTCTCTCCCTCACTCTTCCACTCTCTCGTCTCTCACCTCTCAGCCTCGTATTCACCACCACGCTCACTCAAGACACCTGTGTCTCTTCTTCGTTGAAGCAGCTCTGAACTTCAAGCCTCCAGAAACTTCCACCCGCGTAGACCGTCGGTGCGAACCAAAGCGTGAGCACTCCAGCGTACACAGTACCGTCTGCCGCCTGCCAGTTGCCCACTGATCAGAGCCTCTTGTAGACGATGCGCTTCCTGAGCCTCGTCCCGCTGGCGCTGACCGCGCTGTCATTTGTCCCCTTCTCGCTGTCCGCAGCGACGGGCGCATCCGCCTCGGACGGCAAACTCGTGGCGCGCAAAGGCAGCAACCCACCATGCCGCCACCTCATCACGCGGGACGACTGGACGTGCCACTGCCTCGCGGGTTTCGAGGGCCCGTCGGATGGCGATATCAGCAAAGAATGCCATTGTGGCGACAAGGAGAATTCGGGCTATGGCACGTATACTGATCCCGTGGGACTCGTGCATCCGTACTGCTACTGCAAGGGCGCGTACCAGCGTGAGTCGCGATCGAGGTTACCAATAAAGGTTCTGTCGCTCGTCCTCCTGTCGCTCCTGTTCTCCTCTTACCTTCTTCCCTCGTCTATCCCTCTCTCCTTCCGTGTCCTCTACCCCTCTCATCATTTCCTCTCGACCCTCCTCTCTTCCTTCCCTCTCTTCCTTCCCTCTCTTCCTTCCCTCTCTTCTTTCCCTCTCTTCCTTCCCTCTCTTCTTTCCCTCTCTTCCTTCCCTCTCTTCTTTCCCTCTCTTCCTTCCCTCTCTTCCTTCCCTCTCTTCCTTCCCTCTCTGCCTTCCCGTCCTTCCTCTTGCCTTCTTTCCTCTTTCGCCACTGGCTGTACTCGTGGCCTCGCTGAACCTTGCAGTCTACAATGTCGACAAACACAAGTGCGAATGTGATGTGAGCACGTCACAGCGTCTTGGGGCTCAGACTGACCAACCCAGGACAAATGCTACAGCAAGACCAAGTCCAATGGCCACCTCGTCTGCACGCCCAAAAGCTCCACCTCAAGCGGCAGCGTTTCCAAGCGGTCAAAGATCACGCTCGAACAGGCGCTCAAGGAGCGTGAGATCAGCGACGAGCCTGAGCACACCATCGAGCAGGCTCTGAAATGCACTCTCCAGGAAAAGGCTTGCAACATCAAAGGAGCTTGGGTCTGCACCAAGTGAGCTCCACAGGTTGTCATCAGACGGCGCAAGCTCACGATACGCAGCATCATGTCCGAGCTGGCAACTTGCGGGGGCTGCCCCGGAGAAGCGCTGGGTGAGTGGCACGTTTGTCACCCCAGTGGCACGACCTCCTGACATCTTTGCAGATTGCCCGTCTCTCCCGGGCATCGACAAGGTCCGCTGTGTAGAGGGCAAGTGTGTCATTGGTGAGCTCCGAAACCAGCTTAATGACGCCGGCGCTCACCCCTCAGACTCGTGCGCCGCCGGCTTTGCGATCAGCCGCGGTCCAACATCAACCGATCCCTCGGCTTCAGACGCATATTGCGCAAAGACTCCCCACGTCTCCTACTTCGAAGTCCAGCATCCTCTCTGATCAGACGCAAGACTGTGGCGGAGACGCAAACGCAAATGCAAAGTCGGCCCTTGCGGCGCATCGCTCCCTTGATTTTGTATAAATCATCTCTTCTAGACGACTCTTACTGCTGAACCTTTTGCTGCTCCCTGATGCTCAGCGGTCACTGGCGGGCGGTGTCCGCTGGTTACTTGCTTCGTAGACCTATATGATATCGATAGCAGGATGGGATATCATGTGCTACTCGTTATTCACGCTGCCGCTGCCACTCGCCCGTCCTGATACAGGCGCGCACGGGCAAAGCGCCGATCGATTTCACCTAGCTGCTGCCGCCCCCACTTTGCGGTATCGCAGCGACGAGACTGCGCGCTATCTACAAGAGCCTTGTTCTGTCCTGGCTACCCGAGATGAGCGCTCCCACTCACTGTGCATAGCGCTCCGTTCTCACCTCTTTGAGTCCTACGCAGCGTGCTCACATGCCAGTGAGACCCCCACCCCAGTCGTCCCAGTTGGCTCTCCCAGCGATCATCGCGATGGTCCGCCGGAACCCAATGACAGCAATGTCCATCCTCCTGCCTCTCTTAACGACGTCGGTCCTGCTTTTCTCCTCGGCGCAGGCTGTCCTGTCCTCTGCCTCTCCTTCTATTCCTGCTCAGGCGGAGCAAGCAGTCAAGCCAGCGCCAGCGCCGCCTGCGTCTGGACGCCTCGACGTGCTCCCTCTTCCCTCGCAGTACAGCACCGGCAGCACGGTGCTCTGCCTCGCATCGGGGTTTGAGATCGCCGCGTCCTTTCCGCTGCTGCCGGATCTGAGCGAGGCCATCAAACGCACCACCGAGCACCTCGCGACCGACCGGCACCAGTACCTGTCCCCCTCGCGCGGTGCCGAGTTCTTCAGCAGCAGCCACACCAGCGACAACACCAGCAACAGTGCCAGCAGCACCAACACCAGCAACGAGGGTAGCAGCTCGACTGGCATCGTGTCTACAAGGTGCGGTGCCGAGCTGGCGTCACTGCAGCTCGACTTGCAGTCGCCCGACAAAGCAGGCACTATCCTATCCTACGTGACTCTGGCCGCCGAGGACCGCCCAGACGCCGAGGCCTACACGCTGTCGGTCCCGCTCGACGGGCCGGCCAGATTGGCCGCCAAGACTCCCCTCGGTCTCCTAAGGGGACTAACGACATTTGAGCACCTCTTCTACCACCTGCCCACGTCGTCCTCGTCTGCTTCCTCCAAGCCGGGCGTCCTGGCCCGCCCAAACAGTCTCCCGCAGAACGAGCAGCTGCCCCTCGGCGCTGGCGCTGGTACCGGTACCGGTGCTGAGACGGGTCAGGGCCATGCGGGGGTGTCGGCGTCGTCTGAGACGGACGGGAGGACATACGCTCCTTTTGCGCCGTACGAGATTGAAGACAAGCCGGCATTTGGATGGCGTGCGGTCCTGCTGGATACCTCGCGCAACTACTTTGGCGTGCCGGCGATCCTCAAGGTGCGTCCATCGACCGCGGACGCAGCTCGTCAAGCGCGAGCTCGGGCACAACGGGCGCAAGGGGTGGCGCTAACGCTCGTGTGTAGATGCTGGACACGATGGCCATGGTCAAGCTGAATGTGTTCCACTGGTGAGATGCTCGCCTCCCTTCCTCCTATGCCTCCTCCACGCCTGTCACTTGAGCCCTCGGCTGTTACCTCGCCGCGCCCTTCGCCTCTGTCCTTTCATCTTCCTCTTTCTCTCTTGGTAATTGTCCTTACGTGCATCTTCTCCCTCCCCTCCAGCGACAGCGACAATGCGGAGCATCAGCTTAGTCCTACAGGCACATCACCGACTCCAACTCGTGGCCGCTCGACCTAAGCAGTCATCCGGAACTGGCTCGAGGCGGCGCTTATACCTCCGCAGAAGTCTACAGCGAAGCGGACGTCCGGCGTATTGTGCAGTATGCCGGGGATGTGAGCTCATCTGTCCTCTCGTCCTCTCTTTCCCTCGCCGCGTCCTGTTCCATTCATCTTCATCTCCCATTTCCATTTCTCTTCCTCTTCTATTTCCATTTCCTCTTCCTCTACATCTAGACTTGGTGTACGATGAGCCTAGACTAGTGTCGATGAGCCTAGACTGATTTTTTCCGATGGGCTGAACCTACAGCTAACAGAAACTCACAGCGCGGGATCGACGTGATGCTCGAAATCGACACGCCAGGACACACCGCCATCATCGCCGAGTCCCATCCTGACCTGGTTGCATGCTACGAAGCCTCGCCATGGCAGCACCTTGCGCACCAGCCGCCTCCGGGCCAGCTCCGCTTTGCCGATCCTGCAGTGGCGGAGTTTGTCAATGGCTTGTTTGAGAGTGCGATGTCGCTGCTTGGTGGGCGGTACTTTGGCACTGGCGGCGACGAGATCAACAAGAATTGCATGGTATGTGTCACCCATTGATCGTAGCCCCAGAGCAGAGTTTTGCATTTGGACACAGCGCTGATCAGCCTGCTAGCTCGAGGACGAGCAGACTGCGCAAGCACTCGCGCGCAACGATTGGACCCTTGATGATGCACTGGACGACTTTACATCTCGGACTCACGCCACCATCAGGCAGCTGGAAAAGACGCCAGTGGTGTGGCAAGAGATGGTGCGATTCTCCCCGCCGCCCACCCCGCCCCCATTCCGCCCTCTTGCTCTCTCCTGTCCCTTCCGTACAGGTTTTCCTCCGTTCCTGAGCCTCACTTGTCGCCACTAGTCGCTCGCCAACTACTCTCTATGTAGGCTAACGAGCGCTCGGGTAGGTACTGGATCACGGGGCGATGCCGTCCATAGGCGAAGATGTCATTGTGGACATCTGGGTCAATTCGGCCGACGCCCGCCGCGTCCTCGACAAAGGCTACAAGATCGTACACGCCGCAGGCGACTACTTCTACCTTGTCAGTAGTTGCGGGTCGAGCCGCTCGTCGCTGCCTTGACGATCACTCGCTGACTCAGGTAGGACTGCGGGCAGGGAGGGTGGATTGGCCAGGAAGGCGGCGGGAACAGCTGGTGTGATCCGTTCAAGACGTGGGCGCGCATGTACTCGTGAGTGCTGGTCGACGTCGTACCCTAGTCTAGTTACCTACTCTCCTAGTAGACAGTGAAGTACACTGTCGAACTCTGTGGACCCATCGCTCACTGGACAGGTTCGACCCGTACAAAGACGTGACGGACGAGCAAAAGAAGCTCGTGCTCGGCGGGCAGGCCTCGCTGTGGGCTGAGCAGACGGACGAGACGAATTTCGAGCAAGTGCTCTGGCCACGCGCGGCGGCAGTTGCAGAGCTGTTCTGGACCGGCGCGGGCCAGGCTGGCTATCCCAGGAGTGCGTCTCTCTCGTACGATACTCGACAGAACTCTCCAATTTCCCTGTCGATGTTCTGCTCTCTCTCACTGGGTGTTTTCAAGACCGCCGTCGCTGTTTCCCTTCCCTTGCTCAGCTCGTTCCCTTCCCTTGCTCAGCTCTTGTTATGTTGCAGCTGATATATCGTCTAGGCTCGATCGACGCGCTGCCCCGCATGCACGACGTCAGGTACAGGATGGTCGACCGTGGTGTGCGCGCTGTGCCGCTCCAGCCGCACTGGTGTGCGCTGCGACCCGGTACGTGCTACCTCGCTGACTCACCCGACCACCTCAAGCTGATCGAGCACAGGTGTCTGTGTGATGGGGGCGTGAGTTTCCTTGTCATAGCTCGTCGGGAAGGCTTCAACGTTTCCACATTGGGGGAACGCAATGCTATATGTCCGTTTGTCAAGCAGCTAGAGACAATCTACATGCAATGTCCAATTACAAGCGTCGGGGTGACTGGGTGCTGGGTATGAACAATGGCAAGGAGCAATCTACAGCTTCTACAATGTACATGGTGTCGTCGTATGGCCATGAATGCTCGATGACCTCGCTCCCGACAGACGTCGGACGACCTCAGAGCGTGTCCCAAGACCTCCGTGTGCTGTTGGAGGAGCTTGTTGTGGATAGACCCTACGTGTGTCTTCAGCTCCGAGTCCGCACAGAAGGATCACGACTGACCGTGCCCTGGCAATGATCGTTGGCCGAGGTCGGGATGCACGACAGGAACTTGCACCATTCGCAGGCGGCGTCCTACGTGGACTCGTCAGCGGGTGGCACATTCGCAACGGGCGTAATTGGGAGCAAGCAGTCGAGGGCGCAATGAGGACTGACGGGATCACTCGTATCTGTGTTCCAGGAATATCAGCATGTGATGCTGGGGTTTCATCAGAGCATGTAACGCTGCTCACAGAAGTTCCGGATGGTAAGGTCAAAGGCGACGATGACAAGGGCGAAAGCGACGAGGCGCGCCACCCATAGGCAGACTCGACGCGTCTTTGTCACAGTGATTGCCGGGTACAGTATGAGTCCACAGAGTACTCCCATTGCCCATCCCTATTTCTGTCAGTCTATCACCTAGTCAAGCGCCGCGACAATTGTGTATGGCGAGGCTGTGTCGATGAACTCATGGGGGGACTCACGCCGAGGTGCGCAAATCCGTCAACTGCGAATGGTCTGATAATGATCAATTTCGAAATGGGCAGCCCAAGACAAGCTCGTAGTGCTCACATGTAGCCCATCCCTATGCCAATACAAAACTCGATGAAGAGCAGGAACGCCTGCGACGCACGACAGTCAGTCCTCGTAGTCGTTTGGATGTCCCCGTTTCTCCGGGCTCGGGACTCACCTTGAGCTTGGGTCGATCATCGTACCGCCAGTGGAGAATGAGATCCACCAGAACACAGGCATTCTAACCCCTGTCTTCAGCTTGATGCGGCTCTCACAGGCCAGGCACGGCACTGACAATGGCGAACAGAGACCCGCTTGCTCCGACACTGGGGATACCGGGGAGCGCAAAGTTGCCACCCAGCACAAATCCGTAAATCCCTCCAGCGAAATAGACGATCAGAAAGGGAACTGTCCCTGGTCACCCAATATCAGTCAGCGTCATATGCGAGAGGCCAGAGCAGCTCCAGACGGACCCATATCGCGTTCTATCTGTGCACCGGCTGTGATCTGGGCGACCATGTTGAGGAGCAGATGTATCACACCGACATGGAGAAAGATGGGCGCGACGAAGCGCCATGCCTCTGCAGTATTCTTGTCAGTGCCGCTTGTCACCTCCACGTCAGTTCACACGCACGGTCCGGATCCTGTCCGTGGAATCCTCCGTGGCCGCAGATCTCTTCCAGAGTGCACGAGGTCGTTGGCGTGCTGGGCCGTCAGCATTGTGGACCGAGCATCAAAGGACAGCGGCACCTCGAGGTATCATTCAGGCACTCAAAGGCGAAAGTAGGAGGAATCTCTTCCACAAGATGCATACAGCTGCGCAACGTGTCAGTGCGCTCACGGGACCACTTGAGAGCTAGGGACTGACGGAGGGAAACGCGCCCCGATATTGATGAGTACCTCGGACGAGGGACCGATCATGTAGTTGACAGTGGGCTCAAGGCGGTTTGTTAGCTCCCAGCTGGCTGAAGATGCTTCAAAACTCACATGAAGAGCAATGACACTCCCCGTGGCCTGGAAGTTGCACACCAGCTCGTAAATCAACACCCCAGTCATGACTGTTTCCGTAAGCTGAGTTCGCTTGCGCGATTCTGACGGCTCCACGAGGCAAACCCGCCACGAATCGACGAGCTCTATTACCCTGCCTCCATTCCCCATGCCTTGCAAATCGGCCTCGATGCCCGTTGACAGGCCAGTTTGTTAGCTGACTCACCAGCTGTCAAGGTCCAGGCGGCGACTGGCCATTTCTGCCCCCCCAGTCCCCTGCGCTTGCGCTCAATGGCCTGTTCAACAGGGTATCGTCCTGGGTGAATACAAAATAGTGCCAACAATCTGTCTAATCCGGTCGGGAACAGCAACAGATCGTATAGCTTGCCTCCTGTGCCCCTGCTCTCATCGATAGGCGGTGGAGGGTACAAGTCTGGCCCCTCCTCGTCGTCTCCATACTTGACTCCAGTGATGCTGTTTGCTTGACCTGGAGGTGCAGCACCACGCACGAGCCCTTGCATCTCGAGCGAGTCGGCATGACTGGCTGGGCGTGGGTACGGCGAGCGAAAGTACCCGCCTTCTTCGTCAATGTACGACAGGCCACCCATACTCCCCTTGTCCCGGAGATGCGTGGTTCTGTCGGACAGGGGGACGTTCCGCTGCAAGGGAAAACTTGATGAAGTTGGGTAGGTCCGCTGTGACGAAGAGTCCCATGGCCCGATGGTCGGCGAGGCAGCGCGCGGAACTTCGTCTCGATCAGAATACAGGCTTTCGCGCGGCGTAGGAGCGTATGGGTCTACGTAGCTGGTGGCGACATCGTTAGGTTGGGACGAGACTAGCTGAATGGTGGGCCCAGGGAAGGGAACAGCATGTGGATTCTGAAGAGGTGCATCGCCTGGTTGGAGACCTGAAGGGTAGCTGTTTGACGCGGCGCTGTCAGGAGGTGATGCTCTCGTGGTCCCCAAATCGAGCAGATCATTGGCTTCTTGGCCTTCCGCTAGTGGATGATTAAATGGGGCGGACACGTCTCCAGCTTGAGATGTGTATGGGGGCGCTGGGACCGAAGGAAGGCCAGGATTCGCCGCGGAAGCAGCAGAGTTTTGCCCAGTGCCACTCATTGGGCCGTGAATCAGCGAGGCTCGACGGGGGCACACGGCAGGCAGCGAGAGAGAGGATGGAGAGTATCGCTGTGGTATAAGAGACTGGGAAAGGCAAATGCGACCATCAGTGTCCTGTGCTGATCAGCCAAAGCACAGCCCGCAGCGCCGAGGGTGTACCCTTAAAACGTCTCGAGGCGCTGACCGGCATTGATGATGCACACTGGTGAGTTGGTTCCCGGACATTCCCAAGAGGATTCTCTCCTAGACATGCCATTGTATCGTCTGATGATGGTTCCCACCATGGACTGGGTATACATCCATAAGCAACATCCTCCCCCAGCTGAAACGCAGGTTAGTTTCTCTTACACATCACGTGACCAGAGGCCAACAGACGGGATGGCTCCGTGGATGACGATCCAACAGCTAGTCGAGCCGCTGTGAATTGGGGGATTCGTTGGGAACTTCGATGCCTGCAAAGCAAAGGCAAACAGCTCTGGACCACTCTCTCCTCCAGCTTACGTCCACACACGGATCTGATCCAACGCAGCGGAGAGCAGATGCTACGCCCACGGATCGAGCACGCGCTCTCCTAGATCTTGCCATCGCCCTCGTGGAATCTGCGCTGGATATCCTCAAGGAGCACATCACCTCGGACGAGCAGCTCAAACACCAGAGCCGTCTTATGCCTGGAGGCACTGTAGGCAAGCACTTTCGGCACGTGAGCACCCTGACTCTTACTGACGGGGCATGCGGCGTAAAGCTCACTGAAACCAGGTCATCGAGACATTCAATGCGTTCCTTCTTCCACTGCAACCTTTCTCTCCCATTCCACCCGCTCCTTCAGCCTCGCCTCTCGAGTTAGACTACGACTCATTGCTTCCCTCCTCGCGGCGGTCCACTGCACGCTCTCTCCCCGCCTGCCGCAAGGCCACTACAGCAGTGATCACGCTGCTGTCTGCCTGGCGCGACCGGGCCGGTGACAGCCTAGCGGCCGAGATGGAGCGACCGGTACGGCTTGCTGCTGTCACGCCCACACGGCAAGAAGTAGGCAGTACCGTCGGTCGAGAGGTACGTCTTCACTCATCAATTTGAGAGTGGCCTCTGGGCAGGGCTGAAGACGCCGCGACATAGCTATGGTTCTGCGCGTTACACGCAATACACCACTTTTCAATGTTGCGTACAATCGCAGTCCATGAGCTTGGCATCAATCTGCCCGTGGAGTTTGGTACAGCGCCGTCGACTCTGCTGTACGTGAATGTTCACTGGTTCTTCTGCGTAGGGCTTGGTCGTTTCTAATGCCTCTCAGGTATAGAGGCGACAATTGGAAGCCACCCGAGGAAGGGGTCAAAGTGGTCAAGGCGAAGTTGTGAAGCAAAGCAGAGTCAGCTGTCCAGCATGGATGCATGCGTAGCTAGGTCTGCATTCTGTACCAGTTGTACGGGCAGTAGTTGCTCGATATTGCTGTCATGTCACTCGTATCCCGTCCGAAGCATTGGCGGATATACAGCTTTCCGCCGGAGCTTCTCCGAATTCTACGCTGCAACACGGATTGTTCTCGCTTCGTTTTGGACTCCGCGCACAACATGTCCGCTGCATCGACCGAGCTCTACGCCGTAGCAGACTGTGAGGCTGAACGAGACCGAGAGCTGTCCAAGGTGCTGACGCTACCAGTCTGCTTGATCCCGATGGGACTGCCTGTCCCTTCAGTGGGACCGCAAATCGCAGAATGTCAGCGTGTGCTCGAGAAGTCTGGACTGGAATACAAGGTGCGTCCCGTGTGACTCTATCGTCTAGACTGTACTGATCCCTCATAGTTACAGTAAGCCTTGGTACACCAAGTCACCGCTCACAACTCAGTGGCTATGGCACGAATCTCGAGGGACCCTGGGACAGAGTCATGCAAGTATGTGATCTCATCTCCGCGTTTGGAGCCCACCAGTCTGACCAAGACAGGTGATCGGCGAGTGTCACACCGCCGTCCACGCAATGGGAACCCCCCGCATTGCAGTGGGTCCCCCTCTTATTCCCTAATCCTTTTCACCCTAAGCCATGAACGATCACGAGTCCCTCTTCAGCAGACGAGCGCATCGCTTGGCTGACACTCGTAGACGGATATACGAATCGGCACTCGCATTGACAAGAGCATCACTGGCGGTGGTAATGACAGCAAGGTCAAGCGCGTCGAAGAGATCTTGGCTGCCAAGACGCCCAGCACATCATGATAACATGCATGGCAAATACACATGCAATGCTTATGGAAGATGAACGGGGTATTAATTGGGCTCGCCGTCATCATCCACGAGCCAGCTTGCAAATCCCTCCAAACGCTCCTGCTCCTCCTCCTCGTCTTCGCCTCCACCTCCGCCGCCGGATTTCTTAAACCGCTCTTTGCCAGTGAATATGCCTGCGTAAATCTACGCAAATCAGTCCAGCACAGAGAAGCGCCGGAACAGACGTAAACTCACCTGTCTGCCGTCAAAGAACCGTCCGTTCATCTTCATCACACATGCCTGCGCCGAGACCGCATCCTTGAATTTGATCGTCATGACGCCGTCTTCCTCTTGCTGCCAAAAATGGTCACAAACGTCCGGGCAGAGTATCCCGCCTGCACTTACATCATAGAGCTGGACTGAAGTGACAGTGCCCAACGTCTCTGCTTCTTCTCTGACGTCCTCTTTCAATTCCAACAACAGTCCTGGGTCCTTCTCCACATCCTCGACGCTGAACATGCCTTTGAGCACCACCACACGATTGATTCGATTGACACCGGGTGCCGGAGCGCCGTCTATAGGTGCTGCGGGATCGTCCGAATCGTCATCCGAGTGCCACGTCACCTTACTACGGCGGATCAGAAAATGCCGGGGCTCAGTCTCAGACCAGGTGACGCACTTTTGCATAGTCTTGATCCTCTTGGATATGCGCTGCTTCTCCTCTGCAGTTAACTTCTTCTTTTCCGTCTTCTTCGCTGCATCTCCATCTGTAGCATCTCCATTCTTCTTGGCCTCTGCTTGTGCCTGTTCTTGTCCCTGCCCCTGAGTCTGTCCCGTACCGTATTCTGCCTCCTTCACGCGCATGTTTCCCCACCCTCCCCCGAGCTCGAGCTCCGTATCATCCAACAGCGTGATGGCCAAGTCCACACTGCCCTCCTTGAAGAACATCACCAGAGCCTCGCCCTTGAACTTTCCGGCGTCATCGTGGTACAGCTTGATTCTGGGCTCCCCGTCATCTCCCAATAGCAGGACACCTGCTTTGGAAAAGACCGTGGCGAGCTGGGAAGCGGTCGTTGTGGGTGGTAGGTTGGAGACGAAAACTGCAGTCCGTTTCGGCGGGGGTGGCGGCTGCGAGGTCGAGGCAGAGGCATTGGCGCGATAATTGGAAGGGCCAGCCTCGCCCTTCTTGCGCTTGTTTTTACGCCGTTCCTCTTGAGCAATCACAGCGTTTGCTGGCGTCTTGATTCATCAGCCAAATCCCCAGTAAAGCGATAACAGACGCTTACAGTCTCGTCCACACCCGCTATGGAGTATGCAGCCTGCTGGGCGCGCCATTGCTCTTCGTCCACCTGGAGGATCAGCTGTCGCACAACTCAACATCTTCATCATGACAGGTTATAGCGCAATATACTAGACAGACTATGCACTCCATGCGGCGAGCCGACGCTGAGACTCACCAGCTCGATCCACACCTTGCCATTCCACTCGTACTCTTTGCCTGTATCCTCGTCCTCGTACTGATATTTCCCCGCAGTCTTGTCAAAGTGCACTCGAGGGTCTTCCTCAAATTTCCCTGGCAATGGTGCTGGCATTATGTGTGCAGCGATAGCCTGGATCCAGAGTCGGAGAGACAAACGATACTTGGAGACATTTATGACCAAGGGAGAAGCATCATGCAAGGAGCAGCCCATCTCGGGAACGATGCCACGTCATGCTTATCAGTCCAAGTGACTGCCAGTGCACACCGTGGGAGACCAGAGAGTTGACTCGTGCCACGTCGACGAGTCCTCTTCGGCATAAGATCCGTCCATGACCAACACCGGCATGCAACTCGTCACTCTCACGGCTGACTATGTATTCATATAGAACAGCGAGACATCGGTGCACGCTCATTCTTGTAGCTGACCCGACAACATCGAAAGTCACCTCCCAGCATGAGCCCCAAGCCCGTCCTGATTATCGGATCCGGTCTCGGCGGTCTCGCCCTAGGCCATGCTCTTCGAAAACATCACATCCCGTTCCACATCTACGAACGTGACACCGCATCGGAAAGCCGAGCCCAAGGATACAGGATTCGAATCAACGACGAGGGCCTTGAAGCGTTGAAAAGATGCCTGTCAAGCGAGACCTACGAGCTGTTTGAACAGACTTGTGCACGGAATGAGTCGGGCATCGGACGGCTTGACCCCATTACAGGCGAGAAAATACCTGGTGGGCCGGGCCCTGGCCACCCTCGACCGGCATCTCAAGTTATTCCGCCTGCGCTCCCCACTCAAAGCGCTCCTGGGGCCGGACCACCACGGCCAGCAGCGGGGATGTTTTCCCTTCCAGCCGATCGAAAGATCATGCGAAGCGTTCTCCTGTCGAGTCTCCAGCCATTCGTGACGTATTCGTCCTGCTTCACTGAATACGTGACAAGTTCTTCCGGTGTCATCGCCCGCTTCGACAATGGCTCAGAGTCAGTTGAAGGTTCACTTCTCGTCGGAGCAGATGGAACTTGGTCGAAAGTCGCTCGACAGCTAGGTGGCCCGCAGCTTGCTCCCCTGGATTCGGAATGGAGAATGATCTACGGCAAGACACCCCTCACGTCGGATCTCGAAGATGTTATGGGTCCCAAGTCGCAGAAAGGTATGGTGGTCGTGGCGGACAAGTCGGAGGCGGGGCAGCTCACCTTGTTCCTCGAGACTATGAGGTTTGCGCCGGATCATCCCATGAAGCCTTCGAATTACGTGTACTGGGTCTTGTCAGGAGACAGCGCGACCTTGGGCAAAGATGACAACGAGCTATTCTCCCCCGGCGTCGCTCAGCCTCTCTCGCGGGCCTTGACAAAGCATTGGCATCCGTCCATCCGACCGATTTTGGATCTCCAGGATCCAAACAGCACTGCTGTCCTCAAGATGACCAGCGCTCCGATTATCCCAAATGGGATTCCGATCTGGCAGACGGACAGGAGAGTCACCATCTTAGGCGACGCAGTACACAATATGCCGCCAACGGGAGGTTCAGGTGCCAACACTGCGTTGAAGGACGCCGCCTGTTTGGCCGACGTGCTTTCTCAAGGAGAAATCCGAGATGATGGATGGACGGAAGAGGACATTGCCTCATACGAAGACAGTATGAGGTCATACTGGAGCAATATTGTTGCAAGGAGCAATGGAGCGGCTATGCAGCTGTTTGGCTTGAAGCCACACCACGCACAACGTTGAAGGAACTGAAAGCAGGTGTAGAGAACAGGTAGATAGCTTCATACATACAACAACTCTATGAGGGCCTCATGCATGAGCTACCTTTTGCTTCTTGCCGTCTTCACCAGTATCGGCCCCCTCTTCGGCTGCCCGTTTAGATCCAGCCGTCGTCGGACTCCCCGCGCCAGGCTTATACGCTGGATCCGGCGCCTTGGGCTTCTTCTTCACAACCACACCCTTCATCAACGATTTGACATCCTTCTTGACCGGTTTTGGAGGCACTTTCTTCGGAGCACTCGACGAGGCGGCAGCTGTAGGAAGAATATCAGGTGCAGCGTGTTTCGATGCTAGGGCCCTGTAGAAAAGTCAGTGGATTCCTTGTATTGACCGGCCCGCACCCACTCGCGATATTCTAAGAGTTCCGCATTCTCTTCGGCTTCCCGTTTCTTTTCGGCTTCCCATCGTTCCCGGGCCTTGTCAGCCAGGAAGCGTTGCTCCTCCTCATCTAGACCACGGTATTGATTCGACAGTTTCATCTTGACATCCCATTCCTCGGTTTTGAGAGCCTAACATGACGCCATCAGCGCGAAGGAGTCCAATTGATGACCCTATGCACCTTTTGAGTTTGCAGCTTCTCATACAGTGTACGACCATCATGGATTGGCTCTTCATCTCGCTTTGGCGGCTCCTGACCCAGCCTAAACTCATGTTAGTGGAAGACTGACAACTGTTCGGGGACAGGTGCCTACCTCGCATATGCCTCTTTCCACTCCTTCTCCCGCATAGCCTTGGCCTGATCGATGGTAGTCTGCGTCTCGAAGCGAGACGCAATTGTGCCCGAGGTCCCTTGTAGCGCTTCCATGTTGACAAATAGGCCGTTCGGCCACGTCAAGAGAACCCACAAGAGACTTTGTAAATGCACGACTGGTCAAGACGGTACGTTTCAGTACGTTCCACGTGGTCGTCAGCCAAAGCAGCTTACCCTTTCACGGTGATCTTGGTACTTTTGCACATCACCTCTCGAGTGTCAGCTTTGGACATGTCGCGAAAGTTGGATCTCTCTCAATTTCGCGGAGATGACTCGGACGAGGAGCAGCAACAGTTCATCCCCAAGGTGCGTCGGTGTCCCTGCGGGGTCGCAGTTTTTACAACGTCTCAGCGTCTTGTTACTAATGTCGCGCTAGAAAACGCTGAAGCTGGATGAGCTCAAGACTCGAACATTTTCACATGGCATCACTAAGAAGAGCAAGAAGGACTTAGAAAAGGAAGCCGAGGAGAAGAAACGGATAGAAGAGGAAAAGTAGTTCCAAACCAACCATTTCAGCTGACCTGGTAGGGCAGCGGCCCTGGCTCTGGCCGAGTGGGATGATGCTTTTGAAGGCAGGGCAGGATCCTCGTCGGCTTTCGGCGCTAGAGATGCTTTGGCGAGAGGATTTGGGAGGCCGGGAGGAGGGTTCGTGCGAGCAGGAGGAGCCGCAGCGTATGAACCTCCAAAGCCGACCCTTCCTTCTGCGGCAGCTGCAGCTGTCGCTGCATCCATTGCTGCCCGTAATCTTCCACCGCAAGGTCCATCAGCTATGGGATATGCAAGGGTGGGTGTCTTGAGTGTCTTCTTCCCCTCGCCCTTCCTGACCTCTACTCTTAGCCGCATCGTGCTATGCCCATCAAGGAGCCTTCCCCGCCATTATCTGCTGGCCCGCGACCCCGGGGAAAACGAGCGATGGACAAGTTCTTGGAAGAGATCAAAGGGTTGGCTCTAGTCTGCGATTTTTCGCGACTGGTTGGCTAATAACTATTGCAGCAACCAGGTTGCACGAGAACAACGCTTGGGGAGAATTGCACAGCGTTTGTCCAGCTCTTCTGGTCTCGGATAGCTGCTAAACAACTGCCATAGAGGAGGGTTCCTCTGTCACCGCCCTGGCAGGTCTGTACAGGCAACACAATCGAGCCCAATTGGTGTACTCGATCAAGTGAGCTGACCGAAGCATGACAGCTTGGGAAGGTTCTGGCGGAAGACCTGCTGCGGAAGCAGAGGCAAGTGTGCTTTCGATGTCGGAGTGATTTGAGTGCTGACTCCTATAGACCACGAATCTATTTGTCGTAAGTCTTGAAATCTTGAATGAGCCTGATGAGCAGTCCAATCTACCGTCCAGCATCTCGGAGGAGAGTCTGGGATTATTTTTCGCAAAGCATGGAGCCGTCGGGACTGTCAAAATCATGTGGCGTAGGTCGTCGAAACATTCGTTACTGATTACTTCAGCGCGAGGAGACGAAGATACATCCATAGGCGCTACGATTACCAGCACCCGCCGTTCCAAACCTGGCCTGCAAGGCTTTGTATCGTATATGAAGAGGTCTGATGCGGAAAAAGCTGTCGAGGCGCTCAACGGGGTCGAGTGGGGAGGAAGTGTCATCCGCGTGGGATGGAGCAAGCCCGTTCCAATGCCTTCGCGCGCACTTTATGGTGAGTGGTAGATGTTTGGCGGCTCTGAATACCAGATCTTGGAGCGACCAGAAGAGACACTCACGAGCGTTCTCTTTCACCCGTTCATCGTCGCCAAGACCGAGGCAGAGAATCCTCGTCACGATCGCCTAGTCCAGCTCGAAAGCGGCGGCGTTCTGACTCGCGATCACCAGAGCGACGACGACGATCCATTTCATATTCTTCAGCATCTTCCTACTCCCGGTCGCCCTCCGGTAGCCCGCCGCCCAAAAGAATAACTGCACGAGAAAAGTGGCTCGCAAAGGTACCAGATGAACAGAGGAAATTTATCCAAGCGGTTGCAGCACGGGTTAGAGAGCACGGTAAAGGTCTGGAGGGTGTTCTAATGGAGAAAGAGAAGGACAACCCCAAGTTCCAATTTCTCTTCGATGACAAGGTCAATTAATTTCTACTGCGTCTGTGCTCAAGCTGACTAGACGTGGCTAGTTGCCTGATTTCCACGTCTATCGCTTGGCTCTAAGCTCTCGACATCGGGTGCCAACGCCGCCTGCAGACGATTTCGAAGACGAGGTACGGAATTGGCTAGTATCCGAGGCAAATAAGCTGATTTCATAGGGATATGCCTCTCTCTACTCTTCTGATTCTGCTGAAGAGTCCGAAAAAGAGCGAAGCGCGAAAGGAAAAATGGGTAAACTGGCTCGGAAGCGACTCGAGGCGATCTTGAGAGCGATGAGTGGGAAGCGAGTGGAAATTGCTCGAGCGATGGAATTTGCACTGAAACGAGCCGAGGCGGCGGATGAGGTGGGCTGATGGAAATTGTATATATCAGCGCTGATGTAATCAGATCGCCGACGTGATTTGCCAGAGTCTAAAAGTGGATGGAACTCCTGTCCCCCGAAAGATGGCGAGGCTGCATCTTGTGTCGGATATATTGCATAACTCGGTGAGCTCCAAGCTGTCACACGCAAAGCCTCTCTGACCTTGCAGGCCTCACCATTGCCCAATGTGTGGAAGTACCGCCTAGCCTTTGAGCAGAGGCTCTTACCTGTTTTTGCCCATCTGTCTGATGTGCGGAACTCTCTGGAGGCTTACAGCGGGCGCATCAGTGCAGACGTATTTCGAGCACAGGTTGCGGCGATTCTTGATATATGGGAGCGCTGGTGAGCTCGGCACCGCGGAACCATTTAATTAACATCTTTAGGATTGTCTTCACCAGCGATGTTAGCGATAGCATGCGCAATCTATTCAATGGGGCCCAGACCCTTGGTAGCGCCTCTACACCTCGAGACCAAGATCCCAATCCCCCCACTGAACAGCCGTCTGCAGGTCTAAAAGCCAACCAAGATTTTAAAGCCACGGGATTCAAATCGTCGTTTAAGCCCTTGGCGGCTGCTTCTGTGGTCCCCCCTGAAGACTTGGACGGCGAGCCACTGCTGGAGAGAGCAGACGAGGATGTTGACGGCATGCCCTTTGAACACGATGGGCGAGTTGAGGATGTTGATGGCGAGGAGATGGACATGGATCTCGACGGGGAGCCGACGGAGGATGTAGATGGAGAAGTATTGGGAGACATGGATGGCGAAGCGATGGACGAAGATCTCGACGGGACGGCGTTATGACCATATATACTATATGGGCGGTACTCCAATCATGTTTTGAATGGTATCAATGTCATGATGCATGCTACAAGTCGGTACTCATATGCCCGTTGTATTTGTTTGACTCAGCTTGAGATCTACAACACCTGTCCACATCTTCTCGTTGATCCGCACAGCTTTTTCCAACTGCGCCCTCAATCGCTTGTTGTCTGCGAGGATTTCCGCCACATTGTTCCCTGTATCGGTATCGATGGTGGTTGAAGCCAAAAGAACGCGATCTATTCGGGTTCGTGGAGGATGCATGGCGTTCACGCGTGACATTGCAGACTTTGACGTCCGGAGTAGTAAGGTAGTCTCCTGGACCTCATGGGCCGATCCACCCATGCGCATTCTCTCAAACGCCTTCACTTCCATCACTGGCCACTCTTCAGTCCGAAAGGCGGTCCCCACGAGATCCGGAGGTCGAAGCAGAGTAGATATATGGGTGATTGGCGAGCCGTGCGACGTAATGGTTCGAAGGTGTTGATGTGACGGAAGTGCGTAGACATGGATGTCGCCGGACTGAGTCCCGACGAGGAGATGTGTTGCAGACAGAGAAAGTGCGAGAGACGTAATGGGCGATTTGAGAGAGATGACCATTCCTTCAGGCTTGATTGCTGGAGAGCCCTGACCACCACCCCCAATGGCAGTCAGATCGCCCACCTCTGCCCGTCGACGGAACAGTGGTACGTGAAAGACATCGCCAGAGCTCGTGCCGACATAGAAGAAGCGCTCCAGAGGGTCGATAGACAGAGTAGAGGGAACAAGGGGAGCGAGTGTAAAGGTACAGAGGACATTAAACGGCGGTCGAAGTGACCAGATTTTGACTGTCCCGTCCTCAGAAGCTGTCCAACACCGGCCGCCAGAGCTACCTGCCGTTCGTCCCACGGACAATGCTCGGACAGCCAGAGTATGGTCAGTGAGCGATCCGTACGGCTTGCCGATAGACCCCGGGTCGTCCTCGTCGATCAAGCGCGAGACGAGAAAGACATGCACGGAGGAATCGAGCGAGGAGGAGAGCAGGATCCGAGAGTCTGCGGTGAATGTGAGAGTCGTTATTGACCGGTAATGTGCGGTCACAGAGGCGAGCAGGAGCCCCGAAGAAATCTGGACACATTAGATCAAGATGCCAGGTAGTGCGACGCAAGGCTGACCTCCCATAGATATATCTGGCCAGAAGCCGAACCGGCGGCTGCCCAGTGACCATTAGGTGAGGCCACGAAGCAGGTCATTTTCTCCGGTAGATGGATTTTCAGGCTCATCTGGTCCTGACGGATCAGTGTAGCCCATTGTATGCCGCCTCACCTTTTGCCAAGCCCACACATGCACCAGGGCCTTGCCTTGTTGCGATGCGAACAGTGCCCCGCCCCTGCCGTCCGAGCTGGGGACATAGGTGAGACAGTTGGGAGTGGAAGTTGAGGTCTTGAAAGCATGCAGGTGAGACGTCGTGAGAAGGTCGTGTAGATGGATTGCCGGAGTTGATGCGGGCCGACCGACTGTGGTCGTCGAGCCAGACGCCTCTGAAGAACAAGCTGACAGGATAACTTCTTGTGGTGGCATTATGATGGGGCGGTCGGCTCCTGGTTGAGCAGCGATGGCCAGAGATGACCGGATGAAATTCGCAGCAAACGTGGGTCCAATATAAAGCAGTATCGGCAATGGGAGTTGACAGTGCTGGTGGCATGCAAAGCCAAAATCGACAGACAGGTGAAGAATGAATAGAACCAGACTCCAACTTTTGTTGAGAAAGCTGCCTAACGGCTGTTTACACGGAGATCAGCTTGATCTCCGCCAACGTCGTCGTCTGTTCTCCATCCCATGGCACATCTAGTAGCCGAGCACGGTATACACTACTTTACTTCTGTGTCGTAACACTTACTTGACCTCATGCTCCAGTCAAGAGGTCTGCCCTCGCAGGGCACAAGCCTCACGCCTATCAAGCGCCCAACCTCTTATAGTGTTTTCGATAGCGTGCAGCGGAATCAATGGCTAGACACTATACAGCAGAAGATCCAGAATGGGCTAAATCCATCGACACCGCCTGCTGCTGGACCATCGCGCTCTCCTTCGCCTTCAGAACCGTCAGCCGAGGAGCGAGAACAGGAAATGCAATATGAGGAAGCGTGGGCGCTTTATGAAGGCCAAGGCGAGGATGGAATTGCAAACGGCGAAGACGAAGCCGACCGATCGTCTCCTGATGCTGAGCGTCATCAGGCCAGCCATGAAGCGTATCCAACACCTCCCGCAGAGGTTATTGCGGAAAATATCGCAGCAGTGCATGATGAGGACCCAGCTCTCCCAGCGGCTTCCCACACCGGGGGCGCCAATGGCTGGGCTTCGGTGGATGGTCCAGATCTTCCTTATATCGGAGCTTCCAATGAGCCTCCACATGATGCTCTATTCGCACCACAGCCATCACGCCGCTTATCGCATCCTGAAGCACTCTTGCCCGAAGATGCTTTATTTTCGTATCGACAAGACAGTCAAAGTGTCGACAGCTTTAACATCGATCCCGCTCTGCTAGGTCAAGTTGCGCAACGATCCGTTGATGCTCAGAACGGTCCTTCTGGTTCTCCTGCAGCACCGTCATCATTCGAGGCCTCGGACAACAATGACAGTGCATACGATCCAGGCGAATATGTTCGAGCGCAATATCTGGATGAAGACGTCGCCATCGACGATGAAGCAGGCGAATATGATGCTGAGGAAGATGGGGAAGACGGTGTCTTTGATGATGGATATGGAGAATCAGGCGAGGAATCTGCAGAAGAAGCAGGTAGCCAGGAAGAGAGCACGGAGGAATCGGAGGAGATAGAGGAATCTGGAGATGAGGCTCTACCGCAACAGCGTCTGTACAAATTTCTATCCACGCGAATGGTAATAGCTCATGATTCTCTTAGATCATCCAGATGATTACCAACACGCTGTTGGTGAAGGAGGCAAGTCCATAGATGTCATCGAAATCTTGTCTTCCGATGGAGACATGCAGGGAAGCGATTCCGCGAGCGAAGGTCACGACATCGATCGGAGATCCGAGCAAGAACAGGACGAGCTGTCGGAAGACGAGGAAGACCAAGACGACTACCAGAAGGATCATAGTGTCGCGCGGTCGGAGAGCGAGGAGACCAGTGGCAGTGCAGGCGAGACGGGTTCGAAGCCAAATCGTGTCGGTACCGAAGACTTCCCAGCAACCCGTTTCTCTCCCCCCACATTACGAGAAGACTCGAATGTCCAAGTTCAACGCAGTCCGACCTGGATAACAGGCGCACCAGACCTGTTCTTTGAATATCACTCGAACCAACAAACCAACGACGCGGAGGGGTCGCACTCAGGCCGTCTCTATGGCCTCTTCGAGTCTGAAAGGCAGGCAGAACACGGGATGGGGGAAGAAGAGCAAGAGGAGCAGGAAGAAGAGGAAGAGGAAGAGGAAGAGGAGGAAGAGCAAGAGGAAGAGCAAGAGGAAGAGGAAGAGGAAGAGGAGGAGGTGGAGGAAGAGGAAGAGGAAGAAGAGGAAGAGGTGGAGGAAGCAGAAGTGGAAGAGGAAGAAGAAATAGAAGATACTGGGGATGAGGCGCAGAGAGGAGGAAGCGGGGGTGAATGGCAGAAACAGGGTCGGGAGACGCTGGACACCCAAGAGGCACACTCCCGAAATAATTTCGAGGATGCAAGACAGCCGTTGGGATTGGGGTCAGCCTCCAGCATTCCAACATCCTCTTCAATGCCATATTCATTCAGCGGGTTTATCGAAGTCGACTCATATTCAGACGGAGAGAGAGATTACTCGACACCGCAACGGACAACATTGCTGGATATATCTATGGAGGACGCCGGGAGCAGTGGAGATGGTCCTAGCGGTGTGGGGCAGAGTGAAGGTGAACAAAAATCGCGTTATAACGAATCGCCTTCCGTTCCGACTTCCGCACCCACCCAGGACATCGAGAACCTTCGCCCATTTGAGATCGCGCCCAGTCCATCATCAGGGGCTATGGTAAATATGGCATTCGCTCCCGAATCCCAACTGTCGCCACCGATGGGGCTGGACGTGATCACACAGAACATCCTTACGGAGGCTGCGCATACGCACTTCACCGCGGGGTCAAGTGAACCGGACGTGCCGGTATACGTCCGAGACACACACACTGTCGACCCAATCGAGATAGATCATGGCAGTAACGCTGCTGTAGATCTTACGGGAGCACCTTCAGCGAATGAGGTCACCGTTGTCGACGACAGCAGCAAGCCATTGCTCACTTTTGGCATGACAGAGTCCCGCACGGAGTCAGGAAGGGTCACCTCAGCTGACCAGGTCCACACTGGGACGAACAGTCGGGAACGACTTCGGGAAGATGAAGCCACTGCAAACTTCACGGAGATAGTACAGGCGTTACAAGCTGCACAGCAATCGACAGATGATATCAGGCTGCCACAACAGGACGATGAGGCAATCGCGGAATTCCACGCTGCGCTGGCTGTGTCTCATGACAGCACAGACCCGATGATCTTGGAAGCCGCTGTCGAATCTGAAATGGAAACTATATCGCTCCGTCGACCACAAGTTGCTGAGACAGCTGAAGAGACCGTCGATTTGACGCCTTCGTTGTCCCATCATTTACAGTCCGACTCCAACGCACTCAGGACAACGGCGGAAGAAGCCGCAACTCAGTCGAGTGTCTACGAAGACGAGCGGGGTCACCCCGCCACCATTTTACCCGATCCTTATCTCGCTCCGCCGGATGCGGAAACTCAGCCTCCACTCTCGCCTCATCATCTGCCTTTACATCCAGGTCCAACACCGTCAATGATCGTTGAAGCACCACTGCAAGATACCGCCCTGATTGAGGAGCTAGACAACGACACCGTTCAGCCGGTGCGTCATCCAGAAACTCCGACCAGCTTATACGAGCCTTCGCCTGCGCCTGTTGATGCACGGATGCCTCTCCCTTTCTTGTACCGCTCACACGATTCGCCGTCAATGCTGTCTCTGGTTACAGATGCCCCAGAGGATTACCAAGGGATGAACGAGGTCTTTCGGCAGCCAGCCAGCCTGGTAGCTAGACAGACCGGCTCGTCAGAGAACATGCCATCTCTCGCGTCCGATGTCGGGCCACCAGCGACATTGGCAACGCAGAACGATGACTCAGCCGAGCAAAGCAGTCCCGTAGCATCTTTCACGATCGGACCGTCAGATAACCGTCCAGCCCCAGTAACAACTCTAGGCGACATTGAAGGAGGGGCGAAGTCTGTCATTTTGCCGAACCCTTATCTGGCTGCACCTGACGCCATACTTGGTGTGCCAATCGATCCTCATGATTTACGTCCTTCGACGATGACCCCATCACCCTCTCTCAAGGTCGAAATTCCAATGGACACTCTTGGGAATGCGTCAGGCGCCTCGTCATCTCGTGGAGTCTCGCCGGCTCGCCAATCACCGACCGAGTTTGACTCTACTCAGACCGCGCGCGACGCTGTTGGATCGATGGGCACGGAGACGAAGTCGACTTTGCCTCCCGTCTCGACGAGTCGGACACCATCCAACAGGAGATCGCCTTCGCCGACACCTTCCATGTGGCAGCAAACCGGGTCGCAAGATAATATGCGACAGGCATTGAATGCCGACCAGGGTTCTCGGGCCACCTCAGTCAATTCTGAAGGCGAAACTCCACTCGAAGGGACTCTAGAACTACGACTGCGGCATCATCATGGTCCAGCGCCTTCTGAGAGCCCTGCTCCACCTCCCAGACACGTTCGCCAGCATGTGGGGATGCCGGCAACATCAAATCGGCCAATCACACGATCACACTGCTTCTATCGCAAACTCCACATTTCAGATAGGGGACAAACCGCAGTACTACTCGTTCCTCAATGCGGCCTCGCAGAGCAGGAGAAACTTGACGAAGAGATGGCAGATGATGCAGGGGAGCCCTCCAAAGCGGAAGAAAATGCTGCGGCGTCCATGCCAATCAGTGAAGAAAATCCGAGATTGATCGACGGTCTTGCGCACAAATTGCATCGCATCGTTGGACCGGCAATGTATCATGATGGCCATTGTTACTTGCTCCATGCAAGTAAAGCAGCCTTACTCGCTAACAACCCTGCCGACGCATCCACACCGCGCAAACCCATCAGCAGCAACCAGGGAAAACGCAGGGATGAGCAGGACGAATCGGCCGATGCGTCGAGTGCGACACCAATGGCCACCTCTGTTAAACGGAACACTCGGGCTGCGCAGCGCCAGTTGGTCTCCGATGGCCAAGATGGAGATAGCCCATCCGGTCGAAAGAGGACGCGTCAGTCAGCCCGACTGGACTCCCCATCTAAGGGACAGGAAACACTGGAATCGGCGCAGACAGAACTCAGGTATCTTAGCAGTCCAGCGCTTAATACGAGGAGCAAACTGCGCAGATCCACATCGGTTGCCATTTCAAACAACGATGACAAAGAGCGTACGCCATCTACACAGGCTGAGGAGGCCACCGAGACCTTCAACCCTGCTACGCCGATCAGTAAATCAGTGGTTCCCGATGCTTCGCACATCGATGGTGCTATGTTCGTCACGGATGAGGACGGACAGCTGGGAGCGAACAGTATGGATGACACTTTGACTTTCGCCACGAGTGTACCATCCCCATCCGAAGGGCGAAGCAAGCGGCGTACGTCGGAGAAGAGACTCGCCATAATGTCTCCTCTGCAAAAAACACCTACTTTCTCGTCCGACATCATAAAAAATGAAGGACGTATAAACGCGTCCCCAACACAGCTGCGTAGGTCGGCACGCAGATCAGCCGCGCTTCGTGAGGATTCGGCGGCATACCGGCCAGACGAGGACGAAGTGCATGACAGCGCGTCGCCGGATCTCTCGCCAACAGCGACTTCCTTGGCCAGTCCTCTCAAAAAGCGCAAGCTTCCCTTGTCGGCATCAGCGGAGCTCGATCACGAAGCCTCGATGGAGACGAGGAGCAAGAAGAGACAAGCTGTCAAGCTAGCGCGTCAGCACGATAAGTCCGCGATCACCGAACCAAAGGTCGAGATGACTGGAGAGATGACACAGGAAGACGTGGACGACGTCAAAGAACCCCCAAAGAAGCAATCGAGGCGCTGGTGGACCTTTGGTAGGTGATACTCGCACGTGCTCGTTTCCCATGAAGTATATATTTGTCTGCATACTCGTATATCTACAAAGTACTCGCATGACAATCATGATGATCATAGGTTACATGAATGGCGGCCCAAAAATTTGTTTGTCGTTCGCTCCTGAGATCATCAACCCTTCAATCCCGCTTTCAACATTGAGATAGGAGTTTCCTCTCGTTTCTGGAAGACATTAACTTCGATTTTACAGCAACTTCCGCCTTCCATTGCATCGCAATATTGCTACTCTTAGTCAGTGGACCTTCCGAAATGACTGAAGGGACAGCCTACCGAGCACGTATCAGAGCCACGACGGCCAGGGCAGCAGCTTTCAACGTGTGGCTATTTCTAGGGGGCGAGGGAACAGGAAAGCCCATAGAAGCAATCTGTTTCAGCGTTGCTTGTTCTCTACCAAACAATCAGTGGATGGGGTCGAAAGGAGACAAGGCCCTCACGTCAAGCTCATTCCCCCGACAAGCAAGAGGAGGTATCTTTTTTGCAGCGCCAGAGCATTGCGGAACGTTGCCTCTCTGGTGAATTTGGCCTTCAGATATCGGATCTGGGTGGCAAGCTCCCGGATCTGCGCCTTAGAAGTCAATTCTTTCTCGTCGAGCTGATCCTGTAGTCCGCTAAAGAGTGTTAAGGTGACCTCAACCTGCAGGTAGGCCAGCTTACGATTGACAGTCGTGGCTTGCTCTCCAGCGGGCGAGTCCTTCGAATTCACCACGCACTCTTTTCAGTTCTTGATGCACTTGCTCCAGATCCATCTTGAGTGAGCGAGACTGTCGCTGTGCTTGCAATAGCTCCGCTTCCCTGCGAGTCGCCTTACTGTCGTGCTCAGCTTTGAACGTGGCCAAGTCTGCTCCGAAACGAGTGGCCGCAGCTCTCTGAGCTTTAAGATCGACGTCAAATTCAAGAAGCTCCCGCATGACGTTGGTCCGTTCAGTTTGCAGTTGTTTAACTTCTTCCTCTGCTCGTTGTAGACCATCTGTTTTGGTTCGTAGACGTGCACGTAGCCTGTCATTCTCGAAAACCGCCTCCCGAAGGGAGTCTTCTAGATTGCGTATGGTTTCAGACTTCGTTTCAAGTTCTGCGAGTGTCGAAGAGCTCGGTTCTCGTGAATGTTTTGTGTGATGTTGTGCAAACTCGGCATAAGCTGCCTGCTGTACAGCAAGGTCGGCTTCGAGCTGATGTAGCTGGCGCGTGGAGTTCTGAAGTTGCTTAAAGTATATCAGCACGAGAAATGTCGCGAATAGAGCTCTTACAATCTGCAGTATATCCTTCTCGCGCGAGATGTGTACCCTGACCTTCTCGCTCTCTCGAAGTTCCCGTTCAGATTTCATTCGCAAGTGCCGCAGCTCACTTGCCAGGCTTGCTGAGTCTTCTTGAGCCAAACGTTTGATATCCGACATTTTTTGGGAGAGCCGTTCGTTGTCTTGTTGCAGTCTCGTCTTCTCTTTGGCGAAGTCCGTCTTAAGAGCTCCCATCTGTTTGTGCACCTCGGCCATAGCTTCGGTCAACTTGTTTGTAGCCTGCCTGATCCATTTCAGATGTGTGTTTCGTGCAAAGTCAAGAACCTACCCATTCTCCTTTCGTTGTGCCGAGACGAGCGCCAAGCTCGCTTTATTCCTCTGAGATAACCCGCGAAGCTCGTCTTCCAATTGCTCAATACGATCTCGAGCAGCGGCAAGATTCTCGGCAAGCTGTAAACCTCCGATACCTGCAGCTTCGAGGCGCGAAAAGTTTTCATCCAGCTGGTCATTAGCGTTTGCCAATTCCTCTTCCAGCTGTTCGAGCTGAGCTCGGAGGATAGGTTCCTTCGACTCGGTATAGGTACTGTTCAGCCAAGACAACTGCATTTGTCAATGACGTTTACCGTGACAGCTCACATCTTTTAGCGTTGCAGGAGTCTTCGGGGGTTTGAGTGTGGCTATTGTCTTGTTGAAGAAAGGAGTTGATTTGAATGGCGAGGCGGCGCTTGGCATTCCCGTGATCGGAGACTGTGCCTTTGCCGCGATTCTCTCCAACAGAGCAGCCTTTTCTCTCTCGAGGGCCTGGATGCGAGCATCGCGTACCTCGATAACGGTCTTGCGATGTGGCGTACCGGCAAGCTCGTGTTTGAGTCGACCGATCTCGTGATAAGCTTCGTCTAAGCGGTCTTGCAAAGCTGTCAGCAAGGTGTCATCGGTTGAGATAGACCGTAAATCCCTGCGGTTGGGCGACGACTTTGGAAGTGATTCTGAATGACGACAGAGAGCTGTTGCTTCGGCGACCGATAACTGATTCCTCAGGGACTCAATGTCCCCTTCAGCTTGTGCCAATTCGGAATTTGCTTCACTCAGCAACTCTTGCAGACGATCGACCTCTGCGCCTAGAGAAGCCTGAATAGATTTTTGTTCCAGCTCGATTTCCATATGTCCCACCCTCAGCACGAGTTCTTCAATCTGTTCATACTGCGAGGCGAGTTTGGCCTCCTGTTGAGCGCTGAGCTGGCGGAATTGTTCCAGCTCCTCTTCCTTCACTGCCAAACGATTGCGGATGGACTGCGCCTCGTTGCAATCGGTCTCCAACTCCACCACTCGCCTTTCGGCGCTCCTAGCACGTTGCTCGGAGGCGGACCATCTGTCGGAGTGTGCTTTGTTCTCGTCCTCTGCCTTCTCTGCCCGTTGAATGATGTCGCTCTTCTCATCTCGCGCTCGGGTCAAGAGGCCTTTGAGCTGTTCGACTTCGTGAATGCGAGACTTGACCTCTTCTTTGGCACGACTGAGCGCGATTCCAAGACTAGCGATTTGCTGTTGCCACGCTATCCGTTCACTGTCAACGTTTCCCGTTTGTAAAGCTGCTTTCTCCGCCCTCAATCTAGCTACATCTGCTATCGTAGTGGCAAGCTCTCCTTCTAACGACTTGACTTGATTTTCGAAATCCCCGCAGATATCGCCAAACTGTCTAGCGTGTTTCTCGGTCTTCAAGGCAAAGTCGGTTTGTAGCTGAATCCGTACACTCTCTGCCTCTTCAAGTTTCGATTGCAGCCCCTCGACACATAGCTGGGGGTCGGGTGACGAGGGTCGTGCAGCAGAAGGTTCAGCCTCAGACTCCGCGGTCCGGCTGCCGAGATTCTGCTCTTCGCGATGTCCTAGTCGTCCCACCGACTCCTGGAGCGACTCAGCTTGCTTGTCGAAGATCCCTTCTTCCATTAAAGTGGGGAGGGCCGCAAGTTGGTCGTCTCGGATTGATCGTTCCACAGTGCGCCCCGCCAACGGTCCATCTAAGCCAGCCAACTGGGCTGATATGTCCATATCTTCGAAAGGCACGTTAGCATCGCGCAGCAGGCGCCGGAGGCGCCCCGTTTCCAATCTCCAAGCATCTACTTCACGTGCGAGACCGGCGTTGTCGTCCAACAACTGCCGATTCATGGCGTTTAAGTGGCGCTGAATTTTGACACCATCGGGCCGTTGGTCGGAGAGTCCCCTGAGCGATCCGCCGCCTGGACTCGATGTTCCTGCCGAAGGTAAAAGGCTGTTTGGAAAAGACATGTTGCCGCGTGAGAGGGAATGGCCCTTCGATGCTGCTCGTCGGTCGGAAGTGAGGTCCGCACTGGACGCAATGGAGACCAAAGACTCGTCTAATGATGAGACTTGAGATATATCAATCGTCATATGGGGCAGAGGAGTCGACTTGTTCTCCAGGTCATCCCCAACTTTGGCAGCATTCTCTCCTTCCGACAGCAAAGAGGGTGAAGTGGCCATCGTGACTCGCCGCAGTGGATGCGGAGTGCCTCTGAATGCCGCTTTCGGCGTTCGCAATGACAAGCCACTGGAACTCAGAACAGCAAGGACATGGTTTTTCCGCCTCTCGGCGTCATCCAGGGGGGCACGGGGTGTAGAGAGACAACCTCCTTTTGAGATCAAACTGGTTGGGGATGGTGTGAAAGGCGCAGACATTGGCGAATCTTGATGAGAGTCGGTGATATCTGACAAAGCAAAAGCGGCGATGCCAAGCGGGGTGCTCCCAATACGTTCGCCATGCACGGAGCCTCGGCGGTCCACCCCCGGAGTGGATGCGCTAGTGGATGTTGAGACCTTGACGGTGGACGGCTCATTCCCCTTCGCAGGCGACGCATAGAGCGGCGTCCGGGGAGCGTTCTCAATCTGCACGACGCCGTCACTCGAGAGGGAGCCATGATCATGTTCGTACGCGCTCTCCTCAGGCAAGACAGGTAGACTGTCCCAGGTCTGCTCCTGATAAGACGAGGCGTCCCGTCCACCATCCTGGGTAGGGGAAGCTTGAGCAGGCCCCAAAATCCTGCTCGGACCTTCAGGAGTGCTGGCTGCATGGCTGGAATCTGATCCAGAGAGTTCGCTACGTGTCAAGCTGGGTATCCGCTCATTGTCAAGTAATGTCAGGGGCGTTCGCATTGACATGGACGAGGCTGTGACTGGGGAGACTCCGGATGGGTCCAGTTTCACAGGTCGCAGCATGGGGAGATATTGATTTGATGCTGAACGTCGCCCAGGTCTTTGTAAGACAACGTTGCCGGCTGCAAGGCGCTGAGTAATAGGTGTTCCGACGATTGAGTGGGCGCGTGTTGTCGGAGAGATCTACATGATTAGAAGTGGTTTTCCATGGAGTAAGACGGACCTTTGAGTGGTCCTTGAGTGGAGTCGACCGATCTCCTTCGAGTTCCGCCCCAGGATCCCTCATCCATGGCTCCTCGGGTTCTGGCAGGAGATCGTCTCCAGAAAATCTTCCACTTACAGCTCCCGGTGTCTGCCAGTCTTCGCCCCCCGTGGCAATGCTACTGTCCGGACGTCCGCTGGTCACCCGAGATGGCTCCTGCCCGATGCTAGGTTGTCTCCCCCCAACAAGCGACCGAGATTGCGAGCGAGCAGGTCGAGAAAGGGGTGTCGATGTCATAGCATAGGTTGAAGCGTAAAGGGAGGCATTCTCATCGCTCCCACCAAAGTCCACCGGAGGGAAGGGTGAGCCGGATGTGGACGACGATGACTCATTTGTCGTTACAGTGTGTGAATCTTTCAAACGTCTGGCGGGTTCCCATTTGAGAGGATGGGAGGTCGTTGAATCCTTCTGATATGAGCTGGGACAGTATAGACGGTAGAACATGAGCTTACACTTTCGGTTTTACTGGCAGTTGTGGCAGGCATTGCATCATCGGCACTCGAGTCCAGTTCACTGACGCTAGTATTTTCGGAATCGTCGTGCTGAATACTCGGCAAAGATGGCAATTCGATATTTTCCAGAAGTTGAACTCGCCTCAGGACCCTTGATGGAGTCTCAGCCAGATATGTGGCCGCCATTGCATTAGGTCGTTTGCTCCAGGAAATGCCCAAATGGTCAGTGATTCGTTGAAGGAGAGATTTGGAGAGAGACAAACAAACAAAAAGGCAGTCGCGAAACCACGTGGTCCAGTATCAGGAATTGAATGAAAATTCCACGTAATGATACCTAATATGGCCTCGTGGGATAAATACAAAAGAAATAGAGGAGATTTAAATGGGATGGAGCGTCCTCCGCCGACCCGCCCCCCTTCTTGCTTTCATCCCGTTCTCTCCGATCCACATCACATTCCAATCCACAAATCATTTCTCATACCGGTCGAATGACCTTCATCTTATATCAGTCGTCTCTCCGAGGCATCTGAACCCAACCAGCAGGCGTATACCATTGGGTATTGCCATCCAATGCAGCCCTTCCAATATCCCCACCGGCAGACTTTTGCACCCGCCACCCCCGATTCTCCCGCGTATGAAAAAGAATCACATATCGGTCCAGGACATGCCTCCACACAAGCCAGGAAAGCAGCCGATGATGTTGTGAGGGAATATGAGGAGAAGCGGAATCGGTTAGTTACGTCACCCTTCAAGTAGGAGGTATACTGATTTGGTTACAGACTTGATCGCGGTCTGGAATCTGCGGCATACCTTCTAGGGCATCTGAAGAATTTCAACAAGCAGGAATGGTCCATTCGCTATCCCCATTTGCGATCTTCTGAGGGCGATGAACATGCCTCCAGTGAGTGTCCCGCATGAGCGCCTGCATTTCTCATCTCTGATCACGGTACGCAGCGTCTGCGCGTCCAGCACTGGCTCGACGGACGCTCACATTTGCAGACGAACCCCTCGTGGAGACGGGGGTCGTTCTTACCACAACAACGACTGCTCGTCGTACCGTGAAGCGTTCGCTTACCTTGGCAACGGCATCGACGGAAACTTTCTCCGGCTCGTCAATGGAGACAGAGGTCGCCGTCGCAGCTCATGATACCGATGATTTCTCCATCCTCAAGCTTGACTTGAACATGGGAGCAGCTCGGCAAGCGAAAAGCCTCATCTCACACCTAGAGAAGCAGTCCATATCTGCCCTTCTCGACAACCGTCTCGCAGCGTCTCTCGAACACGTTGGACTGCTGCGAAAGCGGATCTGGGATACGCAGTCCCGTGTATTGGTCTCCGGTGATGTGAATGCTGGCAAATCGACTTTAATCAACGCTTTGCTTCGCCGCAACGAGGTCATGCCGACGGATCAGCAGCCTTTAACCACGCGATTCGTCGAGGTCGTGAGTGCGAGGGAAAACGACGGGAAGGAGGAGATCCACCTCTTCCGGAAGGACATAAAATACAACGCCTCGGACTGCTCGACTTTCGATGTGCAGCCGCTGGAGAAACTCGAGGCTCTTGTGACTGATATGGCTGCCGACGCGGATAGTCCCCCAGTCCGCGTTTTTCTTAAGGAAGCAGGGACGGATCTTGCAAATCCGTCTATCCTGCACAACGGCGTCGTCGACATCTCCCTCATCGATGCCCCGGGGCTCAACCGCGACTCCGTCAAGACGACAGCAAATTTCGCGCGACAAGAAGAGATAGATGTTGTGGTCTTCGTGGTATCGGCAGCCAATCATTTTACTCTGTCGGCAAAGGAATTCATCTGGCAAGCTGGACACGAGAAGGCGCATCTATTCATTGTCGTCAACCGATTTGACCAGATCAAGGACAAAGAGCGGTGTCGTCGTCTTGTCCTTGAACAAATTCGTCAACTCAGCCCAGAAACGTACAAAGATGCGGCCGATCTTGTCCACTTCGTAGACTCAGCCAAAGTCGCGTTCGGAGCCGATGAGACCGGAGACGATCTCGATGACATGTTTTCTCATCTGGAACACTCCCTTCGCTCTTTCGTGTTGGTGAATCGAGCGAAGTCAAAGCTTGGGCCCGCTTTGAATTACATTACCCATCTCCTGGCGGATATCGAACTCTTGGCGTCAGCCAATACACTGGTCGCGACGAGAGAATCGCAAGCCGCGCACGCCGAGCTGCAACGGGTCAAACCGGTCTTGGAGCTGATGCAAAACGGCAAAGAAGGCTTGGAGGAACGACTGGTTGTTGTCGAAGAAGACGTCGTAGAACGAGCGTCATCGCGGGTGAAACTTGGTATGGAGCGAGCATTGGAGAGAGTGGCCCGTGGCGAGCTGGCTGCGCCCGCCCCCGGTGTCGTGCTTCCCCCGTATCCGGGTCTTCTCGGTGTTTGGGACTACTCATACGAAGTTAAACGCGCCCTCGTCGCTTCCATCGACTTTGCTATCTCTCTTGCTCATGACGATGCGCGACACGAAACAGTCGGCGGTGTCGACCGAGTGTCTGTTATCGCCGACGAGACGCTGCCTGCCGATGTCGAGAAGAGTCGTCGGGTCTTCAATCCGAAGGCGATGTTTCACGCTCGGCCCTCTAGACCCAGGTCGCGGCGGTCATCCGGCATTCTCACAGCTGGCCTGGGTCCAGCTTCCCAATCCCACTTAATCGAGGTCAGCTTCGCTGACATCATCGACATTCCCTACCACCTTTACGTCGCTCGCTCCCAACTGTCGCTGTCCGTGGAACAGGCTCCTTCGACGAGTAAAGAAATTATTCCGTTCTCGGCCGAGATGTCTGGTTTGGGCGCTCTGGCCGTGGGCGCTCTGACACTCAGCAGCAAGACTATTGGGTTAAGACACGTCCTTGATGGGGCCACCAAAGTTACCGAACTCGCGTCTAGTCCATTGGCGAGACGATGGGCCGGACCAGTCATCGGGATCATTGCTGCCGGCGCTATAGGATACATCATTTACGACTTGCCGCGCTCTATTCCTCGAAATATCGGCCGCCACTTGCAATTCGCCCTGCTCAGCTCATCTGGCCCTGTTGGCACGGACGCAGAGTTCACATCCTTCCCGGACGCACAGGCCAACGAAGTGAGCAGGGAGGTCCGCAAGGTCATGCGCATGGCTGGGGCCGATGTCCGGGATCGATTCAGGAGCGGGTATGACGCTAAGGCAGAGATTGTCAAGCAAAGCGAGGAGACCGAAAGGCATGCCAAGAGGGCTTTGGTGATGTTTGCAGATGTTCAGAAGCGAGTGGAGGATATTAGGGAAACGGTGGGCTTCAAGCTTTGAGTTGGCCGCCTAAGGAAATGAATATCTGTAGTGATGTGACGATTTTGTACCCTACTCAACGAAACAAAATGGTAGTAGCCTGTATGTAACGTCTCACGTGGATGCATGCTAGTAGTTGTCTCTCACGGCACGTCGACGAGTTCATCGACAGATCTTACTTGGTGAAGATGCTAACCCTAGGACAGATTCAGCTGGGCCACACATCGGCATGGGATAACCAACACATCCTCGTCTTGCACGTAATGATTCAAGCCGACCTTCTGAGGTTGCGGATTGAATTTGCTGGACTTCCCCCACACCAAAGCGTATCTACGTCACAAGTCAACTTTTACTTCGCGCAAATCCAACTGCCACCTACTTAAAGTGCGAGGCCAGACTCCGATGAATGCCATGACAGACTGTCTCGATTGTAGCACCCTGCCGCAGACAGATTGGATCAGACAAATCGGGTTGCTCTCCTCGTCGCTTTGTATAAACCCTAACAATCAATGTCATATCCGATCTTTTCGGCATGGCGCTCACTTCACAAGACCCAACTCCTTATAGATTGTCAGCCTTGTCTGGGACCCACTACCTTGCCACGCACCCGCCAAATGCTCTCCAGGAGCCAATCGATCCCTAAGTCAAGCTCACACGAGATCATGACCGTACGCCCGTCACCCTCTCTGGCCATCCGGTCAAGGGTTTCCATAGACACGCTGTCGATTTTATTGATCGCGACAAGGGCAGGAATGTACTTCCGTGTTCCGAGTAGAACGTCTATAAATTCATCTGTGGTAATCTATGAAAACGTTAGCTATTTTTATCTCCAAAAGCTCTACATCTTCCCGTATCATCACATCACAGTTGTGTACTACTCAGATCAGCGCATTGCTTTTATGCCAGGGCCGACTTTTATAAGTTTGAAGGATAGATCGTACGGTCCGCTCATCCGTTTTCGTCAACTTTACCGTACAATTTATCTGTGCAGGTGAGCAATTCTCGGGAACACCGACCTACTGTTATCTATGGATAGTCAGCTCTGAACGCTCCTTTCGATAGGGTCCGCTACACACCCCACCAGCAGTTTTCTGCTTAAAGACGACATCTGGTTTGCGCGCGTTTAACCGGATTCCGACAGCCTCCAATTCAATTTCCAGCAGGTGTTTCTGCTCTGCTGACTTGGTAGCATCGACTGTAGTGAACTCAGGATGATCCAAACGCAGAAGTGAAGGCTGACTCATAAGAATGATCAGGTCTGCAGTCTTGGCGACTGAGACGACCTGCCGCCCGCGCCCGCGACCCTTGGCTGCATCTTGCACGATACCCGGTAAGTCAAGGAGCTGTATTCGGGCACCTTCATATTCTAGAACACCAGGAATCGCCTGGTTGCATGAGCGGGCAGGTCGGACTTCTGTCAGCTTTACATACCGTTAATGTGGTGAACTCGTACGCTCCAACACTAGACTCCGTCTTGGTTGTCTTCGATAGCAGAGTCGATTTTCCAACAGAGGGGAAACCGATCAAGCAGACTCGCGCATCTAATCCTGTCAGACGGAATGATAGTTCAATATGTTGTTGACACTCGCCTCCTGATTTGAGAACATCGAAACCTTCGCCCTTTGCTGATTTTGCTGGTGGTTCAAGCAGCTGTGCGCGATACTTTGCGACTACACATGCTTAGCAGACTTCGTCAAGCAGCACCATCATCACATGCGTTTGGCCTATCCCAGCGGCATGATTAGCTCGAGGATCTCGCAGGTTGGTAGCCATACTTTCAATTGGCCGAGATGATATTCCGTCGCTATACAAATAAGTTTGAGCATCAGACACCGAGCCAACGAACACACCTTTGCTAAAAACGGCAAAGTCCTGCATTAATGATATCACTATGCTGGCAAGGTGCTGCTTACTTCTTCTGCGCTATGAGACGTTCAGTTACCACTAGTGTTTGAATACTATGAGATCTCACTTCTCGACATCTCCTTCTCTATCTCCTCTATCTTCTCGACAACGCCCATTTTGAAGACGGGTGACCAGGTTCTGACTAGTCAGTTTTAGGGTCGAGGGAGCTCCTAGGAGACGAGCCTGTCGATATCCGTCTCTTGATTGCTATGCAAATGAATAGGTACGTTGGGTGCTGGGCGACCTCCACCCAACAAAATGCTGCTGGAACAGAAGATAATACCACGTCATCATGATCATCATCGTGATACATGTCTCTTGTTTCAGATACAACGTGGCAAGGCTATGCTAATGCCCTCTTCACCATATCGGCAAGGGAGACTGCCCTATAAGAGCCGTCTTCATGTAACGCAAACACCGCGTCTTCAGTGATGTAAACCGTGAGGCCTTTGCGTCCATCGACGTTCTTGGATATCTTGAACAATTGCTTACCCGAGTCTGGATGCGAACGGCCTAGTGGTACGAAGATCAGATCGTTCTGTGCGGCATGGTCCTCGGCCAATGAACGCAAGGTAATTTCAACCGGAGTAGCATGACTGAGTGTCTTCCGGACAGCAGAGGTCTTAACCTTCGACTTGTCTGTTGTCGAGGGAACGAAAATCGGCTTGCGGAGCCTGGTAGGGGCATCGGTGCCAAGGTGGACCGCTTCCCCCATTAACTGGATTCCCTGATTGAAGCCATGTCGGATGCCATCGGTTTCTCTGAGGGAGGCCGGAAATTGCTCCTTCCACCACTCGAACCAATTTGCTACCTCGTCTGGCTCGTAACTAGGCTGGACGAGCCAAAAGTGTAGGGTATCGAGCCATTTTTGGAAGAAGTTCTCCTCCAGTAAACGTGAAAAAGTGGAACTGCGAATGAGAGCCTGCCAAGGCAGGACCCAAGCTTTCAAGGGTGTCATATCCTGCGACCGCGGATTGATGCGGAGGTCGTCCCGAAGGGCTGCGCCTAACTTAGGAACGACCCAGTCCAGCATAAGCTTGTCCCAATCTTTTGCGGAATAGATCTTGTGCTCATCAGCCGCAGTGCATTCAGCCAGCGATAGACTCACGTCATTGCGCCATCGCTCCAATTCGCTAGGTACCTCATCCTTGGGAGTCCAGCTCTGAAGAATGCGCCGGATCCGCCGTTTGGCGCCATCCAGGACGTCGTCCACTCTTGCGCCCAGCAGAGGCAACCACGGGAAGACAATTTCAGCAAGCGACTGGCTTGTACCCGATGTCGACGATCGACCTTTCCAGTTGTCGATAGCGGATTTGACTTTTGGCAGGACAAGTTGATCAAGAACATTGTCACGGATGAAAGGGGAGAGTATCGGATCCCAAGCTTCGAGAAGATGAACGGGGGCGTTGGGGGACGAAGTCGACCACTCATTATTGATGGCTGATCGGACCTTTGGCAGCCAAAGTGACCATAAGAGGCTCTCCCAAGCCGTCATCATTCTTTCTCCTTCTCCAGGTATCCGTTTGACCCCGGTCCCGCTTATTACTACAGCTTGATCGCCTTCGTGGGTCGGCAGATTGTAAGCTTTACGCCAGATCTTCAATGAGGAAAGAAGAATGTCAGATGAAACGTCGAAAGGATCCCAGTCCAGAAAAGCCTTCCGAAGGACTTGGCCGATAGCCCCGACGATCACCTCGTCCAAACCAAAGGCGGCGTATTCCTCTGGCGACGCCAAAAGGATCTTGAAATGCTCATTGAGGGATGCTAGAGAGGGATCTGGCGACGCTGCTTGGTCTGCAGCGATGCTCATAATCGTTGCCGTTGTCGATTGAATTTTCCGGATGCGATAGATGCCTGTTGTCTCGATTAGCATTCCCATCGAAGACCACTCACGTTTTTCCGTATCGTCTATTTGATTTTGCGCCATCTGTTCTTCCCGTAATGCCCACCGTCGCCGTTCAGTCACGGTACGACCCTCTGTTACAAGCGCGTCGACGTCACCTTTAGCTGCTTCTACAATCAGTCGCAAATTATGGCGAAGTTCCGGGAGCTGCATTTTATCCGATGTCGGGGTCCAGCTCGAGAGGGAAAGAGACGAAAGGGACTGAACCTCTTTGAGGTCCCCGCCGCGGGCATCGAGCACCAGTCCAAGGCTCGCAGAACTGGCGTCTCTCGCTTCAGAGAGAAGCTGCTCGTAGGACTTATGTTCAACCTTGACCTTCACTTTCCGCTGCTTGCTCCAGCTCGGTTCTGTCTGACCACGGCTAGATCCAGCGTGGCCCCTGCCTCTCCGTGCCGATCGGGGAACTTGGTCGTCTTCTTCGGATACGGTCTCGCCACGACGCCTTGCTTCCCTCTTGCTGTCCTCGGTTCGGATACCAGACTTGATGCCTTCGCCCCTTAGCACCTTGCCAGCTTCTACCGGTACCGCTCGACCGTCCTTGTGTTTCCCTAGCCCCTCGCCAGCTTTCCACCCAAAGTTAGCCATGAATCGCGCCCCGAACGTCCCCTCAATGTTGCGAAAATGCGACATTTCAGCCGCGGTGAGTTGAGCAGCTTTGGCGAGCGGTGTAGTTTTCTCCACCCCCTGAAAAGCCTGTCGGGAACGGATCTCTGGGGTGGAAGCTTGTGATATCTGGCGTCCAAATGCCGAAGGGGTCGTTGACGAATCCAGAGCTTGGCCATCGGTGGAACCTGGGCGCTGGGATCCGATACCCCCTCTAGCACCGGTTGCGGCTCCTATGCCGCCGCGTTTGGCCACTGAATGAATGGATGTGTTCACCCCAGAGATTCTGACATCGTCGGTGGTTGAGGTCTTCTTCGGGCCAAAGCCCATACCAGCTCGAGAGGGCTCATCATCATAATCATTCTCTGGGATTCGCGGTGACGCGTGGCTTGCCATACCAATATCCTCTGTTCCATCGGACTCGACAGCATCAGACGATCCGCTTTCAATATCGCCGTTTTGATCCCCGTTGACATCTTCCATATGTTCATCCGACTTGGCGGCAGATGTAGTGACGAAGTTGGGGGCTCTACGCAATATTAGAACTGTAATGGCAGGTCACATACTTTGTCCAATCAGCCCGTGCCGGTTTCTTATTGCGTGGTCGATTGAATCCTATCCCAGCCCCTCCTGGACCTCCGGAGAGGTCGTCACCTTCTCCGAAAATACCCTCCCAAGCAGCAGCTTTGCCTCCGCCACCCGTCCTACGTCGTTTGCGACCATTATGCTCAAACAACGCCCTCTCCGCCCGGGAATCTGCGTCCTCCTGAGAGTTGAATCCCTCTTCAGAACCCTCATAGTGCGAGGAATCGGAGTCTGACCCGTCTGAGAGGTGTGCAGGCTTGCGCCGAGGCATCGTCGAGACGGTAACAGCTGAACAAGGAGAACCGACGAACAACTATTCAGAAGACAACTTTCGCGCGCCTAACTGACACAGTGGACGGGTTTCAGTAGGCTTGCGACAGCATCTTCACCTAGCGCGTGCCTAACTCCACTTCGCCTTCCCCCCCCCCCGGTCTCTTTTCATGCTCCTGTATCTCTTGCACACGAGTTATATCCCTCTCAAGACGTAGACGTCTCACTTTGACACTAACGGGGCCCAACAAGTGACTCCTCCTCCGTGCGCTCATTGACAGATGTCTGTTAACTGAAACGCAACACTGGTTTGAGACTTTCTTTCACACCATGTCCGAAGCAGATTTTTTATTCAATCCTGGCATCATCCCAGATTTGTGTCATGCCTCCATAGGGGAGGAGCTGCTTGTAAGCTTGTGGGTATCCGGAGCTGATGCATGAAGCTGCGGCCCCTTGCTGCAAACGACCACATCCGCGGGCACCTTCAGTTGCTGTCTGTCTTGACCGCTGCCCCGGCCCTTTCTCCATCTGAATACTCAGGTTCATGTTTGATTGAGACTGAGCTGAAGCGCAGACGTCTTTTGCCGCCTCAAAGCATGTCCCGACACTTATTATACCATCGTCATTGTGCACAAGTCAACAGACATGGCGAGTGCATAAATGCTTCTGCTAAAAGTGGAGCTCAACGACTTAGCTCGTTGCTTGCGGCTCCATCATACTCGAACGCAAATTCGTCCGAGGTGGTGGTGTGATAGGTCATATTGAGGACATCGCTGTTGTCGAGTCCATGCAAGGCAGAAAGCTTGGGATCAAGATTATAAATACTCTCGAAGCCATTGGCCGGGCGATGGGTTGCTATAAGATCATTCTTGACTGCAGCAAGGACAAGATTCGTGAGTAGGACAGCGGACCACCCTAAGCCGGTGGCTGAGAAGCTTTAGCTTTCTACGAGAAATGCGGGTGAGAGCGTAACGATTTTCGGTGATCTGTGTGCTGAATACGCGGCAGCTTCAAGCACAAAGAATATCAAATGGTTCGATATTTTTCAGATTCTTCGAGACCGCCGGGACCGACAGCTATGATGTCCAAACTCTAAGGCGCTTTGATTCACCGCACGACTGCGACGATTAGATCACGACTGCGACGATTGGATCACGACCGCGGTATACAAAGACTCTGACGGACCAGCATGCATGTACATGTTTCCTATCGCTTGCTTCCTTATATACGTCAGTGCGTCATCTGTCAGTTGTCCGTCGAATGGATTTGTATCCGCCATTGCAGACATCTACGTTCTCCTGAGTAGGAAGGGAGCGAGCTGCCTGACCACCCCGCCGTTTGGCAGCTGACGCGTTTTTACGCGGTTGCGTAGCTTCGTCGAAACTGCTTCAGCATTGGCCATTCAGCTATCGGTTGAAGAGCAAGAATCCACAGCTCAGAAGACATGAACGGTTTCCTCCCTTTCGTATGAGAATGAGTCTGCATGCGTCAAATGGTCGTCGGCTTGTCATGAACAAGAGATACAATAACATGTATTGTGATGCGAATCGGAATATTTTCCCTTGGTTGCGAAAATGATTGGCCATAACGTGGTGTACAAATGGGTGGCGTTACGAGAGAGAGTGCGGATACATATCATCGCCTTGAAGAAAAGATGTCGAAGTCGTTATTCACTGTCAGAGTGCACAACAAGGGGCTCGGCTCTGGATCCTCGGCCGCGAGCCTGACGCGCCGCTAAAATTGAGGACCGATGCGGCGTTGGGCGACCCATGAAGGAAGATGATCGGCTAAATTCTGGCCTCGGTTCGTCCTGAGGTATTGACGCCTGTGACTCTGAGGTCCTCCTTGGCAATGCTGGCGGTCGAGCTGAATGATTCTGGACTATGCGGGGTCGTGAATGCAATTCAGGCTCTTCTTCGGACAAAGGCGACAGAGCTCCGGTCGCTTCTGTCAATAGGGCCTCTCGTAATCGTCTTAGCTCGGCTCGAGCAGCGACCAGCGCATCCTCATCTGCTTCCTGTCTTACAAGCTCTGCGAGTGTCGGACTATTGGGGCTGCTGGAGAGCCGCAAAGGTCCATGTTGAACTGGCGCCCCGAGTTCCATCAAGTGCCGCGAGGCACGTCGTCTATGTCCGCTGACCTCAGCGACCGTCTGCTCAAGGAGATTTGGGATGATGTTATCGATACTTCGATGCCGTCGATGAGGTGGTTTCTGAACGGGCAAGCTCGCTTGCAGGGCTCGCCAATTCCTTTAGATGAGCTAAATTCGTCCGTCAACCCACTCTGATTTTTCTTCGCGCTCGAAGATCATCTCCTGCTTCTGCGGGCTATCCATGAGACTCCGCAGTTTCCGGTCGATGATCTGGTCGACGATTATGTTTGGGATAATTGGCGTAGCTTCCGGGATTTCAACTCTGCAATGTGGACACGTGTAATTCTACCATTCAGTGAGGTTCATGTCTCGCCGCACCTTGCCAGTTCGTATCCACTGCCAGGCGCACGGTCCACAGAAGGTATGCCTGGCCTCTATCAGCCGGAGAACCACCTGAAGACGCAGCAACGCACCCGCATGGAACAAGCGCTTGTGGGGCCGCCCTAAGGGGGTTAGTGTTTCGACCTAGTAGCCAATGGATACACACAGCACATGCGAGCAGCTGCAACATGAGCTCATGATCGCCTTCAATACTTACATCCCGCATTCCAATTCTTCGTACCACTCCTCTGTGGTGATTACCGTCGGCAACTCAATCTCATCGAAAGTTTTTATTACCCTCGTGGATGCGCCGCGACTGTAGAGTGATGACGGGCTGAGTGGAGGGCCTTCCAGTGACCGCCGGGTACCACTGGATAGGCGGGCGCCTCCAAGAGGCGGAGCTGGCGCAGGCGCCTGAGAGTGTGTGTTCAAATCCCCATGCACTAAGAGAATATCAGAATCTGTGAGGTCTGAGGGAGGTCTGGACGACAGTACAAACCTGTTGGATTCTGTCGGCTCCTCGCATATTCTCCTGAAGCCGCCGACATATTCGGCGGGAGGGGGGAGGGGAGTATCCTGGTCAGCGGAGTATGTGGAACGGTTGTCAATCAAAAGCAATGCGAATACGTTGATGGTACGCGACAATCGTCCGCTGGCATATACAGAATATGAAGGTTGTCTCGTCGGCAATGGACCAGAGAGGGTTCGAGTGCTATGGAGAATGGGAGCTGCAGCTAGCTCTCAAGCCACGTGCTTCCCATGCAGTGACCGACGTCTTTGCACGTGGTCAGCAATCTCTTCATAACTTAACAGGAGTACCCGGGGTTCTGCAGTAGTGGTAGGCAGTAGTACGGGAGTAGCTACCCAGCATGGCTGCTAGATCTCCTATCACATGCCACGGTAAGAGAACAAATTTTCACGTCGTTCACTGCAACTTACTGTCACAAGTGCTTGATTCGTCTGTCGGACGACCTGCTCAAGGGGTCAAGGTGACATTGCACCTGCTACACCTCTTCGCGGACGATGCCGAGGACTCGTCAGGCGGTATTCCGAAAGCCATGTCTTCTGGGTGAGAATGCTTGCATTCAGTTGTGAGCCTATGCTCAGTGCGCTTAGCACAACAGACGTCGACGGACGCGTGACGAACCTGCTCGATCCTTCAACAAGGTTACCAGCGGGTACCTACAAGATGACGTTTATCACTGAGCCTTACTTCGAGGCTACTGGGACAAGGACTTTCTACCCATTCGTCGAGGTATGTCACGCACTGAACATGGCTGATGGAGAGATCACATTTTCATACACGGATCCGGCTCAGCACTACCACATTCCACTTCTCATCAGCCCCTTTTCGTACACCACATATCGGGGGAGCTGAAGGGTCTGATATCAATCGAGTTTGTCGAGTTTGTATTGCGTCGTCACAGATAGAGTACACTTGCAGATGAATAGGTGATGTGCGGTCTTTTGAGACACATAGCCTATGAACTTGCCGGTTTGTTTACGTCGATCTCAGAGGCTGTCGACCAAAACCCTCGGGGGCTTGCGGGGATCCCCTGTCGAATCAGCTAACCGTGTCGGTTACATATATATACTGTCCAGCCTGTATGGCATCTTCACAGGCAAAGTATCATCGCTATCGATGTTGATATCGATGCAGAGGGATCCTCGTGTACAGACGACAAAGAGGTTCTTGCTTCTGATTGGGAGCAGTGAATGTCATCCTAGCAAGCTCGGGTTTCATCCTTGAACTGCAGCCTCCACATCCCTCTTGTAAGTCGGGAGCGGGAGTCAGTGGGCGCGCGGGGAGGGAGGGCAGTCACCTCGAGACGGCTCGAGCTCGGCACATAGCTCATAAACTAAAGACATTCTCTAAGGGGTCAAATCTGGAGACACAGGTTTTGATCGTGGCGTGACGATCCTTTTCCAGCTGGTATCCGGTATCCTTATGGGTGGGCCAAGGAACGCGGATGAGATGATGTTACCAGCCTCGGAACATGCGGTTGTATCGTCTTCCACTTTGCAGATATCCTCTCAGAGTGCTGTGAAGAGGAGTAGCGTCTGCAAGTCCGTAGCTGCGTACAATTTCAAAACCGAGCCCAACCAGAGTGAAGAATAAAATGGTCGTTTTGCTCGATGGTGGTTCTCAATCGCCCAAACGCTCAAAACACTCAACCATCACAGCCTGAATTCAATCATTGGCGGAAACCGTAGACTAGCAACAGCAATCACTCGAATTCCCACAGATGCATCCCTAACGTTCCTCCATCCTATCACTGCGCCTTGCTGGCCTCATACTTAATGTAGAAGTCGTCTCTCTTCTTGACTATGCGAACAAACATCTCAGAGAAGTCATGTCAGAAAAGGAGAAAGGAACTCACTGAGGGGAAGATGGACGCCATACCTGTTGGGAATCAACTTGTGTTGTGTAGAAAGAAGTCAGTCCCAATGGGAAACGTACCAGAAAGAATAAGCTCCAGCGGTCCCCAATCCGAGGCTGCAGAGTGTGAGCTGCGTACGACGCGTAACGAATCCTACTGTACGACGTACGAAATGGAGAGATCCGTGATAAGGCGCTTTCGAAGCTGCGTGGATTAGTGACTGTCCCCAAGGGGGACCACAAGAACACGTACCTTGCCGACGACAGGAGCGAGTGCCATGTTCGCAGGAAACGATTGACGAGGACGAACTGGATGTGGTTGCCAACCGCAGATGATATTCGATGGAAGGGGGCGGGTGGAAAGAGCCAATTGCGGAGAGAGTGGGTTTGAGGGCAAGCGCCGAGCTCACAAAAGTAGGGTCCGAATAAATTGAGATCGCATCTGGGAAGGGCGGCGGCTGGCCCTGGCTGGCACTTTCGCTTTGGCGTCACCATTCGTGTCCTGTCCAACCCTCTCGACCATACTCAATCCTGCTTTTGACGTCGAGCATCTCCTGCAAGCATAGTCCTCCAAGGGAGTCACTCAGAAGCACGTGCAATTCCAGATCTCCAATTGTTGTCACGCTTCCCTCGCTCCTCGCCCTTATCGCTCCGCAACTGCATTCCACCAGTCGCCTTTCCTCGAGCAGATCGCAGATCGACTGTTGCGCAGCCGTTTTTTTTACAGTAGCTCTCTGAGACCGTGTGAATCAGTATTGGAACCCCCTTCTTGGCGTGAACAGTATATCGCTTGCGCCCGTTGGTCAGCTGGGCCATGGATGTGGAACCCAATTCGCAATGGCGCTTTGCCCAGTGCTTTGGGGACAAGGGCGAAGTCGAAGACATTACGGAGGGTGAGCAACAAGATGCAGACGGCTACCAAATCACTGACTCTGGGATTAGCTGATATAATCTCCACGGTGGAGTTCGATTACACTGGCGATTATCTGGCGACTGGAGACAAAGGAGGTCGTGTGGTGCTGTTTGAGCGAAACGAGCAGGCGAGTTTTTGTGCATACCTCGGGGTGAAACTGACAGGACGCAGAAACGTGGCTGCGAGTATAAGTTCTACACTGAGGTACGGTACATGCCACCGTAGACGGTTAATGGTGAACAGTTCCAATCACACGAGCCGGAATTTGACTACTTGAAATCACTGGAAATCGAAGAAAAAATCAATCGGATCAAGTGGTGTAAGAGACAAAACGCGGCTCACTTCTTGCTGAGCACCAATGGTAAGTTGCGGGTCATGGTGTCCGCTGAAATCAGACAAAACTATCAAACTGTGGAAGGTCTTCGACAAGCAGATCAAAGTGGTAGCAGAGAACAACCACTCAGAAGGGTTTCCTCCCAACGGTGCCGCCTCACAACCCCTTCCAAGATTGCCGCGCATGGCTGCACATGACTCAATCACCGCAGCTGTTCCACGCAAGGTTTATGCCAACGCTCATGCGTACCACATCAATTCGATATCGGTGAACTCAGATGGAGAGACATACATATCCGCAGACGATCTGCGCATCAACCTTTGGAACTTGAATATCAGCGATCAGAGTTTTAGTAAGTGGTGGTCCTCGTCAGAGCTGACCATAGACATTGTCGACATCAAGCCCGTCAACATGGAAGAGCTTACTGAAGTTATTACGGCCGCGGAGTTCCATCCGATACACTGCAATCTCTTCATGTATTCCAGCTCGAAAGGTACCATAAAATTGGCTGATATGCGGGAATCCGCTTTGTGCGATCAGCACGCCAAACGTAAGGACCCCATCTGCTCGCTCCGGCTAATGTCTCAGTTTTTGAGGAAGAAGAAGATCCCACCCAGAAGTCCTTCTTTTCAGAGATCATTTCCTCCATATCGGACGTCAAATTCTCACGGGACGGACGATACATTCTGTCCAGAGATTATCTTACTCTTAAGATCTGGGACATCGCAATGGAAAGTAAACCGGTCAAGACAATCAATATACACGACCATCTGCGGCAGAAGCTGTGCGATCTCTATGAAAACGACTGTATATTCGATAAATTCGAATGCACCTTCAGCGGTGACGGAAGGTAAGCTCAATATGCTACGCTTCGGCTGACCTGGTCAGTCAAGTCCTCACCGGCTCTTACCACAACTACTTCCGCATTTACGATGTCAACGGGGACAACGATGTGGTCCTGCAGGCAGACAAATCTGCATTCAAGGCGAAGAAGATCGGTGGCGCTCGGAGTAAGACGCCGGGTAAGAAGGAAGGCCTTCAGACGGAAAACATCGATTTCGCAAAGAAGATAGTAAGGCTGAATCTCCAAACCGGGGGCTGACAGTCTTAGCTGCACGCGAGTTGGCATCCTCGGGAAAACACTATCGCCGTGAGTTGTTGCGAATCTACTAGACTGACGTCGTAGATTGCAGCAACGAATAACTTGTGCGGTGACAAAGATTTTATAGAGCTGACAGCAGGTTCTTGTACTCAACTCTTTCATAATCTGCTCGACATTGACGACCGGACCATCACGAGATACCCCTCATTCAGCTGTTCATAACCCTGTCAACTCGCTCGACGAGTACAACATCGATTAATCCTCGTTCGCTCTTCCTTCTCACTCTCGTCTTCCAGATATCGTACCGTTCCTCTCATCGTGATATACTCTACAAGCTCTTCATGGCATCCTTCACATCATCGCCTCCAGTGTGGTTTCCCACCAACAGTCACTTTTGCCTACTTCCTTCTCCTTTCCATCCGTTAGTGGGACGGCCGCCGGACTGGTTGCCATCACTATAGACACTGTGTGACAGAATAGCAGAGGCCAAGAGCTGGAAAGCTCGGCGAGGCAGGACGCTGAAGCAGCTCGGCGAGGTAGGACGCTGAAGCAGTCAATGTAGAAAGTAAAGAAGAAATGCGAGATGTTTTTCTATTGATGATGAGCATGTCATCAGCAGCACAGTTGCTTGGAACGATAAACGTGTCCACTGCACGTCCCGTACCCTCTCGCTAGGATTGTGAATGGGAAGGACAGTTATTGGATGCTCGAGAGCACTCGTCAGACGTAAACAAACGGAATCAAATTTCAGCAGATTGTCCTTCACGTGTTCCGTGTCTCTGCGCGTATGTCTTTACTTTGTTCACCACATTCTTTGCTTGGTTAAAGACTTCTCGAGCTCATCGACATCGACTGCTACGTATGCGCCGTGGGTAGCAACTCAACGTACGTTTCTTCCTCATATCTGCAAGGCCTGACATCCTGGAAAGGCTCTTCGGCAGCCTGTTCCGGTCACGCTTGGTGCCTCCATATCACCAACTCGAGGGCATGTCCGTGCTGCCGCCGCGAAATGACGCAGTCGCCCCACTCGCCTCGGAGCTTGGGGGCCATGATCCGATTGATCAGCTGTTCTGGGAGAAAGATGAGTCGTTCGAGGTGCCAGACTTTCATTTCGATTGGGGCGTAGCCAGAGATGGCAGTGAGAAATCCGTCGAGCGCGGACTCGAGGCGATGCGGCTCGAGACCAGACTGACTTGGGGCCCATCGACAGACTCCTCTCATGCAAGCGATACACCACCATCTCAAGGCTCCCAGTCAGCACAATCCTCGGCGTCTTCTGGCCACGTTCTGTCTTTGACGAATACCTCCACCCTTTCAAGTCGTTCATCAGTTTTCTCGCCGCAAAACGACAATAGCTCCTCCAAACACCATTCTCCTTCTGTTCACGGCGCTGCTGCTGGCAATCATGGTCGAATGATTCAGACTCTTAACAGCCGCAAGTTTAGTAGGGTTGTGTCGGCACCCTTATCTCGGTCAGGAGGACGAGAAGTGATCACCAATATCGCAGACGTGAGTCTCGTTCCCGCATTCGGCTAATCAGTGTAGGTGTCCACGGGCGCGTCCAGTCTCACAGCGATCCTGCGGCCGACCCTATCTCATACTTCTTCGACGTCATCTATACCAGGCGAGAATGCATCAGAAGTTCAGCGGAATCACTTGGTGACGCCGGGATTGACTGAACGAACCATATTTGCCTCCAACCCGTCTACAGGTAGGCGTCTGGGCGGCTTGTCTCGGTTTGGGGGTCCAGCGAGACGCGGTGTGCAAGCTGTGGACCCTCAGTTGGAATCAGAGTGTGAGTCTCAAAGTGAGTGCTGCTCATTATGGTGTCCCATGATATTGAGTCTGTCAGCTCCAGCCCACAACGGTGCATCTCCTGGTTCCGACCGGCACGCAGCGACCAATCAGCCGCCTAACGAAGATTATGAATCCCCTAATCACCCTCAGCATGGCAGGAACAAGAATTCCTCAGAATTTGACGACCCATCGTCTTCCACCATGCAAAGTCATCCAGCCACCCGCGAACTGGGACATCAGGCTATCAAGTCGTTGATCTCTGCGCCACCTGTTCATAGGCTGGGAACGGATCGAGTAAACTCGGATCTGACTTCTCGTTCCAGCCCCTTGCAACACCGCATTCTCCCCGATCATTCTCCTCGTGATCGCGTTAAAGCAGACCGAATTCCACCAGCACCACCGTCTACGGCCGTATGGGATCGTCCGTCACCTCAGCCGTTGCGACCGACCCATATCGTACCTCGATTGTCCCCGTCGCCGCCGCGTCATCAGTTTAGCTCGGATGCATTGAAAGCCAGTAGAGACGCTCCTAGCAGACCCGGCAGAACGCAAGCACAAGCCGGGGTACCAGTGCTACCCATCCCCCCACTCCAACGGCCACCAGAGACATCCGCTCAGAACAACACACTACCGATCCATTCTACCCAACCTGGCAAGCGGTCATTCATAGTAAGTCTCCGGTACACCAAGCGAGTGCTCATGTCGCGTAGGTAAATGGTGCTCCCTATGAGCGCGTAGGTATTTTGGGCAAAGGAGGCTCGTCAAAAGTGTACTCTGTACTGTGTCCCACCAAGCGGATCATATACGCCCTGAAGAGGGTTTCCTTGGAACGTGCCGACGCAGAGACATATCAAAGCTACACAAACGAAATCGACCTGCTGAAACGTCTTCGCGGACATGATCGCATTATTCAGCTCATCGACCATCAAATCACATTCACCCCTGGGAATCGACCGAAGATGCTCATGATGGTATGTTTCCGAGCGACACGATGCTGACAACAGGTTATGGAATGTGGGGAGATCGATTTCGCCATGTTGCTCGATGAGCAACGAGGCCGCAGACTGAATACAAATTTTGTTGGACTTTATTGGGAGCAAGTGAGCTTTCGTAAGCCGTGCGGCACTGAAGCTGCGTAGATGCTCGAAGCTGTGCACGCTGTGCATCTCGAGAACGTCGTTCACACTGATTTGAAGCCTGCGAATTTCGTGCTTGTTAAAGGCCGACTCAAAATCATAGACTTTGGTATCGCCAAAGCCATTGCCAACGATACCGTTAACATTCAGCGAGATCAACAGGTGGGTATACACGCCATATGGTTGCTGAATGTCAGATTGGCACTGTAAATTACATGTCGCCGGAGGCTATTCAGCGTATGAACAATCAAAAAGTACTCAAGGTAAGTACCAATTGATGTCGCTTCTGACGATAGTTATCCTATCCAAGTGATGTTTGGTCCCTAGGGTGCATACTTTATCAAATGATATATGGCAACCCCCCATTCGCATCGATTCCCGGTGGGCCGCTGCCGAAGATGAACGCCATCGCCGACCCGGGGCATTCGATCCAGTATCCAGAAATGGCTACACCTCGCGCCGGTGTAAGCGAAGATGGTCAAGCTGTTGACACCAATGCAATGGCAGTCCTGGTGCCGACAACAGCCATCGACACCATGCGGTGCTGTCTAGCATATCGCAAAGAGCAACGTTTGACCATCCCAGAACTTTTGCGGCACCCATTCCTTCGTCCCGAGCATCGTGACCTTGGTAAGCAAGCCTGCCAACGGCACTGTCATTATTGCTGACAGGCATCAAGCTAGCATACCACCTGATGCAACGACAATCACGAAGTCACAGATGGCTCTGCTGGTGAATTTTGTTCTGCGGTCGAACCGGCTACCGGTCATGTCGGAACAAGACAGAACTGCAGAAGTAAGCCGACTTCGATCCTCAATTTTCACAATTGACAAGGCCTTAGGACCTATTTGCTCAGCTAGTGGATCAGAATTCTGTATAGAGTCGGCTCCGCTTTAGGCCAGAGAAGAGGCGGGGCAAGAGAAGGAGATGTTACAAGGTGTTGGCAGTTTGTTGGTGCATCGTCTACAGTCGGTGTAGTCATGTGTTATAGTCTTCATAATAGTTGTCAAATTTGCATCAAGGACGACAATGGTGAACAGCATTACATGGATGAGCACATGGGGAACAGCGTCCTAACGCCGCTTACGAGACAATGTCCTCGGCCTCGGCAGAGAAGGATCGGTAAAAGAGAGCCTTTTGGGGAGTGATTGAGGTGTGTTGGCGACGCTCGGCGGTTCGGTAAGCGGTGACTTCGGAGGTGTCATGCGACTCGAGGTTCTCATCTCGAAGGAGCTCAACGGAGCCATCCTGACGAATCTCTATACCATGGTATAGACCTACCGTATCTTCGGGGCGATCTGGCGAAGGCGAGGATGAACGGGCGGGTTGATAACTGAAGCGCTTTGATGTCTGCGGGGTTGGAGCCACAATGCTGGTTGTAAGTGGCGGCGAAGGCAGCGGTCGTACACCATTATCCGCTGGTTCCACAGCCAACCAAGATCGCCTAGTCGAAGCAGGAGGGGGGGGTAACAGGTGACCATCGGCCGACAGAATCGGGAAGTGGAAGTTCTCCGACGACGGTGAGAGGAGTGACCCGGATCCGTGAGAGTCCGAGGACGATGAGTCGAGTTCAGCAGACGAGGTCGATAAGGGAGAGTCAGCCAGTCCAGCTCTGATGGGAGACGGAGTTGCGATGAAACGGTTATTAATGGAGATGAGAGGTGTCCCTAATGTCGACATGGGTCGCTCTGGCAGGGAATGCAGTGTACGAGCACTTTTTCTCGAGCGCAAGTATTGTCGAATGTACACGCCAGCGAGGAACAGTAGAACCACGCCACCTGCAGAGTGGTGTCAGTTGTGGTAAAGCTGGTGACCAGATAGCAAGCGCACAAAAGGCCGCGGCAGCGGCGATGTATATCTTATCTTCAGAGGTGACGACAGGGCACTTGGAGCCATCGGTGTCATAAGTCCCCCCGTTCTGGCCATGAAGGTCAGTGTCACGCTGCATTCGCGGCGGCATACTCACCATATTTCCAAAGTGATATGCGCAGCCCCGCCGTCGCAGTCTCATATCATGTCGATCCTTCAAGCTCGGCATATTGTGCGCCTGCAGTGACTGAAAGGTGATGTGCAGAGAAATGGTCAGATCTGCATAGCTGGTTGAGTATGCATCGCTTTCTAAAGCGATCCTGCGAACGTCGTCCAGGCAACAAGGGGTGCTCGCAAATGTTGGGATAGGGACGAGACAAGTGCATGACATGTGCCAAGGGATGGACCATCCGATCCCAACATTTACAACTGGCTTGGCGAATGGTTCAGAATTTTCCGTTTAGGGAAGTGCGCAGGTGCCATGGGGCAAGACGAGGGCTGGACATGATGAGAGCAATGCTGAATTTGAGGTGAGGACGAAACAGTTTGCAAGTCGATACTTCATTCATCTATCGAGCCTCAAGCTGAGCAACACACAAACCAAAGCTCATGTTAATCTACAGGTTACTCTACGTGCTACAGTTGGAAAGAGACTGTATTACAGTAGACTCTGGTTCAGTACTCAACGGTGAAGGATAATTCTCCCGAGGGTAAATGCTCAATTTTGACTTGGTCCATGGTGTCCACGACATAGTGGGCGCCAAATTTATCGATTTGCTCGCGTTTATGCGACGTGCATACCGCGATCACGGTGGATCCAGCTGCAACGGCAGCTTTAATGCCAGATGGTGAATCTTCGAAAATAACGGCCTTTTTTGGGTCGATGCCCAGATCCTTGGCTGCAAGAAGGAAGGGATCTGGGTGGGGTTTACCTCGCAGTAGCCGCGCGTCATCCGCAGTGACACAGACTTTAGGAATAGTGATCCTGGGGGAGTGATTGTTAGGTTGCGCACCTTCATAAGCCGACCAGACACTCACCCTGTTCGAGTGAGACATCCATGGCAGTACGTTTTCGCACCAGATGTCGCGACAGCATACCTGCCCTCGGGTAGTGAGTTGATCAACTTCCGCACGCCAGGAAGTATGCGAACGCTCATGTCAAGCAGCTTTTCTTCTTCTTCGTCATCGTCCTCGAAAGGAGTGTCATCGGCGGCGACCACATCGACATCAGTGTTGCCGAGCTTGAAGCTCGTAAAGGCGAGCGCAATGTCGGCCTGGTACTGGCCCGACGAGCGACGATCCGGAGTACCACCAATCGGGGTCATGGGTGACAAAGAAGACAGAGTCGAGCCCGTCAAAGCTCGAGGGCCGGCGGCGAACGAACTTTTGCGAGACGAAGAGAAAGAGCCTTTCCGAGACTGAGGTGGGGTGTCTGCAAAGTCAAGAATTGTCTTCTCAAACTCTGAGACGGGTCATTCAGAAGTTGCACCTGATACACAAATGACGGCTACTCACTCTCAACTTCTCGCTCTACGTGTTCTTTGCGGAGTCCAGGTACTAGTTCCATGAGGTTATCGCTTGCTCGTCGTCCATGTGTAGCTGCGATGACGGTCTCGGGCTCCAGTCCCAACTCCTCGGCTTTTGCCGTCCAAGCGGCCTCGACGGCCGCGATTGAGTCGGTGAGCGTCCCATCCTGATCGTCAACGTGCGTAAGGAGCTGACAGTGATACCCATCGTGCAACGCACCATATCGAAGAGCACACCATCAGCCAGGAATGTGGCGATGTTAGAATACGACTCCGCCCTGGAAACGGTTGCGGCGACACTGACAGTCATGCTGATTCGAGAAGCGATAATAACAATACGTGGAAAGAGTAAGCCGCTCCTCAAAGGGATGTAGAGAGCAACAGAGACGAATTAGGGGGGTATCGAGAACCCTGTGCAGATTTATATAACGGTGCCAAGTGAGGGGGACCCAACGATGATGCGGGGAACCTAGTCTGAACGATATTCTGTCTTTGAGCACAAGCTGGGACATTCTGCTACAGGTCTCAGGGGGCAGAGAGAGACTTTCGGAAAAATAAAGACAGAAAAACATACCCGCCACTGACAACAGCGGCTTGCTCTTGGGTTTCATCTATAGAGACGTCATGGATTCCCACGGTGCCCTCTGATCTTTCCCCTCCTCTTGATTGCGTAAGCTTCGAGGGGGGACGTCATCTCTTCTGTGACTTGTATTGTTGTTGGTCCGCCACGTAGTCCCTAGCCATCGACCACGTGGCAAGGAGGTGCCACACGTATTTGTTCCCGCGGAATTTTGTTGGCTTTGGGGTAATCGCGTGGCCGATGACGCCGGCCTTTTAAAAGTGCGGGATTATCACTGACCAGTTTCTGACTCAGCTCCATTCTTCTCACTCCCTCTCTCTCTCCCGTGTTGCATTCTGCGCACTTCACGCTCTACATAAACCACCCGCAAACAGCCTTGCACGTCCTCACTTGAATCCGCAGCACAATGGTGGTCAAAGTCGGTATCAATGGTTTCGGTGAGTCATTCTCGTCTACCATATCTCTTCCTGCACGTTTCTTTCCCTGCCAATTTCGACTTCTTTGTCCTGTTCCGCCGTGTTCGACGCTCACACCCAATGCCCCTTTGCAGGCCGTATCGGTCGTATTGTCATGAGGTACGTCTGTGACGGCTTTGCGGAAGAGCAATTCTGATTTGTGCCCCTCTATAGATGTGCCATCTCCCATTCCGACCTGGAGGTTGTAGCCATCAACGAGTGAGTGTCTTTGGTATGAGACTGAAATAACCATACTTACCCGAGACAAGCCCTTTCATTGACGTCGATTACATGGTGAGTATTGTTGATGAGCTCCTGATCTGATCCGCATGGCTGACCAGTCTTAGGCCTACATGTTCAAATACGACTCGGTATGCCCAAGCCTCATGGATGTCTTTGTCTCCGCTGAAGCAACTAGACTCACGGCCGCTTCAAAGGCTCCGTAGAGGCCAAGGATGGGAATCTGTACATCAACGGCAAGGCCATCACCGTACACAACGAAAGGGACCCTACCAACATCAAATGGTCTGAAAGTGGGGCGGAGTACATCGTGGAATCCACTGGTGTCTTCACCACCACCGAGAAGGCTAGTGCCCACTTGAAGGGCGGTGCGAAGAAGGTCGTTATCTCGGCTCCTTCGGCTGATGCTCCCATGTGGGTTTTTATTGGGCATATTGCCATCGCACTTCTCCCTCGCACGTCGCTCACCACGTGTCAGGTTCGTCTGTGGTGTGAATCTCGATGCGTACAAGCCCGAATACCAGGTCGTCTCCAATGCCTCGTGCACCACAAACTGCTTGGCGCCCCTCGCAAAGGTGATCAACGACAACGTGAGTGCAGCTCCCGCCTCAACATTGCTGCCATTGACGAATGCAGTTCACCATTGTTGAAGGTCTCATGACGACCGTTCACGCTACAACTGCTACGCAAAAGACCGTCGATGGACCCTCGAACAGTTAGATTAATCCAGTCTGGCTGATGTCGAAGAGCTGACTCGAGTGCAGAGGACTGGCGAGGAGGTCGCGGTGCAGCTGCGAACATCATTCCCTCTTCCACCGGTGCCGCCAAGGTTCGTATAGCCCCTACGGAGGAGTGTAAAGATTTCATCTGATATCGTCCCAGGCTGTTGGCAAGGTCATCCCTTCCCTTAACGGCAAGCTCACCGGCATGTCTTTCCGAGTTCCTACTGCCGATGTCTCGGTCGTCGATTTGGTCGCCAGGATCGAAAAGGGCGCGTCTTACAATGAGATCAAGGCGGTGATGAAAAAGGCGTCGGAGAGCCCTGAGCTCAAGGGTATCCTAGGGTGGGACTTTGCTATTCATTCTACTTCGATTGCTGACGATGTCTAAGCTACACCGAAGATGAGGTGGTCTCGACTGACTTCGTGGGCTCCACCGAGTCGTCCATTTTCGATGCGAAAGCTGGTATCTCGTTGAACAACAACTTCGTGAAGCTGGTCAGCTGGGTAAGTCCCTGCGGCTCAGATGTATTCTTGGACACCGTCGCTGATACACCCATGCAGTATGACAACGAGTACGGCTACTCGTGCCGAGTCTGCGATTTGATTTCTTACATTGCTGGTGTTGATGCCAAGGCGCAGTAAAGGAATTGCGAACGTACTCCTCACATAGACACAGAAGTGGTATGCAAGCTTCAGTAGGGACGGTGATTTCAGACAGACAGCTCCAGTTGAATTGTCGATCGTCTGTAATCAATATTTGAAGTTTGAACTCGACCAGTATCTATCACCTGCGTAAAGTAAGATTGTAGTAAGAGCAGTCAACCGAGTAAGGTCCATTTTCAGCCACGGGATTGTGGTCAGAATCGTGTGGGATTAACCGTGGGTTCTGGCGTAACAAGGTGGATAAAGGCCGACTGCTCGAGACAGCTGTGCTCTGCAATTGTCATGCCAGACATGGTTATCTACTGTCATGACCCAACTCATCTCAATGTACTGGTAATATGTCATGACCCGACTCACCTCGATTTACCTCGAATACTCTCGATTTACCTCCAATGCTCTCAAATCACTTTTCACCCTTTTCTACCTCTCGATCTATCTCGATTATTGCTTGAATCACCTCGACACACTTTCCGCCACTCATTCAAATTGTCATGACCCTGTCCGGTTTGTCATGACCCACAGCACCATGGCTTGAACCATCGTGGAAAAGCTCATAGTAGCAAACAGTGGAAAGTATCATCGTGGAACTGCTTATAGTAGCAAGCAGTGGGAAGCACCATTGTGGAAGCACTTATCATGTTATGGCCCGGTCATAACCCTTATAGAGACATATCGGAGATATCGGAGAGACATATCGGAGAGACTCTCTAGAAGAGTCTCAAGAGGTGTCCTGTGAGAGTCTCAAGAGCTGTCTCTAGAAACAGTCTCTAGAGCACAGCTCTAGAGACGTCTCTAGAAGGGCTTGGATACCTCGCGGGATGAGACACCCACAAGGTATGTTAGTTGCACCTTGGGGAGGGAGTCTGACTTCTTCCCTAAGGATCAAAATATCATAAGTTACATCACTAGACCTCATCGCTGCCCAAGCACTCTAGTCACATCTTCACTTCCCCCTTGAGCTTGCCGGATCCGTCCTAGCTCATTACGTCTACCCTAAATCACAAGAAACTGTTACGCCTGGTAAACTAGAGAGTGACGAACCCTAGTCTCAGGGGACGATGGCGAGTGGCAAAGAAAGCAAGCTGGAGACGAATGGATGATGGCGAGTGTCACTTTTAGACGAGTAACTGATGATATTTCATCAACAGAGAAGAAAGGAAAGTGTTATCTAACTCGTGTCTTATATTCCTTGAGCATATACCGAGGATTAGGGCTTTGCTGAATAAGCGCTTACTAAGCTACTTATCAATCAGCCGGTTCCTACGGTCCTTGCTTATAAATCTGCGAGAAAGATTACTAATGTGTGGGAAAGATTACTAATCTGAATATACCACTGGGTTACGGGACGTAACATTACTCGTCACCACTTGTCATCCAACCAATCCACAAGCTTTGCGATCTACACCCATTAGACATAGGCCAAGCTTAGTAAACCTTTGCGGTCCATCCTGTCTCAAGCCATCACTACTTGGGACAGGTTCGTAACACAAATCTCGATAACTTACTTCGTCAATCGTTCACTCTCGATTCCTCAATTCAACCTTCTCAAAAACCTCAAATTGATGGTTAGTATTAATATTGGAAATAGGCAATCCTATTGGCAACAACAGCATTGGAAATAGATAAGGTGCTGCAATATATAAGTAAATAGATCTGCCTTGATCCCCCCAGGGATCAAAACTCCTATGTCACTCTTGATATCATTTCAATTTCCTCGATTCACTTTGATTGTCAACAGTTTGACGAATCTTCAGCCAAAAGCCTTCAGCTTCCAGTTTGAGACTATTTCACTATTGTCGAATTGCCCCGATCACCCGTTTCCTCTGTCGAACATATACCTTGTGGGTGTCTCATCCTGCGGGGTATCCGAGCCCTTCTAGAGACGCCTCTAGAGCAGAGCTTTAAAGACTGTTTCTAGAGACAGCTCTTGAGACTCTCACGGGACACCTCTTAAGACTCTTCTAGAGAGTCTCTCCAATACATCTCCCCAATATCTTCGATATGTCTCTATAAGGGTTATGACCAAGTCATAACAACATCTCTGCTTAAGGGGTATCCGAGCTGATGTTTGCCAGAGTTCGTCGAGGTTGGCCATGTCGCTGTCACTGCATGCATCTAATGCCACCTTGATAGGATCTGGCCTGCTTGCCTAACTTTGTATTATCATCTCGTCTGCCTTGCCCAAGAGTACCTATCATCTTGTTTGTTCTCTTTGAGATCTCATTGTTTGGTTCCTTTGACGTTCAATGTTTACTTCCTTGGGCATGCCGATCCTTGAGTCGTCGAGATTCGATATTGACCTTGCCTCAACATGTCTTGCATAGCCTTGGATTGATGAAACTCGAGCTGGCTCATATTATCCTGCCTAGCATTCGTCAGGATTGAGAGTTGCATTCACGACAAATTGCTTCGATTACCCGTTTCTTCTGTCGAACCATCAGAAAATGAGGGGTTTGCTGAATGAGCGCATAGTAACCGCTTATCAATCACCGGTCCCTGTGGTATTTGCTCATCCACATATGTGAAGCTGACCAATCTGCGGGAAAATTACTAAGCTGTGGGAAAGATTATTAAATCTGAATAGGCCACTGGGTTATGGGGCATATCAGATCTACCGACTTTTTCGCGTTCCTCTAGATGTCACGGTCATATTTCCCGACGTTCTCGGGTATCTCAAGTTCTCGACTAAACAAGTGTCGTCGTTGAGCAACGTGATACGACCTACCCCTCGAAAAGTATTAAATTAAACACTGGAGACAGAATAGACGATGAGGTTTACAAGGCTCAAAATACAACCATGACTGATCTGACAATATGTTACCCCTGGTAAATAAGAGAGTGACAAGGCGTAATCTCAGAAGACGATGGCAATGGGGATGAAAAATAGTAAAGCTAGAGAGAACCAGATGATAAGACGGGTGGGTGGAGAAGTCTTGACCATTCACGAACCTGTCCCAAGTAGTGATGGCTTGAGACAGGATGGACTGCAAAGGTTTACTAAGCTTGGCCTACGTTTGATGGGTGTAGACCGTGAAGATTGTGGATTGGTTGGACAACAAGCAGTGACGAGCAAGGTCGATGGAGTAGCATCGACCAGGAATGTGAGGCAAGAGTAAAGACAGTGTCAAAAGAATGTGAGATGAAGAAATGTTATGACCCGGTCATAACATCATATCATACTTGGTATTGTATATAGGTTGCGGGGGCTGAACTCTCAGAAGGGCTCTCAGAGTATTGCTCTCAGAAGCGGACTCGTTCTTAGAAGCGAGTCTGTTCTTAGAACTCAACTCTGAGAGGCATTCTTAGAACCACTCTGAGAGCGACTCTCAGAGTGATTCTCAGAGTGAACCACCTTCTAAGAAGGCCACCCCAACAAGGTATAAAAGACGGGCCTTGGGGAGGGAGTCTGACTTCTTCCCTAAGGATCAAAATATCATAAGTTACCTCGCTAGACCTCAACACCGCCCGACCACCTACACCACCTCCCCAAGCTTGCCGGATCCTACTAAGCTCATTACGCCTACACAACTGTCGATCAAGTCACAAGAACCCGAGCACTTAGCTCAACCCTTGTAAACGACAGCTTTCCACTCGTCTTTGATTAGCTTGAGGTCAATCAAGGACGGGTCGTAACAAGAAAAGACTGAAGAACTACAACTACAAAACGCGCATCCTTTTATACCTCTGGGGCTTCGTGGCTCTTCCACGCTCATCGTGGCTCTTCCACGCTCATTGTGGCTATTCCACGCGTGGTTCAACCACAATAAGTACTTCCACGATAAGACTTTCCACGATTTGCTACTACGAGCTTTCCCACGATGGGTCAAACCACGGTGTTGTGGGTCTGTTACGGCCGTGTCTCTGATGATTCGACAGAGGAAACGGGTAATCGGGGCGATTTGACTATAGCGAAATAGTCTCGAACCGGAAGCGGAAGGCTTTCGGCTGAAGATTTGTCAAACTATCGACAATCGAGGCAAATCAAGGAAATCATATCGAGAGTAACATACAAGTTTTGATCCCTGGGGGTATCAAGGCAGATCTATCTACTTATATATTGCAGCATCTTATCTATTTCCAATGCTGTTGTTGCCAATAGAATCACCTATTTCCAATATGATTACTAAGCATCAATTCAAGGTTTTCGAGGAGGTTGAATTGAGGAATCAAGAGTAAACGAGTGACGAAGTAAGTTATGGAGATTTGAATGAGTGGCAAAAAGAGTGTCGAGGTGATTCAAGTAAAAGTTGAGATAGATCGAGAGGTTGAAAAGGTAGAAAAGTGAATTGAGAGTGTTCGAGGTAAATCGGGGTGAGTCGGGTCATGTCATGGTCATGACCCTGTCATGTACCTCGAGAGCATTTGAGGTAAATCGAGATGAGACGGGTCATGACACAGCATCTACACCTGACTCTGGTGTTTATGCAGAGGCCTTCCAGGGACAGGTCGTATCACATTACTCGCCTGGTTCTGGCGTGGTTGCAGGATTGATCATCTTTAATGGCACAAGAGTGCATGGGGACAAACTCAGCGGCTTCAAATCTGCAAGGAAGAATACCGTAATATACATGCACGCCCGCAGATAGGGGACATAGCCAATGACTACTGCAACAGACATATAGACATCGCTTTCAGACCGAATCCAGCCTACTAGATAGAGGGTGGTCGAAGCATTCAAGAATCACACCGCCTACAGACGGACCGAAAGAAGCTTGCTTTCCCTCGTACTGGCATGGTATCTCAGGCCACAAGGTCACGTCCCCCAGACCTCTAATCCTATGCATTCGAAGCGCGTGGCCTTGTTGGAATACTGTTTTGAAGTTGCGCACAACACTTCGTTATCGAATGCGGGCGAGGTCGATGAAGAGTTCCGGGAGAAGGTGGAATCAAACGAAAGACCGTATGAAGTACCACTATTATGAAATCAAGGTGGCGCCAACAGCGTGAAGAAGAGTACTCACCCTCCGCCGAAAGAGATCGTCGTGTTCTCGCAAAGGGCGATGTACAAATTCTTACCTGTCCACGGAAATATTCTTGGAGTCAGTGGATCATTCTGTAGCAGCCTGAAAAGAAAGCTGAGTAATGAGCTGTTGTCATCCAGTTGCACTCACGCCTCGCCGCTGCCGAAGAATCCGCCCTCTCTCCTTAAGATCGCTTCATTAACATAAACGCCAAACAGGGTGTCATCGGAATCCCGTGCCACCAGAAGGTTTCCGGAGGTAGGGTGCGAAGGTGTGTACTTCTCAACGCAACGATACAAACTCGAGAGTGACGCGCCATGTTGGTCTAAGGAGACTGCATAATCGGTCAGCACGAGAGCTCACAGGTTGATCATGGCCTCACAGAGGAGAGTCCATTGACTCGACAGTCGCTGCCTCGGGGGAATATGTTGCCGAAGCTGCATGGAAGTAAGCACACGATTTGATGGGCGACATCACAGACCTTATCTGCCAGAGAGGTGGAGAGGACTTGGCGGGTACCCAATTGCCTCCCGATTAACGATATACTGGAAAACGCGGATTCACGTTCACGAGGGACACTATTAAGGATGTGTTCGTGTTCATCTGCAAATCCGGGAGCACCGCTCGGTGCGATGTGACTACCTGCGATCTGCTCTGCCGTAGCGAATGGGGTGGAGTGGTTGATGTCAATGGGCTCTGCCGTCGGGGTTGGAGCATCCCCTGTCGGATGTCGCGCGTGAGATGGGGCCGGATGAACAGCAGATCTCCATTTACTCGCTACAGCGAGCGTATTGAGCAGTCGTGTTTGTGTAGGGCTGGAAAGGCCCTCAGAAAGGCCAGACGTATCGGGAGCGGCATGACCGTGACCACTGACTCGTCTATGCGAAGGACTGGATTCATTCATCTCGGCAGCCATATATTCTGAGCTTGCGGGGTGAAAGATGATGTCGTGACCAACATCCGAGATGATAGGCGGTGAGCCAGGTCCATGGAAAGAGGACCCATGTGAGAGTTTTCTAGAGGCTGGCAGTGAGGGTCCTGGCTCGTAATCGGGAGATATTTCGTCTGGTCGAGGTGGTAAGGTGACATGCACAGCCAAGGCCTTCTCCACGCGTGGAGAGGGAACATCCTGTTGGGCACGGGAGTTCCCACTGACCGACCGCGGGGGTGGAGACAGTGACACCCAAGTTAAGTTAGCAGCAGGAGTCTCCTCGTCGAAGGATCCCAAGAGGTCGTCTTCCGTCAAGCTGTCGTTAGGGTGATTCATTTGCGGATGGGTCGAAGAATGAGCGGCCCAGCCGCTGTAGACGCCTATGCGAGGCTGGCTTGTGAGTCGTTGGCGATTGGTGGTCGAGGTGTGTTCTGCACCCGAGTCCTTCGGCATTGGCGATATGAGAGCCTCACCTAGCTCCAGGCAGCATGGACATCAATGTGTAGAGAGCTGGAGTGATTGAGCAGAATAAGTTTGCAAGCTTCATCGGCGAATTGCAAGATTTAGTGAATGCGATCCCGTTCATCCATTTGACAACAATACCTTCAACTCGCATCGAGGGATGAGGAAAAAGCACAAAAAGCTGCCTGTCACGACCAACCATACGTCCTCTCAGCTCGGTAGTAGCAGCGCCAAGGTCACACAAGCTTCCATCTCATCGTTTCATGTCCTTCTCAAAAGGCGAGCTCAAGTTGAGAGGCAGATTTCCCGTCTGTCAGATTCCATCGATGATGCGACTAGGCTCGCAGTTCTCAGATCGCAGCTCGATCAACTAAAAGAAGACATGGACGCGATGGGAGGCTTGCCAGCCTACCAAAGAGCGAGCCAGTTGGGACAATCTGCCGAGAGAGGAGGCGATAGTTCTCGAATCTTGATTGCATGGCTCGAGGACTTGGGATACAGTGCTCTCGGACGCAAACTACGGTAACGACAGTGAATTGCTGGGGAACCACGGCTGACACTTGAGGAGGCTATTGGAACTTGGCGCTCTGGCACACGACAATTACAAGTCTGCGTCTGCCTGGATCCACAACACCCCCATTGACCTCTATCCTCAACATCCAGGGATCCTGCGGCAAGACTTTTTCCAGCGTCCATCGCCCCAATCTGCGGAGGAGGCGTTCGACATCGTCAGCTGCAGCTTAGTTCTCAACTATGTCGCTGTACCTGAAGAGCGAGGTAAGTGTATCAAGGGCAGAGTGAAGAGTATCTTGTTCTGACTTAGCAGGCCGTATGCTGCAAATGATTCACCAACAACTGCGACCATCGGAACGATCTCTGGTATTCCTGGTCTTGCCCCAATCATGTGCAACGAATTCTCGGTACATGAGTGTCGAGATGTTACAGTCACTGATGGCGGTTCTCGGCTTCGAATTGCTGCGGACCAAAATGAGGGATGGTGGGCGGTTAGCTTATTGGTTGTTTGCATGGCGAGATACCCCCGTCGATTGCAACGGCGAGCACTGGAGGAGAAAACATATCGTTGTAGAAGGGACCAAGCTGAACAACTTTTCTATAATTTTGCCTCTTTGATTATTACCTTTCTTCATGTCATGATTATACGAGATGTCTCGAGACTACGAGCCTTGCTCTATGCCCCGTCTGGTGTCTTATTGGCTGCAATCAGCTTGGGCTTCTCGTGGATCACGTACCGATGCTACATCTTCGATCAAGGCAAGTCGGGCAGCTGGGGATGCGAGATGAGCTGGATGACACCGACCTACTCGAAGATCAGTTGGGACGAGCCACCTTCAAGCAGATATACGCTCTGGCTGTATCGAGAGCAGGGCTGGGATGAAGATAATGTGAGCCGAAGGATCACTGTTAGGCTCATAGAGGCAGTTGCAGGGCCATCCTGTTCTCTTCGTGCCGGGCAACGCAGGATCATTTCAGCAAGTTCGATCCATTGCGTCCTCCGCGTCCAGGCAGTATCATGGTCATCCGGGGGGCCAAGCAGATGACATGGTAGGATTAAAGAATCTGGACTTCTTCACCAGTGTGTTTAACGGATGACCAATGCTTATGAAAGTGGATTTTAGCGGAGACTACTCAGCTTTGCACGCAGGAACACTACGAGAGCAGGCTCGTTTCTTCACCAGTTGCGTCAGTCGAATCCTTGCAGCATACAAACATCTGCCCGAGCCGGATCGACCTCTTCGCGTGTCGGTTCTGACGCATTCGATGGGTGGTATCGTTGCTCGTCTAGCTCTGGCAGAGCAAGCTACACTGCCTGTCGACGTCTTGTTCACATTGTCTTCCCCCCATCGCTTACCGCCTGTCAATCTGGATCGAGATATGGACCGAGTATACTCTCAGATCAAAAGTCATAATGCAGAAGAGGTTGCGCTCATATCTTTGTGCGGTGGGGTGTCAGACTCGCAAATCGCATCTGAGGCTTGCACATTGCCTAGCTCTTATCCGCGAGACCTTGGCCTTGCAATCTTCACCAGCGGTATTCCCGGCGCGTGGACAGGGGTCGATCATCAAGCCATGGTGTGGTGTCACCAGATCCGCTGGGTAGTCGCACGTGTTCTGCTAGCAATGACTTCAAGAACCAACACGCGAGCGCGCATATCAACAGCTGAGGAATGGCTCTCGCGACCAAGGCAGGCATCTCATGAGCCCGAAGATGTGTTTCTCGAACGGGTGCAGATACAAACAGCCAACATGACATTGATATTGCGATCTCCTCTCTTTTCGACAACATCCAGTCCGTTTTGGCAAGTCCGACATTGCTTCGCATCTGACTCGTGCGAAGACATTGATACTATTGCGAACTGGATTCCAAAAATTGCGGGCACAGCCCCTTTCCCTGCTCCTGGTGAGGGGTCGCGACCTCAAGATGCTCTACTCTGCCTGGACGTTTCCCTGTCGTCTCAAAGTGGCTGGCTCGACGTGCGGGGAGCAGCCGGGTTTTCCGTGTCGTCGGGATCTCGACGTCGCGTGTCGTTGTCTGGGCCAACATTGGGTAAGATCCTTTGATGATGCAGTCATTAATGTCGAGACCTCTCAGGCTTCGAGCACGCGAATCACATCGTCGTCGATCTTGGTCATATGGCTCATTCCCTATTGGTTTATAAACTTGTTTTCGAGCAACAGCGATGTCAGGGTAAGCAATCAGCCGTACTTCTGACTGATATCCACAGGAATTCGGCCGTTAGTCTCATACTCCTTGGTTCATTCCGGTCCCACCTCAGAGCGCCGCTATTATCCGATTTCCTCGAGGCCGATCTATCTACATCTGCATAGCGGCTCAGCACCATACCTGCACTCTGCGGCCGACCCTGTACTTCTCGACATCTTCCAGCAAGAGCAATGCGCGTTATCGAGACTGACCATACAATTGGATCTCCCCAGCAGCATTGGGAAGCTGGCATTACGATATCGCTCGATCTTGCTCATATGGCCGCTGGGATGGATGAACTTGTCTCTATGGCATCTCATGTTCACTGCTCATGACGGTAGTGAGTCCCCATCTCGACGTAGTCTGATGCTCATAAGGACCAGTTTTCTCGACCCGAAACTCGGGTCTGACCCGCGCTGGCCTGGGGCGGTGCATTCTGACAGCATTGGCGGCGATAACCGTGGGTGGTCTCGTGCAATGTATCGCGCCACGATGCACCACCCTACAACCACTACTGCTCGGCATCAGCGATCTTCGATTACTTCCCCTCATACCGATTGTTGGGGTGTGGACATTGGGTCTATCATACCTATACAGTTATCTATTTGCTGCTTTTCTGTTGGTGGTAGCAAGGACGGCGGATCTTCTACATACTTGCATTCATATCTCGAGGCTGACGACAAGGTGGGTTCCATGTACTATGACCGTACTAATATCTAGCGAATCAAACGTCAAACTTGCTTTACCCCGCGTCGTAGCCCCGGCCTTGACTATCATATTAGTCGCTATCGCATTTCCTCAGCAGTTGGGTTTTCTAGCTCTCTACTCACTCCTAAGTCTGAAGAGTTCTGCGCGTATTACGGATGACAGTACAGTAAGGCCGTTTCTGCGGAAGAGCTGACCTCGTCTGGTATGTGTTGAGCATGTCGTGCGTGCCCTTGTAATGATTTACTCTCTCCTACTGCCTTCCAATCTGGCATCTCTGGCTGTCTGGACCCGAAATCTTTGGCTCGACTGGCGGCATCCCATCAGACCTGATCATAACATATTGAGACTCATGCCGCTGTTGCTGGCGATCGAGATGTTCTACTCCTGTCGTGGCTTGCAGATACCACCGAAGTAAGCGAGAGTAACATATTCTCGGCTGAACATAACCAGGTGTTTAGCGACTGCCAGCATATCACTGCCAATTGTATCCATATCCGCTTTCATCGTTGGAGGGCGATGGCCATCCATCGCCTTGGAGACTGCACAGGCGGCTATTGCATACGTTTTGTGTGTCGTGTGGGTGGGCACCAGGAACGGCAAGAGTAGTTGATGTGGCCGCGGGGTCGTCACTCATTCAGCACTGTGAACCAAGGATGCATGTAAATTTCAGCATTCGCTCATCGAGGGGTGCCTCATTTCACTGCTGGGAAGGGGATGGATCGTGGTCGTTATACACCACTACCACTCGTTTATTCATAGACACGAAGAGACAAAGAGACTTGGAGACAGAGTGAAACGGCGCGCACCGGTGCGCTTTTTAGCCGGTGACCGAACCCGACGACGGTTTCTGTTGTCGTTTCATCATTATCACCTCAAAACGATGCTCACGCTGCTGCGACTCTGTCGATCCCGTTCTGGGTCTCTCAGCATAGCTCACTCAGGTAGTCGAGTGAGCAATCAACGCACTATCCACAGGCAGGCTTCGTCTGTGCAAGTCAGGCCAGCGAGCCTGAAGACAATCGTCGCTTGGCCAAACGGTGTTGAGACAACCTTGTGAGACGCAAGTAGCAGGTCGAGATGTCTGACGACAGTGATAATCAGTTCCTACTCGATCACTGCAGGTGTCCGAAATGCTTCCATCCTCTCACTAAACAACGACTGAAATCACTCTTCGAGGTGAGAAAGTACAACTGAACAAGCGCTGATGAGGAGTTTTCCCCACTTGTTGAGCCAGATATCATCGATGTAGACAGCAAGAGCGTTCGGATCCTTTGGTCAGATGCCCACGAGTCTCGCTATCCATTTACATTTCTGCTTCGGGCTTCATATGATCCACCCCTGGCTACAAGGAAAGATGAGATTGAAGAGTGAGTGGAGCGGGCTGAGATTGTATCTAACGACAGTCGCATCTTGTGGAACTCGCGCATCGCAGACTCGCCACCAACGGTGTCCGGACGGTCGTTGATGACAGACGAAACGGGGGAGGAACATGGAGAGCTCGGGATTCTACGGTGCTTGCGCAAAGTGGTGCGTTAGCATAACATAGCAGTGGACTAAGTTCAGCATGACTATGGCTTTTGCTTGGTTTCCGACGTCCCTCCTACCCCAGAGGAGACGCGAAAGGTCATTGAGAGGATCTCGACTATCCGGCCAACACATTGTAAGCCGGCGATGCGAGCAAGGCTGATGTCAGATGGTGGCTTCTGGGACTTCACTGCGAATATGTCTCTCGGTGACCTTGCGTACAGCTCTCAAGCCTTACCGGCTCATACTGATACGACATATTTCACTGACCCCGCTGGCCTGCAAATCTTTCACCTCTTGTCGCATCCCTGTCCGCCTGGTACGGGCGGCTCGACTTTATTGGTGGATGCCTTCTACGCGGCGTCTTTGCTTGCTCAACTCGACCCAGTAGCATATTCAGCCTTGTCTCGTCTCCGCGTGCCGGCACACGCATCGGGAACCGCTGGCTCGCTCTTGAGACCAGTCATCAGCCAGCCGACATTCCAACACGACGAGCGTGGTCGACTTACCCAGGTGAGATGGAATAATGAGGATAGATGTGTTATTGGGTCTGGCTGGGCTCCAGACGATGTTCAGATATGGTACGCCGCGGCGCGCAGATATGAGGAGCTCTGCCGGAACCAGGATGCGGAATATTGGCTTCAGCTGCGACCGGGCACACTGTTAGGTATGTCGCAAGGATGTCCAACTGGACTAACGGCAGTGATCGACAACTGGCGGGTGATGCATGGGCGATCAGCATTCACCGGTGATCGAAGAATGTGTGGCGCGTATATCGGAGGTGATGATTGGCGATCCCGAAAAGCAGCGCTTGAAGCACGCTTCGCTACTAAGGGTACTGTTGAAGACAACACCTGGGAGGAGGGTTGGTAATTGCGGCTGTCGGCGGCCGACGCAGTTCAAGAAGCAAGCGTGTATGGCCCTTCAATAAACTGACGCGTGCGAAGCTCTTCCGCAGCGCCATTAAGGTATGCATGGATGTATCTATGGTTCTAAAACAGTACATATACATATGGGTTCTTCCCCATGGTCGCCTCAGGCCCCGGCTGTGACCCCCACCCCACTAACTATGGGCCGTTCGGATTCTTCTTCTCCGATAGTCGATGGACGAACGGCTGGTGGCGGTAGACGAAAACCATCTTTGGCGTCGCTCGACATGCGCCGATGCCGCGTGACCACTAGTGAAACAGGTTCGGAAGGAGGAGACGATGCAGCAGAGGCGGGAGGAGAAGGATAGGGCGCATCAGGAGGGAGGGGAGCTTTCGGTGGTGCGGTAGAGGGGAAGGTCCCTGTGTAGACAGCAGACGAGTGCGAAAAGGGTGGCGGATAGTCTTGCACGACGGGTTTTGGAGAGACGTGAATCTCCTTGTACTCAATGCCATCCAAGATGCGCTGGTCGGCTTTATTTGAGGGTAGTAATCCCTCTCGGACCGCCTCCACCTGTCGCATCTTCTTTTCGCCCTTTTCCACATCGCGCTTGGCATTGTTGTACATCCATAATCCCAATGCGGTCAATGCGATTCCGACCCCTTGAACAGGGTGCACTGCCTGCTTGAACCAGATGATGGCCATGCAGATAACAGCGATACGTTTCACCAGCGAGGCGATAGAATACGTGATCGGAGATGTCGACGACAATATGGCGAAAGCAAGGAGGTTCTGGGCGAAATGCACGACTCCATTGAGAAGCAGGTAGAGGGGAACAGAAGGTCCAGAGTCTCTGGGTGCTCCCCTAGACCAGAGCTCGATCAATCGCCACGCGTCCGAATAAAGCCAGACCGGGACCATTAATGCGAACGCCATGCTGCTCGAGAAGTAGAGCAGGTTGATCTTGTCCAATTTTGGGCTAACCGCGCCAGTCGTCATGTCTGAGTTGGTGGGCATGATTTTTTTGAAGAAGATGTTCTGCGAGACGAAGACGAGGGTCGACCCAAAGGCACAGATCAAGCCGAAGATGTTGGATATGGAAACATCAAACGAGCACGCGAGCATGACGCCGAGTGTAAGAGGAAGTAGAGACAGGTATGTCGCTGGAGAGTAGGATACGCCGAAGAGCATAACATATGCTAAGACTGTGCAAAGAGGTGAGAGGGCCTACTTGTCAGCTATTGTGGATATCAGATAATCTCACCTTGACCGTATGGACGGTGCTGACAGGAACACGGCTCATTGCCATTGAACTGAAAATGTGACCCCCCACTTGGAAGGCGGCCATTGGCAGCGTGCCACGCAAGATGGCTTTCGTCGGTGTCCGTAGTCTTCCGGTCCACCCCAACTCGGGTCGACTACAGATCAGACACAAACAGGCAACAAAGAAAAACTGGACGATGGTGAGTGTGACGGGGAATCGGAAATTGTTGAGGATGACCTTGCCGGTGTTGGAGGAAAATGCTGAGCTCGAATACCACAGGGCGCAAAGGCTCATAAAACGGACAGTGGAAAAGCCTGGAAAGGTGAAGGTCGGCAATGAAAAAGTCCGGGGTGAGTTGGATCTGAAGGTCCCAGGTGAGATCGATCGCCGGGGTGTGTCGAGCGAATACGTTGGACCGGTATCCAGATATGCTGGATGGGTAGAATGATAACCATTGATCAAATTCGCATACACGCCATTTCCGTTGATTTGTTCGTCGCTGCTCTTCTTTGTCAATGGCTTACTTGACCTAGAGGCGGGAGCGATATCGTTCCATGGGGCGATAGGTTGAGAGGGAAACGTCCTGACAGGCGTGAGCATTTCAGGGGAAGTCAAGTCGGCGGATGAGGATGTATGCGCAAACGGCGCGCGTTGGCGAGAATCTGGCATGGCGGAACGATTCATGATCTTGGGCGTGATGACATGAATCGTAGTGGCTCGTCAAAGAGCGAGCGAGGGGGGAAGAGGGGGGCGGGGGGCGAAGCGAATGGGATGCGAGCTTGACACAGATCGATGGCTCGAGAAGACGAGGTCGCGAGCCTGAGAGTCGTGAGGGACGATGCAATGCGGCTTGGCTGCTGAAGATTCTCGTTCCAGTGATTGAGGGAGGGCAGCCCAAAAGGAAGAGAGGTGGTGTCAGGTATCCAGAGCTCTCGCTACAACGCGCCGGGGGTGGGAAAAGACAATGTGGGAATCTTGGCTGTGAGGCAGGTAGGATTAGAGACTGGGCCAACAGCTCGGGATTTCGTTGCACAAAGGTCTGAGCCAGAGGGAGGCCAATGGGGTACTTTGATGTTCGCACGTCGTCACTTTGTACTCGGACGACGTGTAGAACGGGAATGGAGCATGAGAGCACTCTGTTGTAGTGGTCAAGATTCAAAAGCAAGAGCTGCCCAAAAAGGACGCGGCACCTTCCGAAAGCGGCAGGGGAAAACACGTGGCATCGCTACATTACAACACATTCACTGGATGCCTCTGTCCTTGTCGGTCGTCCAGGATATCGCTTGGATTTTGCGTTCTTTGCGTTGCTCAGCTCGGTCAGGCGCTGCATCGCTCGCTTGTGATTCTGTGCTGGTGGGGTTATTAGTTGGATTTCCGCCATTTGTGACTCACCCGCCGCTCGCATGTACCAACGTTTGGCGAGGTCCATGTCCTGCTTTACACCGATGCCTATCTCGGTGTAGTCTGCCGTCAGATGGCCCTTTGGATCGACTTACATCCAACTGCATACTCTGCTTTAGCTAGCCCCTTATTGGCGGCTTTGCGTCCCCACAAGTATGCCTCCGTGTCAGACTGCTTCAAGACCCCCTCTGCAGGAATCAGCTGTTGTTCTGAGAATTGGCACTCACCGCTGCCTGTCAAGTACCAGCCACTCAGAGCAAGCTCTGCTTCGCTATCGCCTCGTTCAGCGGCACGTGTGTACCAAGCAATGCTACGTCGAGGGTCAATGGGGCAGTTTAACGTGCCAAATTCATGGCAACTCCCGAGCTTGAATTGAGCAGGGGCGTAATTGAGCTGAGCTGCCTGCATAAACAGTTCACGAGCCATGTTGACGTCTTGCGGAACGAAGGTGTTTGGGCGTTCATGTAAGAGAGCAAGCTCGTGTAGAGCGTGTGGATTGTCCTCGTCGGCCTGAGCGGCCGCGCGGCGTAGCCATACAATAGCTTCTCGAGGATTGCGAACCTGTCCCAAAAGGCCCCCAAGCAAAATCATACCGAGTTTGTACATCGCAGCAGTGTCCCCCAATGCTGCTGCTTTGCGATAAAACAAGACTGCTCGATTCGAGTCCTTTCTGGTCCCCGCACCGATCTCGTTGCAAACGGCGGATCGATACGTCGCAGCGGGGTGGTTCAACTTGCTTGCCATGAGATACAGGTAGTACGCCTTTTCATGATCGACTTGGAGACCCAGCTGACCGGTGCCGTACAGATTTGCGAGGAAAAATTGAGCATCAGGATATGGTTCCTTGCCCTCGGCAAGTTTTTTTATGTTGCGCAGTGATTCTTGCAAAAGAGCGTCGCGGTATTTGCGCCCTTGCTTGGCGTCGGTGTTGCTCAACTCATCCCCGAGCTTCTTCGCAGCCTCAATCAGATATTTGCTGAACGCGAATTGCGCTTCCGGATCTGGGTCATCCTTCATCCTTCTTCGATAATCATCAACATATTGTTTGGTATATGGCGGCTTGTTCAGATCAACGGCAGCTTGCATTCCACGTCGACGAGTGGAAGAGGCACCAACAGACTCGGTAGGCTTGCGCCATAATGAAGAAGTGGAAGATAATGCCGATGCGGTGGTATTAGTTCGAGCGAGGGTGGCTGTCGATTGTTGTCGAGATGGTACCAGTGCAGGGGCAGTGGCTCCAGGTGGAAGACCCAAGAACTCGTTGGCTGCTGAATAGTAGGGATTGCTGAAGTCAGGTTGCGCGTGAGTCCCGCCATAAGCGCCCATGCCAGAATCCAGACTATACACGCTAGCAGCTCCGTCGTCCGCATACGGCCTAGTCATGCTGAGCTGTCGAGGAGGATAAGCCTGGGGCATTGGAGCGGTCTGCTGTCGCGTGGGCTGAGGCTGCGTAGGTGTAATGGTGAGACCGGAAAAATCGATGCCGTTGGGATCAGATACGGGTCGACGCAAGCTACCAGCCGATAGGCGGTGGGGGTTGGACATATGTGAGTCGGTATGTGGATAATTGACAGGCGCAAAGGGCGTTTCTTGACTCGGCATGCGATGATGTGCAGAAGAACTGGCGGGTTGGGGAGAATGGCTCAAGCCAGCCGACTCGGTGGCCATGAGGGCACTGTAAGATGGTAAAGGTGGATCGTCTGATGCAAAGTATGGCTGCGGCGCTACGCGTGAGCATTATATGGTAGTTGTATTCACCTCGATCTTTCATGCTCTGAGTCCCGTTTGCTCCCTGAGCTTTGATAGTTCCACCAGTACAGCTTGAAGCTGCCTCGCTGGAAGGGAAGCTTTGTTCGTCATACGTTTGAGCCCGTCGTTGTGCATATGGGCTCGCGTGAGAGGTAAAGGACTCCATGAAATCGCAGCTAGGGCGTCCTTATAGCTGGATGTCAGAGAGCTGCTCAGACCGCTATGAGTTGTATACTCTCAGAAGCGGCCCGTCAGGCTCGGAAGGTGGGACCCGAAGATATCGAAAACAAGAGCAAGGCAGAGGAGAGGGAGGAGAGGGGACAGGGGACAAGGTGGCATCAACGACCAGGAAGTGTTGCTAACAAAACTCCACGTGGCAAAGGACACGGTCCAGCTGAAAAAGGTCTACAGTCGACTCGTTGATTTGGACACTGCAAGCTGTGGATCATCGACACGGCTTGAACTGGAACCGAGCATGGCAACCTCTGTAAGTCCTAGCAGTAGATCCACATACTCATTTTGCAGCCCGTCCCGACCCTAGAAAGCGTCAAGTCTCTGTTTGCAAATGGTGTATCATCGCCGTCCACCTTGACTGCCCCGTCTTCATCCACCTATCCTTCGACCTCTACTCCGCCGCGAGACCCCGCGAGCACCAAGCCAAATTTAGTCCCAATCTTCATAGAGATGCCAGCCGACATGCTCACCCCCGTGGTCGCCTACCTCAAGGTGTCGCACGGACAACGGAACAGCTTCCTGCTCGAGTCGGTCGTTGGGGGAGAAAACCTGGCTCGGTATAGCTTCGTAGGGTCAGGTGAGCCAATCAATAGAAACTGAACTGACGCCAGAGCCTCTCCGAATTATACGCACGGGTGAAGGCTTTGACTTCACAGGTGACCCCCTCCAGGCTCTGGAGCGGGAACTCGAGCCTTATCGTTATGTCAAAGTTCCTCAAGTTCCTACTTTCACTGGTGGGTGAGGGCCTGGTTCGGTGTTGACAACAGGTGGTGCTGTTGGATTCATCACATACGATGCTATAGCTCACTTTGAGCCGGTCACGGCACCCACTCAACCGCTAGCTAATCCCATCCCCGGGCTGCCCGAAGCTTACTTCATGTTAACGTCGACCCTCGTTATTTTCGATCACCTTCACCAAACAATCAAGCTTGTGTCTCACCTGTATCTACCGGACGGCGAGGATCGCATTCACGAACTATACGATGAATGTGTCACAAGGATTCAAAAACTGCGGAAAGTATTGGAGTCGGCAGAGACCCCCCTTCCGCCACAGGGCCCCATCAAGCTGGGCCAAAATGCCGTATCTAACGTCGGCAAGCAAGGCTACGAGGGCTTCGTCACGAAACTCAAGGAGCACATTGTCAAGGGTGATATCATTCAAGCAGTCCCATCTCAACGCCTCGCCCGCCCATCTTCATTACATCCCTTCAACATCTACCGTCATCTACGACGCCTGAATCCCAGCCCGTATATGTTCTATCTCGACTGTGGGGATGTGCAGATTGTAGGCGCCAGCCCTGAAACTTTGTGCAAGGTCCAAGAGAGGAAGGTCTTCAATCACGCTATCGCTGGAACCGTGCGGAGAGGGAAGAGCGTTGAGGGTGAGTCGACGTCTGGTCAGGCTGACGGCAGAGGATGTCACACTCGGGCACGCTCTGCTAGACTCGGAGAAGGATCGTGCGGAACATATCATGCTTGTGGATCTGGCACGCAATGACGTCAATCGGGTCTGCAAGCCCGAGACAACCAAAGTAGACGACTTGATGAGGCTCGAGAAATTCTCACACGTAATCCACCTGACATCTCAAATTAGCGGTACTCTCAGAGATGATCAGTCGAGATTCGATGCTTTTCGCTCCATTTTCCCGGCAGGGACAGTATCCGGAGCGCCAAAAGTCAAAGCAATCCAGCTTGTCTCTGGTCTCGAGAAGGAGAGGCGAGGTGTGTACGCAGGGGCAGTAGGACGCTTTGACTTCGATCGCAACGAGCTCGATACTTGCATCGCGATCCGCACAATGACTTGCAAGGATGGCGTGGTGTACCTTCAGGCAGGAGGAGGGATTGTTTTCGACAGTGTCGAGGAGGATGAGTATATCGAGACGATCAATAAGCTTGGTGCCAATGTCAAATGCATCGAAGAGGCAGAAAGTGAGTCGAGAAAAGAGCAAGCTGACTGGAGAATTTTACGCCAAAGAACAGGCTCTTCGGTAGATACTCCCATGTATGTCAATCCATCTCGCCGCAAAGGAACGTGAAACAGCACCGGGAATACTGCACAAGTCACTGTCAGTAATTCAAGAGTTGTCGCAAGTCGGCAGGTTCTCTAGCGTAATGAGAGTCTGAGCGCTCCGTAGCAGTCATAAGTGTACCTCAATGAGCACACATATTACGCGCCGGCCTGCTTGGCCTCCTTGTCTTCGTCTGTGTCCTTGTATGGGTTGTCTGGTCGCACGCCCAGTGACGTGATGCTCCATCAATCCGCAAAGGAGGTCTTCGTCCGACCGGTATGGGCTGGCACATTGGAAGGAGGCTACGTGAGGAGCTGAAACGTGCGCGGTGTATAGCTCGCTGAACTTACTGCTACACAAACCTAGGCGGGGCCCTCTTCTGCCAGCCTCTCAAGCATTTCTTGCTCGACATAGCTGTGGAAAACGACAGATGAGATCTTTCGCCACTCGTGGATTCATTTCGCAGAGTGGGCTGGTCAATCGGCGTACTAATCCTTCAGTGCTTGCCATTGGTCCATGGCGGTCCAAGAGCAAGGTCACACCATGCGACGGGCTCCCTTTGAGAGCGTGTGGCCAATGCCCCTCGCCTACTGGGGGATCGAAGAGATCGTCAATCGTGTTGGCTTTGCTGCTTAAGATCCTTCTGCTCCCAGCTTATCCTCGTCACTCATTGCGGCAATACCAATAGGTCTTTCGCTGCTCCCGAGCACCCAAAAGACGCGTTGTTAGCCCTTCCAGAGGCAGTACCGCCCTGTTCCCTGTAGACCCCGGCCGAATCCATGTCGCCTGGGACATTGTTCGATGCCATGTACGGCCTAGAACAGTCTGCATAGTTGACCTGCCACTCCATCTAGACAAACCTCGTACCGAGCCATTTGCGAAGACAGGCCCGCTGTGAGAGGGCACCGAAAATAGAAGCTGCGGTCGACCACTCCGTTGCAGAGCAGTGTCGTCAGTGAGTAGCAAAACCGCATCTGCGCTTCTCCTAATGTTGTCAATCCCGGCCAGTTTCGAGCCAATTGTGTTTCCCCCTGAAGCACGAAGGAAAGATGCAAGAACCAGGTGTCTTCTCAGCTGGAGTCTCGCCAATGGAGCGCTCGTTCTTCTACGTGGAATCGTCAAATGCATTATCAATCAGACTACAAGTCGTGATGTACTACGCCTATAATCCCTGCCTGAAATGCCGTCCGCAAAACGCCTGTAACCGCTCCCCAACCTCTTTCATTACACCTGCTGGTGAGGCAATCACCACACGGAAATATCCAGGTGACTCGAAGCAGACACCGGGCATTACGAAAACGGCCTCTTCGCGGAGTAGGGTGGTGCAGAAATCGACTTCGTCGACGAACTGCGGAAAGGAGGTCTCATGGATCTTGACGAGTATATATAGTGCCCCTTCGGGCTTCGAGCAAGACAGGCCCGGCGTCGCATTAATAGCGGAGTGCATGATGTCTGCATTTGCCTATAAGGAAGGGTAAGCTTAGGTCGCAATCAGGCAGGGCTATGCGCTCACGCGGACTTTGGCAAGGACCTCGGAGAACCACTCAGGCTCCGTCCGTAGGATAGCTGGCAGAGCCGCCTGTGTCAAGCTGCATGGTCCGAAGAAGCGATTCGCCCAGACTCCCAAACCCTCCTTGATTGAACCTGCCACCCCAAGCGGATCGTGAAGCGCAACCCAGCCGAATCGCCAACCAGGGAGAAGGAATCGTTTTGATAGACCAGAGAGTGTGAGAATAGGGACCGAAGTCGAGAGTGCTGCCAACGGGACAAATGGTCTAGTCCATGTCTGTGGGTCAGTCCTGGACAATGTGTAGTGACTCACCATATGTCCGTAAATCTCGTCAGCGATGATCGGAATACGTTGTGCTTCAGCCACGTCGAGGATATCGCGGATATGGGCCTCGGTGAAGTTGCTGCCGCATGGGTTGCTTGGGTTCGTCTGCGAATGTCAGTCACGTGTGTCGTCTGAGATAGAACGGCGCACTATCATAATGGCTCGAGTCTCCTCGTCGCAGAGGCGCTCGAGCATCTCTAGATCCACCTCCCATCCTTGCTGTTCTAGACAATCATAGTACCGCACCTCGACACCCAGATTCGCCAAGAGCGTCGCGTACAGTGCGAAGCCCGGACGAGGCAACAGGATGTTGCTGCGTTCGGCCAGTTGGTGAGGGAAGAGGATGGAGAAGACAAGGTCGAGGGCTTGGCCAACACCGTGCGTCTGCTTTGATTAGCCTCTCCGCCCGCTGGAATGGAGGACTCACCAAGACGATATCGTCTACATCATATTTGACCCCATCCCATCTAGCGTGGTATTCGGCAACGGCTTCTCGGGCAGAAACCAGGCCAGCACCAGGAACATAGCCGTTGGCTCGTTCGCTGACAACTGCATCTCTGACCGATGATGTAGCTGGGGGAGGAGGCGGGTGTAGTGGATAATGGGTCGGGTCACCAATGCCAAGGTTGATCATCTTCTTGGACGTGATGGGCTTGACGGTAGTAAGGGTTGCGAGAGTGGCTCGAATGGGGTTACGAGATCGACCCTATAACCAGTCAGTGCTCTTTCTCTCCGCATCGCCCTACGCCAAATCCGGTCTGCGACGTACCACGGCAGGGGATGTGCGAATGTTCCAAGCTTTGGTAGCCTTGGGAAGCGTGGTCTTGGATGGACCTGCATGAGCGGCATCTTGGGCTACAATCAGGTCGATGTCGGGCATAGTTGCGAGATTTAAAGTAACTTTTGGTCAGGACAATGTACAATTTATGTGACAGGTCAGAGGTTGGCACTGTGATTAATTTTTCGCAACAGAAATGGAGGGTGCGGTACTGTCATACGGCCATTATATATACGTTCCCCTGATTGGCGTCACCCCTTGCGTGCCGAATTGCTTGACTTATCGCTGCCGTTTCCCTCGTCCGAGACCTACTTGGCGAGAGGTCGAGAGGGAGAGAGGGAGAGAGAGCGAGTCCGGAAAAGACGCGAGGGAAACAGGCAAAAAAAAAACATGTCCGTCGCAGACCGGGTCGGAACCCAACAAGCAGACGCGGCGCGAGTGTCAAGCTCCGGCCGGCTCGGACCTCGGAATCAAACCGTTTTGCCCAAAAACTTGTCATGATCATCCTTGTTCGTCGCAATTCGTCACCGTCTCTACGTCCTCTACAAGCTCTGGCCGTTGTCCTCTTATCTAGAGGGTAGTCCCCTCTGGCATAGTCTGCTGTGCCAGGCCCAACCCGGTTCTCATCAGATCCAGCCTTGTGGAAAATATCTCTGCCAATAAGAATGCCGCAAATGACGCGTCGGTCCAGTAAGACGCGTGGGCGGTGATCATATCTGGAGCAGCATCAGCTTATCACGGCGGGCCTCTGATGAGTTACTCACCCAGGTACTCGCTCACGCCAGCCGACGGCAGGAAGAAATCGATATTGCCATGTGGGTTGAGGGCGGAAAATCGCCTCTCCCCCCGGGAACCTTCCAGTTTTTCCTGTCCACTAGGTCCACTCATCTCGATCCCACTCGGCAGACGAATGACGCCTGGACGCTTCTCCTTCTTATCACCGACCCCACCACCTAGATAGGCTGGAAGATATCTGGATATGCTTCCGAAGCTGTCGGTCACCGTGGCGTAAAACGGCGCTGTAACAGAAGTAATCGCAAGCGGTGGTCGGGATCTTGCCAGCCGAACGTCAACGGCCGCATTCAGCTGGTATGCTACCGGGTCGGTATAGTAGAAGATGTTGTACAGCGAGTCAATGGACATACATCCGAACTTCCCGGATCTGTCCAGCTGCGAGTCTTAGCAAATGCCTCAGCGAACAACTTACAGCTTCATCAGGAGGAGAATGCATCGTCCGCTCTCTGCCTTTGCGGGGCATAAGTTGTGCTTGGTCCAAGTGAAGAAAGATACCCAATGGTGAACCACACAGGAACAGGTTGCTGGTGTTGAAAAGGAATTGATCGCGCGTCTTGTTGATGACCTGCTTTGGAAGATGTGATAGAGGAGGCATCTTGGTGGGTTGATTCGAGAGAATGTGGGCAGCCAGGGCAGATCCGAGCTGATTTCCATCAGAAACAGGTCTTGGTAGTTCTGATGGGCTGCATCACTTACAGAATGACCGATGAGGTGCACGCGCCCGTGCTTCTCAAAATCTGGATTACGAGCGATCCACAGGCGATACAGCTTGTTGGCTTGAAGACAAACAGCTTCGATCATCTTTGCTCGATGTTGTGACATGAAAAGGGGAATATCGAGCAGGACCTGCCGCATGAGATACATAACTGAATTGGGCTCAGACAGCCTACCGAGTTGGTCAATTCCCGGACATAAGGTATCGACTTGTTTATTGTTAGATCGGCAATTGTAAATCGATTGTCCATCATGTGCTGCTTGTCCTCTGCTGTCTTCTCGCTTTCGAGGTCGAGTGATGCGCGCCACTGGACTGGAAGGACCTGTGCTATATCAGGGCAGAGCTCCAATAGTAAAACTAACCTGCACGCGTCTGTTCCGGATGATTGACGACAGAGCTGGATCGTTGGCTTGCTTCCTCAAGACTTGTCGCAATTGGTTTCCTGCGTAGACAAAGTTGTATGCCTCATATTGAGTCGCGAGTTGTTGGCCGATTCCATGAATCACCAGAATGAGGTCTGTGCATGGCACGTCGTCGTCATGTGCTTCGACCTAGCAAGTCAGACTGGGACTCGGAGGGATCACGCACGATTGGTGCCATTTCCTCCTCCAAAGCATCGAGGTTGTCGGTGCGCTGCCTTTGAGCCGCGCTATGCTCACGCTCATTTCCAAGATCCTTCAGGCCTTTTCTCACCCCTTCGATGGCCTCCTCGGCTCCCGCTCTCAGGTCTATTACAGCCTCTCTGACCACTGATACACCCGGCGCATCGTGGGCCGCAGCTCTAGACAGAGCGGTCTTTGGCATCGACTCTTCCTTTTCTAAAGATCGAGCACTGCTCGTACTTCCCCGTCGCGAAGTATTCCGACTTCTCTTCCCCTCTTCTTTGTCCTTATCCTTTCCAGCCGCCGCACGAGCCGCGGCATAACCCCGATAGACATATGTGCCAGACGGCTTAGCGCGAAGAGAGGACCAGAAGGCACGAGACAAATATGTCATGGTTCCACTTCTACCTGTGTTAGTTTCACAAACAAAGCACAGAGGATTAAGACAGTATGGGGCTCACGATATAAGTCTACCTTTCTCACCATCATCGAAGATGATGCCGAGGCCTTGCCCAAATCGTGGCGGAAGAGTGTACTTGAGCTTCTCCTCTGCAGCAGTCCCCAGTGCAATGGCTGCAGCCAATTCATGCTTGTAGGACGGCTGCCAGGGTTTTATCTCACTAGTTTTCAGTCTCGCACTCTTGATACAGACGTACCGGTATCCTTTTTCAATTTCTTCTGCCAGCTCCCACGAGCAAGGCCGGGTATCGTCCGAGACAAACCAGCTGCCCCGTAACACGGAGACTCGCGACCCCGTATGCGTCCAAAAGACTGGATGGAGTGACAATGTGGGCAATGACACCTCAAATAGCGAATCCTAATATTCTAAGCACGTCGGACGTAGTAGAGGGGCCTTCAACTTACCTGGCTTACAGGCACGCCTGCTATAAGCTCCATATTCTCATACTCCTTCGCAACCTTTGCCATGAGATCCTTATAACGGCTATCAACTTCGTCCCCAATGGATTGTTCCTCTCCAGACCTGAGGACCTCCCGCTCTGGAATGCCATCCTTGGTGCCGTCTGAATCTTCCCTACTCGCCAGACTGGATCCTGGGCGGTCTCTGCCTTTGTCCTTGTCGTTCTTCTTTGCTGGAGCGCCCTCGCCCTCTGTACTACCCCACTCCAGGATGATATGCTTTCGCTCCTCTTCGGGCATGGAAATCCATCTTTGCTCTATCCTGTTGGATTCTTCTTGAGAGAATGCCTTGTATGAGGTCGAGGCAGAGGTGATGGGAGTCGGCAGGAGGTCGAGGTGTTGGGCCCCAGCGTGCACCCAGCGGTAGTCAAGATATGGGATCGGTAGGAGGGGAGGAGAAGATGGTAATGACTCGTTGTCCAGTGGGATATCTATCGTTGGCATGGGGCATGTGAGAATATGAGAGAGAAAAGAGAAGAGAAGAGAAGAGAAGAGATGAGTGGTGGCCAAAATCCAACAAAAGTAGAGTGCGTCATCCCCCGTGCCTAGCGTGCCAGAGAACTATTCATTTCATATGGACAACAGTTGATGTACACCCAAGGCTCTTCTCGCCGATATGTCTATCACTCCCATCCCGTTTCTCCCGAGGCCACTCCTGGCATGTCTCGGCCAGCCAAAGGCAGACGAAATCCCGCCTCCTAGAGGACGGCTCCTCACCTAGATGACGCCTTGATCCCGAAGCACCTTGGCCCACCTGAGCTGGGTTAGAACCTCCAGATCCCCCACGTCCTACTGTTATGACTCACTGGTCACGTTTCAAATTTGCCTCTTCCAGCTCCCGTCTCAGCCGGACATTTTCGAGCGCAATCTCGTTGCGTTTCGCGGTGACATCCTGCAGGTCGCGCTGGAGCGCCTCAAAAGCGTCTACGCTCGGCAGTTGGGCGTCATTGAAAATACCGTCCAGCTCGGTATTGAACGCCTGCCTTAGGTGAGACGGATCTCATTAATAATTTCGTGTCCGCTTACCTCATAAGTAACGTCGAGCTCAATCTGCAAATCGTGCAGCTGCTGGTTCATTAGGTCCTGAGTCTCCTTGCTGCGAGCCACCCGCGCCATCAACCGTTCAACCTCCAGAGACTTCTGCGTCACATTAGTGAAGAGGCATAAGGTTGATTTCCAACAACGTACTTCGCGTTCTTCGTCTGCTGACCGCTGAGCCAAAATGAGTGCTTCTTCACCAATATCCAGGGCGCCCTTGAGTTGTCCATCCAATCTCTCGAGCATGGAGGAGATGCCTCTAGCTGACTCCTCCATCACTACAGCATCAATTTCATGTTTGCCGTTGAAGTGCCTCGACGAGACTGAGAAATCATCATAGCCATCGACGTTGGTAAGCCGCTGTACATGTCAGCATGAGGTACATTGTGCAAGTAATGTGACTCGCATGAATATTACGCTTTTGTGGTGAGCGCGGCAAGGATGGATTGCGGTCCAGGGCAACAACAGCGGGGCGGCCTTTTATCGAGGATTCCTTGTGGAGCTGCTTCCTTAGATTATGCATGTCACTTCGCAGGCGTTTGCTGATCGACCTGGACTCTTCCAGTCGTTGATGTACCGATATGACTGCGGAGATGAGATCCGAGGGCAACGGGCCCGTCGCCTTCACCGCGGTCTTGGGGTCATGCCTTGTAGTTGAAGCCCGATTCAGGGAAATGCGTCGAGGCGTTGTGAGAGGACCGGACGATCTTAACGACACTTCCTGCCCAGACGACCTGCGACTGCTGGATGTACTACTCGATGGAACCGGAAGGGGCGTGTTCATGGTCCGTACCGCATCGGAGCACTTCGTTTCGACCGGGCTCCTAGGTGAGGATCGCTTCCGGGGTGTGTATTGCTCCTCGGAATGCTGTCGTTTTGGCGCGATGTTTCCAGACGGCGTGCGTAATGTGGATGATGTATTCTCGTCGCTTTGCAAAGGTAAGATCTCTCGACCAGCAGAGCGTCTGCGCCCGCCTCCGGAGACAATACGCAGCTTCGTGTGTGTCGAGCCGAGACCTGCATACAGAGTTGACTTCGTCCTGTTGACTGGGCTTCTAGGTCCTTGCGGCCGGGGTGAAAGAGGAGATGCTATGGATGTCGGAATACCGATCTGCTGAGGAGAGGCAATGACTTTTTCCTGGGCCTCTATACAAGGGGTGATCTGGGTCGTGAACGAGTCATGCCGAGTCGAAGCGGTGTCGTCTGCAACACCTCGTCCCGAGATCGGCGGGTAAACATGCGGGGTCGAGGGAGGGGACGGCGAGGGTGATTGATTTCTGATCCGCAACGCAGTGCTTGGTGGCAGTGGAGAAGGCGGGCCAGCTCGAAACGGCGGTTAGTCATGAACTGTCGCTTTGACTTACGTATTCGGTGTACAGGCAACTCGGTCGCCTCAGACAGCAAGTGACGATCATCCACGCTCCTTAAGTCACCAACGCTTAGAGCTGCAAGCTTCCTCTCTGGTTGGAGTTCCTGCTGATCTTCCACTCGCCTCCTCATGTCTGCCACGCTCCTCGTTGCCATACGGTCAGGTGCTCCGGCTCTCAGGACTGCGACCGACTTGGAATTCCTCCGCGCAACATTGAGCCTCTCATTTAGATCGATCTCGCTTTGGCCCAAGTGCACTTGTGATTCCCCATAAGGCATCCCCGCTATGAATTCATCCTGTACCGCGTCACCAGTGGATGCCGGTGAACTGGATGGCCTCGACAACTTTGGCCTTCCGCCGCTTGATGTCGCCTCTATCTCGAGCAATTCTTTTCCTGTGCTCATTGTGCTTGTACGGCTCACGCTGGTCTTTTGCCTACCTTGAGTGCTGGTCGTCCCGAAGGGTTCAGATCCGTTTCGCGAGGAGATCGTACTAGATCCAAATAGGTTGCGCGAAATCATATCAAGATTCAGCAGTGAAGGGCGAAGCCGATGTCCAGTCGAGGACGGTGTAGTTGGGCACGAGGCCACAGAAGTCCGGAATTTGAATACGCCGTGCCGATGTGTGGTCGTCACGATCTTGGAGTTGACATCCACCATGTCAATCAAAATACGATCTGTAGTCCCTCCTGTTGATGTGGAGTACGAGAATCTGCAGAGGCCCCCGTCCATAGGTTGTAGATAGAAGGCGATACAGGGCGCCCCTTCTTCCGAGAGAGGCAGATCCGATGATTCATCCTTCTCACTGATGGCGACCACAACTCTCGCCTAATATCATTAGGCAGGAGCATAGGCACGAGACGTACTTTCTTGCTCAGACTCAACCACGTTGCTCGATTCCAGAGCGTCCAGTAACACCTCGCACGACCAAAAGCTTCACCGGCAGCTTCAAGTCCAAACTCCTCGTCGGTCATCATCACTCTGGGAATAGCGAGGTTTTCCTTGGTTAGATTTTTGGCTCGGGCTCGAGCTTGTACTGCCCACAAATTTTGGACGAAGCGTAGCTTGTCAAGGCGGGCGGCAGGTGCGTCAAGAGAAGCTGAGAAGGGTGGGTGCACTGTAGTATACGAGCGGAAGGGACGACCGGACCATCGATCGCTTTGATCCACGGGCGGTCGTTCAAAGTAAAGATGGAAGTCTGTATCTCGTTAGCTTCAATCAAGCATCCGCCACAGCTCGGCTCACCACCGCTCCCAACATCCGATGCAATGATATCCAGCACATCAACGGTCCCCTTGTAGCTTAGCTTGTCCCGCTTGGTGCCATTCTTGTCCAACACCGCTACGCCGCCCCCGCTCTTGACCAGCTTGGAGACATCGTCCAGTCCTGTCACTTTTCTCCCACTGATGGAACTCGATTGCCTCTTGACAATCATGAGCTTGTCGTCGAAGAGAAATAAGCTGCAGTGAAGTGTATGAACACCTGACTCTTTCTGTGGAGATGTTGCCAGTCCGGCTTGCGAGACCGAGGAGCCAAAGGACGACAGAGAGGGGATAGAGGCTGAAGTCGAAGTCGACGTCACAGATAGCGGTCGATGCGAGAGGCGGGTACCGGGTGAGGACGTAGATGGGTACTCCCACGCCAAGTCGTCCACGTCTATTGAGTCAATCAAATTACGACTGTTGCTGAACAGGTTGGCCTATGTCCGTCTTAGTGTTGCTCCCGATTTGTGGTGAAGTGACATACCGGAAAGCCATCCACATTCCGTTCTAAGCAATACATGACTGTCGCTCGAATGGTTTGAGCGTCAGGCTCGCATTTGGCGATGCTCGAGGCGATCTCCACGCACGCTGCCAGCTTGGTACTCTGAGGGGACAGAGGCGGCAGGCATTTGAGCATCGCTTTCGATCATTCAGTCAGGCATGACGTTTGGTGAGAATTACTTACTCTGCCATAACAGAGTGTATCGAGGAATTCGTTGGACAGGCTCCATGAGCAGCTCTCGAAGACCTATATTGCCTATGCCGGTTGTCTGATACTTGACCCGCTGAATCCAGTGAGCCAGATCAACACCGTCAGACATACCTCTATATACGTATCCAGCCCAGCGAACTTCCTCAGACAGTCTTGCAACATCTTTTGGGACTCGTCTTGTTTGCTAAGATATGTTCGGTAAGGTTCAAAGGTACGAAGCTCCATCAACTTGAATTCGTCAGCGCCAGACAGGATTATGACTTGTGTAGCTCACATGTCGCCAACAGGTGTCCGCCAGTCCCTCCGCGTTGCGTCGAGTAGCCCACACAGTCTCGACATCTGCGAGAAACATCTCCGCAGCCGACACTATAACATCGATATTTGTGAAGATAGTCTTCGCTTCATAAAGGGGGATGAGGAGATGGTCGGGATTCTTCGCATATCGGCGAAGAGGCTCTGCGTATTTCTTGAGGTGTTCAGTGCACATTTCAAGAGCAATCGCTCATTCACACTCACATCACGCAAAGTCCTAATCCGGGAAACGTAGCTCCGCTCAGTGCGCACCAGCTCCTCGATTAACGATGTCAACCTCTTTGATACCTCTTCTTGTTTCGAAGGCGTCCAGCTCGAAGACTCGCCAAGCGGATCGTGGCCCGTTTTTTGCGCATTGGTAACAGCAAGGCGGGAAGGAGTCGTTGCTGGTGGGTTTGATAGGAGAGATGATTCTGGAAGAGGTCGACCAAGGTGCATAAGTAGGTCTCTCGTCTCTGCAGATATCGTAAGTTTAGTGCAAAGGATCTGAACATGGAACCCCACCGGCACTCTCAGCTTCCACAATGACATCGCAATGGAATGCTCTCCTGGTTACCTTCGCCCCTGTCTCCTTGTCAGTCGATCTCGTTGAGCTGTTTAGGTCGATAGCTTTTGGTGGCACGGGAGGCGGCAAGGAGATGATGGAGACCGGTCGCTTTGGAATTTCCGCATGGTGAGGCATAGTCGTGTCACGGTCCGCCGCTTGCCGCAGGGGTGATGAGCTGGACTGCGGTCTCTAACGTCGGACGACCTTGTGGGGACAGAAGCGTCGAGGAAGACTATCTCGACAAGGATGCCAAGTCTCTGCAGTCGATGCAAGACGTAGACGGGTGGAAAGTATCCAGAGTTGAATGATGATTGTTTGCTCTTGCTGCCCAGAAAAGCAGGCACGTCCGTCCTCTGCCTGAGACCACCCGGCCAGCATTACCACGTGGGGCCCGGTATCGCCTACTGCTTCGCTGGTCCTTGCTGTTGTACCTCGAGTTACCTTGTCCATTGACGATCCGCCCGTATGCTCGGGTCTATCACAGCATGTCTCATTCTCAGCCTCATCCCAATCGACAGGCGTCTTCGAATTCGGCCAGCTCTTCGGGAAATCGTACGATCCGTGCAGACTCTTCTTCTGGTCGTCGGCGTCTCAACTCAGTCTCCAATCAGCAGTCTCGTATCCTAGCCAGATTGACCCGTAGAGGTCAAGGCAGGCAGGATGAGGGCGAGGATGCAGATGCAGATGAGGATGAGGAAGATGATATGGATAGCGATACCAATAACAGCGTGGCGGATGAGCATAATGGTATCCAAACGACCGCGTCGAAGAACCGAGAACCGAGCGATGTCGAAGCGGGTCCGAGCGATTATTGGCGACGTTCGCCTTCCCCCTCTCCTGACGTGATGGCGATGTCGCTTCCAACATCTTGGAGACAGATGAGTCTCGTAGATACACTGCTCCGACTGGATGCAGGACCGTATGATGAATACCGCCCAGCTGCGGACAGTAGCGAAACGTGGTCGAGGGATGGCGGTTCACCAAAAGCTCTGCAAGGAGATGTCGACAACAGGGAATACGCCAAGCGTATACAGGAGGTCTCCAATGAAACTCGCACAGATGATGGTCATCGGAAGGAATTTGAAGGCGACAGTCGTGATGAAGGTTCTACCCTCCCTAAACCCCCGCAGCTGCCGTGGAGTGGTAACGGACGAGAGCTAAGCTTTGCTCATCCCTACGTGGGCAATGTCGTGGGCCACCAAGAGTCAGATATGGGTGAAGAAGAGTTTGGTGTGCTTCATTCTTCACAGCGTGTGAGTGGCGTGCGTGCCATTGCAGCTGGGGCTGATCAAGCAGGAGAATTACTCGAACAAAGCACCTTCAATTGCATCCACTGGCATATCTCTAGGTCATCATGACTCGCCGGCATTGACCCGTGATCTGCTCAAACGTGCAAGATACCTACGTGAGTACGCGATGTGTTGAATCAGCTTATGGTCAGATCCCTCTGTGTCTCGTTTGAGATCCCACCTGCGCACATCGTCCACTTCCACCAACCATTCCTTACCGGACCGCCCAAGCCCCTTCCATTCGAGAACACCGAGCCATTTCTCGCAGATCTCAATGACCGGATCTGACTCCATGTCCATCACCTCCGGCCATCGGCCTACACTGCCCAAGGCGGCGGTGCAGTCCAACCATGACCCAGCAGAGTGGAGCCCAGCGTTCGTCTTCCACTCACTGCGGCATCTTTCGGCGCATCTTTTCTCGAGGAAGTTGAACGGTACCTTATCGCCTGTCCGCGCACCGCCGATCCATAGGGGTAGCTCTCTTCTGGGAGCACGGGAACGAAGTGATGATGTCGGGCTTCATGGTCTGGGGCAACCGACGACCATGGATATACGGGGAATGGTGGCAGTCGGGACCGATAGAGGCTTGACTGTGATCTATGGTTTTGGGCAAGAACTCAGGCACATTTTAGGGAATGAAGCGATAAGTAGGTTTCACGAACTGCAGGTTTCACAATCTGCCTGCCAGCTTACGAATTTAGTCACAGCGGCTGGGGCCGTCTCGTGTGTCACGATATCGATGGATCAAACCTTTGTGGCAGTCGGACATACTTCTGGCAATATCCATTTGTATGATCTCGCCGCCCCGTCAAAACCCGTTCGAAGTACGAACGCCCTGTCACTGCCGCAGGTCCTGTCTGGTCGGCGGGAAGGACACATACAAGGCAGTCGGATCGTCAGCATTGGCTTCGTTGGGGCTCGACACACATCCATCGTCAGCGGGGATGAGTTTGGACGGGCGTTCTGGTGGAGTCTCGGAAGGGTGGTCGGCGTGGAGAGCAATGATGTTGTGCGCATGTTAGGTAGCTATCCCGACCCTGGCGATTCGGGTCTCCGCAATTCGCCACTTGCGCAAGCGTCCGATCGAGTTTCGCGGAAACCTACCACGCTTTTCGCTGCGACACCACTCCCGATGAGTACAAAATCACATCCTGTCGACAAGTTTGACTTATCGGCCCTTCTCACACCAGTCAAGCTGGTGATTGTCGGAATGAAGCCGCAAGCTAAGACTTGGTTCCGGAAGATGCGAGAGAACCTGGGTGGCCATTCTGGTGGCCTGATTGGAACAGCTGCCTGGCTGCTTGCTGGCGAAGTTGCAGCTGAGGACGAAGGCATCTCTGACCCAGTCTTGGCCTATTCCTGGGGTACTTCCGTTCGATTCTTGCGCGTACGCGTTGGTCAACCACAATTGGTCGATGGGCAAGACAGCAAGACCCTGAATGCCGTTCCCGAGTTCTTAGACGGCCGCAAATGGGAAGCCTCAACACCAGTCCGTGCCATGTCATGGTTCGATTCAAACGTAAGCCAGATCATGCTGGCAGGTGCTGAGCTGTAGCATCTGCTCCTCATTGCCTCATCCGATATCATACTACTTGACGTCCGGACCATGTCCCCGATTGAGATGACCCCCTTACAAACGAGGCTATTAACAACCCAAGACTTGCACTCCAGTCTTAGCTTGAAACGAGCAACGACTGAGGCGATCCCGAGTTCCATCATGGGGTCCGTGAGGACACATCGGGGGAAGCTCTTCCTGCTGGTAAGCAACCCTGATCACTTGCGCTCACCACAGACGAAATCTAATGTCCAAGTTGGGACGCTGCAACGCTGGAACGACCGCATTTTAGCCTGCGTCCATAGAGGCGATTTCCTCTCTGCAATTCAGCTCGCATTAGCATACTACGAAGATCGCGCCCCTGGCAACAAGATCGGTCTTCCTCCGAACGAACGGGAGAGGCAAATGATTGTAGGCGCTCGCATAAGGGAACTGATGTCAGCATCGCTCGAATGGGCCTTCTCAGAGGATCGCATGCATGATGACACCCATCATACTGTTGACGGGAGAGGGGTCGATTTAACGGACCTGTTCGAGAATCTCGCCACGGTATGCACCGAAGCTTGCCTCTCGATGGACGACACCGCATTTCTCTTCGACGACGTATACGAACGCTATGCACAAGTCGGCATCGAAGCTATCTGTCTGCGCGTCATCGAAGCATACATCTTCGAGGAAAGGATTCACTTTGTTCCGCCAAACATCGTTCAGGCGCTCATTGCTCTTCATGAGGCTCGGGGCGAGTATGACCTTGCCGAAGCGATCATATGGCACGTCAATCCGTTGTCTCTCGACATCAACCAGGCGGTTCGGCTATGCGAGGCCCACGGCTTGTGGGATGCTCTCATTCATGTGTATACTCGAGCGATGCACGACTACGCCGCGCCAATCGTTAAGCTGCTGGCTCTCGTGCGGGACATACATCACAGTCGAGCGAATCGAGGAGTGGGAATTCCCAACGGATTCGGACCTGATCCCGAAAGTCGCGCACAGGATGCTTACAAACTGTTCGCCTACCTAGAAAACATCCTATCAGGCTTGGCTTTCCCCACCGGTGACTCGCTCCCAGAGAGTGAAGCCTCATATGCAAAATCTGAAGTCTTCAACTTCATTTTCTCTGGTCGATTCCTGTTATGGCCGGAAGGTTCGGACGGAGAAATCGTCCTGGTTGGCGACAGCGGTCAGATCGATCAAGAAGTTCCATATCCCTATCTTAATCTACTACTGCATTTTGACACCGAGGCGTTCCTACACGCCATGGACATCGCCTTCGAAGATCCATACCTCAACGAGCAGCACTCTGTCAGCCGCCAAAGCATAGTCAATCTCATGCTTGATGTCATGGACCCACGCTATTTCTCATCGGGAGACATAACGTTTCTTCACATCTTCGTTGCCCGCAACCTGCCCAAGTACCCTCAATTTCTGTTCATACCGCCGTCGACCCTTCATCGAGTCCTGGTTAGCCTCGCCAGCGATTCTGATCAAAGCACGCGGGAGGACCGACAGCTTGCTGCTGAGTACCTCCTATCTGCCTACACTCCCCACGACTACCCAGCAATGCTTCAACTGTTTGAAGCGGCGGGATTCTGGCGGATCTTACGAGTGTCCTATCGACGAAATGGGGAATATGGACGACTCATATCGGCATTCATTCAAGACCCGGAGTTGGACGAGGAAATATTCGATTGCGTTGATAATGCCATTGCGACTGCGACAACCGAAGCAGTGGTCTCCACTGAAGTGTCGAGGGCGGTTGTGGAGGCGCTGCCTTATCTACTCGAACTCAGCGTGAGGCAAACTGCTCTATTACTAGATAAGCGCCTTCCCTCCCTCCATGCCAAGGCTATCAACGCCCTCGAACAATCTCCGCATAAACAAATGGCTTACTTGCGTCGCCTCCTGGAACCGACTCTGGGGGATATGGACGATGCGTCTGGGTTGCAACAAGTTTCTACGCATGTCGATATGTCTGCCCGTCAACGATATGCGGCTCTTCTTGCGATTCATGAGCCATCACATGTCATTGCATTTCTCGACGCAAGAGGCGGCGCTTTCTTTGATCTGCCACGTTTGATCGCGCAATTCGAGGATTTGTCTTTCCATGAGGGGCAGTTGTGGGCTCTCGACCGGCAAGGTCGGACGCATGAAGTTTTTGAAACAGTTGGCAAGATCCTCTTGGCGAAAGGAGTGGACCTTGGGCAGGGGCTGGTCCACAATGATGAAGGACTGGTACACATGTCGATCCAGACTATTCGGGATGTGTCCAGCATTGCGGTACGGCTTTGTCGGGAGCATACCTGCAGTGGTGATGCCGGTGTCGAAGATATGTGGTTTGGTGTGCTGAACGAAGTCGTGGACCTTGTCCACACTCTCTCACCTCTGGCTTCCACCGACAGCCTCGACCAGCAAGTGGTAGAGAACCTCCGGATGCTGGTACAGGATACTTTGTCTTCGCTCGTCTCCAGCACCTCATCCTCGTCGCTATCTTTCCCTCGACTTTTTAAGCGCCTCGTGGATGCGTCGAACACTGTGACTCGAGCGAAAAAAGGCAGGGCGTACGCCGAATTCCGAACGATTCTGACTGGAATGTTGGAGAGCTATCGAGCCGAGGGGGAGATGCTGGGGATGACCACCCGTCTGGTCGAGGGAGACCTGTTTATCTCTGTAGCCGAGATCACGGTGCGGCGTCAACGAGGCTGGAGGCCACATGACACGATGTGTAACCTTTGTGGGAAAGACCTGTGGATATCGGATGACAGGCAAGAGGGTGGTCAGGGCAAGCTGAAGGTTTTGAGGAGCGGAGAGGTTGTGCATCTATCGTGTGAAGAATCATAGATACCCAGCAGAATCATACCGAGGTGCAAATTGCTTTGACATGCGATGCATCAGTGTAGCAATAATACTATATCGTGTCGCCCTGTCAGCATGGCGAGCTCTAGAGGCGTTTGACCGTCCGCATCCTGAAGGTCATTAGCAGTGCGTAAGACACAAAGAGCGCATTGGAGAGGAACTGACAGTGAGCTGACGATCTGCTCCAGCTTGCAATAGCAAGCGCACGACGGTGGCATGTCCTCGGTCCGATGCTAAGTGCAGCGGGGTATTTGCCTGTTCTTGGTCAGGATAATCACACCACAGGAAGGGTCACTTACATAGCTGTCCCTTGAGTTGACGAGGCTCGGATTGTCCTCGAGCAGTCTTCTCACCTCGTCTATCCGTTCGTCGATGACTGCATCATGAATAGGATGGCCGGAACTGCTGCAAACTGCTGTCAGCATGCTTTCATATGCACTATGTCACTGTACCTCTCAGCTTCTCCGCCTTGGTCTTCCACGACAGCCATTTGGCTGACCCGCACTCCCATGCCATCCCCGGTCCTTCCCCTCCCCTTATTCCGCAATTCCGGCGCATCTCTGTCATCGTCATCGCTGAGGTGTTCGAGATCGATGTCCTCCTCCTCCTCGCCCTTGACACCCATGCCCTCCATCGTCCATCCTAGCTCTTTCGCGATGCTCACATACCGCTGTTGCGCCTGCGCTGTCCCGTCATTCAACTGGGCGTACTGAGCTGCCTGCCTCGTCCAAGCATCATATTTAGCTCGCGCGGACAATGAGAATACACCCGGGCGAGGGCCAGACCTATAATATTATCAGGGACGACGGATACGAAAGAAGCCTGACTCACGGTCCAGAAGACGTCGCTATATATTTATAGAGTCCGTACAGCTGGGGAGAAAGTCAGCTGTCTACAGGCGAACAGATGCCATACCTCGAGCTTTGTGTCATTGGGAAGATTTGCTGCTGCTGGCGTAGAAGTTAACCATGTAGACGAAGCCTCAAAATCATTAGATTTGGACATGGTGATACGTATAATAACGGACGAAAGAGTTGTCAACCTCCCCTCCACTTTGGGTGTCCTTCTCGTCTTCCCTCTTGCCTTCTCGTGTTTCCTCTTGCCTTCGTCATTGGCGCATACCCATCCATCCCATATTCAGCCGTTCGACATAGAGTTCATTCTCCAATATGGCACAAGCCTCTGGCTCCACCCTTTCAAAGTCTTATGCACTCAAATCGGGCACAATCTCGAATCTGAAAGTCAACCTGTCCGTGGCTTGTCTCCTTGCTGTCTCGGTCCAATTGCCTTTCGATATCCAAGCGCCGACTCCTGCCGACAGTAGTCTGCGATGAGAAGCTGATGTTTTTGAAAGGCATCCCCTCCCCATATTGAACATCTCCGACCACTGCACTCGTGCGCGATTGACAAACGCTGACGCTCCGAAGTGTAAGCTCATGCCGTGTTCTGAAGTACCGCTACCTAACGGATACAGTGATCGGGGCTCTTCTCGGCACGCAGTCGAATCGAGAGGTCTCGATCGTGAATACATTTGAGCTCACATACGGTGCAACAAGCGATGGAGATGTGGAGATGGGCGACTCTAGAGCTGGTGTATCGACTACCGGCAAATACTCACTGAACACAGAGTTCTTTGAGACTCGGAAAGATCAATGCAGGTCACTCGCTCAAAGACGCAAAGAGAGTTAACGTTGCCCCAGTCAAGCAGGTGTTTCCAACTCTAGACGTCATTGGCTGGTACTCTGTGGGATCTGAGCCCACGTCCGACGATGTCGCCCTTCATCAACAGGTGAGCGGAGGTAACCACCTCCAGATCAGGGTTGATCATTCCAGTTTGCGTCACTCATCGATTCACCAGTTTTCCTCCTATTTGAGTCAAGTCTATCGGCCGCAGCAAGCACACCTGAATTCCCCATAAAGATCTATGAGGCTGCTTTGGTAGAGCAAGGCAACGAGAGCGAAGCCGAGGGCAAGTTTGTAGAGCTTGAATTCGAGATCGAGACAGGGGAAGCGGAGCGCATAGCCGTCGACGGGGTCTCGCGTGGTGGAATAGGAAGTGGAGGGGAGGAAAGCGCAGGTGAGTGCACATGAGTGGCGTGGCTGAGGATATCCCCAGTTGGTAGCCTCACGACCCAGCGCAATGCGATTCGAATGCTGTACGAACGTCTGCTAGTGCTGCTGCAATACGTGGACGCCGTCATGAGCCGTGCGACCTTTCTCTTTCTCTTTGCCTAAGGCTCATCTGGTAGAAACAGCGAATCCTGACTATAATGTCTTGCGCCAGATCTCGTCGCTAATCGCGACTCTTCCAACGATCGACGCTCCAGACTTTAAAGATGAACTCTATAGGGTGAGTTAGATCTCCAGCAGGTATGTGCTTCAGCTGAAAGTTAGTAGGAATACAATGATGTCCAACTGACAAGCTATCTTACGACCCTGACAAAGCAGCTCAATGCTCTCAGCGACGTAAGCTGTCCTTTGTAGGTGTGCGTCCGCTGATTGTGCCAGTATGCGGACAAGCACAATTCGCTTTATCCGTCGTCAAACGAAGAATATGGGGGATCAACTCTGCCTCGTGGTATGAGCAAAGGCCAGGATATCTGGCAGAAGTCGCGACGCCATCGTTGACTCTATATTATGTCGGCTCCCCGCTTTAAGTAGATCAAGTCTGGATATGCGACCGTCACCTGCCCCATCAGCGTGTTGATTGCTATCGGATCCGCTAATCCCAGTTGAGCGACTCCAAGATGTCAGCAGTGCCGCACGAGAGTTCTCAGTGTCAAGGCACGATCCGGGATGAGATTTGAGTCAAGTATCATTCGATATGGCAAACGAAGCTGCGTCAGGAGCCAAGACTATCTTCGCCTGAGATCTTCGAGACCCTTCGCGACGTCTTCTTTCAACTTCATGTCCGTAAGCAAGAGATCCCCTGGAATTGTTTGTGATGCACAACGTGCCTTTGGGGATATCACATCCTTGTCAGCGAAGTATGCCAACATCATCTCCTGAGCGACCCAGGGATCCTGGACCGAGCCTAGCACCCTGCCCTAACTTGCATCAGCGACGCCAGTCGCTAAGAAAGACAGAAGACTTACCTCAAACTCGACATGCAAAGAGCCGTCAGTTGACCTGAGTAGGACCAGTGAGTGTCCTTTTGGCACCGACTGACTCGGAAACAGGGACTTGAAAGTCTGCAAGGAGTCTGCTATGCGCTATACAGCAAATATCAGCGATGCATGAGCACACGTATAGGCAGGTTTACCTTCTCGTCTACTTCATAAATCTCAGCATTAGCACGGGCGAGTTTTTGCCTAGCAAGAAGGGCCCGGGTGAAGCCGTCGCGAAGATGCTAAGAATATCAGCATACGTCTCTTGGAAGGGGAAAACTCACCGAGAAATCAGTATTGCGAACCGGTACTGGGTTGTTAGCACGTCAAGATGGGAATACATACTTATCATCACAGCGCAAGCTGCTCCTTGCTCGAGCAGGACTCGCATTAAGGCCTCCCCGGACATCTGAGGCGCACCGAGGGGATCTGAGGGTGCTGCAGTGGGTGGAGTTTGGAGATGCTGAGCCGTGAATGACTGACTTGTCAGCGCGGTCGACCATTTTGTAAACCCATTTGGCCTTACGTGCCACCCAGGAATATCATCCAGATGTTGTGCGATCCGTTCCTCAAGGTAGAAGCCGGCAGAGTACACTTTAACTCGCAGAAACGACACTTTACGGACTCCTAGCCCGACGAGCGTAAGATTCGGGACCTTGGTCGTTGGCGTGAGGTATAGTGGGAATGACATTGAGGTCTCCGGGTCCACTGGGACACATTTAGCTTCGCTGACGGAAGGAGTAAAGGGCAGACCTCTAGATGCCGTCTGTGTAATATGGGATGGGTCCGTGGCTGCGTCTGCATGTAGAAACCAGCGACTCTTTGCGTAATGGATGATATCAATATCTAGCCAATATCAGCACTGCAGCAGGCGAGTTACGGAAGGGACTACCTTGGACAGCTTGGACACCCAGCCATGCAGACCCAGATGAGACGACGAAGATGGCGAAGGTGAGCCCTGTTCGACGTAGGGGCTGTCGGGGTGCAGACCGGACTCGCATATTCAGGCTCGTCAGTTGATACCACAGCTGTCTCGATGCGGATCTTGACATGATGGGTCTTTTTGGGAATATCGATTCACCAAGAACAAGGCTTGTGACGGTCTGGACGTTGCTCTCACAAAAGTAAAAACAGTTCCTCCATCCCGCCTTCATCGATCGCCTTTCGTCCAAGCTTTGCACAAAGACAGCTATAGCTATACCACCCTGACTCGTGGAGCGATGGACTTCGGTTCAATGTCCAGCATGTCTGGGAAATCGTCCATGAAGCGGAAAGTGAGCGTCCGCAATGCGTTCATAGGTATCACGCTCATTGTTTCGTAGCAGTCCAGCGCAAGTCATTGGCCTGTCGACCTTACGACGACTGTACGTGGCTGACGTCGTTTACAGTCTCTCCTGCAGGCTCTCGGCAAATCCACTGCCTCTTCCTCGAGGTCGTCGCAGGTCCCCATCACACCCTCGTATACTACCCCGCCTACCTCGACATCTTCCGTGTTTCCCGACGATCCATACTCGCCAGACTCCCCCTACTATGGCGACAGTGCATCTCTGTTCCGAGACGGCGCGTCAACTTATAATGTTCCTGTCCATTCTACCAGATCTGTTAGCGCCAGCACAGTCTCTGGCTCGAGCAAGGAGCGAGACGAGAAGGGGAAGAGAGGGGCATCAGAAGGGGCTGGAGGCAGTCAGGCTGTTAGACGGCCAGAGGATGTCTTCAAAGTGGTGAAAGAGCGCCTCTTCTCATGGAGCTACATGATGCAGTGGTATCAAGGGTACGCCCGGTTTTCCCGTACTGCATTCGACATCGCTGAACAATGTGATAGCGAGGTTCACTGGTTGAATACTGTGAAGATCTCGCGATCTACAGTCGAAGCAGCTCTCGGACCAAGCAAGGTGGACTCTCGCTCGCGAAGTTACTTCCTGCTCGGCGCCAGCCTCGCAACACTTTTCGACATTGTGCAAGTCGCAGAGTACCTCAAGGCGCTACTAAAAGTACTGGAGGAATGGGAGAACGTGGTGGAAGCCGGCGGCGCGAAGGGTGTTGTGAGTGTATCTGGATCGTGATGAGGCATCCCGCTGATGCTTGAGTAGAAGAACTTGTTCCGAGGCCAACGCGGAGGAAAGAAGCAGACTGGAGCGGTGTCAGAAATGTCCAGTATGACCGATGGAGAATCATTCCTCGTGACCCTCAACCTAGTTCGTCTTGATCCTGTCACAGATCCTGTCACACCTCTTGTTCCGCGTTCGGGCCGCGCGCTGTTGCTGAAAGCGCTACAGCCCTTTCAGCCCGACTTCTTCCAGACCCATTCATCAACCTGCTCTATCATCCGTGATGTATACAAAAAGCTGCTGGGTATGGTCCTGCCTTCGCCTTTCCCGCCTACCCCATCTGGGGGCTCAGCAGCACAGCAACCTGCGATACAGATTTCCGCAGAACAGTTGGGTCTGTTTCACCCATCCACATTTATCCATTCCGCATCGCTTGAAAGCCCTGTACCATCACATAATCCGAAGAGTCCAAGCTCGGTGTCGACACATACGAGCGCATCGCTCTTTCCATTGAGCGTTGAGAATGAAGCGCGCACAGTGAGCCCCGGCATGGCTTTAGGAGGTGGAGCGTGGGTCGATCCCATCAACCTCAGTCCCGGTCATGCGAGCTCGATTCAGCAAGACGCTTTTCAGGCAATGGTTGCGGGTGAGCTGCCGCCAGATCGCACATTGGTGGGTGGCGGCCAGCGCCTGACTCCCGCTTTGATGGAGCTGTTCCTCAAAGTGGACACCAAGCTGAAGGTATGTCGCATTTTGGAAACACCCCGGATCCTTCCACATGAGTGCAAATGCTCATTCTGCTGTTTAGCGGCAATTCTCGATACTCTTGCGCGAAGGCGACTTGCTCTCACGCAAAGTCTTGGACGATGAGTTGGCTCTGCTCACAAGGTCTCTGGCTGGCGGCGCGCCAATGAAATTCGACTATTCTGCAGCCCTGAGCGGAACAGGAAACGGCTGGCATGGGTTCTCAACCGGCCCGTCTGCTGCAGAGGGGCTGGTACACGAGCGAGAATGGCTGGGGATGATGGACGATGTGGAACGCGGCGAGAGAGATTTCGGCGTCGTCTGAAGAGTTGTACTTTTAGAGCCCTGTCATGACACGATGGCGCCCTTATCGAATTCAATGCTTGTAGGTCTCCGTTTATGAGGGATCCATCCAAAGAGCAGCTCGGATGTCATCTAAATCATGCTATCAATGTGCTCGTAGGAGCAGAACAGCCGCAACGATGCTGCGTTTGCATGCGAGAAATCTAATGCTGTCTATAGTCTAGACAATACATCGCTCCAAGATCCAAACAATCTACTGTCCTAGTCCACCAGCTCCAGGGGGCGGTATCTGAGGAAAGCATCAGTGGGAGTCCCGTCCAGATTCTTTTTGGTAAAAAAAAAGGGGGGAGACTGACACAGCATCCCACATTCGGCTTCGAATGTAGTCTTCCAGGGGCAATTCGCCCTCTCCATTGACAATCTTGATGGTTGCGTCATCCTGTGCGTTGTCGTCGCTTACTGCTTGTCGCACAACGGCCGCTGCAACGTGTACACTGACGGATCGCACGTCGGCAAGATCAGGCAAGAGAGAGGCTTCGGGATTCTGGAGTGCGGGAGAAAGAGACGCGAGAGCATGTACGCCCGCCATGAGCATTGACGGGGAGATGATTCGTGACCTGGCGAGAATAGCACCGAGACCGAGAGCCGGGTAGATGAGAGCATTGTTCGTTTGCGCTACCGTGTCTAGGCGACCATCAGCAAATTGCAGTGAAGTGAGCTTTAAATGGTGTACATTGTTTACCGCCCGGAAGGCTGACGGGGTTGAAGGGAGAGCCAGTGGCGACAAGAGCACGACCATTAGTCCATGCCATGGCATCCTCTGCGCGAAGGTCAGCGTCACGCGGCTGGTAAGATGGGGGCACTCACCGGGATCGACCTCGCAAAGCGCAGTGGGGTTGGACATGGGGAACTGCGTATGTCAGCACATTTTCACCGAGCAGTGCTGGTGTACGCACGATGATCGGTCGTTCGACATGAGATGCCTGAACAGCTCAGCTCGCGTATCTTTTGATCAGGGCCTCCTCACCATTTCCTGGATGATCTCCTCATGGAATGCGCGAGTGTGAGTACTGGTGCCAATCAAGACAGTAGGTTTGACCGCTTTCACAGCTGCAGGTAATCAGCGTGCTGGTGGACACGGCCCGCTTCCTGACATAGGAAGGTTCAACTCACTGTCAATGAGTCGGATAGCCGACTGTTCTGGATTTTCCCTCTCCCAGCCCTCAACCTCCTCATCCCTCCGGGCATAGCCGAGCTGGGCATGTCGCAATGCGTTGCCCATACTCTCGACAAGCAGACCATTGCGATCCACACACCAGAATCTGCTTTGCGCTTCCTCCTTCGTCAGGCCTTCGAGAATCATCAAGCCATCTCGGATCTGATCTGCAATACCCATTCCGGCCGAACCAGCGCCGTAAATGACTATGCGTTGGTCCTTCAGAGATCCACCAGAAACCCGGATAGCTCTGCAACACTTGAGCTGTTGGGACTAGACAAAAACTTGATACTCACGCAAGTAGAGCTGCCAGGGCAACAGCCCCGGTTCCTTGGATATCGTCATTGAACATCGGAATGTCCTTGTACTTCTCCATCAAGCGGTGTGCGTTGGCCATGCCAAAGTCTTCGAAATGAATGATGGCTTTGGGGAATAGGTCCCGACAGTTGCGAATGAAACGGTCAATGAAGTCGTCGTAATTGCGGCCTCTCAGACGCGTGCGCTTCCAGCCCATATACAGAGGATCGGAGAAGAGGGCGTGGTTATCGGTACCAACGTCAAGGACAACAGGAAGAATGCGATTCGGGTTGATACCAGCGCCGAGCGTGTAAAGGGCTGATTTGGAAGTTGATATAGTGATACCACCAACACCTTGGTCTACACCATTGATCAGCAAACCCAGCATTGGATCGCAAAGAGTCGATACATACCTCCAATGCCGAGAATTGCCTCTGAGTCGGTGACGACAACCAGATCAATGGCGTCCGTCGCTTCGTGTTCGTGATAGGCGACATCAGCAGTTCGGTTGATGTCGTTCAGATGTGATTCGAGCTGGGCCCGCATTCCGTCAGAATTGGGGAAAGACTAGTCTTGTCAGCTGAAATACACTGGGTGTGAATAGGAAACACTCACGATGAAACATCCAATTGGCCGCCGGAAGAGAGACGAATACTGAGCGACTGCCTCGGCAGCGCCTGGACCCGGTCAGTTTGCGTCAGGAACAACCGTATCACTGCTCACCAGGAGTATACAAGATGCCTAGCAAGTCTTTGAGATGGTCCTGCATCAAGCGATAAAACAAGACCTGGTTCTGATCGCGCAGCGATGCCAAGAAAGCATGCTTGAGAATGACGGATGGTTGCTGTGTTTGTCAGTTCTATTGCATCTGGCTCGAGGCACCCACCTTGAGGAGCTGATTGTACGCTCGCAAGCTCTGCTTCTCCAAGCTATGCACATCGTAAGGCAGGAAGCCTTCAATCCCAAACACGGCCCGTTCTTCGCGAGTAAAACCAGCTCCCTACAGGGTTTTAGAGCTCTGCTTGGTACTCAGCATGCAATCTTACCTTGTTCAGCTGCGGGCGAGAGATGGGGCTATCAGCTTGACCATTAGGGCACAACGGAACATACACGAGGGGTATTCAAGAGTTGGGATCCTAGCGCGGTTAGCTACTGTACAATCATCACCGCGACCAAACACACCTCTCAGATTGGTGCTATAGACAGCAAAGTATGGTATCAGCAACCGCGATGCTCCTGTTGGCCCCAAAGCGAGACCCACCGTATTGGGATGAGGTTCTTATCTTGCGCTTTGATGACTGGCGAAGTGATCTGTCGCTTCTGGACTCTACAGTGTACAAATGCTCTCGCAGAACGAGACGACCTGAAAGAGGTTATCAGCGTCACGATGGTCCCTGGAAGCAAATAGCTTGTCGGAGCTACCCGACCACAGTGATGGGGGATGGTCCCTGCTCACCCAGGCCTGATCATTGCTGATGTGGTTCTCGTCGTCACCTTGCCAGCCGTGGGGATCTTGTTCTGGGAAGACGACAAGCAAGAGACACACACTCGGGACAGCTCGGACATCTAAAATCCGCTCTTGACAAGGATTCGAAAATGAATAGTCAAAATGTATGCATCAGGCTTTGTCCCAGCCAATATTCGAAATTCACAAAGAGGTGCAATAATAGTAGACAACCCCCAGGCGGCGGCAGGTGCCGCCAGGCACGCGGCTTTTGTGTCTGGGCCAGGGTCGCGCGACCTGTTCTCAAGCTATGACACAAAACTCTGATTGACGACTGCGCAACAATCGTCACGGCTGCGCTACGCGATCAGACGGAGGCGTCACGCTGTACGAGCGCGTGACAACGAGACTTGTTCAGCATTACTGCAATCAATGATATATCTGTCGAGCTGTTGGCTGTGTTCAACCAAGTACAACACTGTTGGTGAAACGGTATCATGCGTCGTTGCCACTTGAACGAATTCGACGCGGCAAGGGTTCGACTCCCTTACAGTGTATTTTTTTTTGGCTTTTCTTTTACTTACCTCTCTATCGTATGAGACCAGTGCAGGGTAGTCGCGCAGAAGTCTGAGAAAGCAGTAATCACAAAAAGAGAGAGCGACGAAGAATGATTGGGGATTTCCTTGCTGCGTTGGTGTAGATCTCCACCGTAAGTCTGGTGAGGATGAAATTTCAGGCTAGGGCGCGGCGCTCCCAGGGCCTTTCGATACGTGCGAGCCCATGCAACCAGACGGAGACATACGACAAACTGGGCAGATGCACGGGTTTGTCCAAGGCAGAATGCAGATCACACTGAGATCACACTGAGACTCAACTACGCATCCAGAGTCAAGCGTACGTTGGGTGGTGACTCCCTCCACGGAAGTACGAGAAAAGAATGGCATCTCGTCGTCTCGTACAAACTGCCTACATCCAGGTCCCCGGTCGATCCAAGCTTACTTGAGCGGAGTGCTATTCGAGTCAGCCGCAGATCAGTGGACCCGACAGCCCCCAAAGGGGAAAGGTGCAACTCACAATCGCGAGTCCTTCATGTTGGCGCCTCGACCGTGTCCGACGGGCTTGTAGGTGATACTGGCGTTATGAGCATGGATTGGTCGTGCAAGGCGATATGAGACGTAGACTCACGAGAATTCGCCGATGTAGTGGCCAGTCATCTCTGGCTTGATCTCGACGGTGGTGAAGGTCTTTCCGTTCTGTCGGCACGTCAGTCGTGATCTACTAGTAGGTCCAGTGATGCGAGTCGGTAGAAGAGGGGGAGGAAGCGGGAACGACAACGACGACGGCAAGAAGAGAAAAAGGAGACACTAGGAGAGAGAGGGAAGAGGAAGGGAAGTGTGCGAAGTCAAGCAACACTCACGTAAACACCGACGACCGAACCGATCATCTCGGGAACGATGATCATGTCTCGCAAGTGGGTCTTGACCATCGCGGGCTTTTGGTTGGGTCCAGCCTCCTTCTTGGACTTGCGCAGCTTCTTGATCAGACCCATGGGGCGGCGCTTGAGTCCGCGCTGGAACCTCCTGCGGGCACGAGCATGCACGAGCTGTATAGGCGATTGCGGGTTGGGAGGGGTGACGATTGGGTGGATGGGATCAAGGTGACAAGAAATTGGTCATAGATCGTGGGAGGGACAAACGGATCGTCAGCGCAGTACTTAGCAGAGTCCAATCATTCAGTCCTCCGTCCATCCTGCATCCAGGCATGAACCTTCAAACACCGCAATAACGCGCCCCATCCACTGATCCCGTCATCGCCCTCGCCCCCGAATCCCTGGCCCCCGTGTTTTCCAAGCAACCCATTATGCAAGGGCAAATTCGACAAGAAGACCCACCTCGATGAAAGCCTCATTGCTCAGGTCGAGAAGCTGGTCGAGCTCCACACCCCGGTACTGGTATTTTTTGAAGCCTCGGCCTGCCTTCTTGACTGCTGCCTCCTCTCCGGTAGTGAAGTCGGCCTGTTCGATGTATCAGTGTGTCGCCTCATGTACAAGTTTGGCGAGAAATGGTAGAACAAGACTCACCATGTTGCTGTGAAGGGCGAGCAAGGCGGCGTTGCGACGTTGCGATGCAAGCGGTAGTGATTGTAGTAAGCGGACGGGAGGAAGATGAAGAAGAGATCGAAGCCTGGTCAGCGGACACCCTGCCAGTTGCACGAATGAGTATGAGACGTACAAGTTTGACTAAGAAGAAGAGAGCTGCAAGCAAGGAAACGACAATCCGAGACTCGCTGGGTTGCAGACGCAACGAAATTTCGCCACAATCGGGATTTCAAGCAACTCCGCCAGATCAGGTTCTGCTGTTTTTCTTTGGCGGCAGTTTCTCGACTTTCTCCCAAAAAGTGAGCATCATGTTACCTATGCAGCAGAGCGTTTGATTGTTTGTATAGTACCATAAACCGCCGATGCGCTGATCGCAGCGCTCTTTCCTCCCCTTGAACGGCGGGGATGTCTGGAAGAAACGGAGCGGCGGGAGACCGACATGACTGCAATACTTGCAATCCACCGTGATTCGAGCGGCCTTTTCTTAGATTCGCTGGGGAGAGGGGGCGATCATGGAGTCAGACACCCGGCCGGATGAGTAACACTTCCCTCGAGATGTTACGTGATGTATACAGCGTATTCCCAACTACTCCTCCCGTGAGCGTCTCGAAGCTTTCGTGGCTGCTGGTCAGCCAGCAATCACGACACTCAGCGCTCGCCATCTCAGCATAAGAGCAAACGCCGACCGCGTGGGATGACGGCATGACCACATTTTGTTTCGGCGTCGCGTGGCTCTGTCTATGCCACCAGCACGCACAGATAAAGGCTGAGACTTGTAAGCTTGGTCTTGGCATCACCAAGATCAAAGTTGGTATCTTCCACCACTCTTTGCTATCGAGTAGTCACCGGTTTCGCTTTGTCTACTCGCTCTAAGAAATCCCATGCAATGCCATACAGTACAACATATTATGATGAGTTCCCTGATGACCGTGGACCGGTAAGCTCATTGCTCGCTCTATTGCCTCTCACTACGCTTTCGTCGCTCAGCCGTCCAACGTCAATGCGCTGCATTTCGTTAGCGTCGTTGCGCGTTCCGGGCAATTTCAGCATCTTGAGATGTCGAAGACAGATGACGAGCGTGACGAGGCTAGACTCACCTTCGCTCACTCCTACCCGTCGCAGGGTAATACATACTCCACTCAAACTCCCCTCCCTCGCCGCCAGAGCCACCGACAAATCGCCCTGGATTGAGAACATGACAGCCCTCATAGGTGAGTTCGTAACGCTCATACTTGTCTGCCAGGACTACAGCCGTAGGCATCGGATACAGTCGGAGCGCGTGGTCAAATTCCCATAATGTTGGGCGAATGGACAGCGGTAAGGGTGAGAGATGTGATTGGTCCAATATAGTCTGTACCAGCTGTATATCGAAGCATGAACCATGTCAGCGGCCAGTGCCATGAGAGCGTTGACTACTCACGTAGCGTTTCATATCTACTTGATCTTCTTGGCCGTCCTTGACACCCACCAGATTACGCATCATCCTCCCCATCAAATCTTCGCGTGAGATCATCAATTCTTGTCCAAAGTACCGAATGCGACATGGATTCGACACAAATTTTGCTTTTGGTATCCGCTGAGCCAGTCGCGCTGTGATCGCAGGTGGCAATGCTGGTCGAGGGATCGTCGAGCTCGACCATGGATCAAGTGGACCAGGAACGAAGATGAAGTGCGAAGATAGGAGGAGGGGAAATTGTAACAGAAGATCGGTTAACGCGTTGAAGCAATCTGCAGAAGCATTAACGACGAAAGATCACGAGGTCACCGGCTTACTGGTATACCGCTTGAGCCCGCCTTGTCCCTCCCACCCCCTCTGGCAAAAGTTGCCACAGATGATGAATGCCATGGGACGGTACTCGGCTGCATCTGCATATCCTTCGAACAGCTTGCGTAAGGCCGGGAGACATCGAGGGTGGTCCAGCCAAACATCTGAGAGAACCACGAAAGACACTTGTGTATTTGCGAGAACTGTCGAGGCGTATTTTTGCTACAGTCCGTCAGCTTGCAGAATGCACGGTACGATAATCGCTGACTTCTTCTTTGAGAGACATCGCACCAGTGCCAAGAAAGTCCGTGTGTCCGTGCAAATTCCTGCGGCCAGCATCGGCATTGACATGCACAAGACGTAACAGACCCACCGTGCCACTTCCCGTTTCTCGCTCGGTGGATGACCCATGGCCAGGACTCGTATTGTCTCATCGATCGTATACTCCCCCTCGATCAAGACCATACATCCTTCCGTGAATAAACCCTCGCCCGGTACCTGCTCGCTTCAGTATACTGCCGAAGCGCAAACAGAGGCGTACGCACTGCATCCTCCATATCCAGTCGGACCCGACCTTCGCCGTCCTCAAGGCACAGGCGTCCCTCCATATCCCTGGACAACATCCCGAATAGCAAGAACAATTGTCCCGCTCGACCGAGCAGGTTTCGCGTCGACGTCAGCTTGAGATAATTGGAACGGTCGTGGCCGCCTATCGCTGGCGGTGTGAAATTCTCATTTCGCAAAATCGCCTACAAGTCGTGCATCAATTCATCTCCAGTCCAACTAACACGAGATGAGCTGACCTCTTTGATGATACCCCATCTCTCCCTCAAGAATGCGGACCGGCTGGAAGCTTGACCAGCTATTGAAGGCTTCGTCTTGGCGCTACATCAATTGTCAGATGGAACGGCTTGATAGTCAACTGGCTGACGTGGTGAACCCTCCTCTCACAGCATCAAAGTGTACAGGTGGCATATCGAATGAATCGATAACCTCAAAGTGGTTTTCGACGTTGATCTCAGCTGGATCTGCGATTTGACTGTCGTCGGTTGTCTGTCATGTGTCAACGAGCCGAATCGGCTAGAAATCAGGTCTGCAACACACTCCGACTTGCAACGCCTCGTATGCCCGCTTGAGAGCTGGGAGAGACACCAGCGAAGACGAGTCTGATTCGGCTCAGCGTGAATCATCGCAAAACCGACCACGCCCTCACCTTCTCCTTTGAGATACTCTCTGGCCCATAGGTCGAGTCCCACGAGCCATTCATCCTCTGGAATGTCATTCTGAAATAGAGGTTAGCCCCCAAAGAGTTCTCGTGGACAGTCGGCAACGGCGAAACTGACCTCTCTCAGAGTCTCCTCGATGTAGCTCAGTGCTGTGGCCGGCAGCGTCAGGGAGTATTTCGTCGAAAATACCTGCTCGGGTGAGATACGCAAGCAGAAGTCTCGGCAACCGCCTCACCTTGACGATGCTTGCTCGCATGGCGTTGACCATCTTGGCTGATGAGTGTCCAGACTCCGTTAGAGGCTGTGCTCTTAAGAGCCACCAGGCGAAATTACAGGAAAGAGAAGTCGCGTCCCTCCACCGCGCGTGCCTTTCATGAGAATGATAAAGGGAGGGTCGAACAAGGGATCTTCAGTATGCGGAAGCAAAATCGCCACTGAAAGTCGATGGGCTGTCAAGGCGTCCAAGAGGAGGAACATCAGCCACAGTAGTCGACACGTCTGGCATAAGAAGCGCTCACAAACTGGAGATAGTCATCTAATCTATCACTTAGGGAACAGGCGGATGAGTGAGAGTCAGTATGGCGTTACGGAAATTGCAAGGTGAGCCGTCAATGCTCTCCTGTTGGCTCCACCTTGCCCAACCAGCCTCTTTGCTTCGCAATCTTCGTACCTTGCTGGTATAGTCCAAAGCTGACGCTCGGCTCAGCTGAGATCGACCGGACCCTCAAGATAGTCGGTCAAGGTGTCGAGGCGTTCGAAAGCACGTTTGAGAAGCTTGGGCATGCTACCAATGCGACGCAGAAAGATAAACTAGAGGTGGACCTCAAGACGCAGATCAAGAAGCTGCAGCGGATGAGAGATCAGATCAAAGTCTGGTTAGGCAATGGGGATATCAAGGATAAGTCGTCGTTGATGGAGAATCGAAAGTTGATCGAGTCGGTGCGTACCCCCAGAAGCGTCATATCAACCACGACGAGCTGACTCGATCTTCTCTTTCTTCTTTGTTCTCTTCCATGTGGTGATGCTCCTTCTGCCTGGGCTCACGGTGCCAATGCAAACAGCAAATGGAACGGTTCAAAGCTTTGGAAAAGGAGATGAAGATGAAGGCCTTCTCGAAAGAGGGTTTGATCGCGCAGAACAAATTGGACCCAGCCGAGAAAGCCAAGCGGGATATGATCGACTGGATCGGCACGACGACCGATGAGCTAGGGCGGCAGATTGAGCAAACCGAGGCGGAAGCTGAGAGCATCTCGACCCAGAAGAAGAAGAAGGGAGGCACGGACAGACTGGGCGAGCTGGAGCAGCTGAATGAGCGCCGAAATTGGCATATCGGCCGGCTGGAAATCGTGCAGCGCATGTTGGAAAATGGGCAGCTCGGCACCGAGGCGGTCGAGACGATACAGGAGGACGTCAAGTACTTTGTCGAGGCCAACGCCGTGAGTCGCAGCAATGCTTTTGATACAATGCGGCGGTTATCGTTGACGGCTGAACAATCTCGCAGGAGGAAGACTTTGACTTTGACAATGGCATTTACGACGAGCTCAATCTGCAGGACGAGGAAGACTACGTGGCCGACTTTGGCCATGGCGACGATCTTTCCAATCTTGACTCGTCATCTGTCGTCGATATCGAGACACCTGCACCTGCGGCACCCAAGACCCCAGCCAAAGAGGAAAAGAAGGACAAGGCAACTCCGGGTTCCAAACCTCAGACTACCCCCTTGGACGAACAACCGCCTTCACCCGTACAACCCATCAAAAAGCCTGTACGCAAGACGACGCTCGAATCCAAAACAACACCGGCACCATCTGCACCCGCTCCTGCTACCCCTGCTGTCGAACCCGTTCCCAGGGTCTCACCCGCCGCGAAACCAGTTCAGATGCCACCTATCCGATATGCGGCAGCGGCAGCAGCAGCCGTCGCGGCCAGTGCTCCCGCAGGTATCCCTAGCGTTCCTGCACCAGCTCCTGCGCCTTCATCTAGTACCGTGCCGGAGAACATATCGTCGCCTGTCAGGCCAAAGGAGGAGCAGACGCCATTACCTTTGACAGAAGCGGCACCAGAGATGATTGAAAGTCCGCTGCAATCGACGCCGAGTCCCCAGGCGGAACCTGCAAACGTCAACGTGAGTGATCCGTCCATTGCCATATATGCCCATGAACGGTGCTGATTCTAGCAGGGTCATCCTCCAGCGCCACCGCCTGGACTGGTGGCGCCTGCGCAGCCCGTCCAGCAGACTCCCTTGACATCCCCATCAAATCTTAATGGGGCCTCTCCTTTGCCATCCACCGCGGGTCGGAACCTACCTCCACCAGGATATGCACCGCCTGCCGCTGTCGCCGAGTCCTCCCGTGCAGCATCTGTTGCATCCAGCTCTGCGCCACCACAGCAGGGTGTGCTCGGCGGGCTTATGGCAAGCTTTGACGTTGCAAAGGCGCAATGTGAGTCTAGTGGACGGTCCCGCTACAGATCACTGAGGGCTGATAATTTCAGCTGAGAGAAGGGCCAAGAACCCCGCGGCGTTGAGTGCCGCATTGGATGAGAGCCTGGCCAATGCACCCCATCAGTTGGATACTGAATCGTGAGTGCTACGTGTCTTGGCGAGATGTCTGGTCTGACAAGATTTTCCAGACCGCGATATTACGTTCCTGCCAATCCCATCAAGACCCCGTCGTATTACCCTCAAGCACGGCCGCCAATACTGGACGACAAGGGGATATTTTCGAGATTGGATGTGGATACGCTCATGTACATCTTTTACTACATGACGGGGACTTATGAGCAGTGAGTTTTTGTCCTGGTCGTTCTTGCTGGTCGCTTGTTGCAGATCGTCAACTAAAGCGACAACAGGTGGCTGGCGGCGCGGGAGCTAAAGAGTCAATCATGGCGATTTCACAAGCAATACCTGACATGGTTCCAACGTGCACATAATCCACAAGCGGTGACGGCGGAATACGAACAAGGGGGATATCTATACTTTGACTGGGAAAACAGCTGGTGTCAGCGGAAAAAGAGCGATTTCCGCTTCGAGGTGAGTGCGACGAGTCTTTGTACTCGACACTGTCAGGCTGTGAAGAAGTGTAGTGCTGATGTCTCGATAGTATCGGTGGTTGTCAGATCATTAGATTTCAGTGCAAACCATCGTGAACTCGTCGGCGATGCATCTATGCGTGATCGTTTCCCAAGATGGAGCCGACCGTCTCGGTCATCTCGGCAGCTAACAATCCCCCTTGTTCACAACGTTCACCCAGAAGACGCAAACACCTACCGCGGGAGACACCTGCGGTGAGCGGCGATTCAGCATGGCGACCGAGCGACCGACGCAATTACGCTATGGATAGAGGCTCAAAGGACGCACCCCCGAACCTCTTTTTTTTACCTCCTTTTGGGCAGAAGTCACGTGCGCCAAAGTCTTAGGAAGCGACATGTGTCCACTTGGAAGCGAACAGCAAGGAATGTTGAGCCATGGGGCATGGCTCGGTTCATGGCTCACACCTCACCCGTGACTGCAGCGCAGAGTTGACCGAGGCAAGACGGCTTTTTGGCTTCTAGGCTCTCTGACGTTTGAACCACCGCTTGGCTGATCCGTTTCACGAGCAACGCTGATCCTCCCTTGCTCCCTGATCTACTATGCGCACGGTCGAGCTGACTGTTCTCCTCTCGGTGTATTGCTTCCGTGCGCTAATGGACTGGGATTCTCACAATATGTCTTGTTGGCGTGTGTGTGTGTGGGTGGGTGGTTGGTGTGTCAGAGTGAAACTTATAAAGGTACAAGGAAGTAGGGAGACTGCTGCCTGCCCGCTTAGCGTCGAACGAGTCGGCATCCGAGCCGCCACGGGCAGCGAGGAGGGAACCAGTCAGGACAGTGCGAGTGGGGCAAAAAAAATACAAGGCGGAGAAGCAGCCGCGGGGGAGGAAAGAAGAGAAGACAGAGTTGGTGGTGTGTTTCCAGGGGGGATCCTTTCGCCGTGTCACCTGTGTCGTTGCTGGCAAGCCGTCGCCGCAAGCACCGGAGATCGATCGTCGCTCTCTTCTTTCCCCCCCCCGCGGGTGGATGATCAGACAAAGAGTTGACGCATGGCGGGTATACCCGTCTCCATTTCCGTCTCCCTTCTTCCACTTCTTCTTCTTCCTCGTCTTCTTACTTCTTCTTCAGCTCATGCCCCATTCTCTCTGCTCTCTCCTCGACCCTCGTTCTTTTCCTTCAACCCATCTAGCATCGCTGCTATTCTACTACTATTCTTAAGCCTTGGACCAACTCTCCATCGCCCCCAGCCATCGCACACCACTTAGCCATACTCGATCTTCCTTGCCTGCGATACTCTGCCATCAGCCTGCCATCCCAGCGCCGTTTTATCCCTACCAACTACATCCTACGCATCCAATTGCTCTCTTGCTCTCGTCGTTGCACCTTGCACCCCTCGCGCACTTTGAAACCTGAGTACATCCCTCCCCTAACATCGGCGGCGCCACGGAGAAGCACCCTCCGCTGATATACAGCCAGGCAGTCTATCCCCGGTACCATGCCTCTACCGCCCCTTGCCACGCACAACGGGCACATTCCGCTTCGCTCCCATTCCCACTCGAGACACAAAGCCCGCCCGCACCGCGCCGCCAAACGCGCCGCTCAATCGCAGACCCCGGAACCCCAAGTCGATCTGCGGCGCGAGGCGATCGAGAAAACGTCGTCCGTGGAAGACAACGAGCTCAGCATCGTGCTTTCTTCCCCTGTCACAGTGGCGGACCCGCTCGCCAACAAACGTGTCGAAAGTGGACAAAAGCACTCTGCACCATCACGTGAGCTCTCCTTCCTCCCAGCGTGCGTGTCCAGACACTAAAAACTACCATCAGCCACCGGTCACCATGTCCACCCCGTTTCTCCCACGCCCTACACACCTGGCCGTAAGTCCTTTCTAAGTGACCAGGGTGACAAGCTAACAGCGTTGCGTGCCAGACGATGCGCACAAGACTGTACGTGACCGGCACACTGCCACCACAGGCGCCAAAACCCCAGTGGCGAAACCTAAAGGCACGTCTCTCTGCACGTCGCCCTTCCCACGAGCCGCCAGCGACTGTGTGCCGTGCGCGTTGCTGTGGGGGGAAAAGAATACCAGCTTCTGACGATCGTCACAGCCTCCATCCCATGTGTGGTCTTGGCTACCGTAGAGTCCCCAAATATTCCAGAGCCAAGCACGACCACGGCTGAAGCCCCATTGCCCAACTACTTTTTGCAGCCTGCTCGTCCTAGGATCGGAGGCGTTGGTCTCATTGCGAAACATCTTGGTTCTGCGCTGCCTCTTGCATCTAGGCCACAGCTACCCAGGCCCACATTTAGCACCCGCCGAGGTGCGAAGTCTCTCTTGGTACGCTGTCCATGCTGACGGGCCCAGTACCAATGAAGACCGCCAACCTCGACAAGACGCCCTCGGACGAAGCCAACAACACGACCCTTAGCACTGTTCCTCGTTCGACATCGCACTCTCCTTGTCCAGCCCCCATCTCGCGCCTGCCCGACCTCAACGCTATCGTCCCTCGACCTCCGCCTGTACCGTCGCCCAGCGCCATCGGCCACAACGGTTTGCCCACCACCAAGCCATTCTCCCTCCTCCGACCCCCTTACACAGACGCCGATATCCCCCTTCCCAAGCCATACAATCCTGCCTATCCCCACCCGCTCACCGCGTACGCTTCGCCCGGCGTCAACCCGGCCAGCGTATATCACTCGGGGTACGGCGTCGCGCTCATGCAGCTCATCGAACTGGACCCGGATCTCGTCAAAGGAGAGATACTCGCCGCTTCGGATCGTGTGGACATTGCCGTTCCGAGTCTGACTCTCTGCCTCGCAGAAGGTGAGGGTAACGGCATACCAGAGCGCTTGTGGTCGAGATTCGAATCGTTCGGCGCAGCCCGTCTCCCCATCGGTCTCCCTGCTGCTCCAGCCTATCCTCGGACAACTCCCGGAAGGACTCTACCACCTCGCTTCAGCATGCCAACCGATGCCTCGCCAGCGTGGCTTGTTACCACGCCAGGTTCTTGCTCCCCTGTGACTGTCGTTACCCCGCGAGATGCCAGCAGTGCGACATTTGACAAGAGCGACGACTATTTTACACACGGCCTTCGTCATGCCTCGTCTGCGTCTGAGCTGCATCACGATGCCATGAATGCCGATTACATCGCGCGGAGCCGGAGCGAGCTCGACGTGCCTTCCACGGAACAGCTGTACACCAGCTCCAGTCCGTGGCCCAAGACGGAGCTTTGCAGAGGCTGGATAGAAACGGGCGGTTGCAGATATGGACTTGGGTGTCAGGTGAGTAACGGTCGCCCTGCAGGAGTTTACTGATCACCATCAGTTTGCCCACGGACTGGAAGAGCTGCGTCGCTCTGTCCCGCATCCCAGTCAATCACTGTATCCTCGCAAAGCCTCGCCAGCGTCTCACGCTTCACAGCCCCCTCCGAATCCAAAGCTGTCATATCGCCGTGCTTCGATTGCGCCCGCTAATCTTGCTGCGGTCCCCGAGTTGGATGATGACCTGCACCACCTATTCCCTCACCAGGCTCCGTCGAAGCGGGATTCCCTTCAGGCAACGGACCAATACTTGCCCGCACCCATGGGCAGACCTGCGCCTGAGGTCGCCGGAGACAGAATGCGCAAGACGGTCTCGTGGTTCGACAACGACGAGGCGTGGCTGGGGCAGGTGAATCGAGACGCCGAGCCGGTCGGCATGATCACGCCGAGACAGTCGTCCAGCAGCCTGTCGACGTCGAGCTCGTCTCGCGCTAGTTTGTGGACGAAGACGTCCCCAGCCCTCGTCCACACCCATACCGTGGACGACGAGTGGTACGGCCCGCCTCCCGTGGAGAACGCTGTGTCGTTCGCATGGGACGGACGCCGCGAGCTGAACAAGGCGGACACCCAAGGCCTTACGAGCCTCGAGTTTTCGGCAGGCCGGTCTATCTGGTGCTGAGGGTTGAGGGCGGGGCTGAGGGCTGAGGGCGGGGCTGAAGGCTGAGTGGTCGACCCGACTCAAAATTTTCGCCACTACCCCCGTCATCGCCATACATCGGATCGTCGCATCGTCACAGGGTTCGGATTGTCGAATCCCCGGATCGTAGACCGTCTTGTCTGTCCCGCTGTCTGCCGCCTCTGTTGCTATTTCCCTCGACTGAGGATGTAGTTCAAGCCGTCACTGTAGTCCAACCTGTCAATGCCGTACCCTTGCCCTGTTCATGTCCTCCATCCTGTCGTCGTTCCTGTCCGTTCAACCTGTCCATGTCGTTGCCTGTGTCGTCATTCAGCCTGTCCATGTCGTTGCCTGTTTCGTCGTTCAACCTGTCCATGTCGTCCTCCCATCCACCTGACCCAAAACGCCCAAAAACCCTTATGCCGTTCTTATTGTACTCTACCGTTCTTTATCCTGTATTCCCCGACTCTAGCAACGCCCCCGGTCCGGCTCGAAGCAAACTGCACCATGACCGAGAAACGAAGATAAAAAACGAACAACGGAGAACAGGGCATCACCTGGCGCAAACGTCCCTCTCCCTCTTCCCCTCTCATGTACTGTCCGTGTGGCGTAGTGTATGGCAGCATCCTTCGTGCTGCTTGGCATGACCTGTCAAGGTGGAGAGCAGTCGGGACGTCCGGTGTGGTGTTTGTCAAGCGCCAAGAACCCATGCATAAATGTATATACAATAGCTGAGCACCTTTACAACATTGTTGCTTGTTGCAGTGCGAAGAAGTGCGAGAAACTAGTGCAAAGAGAGGAAATGCTCCTGTGAGATCGGGGAAACCGCAGCGTCTGGGCGGTCTGGGCGGTTATGCCCAATGACTGGCGAGACGCACGGACAAATCCGCCAGGATCATGTTGACGGCGTATCCAACCGTTGTTGTCTCTCCACAATAACCGCCTCGGTCCCAACCCGCCTACACCTCCATCCCGCGTATGGGGTGCCCAGCCTTGCCTCCTCCCGGGACGATCAGGTGCTTGTCGCTCTTTGCCGGTCCCTGCCCTCCATGCCCCTTTGCCGGTGGCTTCTTTCCCGCTGTCCCCGTCGCACCAACATCATTACCAGCACCACCAGCACCAGCACCAGCACCAGCACCAACACCGGCATTGAGCGCCGCCGTCGGGTCAGGCAGGGTCTTGCTGCCTGGACCGGCGTCCTTCGTGCCGCCAGTACCGCCGTTCAGAGGTACAGACGCTGCAGACCCACCAGACGCTGCAGACCCACTGCCGACCGCGAGGAGGTTTTTGATCGGGCTCGCATAGGCCAGCGAGCGTTTCACGTAAAACAGCATGTACGCTTTCTGACTCAGGACAGCCGATAGCGTCGTAGGCGTCACTGGAAGGGGAGTTAGCTGCAGATATACAGGATGCAGGATACAGGATACAGGATACAGGATACAGGACAGGTTGCTGGCTACAGGATACAGGACAGGTTGCTGGCTAAGACGGTACACACCTTTGTCGTCATCGCAGTGCCACCATTCCGCACTCTCAGAACTGAGCACGTCTGCCCAGTAGTGCCCGTTGTCCAGCTTGCCCTCGTGCGTCACGACGGCAAACAGGTCGTACAAGTACAACGACTTGGGCAGAGCTTCGCTGCTCGACGACGTTTCAACGTATGCACGCATGTCGAGGTGAGATGGGAAGCGGATGGAGGTTTCAATCTTGGTCGAGGTGGCGTTGTGCGCGAAACGCTGCAAATGTCAGTCGATTCAGCGCCAGCGTTGACCCACCTTGAGCTGGAATGACAAGACCGGTGGTAATTTCCTGATCAACAATTTCCGAGTTGCTACCTGCTTCGTCAGCTCGCGGCTCCCTCCTGCCACTCACAGTTCCTGGTCCTCCGCCGCATTTAGAGCATTCGTATCCCTTGGTCTTCTCTCCTACCCGTTCTTCGGCGCAGAATCGGCGCAGCATGGTTGTCAACGTAAGTTTCTCGCCATTCGGCGGCGGCTCGGTAGGAAAATCCAGCTGGATATCCAAGATCGGATCGACAGTCGTCGATGAATGTTGGCACGCGGAGCACGTCACAGTAGAAAGCAAAGAACCGGCAAAGGTTTGATCTTTGGCCGTCAGTCACCGTAGTTTCGTGGCAACGCCACTATGTCGACGACTCACGAGCGATACAGTTGCAGCTCGACAGTTGACCTTTGGCATGCGCATGTATCTGATCTAGGGCAGCCAGGAAGAAGGAGTGCGCGTCTGGCAGACATTGAGCTTCAGACTGAAAGATCTCAATCCACTGACCTTGCTGCCCATGCCCCTCCAATTCCGCACTCGCGTGCCACATGGCGTACAGCATCGTAATAGGTCCATAAGGCGACTTGTCGCCACCATGAAACTGCCTCTCAGCATTCTGTAACGCATAGAAAACTGGACTGACCTCCTCAAATGCTCTGTCCATCTCACAGCACATACAACCCTTTTCCCGATCACCGCTCACAGTGCTGCCATTGTCGCTTCCCATGTATGGTTTCCCTAGCAGAAGCCCTCTTGACCCGTTGCCGCACACATGTCGGTTGTGCTTATCCGAGAGGAAATAAGCTTTCAAGAGCGGGTTGTGTATGAGTGCCTGCAGCACCGCCGATAGGAAGCACGTCTGGGAGAGATTGAGAAGCGGCCGAAGTCCTGAGCGCTGTAAGCTATTCGCCAAGAGCTTAGCAACTAGTTCACCTCGACAGGAAGTTTTGATTGCATCGAAACTTGTATCCTTCTCGCCTGCCTTCCAAGCCTTATAGCTGCCTCTCCGTCTGCCTCGTCCCGGCCCAAGGGCACTCTGTTCTCTGGATTTGTCGTTCTCTTCTTCGATCCGAATACGAGTGGATCGTAACAAGGAATCAAAAGTATCCGAGTACGTGGTGTCGGAGCATTGTGCGCAGAAGACGGCGCCTGAGCAGGGCTCGATTGCTGCAGATGCGTTAGCGTTGGGCACACCGCTGACGAAGTAGATAAACGCTTACCGAACTGGCACTTGTCTGCACTGCGGGATAGATGTGATTCCATACAAGCTCTGTGGGGCGCTTTTGAAGACGAGGGCATCAAGGAGAGACAACCGAGGAAAGGGCAGGTGAGACATGCCCAAGGGAGGGACAGGGCGGTCGAGCAGGTATGACAAGTGGGAGGGATTGTCTATCAGAGGTATCAGCATCGTGACAGGACGCCGTTGCATCCCGCATCATCCGGTGCGCCCGATGTGGCACCTTGAGCTTCGCAGCCTACTCACCTTTCTCTTCTTGACGCCTTCCTTGGTAGCTCCCCAGCGAACGACATTCCCATAGCGCTCAAAGATTGCAGGCCTCTTGCCAGATGCTTCGTCGATGTCATTCGGCTGATCCGCCTCGTCGGCCGACTCGCTCTTGATTTGCACCTCGTTGCTGTCGGCGAAAAGAAGGTTCCGGAGGTGAGGGCAAAGCGAGGTATCGTCCCTCGACAGCGGAACAGCTTGAAGAGGTTTAGACGTGGACATGGCTACCAGCTATGGACAGACGAGAGTGATGACTCCTCTGATGCAGATGAAGCGATGTTGCAATTGGGTTATAAGAGTCGACAAGAGAGTCGAGCGAGTGAGTTTTCTACAGCAAGCAGCCATCGACTGAAACATCACTGCGGAGTCCCCGCATCGATATCAGTTCAGTGATACCAAGAAAGCCACGTCATGACTTGGTCCTGACGCGTCGACGCGTCGAGTAACTTCTCTGCATCTCTGCAGCAATCAGTCTTCGCCATTCACTGCCGGACTGCTACCTCTGCGCATACCTGAAACACTTCACGGCCCAAGATCTACGAGCTCCAGCGCTCGCGCACTGAGCGACAGCCATGGCGCAGCCCAATCCCTTGCTTTCACCCCCGTTCTTCGTGATCCCAGGAATCTCCCCGAACGCACCCATCTCTGCTCAGATTGAGCAGATTGATCAACTCAATACCCTGCTGCTCCAGGAGATCGATGCCAACTTTGCGCGATTCCACCAGATAGTAACGACGAGAATCTTGCCCGAGATTAAGCGGTTTGCCATTGCCGGCGAGCCCGTTCGTGAGGGTGCCAACGTGGGTTCTTGATTCCTCTTATCCAGTCTGAACAGCGTCCTCCACGTACAACGGAGCGACTTCTCCACACATGTGTTCCCGGTGCCAGCCGATCCTTTGGATTGCACCCGCTTCATAGTGTCTATGCAGGAGGCTAATGTGTGGTAGTTCTGGCGATCGTTCTTCGAGGCTGCGGCGGCAGTGCGAGTTCCACTCCCTGGCGATTCTTCATCTGCTCCCGATCAGTCCTCTAGTCGGCCCGACGACTCGTCTTACGCGGACGATCACACCCTGACCATCCAGCCGGACGAGGGCGACTCGTTCCTATTCGATCCCCAGCCCGTACATGGCGAGCCATTCGCCTCGACGCCTCTTCCTGCCGGTCGGGAGAGGCTGTACGACGAGTCTTGGGAAGAGAGCATGGAGAGCCCGTTTGTCAAGCTCGATAGGCGGCTGGACGACCTGCGCATAGGCAGAGAAGGCACGGCGTCGTCGGATATGCCCACCCCAAGCCTGCCTAGCGGGTACGACCTGCCCCACATGAGCGACCTTTCCGGAGTTTCAACAGGAACTGCCCCGCTCCCGCTTGGCGAGAACTCGCGTGCTGGAAACGTGGATGGCGAAACGCCAAAGGCGAGCAAGGGCAAACGAGTGCCGCTACCCCTTGGTATCACGGATCTGCGATCGACTCCACTCAACGCCAAGTTCCGGCCACCGAAACCGTCAGTTGCCAACACGTTCGCAGAGCTCTCGCTTGACGCCGACGAGGACTTGCAATACGCCATGTCGCCGCCGGTGACAATGAAGTTCAATCTCCCACCACGGGCGCAGGCCGTTCTCGACGTCGCAGCGGCCCAGAGCCAGAACACCCCAGCGCGGCCGGGTGCCCGCGCGTCGTCTCCGCAGGCACGGCTGATCTTGGACGATCTCATGAGTGAAATGTCGGCCGAAGGGGGGTACGAACCGTCTCCCCGCATGCCGACCCCCGAGGGCCTGGGACGATACTCTATGCTGCCTAGCGATGGACCCGACCCATCGGCCAGATTATTCCAGCCCTGTCCTGCAGAGTCGTCTCTAGCACCTGCGCCGGCGCCGGCGCCGGCGCCGGCACCGACCCGCCGCAGTATGGCCAATACGTCTTACGGCTCTGATATCCTCACGCATCCGTCTGATCCAGGCACAGTCATCACCGACGACGAGTCGTTTGACGTCGACGACGACTCGTTCGACTCGCTAGGGGACGGGGCTACTCAAGGCGCCGCTGGTGGAGCGCCAGGCGACGGGATAGTGTACGATATGGGCGGCGCCGACGACACGTACCTCACCATGTCGCCTGGTCCGTCCAACGAACCGACTGCCGAGGTGTTTGGCGGGCCGCGGACCAAGGTTGGGCCTGGGGCACCGGGGTTTGAATTGAAGAAAGTCGACGAGATGATGACGTTCAATGGAGGCAGATTGGAGGACGCCGAGCTCCAGGACAGTCCCCTGCATGCTCGCAAGATTGACAAATAGGCCGACAAGGATGCAGTGCGACATGCACACCAGCGACATGTAGGCGAGAAAGACGGCCAAGGCTCCACGGGGGCCACGCCGCTCCGAAAGGGCAGGGAGTAGCAACGGACAGGCGGGATCACCATGATCACGTCTTGTATCATATGCTCTCGTCCCCTAATGCATGCGCACGGTGGCACAGCCACCCAAGTCGACGCAGATGAAGTGATAGATACTCGTATTCATCAATTGTGCAACAACACATATCTCTCGTGTAACCATATGTAATATGTAATAATGCACGCTCTATGGAATGCCATGACAACTCGTGCAGCCTGCTGGGTATAGAGATCGCGGCTCACGGCTCACGGCTCGCGGAGCACCGATCACCGATCACACGCGCGGATCACTCTTCCTCCTCGCCTTCCAATGGCTCGTACCCCTCTCTGCGTTTGCTCATCCACCACCACCCAGCCCCGACAGCCGCAATGAGTACTAGCACTCCGACCCCTGTCAAAGTGAACACCAACCACCCCCACCTACGACCATATCAGCTCTTTTCGGGCACCAATGAAACGGCGACGATGGTCTGGGTATCGTCTCGCTGACGACGACGAGGCAACAGCGTGAAACCGAAGACTAAAACTGACCGTGAAAACCAGCTTGGCTCGTAGGGGATCAAGACCGAGTCGATGAGAATCACACCGCCGCCCAGTGCCATTCCGCCCTTCCAAAGCGCTTCGTCACCCACGTCATTGGTCTCCCCATGCTCTTGCTGGCGTTTCCCTCCGCCTCCCGCCTTGTTCTGATTCTTCAGCCTATCGACAGACGTCTTCCTACCATCCACATGCCGGGAGATCCCTTGTGCCCGTTTCCACCTCACACTGCCTCGTCCACTCGCCCCGACCTTTGCCGCATCCCCACCATCCTGGCCGCCGCGACCGCGCGCATTCCGAATCCCAACGAGGAAGCTGTTATCGCCCGTAGCGCGGAATGCTACATCGCCGTACTTGGAGCTGCTGGACAACAGGGTCGCATACACTAGATCGTCTTCGAGCGTAAGGGGCTGCCCGACCTTGGGCGGCACGGTCGGTTCGCGAGCTTTGAGCGTCGAGCGCGGAGGCTGCGAAGGGATGATATGTAGCTTGAGGAGGTTGAGCAGTGCTTCGGGATCCGATATGTATCGCGTCAAGTTGAGCCGCGAGAATGCTTTATCGGTAGGGCAGAGCACGGTATAACTCGGCATTGCCAAACTGTCCATATTCCAGTCAGGTGCGTCGCCGTCGTCGTCACCGTTGTTGTTGCCGTCGCCCTCATCCTCGTCCCAAGTCTGCACCACACCCTCTAACACCGCACGGTGAACTTCGACGCGAGTGGGCTCACGACCCTCGACGATCCATCCCAAACCAGCCCGGTATAGCAAATCAAGCATGGTACTTTGCTTGGTCCCACGGATGAGCTTTAGCACATTGATGTTGACGTCCGCGGGCATGACAACCGCATCGATGGTGTGGATCGTGCCCGTTTCAGTCAGACTATCTGAATGGATGATTCGTGCCGGCCGCAACTCGCCATTTGCGGGGAGTGTCTGCCCAGAGTCGTGGCCATCCCACTTTGTAGGTGAATGAAGGAAGATCGACCGATTGGCGCCACTGGTTTTGCTCAGCGTTACTTGGCCGCCTTCCAGCGTTGTATAGTGTTCGTTGCCACTTTCCAAATCGGGCGTATAGATTATCTGCGGCACAGCATGGTATTTGATGACTTTTCGCAGATCGTCCTTTCCTTCGGCTGAGATCAGGTATTGCATCGTCAGACCCAAGGCGGCGAATGCGCGATTTCGGGGCACAAAGTATGTGGTTGCCGGATTCTTCTTCACGAGTTTGTCGAGGTCGGCAGCATAGGCGGCAGCGATGAAGGTTGACAGCTGCAAGTCTGAAACAGCAGTTTGTAGAGCATCATCAGGTGGCGAGAGCAGATTGGACATGAGATAGATGATTGATTTCCCAGATTTCACTTATCGAGATCAACTTTTGCTCTGGGGCGTAAGAGGACACGTACCAGGCTTGCCGAGAACGGTCGCAGAACCGAATCTGATTTCCCCAATCCCGACATCGTCCTTGGATCGATCAAGCCGTTCCGAAACATCAATCCGTAATCGCTGTCTCCCGCCGCCCAGGGCTGCCGTTCGTAACTCGGTCCCAAGAAGCATTCCATCCGTGACGTCTCCAGGCAGAAGTCGACCGGGTAGGATGTGGTACTGCAACAAAGCCGCTATGGGACTTGGATCTTTAAGAGGCTCATCCAACCCCTGGCCAGTCGTCATTGGGAGAGGGGCTCCATGCCCACCCCATTTATCCATAGCATCGAATGCCTCGTCGGTCGGTGCGAGTATCGTCCAAGCCTCTTCTTTGTTGTCCTTGTCCCGTTCCCCAACGTAGGTGTGGGAGAGGTTGGCGGAGCGAAGCAGAGAGACGAAGTGGGTAGCGTTCAAAGATAGGAGCATCTTCTCATTGGAATTGAGCAGGGTGAAGTTATCCGGAAGAAGAAGCGATGGGAGGATATGCACAACACCTGAATAGTTAGACCTGCAAGTGCCCACACGCCCGGTCACGCCGCTTACCATTGGAAGCAAATATATCGATCGAGCTTGCTTCCGTACCATTGACTGTCAGAGTGCGATTTGGGGCTACCTCAATAAGCAGATCGTCCCCTGTTGCAGCTTGAACTACAAGGCGCCGTCAGTATTGACCTTCGACTGTACGGCAATACTTACCTTCATATCCCTTCTTTCCCCAAGAGTCGCTCCATCCCACAGCGTCAGTCTTTCCTACGCCTAGGACAACACCGCCTCCAGCTACTCTGCCCACACCTTCCAGCCCGTATCCAGCCTCCAGGTAACGTTTTTCGACCTCGTCAAACTTGTCAAACGCTTCATTGGATGGGGCAAAGATGGTAAGATGTGGTGCGGTAGCTAGGGATTCCGGTAGCGGTTTCGGCAGACTTTCGGAGGGCGGTAGTAAATGGGACAGATATGTCAACGAGGGATGGGTACGGATGATGTGCTCTGATTGACTGTTAGCTCTAAACCGAGTGTCACTGATGTCTACACACCAACGGAAGGAGGCATTTCCAGCACGCCCTCAATCCCGACCACGACACCGTTGCGAGTCCACCTCGCTCCTTCTATACCATCCCTCTTCGCTCCCGTCGTGTTACGTTCGGTATCGTTCCATCCAGCCCCATCCCACACTGCAACACCCCCTTCACCAGTCCAATCCACGCCTATTGAACCCCTCTCACCGCCCTCTTTACTTCCAGTTTTAGCGATGCGCAGTCTTTGCCCATGACCAGCCAATAGCCCCTCGCCTCCTCGTGGTAGCCAGGGGGGACCCGGTTCTGGCACAGGCGGTTGTTCTGGCTGTTGAGCTAAAGGGAAGAGTAATGTCGTCTCAATGGGGATATCTTTTCTCCCTTCCTTCGCCAATAGATCCGCCGGATGGAGCGTGTAATTCAGCATGTGATAGAGCAGATGCTGCCTCAATGCCCAATTCTGATTATCCAGCTCATCCTCCTCCTCATCCTCTGCCACAGAATTTTTCGTCGTCGGGACCTCGTCAACCAATAGCCACTCTTGTAACACTTGCGACGTCAACCAGCCTCCATACATCTCGCCAGGCCGCTGTGGGGCATGTCGCTCCGCCCAGTCTTCCCATGCTTTGTCTGTTGGCGCGAACAGTGTAGCGTTGCCAATATGAGCGAGAAGTGGGATGCACTTTGCCCGCTGCAGGAGGTGGAGAAGGATGGTATGTTGGGAAGAGGCGGAGAGTGTGGAGACGATGGTGTCAGCGAGAACTTTGGTTCAAACATCAGCAACACATTCATTGTAGCTTGCCGGGAGCTTACCATCGGCGCGATCCGAGGCCGAAAGGGGAGCACTGGGTAAATTGTCGAGCGAGGCTTGGTGCGTCGAGTGGCTCAGTGGAACTTGCTGCGCGCGGGACCAGCCCAAGACGAGCGAGAGCCCAATAAGCAGTGAACTGGGCCGCATGACCGGCCACTTCGCACCAGATCACAGTCACTGATGGTCGCAGCAGTCGGCCGACAGCTGTGTTGCTTTGGAGACGTATAGAGAGAAGACGCAAGCAGTTGGTCACCACCCGACAGCGACTCAGCATGACGATGAGCACACCATGGCGGCAACCGCCGCTGGAGTGGGTGGCGAGTCGGTTTTCACACTTGTGGCTACAAGAGCCGCTGTAACATTCGGCAGTGTGGTTCATAGAATTATCGCCTCATCGCTACTCTGGGCACTCCCACTATGCTGGCACGACGTGTCTACCTATTGACACTCATCCCTTCTACGCTGTAAAATGACACACTTCGAAGATGATGACGGTAAGGACCGCAAATGAGATGGCGAGTACCGCCTGCATCTGCGAGTCCACCTTGCGACCCGCGGCGTTCCAGTTCACGGCTGCTGCCTCGCCATTGCCATTGAGGCTAGATGATACCCAGCCTCCGCCTGAGCCGCTCGTCGCAGCATTATTGGCGGCGATGGTCACGCCAGCGTTGGTGTTACCACTGGTGTTGAGGTTGGCGTCCGCAGCCGCTGCGGCCCCGGCGGAAGCTCCACCAGTGTTTTCATGGGTCCAGGCGTCGGCTGTTGAGGTCGCTGATGCGGGCTGTGGTGAATCGGTATTCCCGCCACTACCGCTACCGCCATCATCGCCCCAGCTTCCACTGTCCCCGCCGCTACCGCCACCGGTGATCGTTGCAAAGTCTGACGAGACGGTCGTTTCGTATGCCGACCCGCTCTGCTCGGTCCAGTAGCTCGTGAGGGTCTCGGTGACCGCTATGGTGCTCTCATACACTGAGCTCATGAGGATCGGCGTCGGCGCGTACTGTATGATGTAGACCGTGCCTTCCTTGGTCACGGTTGAAGTGATCGTTTCGGTCGAGTAGATGGTCGACGTGATAGTCTGGGAGTCGGTGACAACAACCGTCACGTAGCAGGGGACAGAGGTGACGCTGAGGATGGTGGAAGTGACTGTTGCCGCGGAGAGAGTCGAGGCCGTACCGCCGAACGTACAGTCTCCGTCGCCACATCGCTCCTCAATCTTGCCCGTCGGTTGAGAGTCAGAGACGGACGGCGCTTGGAAGACAGTCGGCGTGGGTTGGGAGGGGGGATACTTCATTGCTGGATACGGGGTGGGTGAGCCGACGTTGGAGGGGGTTGGAGCCGGATCGACGAGGGTGCTAGCATACAAGGTCAGGGGAAGAGTCAGTATGGCGATGAGCCGGATCACCATGCTGGGTACGCAATTTCCAATGCGAGTGGTGGTGTAAGTAGACCGTCTGGAGGGGGAGTGGCGCTGTTGTCGAGTTGGTGGAAAGAGAGGGTCGGCGTTGGATGGAATGTTGTGGTGGGACGAGAGGAGGCGAGCAGAGATCTATGAAATTACTTCGCCGTCGCAGGGCTTTCCAAACGCTCAGCTCGAATTGTCCAGAAAGGACATCCACCTCCTCAATAGAAAAAGCTAAAAGGATGTCCTGGGGGTCTTTTCGCCCATTTCACACGACGCACGACGCCGGTCAACGATGGCTCATCCACTAGGATCTCGCGGCATCCAAGGTCAGTAGGACGTGGACCAGATCGATGTATCGATGCATTCCAATGCTCTATTTCTTTTCTTCCTTCTTCTCTTCCTTTGGTGGAGGAGGAATTTTGAAATTCTGAGACGTCAGCTCTCTAGAGCAGAAAAAGGCTGCTGACCTCTGGCTGAGAGCTGGGGTCTCCGGCGCCTACTTGTTCCCATGGCGAAGCAGCGTCGGCGAAATTTCTGCAGATTGTGAGATTCCTTGCTACAACTGCAGTCGACTTACCGGAATGCTTGGGTCAGCTGCAATGGCTCGTACACGATTCGTTTCAGTTCGTCGTCATACCGAACTTCGGAATAGCCCTAGAAGTAAATCAATCAGTGATGTCGTAGGGCGATCAAGTAGTAAGGCATACCGTCAAGGGATAGTCTTTCCTGAGGGGATGCCCTTCGAACCCGTAGTCCGTCAGGATCCGACGTCTGAATCATTCAGCAAGCGCCTACATTCACCATGAATATGAGTCGGAAACTCACAGATCGGGATGTCCACTAAAGAATACTCCAAACATGTCCCATACTTCTCTCTCGTACCAGTTGGCCCCGGAGTACACGCCGGTGATTGATGGGACTGGGGACAACTCGTCTGCGTACGTCTTGACTCTGATTCTCGACTGATGTGTGACTGAAAGCAGGTTGTACACCACCTGATCGAACAAAGAGATCAGCATCTCGACTTTCATCCCTTCTCACGAGAGACTAATGACTGACCTCGAAGCGGTACGTGCGCGTGGGATAGTCTACCGCCGTAATATCCATCACAGCCTTGTATTGGCACTGCGTGTGATCCCTGAGGAACGTCATGACCGGGACGACCGCTTCGGGCGGGATGTAGAGGGTCAATTCGTCCTTGTACACAGAGAACTGCTGGACATGCTTCGGCAGGCAGGTGAGGAGGTATTGACCGTATGCATGTAGTGGGGAGTTGAGAGGAGCAGCTTTCTTTGCTGGGTTGATGCCGACTGGCTCGGAGAAGGGGGGTGTGGAAGGCTCTGTTGAATCGTCAATTCAAGCCTACGAGTGTGGGGCTTGGGAGTAGCGGAAGCACGTACGTTGAAGGAGAGAGGGAAAGGTACGGAAAGATCGGGAGGAGACGGAAGGGCGAGCGACAGATGTGAGACCCGATCGCAGAGCGAGAGTCGCTCGTCTCGATGCCATGTTGAAGTGGTGAACGACTAAACGGCACGTATCAAGCCAGTGGAAACAGCTGCAGCAGCATTGGCTGGCTGAGATGCGGTTATACGGCCCCGCTGCAACGGTACGTGCCACACCTCGGCGTTATTGTCCCCAGAGCCAAATCTCCGGGCGCGTCTGGTTCACGGTTGGGTATAACGGGCAAGGAGCATCGAGTGGCCATTGGAACGGTTCGTTGCAGCTCAGTCGAGCTATATACTTCACTGATACACGGTCGTGCCGACAGCTCTCAGAGGCAGGCCACGAAGAGGTCCGAGGCAGCAATCGCTTCCTCCTTCGCGCCCTCACCAACAAGACCGCCAACCTGGCACACGCCTAATCGACTCCGACCGATCCTTTCTCTTCGTTACATCCCAAGCTCCTGGGCGTGAATATCAATACGCATCATTCAGATCGAGCCGCCAGATGTGAGTGACACTCATTTGCTATCGTACAGGCATACGATAGCGTTAGCGTGCAGACCAGCGCTTACCAAAGGTGCAGGGCCGCAAAATGGCTGAAGCGCTCAACCCAAATGTACCCAATGAAGAAAGTCTATTCGCAAAGGCCGTAAAGAATGTCGAGCTAGTGGCAAAACTCGTTACTGACACGGTCGGGATCGGCGAGGTTGAGGAGAAACCACAGGCAGAAGGGGATACTACTACTGAGACTGAGGCTGCAGGTGCTGCGCCTAGCGCTCCATCTGAGGCAGGAGGCGAAGGCGCCGAAATTCAACAGGAGGAGGAAGTCGAGGGAGACCATCATCAGATCGCAGAGGACCTGGATCGAGCGGGCAGCGAGGACGAAGTTGACGATGTTATCGGCGAGCGGGGAGAAGGTTCTGATGCGGGAAGATCGGCGGAGCCCAGTCAGCTCGAGGCAGCTGCCAGTGGACCTGGCGAACTTCCATTGCCTCCCTCGGACATATCTGGAGATGCCGAGGAACTGGACGATGAGCAGCAAGGTGGAGCAGAGGCCACCTTGGCTGGACAAGAGCCCCGCAGTACGGTGGAGCCTGCAATGTCAGAGCACGCGCCAGACTCGGATGTGCTCGAGCAGCCCTCATACGAGGAGGAACTCGAGGGTACTTCCGACACGGCCGACGCTACCGACATGGCTGGTGCAATCGACCCCGCCGATACTGCCGATGCGACCGAGGCGGCCCATCCCACAGATGGCTCGGAAGGATTGCATGCATTGTCAAACCTCGCGCGGGCACCTACGCCATCTTCGAGAACCTCGACTCCTCCGCTGGGACCAGGCTCTGCTGTGCCTGTTGCCAAAAAGTTCAGCTCGATCAATATCAACAAAAAGTTCCTCAGCAAGGCCGCCAGCCCCTCACCGGGAACTCCTACCGGCTCGTCATCGAAATTCGTTGGTCTCAATGGTAGGTGCCAGTTCTCGGACGATTCCTTGATGTTGCTCATATTCTACAGGTCGAGCAACGGCATCGCCGGTCCCCATATCCTCATCTTCGTCCCGTTTCCTGTCCTCTAAAATATCCACCATCCCATCCAAGTCGTCAACTTCCCCCAATCCACCTGCCGCGACTCCGGCCTCGTCGGCGGCATCACCATGGGCCGTCCCTGTCCTCCCAGCTTCGGAATCAGGAGCTGCAAGTCAGCCTGGAGCCATGTCAGGTGGATCTGCGGTGCCCACAAAACCTAGAATGGTCACGACGAGTACGTTGACAATGGGAAGTGGGCAAGGCATTGGGGGTTCAGCAAACAGGAATGTGTGGAGAGCTGTGCCGTCCGATGGACGGAAAGCGGGCTTATCCAGAGATTTCCCGACAGCGAAGGAGGTCGCTGAAGGTGCGTATCGGCGATTGCAGGACGCTCTGGCTGACCTGCCAACAGGCAAGAATCAAGCCGCTCTTGCAGCTCAGGCGCAGGCTGCGCACAACCAGGCGATCATCCAGGGGCTGAATGCGTTCACTCAACTCGATGCAAACGCGCATCGCTGGGATGTGAGTCTCCTCCACTTAGCATATGAGCGAAACTGATGGGAGTAGGACGAGGACGATGATGACGGCGTGATCGATTTTGGAGATGGCACAATATACTCCCCTCACGAGCACCCGCCTTCGCACGTTACTGGCGCTGAGCCCGAACTGAACGCTCCCGTACCGAAAGGCGAGCGTTTCATGGACGACTTTGACAGAAGTTGGCCGAGACGAGCACCTGCTCCTGTTGAGGGGCTTCATCGGAGAGCGGATGGGGATAGAGTGCTATTCAACGCATCTTCAAATCGTCTGGAACCCAGCTCGCAAAAGACCCTACCCCAACCTGTGCAGCCAACACGGTTAATGACGCGGGCGGACACGCGGGATGTACCACCTCATCTGGCGTCGAGCAATGCTGCCGCCAACCGCCCATCCGATCGTGCACCACCTCCACATCTGCAACCTCATGATGGCAGCAGACAGCTTCCACCCCATATGACTGCGCCTCCGCCTGACCGGCCGTCTCTTCCTCCGCAATCTTCCGTCGCCACTTCCTCTCGTCCTGCATGGGGTGTTCGTCTCGAGGCTGAGCGGCAGCAACTTCCCCACACACACGAACGACGAGACTTTCCACCCCAATCCGCGTCGTTTGAAACCGCGCATTCTCCCCCGGATGCCCCAATGACCCTCGCCCGTCGACCCTCTAACCAGGCCCTTCCTCCACCTCATGCTGCACTCCAACAACGTCGACCGTCCCACGCTTCATCTCACGCAACGAGTCATACCAATCTGCCTCCTACAGGACCAGTAGACGACCAAACCGCGGAAATGCATACAGCCGCTGAGAAGGCTAGATTGCGAAGGTTGGCGGAAGAGCAAGAGCGGGAAGCAGCCGCTGAACGGGCGAGACAAAAGGCCAAGGAGTTGGAAGCGAGGTTGGGATTGAAGAATTCGTCCGCCCCGCAAATCGATTCAGCAGTGCACGCACCAGGATCAGCACCAGCGAAGCCTTCGCCTGCTGTCCCCCAACCCCCACCACAGCCCACGTTCACCATCGCCCAGCGTCCCAAACCACCGTCTCTAATTGCAGAGTCACTCTCAACCGCCACCGCAGTGCCCGCACGCCAGGTGCCGGAGTCACGCTCGGGCGAAAAGTCGTGGCGGTCGAAGATGGCCCAGCTTGACGCCCCCGGTAGTGCGAAACAGTCCTCTGCCGACGCAGCAGCATCCGCACAGCAATCGCGGATCTCGCGACCAGTGACCGAGTCTATCTCTGAGCCACCTGCTGGTGCTACTGCGCCAATTGCGAAGCTTCCTCCAGCAGCATCGTCTGCAAGAGTGGAGAGCGGAGTAGAATCCTCGCCGTCTCAGAATGTGGTGCCAGTCAAGCACGAATCTACTTTCGACAGTATGTTGGCGCGAATACAAGCGGCGATGAAAGAGAATCGAGCTCCTCCAACATCTGCTGTACATGGTGCGACTGGCGAGCCGGCCAAAGTAACGCCTCAGGAGTCTGCTAAACACGTCGTTCAATCCATCTCCGAGCATCCTCCTGTCGTTGCTGGGACATCGCAGCCTCTGGCCGAGTCTTCGAAAACGTCGTCATCATCTTCTCCTGCTTCCGAGCCCGCTGCTTCCATGACCCAATTCTTCGACGTCACGCAACTCGAGATTCCGAGATCGCCACCACCAGTTTGGCGCACTTATGCCGTCAAGCTCCCGAAAGATGCGCCGGGGAAACCGTCAATATCAGAGGCACAGCTCCGGAAAAGTGAGAATCCTTCGCAACTGTCACGAGCCTGGATTATGACGTTTGCCCCTCCAATTGATGGTTTGGATTCCAAAACCCTGTCTCGTGCCGAGTTTCTCCTCCCTCGACCCGTCGTCAAGCGCTTTGCACGGGTCGACAGTTCTCCCGTCGTCAGTATATCGCCGCGAAGACTTGAGCCTTTCGAGCGCAAGACAAAGAAGAAGCTGGTATACAACGGTCCGAACGAGGTTGCGCCACCGGCCGCATCCGCAGAGAGCCTCTTACCGTCTTCAAACCCAAGCACGGCCAGCGCATCGGCGACCTTGATGGCTCAGCGGACGACAGCTGCCTCAGACCGGTGGAAGAAAGACTTGGACTTGGCGAGGGCTGATGCTCTGTCCGCATCTGCTGTGGGGCGATCTGACCCGGCGACTCCAGTCGAGGCGCGGCGCAAGTCAAAATCTCCTGTGAAAGCGTCGCCGGCTGCTCAAGCGGAGAAAGATGGCCTGTTCTCCGCGGATGGCGTGCTCGGTGCTACCGAGCGGGGTAGACTCGCAGAGCCAAAGCCCGGCGTGAGGTTCATGGTGTCCAGCGAGCTTGAGGGAGATGTAGCTAGATTCGAGGGGGATATCCTGTTGGACGAGGTGAACAAGATGAGCCTCATGAGCCTCGAGGGTGTCGAAGAAGGCGGCAAGGAGGAAGTTGATCCCAAATCTTCAGGCGCCGAGGTGAGTCTTCGCGATCCCTCCGACCTCCCGTGCTCGAATTTGACCATGCTGATGCTTTCTTAGACCCCCAAAACGCCACCTTCAGTCAGTGGAGCATCATCTCGCGGGCACACATCCTCCCCCAATGCAGCCAACGGAACGTCAACGCCATGGTCAAATAAGGCCAGTGCGCGCAGCTCATCACAGCACGACTCGATACGTTCTGTGTGGGAACCGCCAAACGAATCCACCTTTCAAGCGAGCGCATCAACCCCATCGTTCCCCTCGAGCTCGACTCCCGTTATTCCTGGCGAAGCGTCGAATACGCCTATGTATCCCTCCCTGAACGCCCCTTCTTCCTCCTCCGATCTCGCTTCTACGCAGCCCGCGTCTATGAAGATGTCGTACTCGCAGTCGCAGCCTTTCTCGTCACCAGGCACTTCGGCGGCTTCATTTGGTATGCGGCAATCGCCTCACTACGGATACACAGCTGCCGACCAACAAAGTATGATGGGGCTTCAGTATGCCTCACTTGGCGCGCGTGCGAATGGGATGTCGTCGTCCAGCTCGAGTCCGGGTTGGGCTGGCGCGAGTATGAATCAACAAGGCGTCTGGTCGCCATCTGCATTTGGCACTTCCCTGGCGAGCCCTGCTTACGCCTATGGAAGCAACAAAAATGGTAGTACCGGTGATGCGGCGAAAGCTGCCATGGCGTTCAACGCTGCTGGCTCGAAGGAGATGGCATATGCGGCGGCGTATCCTGGATACGGCCCACAAGGGTATAACCACCAACAGCAGGGGTATACCGGCAGGCCCGCGGCAGCCCAGCAGTATGGATATGGCTATGGCGCGCCCGGACAAATTGTGGGTGGGACCGGCAACGCGAGACCAGCTGGCCGCTTTGCACAGGCCAATGGAGCGAGTGTGGAGTACGGTGCGAATGGAGGTGCAGGTGGAGCGCATGGAGGCGGAGGTGGAGCACATCACCAGCAACAGCAGCGGGGAGGATACTATGGCGGCCACCATCAGCAACAGCAGGCACAGCAGCAACAGGCACAACAACAACAGCAACAGGCGCAGCAACAACACCCACCGCAGCAGTCACATGCGGCACCACAGAATGGAGGTGCTGCAGCGGGGATGTTTACGGCGTTCAATGGGTCCAGAGGACAGACTGGACGGGGAGGGAAGATGTGGTAGTGGCTGGCGACAGCCCGCGAAGAGTAGTCGGAGTCTGTGGCAGAGCGGGTTAGTGACATTAGTGACATTGCATCATCTGGGCGGTGTGACGCATGGATTATGCACATGATAATGCTATCGTCCTCTTGTCCGCCATCGAGCCTGTGCCGAGTGGCCGTGATGGCCATCAACTAATCTGCGTTTCAAGTGTCGACTATTTGAAATCGGTCGGCCATTGTGACGACTATCCAACTATCCATACCGCTCTTTGATTCTTTTTGTCTTTCTTCTGGCTGGCCAAGGCTGCAGAGGGGACAGGACAGTCAAGACCTACGAGGTGCACTACGAAAGAGGGACCACACCCAAGCGTGCACCATCCGGTCGTTCCGCCGTCCGCCGTGCGACCGACCGCCAGAGTCCTAGAGCTAGAGTCTAGTCTACGCCGGTGCCGTGCCGTGACGGCTAGGCGATGTCGGAATCCATACTGGCCCCCCTCCCGCCTCTGCCGACCGACGGCCTGCCTCCGCCCCCGCAGATCCAAGACGACGAGCTCCGCCGGCAGGTGTTCACCCACTCGAGCTTCTATGCTGTCCCCCGGCGCGCGACGTCGTTGGACTTTGAGGGCGGGGAGAGGTTGATGGATAATGAGAAGCTGGAACATGTAGGAGATGGCTTGCTTGGTAGGTCCCTCTCTCGTCTTCTTCTCTATTCCCGTCTCCTCCCCTCTCCCCTCTCCTCTATTGTCCTCCCCCCCTCCCCCCCCCCGCGGCCTCCCGGGGCACCAACCAGGTGGGAGCCGACAGTATGCCTCGCCATCAACGACACGCTGGCTCGGGACGGTCTCAAATCAGCGCAACAAACTGACGTCTCAGGCGCCGTCGTCACTGTCCTCTTACACGACCTGTTCCCCAACCTCAAGCACGGCCCAGCCACCGCAAGTGTCCCGTTCCCATCTCGCCTGCTGGTCTTGGACGTGCTGACGCCGCGCTCGGCAGGTGCTCAAGGCGCACCTCGTGCGAGACGCGACGCTCGCGCAGCTGTCGCGGAAATTCGAGTTGCCCAAGCATCTGATCTCTGGTCGAGCGGAGCGGCCGAGCCTGCTCAGCGGGGAAAAGACCGTGGCCAACCTGTTCGAGGCGTACGTCGCCGGACTGTACTACTCGTACCTCCGGCCGCGGGCGTCGTCGTCGTCGTCGTCTTCCTCTCCTGCCCCGCCTCCTCGAATACCCACCCCGCCGCAGACGCCGCAGAAGAGACGCTCGGCCGACATGCTGGCTGACGCGACGGCCGAGCTGTCGTGCGAGGCGTGCGAGGCGTCGCCGGCGCCGCCCAAGACAAGGGGCATGAGCCATGGTCAGGCGATGGACGAGCTGGAGAAGTGGTTGATCCCACTCTTCACCCCGCTCGCCCACTGGGTGCTGGGAGAGATGCGGAAACACCAAGCACTCCGGGACGAGCTCGCAGCCCAGCAAGGCGACGACGTGCATCTTGACGACGAGGCGTTCGGCGCGACGGCAAAGCTCAACGAGTACTTCATCGCTAAGCAAGGAGCGTGCCCAAAGTACTCGGCTCAGCGGGTCACGGGCGACAGGTGGTCAGTCACCGTCGTCGCTACTATGAAGGACGGGACGCAAATGTGAGCAGCATGCCATCTCGGTCTACACAATGACACATGGGTCAAGCTTATATGCTGATAGGACCGCTGAAGCCACCAGGAGCACGAAAAAGCTCGCATCAACCGTCGCTGCGGTGAAGGTCTGCTTGCAGTTGGGCATTTAGACCATTCACCGTCGCTTTGTTATAATCTTGTCAATCTACATATCATGCTGTTCTTGTGCCATGTCATACTTTTCTTGTGCCATATCATGCTGGTCTTGTGCCTTGCAATATCACTCCATGTCCCTCTCTCCCATCGGTTGCATCGGTTGTTGACGTCAACGACCAACGGACGTCTTGGAGCATCCCTTACAAACCAAGGCGGCACTAGCTAGGCCTTTGGGCGGATCCAGGTAGCGTGTTAGCTGGTCATCATGGCAGGCTGTCAGGTTGCTCAGTACTGCCTAAGCAGGAATATGATCAGACACAGCCAGCCGCCAACAAAGGTGGCCACATGAAATCACAGACGAGATGCGTAATTTGCTAGGGGTATCATACAATGCTGTAATCTGATACACGATCACCAGAACGAACACCTGAAACCGCGGTCAGCCCACACATTTGACCAGAAGGGATGGATCTCGGACGATCACGTACCATCCCAAGAAGGCAACACAGAGATTTTCCGTCTTGGTCGCCTCGTCCACCAACTTCTCCACCTGCATCTTAACATCCAACACCTGGTCCGGCTTGAAATCTCTTCCAGTCAACTTCCTCCGGACCCGATCAATAACCTGAAGCGCCTTGTCATTCTTGACTTCTGCCCTGTCCACATCTGCATAGCCGATTAGCCGGGAACGCTCAGCATCGTGGCAAAACTGACCATGCAAAATCTCCGTCTCGTTCGCTTTGTTCTTGCGCTGTTTCGCATATGCCTGAGCTTCGTCCATATCCTGATTATCGCCCACTCGACCACCCGGTTGGTTTGCCGCCGTCAATCTCCAGTTGAGCAGTGGATCATACACGAAAGTCTCCAGGACCGCCATGAGCGACTCTCGGTTGTCTCTCAAAACCTCCATGGACACCTCGCAGCTTCGTGAAAACGTTCCCGTGATCCCGCACACTTCCATAGCATGAATGAGCATTCGTGTGAGCCGGAACGGAACCTTTTCAGGGTACTTGTCTCGCTGTTGGGCAACTTCGAAGCAGTCACCAAAGTCGATGTGGACAATCTTGCCGGATACTTGATCGAGCAGCAGGTTGGACGGATGCCGATCTCCAAGACCCAGGATATAGCCGACCATGGAGTTGACTCCAAGGGAACGAGTATACGTGACACGTCGTTCCAGCCACGCCTCTGAGTTACGACTCTTGAGCCACAAGATTCGATACAGATCCTGACCGGTTGTGTTGTCCAGGGCATACTGGAACACTTCGACCTTGTGCAGCAACGGTAGGCTCTCGTAGCTCTCATCCGCCATCTAGATGGTCAGCGTGATCTTGGCCGTGGCTCACCTGCTGCATGAGTCGATGCTCAATGTCGACGAGTATCTTTCTCGACTCGCGGTAGTTCTTGATGAGCATATGCAGGGTATCACTGTGCTGCACCCAACCAAGAAGTCCCGCATTGGGCGAAAGCGGAGTGATCGAGTATTGCTGTATGCTGAGATGCCGCTTGGCGCATTCTTGATCGGCGTTGAGCAGGGTGTTGACCAGACCAAACAGCTGCATCACTCGCTCGTCCTGGCGAAGATCCTCGTGACCTTTTGCAGGTCAGTTGACATTCCTAGCAGCGCCAGCCAGCTTACCTTTCAGACAGTACACATAATCCTTACCGTCACGTCCACGCATGGTGAACTTGCGCGGACGCTGTTTCGAAGTAATAACGGTGAAAGTTGGCATGACCGCATGTATTCCAATGACGGGCTTCCCACTCTGGTATGTTCCGGGCACGGCGATATCGAGATCGCGAACTGCCATGAGTTTGGGTGACACATATTGCAGCTCGATGATGTTGAGAAGTTTGAGCTGCCTTCCTAATCTTTGGAAGATCTGCGCCCGTCAGCTCCATGCAATTCAACCGCCTCACCGAGTAATATATATCCCAAGCCTGCTGAATCTCCTTGGCCTCCCCGTGCATGGTATATTTCCGCAAATGATCCCGGGCGATACTGAGGTCGTTTCCAAAGCTTTGGACAAACGAGACTTCACGAAGTGTTTCAGGACCCTGACTTGATTAGTACCGCGGATTAACGGAGGATTGAATTGCTTACCCGCTCGACCATCTCATGCAACGGCAAGAGGGTCTCGAACATCCCCGGGATATTCTGATCGGCAAAGTAATGCTTTGACGCCTCTTCAAGCCCATCGTACCATATTTCGTGCCAAAGAATGGCCGCGCGGATGAGCTCTGTGCTAACGAGCTCGGCTTGATCAACAATGTTCGCATTCTGATCTCGCATCTTGGCAGTGATGCTTTCTGCCACAGCCCGTCGCGACTCAACGTTCGACTTGGAGGCCACGGTCAGAGGGTACACTAGAGCTTGAGGATGCGCACGCCCAATGTCGTGAAGCAGATGAAGGAGGAGACCTCGGATAGTCTGCCGAGGCGTATGAATACGGGCAATAATCTGAATCAAATTAGCTGTTGTCCATCTTCTTACACGCCAGGCGCACCTGAGGGATGACCTCGAGCCAGACGTCGATATTGACGGATGGCAGTCCTTGCGAGATAGCTGCGCTGACACCCTGTTGGTACCCATACGTAAACCAGAGCGTTAACAACCGCAGAGTATCCTGCAGCGAGTTCCCCGGAGACAATGCGATTGACCGCAAAAATCCCTCGACTGCCGGGATGATGTAAGTGGTAAAGTGTTCGCCCGATAGCCCATTTTGGGAAACCTCGAGTTGACTGATGACCTGGAAATTTGCCAAGGCCCAAGTGTGCCAGGCTTGATACCAAGTGGGATCTAACTCCGTCGCTAACGAGTAGTTTTGCAGAATTGCAGTAGGATCATCCTAGGCATATATGAGACCAGTCCAAAGCACTCTTGAAAGGATGGACTTACGCCCATGTCGCCGTCTTTCAGAGTAGTCTGCCACTGTCCAAGCTCGACATGACATCTTGCCAACAGGCGTGTAAACTCGACAAAACCGGGATCCGCAGGGAGGACTAGGCGCCCAGTAGCGTCTCGTCCAAGGCCGACATCATCAGACAGATTCTCGGCAAACTCGCTTAGGAACATCAGAGTGCGGTCCCGCTCCTTCCTCTGTTCCTCGGGTTCAAGATTGATAGTTTTGGCCCAGGCAAGACGGAAATAGGCAAAAATCACTGGCGGAGGGGCGCGTGATCGCTCCTGCTTCCGTTTAGCCAGGTGGCAATGGTTCAGACGGCAACTCACCTCGGGATTGTGCGGGTCGGTAGTGCCGACCAGAGAATTGAGCGTCTTCTCAGCCAAGGGCAGCCGATCTGACACACGGCACAGGTCGGCAAATTGGATCCACACATCCATGTCTTCGTTCGGGCTCAAGACCATGGCTCGGACCTGAAGCATCCGTTGCCAGACCTCTACGTCACGTTGACAGCCATTCAGTCTGCGATGTCAGCATACCTTCAGTGCCGCCACTCCTACCTCTTCGCCCAAGTCTGACGCTGCATGAGTTGTCGTTCTGGCTGGTCCGCCTGCTCTTTGTATCCAATGATCTCCTCCAGTTCAGCGAGCATCTGCACCCGGACCACCACGCTAATGGGGTCAGCAATCTTCACCCTCTAGCACTCACTCGTAAGCTCGTCCATAGCTCTCGCTTGTGAGACTCGTCAACTCGGGATCCAGCCTCTCCCGAGCTCTAGCGATATGCTTCAACGCCGTCGAGAACTGGTTCCGGTGAACCGCGATGATAGCTTTGAAGAAGTTTCGATCAGCCGAGTCGGTCTTCATTGCAGCAATGTAGTCGTCCATCAGATCCCACTGGAACAGAGACCAGCTGGCAGCAGCCGCCAATGGCGCCATCTTCTTCTTGTCGTCCTGTGAGGCACTCCCCCAATGTATCTGCGCCAACTCGGACAGATGCTCCCATTCGCCCAGCGCGTGAAGGCATCTGAGCTTTCCTTGAGCAATCTCTGCTTCGGACCATCCGGGTTCCTGGTTGATCTCCCGCTGATTCCACAAGCCTAATGCCAACTCCCATTTGCCCAGCTTTTCAAACCACTGAACGTCCGAGGACATCTCCATGTTGCCTTGAGCATACTCCAACGTTCCCCATGCGGCATCCGTTTGTTGCAACTTCTGGTTGATGCTGATCAGGTCCTCCACCACAGAATTGGAGGCGTCGACAAAGAACTCCATTTCTTTGTAGTGGAGAGCCTTCGCGTACGAGTGAAACGCAGCCGCCTGGATGTCAGCACAGTTTGCGGAGCGTTCCTCACATAGTCTCCTAATAGCCGAGCCTCGATCGCCAGTGGTTTGTCATCATGCTCCATAAATTCCGCGAGATTGAGAATCATATTGATGACATCCGGTGGGGTCCCGCCATTGGTCAGTGCGAGCTCCAGATTGTGCACTAGGTCCTCCTGCATTCCATGAGTTTTCACTCCAATCAGACGGGCATACGAGCTTACCTGGTAACTCTCGTACAGTTCAGTCCAGCAACTGACAAATGCAACGTTGAACAAGTCCCTCGCCAAGGGCGGATGCGCCAACGCCAGGTCTTTCGAAGCTCTGATCGCCTGACAGGGACTTTCGCCCATGAGTTCTCTGCCGAGACGCTTGATCCACTCGAGCCACTCCGCCTTGGTGGACACATTTGTGCAATTCCATGCAGGTTTCAGTTGCTGCTGATTGACAGTCAGTTTCGGTTTTTCGGCCGATGAGGTCATTGGCCCAGGTCCATCATTGGCGAAGCGTTCAACTGGTCCAAGGTCAGGCGGTAAGCGTTCACGATTGAGCAACTTGGCCACAAGCGAGTCGTATGCGGGATGAACAATCTTATGCTCAACGAGTGCCTGTGGACAATCAGCGATTGGCTGAAATGCAGACACAGCCGCACTCACTTTGTTCACCATAGGAATGAAGATGGCATAATCGGGACCAAATTGGAGTAGCAGAACACACAGAGTGTCCATCGCGATAGAGCGCAGCTCGCCATCGCTGGTGCCTAATGTCCGCACCAAGGGATGGATGATTTGCGAGGCATGGTCGCTGAAGTTGACTTTGCGACAGAGTTGCCCAGTTGTCCGTAGCGCTGCTTTGCGCAGCTCCTCCGGGGCATGTGGGCTCTCAAAGGACCTCACAATAACCGGTAACACCAAGTGGAGATAGTCTTCGATACTCGAGCCAAATACGTAGAACGCTCGAAGGATGTGCAGCAAGGTGGATAAGCGCCTTTCCCCGAGGTGTCTGACTGTGAGCTCGCCATCAAAAGACCGCAGAATCTGCTGTAAGAGCTTCGGAAGATATGCCTTGAATTCTCCCTCTACGGCTCGCGCGACCGCCTCGACGAGTTGGATAAGTGTGATTTGGGTTTGGCCCTTGGCGTCATGGTCCCAGAATTCGTGTACTAGGCTGAAAATGTCGCCCAGGTAGTTGCGAATATGCTGCTGGACGAAGGTGATGAGATCGGCGAGATGCTGGAGATAAACATCTTGTCGCTGAGGACCAGCTATGCGGATAACGTGTAGGAAAGCGGGTAGAACCTGACGGATCAGTCCTGATAAAACGAGAGACCTACTTGAGGGAGGAAAGAAACACATCTCAAGCGCTGGGTACGGAAGATCAGTTTGACAGCTTCCACTGCTTGATAGTGATAATCCTTCAGCGAGTCGTCCGTCAGGAAGCTGACGAGCGAGCTGAACACGACAGTCTGATAGTAGTCGTCATTCGAAGGGGTTTGAGAGTTCATCAGGATGGTGATATCAGTCGCACGCTGCCCGGAGGCGCCTGCTTCGGCATCGTCCGCTCCACCATGCAAGAGCTGAGAAGTCAGACATATCCAGACGATCAACCCACCTTGTGCTTAAAGGGGTCTAAAGCGCCAAGCATACCCATTGTTCTGATGGTCTCGAGCCGCATCGCTTGACTGGTCTCGGTGCGTAGGAAGCGGAATAGGATGCCAAGTAATTGGGGATGGTCTAGATATGGTGTGATTACTTGACCAGAATTTGACGCGATTTGTCCTAGAGTCTTGAGCGCCGCATCCCGCTTTAAGTTGGATGTCTGGTCGCTCAACATCTCAATGACAAGCTCTAATATGCCGTTGGCGCTGTTCACGAGCTCCTCCCCAGCCACTCGAGCGAGCTCCCCGATACACGTAACGCAGTACGCTGCTACCGGTACGGTGGTCTCAGGCGACCCAGCGGTTCGAAGGAGGACTGTGAGGATGGTCGGCGCATATGATTTGACGAGTGATGCAGCAGCGCCAATTAGCAAACAGAGGAGTTTCGCTGAGTCCTCCTTTTGACGACTGAACATCAGCCACAGCCTGTATCGTCAACTCACGTGTTCGTTGAGTATTCGAGTTCGGTAATGAGGTTAATCAACGACTTTCGCAGAGGGGGCATGACATATGCGGGATTGTGTTCGGCCAGACGACCAATGATACCAATCGCGAGTTCGCGATTGTGGAATACCTCGTCATTAAGGGCGATAAATAGACATCGAATATCCTCGGCTTGAGCCAGATGTCGATCGAATTTCTCATCAAGATTCTCTAGGACTGTCCGCCTGATAGCCGCATCTATCGCCAGTCAGCGTGGACGTGAGGGTAGAAGAGTGATATACTAGGATCGGTGATGCCGACTGTCAAAAGCTTCTCCAACACGTCACTGACAACCTCAATAGAGTGACTGCTCGTTTGATTGCAGATCGGATCATTGATGAATAGCTTTGTAGATGCCAAGACAGCTGCTCTTCGTACTTCGACGCTGTCATGCTCCAGATAAGGCACGGCAGCATCTCGGACGAATTCGTTCAGCTTATGTCCTGACCCAGTCAGCGAAATCGAACCTGGATGACATACCTGTAAAATCGAAAGACCCCAAGACCATGAGAGCCAAGGCCAACAATTCTGGTGATGGAGCTCCGGGGGAAGCCTGCAAGAGATTGAGCTCCCTGGCAGATGTGGGTGCACCTCGCGGTGTGGGAGCTCCGAGAGGGCGGAAGGGCTGTCCGAGCAGGATCATCGATAGGCTGTCCAGCAGGCGCTCTGAAAACAGCAAGATTAGCATTGATTACAACAAGTAAGAGGGGAGTCACCCTGGATGGTCCGCAACAATGGCGGGATATGTTCCGCGATGGTCCTCAGCGCCTTATACAACGCCTCACTCAGGCCCCACGGAAACATCAAGTCCAGGATCTCGTGCATTTGCCGTGTTAGCATCGGACCAACGGCACTTGTCAACATTGCCAGGCACTGGAATATGGTCGATTCCGTCGGTGCATTCTTCTTGCTGCAATTCTTATCAGCCCTGAATGGCTGAATGAGGGTTTGGCCTACCCTCGTTGACGCAGATGGTCTTTTATGATCTTAATAATGTCGTCGATAAATGGTCGCATCTTGGACGCCAGCTGCAGCGCCATGTGCCCTATCGAAACATAGGCTGAAGAAGGTCAGGAATGTCTTTAGGAAGTATATATGACGAACCGATGTCGCGATCTGCAGGCTTTGACAGCGCCTGCTGCAGATACGCCATGATGCGATGCAGATAGATCTGCTCGAACTCATCACTGTCGTAGGTCGCCATGGAGGGAAAGAGGGTGATGACAGCTTTGCGAACGACCACATCCTTGGAGTCGCGAAACTTGAGCGTGAGTTCACATACAGACCGGTAGTATTCGGCCATGCTCTGTATACATCAGCACGGAGCTCAGCAGTCGGCCTACCAGTTGCTGATTGTGGAGCATAGCTCCAAACGCAAGTAAGGATCCCAGAATGGCCTCCGTCGAGCTGGCCTTGAGCAGTCCTGACCTCGCTTCCTCAAATATTTTCCTGTAGATCTCATTCGGCGCCTTTTCCCGCGTCTTGATGATATCCAGACAGCTCGAGAGAAGTACGGAGGCTCGCTCCCTAACGAGAGACTGTAGTTTGGGTCAGTTTAATCGTGACTGGCAGGGAGAAAACTTGCTCTCGAATCCCTTAAGGGCAACCAGATCTTGTCGAGGACATTGGGGATATAAGGGTGAAAGAGGCCAGGGGCGTTCAGAGCAAACGACGACAACACCAATACGCCTGCAAATCGGCTTACATCCTGCCGGCTGTCTGTGATCGAGTCAGTGAGGCTCAGGCAGCCGAGCTCATGCCTCACCTTCCAGCATTTGTAACAGCTGTCCGATCTCCTTGTCGTTGCACAGTATGCTCCCAGCGATGCTGACCATATTTCCTGAACAGTCAGATTGGCGCCAGTGGAGGAGAGGCGTACGAACCGGCAACATTCGCCGCTGCTACCATGACTGTGGAATCGGTGCATGTCAGAAGTGGTCTCAGATCTGCACCGTCAGCAAGTTCCAGAGCCCATTCAGCTCACATTCGTACAGCCTGAGAGTCTTCTGCGCTACTCGGTCCGGAGTGTCCTCGTTCGCCCATTCCAGCATGCGATCTGTAGACATCAGCACCTTGTTCGCTAGGTGAATGAAGACCATCGCACCAATAGCAGCAACAGCGCCGAGCCGGTCAAACTGGTTGTTGCTCCTGCTCAATTCAAACATGCGCTGGAACACATCTCCTCCAACATTTTTGCCGCCATCGTGAAGTGAATGCTCGGATGAGGCGGATATCACCTGGAACCAGTGTAAGCGGAACAGCAGCCGAGGATAGGTGGCAACACTGACATAGTCACGCAAGTCGTTGGCCGCCCGCTCACGAACCTCCTCATACCTGACAAGTCAGCCTTTCTACCTGCGAGTCGGCTCGCAGCGTACCTTGATCTAAGATTGTAGAAAATGGAGTCGAGCACATCCGACTGAGACGCCATTATGGCACCTGCATCGAAGATGGCTCAAAGAGATGCTTGCAATACAATGAAGAGTGCATCGACTAGTCGGCGAGTCTAGGAACCCGGATGAGTTGATAGGCCACGTGGAGTTGAAAGGCAATAAAGCCACGTCATAGGAGGGTGCCTCGAGTTCGCCACTACTTTTGCTTTCAATTGCGGTTTTGTCTGGCTTTAGATATTCTCTGTGCATCGTCGCCCAGTTGCTCGGGTCGACAAAAGTCCTCCGGCCGGTGCGAGGGACCTGTTCAATGGCATAGCGCAATCTGAAAAGTATCAGCAAACATGAATGCTGGTCTTTCGCCTTCAGACCAGCTGGTCTACAAGAAGATCTCTGGGTCAAAGCGCAAAGTGAGTCTTCCTCTGCTCTGAGAGTGTCGAAACGGTCTGGCTGATTCAGTGTTAGGCTTTGACCCTGGATCAGATCCAGCAGAGTCTGCCGGGAATGCAAAAGCGTGCTGTACAGACGTGTTTGACGAATTTGGACAAGCTCGTGCGTAACGGCTGTAGTTGTTGTGATGATCATATGCTGATTTCATCGACAAATAGCAACTCATCACTGTATCCCAGGCGCAAGATGGCAGCATGCTGTTCCACAGTGTGGAACCAGGCAATGCGAGCAAGTGCGTCGACCGTGAAACTGCTATAGTTCCGACTGACCGTGACAGGTCGACCGCCCTGACGCAAGACCAAAAGCAGATTCTAGGTATCGTGGCATCAGCTGGCCAGAATGGTACGTCGTAGCTATTGCTCCCCTTGATACCAGGTAACTGACGTTCTCAGGTATCGAGTTGAAGGCAATCAAAACTCGTGTGGGTATGGACATGGCTTTGCAGAGCCTTCGCAAATTGGTGGATGGGCTGGAGAAGCAGAAATTGATCAAGTCGTTCAAAAGCGTTCAGGTGGGTCTAGCGAGGTCGATACCCGCGACATGCTCGGGACGTGCTCATCTGAGGTCACAGTCTGCCACGGTCAAGCGGTACCTTTTACCAAATTACACACCGCCCGAGTCCATGACAGGTGGAATCTGGTACACCATGGCGTCGGAATGGGATTCGAATCTCGTCGATGTCATCCTCGAAGTCCTGCTAAGGCAGATCAAAGAGCTGGTAAGCTAGTATGGTACCGTGAATCTTGTCGATACTGATCATCTCGCCTAGACCTATCCGAGCAAAGGCAGAGGCCAGCCGCCGAACACAAGGGTGATTGGACAAAACATTGACCGCCTGCCAACACCGTATGACCTGTACCGCCACCTGAAGAGGAAGAGCGTGCTCAAAGTCAAGATCAAGCGCGAGGAGTTGATGCAGGCATTGCGCGCGTTGATACTAAACGGCGATATCGAGGCGATCAGGCCTAACGAAGGTGTCGGGGATATTCCCGACCGGTGGACGGACGATGAGAGCTCGGATGACGATGATCGGCCGTCCAAGAGAGCCAAGATGGAGCATGACGATGACTTGGATGATGATACAAAGAGAAGGAATACTGAACGGGCCAAGGAAAAGGCCAAAGCCAAGGCCAAGGAGTTGAAGAAGCGGGAGAAGATCAAGGCTAAGGAGAAGGAACGGAAAGATAAGCAAGCCAAGAAGGACAAGGACAAGCGGAAACGGGACAAGGCCAGGAAAAAGGTTTGTCCTGATCGCGACCTGCCACCCTTGCCCCTGCCCCCTAACCCTCCCTCCCTCGTGGGTGTTTCCCGCGCGGTGAACACCATTCCTTGCCGGGATGGCTACTGACATGGACAGCAGAAGCACCAGTCACCAGAAGAGGTCGTCTCTGATGCCGACTCGGAACCTCTGGTCGCGATTCAGACATTGGAAAGTGGCGCACCAAAGCCCAAAACCAAAAAGAAAGGTATCCGCTCTACCTCTTCTGCTTCTGGTTCAGATTCTGGCGCTGTCGCTAGGCCAAGAGCAGGCTTGGGTGCGGGCTCAGACGCGGGATCAGGCGCAGAGTCGGACAATTCCGGCTCTGATTCCTCGGACTCTGGCTCGATCGACTCGGACATCAGCGTCTCATCAGTAGACAGCGACGACCTGGAAGCAGCTGCGAACTTGCGCAAGAGACGCCGTCAATTCCATGGTAACGGTAATGGCGACACATCGTCGCACTTGCCGCAACTGCAGTCGTTGAACGGGGTAAACGACGAGCTCACAGATTACTACGTCCGCTACCGCGCTGTGTCGCGCATCTCCCTGTCGCTAGGACACACAGAGGCGCCGTGTGGACGGTGTCCCCAGTTCAACTTTTGCGAAGACGATGGACCGGTCAACCCCGTCGGATGCGAGTATCTGCGGAGCTGGCTCGCCGACGAAGGGAAGCAGGGCTGGGACGACGAGGGACGGAGAATGTACTGGAGTGAAGAGAGGTTTGAAGACGCCGAGGAAGAGCAGGCTCAGCTGCAGCGTGTCCCCCCAGCTCAGGTCGTGTGACGGCGGATCATGTCATGTGGCATGACGGTCAGGAAACTGGGTCCTAGATCCTGCATCCGGCTGTCCAGGTTGCGGCAAAGCAGCTGAGGCACGCAAGCAAGAAACGAGAACGAGGCTTGACGATTCATCACGATTTATACTTTGCATTGTCTATAGCATTTATTCCGGTTTTCCATGTCCCTCGACCACATGCATTCCTCGCATTCTACAGATTCACACTTTCAAACTCCCTCGCGAATATCATACAATACCCTGGTAAGGGCGATTTACAAACCCGACACTCGCGTTGTGCACAGGACAGAGGCTCTTTCATGCCCTTACCGTGTGCATGCCTGGCTACTTTGCTAGAGGCTGCTTCTTGAGCCAGCGTTTGACCATAGTCAGAGATGCGATGGGGTCATCATGCGGGACCTAGTCCATCAGCCCCGCTCTGGCAGATCAGGGCGTCAAGGCCCTAAATGCCGACGCCGACTCACCATGTGTCCAGCATCGCGGAAAGAGACAAACGCGACGTTGCCTGCATCCCGAGTCCAGCCCGCAACGTCGCCCTCGGTCGTTACAAAGTCCTTCCTTGATGCATTGGCAAATGCGGCAGAGTATGACGTCTCGAGATTATCCAGCACTGCCTCGCATCCCAAGAAATTGACCACTGTGCCGACTCATCAGCGGGGTAGCCCTGGGACAGAGTCACCAACGTACGCATATCGGCCTCGCCAGCATAGATGAGCACACGGATCCCGTCTTCGATCAGGACTGGTAGAAGGGAGGCGGCATCATGCATCCCATCTCCTTGGAGCAGGCTATAAACTGTCAGCGATCGGTGACAGCTGAACAAGCTAAAGCTCGCTCACAAGTTGTGATTAATGTTCGTGTTGCAAGATTGGAAAGTGATTTCCTCGGGGGCTCCGAGCTCTGCGAGTCTATTAGCCACGTAAAAACAACAAGGTGACCTCACGAGCTTTGACACTAGGTGTGTTCATGTATGTCTCCATCCAGCCCATCTCCTTGTAACAAAGCTTTCCGAGTCAACGCTCTTCAGACAACGAGAGGGATGACTCACAGGTCCGTCCTTGTCTTCAGATCTGTCACACTTCTTGCGAACGTCGTACATATTGTAACCCTACTAGATGAGTGGCGACTCGACGTCAACATCGCTGAATCGCTCACCAATTCTTGCAGGTCACCAAAGACGCCGGCGAAACAGTACAGATTGGCGGGTACACAGGCAAATCGAGAGCCGGTCCTGTCAAAGCATCAGTCATCGTTGCCACGCAGCCCTTGGTTATGTTTTGGCGAAACAATGCTCAGCGGGATGGGTGATGGTATAAGGAACCGGGCCAGGGGACGAGACCAGCGGCGCAGGGACTCTATACTCACTTGTAACAGCTCGAGACCAAGCCCTGGCACCGTGCTGCCTTAGCCCTTAGAGACACGCACTCCGCGCCCTGAGGATCATCGTAGACTGCATAACGTGACTTGGACTTGTCGCATGCCCAGCTGAGGACGATCAGCAATGATTCGTCCCAATCGAATTTGACAGACGTACTCGGGAACAGAGCCAAACTGGTTGTACGGGTCGGTCAGACCGTCACTTGGTAGCTATGAGCTCCGAGAATGATCAAACAAGGCAGAGTGCTTACCCGATCAGAAGAGATTTGAGGTTGATGACTGGGAGTTTTGGAGTTGGCGCCAGGTCGGATTGAAGAGCTAGCGAGTTCTTGTAGATGACTGATGCGATATTGGGGATATATGTGCCTACGACCGAGTTAAGGTAAACCAGAAAACGGGTAAAGCACGATAACTCACCGGCATAAGACTCTCCCGAGATATGGAAGTCTTGCTTCGCGTATTCCTTGTACTAAAGGATGTCAGTATTGTCCATAAGCGGCTATTATGACTCACCTGAGAGAAGAACAAGCTGAGGAAAGCATAGACATCTTCCGCTGCCGCCGGAGAATTGTTAACACTCCCAGAGTCAGCATAAGAGTATCCGACACCGACAGGCTCTGATAGAAGTGAGCGACGCCCTTCAAATCTGATAAGGGTGACGCACGGTCAAGATACAGCACATTCGCCACAGAGTTCCACGAATACTCATTATAGGTTACGTTGGCACCCTTGTCTACGATATTGCAGCCTCCGAGTTCTGCTCAATGTCAGCGAATGTACCAGAAACTCTTTGCGATCACTCACCAAACAATAGTCCAGTAGTGGAAGAGCAACCAGGGCCGCCATTGAGCCTGACTTGTCAATCCCGATACGCATAGTATGCCTTGGAAATACTCACCAAAGCATGACAGGGTCTTCCGACGGCTTGTGTCTGCTTTCCTGGAACCAGAAGAACAGGTGTTTGGTCTCCGAGATATCAAGGTACCCCGAAAGCTGGCTGACATCAGGATCGCACAACTCCGGCTCGACCACTCGAAGACGGTGAAGTGGGAAGGCCGGGTGGGTCAAGGCAAGGTCTGGAGCCAGTAAGACAAGGTTTCCTACAATGGGCCAGACTCATACTCACACTCGATACCGTGCATTGTCATCTTGGATACACTGAGATCGCCAGAGACGGTGGTCTCCAGGTCGTCCCACTTGCGCTGTGCACCGTGCAGAGCCGAGTGGACCCATGAAATGGCTGTGTCGAACGCTTGCGTGGCAAGTTCAGCGGGCGGAGACTGCAATTTCAGCAAGTTTGGCAAGGCCAGCGCTGGGGCAGCGGCAGCCGCAGCTAGGGGAAGAAGCGTCGACACTCGCATGCTGGAATATACAGAGAGTTGGAATATGGTCACCAAGGATGGACAAAGCGATAGCTCTGGAGTCATAACCAGCCCCTCTGGATAGTTAGGCGCGCAGTAGCTTCTCTTGCACGCCTAATATTGTTTTCCCGCGGAACCTTTCATGCCCCCGCTTTTTGACCTGGAAGCGACGCCACCACTACTCTTTCTTGTCTAGTCGTCTTTCTGTCTCTGTAACAGCAACCACAAGAGGGAGAAGAAGCCCTTGGATGTGTTAGCTGCGACAATGACTGATTCTAGAGCTTCGACGGACACGGCTAGAGACGAGATTGGAGAGGAAGGTGGTGAGTTCGGTTGTCGGTTGTCGTGCGAGGGTTCCGTGCGCTGATGAGAGCAGACGTGTGTCGGGTGTGCCGAGTCGAGGGCGACGAGGAGGATCCCCTGATCTACCCTTGTAAATGCTCTGGATCAGTTAGATACGTGCATCCTAGCTGGTGAGTCTTTGATTAGTAAGGCCACTCTGACATATACAGCTTCAAGAACTGGCTCGCGCATAGTCAGAAGCAGCGATGTGAGATCTGTGGACATCCATATACGTTCTCCAAGAGTGAGATTCTCCTTCATCGACGGACACTTGAAAGCTTATGCGTAATCAGTCTACCAGAGCTACATTCCTTTGACCATTCCGTTTGTCGTGTACATTCGTCAAGCCGGCCTGTTCCTTCAGCGAATCGCCTACACTGTCATCCGCGTAGAGCTGGCTATACTGGCATGGCTCGTAATCCTCCCAAGCTGCAACATGTTCAGCCTTCAGGGTGTCATTTGGATGTCTGACCAACTGTGAGCTTGAAAGGTATCCAAGTAACGAGCTGATCGGTGTAGCCCATGGTCATTCACGAGCCGATCAAGCGATGGCAACTCTTCGCAGTCGGACGGCGCAATACAAAATCTCGTTAACAACTCGTTTGGGAATGCAACAATTCCGGAGAATCTACAAGAACAGATCACCCAGTTGCCAGTCTTGCCCCGCCTTATGACCGGGGTTAGCATTCTTCTAGAACGCTTGTTCCGGTTGTTCACTTTCGCATGGTTTCCATATCCCGAAGAAGAGGAATTCTCAGCGTAAGTTTGCTTTCTTTGAGTATTCCCCACCGCACCCTCGTATTATGTCCATACATTTTGAGAGCGTGTTGCCGTATCTGTCATTCCTGCTTCCGCTCCGACTGACTTCCTTTATCTACGCCGCATCGCCACTGACCTGACTATAGGGTTCTTCGGTTCCTTGTGCGGGGTCAGCTACTTACGATTGTTCTGGCGGCGGCTGTGTTCGGAGTCATGGTTTTGCGTACCATTCTCGAAGAAAACGCGTTTGGACGGGACTTTGGACCGGCCCACACCGAATTGGACGATCCAATGAACCCGGATGAGTGGGTTATAAGGAATGGAGTTGCCCATAAGAAGGACGAAGCAAATCCGGAGACCGCTCCACTGCAGCTGGACGAGCAGCAAAAGGAGAAGATCAAAAAGCTGGTAGTGTACATGGACACGCGCGTGACATTGCGAACGCGAAAGACCGACGCAGGGGTCAACAATGCCGCGAACGAGGACAGGAACGGAGAGGAGACGGTGGCCGAGGCTGGGGAAGGCGAAGCTGATCAGCAGGACAGCTGGACAGACGGCATAACCATCGCAACGGAGTTGAATCCAGATGCCGTTAGTTCTCTGGGATCCGGCTCGAATGCGTCTCACGATCCGTCCGAGCATGAGGAGGTGGACTATGATGCCACACGATCGCCTCCGGGGCCGTTATTCAAGCATCCTGCGTGGTCGGTGGAGGTTACGGCCTCGTCGTCCACCTCGGGGCGCGATGCGGCTCCTGTGCAGGGAGAGGCTTCCACGTCATCTGAGTCTTCACCAGCCCTGCTCGAAGGCGATGATCTACAATCGATCATCAGGTCATTGGCAATGACTCCACCGAGACCCTCGACCGCACTGCATTCCCCAATAGGCGTCGAGTATCGAGCCCCAGAACTGCTCGGCGAGGAGGAAGAAGCGTCGCTGCTCTTATCAGTGAAAAAGGAGAAAGGGAAAGAGCGGGCTTCAGAACCACCAGATGCAAATAACTTCGAGGCCAAGGCATCGGATACCATCCCAGATACGGTGGATGGTATTGAAAGGGACTCACCACATTCAAATGATATCGAAGGAGAGGTCGCGAATGGCGACGTACACGTAGCACCAGTCCAGGTGGTTCGGGACGAGGTGAGGGCAGGGATAGCAGCACTTAGGGTAGAAGCGGAAAATCGGTTGGAAGCTGACCGAGACAATCGAGCACGGCTTGCAGAGGTGGATGACGATGCAGATGCCGAGTTTGCCGAGGAAGGAGACTGGATGTGGGATGATGCAGGAGGCGATGGCTTCTGGGCGCCGGTGATGGAGGTGATCGGGATCATTGGGCCATGGAGCAATCTGCTGCAGAATGTACGTCTGAGCTGTGGAAGGGATGCTGATGCTCAGCTCATGATCTGCATCGTGATCGGCTCCGCAGCAATAACGTTACTTGTAGGAATCCCACTGATGATAGGCAAGACACTGTTGGCTGCCGATTTTGTCCGATCACTTTGGTACTCTTGTCGATTGGTTATCAAAGGCACCCGGCTTGTCACCGATCCTGTCATCGATATCTCCACAGAAATCCTACGCGATGTGGTGGCCAAACCAGCCATGTTGAGCTTTCACGCTTTGGAACGGATCATTGCGGACAAGCTTGGCTTACAAAGTCCCACCTTTGATCTGGTCCCAAATATGGCTGGGGGGTCGTCCCACTCTTGGGAGCTGCCTGGTGTTTCAACAGCCCTGGATCTCCTTGCATTACTTGGTAACCGAACATACAAGGCGTACAATCGATACCGCAAGTTCGCCATGCACGCGGCTTTCTCGCCCAATCTCGCCTCACGGCTGTGGTGCCTTGCCGCGGGATATGCCGGAGTAGTCGCGTCATTCGGATCGATTACCCTGCTTGGGGAGCTAGGCGGACCTGAAGGCGAGCTTGGCAGGTCGATTGCGTTTATTAAGGTAGAGCATTTCTCTTGTTGATGGTCTAACCATGTACAGGTTGCGATATTTACAATACTCGACGCCGTCATTCTACCGTTCCTTCTTGGATGCTCGATCGACTTTTATACAATTCCCCTCTTCTCCGAAGCAAGCATCTGGACGAGAATAAATTGGTTCAAGACGTCGCCTGGTAGCGCATGCTTCATCCATCTTTTCGTCGGTTCAACGTGCGCTTGATCCCATTGTGTTGAATCCTCGCTGACGTGACCAGGTTCACGTATTACTTTGTCTTGATGTTGCTATGGATTCGTGGCGATATACGCCGAGGGGCACTGTACTGGATGCTTGATCCGCGCGATCCGAAATTTTCCCTCACCAAGCAACTACTTGAAAAGTCGACGTGGTGGTCTGTGCAACGCGTGAGTCAAGCTGGCGCAGTATGTAGAATGAAACTGAATTTTCCAGCGTTTCTCCATTGTCAAGCAACATCTCATAGTGCAGTTTTGGCTGTTTGGCGCATGGTGCTGGGGCCTCAAGCTTCTTGGCATGTCTAGCTTGCCTGGTCTACGCCTTTCTGCGTAAGTCACCACTTGAAAGTTAGACTGACCAGCGCAGTGGACCTATCAGCTCCGTCCCATTCGATCTGCTGTTCATCCACCTAGCAATTCCCCCGTCGATTAAAGCCTTGCGTTCGCAACCCCGGCTGCGATACCTATATGGATACGTTTTCCGACGCACAGTCGCCCTTTTCGGGCTCACAGCTCTGGTCTACGGGAAACGGAGAGCTCAGCTCAGACTCGACCCGCCTGCATGGTTGGAAGCTCTCTGGAAGCCAGCAGACATCATATATCGCACATTGGTGGAAAACTACGATCCAGTACATGGAGGCACGGTGCGAGTTCCTTCGTCAAGCGTTACGTTTGAGAACGTGTACAATCGCAAACCGGACAAGCGAGGTGCTTTCATCCCGCTCGATGAGACTGGAGCGCCAAGGACGCTCGAGGACAAAATCAGATTACTGCGGCAAGATCGTTTAATACGTAGCAAAGGGAGGGATCCGAAGACCGAATTCACCGTGCTGACGATCCCTCCATACTGGCTTGCGAGGGTTTGGGCGTTAATCTACCTGTCCATCATCACCATGGGTGTGGGTGTGGGTATAATGACGATGTTGCCTGTTGTTATGGGTCGAGCGGCGTTTGATATACTAGGCGTCCAACAGATCCACGATGGATATAGCTTCGTGAGTCGTTATTCATTGGGTAAGCTGACAGTACAGTTCATCGGATGCTACATCCTTTGGTTCATCGCCAAAGTCAGCCGCAAGATCAGAAGACGTGTCGTGCAGAACCGCCGAGCTGGTGTGCTTCGTCGCTCCGCCGCCTCTACCTATGTGAAACGGGCCTTGCTCTCATGGGCCAATAGAATATACGTCTTCGCTGTACTGTTCGGAGTCCTCCCGGTCCTAGTCGGACTGTGCATTGAACTGCATGTGGGGCTACTTGTCAGGTATGGACTCGTGTTGGGTGTCAAGCCGGTAATCCATTTCTGGGATGCCTGGTGAGTTTGCAGATGACGCGTTCCCTCTCAGCTCACACTCCAATTAGGGCAATGGGTTTGGTAACCGTCTCTATTCTTGTTGGAGTCGTGGAGATGTATCGGCCGAGGATCTTGCGACATCGGAATACAAACCCTACGTTGACAAGACTGTGGCAGCTATACAAGGTATGTAGTCTGCGCCGTCCGTTAGGCTGTCGGCTGATCCCCTTAGTTTTACCGCCGACCCGCTAAACAGAGAGGAAAGGAGGTAACTAAGGCTGTGCTACCGCTTGCGGGATGGGCGCTGCTATACATCGTCGTACCGGTGTGTATCGCCATTGCGATGGCCCTGTTAAACCACGCCCGGCCTTCGACGGTTCTTGCATATGCCGGAATCTCGGTGGAGGACTATAACAGCTTCATGTGTAGGTGGCTCGCGTTTGAGGTCCTTCATAGCTTATGTCTGCAGTCCGCCTCATATTCCCAACCTCGACTCTTCCGATCACTCTGGTGCTTGCACGATCATGGCTGTCGAAGAGGTGGACTAGCCTGCAGCAATATATGATCGACAATGAGTATGTGGTGGAGATGCGCGTGGAGAACTACGAGCCCGGGAAAGATGCCGCTGCGAAGACGTCTGAGGATCAGTCAAAATCTGAGGCGGACGGGGTGATTGACGGGGTAGACGTGCCTCTGCCCGAAAGCGAGGATGAGTCGGATGAGTGGCAGCATGAAGACGAGGGCGAGCGTGAGCGTGGGGCGAGGGTGGAGGTTATGGATAGCGACGGGGATTGGGTTGATATGGACTGAGTGGCGTTGTTCAGCGATACCCAGCATAACGATAGATGTCTGTCCGTACCCAGTGTTCCTTGTCAATGTTGAGTCGTTCTTGTCAGTTCCAGTCATGCATGTGCCCAAGACGCGTTGTGCTATCGAGCTCGGAGAGCGGAGCTAGACTTTCGACGCCCGTGCGCGCGGAGCAGCGCTCGAGTTGATGAAACTTAACTGGATGTCACTCCAGGCAGCAAGTAAGGCAACTACCCAGTCGCGTGACTGTGACTGTGTTCCGCGGGGCGCGGGGGGGGGGGGGGGGGGTTCTGGGCTCGGGGGCGTTAGAGACTGATTTGGATGGGTACTGAACGGCAACTGGACCAGCTGAGGAGTATAACCAGCCTGATGCAGGCACGAGTGACGAGACGGCGATCAAGTATCGAGAGTCGTCGTCTACTTGCATTTCTGCCTCTCCTGTCTCTATACTGCAACTTTGCATCATCTCTTTCCCTCGCATCAGCAGGGAAGGGGCAAAGGTCAAGGTCAACGGTCAAAGGGCAAAAGGAACGCGGAACCGCTTGAGTGGGGTGCCATGTCGGAACTGCAGGTGTACGAGTATACGGCGAACGACGGCTCCCGCTGTACTCGAGGGTACGACACGCCTCAAGACACGCCGCTGCAGGGGTGGAGCGGCGCGCGCCGCCCGTATCCCCCGACAGCGCCGTTCACGCCTCCCTACTCGGGCGCAGAGGGGACCCCGTGCCGCGTCAAGGCGTCGGCCGACCGAGGAAGGCATGCCGAGGAAGCGGCTTGGAACGGGACGGGCGGCGGTGGCGTCCGAGTTGGAGCACCCAGTGCTGGTGTCGTTAACGTGGTTAACAACAGAAATGACAGCAGTAATGGCAGTAGCAATGGCAATGGGGGAGACTTTGGGAATGACGGTGACGGTGATGGCGACGATGGCAATGGCGACAACGACAATGACGAAGAGGATGAGGAGAATGAGGAGGATGAGGAGGATGAGGATAACGCCGACGACGAGCACGATATGGATCATGAGAAACGCTTCGTGGCGGTGATACAAGCGATGATCAACACCGTGAACGACTCGCGCGAGCGTATCATTGTGGGCGGCCTCTACCCTACGCACGCGTACTACAACGGGGTATGGGAGCAGCTCGAGAGTTTGGTCCGTGGTCGCGGGAGAGGGAGAGGGGCGACGCGTGGTCGGGCTCGACACGACGGCCAAGGTTACGGTCGAGGTCGAGGTCGGGGTCAAAGTCGCAGTGGACGTGGAAGCCAAGGTGGGCATGCGGAGGTGGATTTGGACGTCGACGTGCGATTTGAGAGGATTCAAGATGGAAGGGCAAGTGGCAGTGGCAGTGGCAGTGGCGACGGTGGTGGAAGTGGAAGTGGCAGTGACGGTGGTGGCAGTGGAGGTGGTGTTGGAAGTGGCAGTGACGCGAACACGCGTGGAACTAGTAGCAATCCATCGCCCTGTTCTCCCCCTTGTGCTCAGAGTCCTTCATCCCAGGCTCTGCCCCAGCACCACCACCACAAACACGGACACCACGACCCACCCTATCGCCCCGCCACTAACAGGCAACGGCCCCACCTGCGAATCAACACCCTCGTGCGTGGGCCGCACGATCGCCCGGATCCCGTACGTGTCCGACCGTGGCCCCTTGCCACCGACTACCGCGATACGTCCGCTCCACTTTCGCTGCATCTGGTCCGGTCGGCGAGCGACGACCGGTCTAGGTCTGCGCGGTTGCCCGTGCAGTTGCAGGTACCAGTACAGCTCCCCGTGGCGGCACTCGCAGCGCCGGAATTGCCGCTACCAATCTCCAGCCGGGGGTCGTCCTTCTTCACAGCCCACAGCCACAGCCACACCCACACTGCTCGAATCTCCCGCACCGGCCGACTCTCTACCCCAGTCCCCACAGTCCCCACAGTCCCGAACGCCCGCACCCGCACCCGCACCCGCACTGCCTGGCCACTGGCCTCCGTCGCGCACCCTGTCCGTGCGGTCCGTGCGGAGCAGCTACGATCGCACGCTGTCGAGCCCGTCTTCCCAGCCATCCACCGTCCCCGCGCCCAGCGTGATCGGGATGCACGGCGATACGCCGAGTCCGACTCGGAGCCGCACGAAGAACGCATGGTAGTGGGCTCTGATGTACCGCAGGACGAGGACCAGGCGACCGAGGTTGGTGGGCGTATACGCGCGTGGTTGCGGCGCTGTAGGGCCGCCCTTCGTCTCCCCTTTCCAGCAAGCCGTAGACCTACGACAACGTCGCTGCGCTATTGCTAAACAGGAACAAACGTCCTCCCTCCCCCTCCCGAGAAATAAAAGTAAATAATATTGCCGCATCGTGTATTCGAATGTACCTACTGTATCGTGCATGTACTTGCAGCGGGAAACAGACGATGCAGTGATGTTTGCCGCTGCAGTGGCGAACACGTCTCAACAACGATGCAATTGCGACACATCTCAACTACGCATCGTGCCAACGCCCCTCGCCAGACAACGATCGACCTACCGCAATCTCTCCGTTCAAACCATATACACCTGCTGCGTAATCAACGCCTTGCTCTGCTCCGCGCCCAGGTCCGCCACCTGCCTGAACATGGTCATGTCCACACGGGCTTTGAATACCGCGAACACTGGTCGTATCAGCAAGAGCGTACAACCGAGCAACGCGGCCCAGAGCCAAGCAAGCAACAGCAGTGCAAATCTGGTAGAAGGAAAAGAAGAGGAAGTAGGCGCGAAAGCAAACGCGAACGCGAAAACAAAACAAGCAAAGGCAAGTGCAACCGCGACTCACCGTGCGTCGGATCGTGGTCCGCGATCATCTCCGCTTCTTGGCAAATATCAAACCCCGCCGCACAATGCACGCAGCGCAGCCACGCGCCGCGAATCTGGTCGCCGTGATAGTCGCACAGCGTGTCGCGGTGCACCACGTGCCTGAGGTACGCGGTCGGGTCGCGCGGCTCCAACGCCGCGTTGACGGGCAGGTCGCCTGCGCGCGTCTTGTACAGTTCCGGCAGGAGCGGGAGACGCGAGGTGAGTGGGAAGTGCACGGGTCTGTCGAATTTGAGGAAAAAGTGACGCGGGTTGTGGATCCGGTACGAGCGAAGTTCGCATATAGAGCACTGAGAGGGCCGCCAGCGTCAGCCGAGGCGTGCGGCGAGAGCGCGACAGACATGGCTAGAACTCTGGACGCGAGGATTCTCAAGTCCGGAATGTGTACTCACGAGGTTGTACGCCACAGGCTCGGAGGGACAGTTGGCACACTGGTACCGGCGTCCCATGATCCATTCGTTGCAGTTGGTGCATCGGCAGCCGTGATCGAGCGCATCCCGCGGCGCTTGATTGACCACGCGTGACGACGGTGGCGACACCCCGCGCAGGTGTGGGCTGGACGCCGTTCCCGCATAGACAGTCTCGTTTGTCGGACTAGACGAGCGCGTCGAAGGGACGCGCGGAGTCGACACGGCAGCCGAATCTTGGCGATACCACCGGTCTCGAGCGCGCCGCGAGACAGCTTCGACTTCGGCACTGGGCAGCGGTAGAGGGATCTGACGTCAGCGAGACGCGCTGCATAGGCTTACCTTCATCATGATATGGTCTGGGGCGTGAGTTCCATCTCCGGCCGCGCCGACGCCCTCGCATTGGATGCACAGATCCCTGCTTGATTAGCGGGCAAACTCAAGAGATACAGTCAGACTCCTTGCCGCAGCTCACCATGAGGGGCAAACGGCGCAGTGGAACCTGGGTCCCACGATATCCTGCAGACAACTGACGAGATCAGTCACGCTCCTGAGGGCTGGTGATATACGCACTTGTGGCAAAATGCCCCGGGATGGCGAATCAGTTGCGTCGGCGCCTCCGAGTTGTGCTCGCTAGTCCCATTGGCGTAGGAAGGCGCGGTAGCCAGCGGAAGCAGTTCATCTGGGAGGGAGAGGAATGCATGTGCCGGATGTATCTCGTCGACTTTGTGGTAGCCTGAGGAATCCAAATCAGCGGAAGAAGACAGTGGGCGAGGATGACTCACACGCGCGGCAGAGGTCGAATTTTGGACAAGACACGCCTGGTTGATCAGCGCGACATGACTCCCAGGACCTACATTTAAAGCGATCTCGAACGAGTTGGGTCCGACATATGGTGCACTCTGAGCCCTCGTTGTATTCTGTGACACCGAGATGAGTGAAAGTCATCGCAGTCAGCAAGATGTACTTACCGACATCGACCCAGCCTTCTGGACCCCATATTTTCTCACGAAAGGTATGTCTCAACCCCCGCCTCCGTTTCTTCGCAAATGCTTTGGTATGTACCAGGCCGTGCACCTCGATACAGCCCGGACAAAGCTCGTATCCCCGATAGAGATCTTGAAGGTCTCCGTTCTCCGACCGCGGCGACATGGGCGACAGAGAGCCGTGCGACGCGCTCGTGGAGATACTACCTGACCGTGAGCGGGGTGCGTGGGCAGTCCCGCCTCCGCTGGAACTCGCTTGTGCCACCGCCCACTCAGTCTCGCTTGATCCGTCCGAATGGCTCGTATTCGACTCGCTCGGTACGCGCGGAGGGACAAACACCGCTTTGCCAGGAGCGTTGACTTTCCACTTGGCGCCCTCACCACAGGTCAGGCAGACATACCGCATATAGTCGAGTCGCATGCCGCACGCCGAGCAGTCTGGAGCGAGGACGGGCGGTGCAGCGGGTTCCGCTTCCATCCGAGGTGTGCCCGGAGGAGACGCGGTGCTGGCGGACGAGGACGAGGTGTATCCGTGATTATGACGAGACGGGCCAGCTTCGGGCTCGTCAAAGTCCGATACTGAGCCTGCATCGGTCTGATACGAGTAGTAGAATTCTGCATGGTCAGCGCTAGGAGCAAGTGGACAACTCACTTCCGCGCGCATCGCGCACAAGAGCCAGGTCGCCTAGGTATTCTGCATCAGAGCCATTGCTGTCTTCGTCGCTATCACGGCGTCGTGTTGAGCCGTTTGAGCGAGGCCCAGGGCCGAGACGGCGAGTAACAAGTCGGCTTTGCTCTCTCAGCCATCGCGAGCCGAGCTCCGAGTCAGTCAGAAGATCGGGTGCCGGCGCACTCTCTGGTCCGGTGAGAGGAGTCTGCGGGCGGACATGGGAATGGCCATTTGCCCCCCCAGTGCGAGACGAATCAGTCCGGGCATCATCGTGAGACCGTTGGCGAGCTGTCGAGGCAGGTGAAGGTTGAGGATTCTGCGGTAGCCTTTGCGGAGCCTGTATCGTCTGGAGGTCCAGACCCGCAAATGGATCTACGAGCGAGTACCGGGCCGAGGGTATCGAGGTCGCTCCCAAGCTCTCTCCCGACTCGGTCGACCCATCTCCTTCGTCTTCCAGGCTGTCCTCCGCGGTCCCTGATAGCCAGCTGTGTCGTGCGGACCGTGACGACTCGGAGTAGCTCCCTGTTCCCGTCCTGAAGCTCGACACGGAGCTTGTGTCGCTGAGACTTGGGCCATCGTACTCCACGACCACCTCGACCCTGAGCGTTATCTTCTGTCCCGCTGGTATTTGGCCGGAGCGGATCGACGTGTCGTCTCCCGAGACAAAGTAGGCGATGGCCTCGGTCAGATCCGACTCGCTGCGCAGGGGAAAAACCTCGCCGTCGTCATCCGTATAAGTGAGGGAGAAGGGTGAGGCGGAGAGGTGGAAGCATTCCTCGACCTGACTGGTGAGCATGTGTACTTGGTGCACAGAGGGGGAAGGACGAAAAGCAATGTGAAGAAGACAGCCCTTGGACGGCGAGGTATAGACGAGATGTGTGAGAGGATGTCTCAAGGTGATGAACGACGTGAGTGGAGGTATGTGGGCGGGACGTATGTGGTGGGAAGTAAGTTGGTAGAGTATGTGAGGGGAGGTATATGAGGGGAAGTAGGTGGTTAGGAAAAGGTATGTGAGTGAAAGTGAACAAGGAATGCGGGCGCAGGAGGTATAAGAACAGCTCCGGACCCACCCTGCATCGCAACGATTCAAGCCGACACGTCGAAGCCGAAGGGAACGTGACCCGTCTCGTCGAGTTGGCATAAGCACACTTGATGACCAATGGCCGATGCGGTCTATCAGGAATCACCGCTGCGGATTTGTACATTGCCCCAATGCTATGGCATAGACCCGGCCATTACCGAACGCTCCAGTGCTGCGTATCTGCTAGCGGCGGCGGCGCGGTCGCGTTGCGCTTCGACTTGCAATACTTCACACCCACTGGTAGCTCTTGCGTGCGGTGGACTCGGAGCCGTGTGCGGCCAGATGATAGAGAGACGATGGAGGTGTAAGAGCAACTGGTATCTGATGGACAGAGTGCCTCGTAAACAGACTTTTGCTGCGAACGGGATCAAATCCGCGTGCGCTCCCATCAACGAGTGGCAAAGCGGTGGCAAACGCTTCCGAAGACCCGAGTTACGTTCCATCGCAGTCGCAGATACTCTAGCTGAAATGATGTGGGAGCAGGGCCGACACATTCATCCTCTATTTGTCCGCTGCCTGTTCCCACAGCCTATGGTACAACCTTCCCGCTAGTCGAAGCTCTTTCTTCCAGCTGGACAGAGGGTCTCTACAAGCTACACACACGGAGTGTCCAATTGCTCTACATAGAGTTTTCTGTTGTTCACAAGCGCCTCTGCCTCTACCAGTCCAGCTCGGCAGGGAAGAACTTTGCGATGAGACCCTGATAGTACGGCTTGAGCTCCTCGACAACGGGTGGTGCGTCCGACTTGGAGTACAGGTCGTATGCTGTCAGAGGGTCAGCCGGCGAATCTGCACGAAGCGAATGACCAGAGGACCGATGGCACGAGAACAAGGGGACCGGCGACTCACGGTTGAAGGCTTTGACGGCTTGAAGCTGGACCTTGTCGTCCTCGTTCATGAGGTGCGAGTAGGCGCCCTCGCGGTGCCAAGGGTAGAACGAGTGGTACCGGATCATCGAGAGCGCTTCCTTCGGCACTGGAAAGATCGTCAGTACGGCGACCAGGCGAGTGACGGCCACAACGGCAATGACTCACATGTGCTCTGGGCCTTGCAGACGCCGTAGAGGTACTCGTCGTGGCCCCATGAGATGAGGACGTTGTCGAGGCCGCAGCCCGGCTCGTAGATGCCGTTCTCGGTCTGGAGCTTGTCGTCGTAGTAGTCGGGGTTCTCCTTGAACGTGTCGGGGTAGATGATCTTGTCTGAAAACTTGCAGCCGACGACAAACGTGTCCCCGACGACGTCCCACTGGCCCTCGGCGCCAAAGAAGCACAACAGCTTGCCGAGGTCGTGCACCAGGCCCGTGACCTGCATCCACTCGGGCTTGCCGTCGCGCCGCATCGCCTCGGCAGTCTGCAGCAGGTGCTCGATTTGCCCCACAGAGGTGTCGGGGTCCGACTCGTCCACCAACGTGTTTAGCATCTCCATCGCCTCCCACACGGACATGCGGGCCCGCACCGTGTTCTTGAACTGCTCTCGCATGCGCAGGTTGTACTCGAGCGTCTGCTTCGTGTGCTGCTCCTGTTGGTCGTCAGCGATGGTCCTGGGCATTCGAGAATCACAAAGAGACCAAGTATCCAGACTGGACAGGAGAGAGAAGAGGCGCTGCCTGCCTCTTTCCGACCAGGTTGGAAACAGTGCAGGTCAGGCGGACACTCACGGCGTAAAAGTTCTTGACCCTGTCGCAGGCCTCTTCGTATCGACGGAAATTCGCCTTGTCCTTTTCCGCATCAAACTTGCTCGCCTCGTCGTACTGCTGCTTCTGCCCCTTGATCTTGTTAACCTCGTCGACCTCGTCGCTGATGACGTCGAGCTTGAGCGCCTCGCGCTTCATGTACTCGGTGACCTCTGGTGCGTGGACCATGTTGGAATACGTCTTGACGGGAGTACTGGTGATGTTCAGATGGATTTGGTGAGGTGGGTGGAAGAACGAGACCTTTGTGCCCCCCGTTGGAGCGTTATAAATGCAAACGGCGCCTGTCTGATGCCTTCTTGGAGAACGGTCGATTTTTATTTCCTTTAGACGAGGAGAATCCGCCCAGGCGCAGCAGCCCAGCAAAATCAAAAGTGCCACCGTGGGGCTCCATATTTATCCGACCGGTGCAGGAGAATCGACCGACTCCAGGGGTCAAAGCCCCGACTTGCCTGCCCGTTTGCGGCATCGTATTGTTCCAAGCTCCATGTCCGGCCATGGCTGCCACAGAGTTGCGCCTACAACGACAGTAAGAAGGGGAGAAGTTCTTTGCTAGACCTCATACACTGACCACTGAACGGTGTCTTCTCCTCGGACAGGATGTCCGTATCCGCGAGACTGATCGGAAACACCGGAATCTTCGGGGCGCACTCAAAAGTGGCACTTGAAGATGCCACACCCGGCAAAACCGGAACGCCGATCACCCCCCTTGCCTTTCGTCAGGCACCTGCAGAATTCTATTTGGTGCAGCGACGGTCGGTTTTGTCACATGCTTGTTCTCCTGCGGCAACTTGCAATTCCAGCCGTCGTGATTGGCGGGCATAGCACGTAGTCGATCAGGCGCTCTACACGCTCAGGAGCTGGAGACCCACATTTACTACCCTGTGTATTGGCTGGCTCCGCGATGGCGCAGGGAGGCCCCGCGGATCTGTCCCCCAATTCAGTCATCACTCCTCTCCCACGTCTGTCGTCTCCCCACATCAACAACAACAACAACGTCGACATGTCGGCGGACATTGCACCTCTCGAGTCGAGTGACGACCAGGTCGTCCAGGCGAAAGCCGTGTCGCACTTGTACGACAATGCCAAGACCGCTACTGGTGCGTGACGTCGAACCAGCGGCCAAACACGGACTGACACAGCGTAGAGAAGGAGCACAAGATGACCTTGCTCCAGGGTATCCGACTGTACCCCAAGGCTATCGCTTGGTCCGTCCTCATCTCCACCTGCATCGCCATGGAGGGCTACGACGTGAGCCTGGTGGGCAATTTTTGCAAGTATCTTGACTGCCTTGGTCGCCTTCGGTCTCTGACATGTCGTAGACGCCTTTGACACCTTCAACCGCAAGTACGGAGAACTGCAATCCGACGGGACCTACCAGGTTCCCGCACGGTGGCAAGCGGGCTTGTCGAACGGTGCTCAAGTCGGCGAGATTATTGGTCTGTTCAGTGAGTGACTTCATGATGCGAACAACAATTTGCAGGCATGATCCAACTCATGTGTGTAGTCAATGGAATAATTTCCGAAAGCATTGGTTACCGATACACAGTGTGCGGATGCCTGGCACTCATCGCCGCACTCATCACCATCTTCTTCACTGCGCCCAACGTGCAGGTGCTCTTGGTGGCGGAGATCCTCGCCGGTATCCCATGGGGTGTCTTCCAGAGTACGTCGTTGCGTCGAGGGACGCCTTGCGCACGCGCTAAAGCCGGCCAGCGCTGTGTATCACCTATGCGTCCGAGGTCTGCCCGGTGGCGCTTCGTGGCTACTTGACCTGCTATGTCAACTTCTGCTGGGGTCTGGGTCAAATCATCGGCATCGGGGTCATCAAAGCCATGGTGGACCAGGGCCGGACCGACCAGTGGGCCTATCGTATCCCCTACGCTATCCAGGTACGCCGCGGTCTGTCACAAACTGCGATGATCTATTGCATGCGGGAGCCGGCAGCTGACGTTGACGTTCGACAGTGGATGTGGCCTGTGCCGCTGTTCATTGGAGTTGCGTTCGCCCCCGAGTCACCGTGGTGGCTTGTACGCAAGGGGCGACTGGCAGATGCTAGACGCTCCCTCCTCCGCCTGACGTCGTTGAATCGCGAAACCGACTTTGACGCCGACGAGACCATCGACATGATGCGGCACACTACCGAGCTCGAGAAGGAGATCACTACGGGGTCGTCGTACCTCGACTGTTTCCGGGGCACCGACTTGAGGCGTACTGAGATCGTGTGCATGGTATGGGCGATCCAGAACCTCAGCGGAAACTCGTTCTCAAACTATTCGACGTACTTTCTCGAGCAGGCAGGGTTGTCCAGCCAAAATTCCTACTCGTTCGCGCTGGGGCAATACGGGATCAACATGGCTGGCGTGTTTGGCGCGTGGGGCCTCATGGCGGCTGGCATGGGACGACGCGCGCTCTTCCTCTCGGGCTTGGTTGGGCTTTGCACCGCGTTATTCATCATGGGTTTCTTGGGGCTGGCTGCGGATCGAGATGCGGCTAGTCTAGCGACGGGCGTGATGATGCTCGTCTGGGCGTTGTGCTACCAGTGCTCGGTTGGGTGAGTGTGGCCTCAGCTGCCCTTCGTTTGGTATCCCGTCTGCGGAATTATCGCCATCTAGCATGCTTTCGCCCAGTCTAGAACACGCTGACAAGCAGCACCATCGCATACTCCCTCGTCGCGGAGCTCTCCACCCGACGGCTGCAGATCAAGACGGTCGTGCTCGGTCGGAACCTGTACAACATCGTCGCCATTGTCTGTAACGTCCTAACTCCCTACATGTTGAATCCCTCCTCTTGGGACTGGGGCAACTACGCCGGCTTCTTCTGGGGCGGATCGTGAGTCCCCGCTGTCACATGCACACGCTCGCCTTCCGTACATCCCTATATACCCGCATCTACGCTGGATATCATCGATATACTCGCATCTACGCTGGAATCCATCGCTGACTTGGAGCTCGCAGGTGCTTCCTCTGCGTGGTCTATTGCTACTTCCGCCTGCCCGAGCCCTCGGGCCGCACGTTTGCCGAAATCGACATGCTGTTTGAGCGCAAGATTCCGGCGCGCAAGTTTGCCAGTACGCAGGTCAACGCCTTTGACGTGGCGATCAATCATCAGATCGCAGAGGACAAGCCAGAGCCGCAACATGTTGAGAAGACCTGATCCTCAGGTGGCGGGCCAAGCGAGTCGAGTGGGCTTAGAGCCCGCAGTCCTCGAGGTTGGCGGCTCAGAGCCTGGGAATCTTAGAATCTTAGAGGTTGAGGCTTAAGAGGCTCAGAGGCTTAGAGGAACGATATAGAGGGAAAGAAGGAAGCCATCCGTCCAAATCGTCTCTTCCTGCTTTCCTCCTATGCGAGCGGCCCTCTCTCCTCCATCTCACCACGCACGCACAGTTCTCGAGGTCCCGACAAGGCGGTGTATGTAATCCTTGCTTTTTGGGTATGTGACAAAGAGATCTGTATTGAATGTACATGTGAGTCGTCCATCCACGTAAACGCCCCTTGATTCCTTCGAATCGTGCGGGGCTCCACGATATTGGTGCCTGTCTGTCGCCTGTCTGTAATACACGTTGAATCTTCGAGGTCTTTGTCCTCCATATCTCAGCAGCGAGTACGCACAGTAAGGGCAGCAAGAGGGTCCTACTTTGAGTCTTGGGAGATACCGCGGCCAAGCTGCGATGTCGGTAGACCTCCCGATCCTGGCGTTCAACGACGTCTACCGCGTGTCGCAGCGCTATGTGCCGCAGCCTGGCGCGCCAAGTGCGCCAGCTGTATCCCCATCCCCAGCTGGTGATGCACCAGCATCAGACGGAGGATCCGTGGGGCAAGTGGGGTCAAAATGGACAGGGGAGCCAAGAGCCTCCGGTACCGACAGCACGACGATATCTGTGAGCCAGTTTGGGCAGCTGGTAGTTTCCCTACGGGACCGGTGGGCGGACCGGCCCCTGTCTCCGAGTACAACAGCAAATGCAAGTGGATCGACAAGTGCCTCTGCATCCAACGGGGAGCGGGAGAAGGAAGGGCTCGTGCTGTTTGCCGGAGATGCCTTTAACCCTAGTGTCGAGAGCAGCGTGACGCGAGGGAGTCATATGGTGCGTCCCCGTCTCCTCTCCCCTGTTCGTACGTGGCGATTGTGCTTCTCGGTCAAGCGCTCGATTGCCTCAATCACCGGCAGCGATGTGAAGTGTACAAGTGGTTGAGTGGTTGATCTGACTCTGCAGGTCCCCATCCTGAACGCCATCAAGGTGGACTGTGCATGTGTTGGTGAGTCCCGCCATAGGCGGCGAACTTGGCTCACTCAGCGGTTAGGCAATCACGACTTTGATTTCGGTGGGTGACATCACCCACGCCGCGAACAAATCGACTGATCTCCTTCAGGCTACCCACATTTGACCCGCTTGGTGGACGCCACCCACTTTCCGTGGTTGTTGTCAAACATCATCGACTCTAATACGGGCAAGACGCCAGACAAGCTTCACAGGCACTGGGTGACGGAGCGTTGCGGCGTCAAGATCGGAATCATTGGCTTGGTGGAGAAGTGGGCTTGCAGCTCTGGACTGTCACGAGGTGAAGCTGATGTGGCAGAGATTGGATCGCAACGATCCCTTCTTGGCCGGAATCCTTCCAGTACCGCGAGATGAAGGACACCGCGCTAGAGCTCTCCAAAGAGCTGCGAGACCCGCAAGGCGAATACCAGGTGGACATCATAATCGCGCTGACCCACTGTCGCGTTACAAATGTAGTACTTTGCGGTCGAGCGATCGGCCCATACTGATGCATTTATAGGATATACGGCTCGCCAACCAGTTAGGAGCTGTGAACAAGGACGGCATGGAAGCTGTGCATGGAGTGGATTTGTTGGTGGGGGGCCATGACCACATGTACTATGTGAGTCAACTGAGAGGCTGTGGCTGAAGCCAGATTGGAAGAGGAGCCACGTCGTGGGAAGGATTCGCTGGTGACCGGTCGGCGGCAGGGCTCGAAGAGGATCAAGGTGTCCGGTCAGCTTGTCGCCCTCCATATCATGTTGAGGCGCTAAGGACCGCAGCTTGATCAAATCCGGTACCGACTTCCGAGATCTTTCTGCTGCGACCTTGACTCTTACCCCACCGCATCCCAAAGGTGCTGTCCGCAAGCGCACCATCCAGCACCTCACAGGCAAACACCACTACATCCTGCCGTCTTCTCCTCGCTCCCAGGACTTTGACAACCTCGTCTCGTCCCTCGTCTCGAGCGTGTCTGACACATTGTCAAAACCGGTATGCTTCACATTGACGCCCTTTGACGCACGGAGCGAGGTCGTGCGAACTCGCGAAACGGGACTGGGCAATTGGATAGCCGACGTCCTGCTGCACGCATATGCGGAGAGCTTGTTCGAGAAGGAGGATACGGGTGGTAAGGGTGATGGCGAGGCAGCGAAAGGTGTCCGGCAGAGGCAAGGCAAGGGAGGCGCGGATGCGGTGATCATCTGTGGCGGGACGTTGCGCGGAGACAGCCAGTATGGACCAGGGAAGATCACTATGGGAGATATTCTAGGTGAGCTTTTGTGCTGCAAAAATCCCCCGCGCTGACGAAGCCGGCAGAGATTCTCCCGTTCCAAGACCCAGTAGTCTGCATGGAGGTGAATATACCCAGTGATGCCATGAGACAAGTCTGATATCGGCACAGATTGACGGGAAAGGGATCTGGGACGCTATGGAGTCTGCACTGTCCAAATGGCCTGCGCAGGAAGGGTTAGTCCACAGCAAACGTAGCTGATCTGTAGGCGCTTTCCGATTGTCGCTGGTTTACATGTGGTGTGGGATCATAGCCTGCCGCCGAATCAGCGCGTGAAATCGATCCATCAGGTCAACCCGCCCGAAGCGGGCGACAGCTACGATGACGAGAGTCCGGCGGATCTCGTCGACTTTGTAGAGCAAGAAGATGGAACGACAATCGAGGTCCAGCAACGCAAGGAGCGGATTGGAGACGAGGTCAAGAACGAGGCTGGAGGCAGAGTCTACCGAGTGGTATGTCGGGTATGGATGGGAAGCATGCTTATCGCAAGATCACACGAGAGTACATGGCTCTGGGGTGAGTTGAGCTGGCCCGATGCTTCAAAGTACAGGGTTGATAGGGCTAGGTACGACGGTTTCGAGGCGCTCAAGAACAGAAAGTTCATTGTCGACGACGAGACGGGCCAGACAATGTCGTCGATCATTCGGCATTTCCTCCTCGGTGAGTGCTGGGCAGCATCCCTTTTCATCTCGACCTGCGAGGCTGAGCGGCACAGGTTCCGCCTATATATTCCGGCACAAGCAACTGCGCGACGCACATCAGTCGTACCAGTCGAAACGGACGCAGCAGATCATCGACAGAGCCAGACTGCAGAGCCAGAGCGTGGTATCGCCCGGCGCAGGGTCGCCAAATACGAGCATGTCGTCGTCGCCCCAGAGCCCGCGGCGGCTGAATTTCAGTCTCGGGCTCGGTCTGCACTCGCCGCCGACCAGTCCCGGCATGGACGTGGCGTCTATGCCGTTGAGTCCGGGGTCAGCGATGCGGCATGTGGTGCAGCACGACTGGGCGAGTATCCGCGACGTCATGCGCGTCGCACGCACGGAACATCTGTCTTCGGTCGATATGCTGGTGAGCTCCTCTACTCTACGTAGGGTCGGCAGTGCGAGTGCGAGTGCGAGTGCGAGTGCAAGAGTGCGAGAGTGCGAGACTGCAAGAGTACAAGAGTTGCGAGACAGTTCGAGACAGTGTCAGATGCGTCAGATGCGTCAGCGGCAAGCTGACTGGATGCAGGAGGGCCACGAGATGCGGCACCAGGGAGATAAAACGCCGCAGGGCAAGAGAAATCAGCGGCAGCCGCTAAAGAAAGATGCCCAAGCGGCATACTTGGTGGATGACAGCTCAAAGGAGGAACTCAGGGCGCTCGAAGACGACGTTGCGATCGTGTCGCCTCTGGTTGATGGGCGTCTGAGGGACCTTGGGATGGAGTGATGTTTAGGCCGCTTGATGGGCGTGCTCGGACATGAGATATCAGTGGCATGGGCATCAGTTGGTCTTGCTCTCAAGCGCGGGTTTTGTAGAGCATAGCATTGGTGGGGGTGACCTTTGTAGACTATGCCTTGGTGTAGACGATGCTTGGTGTAGATATGGCCTGGTGTAGACGATGGCCTTGGTTAGAGTATGGCCTTGGTGCAGACATGCCTTGGTGTAGATTCTGGCCTGGTGTAGACAATGGTCGTAGTTTAGAATCCGGCCTTGCGTAAGGAAGGCCGTGGTTAGAGTATGGCCTTGGTGCCGAGTATGCCTTGGTGCCGAGTATGGCTGGTCGAGTCTCGTCCATTTGATAGCGCCCATTGATAGCCCCCTTTGGTGAAGATTACAGGACTTGTTTACATGTGTGAAGACCGACTTGTTTGCGTGTCAAGATAGCTTTGCATGGCATACCGATGCGATACAGGACTCGATACACCACTCGATATAGGACGTGCGATACATACTGCACCGGCATGCACCAATGTACAGCGAGCACACCGAGCAGCACGATTTCGGCCGCTCCGAGGCGACCTTTGAGCGAAACCATAACCATATACATGTATACGAGTGAGTCTAGTACGTCGCCCATGCATGTATCACGTCCACCTACCACACCCTGGTTGGTCCACCGCGACCTTGTTTGCTGTCGGCGGGTTGTGCGGTGCGGAGTCTGGTGGCCCGCGTGGGCTGGGACCCCGGTGAACTCGTGGTCTTGGTCTGGCAAGTTTAAGGTTTTATCACCGACGCGTCGCGTCTGCACACCTCCACACGACTCGTGCCATGCCCGATGGGTTGCGTCTTGCGTGTGGTGGTGGAATTGGATTGTGCCAGTGTGCCTAGGTACGTATGGCGCCGATCAGTCAGGACCTGGCGGCTGATGACGCTGCTCCAGTGTTGACGCGAGGGCTACGAGACGAGTGAAGAGAAAGCAGGGAGGACTAAGGGCACAGGGAGCTGAGGTCAGCACCGCAGGGAGCAGGCGCAGTGGCGAGCGGTATAACACGACCTCGGGCCCTGGAGTCCTGGACCCCTGGACCCCTGGAGCCTTAAACTCCTGCGGCCAACAACGCCAGAGGGGCGCCGGAACTCTCGGTACGCTAGCGTGAATCGGAAAGCGGTAGAGCGCTGGCGGACCGCTGGACCGCGAGGCTGCTGGGACGCCATGGGCGGTGTGTATTATTGGTGTTTGTGGTGCTCGTCGGAGCGCCTCGCAGTACTTGGGTTCAGTTTGTTATGATATACTAGTACCCGGACACACCATGGAGCCCGGACCACTCGTTCTTGACTCGTGCCCTCCTTGACACTGACTCTGTTGAATAGGATCACAGTCTCAGACTCCTTCATCGATCCCTCTTCCTCCCGTGCACTCACCACTCATTGCTCCTACTCCTTGGCAACTATGCGACTCTCACTCGTCGCGATCCTGCTTCTCCCTGTGCTCTCCCTCGGCGTCTCTGCCTCGCCACGTACGCATCGCCAGCAAAGACAGCAAGCGCGTGCGGGAAGTGCGAGCGCGGGCGACAGGTCGCTTCCTCGAGCCGCACACCCACGGGCTGGCGGGCGAGGGGTACTGAGAGAAGAAGGGACGCAGCAGCCGCTGGAGATGAGTTGGCAGCGGACAGAGTCGACCGAGTTCGCCGACGTACACGGTGGAGTATCACACCAAAGTTCACCAGACCGCCATCACCAACAAGGCAAAGGCTCAGACGACGAGGGACGCCGCAAGTATCCCCCGTGTGGAGCAGCGCGCACGGGCAGGCGCCGGACGGGATACGCTCATTATGCTGGATGGAAGCTACTGGGAGACGATGTGCGTCGTCCTTCCTTCCCTCCTTCCTTCCTTCCTTCCTTCCTTCCTTCCTTCCTTCCTTCCTTCCTTCCTTCCTTCCTTCCTTCCTTCCTTCCTTCCTTCCTTCCTTCCTTCTTTCCTTCCTTGTTCCTATCTTCCTTCTCTGTCTGGCCATCTATCCTCGCTGGTCCCTTCTATCTTTCGTTCTTTCTGCCTTTCTGTCATTCTGTCATTCCGTCAATCCGCCATCGGTCATTCCGCCTCCCTTCGCTGCGTTGGACCTGCAGACCCAGACTGACGAGCCGTCACGTAGCTATCCGGTGGAGTCCCCGTCCACCCCGAACTATCCTGCGTCATGGCCTGCAACAAGTACGGAGGATGTGAGTAGGCTTTCACACCCTCGCATCGTCGATCGTCTCGCCAGTACCCTCAACCCCTCTTCCTCAGACTGACACCACCTCTGCCCATCCAACGACCACGATGTCCCTTCTTGAGCGTATCCAAATATTCTTCACGCTGACACGCTGCAGCATGCTCGGGTATCTACTACGACGCTCCAGCGAGACATTGTTTCCTCAAAGGCACGCATACTGCCGCATGGACGTATCAGCGCTCAGACGAGACGGATGCGGTGGACCTGATTGGCGGATGCGAGATGTGGTCTGGTGTAGGTGAGTCGCCGACGTCCATTCCCCCACCAACACCAACTGCAAAACCGCTACGAGGGCAAAATGCGACGACGACCACGAGATTGAGCCTTGCCGTGGATGCTGACGTCTGCAGTATCTGATGAGATGGACGACATCTGTTGTCGCAACTAGGAGCTAGACACTGGACGCTAACCGCCAAAGGAGGCCGTAGCACCATAGTTAGGCGACAGATCGGTTACTGTATGATTCCATTTCGGACAGTTTCCGGGCGCTTGTGGGATGTTTGGGATTTGCGTCATGCACTGCGTGACCTGATACGTCACCACTATTCACGTACACAGCTTCTTCAGCCCCTCGGCAGCGAATGGACACTGACCTCATTTGTTCGAGGAAAATGCGGCGAGAAACGAAACGACGAAAGCGTGGGGACGATCACACTTTAAGGGCTGCACCTCGCGCTTACTGTTCCACATCGTAGCTCGAAGGGGATCCTTTCGTCCGCGGTGGTTGTGGGGAGGCACAAGGGTACAGAGGACCGAAGGGCTAGCATGGCTTTGCTCAATGAACAACATTATACTCAAACTGCCCTTCGTATCTAACTTCAACAGCTCATACACCCCGCTGGCTGGCGACCCACATTGAGCGGATGAAGCACAAAGAGACAGACACAGACGCAGATGCCTCCCAAGCCGCCAAACCCCCGCTTCAAGTCGTGATTGTCGGTGCGGGAGTGGCCGGTCTGGCCGCAGCTTACGGGCTGACAGCATTGGTCAACGATGGTCAGGTCCAACTCCGGATCTTTGAGAGACGAACGGGTGAGTACCGTTCGCCCTCTCTAATTTAGCCGTTCTCGCAACTCGGCTGGCATCAACTTACCGGGCGCAGAGAGCCAGTGTCTGGAGGGTGGTTATCCGATCCGCTTGACCAGTGTACGTACGGTGTCCTCTGCTGAGTTCTCAGCGGTTTGCCACCGTGCAACTTCCAACTTCGACTGCCATATTGCCAAGAGGCGAACCTTGAACAAATCGATGGGGCGACAACTCTGCGCCTGCTGACCAGGGTGGTAGGAAGCAAGAGGGGCGCTACGCAGTCTCCTATCTCCGGAAGACCACGAGATCCTGCTTGCCTCTCTAAACAGTCTGCCAGTCCGACACGACGGCCTCACGATCCTGTATGGCTCAGGCAAGACGGCGTATCGTTCCGTCTCTGACGCTGGCGAGGCGACGGTCATCGAGCGACAAAGTCTGTGTGATCTCCTGCGGTCCCGAGTTGCAGATCACATAGCCTATGGGCGCAGCGTTGTGGTGGTGCAGCGGACGAGCGTTGGGGTGCGCGTCGAGCTCGAGGATGGGGAGGTGTTGTATCCGGATTTAGTGGTTGGTACGTAGTCCCTCCCCTCTTCCTTACTCTGTCCAGGACACATTGTATTGCTGGACCGCATACAGGCTGAGTGATCGCAGGAGCCGATGGCATGTTTTCCCGAATTCGACGGACCGTACAGCCAGACCACAAGCTCCGTGCGCTCGGCTGGCAGACTGTTAACATGCGAGTCACCAGCCCTGCCCTGTGGCGCTGGGTACAGGATCCTTACAGTCTGTCGATCATGCTCGGGCGGGGCTGGACAGCGATTTACTTCTCGCTCGTTGCACCTGCTGAAGTCGGACCTGGTCAGCCCATGTACGTGGCGGTGACCGTGCCGATGCCGGCCGAGCCGAGGATGACGGACCCGCGAGACGTCTTGGCTGAGTGGGCGGATCATCCCTTTATAGCCGCCGTGTCTGGGGCCGGAACGGAGAGATCAGATGCGGTGAATTGCTTTCCGCTTCACGCCGTAAGCACCACTGTACCTGGCGCTGGGCGGATTGTGCTCATTGGCGACGCGGCGCATGGGATGACGCCGTTCACTGCTACCGGAGCGGGTGCTGGCGTCGTCGACGGGGTACAGCTGATTGATACCATCAGGCGATACCTCGGTCAGCATCTCCCCGTGCTGATAACCAAAACAGCGTTGCTGACGGCAACTACTGATAGCCGGAACAGATTGGGAGATGACTGAAACAGAGATCGAAACGGAGAGGTTGGGCCTCGATGAAGTGTTGGAGCGGTTCCGCAACGCCTCGAAGAGGAGAAACGACCCGCTGATCGACATCTCCGTGTGGATGCTGTGGCTTGTCCAGGGCGAGACCGCCTGGAAGCGCATTTTGAGGGCAAGTGTGTTTGCCGTCCTCCGTGTGTGGGAGAAGCTTCGCGGAAAGACGAGGAAGGAGGACGCCAGGTTGCAAGAGTACATACGTCAGGTGGTAACTTGAGAGCTTGAGTTTGGACTGGGGACAGGCAGGACAAGAACGAAATCATGCAGATCAGGCAGGACCTCGATAGTCACCCGCTGCGGAGAGACGTAGCGTTCCCCGCGATGCTTCTTTCCTTCCTCCCTTCCTCCCTTCCTCCCTTCCTTCCTTCCTTCCGTCATTCCCCTTCCTTCCTTGGCTCTTCCTTTCTGTCCGTCACCAGGCACACGGATCTCGTGACATGACGTGTCGTGTGCCGAGCCGCTTCCCATCCGAAACAGGCACGTGCCTTAAGAATCTGGGTGTCCGTGCAGAGTCTCACCCGCTTCTTTCTCTCTTTCATTCTTTCCTTGCCGCTCATGAGGTTCTTCTTCAACAACCCTCCCACCATAACCCAAGATGCGGAAGGATTGATTTCTTCTTGTCCTTCTTCACATACACCAGCACATCCTCTGTCATTTGAGACTTCTCCCGTCACCAACAAACAAAGAGACAGACAGCATGCAACACTCGGTTGACGATCTCTTCGGGACCTTTATGAGCCCCAAGGAAATCTGCCTGGCGAGGCTTTTCACCGACAAGCAGTTTCCTGCAGGCAACTACCGACCCACTGTACCGGTTACGGTGGAAAATACTGAAGTCGAAAAGACCAATGTCACCATTGGTGCATCTGCCAACTTTTCAGGCAAATTCACCCTCAAGTTGTCCGAGCTGCTCAATATCGACTTGAACCACGAGCGCGACGACCAGGTCACCTTGACCATCGACAGGGCCACAATATCCAGCCTCATCGAGTATGTCGACGCGAGCCAAACCCTGTTCAACTCTGGGGACATTCGAAATTGGATTCAGGAGCAGTGGCGAGCGTGCCGACATGTATATATGGTTGTCGGCTACGTGGTGGTTGGCAAGACGCAAGTCGATGGAAAAGAGAAAGGAACGACCACTGTAGACGGCTCCGTCACAGTCAATGTCGCCGATGTGTGGGCGCCAGGAACCGTCGCTGCTCTAGCTCCTATCGTCCACGCTCTTGGCATTGGCAATCCGTCAACGCTGGGCGCGGTCACCGCAACGGCGGACGGCAGTCATGTTCAAAACAACTCTCTCGTCTACGCCCTTACCGACCCCACCATCGTCGCAATTGCCTACCGCGAGGTCCACTACAAGGTGGTCCATAGTCCGTTGGGGTCGGCGTTCGACTTTTGGCGAGCGAAGACTTCCAAGATGGGTGATCTGCACGCAGAGTCGCTGTGCCTCGGAAGCCGAGACCACAAGGTCCTATACCTTCCCACGAGAGGGCTCTAGTATACGAGTCTGTCTGCCAATGAACAGATGGTTTCGATTCAAGCAAGCGAGATGACGCTCGGGGGAGCATAAAGGAAGATTCTTGGGGGAGGAGGAAGACGCGAACGATATGACAGATGAGTCATTCTCATGCTGCCAGGTTCGCGAGAGCTGGCAAGTGTGAAGCTCATTGTGGTGACTGATGCTATGCTCCGATGAACAGGTCACTATCATCTGCATCATGTATTGAATGTCAGATGTCTGACAGGAACAAGACTGATTCGGCGTTGCACAACCTCACCCCTCCATGGGCTTCAAGAGACCTTTGGGGAGCCCAATTCGCCACTCAAGGTTGAAATCAACTGCTTCCACTTCAATCCGGTGACTGCTCTAGTCGAAGCAGTCAAACGGCGTGTCTCTCTTGAGACGTCATCGTCCCATCATCTCTAGCTGCAAAGAGGAGCACTCGCCGCAGTGGCGAGCCTTCTGGCCTCCGGGTACGTCAGTATGTCCTGGTCGACAATGCTAGCATATTCCCCCAACAGCACTGCCTCTGTAGCGTCCTTTGTCTCGACTCGCTCAGCCCCTCTCTTAGCGCATCGTTTCAGGCCCAAAGGCCCCCTGAGCACTCACAGCTCGCATCGTCACCGAGTCTTCCACCAGTTTCCACTCTGACAAAGCCCAGTGTCCCATGCTTACCGAGCAGTGTTTCCTTTCGGCTTCTTGGCCCAGACTCGCTGTCACCCTCGACGGCTCTCGCCATTCTTGTTCCCACCCTGAGGCTATATGAGGTATAAAAGGGCCATGAGGGTTTCGCCACCCGGCCTCTCTTTACTCCGTTTCACATCTTACTCAACTGTCCTTTCTGCTCTCAGATCTCTACGAACAGTCATCAGCAGGATACAGTCAGCGAATGGTGCCATGTCCTTGGCCTCCTCCAACTATCGTTCATGGCAAGCTCGGGTGATCGGGGAAGACCCACTCCAGACACTCCTGACCATCACGCAAACCCTAGGGTTCATAAGGTCCATGCAAGCCCCGCCAGCGTATTATTCACCACACGGCTCCATGGGTGCACTGCGCCCCTCACCGGTGCAGCTCCGACTAGTCTCGGCACTCGCCGAAGCGGTGCTCGAGTCTCAGTTATACTCATCCAGCCAACGAAGAACGCTCGGGGGTTATAGCGAGGACCCACCGCCCTATGAGAGCATAGAAGGAGTGAGGGTGTCGCCCCCTCAGTCTGGGGTGTTCACCGGCTGGTACCGGGGTGTGAATCAGCCGAACCTTATGTACGATACTGCAGCGAGGATCTTTGAGGTCGACAATGAGCAATTTGAGTCGTCCGAGGGCGCCACAAGCCAAGGCACGAACCTTGACGAATGGTCTGGACAGTCGAATCGAGACCCAGACGATGACGATCAAGATGAGTATGAGTATGACGAAGACGAAGATGATACTCATGCTTGGCCAGTCGGTTCGGCACTGAACGGTCCCGCATCTCCTGTCTTGGGGAGCGGGCATCCTCCGTTATCGCCGGAGCAGTCGGTCGTCAGTTTTGACGACGATGGCAACAGCATCGACAACTGGCCCGTCCGCCTCACGCGGGAGGGAAATCGCGATGGTCGACTGAGATCAAGGAGCTGGAGGAGCGAGTCGCCTGGACCTGGTACACGCACACCGCTGACGGTGTCGTCACTTACCGGGTCGGTGCGAAATTGGCCGATCAGTCCGGCGGCCGCAGTGCTGGATTTTAACACACGACCGTCTAGGTCGCAGTCAGACTGGCCAACGTTCCTCTCCCCTTCGGCGAGCGATAACAACGACGAATATTACGACAACGTCAGAAACCGCGACGAATACATCGAGGAGGGCGACGACGATCCGCCGTTTCCGGGCGGCTTTCCGGTTCTCCACTCCCCCGGAGAGGCTACGATAGAGGAGACAATCAGCGCACACGTAGAAGCACCGTCACCCGAAATTACGGAGCCCACAGCTACAGACCGCCACACTTCTGCATCTCAGTTCACGACTCATTCCGACGGCAAGACGACCCTCTCCTGGTTCCGTGGCCATCTAGCTATGAGCGAAGCCAGCGACTCTGGAGCTGAGCCGCAACGCGAGCCGGATGCAGACTTTGACTCCCTGCGGGAATATTCACTCCCAGACTCGCGGAGCTCTTCTCGTCAGGGCAACTTGACGGCCTGGCTGCGCCGGCTCTTCCGGCGCGGCGGTCGTTCTCGAGAACCCCTCAGACAGGTCCAAGACCAAGGCGAGCAGCAGCGAGGACAGGTGACCCCAATGTCACTATCCATTGACACGCCCGTCTCGTCTGTCAGCCGCAGTCTTCGGTCAACCTTGTTCGACGATGGTAATGACAACGACGACGCTCAGCGCCACTTGGAGCCTACGTTGCCTGAATTGTCATCCTCCAGCGCCGTACTGTCGAGATCGCCACCGCCATCCTACCGATCACCTGGGGTCTCCTCCTCGAGCTGGAACTCTGGTCGACGTCCAAGATCAGCCTCCGTCCCGGGAGAACTGACACTATCATCGTCCGACGTGGCCCGCGATCTATCCTTCACCAACTCGACATCGACACCGAAGGCGGAACTTCTCTCGGCACTGTCGTCCATTGGGCCGCCGGACCTCCTCCGCCTTGCGGCATCGTCGTTGATGTCCCTCTCGAGTCGGATGAGTCAAACCCCCAGCCCCCTCAGCTCGGCCGAGTCGGTGGTTTGAGTTCACGCCTCCTGACGCTAGTCTGTCAAGACACTCAGCTTCAAGCGGCATGAGCGTACCACATCAAGTCCGTGTGTCCGGAACGGCAATCTCGATGCCTGGTGGAGCCACCGGCTCGGGTGGTTCAAGCAAGAGCGCGGGCGTTGCGAGCGCGTAACCGACACGACTTGCTCTTCAACGCGGACTCACGTTTATATTTCTCAGCTTCCTGACAGGAATGTCCTGGCAGACCCCGGCTCCAAGCAAAACACGGCCCTGGGAGTGACATTGTCTCGGCCTGGCCGAATCGAATCCGTCATTGAATGCGCTCAAGCTACGACCCCATCACTTTCGTATCTATGGCGTTCGTCTATACACTCTAGTTCCGATCGTTCAGCTTGATATCAGACTTTCCTATTGTTGATGACTCTACCAATTCCAGCCTTACTCCCACATCCCCATCATAGCACATACACGCTCACACGATACACGATATTGATCCACCCCTCTTTCCCTTCTACCCTCCTTCCCTGTTCCGCTGTTCCGCTGTTCCCCCTCCCCTCCCTTCGTTTTCTCTTTCCTCGCTTCCCCCTCGCCTCTCGTCTCCGTCACACAATAATCACACTTGCTGGCCAGTGCCTCCATCGACGCCACCTCCTTCCTCCCCCAGTTGCTAAACGGACATTTCATCCCACCTTCGCTATACGTAGCCTTCTTCGCTGCATGTTTCTGTACGTAGCCTTCTTCGCTGCATGTTTCTGTACGTAGCCTTCCTCACCTCCGCTATCCGTGGCCTTCGTCTTCCCTGGATGTAGCCTTAGTCTTGTCTATACGTAGCCAGCCTCCGCTGTTTGTAGCCACCTTCGCTGTTTGTAGCTTCGCTGTATCTAGCCTTCGTCTTCGTTGTATGTAGCATGCATTGCGATTCCCTGTACGCCTGTACGCCCGATCCACTCCACCTTCTAGACGCGTCGCATGAAATTCTCTGAAGGTGAGGATGATGCTATGCATGATATGAGATGTGCCCCCCGCCTACACTACAACACTCGTCTCGCACTTGTGCGCCATATGCCCACGTGCTCTAACCTGATTTCACTGACAAGTCTTGCCATCCCTGCCTCTGGACTTGCCTCTCGACTTTGGCGTCTCGATTTGCCCTCCCGACTTTTGCCTCTCGACTTGCCCTCTTCAGCCTTGGACGCCAGTCTCGCCTGCTGCGGCCTTGATCTACTCCCCGAGTTCAAGCAGCCATTATCTCCCGATTACACGTGCAACCCCTTTCTGCTCCGCTCCCCTCTCTCTTCCGCACACCGTCTACCCAGTGTCAAAGCACCAAAGCGGCAGCTCATCTTCCCCACGCAGTCTCGCCCACCGCCGCCGCGGCGCTATCGCCTCGTCCCGCCGATACCTGTATTCCGCCCGATCCAGCCCCAGACGCCCCTGAGGCTCCAGCCCTTCCAGCGCATCCAGACCGCCACGAGACCGAGCGCCGCGCCCGCCCCGGCCGCCGCGAGGCCGGCGATGCGTATCCTCTGCGCGGGGGAGAGCGCCGTCGACGGCCGCTTTATGATCGACGTGGTGGGGCTCAACGCGACGCGCACGACGGCTTGCCACAGGTTGTTGAGGGGGCCGGCGCGCGCCGAGACTGCCATGGGAGCAGGCAGGCCGAGGCGACGACAGTACACGTCGGGCTGGACTTCGTGTCTCTGCAGGGGGAGGGGGGGTCGTCAGTGCCAGCCTCATTCTTAGTGGCAAAACGTGGCGGGAGGCTGTAGAGCGCAGGAGGCTGTAGAGCGCAGGAGGCTGTGGCGCCTCGACGATGTGAACGGGCGCGAGACTCGAATGGCGGGAACAAAGAGGTAACGAAAGCGAAACAGAAACGAATCAGAATCCGAAAACGAAACCGAAACGAAAACGAAAACGAAAACGAAACAGAATACCAAAACGAGAACGAAACGAAAAATGGGAAATGACCAGTCGAGTGGCAGCACAGGATAGAGGAGCGAAATGCGCGGATACACTGCGAGACATGCTTTCACGACATCACTCACCTGCTGTGCAAGATCGAGATCCGACTTTGTAGCGACAAAGATAGCAGGGATATGGTCCAGTGAATATTGTTGCTGCCACTTTCAGCTCCTACCACCCATCACAGGGATCCACTCACACGCAGGTTCGAGATGTACGAGAACGAGTTGGTGTCGCTCGAATCGTGCACGTAGATGATTATATCGGCCATGTCCAGTCTCCTGCTATTCCGTAGTGTCTCGCTCTCGTACTTGGACCCGAATTCCTGCAACTACCGACGCGTCAGCTCGAGCTCCGAGTTATGATAGATAATCAGTGTCTAAGCATAACAATGACAAAGATCCGAGCATTACAGCTAGAAATATCTGATGCTGCTTCTGTCGTTGGGAGTTTGGAGAGAAAGAAGCTGGTACTCGTCGTGAATCTCAGACAAGCAAGACACCCAAGAGACTCGAGCAGGGTGTGGGTTCTGGTCTCGGAGGCGGTGTTGATACACGGAGAACCGCACTCACAACCAGATACTTTTCCTCGCCCTCCATTTCTACGGAATTCACAACACTGAGGACCTTTGTCGTCGGTTCGTATCCGCCCATGCCGTCCTCTCCGCCCTTGAAGCCCTTGTTGACAAACGACCGTAGGAGCGACGTCTTGCCGGACCCAGTAGCACCGAGGACGTAGCAGAGAAATGCCGACCTCGTGACTTTGCGCTGCCGCCTGTCTTGTTTCCGAGGACGGGTGATGTGCAGCGCGGTGGGGGATGGAAGATCGGTCGCGGGTGACGAAGAGTAGCCCAGACTACAGCCAGGTCAGCTGGACCGCCTCGGCTTGATTGATAGCGGGACTCACTATGCGAGGTAGTTTAGTGTCGTGCGATGATCGAGTAGAGTTGTCATTCTGCCGGTCAGCTAAGCCGAATAGCAAGGCTTACATCCACTGCGCAAGCCAGCCCTGGAGCGTCACTCTGCCCATATCATCCGTGATGGTGGTGTCGGGGAATCCTTGGGCGAGCCATGGATTCCCTGGCGATGTGGAGAACAAATCGTCGAGCTCGAGTTGTGACAGTGCGCCGTCTTGGTCCTGCATCGTCAGGTATGCCTACACAGGTACTCACCTTGTCGTACGCCTCGAAGATATCCGTCAAGAACTGGTTGCCCAATGGACTCAGCTCGACCGAACAGTCGCTCGGGACATCGAACCTGCCATCAGTCCTATCCACACCCTCAGGACATACCGAGGAAGTAAGAAATCCTCCCGCAGATCCAGATGCTCGCCGTACCCGAATTTCCGCAACACCGTCCACGTCGTCTCCATACGCCCCTGCTGGATGAAAATGGTGTGAAGGTATAGGAAGCCCAGTTCGGTGATACCCTCTGCCATGGGTGATACGACCAGTGGTGATTGGTGAAACTGACTTCCGAGGAGTGGAGTGGTTGGGGTCGAGAATGATGGGACGGGAAGCACGAGTGCCGGGTCGTACGAACGGACAAGGTCGAGAATGCCTTCGAGCTCCTGCGACTGCAACGGGGTGGAAAAACATTTTTGCTACTTGTCAGTGTTGAGCAAGGAAAGAACAACAAACCTGGAATTGATTCAGCTCGACGGCATTCAGAAGCCCATCCTTGTCGACATCTGAGATCTTGAATATCCGCTTCAACGCCTCGAGACATTTGGGCTTGAGAGTCTATCTCCGTCAGCATGATCGGAACGGACTGTTGGGGCAGTCTCACGTGTTCTCTCGAGTCATACAGCGGTGCAGTGGGATGCAGGACCGCCTTTTGGGCGAAATAGAACACTTCCGACACGTTGAGCGGCAATAATGCCGAGCATTCGACGACAGTCTCTACCTCCTACTCCATCAGCTCTGACTGCGCATAGCAAGCTCACCTTGAACTCTCGCATGATCGGTGCAATCTCGTGCTCCAGCCCTTGGTTCGTCACCTCGCCTCCGCGGAGATCAATCTTGTTTCCAACCAGTATGACCGGCACCTTGGCGTCAGTCCACGTCCGCGCTGCCGAGGCTCACATTGATGCCCTCTCTTCGGAACAGGGGAAGCCAGAACTCTGCGACTCGGTCAAAGCTCGTCGGCTCAGAGATGGAATATACGAGACAGATGACGTGTGCTCGCGTGAGTTGTGAGAGAAGATGCGGCCGTGCTTTCGGATTGGCTGTCGAGGTCAGCAACGAGACAGCAGGGCTGGCAAACGACAGGGCCACGACTTACACGAGGTGTCGACTATGGATGTTGTCACGTTCTCCGGAGTGACTTCGGGCGGAATCGTGACTTCTGGAACGACATGTTGAACCTGCACCAGAATCATGAGCAATAGCTCATGGCTGAAGATCTCGCCCCAGCCATATGGTCCTCTTCTTGGGTACCAGCGTACTGACATTGGAAACAAAGGATTCTTTGATGAGCGAGGTGATGATGGAGGATTTGCCCACACCGTCTACGCATGTCAGTGTTCTGCGTCTCCTCTCGATGCAATAGAATGGCCAGGAAGAGCCGCTCACCGTCTCCGACGACGACTATCCTGACGAGATCGCGTCGAGGCATCACGGCTCTGCGTACAAAAGGTCAAGATATCCGCTCCGAAAACCAGATTGTCTCGATGATTTTTTTTGGAAAATGCGCCAAGCCTGGCTGTCTATCGTTTGCTCGTCGTGTCGGTGGCCGTTTCTATGCTCCTGCCCGCTCACTCGAGCCCAGAAGAACCAAGCCAGAGCTATCTATCTCGACTGGATTTTGTGGGTGAGGGGTGAATGGGAACCGGAAAAAGTTGGAATCACTTTTGGAGACAACGAGAGAGCCGGAACTACGCGCAACCCGGGGGGGGGACAAGATATTTTGCTTCCGCTGCAGCTTGCCGGTGGCAACACGTCTTGTTCTGTTTCTCTTTCTCCATTGTCCTCCTGTTGGTTTGGTCTCGCATTACAACCACCATCACTTGGACACACGAGATGGCATCTTCATCAACTCGCCCAGCGTCCGTCAGGGGACTATACACTCCACCGACGGAAGAATGGGTCTTTCTGCCCCCGTCGAGCCCGGCACCATCCCACTCGTCCGCGCCTACGCCGATGCACCTGCCCACTCCATTCTCGACGGTGCCAGAGGACGATGACCTCTCGTCCCTCAACACCGGCCTGTACGGACCGCTGCAGATGTTCGCCGCGGAATACTTTACGACCGCCCTCGGCATGCCGTTCGAAGTGGGCAAGACACTGCTGCAAGTCGAGTACAGGCCGAGGAGGCGGTTTGTAGCTGTCGAAGACGAGGATATCCGCCCGGACGGCAGAGACTGGGGCGCAGAGGATGACGAGGTCAGTTGAATCTACGCTCAACAGTCTTGTTGTTTAGCTAGATGTCTTGGTATCTAAGATGGGAGGAGCTGATAAGCCCGCGCAGCTGAGCGATCCTGACGAGGCCGATGTCTACTTTTCAGACCGGGTGACAGCGCCAGCGCGACCTCTGGAGGCCCTCGAGCCCACTCTCGAGCCCGACGCTTCCGGGTACTTTCCAGACTGTGAGTTGTCTGCCTCCCCGAGGCAGTCACATGCCATGTGGTCGTCGCTGGATAGTCCCTGGATAGACAGACTGCCATCTAGCTGGTGTTCTCTGTGGAGGATATATGTATAGATGGGATACGACTGGTGACTGAGACTGACGGGAGCAGTGCACCCGTCGTACCTTTTGAAAGACGACCCCGACATCTCCCGCGGCAACGGCGTGTGGGGCATGATCCGCCGAATCCGGTACACGCCGTCCGAAGGCCTGCCCGGCCTGTGGAAAGGCCAGCTCGTCACGACCCTGCACTCGATGCTGTCCAACATCCTGCAGCCCCAAGTCCACGCCTTTCTCCTGCTCCTCGCGCCATCCCACCTCGTCCACGCCGCCGACATCCCCCTCACCGCCTTTCCTTCCCCCGGCATGCCGCTTGCCCTCGGAGTCGCCAGCCACCTGCTCACGCACCTCGTCTTGTCGCCTCTTGAGATCGTGCGTACGCGGCTCATCGTCAGCCCTTCGTCCGGGATTGGGTCGCTATCCAGCGTCCAGCTGTTCCGGCGTCTAGTTGAGTTCGAAGGCGGGTTCTCAGGGATGTACTTCCATCCCAACCTCCTCATCCCCTCGGTACTGGAACATGGCATCCGCCCCCTCCTCACGCTCTCGATCCCGCTCCTCCTAGAGCGGCAGTTGGGCATTTCACCCGAACTGAGCCCGATCACGTACTCGGTATGCGACCTGTCGCTGGGTCTCGCGAGTCTGCTCGTCATCCTCCCGATCGAGACGGTCAGGAGGCGCATGCAGGTCCAGGTCCGAACGAAGCGGCGTATCAACGCCGTCGCAGACCCGGCAGGGATCGGGGCGTCGGGGACAAAGGCGCGCTCGGTGGTGAAGCTCAGAGAGAGGGATTATGTCGGCGTCGTAGAGGCTATATGGCGGATCGTCACGGAAGAGACGGGTGTGCGGCGGAAGCACAAGATGACGGAACGTGACGAAGGAGGTGTCTTCGCCGGTATCCGGCAGCTGTATCGAGGGGTGAGTCGCTTCAGCTTACGCATCACACTCTTTACATTCTCGCGCATCACGCGCATCGCACTTCTTATATCCTCACGCATCACTCTTACTCACTCACACAACACGCGCATCACTCTTACTCGCTCACACAACACGCGCATCACCCTCTGCACACCTACGCGTCACTTCCCTTCCAGCCACATACAGCCGCCCACTGACCGAGAGCGAAGCTAACACTGGCTGGTAGTTCGGAATGGCAGCAACCGCGCATTTGACTGTATTCGGACTGGGCCTGGTCAGCCAGTCGCTGGGCGGCGGACTCGATGCGGGCTGGAAGGAGATTTGATGTACTATATCGCCTCTCACGCCCTCTCTCATCCTGACCCTTGGCTTCTATTCAGCCTCTTTTCACGCCTGGCACGTGTCACTGAGCGTGTCGGCCAAAGCTCTTATCGAATTGAACACTGACGGCCTCAAACCTCGTTCACCGCCTCTAACCTGTTGACAGCCTCTAACCTGTTGACAGCCTCTAACCACTTTCACCGCCTCTTCAACGTTTTCTACAGCGCTGATGGTTCTTATCTTCGACACTGACGACTGTCGAGTTCATAGTACTCCATGACTCCGCACACAGTCTCCATCGCCCATGTAACACCCACCAGGCGTTCATCGACAGCAGAATGGATACGAGTACATGCAACAAGACTCCTACCTCTCCGCTCTCCAATTCTAATTCCAGCCCGGAGTAGAGTACCCCCCCGTCCTCATACACTCGCTCGCTTAGCCTCTCGCGCCTAGGCAGCAGTAGCAGCCAACGGAGCAGCCTTGACCGCCGCCGGCGGTGGCATCCTTGCCTTGTCCTGCGCCTTGGCTTTCAATTTCGCCTCGTCCGACTTGGTCCCTGCTGCGCTGCCGGCGGCTGCATCCGTCTTGGGTTTCTTCTTCTTCTTCAGCAGACCTGCAAGGATCAGCATACATACGGGAGGAAGGAATGGGACGGGTCGAGCAAAACAGGGAGACTCAGACTCACCAGCAGCGACGGCGGACCTGACATTATCGTTGATCTCCCTGCTCTCCTCCAGAAACTCGTTATCGTCAAACTTGTGCTTCTTGCGCGCAATCTCCTCGACGTTCACCTCTGCCAGGCGCTTCGAGTTGGAGCTCGACCCGGAACCTGAGCCGGAGGCTGAATCGGGCGCAGAGATACCGAGCGATCGTTCGATGGCTTCGAGTTTGGCTTTCTCAGCGGCGATTGCTTGTGCTCGGAGGGCGGGTGCGGATTCTAGCAGCTCGGCCTGGCTAAGGTACGGTCAGCGTGTTTTCGCTAGAGTGTTGGGAACACATAAAGGCGGAAGGAAACAAAGATGGGGGGAGGAGTCAAGGAAGAGGCGGGAAGCGAAGGGAAGAGAAGGGAAGAGAAAGGAAGACGTGACACCAAATGATGGGGCATATGATGTGCATGGCTTGAGAGGCAGAGGAGATACCAACCGCTGGGCCTCTTTGATGGTGCCGAGCCGACGTCCGCTAAGGTCGCGACACGAGTCGACGTTGGTCGCTTTGCCCGAGGACATTCTCCCGCCCGCTGCGCGCAGCTGCGATCCGAAACCGCCTTTCCCCCCGAGCAGCCGGGGACATACATCCAGATCGACATGGCACGACTGGCGAGAGGCACTAACGTGGCACGACTGGCGAGAAGCAGTAACGTGGCACGACTGGCGAGATGCACTAACATGGCACGACTGGCGAGAAGCGGTGGACGTGTGGCGGAGAGAGGCGAGAGTCGTGCGTGGAGATAGAGGGCCGGAGGAGCGTGTGCGGAGGTAGGTGTTGCCGAGGAATGGAAGCGGCAGGTCTTCGAGACGCGTCTCGCCGGGCACATGGAGCTGGATTGCCGCGAGAGGGTGAGGGAGGTGCACGAATACAGTAAGGTCGTCCATGATGTTCGCGTCTCCTGCAAGGTATCGTATGAAGCAAAGGGTGAGTCGAGAGCAAGAGGAGAGGACGAAGCAGAGGCGACCATGGACAAGTGGTGGCGAGGGGACTGGCGTTTTCCCGCGGCGTTTCGTGAATGTGGCGCTTGTCCAGCCTCGTTGTGCAGGACCATGCGAGCGCAAAGCGAGCGCAAAAAAGTGTCAGCGATACATACATATTGCCCTCTACTGGCCATTTGGATATCATTGCTCGCCCATACAAGCTCCCTGTCTAGGCTGCTTGGCCGCACGCTGTCCTGGTCCCGACTTACTGGAAGACAACTGGCATTGGGCGGAACGATGGAGGTCAACAAGGAAGAAGCACTGCGGTGTCTGCACATTGCACATCGGCACCGGACGTCGTCCAACCTCCCTTCTGCGCTCAAGTTTGCGAAAAAGTCCGTCTCGCTCTACTCGACCCCAGAGGGCCTCGCGATGATCACCCTGCTGGAGCGGGAGATCTCTACGGGCGGCGGGCCGTCGTCCTCGTCCTCGGCCTCGTCGTCGGCCGCGGCCAACGGCAACGGCAACGGCAACGGGGACGCCGGGTCGAGCAGCGCCAAGGCGTCGGGAGTAGAGGAGCACGTGACCAGTGCGCATGCGCGATCGTCTGCAACGCACGCGCCCAAGAAGGAGAAGAGGGAGTACACGGCCAAGCAGGTCGAGGTGGTCAAGCGCGTCAAGGGGTGCCAGCACCACCAGTACTACGAGATCTTGTCTGGTTAGTCTGCACCCGAAGGCAAGACTGACAGGCAGTCGAACGTACCTGTACTGAGAACGACGTGAAAAAGGCGTACAAAAAGGTAAGTATCTCACTTCCTCCCTTCCTTCCTCTCTCCCTCTCTCCCTTCCTCCCTCTCTTCCGCCCTCTCTCCCTCCCTTCCTTCCTCTATCCCTCTTCCCTCTCTCCCTCCGTCTCTCCCTGCGAAGGTGCGCTGACAGACCCAGCTGGCACTGGCTCTGCACCCGGATAAAAAGTAAGCCATCGCCCAGCATGCAAACTAATACCGCAGTGGCGCACCGGGAGCAGACGAGGCATTCAAGAGTGAGCCACTTTACGAGGACCCAAGCTAACGACGTAGTGGTATCCAAAGCGTTTCAGGTGTTGTCCGACGCAGATCTGCGCGCAGCGTTCGACTCGAACCCGACCGTGGATCCGACGCAGCGGAATGCGGGCATGTCACGCGGCGGAGGGGGTGGTGGGATGCGGCCTGGCTTCAATGGCGGTTTCCAGGGCGATATCAACCCAGAAGACTTGTTTAATATGTTTTTCGGTAAGCCTGTTGCACTGGTCTGCTTGCTCTTTCTCTCATCTTCCCTTTCCTGCTCGTTTATCCCTCTTGTACATCTGTAGCTCTCTCCCTCTTCATCTCTCTCCCTCTCTCTCTCTCTCTCTACAGCTGTAGCTCTCTCCCTCTTTCTCTCTCTCCCTCTTTCTCTCTCTCTACAGCTGTAGCTCTCTCCCTCTTTCTCTCTCTCTACAGCTGTAGCTCTCTCCCTCTTTCTCTCTCTCTACAGCTGTAGCTCTCTCCCTCTTTCTCTCTCTGCTTGACGCGGCGCAACTGACATCACGCAGGTGGCGGCGGAGGCGGCTTTGGACAAGCCAACGTATTCACCTTTGGCGGGCCTGGCGGCTTTCAAGCACAATACGCGCGGCCCCGGCGGCGTCCTAACCCAGCTGCCGGCACAGACGAGCACACCTCCCCACTCGTCGCACTACTTCCCGTGCTCGTGCTCTTCCTATTCGCGCTCATCTCGATCATACCCTCCTTCTTCTCCGAGGCTTCCGTGCCGGATCCGGCATTTGCTTGGACCCCTAGCGACACGTACGATCTAGGGCGTCACACGTGGGCTCGGGGCGTCGAGTACTGGGTGAACACGAAGGACTGGAACGAGTCGCCGCTGTGGAAGACTGTCCCGGAGGAGCGCAGGGAGCGCAAAGACGCGGCGGTGTATAGTTCGAAGGTGAAGGCGTTTGAACGGAATGTCGAGAGCTACTACATCCGGCAGCTGCAGAACGAGGTGAGTCTGTCTGGCTCTAGCGTTTCTTGCAGCTTGCGTTGGTGGTCGGATAAACTGACTCGTATGGCTCAGTGCGAGGACTTTAACGCACTAAAGCAGCAGCGAGTAAGCGCCGAGGCAGGGATATTCGGGATAGGAGCAGACTACGACAAGATCCGGTCCATCCAGGCGGAGAAGAGTCCGTCGTGCGAGCAGCTCAAGAACTGGGGCTTGATGCGCACGCAAACGCAAAAGTTGTGGTAGTTGGTTTTGGGCATGGCATGTAGTTTTGTATCGTGGCGGCACGGTCGCACCTGGATTGCTGATGCACCTGGATGGATCGTGCACCTGGAGCCTATGCATCTGGATGATTCGTGCACCTGGGATTGCTTATGCATCTGGTGTCGACACAGATGCTTGTGCCACTTTGATTTTTCGGAGGTGTTTCAGTGTTTCAGGCACGCAAAAATCTCTGCGACTGCCAAACTCGACCCTCGACGGTCTTCTGTCATTTCTGCAAATCAGACCTCCTCGCCAGCTTTTGGTTCGCATCCTCAGCCTCGGCAGCCTCGCCAGCGCCCTCAGCTCCCACTGCGAACCCCTACTCCTCGCGGCTAGAGCGAAAGCGCCATGGCAATCACCTTTGACCCGCTCTCGCCCTCTCTCGCCTCGTCGTCCAAGTCCAGCTCCAAGTCCACCTTCCACACCCTCACCCGCGAAACGGCGTTCCGGCACCCGTCTCTCACGGAATCGGACGTTCCAGCGCTAGACGAGCTTGTGCGTCCTCATATTGCGAGCTTCGATGCGCTCGTAGAGGACGAGCTGGGCGAGGGCAAGGGGTTGTTGCAGGTCGGGCTGGATGATATTGGAGAAAAGGTGGTGTTCGATCTCAAGGGCAATGAGAGCAGGCCTTTTGGCAGCAAGATTTCCTGTGAGTGTCGAGTCGGCTGGCCCCCGTTGCCCCCTCGCCCCTTTGCCCCGTGTCCGCTGCCCTTTCAACGCTGTTACTCTCGTCGCCCCATACTCTTGATAAGCGCGGTCTCGTGAATTTTCAGCTTTGGAATTTTCCTACTCTTCGGTTCTTCTGGTCCTTCTATTCTATCTGCCCTTGTCCCCTGCCTTCGTAGTGTCAAGTGACTGTACAGAGAAGCTGACTGATCGCGCAGACCGGATCGACAGGGTCGCGTTGAGCAAGCCCCTTGTGCCGGAGCGCGACAAGCTGGCGGTCGAGCGACGGATCTTTCCTTCCGAGGTGGGTTTTAGTGCCCTCCCGACCAGACATCAGTGGCCTCTTTCCTTTCCCCCCTTTTCACATCATCTCCCCGTTCTGTAACCCCTTCCCCACACGGGACCCGCGGCTCCCCTCTCGCTTGACGGCGCTGACTAGCCCAGGCGAGAGAACGCCTCACGTCGTATCGCTCCCGCCTGACCGTCAACATTCGCTGGACGTCTGAAGGTGAGGACGGCACAGCCCGCGAACACGAGGAGATCCGAGAGTGCGGTCTCCTACCCGTCATGGTCCGCTCCGTGAGGTGTAACCTGCGCGACCTGTCCGCTGCCGACCTGATCAAGCACGGCGAAGAATCGTCGTCCTTTGGCGGATACTTTGTCGTTAACGGTAACGAGAAGATCATTCGCTACCTCGTCGTTCCACGTCGACACCATCCGCTCAACCTCTACCGGCCGTCCTTTGCGAAACGAGGCGTCTCGTACACCCCTTACGGGTGTCAGATCCGCTGTGTGCGCCCCGACCAAAGCGCATGCACCAACACCATCCATTACCTGTCGAATGGCGGGGCAACGCTCCGCTTCGCATGGCGCAAGGTCGAGTACATGATCCCGCTCGTGCTGGTGCTCAAGGCGCTCGTCGATGCCAGCGACAAGGAGGTGTTTGAAGGGCTCGTCCAGGGCGAGTACGACAATACGTTCCTCACGGACCGTGTCGAGCTGCTCCTGCGTGGCCAGAAGACATGGGGCCTCCAGACCGGCGCTCAATGCTTGGACTACCTGGGCGACAAGTTCCGCGTCGTCCTCAACTGCCCCGAAGACTGGTCAAACGTCCGCGTCGGCGGCTTCCTCCTCAACAAAGTCGTGCTCGTCCACCTTCCTCAGCCGCGAGACAAGTTCCGTATGCTCATGTGAGTACGACCTGCCATCGACTCGCCCTCCTCTTACCACCAACACGAAAGGACTCTCTCTATCTCTGTACTTTCTCTGACGGTTTAGATTCATGCTGCGCAAACTGTACTCGCTGGTGTCGGGTGCGAGCTGTCCTGATAACCCCGACTCGCCGCAACACCATGAAGTCCTCCTGCCCGGCTTCCTATACGGCATGATCATCAAGGAGCGGTTCGACGAGTGCCTCAATTCGGTCAAAGCGCAGATCCAACAAGACCTGCGTCAGAACAAGGCGAACTTCAGCAACGCGCGATACTTCACCAGCGTGCTCGCCAAGACCAATTGGGACATTGGCGGCAAGCTCGCTTACTTTCTCGCGACGGGTAATCTCGTCTCCCCCACCGGACTCGATTTGCAGCAGACCAGCGGCTACACGATCGTCGCGGAGAAACTCAATTTCTACCGATACCTCGCGCATTTCCGGTGTATCCACCGAGGCGCATTCTTTGCCGAGCTCAAGACCACGGCGGTGCGAAAGCTCTTGCCCGAGTCCTGGGGTGAGTCGTGCTCTCCAACGATCGCTGACAAAGAGGTTTCCTCTGTCCCGTGCATACACCGGATGGATCGCCCTGTGGACTCTTGAACCATCTCTCACACACTTGCAGAATCATCACTGCTGCCCTGGACGTATCGGGTCTTCCATCGTTGCTCTTGGCACATGGCATGACGCAACCATTCGCGTCCACCGTTGATGGCCGGCGCATGGTTGTCGTTCAGCTCGATGGGCGAATCATCGGATACGCGTCTCCCGCCAAGTCCAAGACGTTGGCAAACCTCCTGCGCCGGCTCAAGACTGAAGGAGACAAGCGCGTCCCTCTGGATCTCGAGATTGGCTATGTGCCCGTCACCAAAGGCGGCCAGTACCCAGGACTTTACCTGTTTGCCTCGCGAAGCCGAATGATGCGTCCTGTGACGTATCTCGAGAACAGCAAGCTCGACCATGTGGGGTCGTTTGAGCAGGTGTACATGGACGTTGCGTGTACGCCGGGTGAGATTGAGAAAGGGGTATCCACGCACGTTGAGCTTGATCCGACGAGCATGTTGAGTGTCATTGCGAACCTCACCCCGTTTTCCGACTTTAACCAGAGTCCGAGAAACATGTACCAGGTGAGCTTGACGCGATAGCAATCTCGGGATTCAGATTTCGCTGACGGCTGAAGTGTCAAATGGGGAAACAATCTATGGGCACGCCATCGACTGCATTGAGCAAACGGACAGATAACAAGATGGTGAGTTTGGGCCAAATGGAGTGGTGTTGAGTGATAGTATCGCCTTCAAAGTGGGCAAACGCCGGTCGTCCGGCCGAACCTGCACAATCACTATGGATTCGACAACTTCCCCAACGGCACCAACGCCATTGTCGCGGTCATTTCTTACACCGGATACGACATGGAAGACGCCATGATCCTGAACAAGTCTGCACATGAGCGTGGTTTCGGCTACGGGACGATCTACAAGTCGGACATCTTTGACCTGCGCGACGCGGCTGGCGCGACGCGGACCTCTCAGCCGACCCTGCACTTTGGGATCGGCCGCGACGTCAAGGCCGACCACGATTGGCGGCTCTTCGTCGCTCCTGACGGTCTGCCGCGGATCGGCACTCGCATCAAGTCGGGTGACCCGCTCGCAGCGTACACTGACGACGTTACCGGCCGGACCAAGGTGCATAAGTACAAAGGCGACGAAGAATGCTTCGTCGACGAAGTGCGGCTGTTGGGATCCGATAATGGGGACGCCGAGCTGCAGAAGATACATGTCAAGTTGAGGATCCCGAGAAGTCCCGTGATCGGCGACAAATTCTCGTCGAGACACGGCCAAAAGGGCGTGTGTTCGCAGAAGTTTCCGGCGATCGACATGCCGTTCACGGAGAGTGGGATGCAGCCGGACGTTATTATCAATCCGCATGCGTTTCCGAGTCGGATGACGATTGGGATGTTTGTCGAGAGTATCGCAGGCAAGGCGGGAGCGTTGCATGGGATTGCTCAGGACGCGACGCCGTTCAGGTGCGTCCCTTCCTCCTCTAAGCTCGCGCCTTCTTCCCCATAGCCCTCCAATCGATAACCTCCTCAAACGCACCTCCATCCCCCCAGTTGCCTCTTCCTCGCACGCAACCGCCTTCCATATCCCTCCCCGCCCCCAAAAGAAACGAACGACACAACACAACCTTTGACACCAGCATGCGGGTCGAGCCCTCCACCAGACAGGCAGCTGACGCTCCGATAGGTTCTCGGACAACGACCGGCCAACAGAGTACTTTGGCGAACAGCTCCTGGCTGCAGGGTACAACTACCACGGCAACGAGCCCATGTACTCTGGTATCACTGGCCAAGAGTTCTCTGCAGACATCTACATTGGGTTGGTGTATTACCAGCGATTGCGGCATATGGTCAACGACAAGTTCCAAGTCCGGACGACGGGGCCGGTCGACCCGCTCACCCGTCAGCCTGTCAAGGTGTGTATTCCTTCCTGAGACTATGTCTTGCCCGGGACAGGTTTCTTTCTTGTACCTACCTACCCCCGCCCACCTTTTCCCCCAAATAAACGATAGATCAACTCGGTGTCGCGAACCTGCGGAAATCCGCCGCATACTCTAGATCGACTCGCCCCGTATCCTGCATATCCCGTCGCGCTCTCTTGTCTCGCCATGAGCTGCACTGACGGCTGTACAGGGGCGAAAACGCGCCGGCGGGATCCGGTTCGGCGAGATGGAACGCGACGCGCTCATCGCCCACGGCACCTCGTTCCTCCTCCAAGACCGGCTGATGAACTGCTCCGACTACTCTACGGCGTGGGTCTGCCGGCGATGCGGCTCGCTCGTGTCGCTCGGTTTCGACGAGCTGGCCGGCGAGAGCGGGGGCGGCGCGGAATACTGCCGCGTGTGCGACCGCGACGACCGGATGGAGGACACGAAAGTGATCAAGGACACAAACGGCGTGGTGGTGAAGGACGCAAGGGGCGTGGTGGTGAATGCCAAAGGGGAGAAGGGGGCCAGCGGGAGGAAAGGCGTCATGGATGTCATTGCGGTGCCTTGTGAGTGGGCCAAGCGTCCTGTTTTCGGTGTTTCGTCTCGAGTCTCGTTCCTGTCCCCGTTCTCGACTGCTCGTCTCACCTCCCTTGGTGTTCTGCGACGGCGTCGGTGAGGGGAAGTGACGGAGATGGCGGCGGTGATGGAGATGGCGACGGGAACGGGGCAGTGACTGCGACGGGGAGAGTGATGGAGACGCATCGGCGACCAGCCGTGGACATGCTAATGCGTACAGACGTGTTTAGGTACCTATGCGCCGAGATGGCGTGTATGGGCATCAAGCTGAACGTTGCGCTCAGCTAGACTGGCAGATGCAGTGAGGTTGAGGGGCTGGTATAGCGCCCGCAGGTGCGCTGGTTGTTGGCCCTGTGAGGCATCGTATATACCATGCATCGTGTGCATCCCTGTGAGGCATCGTATATACCATGCATCGTGTGCATCGTCTGCATCTTGTGCATCGTCTGCATCGTGTGGCATAGTGTGAGGCGGTCGCGTGGATGTCTCCCGTGGCGGTCAGCTCTAGAGCCGTCGCGGCATTTTCAGAAAACGCATGCATGCCTGTAGGACCGCCTACAGCAGTATCTCTAGCCAAGCATGCATGCATTGTGGATCGTCATTACATTGCATACATGGCCAGCTGCAACTGACATGCATACTCGTAAGCCGTCGTACGGCGGCAACGCGAGCCGCAGACAAGATCGGTATTCAAAGCCGCAACGGCCGAAAGCCGAGGATTATCTCGACTGGACGACTCGGGACAGGTTGCTGGGTGGGGCTCGTGGGTTGTCCGTCACTGGCGAGCTGGGCATAGAGCTTGAACTGTTGGGTCTTCTTGGGCCACACAATGTCGCTTGGGAGGTGGTCTTGAACATACTGCCGACTTGCACTGTATCCCACTTTGACTCGTCTCGAATCGAATTCCGACGGCGACCTTATCTCGAGTGAGGGGAGTTTGTCACACGCCGAGCCGTATCGTCTACCAATCGTTGCTGGGAATCGTGGAGCAAGGAGCAAGGAGCAAGTCACACGACTAGGCCGTCTGCGTCGTCGCTCTAGCCAGGTCGGGCAGCGGCGACAGTAGCCACTCAGCTGGTCCGACTCTGCGGACGGGTGGGAGGTCAGGTCGGCATGCCGGACCGGAGGGGCGCGTCGGCGCCGTCGCAGTCCGAGTCTTCGTTGGAGGAGGACGAGATGGAGACGGCGGTGAACACCCCAGTGGCAGCAACGCCGAGCTGCTCGAACAAGGACGTCGCGGGACTAGGGAGTGGTAGTGGCAGTGGGAGTGGCAGCGGTAGTGGCACTGGGGACGTGGGTAGTAGTGGGGGTGGGGGAGGCGATACCGCCGCGAAACAGACCGGCGAGACCGATAACGAGGCCAGGCGACCGAGGCAAGGGTCGCACAGGGGCAGTCATAGCCACAAGGAGGACAGTCGCAGCCACAAGGAGGACAGTCGCAGTCACAAGGAGGACAGTCGCAGCCACAAGGAGAGGGGTCACAGTTTCAAGGGCAGTATCAAGGAGAAGGACTATCTTGCGAAGGACTATCTTGCGAAGGACAAACACGTTGAGAAGGACAGTCACGGTGAGAGAGACAGTCATGGTGAGAAGGACAGTCACTGTGAGAGAGACAGTCATGGAGACAACGGCAGTGGCGGAAATGGGAACGGGAACAGGACCGGGAGCACGAATGGGACCGGGAGCACGAATGGGACCGGGAGCACGAATGGCACCAGGGTGAAGCGCACGCAGAGCCGGGCGGACGAGGAGTTTGAGCTCGAGTCGCGGCTGAGGGACCAAGTGCATCGCTCGGGCGAGGACCGGAATGGCGGACGGGAGAAGCTGGTGCTGGTTGACCTGGGCAAGGGGATGGAGGAGGTGGTGGTGGTGGACTGGGCGGACGGAGATCCCGAGGTGAGTCTCCGTCGTGCGACCGGTCTCTTCTGCCTCTCTTGCCTCTCCTGCCTCTCCTGCCTCTCCTGCCTCTCCTGCCTCTCCTGCCTCTCTTGCCTCTCCTGCCTCTCCTGCCTCTCCTGGCCTCTCCTTGCGCCTCCTTGCCTCTCCTTGCCTCTTCTGCCTCTCTTGCCTCTCCTGCCTCTCCTGCCTCTCCTGGCCTCTCCTTGCGCCTCCTTGCCTCTCCTTGCCTCTCCCTGCCTCTCCTTGCCTCTCCCTCCTTGCTTCCCTTGCCTCTCCTTGCCTCTCCTTGCCTCTCCTGCCTCTCCTGCCTCTCCTTGCCTCTCCTTGCCTCTCCCTCTTTGCTTACCTTGCCTCGTCTCCCTCTCTTGCCTCGCTACTAAGGATCCTTGCTCCGCCCCTCATGGCAGATGCACCCATCTCACGTCGCCGCTCGGAAACGCGCTGACCCATCAGAACCCATTCAACTGGCCCCGCCGGAAAAAATACATCAACGTCATGGTCGCAGTGTACATCACCACCCTCACCGCCGCCAACGCCACGTCCACCGCCGTCATGGCCGAATGGGGTCCGGCCTTCTTCCACTGCTCGCGCGAGCAGTTCGTCGTCAGCCTCACCGTGTTCATGACTACAATCTCGTTTACGCCGCTCGCGCTCGCGCCGCTCAGCGAGGTGTTTGGCCGCGTCGGGATATATCAGGTCACGAGCGTGGTGAATGCGTTGATGTTCGTGCCGCAGGCGACGTCGGGCTCGTATGGCGGGCTCCTGGCGGCCCGGTCCTTTGTGAGTGACGCTTCCTGCGATTCTTCGCTTCACAAGTCGTTGGTCTCTGTCGCTGGTCACTGTCACTGGTCTCTGTCCCTGGTCACTGTCACTGGTCACTGGTCACTGGTCAAGTCACTGGTCACCGATCTTCTGAAATTCGCTTACATGCGGCTGACGATCACAGCAAGGCGCAGCTGCAAGCGTGGGGAATTCAATGGTCGGTGGGACCGTGGCGGATTTGTTCTTGCCAAAGGATCGCGGGTTCGCCATGAACGTGTTCAGCTTCATGATTTTCCTGGGACAGGTGAGTCGCGATGCCACCTGTGTCCTCCACACGACATCCCTCTGATGCAACTGCGTCCTACGACCATCATCCCTCCAATACCACCCGCGTCCGGCAACACGACGCTGTTCCTCAACGAAGTCCTCGGGGCCTCTGACGCTGCCGCCGTGATTCTTGAGTGTCGCCGCGTTGGTAGCTGACCCCCGCAGGCGCTTGGCGGGATCGTGTTTGGCTGGGTAGGGACTGCATGGGGCATCCAGTGGTGTTACGGCGTGAGTGGCGGTTCCTGTTTGTGTATCGCCATCCGCAGCGTGTCCAGAGGCAAGCCATCGTCCGAGCCCAGCAACAGACCACCCATTGAGCAGTTGGACTGGTGCTGGGGTTGGAGTGGAGGGGAGTGGGGATTACGCTGCGCTGGAGAGCAGTGGCGTTCGATCTCGTCTCGCCTCGTTGACACGCCCAGGTCCAAGGCATCGCCGCCGTCCTATCGTGTATTTTGAACCCCATCTTCCTGCGCGAAACGCGAGGCAACGTCCTCCTTGGCCGCCGGGCACGGCGCTTGACAAAGGAGACCGGGCGGAAACATATCTGCGCTGCAGATCTGCAGAGACAGAGCTTCGTCACGTTGATGCGGGTGTCTATCGTTCGTCCTCTGGGTGAGTTTATCCGTGCTGCTTCTGCCTCGAATCGTGTGGGCTACAACGCACAATGCTACCACACCCACAACCTCAGCTGACCAGCAGAATATCTCCTGACGGAACCGATCGTGTCGGCGATTTCAACGTGGATCGGCTTTGCCTGGGCCATCATCTTCCTAGGAGGCACGTCCGTGCAGCTCGTATTTCTGTCTTATGGCTTCTCCATTGCAGAGGCAGGCTGTGTCCAGCTGTACGTCCCGGTCTTACTCGCATCGTCCGGATTACCCTGTACTGTTCCGCTCCTGCTGTGCCGCTCCCCTCCTGCTGTGCTGCTCCTGCTACTACAAGCCATTGCTCTAGCTCCATCACGCCGAGTCAGCTGACAATACCAGCTGCGTGCTCCTCGGCGGCATTCTCGGCTTCTTATCAAACTTCCACCAAGACTATCTCTACGCCCAGGCAGCCCGCCGCCATGGCGGTCGTGCACCGCCAGAAACTCGGCTCTACTGGGCCGCATATGGCGGCCTGCTCTTCCCGCTCGCGATGTTCGTGTATGGCTGGACGAGTCGGCCGGGCCAGATCCCCTGGCCTGTGCCGGCGCTGTTCTTGACTATCAGCTATTGGGGGGTTTTTTGCATGTACTCTGGGACTTTGTACGTCGACGAGTGTTCACTTGTCTCTCCTGCATCAGCCTAGCCTGCTAAATGATCCGTTTGGTTCTCTCTCCTGTCTTTCCCTTCCCTTCCTTCCCTTCCCCTCCCCTCCCTCCCTCCCTACCCCCCCCCCCCCCACCGCCACTCCAGCTGACACTGAGCAGCAACTACCTCGCCGACGCATACGAAACCTACTCGAGCTCCGCACAGGCAGCACAGTCGTTCACCCGTAATATCGTAAGCGGCATCTTTCCGCTCTTTGCCGAGCAGATGGTGAGATTCTTTTGTGATGGGTGTGTTTCCCAAACTGACATGTGCAAAGTACCAGGCAATGGGCTATCCACAAGCGACGTCCCTCGTTGCCGGCGTGGCGTTGGGCTTGGCCGTCGCGCCGTTCCTGCTGGTAAGTTATGGACACGTCCTGCGCGCTAGAAGCAAGGTCGCCAGTGCGCTGCAGAGAGAAGCAGAGGAGGCGGAAAAGTAGATCACTATAGATGTCGATGTTTCGCTGCTATCATGTCACACGATGGTTTTCGCCACTGAGATGAGCTGAGGGTGTCGGATGACGGGGAATGGTGACGGGGGATAGCTGTCGATGACGGGGATGGCTGTTCGGTGAGGGGAGGTTGCGTTTTCTCTCGTCATAGATGGCACTGGGAAATCCTGCAACAGCGCCGGACCTTACCACCGCTGCCGCTGCCCAACAGTACCCCAAGGAAGAGCAAGAGGGCGAACTCTGCCGAACGCAAGGGCTTGCCAAAAAGCCACGTCATCCCGTGCCCGACCTCCACCTTATGCTATCGTCCTTGTTGCTCTGTGTTGCTTTGCTCCCCTGGTGGCTCTGGGGTGGCCCGCAGATGGACTGGTAACTGCACCATGTCCCACTCCCTCCCTCTGACCTTTACTTCCCCAGGCCGCCCCAGCTCTTCGGGTTTGTCCTCGTCATCCCCTTCCTCCTCGTTCCCCCCTTCCTCCTCTCTCTCCCCTTCCTCCTCGTTCTCCCCTTCCACCTCGTTCTCCCCTTCCACCTCGTTCTCCCCTTCCTCCTCTTTCTCCCCCATGTCCCCTTCGTCCCCTTTATCCCTCCCCTCGGCTGCGGGGAAGAACCAGGTCAGACAAAAGGACAAGGACAATCACGGGGACGGGCAGCCGACGTCGCTTCTGGCGTTGCATCACCTGCCAGACGACCGAGCGGTGTATGCATGCCAGATGTGCTCTGAGCCTGTCGTAAGTGTATCTCTCGAGTTACATGTATCACATATACCGTTATTCTCAACCAAGTTGTCGATGAACACACGGTCGAGGGTTTCTCCAGTCGAGAGACAAGATGCTGATTCCTTCGGCCTAGGCACTGCAGGACGAGCTGGTCTCGCAGGCGTTCACGGGGCGGCATGGCAAGGCATAGTAAGTCTTCCGCTGGCTCGGAAGTGGAGCACGGGTCCGACGGCGAGAGCCAGGAGCAGATGCAACGCCAAATGCGGAGGCGCGGACGAGGCCCCATGTGGGGTGTAGGACGAGGGCGAAGGGCGAGGGCGAGGGCATGGACTGACATGGGCAGCCTGATGAATTCGACGTTTAACACGGCGCTTGGAAAGCGGGAAGAGCGCAAGCTGCTGTGAGTTTCGTGTGATCTACCCAGTCTCTGCTACCTGTCGGTATTGCGTGGCCGATCGCCTTTACCATACTTGCCTTACTTCCTTCTTAAGTCTGTGTCTCCCGTCTCTTTCCTTTGTCCGTCCTGTCTGTCCTGTCTGTCCTGTCTGTCCTGTCTGTCCTGTCTGTCCTGTCTGTCCTGTTATGTCTTCCACTCTGGGACTTGGAATGAGCGCAATATCTGCCTCCTCCATCCATATCCCATACCCCGGCGCGGCAATTCTCCCCGTCAATGTTCGACTGCGTCCCCCTCTCAACCTGAAAACCGCTCTTTGTTCCTTGATCTCCACTGCGCCCGCACCATTATCCACTCAGCTGATCATGGATCCTATAGGACCGGCACACACACCGTTGCAGACCTGACATGCGCATCGTGCAGCGCGAGTCTCGGGTGGATGTACATCCGTGCACCGAATGGCGAGCAGCGGTACAAGGAGGGTACGTCGACCCTTTCAACCCTCTCGACCCTCTCCTCGCACTTTCTCCCTTCCCTTCCCCGCTCCCCCCTCCCCTTCCCTTTTTCACTCTCCCCTTCCATCTTTCACTTCCCGCTCCCGCTCCCCGCTTCCCAGAGTTCCAAATCTACGGCTATGGTCTATGGCACAACCAGCGATTGACGCCTCGTCAGGCCGGTACATCCTCGAGGCGGCCAGTATCTCCAAGGAGAACAACTGGTAGCCAGCTGTGTCTGGTAATCACCTGTATCTGGTAGCCACCTGTATCGCTTACCCACCTGTATCGGGCCGCCACCTGCATCGCCTTGGCACCTTGCTCTGCCCGGTCCAGGCATCTCATGGTCCTGTTGTTCCCATCCGTATCGGCCGTCGTCATCTGCGTTGCCTGCTTCCTGCTGTATTGCCCCAAGGTCGGGTCGGTTATGCTATGTTGTTGATTGATCCTGTAATTATGTGCCGTTGAAGATGTGTGTATATTCCATTCTGTTCTGTTGATATTCTATCTCTGTTCCGTCGACGTTCTCTTCTCTGTCCTGTTGATATTCTTTTACCTGTTCTGTTGTGTCTCCATCCTGTTGTGAATGCGAGATGCTATGATGCCGTTGTTGGCATGTCGATCATGCGACGATGGACTCTGCGTCGCCTGACTCCAAGTAGGAGCGTCGCCACTGGCTCCAAATAGTAGCGTCACTCTGCATCCCCATGTATTCTCAGCAGAAACGCCACTCTGCATCACCATGTATTCTCAGCAGTACGCCACTCTGCATCACCATGTATTCTCAGCAGTAACAATACTCTGCATCGCCATGTACAGTATTCTCAGCGGACGGCCAACGAATCACCATGCATCATGCGTATACCAAAAGCCACGCGTAACTCGACGACCGACCCCCAATCTTCCACTCATGAGACTCACTTGCGCATCCCATAAAGACCGAAAAGCGTAGAGTACAACCTAGACCGTATCGTATCCGTTCCACCCATCCCGCCCTTTTACGCATTCGCATTCCCACGTCCCTGCGAGCTTCTTGACTTCCAATTTACCTGGCACGCGGTCGCGACGCCCAGCTTAGAGCGGGATACCGCACTTCATGCCGAGGTTGACTTGCACCGCCTTGACTTCAGTGTAGTTTTCCAGGGCATACTCGCCGAGCTCTCGGCCGATACCTGCAGCGCCGTCAGCCTCTTCCTCCTGCGAGTGCGAAGCGAGTTGACACGTGAGATGAGAGCCTGGATGGCACACTAGTACGGGCTGCCTGTATAGACAGCTGGAGGGAAAGGGGGGAAGGGGGGGAAGGGGGAAGAGATGCTGAGGAGGGGCGGGTCCAGACTTGTGAGATGTAGAATGCCGAGGGCCACTAACCAGACTGCTTGAAGCCACCGAAGGGTAGCTGCGGATGAAGCTCGTTGAAGCAGTTGATCCAGACCGTGCCGGCCTTGAGCGACGCAGCGACACGGTGCGCTCGGTTGATGTCGAGCGTGAAGATACCGCTCGACAGACCGTAGTGCGAGTCATTGGCAGATGCCACCACTTCTTCCTCGGTGTCAAACGCCGACATGACGATGACGGGGCCAAAGATCTCCTCGCGCACAATCTTCATGTTGGCAGTGACGTCGCCGAAGATCGTCTACACCCGTCAGCCCGTGCCTCAGAGAAGGGCATGGTACAATAGGGCCCCGGGGGAGTCAGAGTGGCGATACGTACAGGCTCAATGAAGAAGCCCTTGTGGCCGTACCGCTTGCCACCAGTAATCACGGTCGCGCCCTCCTGTTTGCCGCACTCGACGTAGTTCATGATTCGGTCGTACTGCGTCTGCGAAACTTGAGGGCCCTGGTACGACGACTCCTCGAATGGGTCTCTGTGGGACGTGTCAGGGAGAGCAGAATGGAACAAGTAGAAAATAGTCGTACCCCACTTTCAGGCCCTGTGCCGCCTTCTTGAATGCATCGCAAAACTTGTCATAGATGCTGCGCTGGACGTACAGTCGCGAGCCGGCACACTGATATCAGCGGATGCTGTCAACGGAGTGACGTACGCAAGTCTGGCCGTGGTTGAAGAAGATACCCTGTGCAGCATACTTGACCGCTTCGTCAAAGTCGCAGTCCTCGAAGATGATGTTGGATCCCTTGCCGCCGAGCTCTAGGGAGACTTTCTGCACGGTCAGCGAGGCACGTCGTGCACCCTTACCTTCAAATTGGACTTGGAAGCCTCTTCCATAACCTTTCGGCCAACGGGGGTGGACCCGGTAAAGGCGACCTTCTCGACTTCGGGGTGCGCGGCGATAGCGGCACCGACAGTCTGTCCGTAGCCGGTCAAGACATTGACGACGCCTTTAGGCAGACCAGCCTCATTGAACAGCTTGGTCATGTACATCGCGGAGAGGGGGGTGAGCTCGGACGGCTTGATGACGACGGTGCAGCCTGTGGCGAGTGCAGGTGCAATCTTCCACGAGAACATGTACAGGGGCTAGAATGGATCAGCAGGTGCCGGCGCCACAACCAGGAGGGTAAGCCGGAGCGGGGCTCACGAAGTTCCAGGGGATGATTTGTCCGCAGACGCCGACGGGCTCATGTCGGGTGTAGCCGAACTTGTCGCTCGTGGTCTCGATGACTTTGCCGTGGATCTTGTCGGCCCAACCGGCGTAGTATCTAAACACCCTAGCCGACTCGGTCACGTCGAAGCCCTTGGCAGCGCTGAAGGTCTTGCCGTTGTCGAGCGCCTCGATGGATGCGAGGATGTCAATGTCCCGCTCGATCAGCTCGGCGATCTTGATGAGATATTCTCCGCGCCTGAAGCCGGGGCAGTTGAGGCCCCACGTGGTGTCAAACGCCGCCTGCGCAGCTTTGACGGCAAGATCGACGTCCGCTGCCATGCCTTCGGGGATAGCAACCAATACTTCGCCCGTCGAGGGGTTCACGACACTGATACATGAGTACGAATACGCTGCGGCAAGCTGAGCGGAACTGCGTGCGACTCACTCGATCGTCTTGGCGCTCTTGTCCGCAGAGGTCGACCATTCTCCGTTGATAAAGAGCCCGGTGGGGACCTCGACTTTGCCCTTGTAGGCAGGGTGGTTGAACTCGTGGGTAAAAGTGGGAGCCATTTTGCTGGTGGATGTAGAAGTTGAGAATGTGCTGAGTAAAGATGGAGGAAAGACGACGTTGAAATGAGAAAGTAAGCATCCCCAATATCGTTCGTTGCAGCCGCTTTTCTCGGCACATGATTGAACCGGCTCATCGGAGCGAAATAACCGGGGCCCTTTCTCCTTCTCCGCGGTGGAGGTCCACGGCGTTTCTCGGACAATCATGCCGATCAATAAATAAGTTTCGTGGAGTTTTATTCCTTTTATCCTACACAGGTCACGTGATGAGACTTTGGGACCGTCCCAGCAAGTCCCATTCGGACCTTTGTTGTCGACATTGTAGAGGTGCGGGCTGACGAGCAAGATGGACCAGGTGCGCTACGCTTCATCCCGATGATTCGAGAGCATACCATCTGACCAATCGCCATGTAGAATGCATTCCGCAACCTGCTCTCAACGCCACGAGACTCACAGCCGGGACCTTCCAAGGCATCTTCTCGTGCTGTCCTCGGAGGCGGCCATGCACCAAAGAGAGGGTGGGGTCTGAAAGGATCAGACAAGTGAGTGACTACCAGAGCGATCTTGATATCTTGTTACGGCTACTCGGTCAACCGCTTGTGTGCAATCCCACTCGTTCTTCCTCCTTCCTCGCTTCAGCTTCCACCGAAGTTGCAATCTTCTTTCCTTCTTCGGTAGCTTCACTTCCGCTCTCTGATATCATCATGCATGTCGTATGCCGATCCAAGCTGAACTCCTAGATATGAGGGCAAGATCAAAGCCGAGAGCCAGGGGGACAAAGAGAAACCCATGATGGCACCACGGCATCATCACAAGAGGCAACTCGCCGAGAGCAGCGAGAGCAAGTACCTGGACCGAGCCGACATGCGACGGAAGGGAAAAGACGACGAGTTCAAGCCGGTATGTTCCCGAGGCTCTCCTAGGCTGACGACATATAGGTGGTCGAATTGATGGATGAATTCGAGCGGAGAAGAGCCGAAGCGGGTGACGACCCTGAAGAGGTAGAGTCGCTCTGACGTCTACGAGCTGATCGGGTAGCTAGCAAAGATTGAGAAGACGCGGCAGTATCTAGGTGGAGACGCTCAGCATTCGGTTCTGGTGAAAGGGCTTGATTTTGCCCTCTTGGCGCAGCGCAAGGCAGAGCTGGAGAGGGAGAAGGATGAGGTGAAGGATGACGAGTTGGATGAACTGGTCGATGCGCATCGGGCCAAGGTTAAGGAACAGACCAAGGAGGAGAAGAAGGAAATACTTTCAGGCGTGGGTTGATCAAGTATTGTATGCCAACTGACGACAGTTCAAATCGATCGCCAAAAAAGCGGAAGAGAAGAAGAAGAAGAAGAAGAAAGTCAAAGCTGAGGCAATGGCGGCGCCAAGCGTATCTGAAACCATGACAGCGACGTCAGCAACACCTGGGATTAGATCGGCAGCCCAGCTTGCGGCGGACTTTGCAGCAGTCAGGGCAGCAGAAGCTGCTCGAGCCGAACGTGCCGCGCGACCTCCTGAACCAGCACCAGTGGCGATCAAGAAGGCACCTACACCACCGCCGAAGATCGAGCCAGAGCTAGACGAGGACGACATCTTCGCAGGTGCAGGCGAGTACGATTTGACCGTCGCACATGCCGATAGCGACAGCGCGGCCGGGTCGGACGTCGACATGGAGGAGGGGGAGCAGCGACCTGAGTCGAGATCGAGATCCAGATCGGGATCGCCTCGTGCATTCGGCTCGGGCTCCGAGCGATACAGGGCCAGAGCTAGGTCCCGGTCGTACTCATACTCCCAATCTCGCTCACCCTCGCCCCGGCGGCTGAGATCCAGGCGGTCTGTTTCATCCAGAGATCACTCGAGAAGCCCGTCTCCCAGGAGACATCGGCATTCGCCCTCTCCAAGACGATATAGCAGGTCCCCTCCACCCAGGCGATGCGGCGGCCCACCTTCTCCCGGGCGGTATCCTCGTTCTCGCGGATACTCTGGATCACGGTCCCCCCCACGCCACCGATACTCGCCCTCGCCTCGACGGCGTTATTCTCCGTCCCCACGACGACACTTACCCCGCTCCCGTAGTCCTCGCCGCCGCCAGGACTCTCATGACTCTCGTTCCACCTCGCGGCGCTTCCACTCGCCGCCTCGGCGCTCGCGTTCTCCTGTCAGACGACAACGACGATCTCCGTCCGCGTCCATTTCCGCTTCCCCTTCTCCGCCCCCACGGCCCCGACCCCGCACCCGTTCCCGGTCTCCTACACCACTGCTCTCGCACATCCAACCCACCTTCTCACACTCGCCATCTCCGTCTTCAGGGTCTGACACGTCTCTCCCCCTCCGACCCGGCGGGAAGTTACAGCCCCTCCAGTCGTCGGCAATTACCGACCTCCGTTCCTTCCTTGCGGCCGATACGGAGGCGGCCAAGGCCGAGGAGAAGCGCGCAAAGAAGGCTGCGTGGCGGGCGAAGCAGGGCCTTGCAGCGCAGGACGGGACAGAAGGCCTCGTCAAGGGGAGGGACATGAATGACAAGCAGAAGGCGAATAGGGATTATCAGCTCTTGATGAATAAGCTGAAGAAGGGTGAGGCGGGTGAGGGGGGACAAGGGGACGCCGAGTAGGCGGAGGGGCAGTGGAAGGAGTACACTGTGCCTCCGTCACGAGTCGTTCGTGAATCGTGCCTCGTGAGACGTGCGTCGTGCATTCCGCATCGCGACGGCGGATGGTACGATTACAGGATCAGGTCGGAGCGAGGATCTGGTACTGCAATTTAGTACCTGAACATGCATCGTGCATAGATTGCACAATCTACATATGTATACATAGTCTCCGGTCTATGTCCAGCCAAGTTCATCTAGCTAGGCAAGCTGTGCGAGTCAGTGCGGGGACATTGACCTTATCTGAGTAAAACCACGACGAGGCTGGCGGCCGTGAGTAGTGTACTCACAAGGTGATGGGGAAAGTCGTGCAAAAGAGACTTGGCCCGTCCAGGCCGTCTGTGACGTTGAACGTGAGTTGGTCGAAGCGCTATGGGACTTGGTCAGGAGGCAGTCCGACTTTCGGTACATGTAGAGCAAATTGTGACTCGGTTCGTCGGTTCATAGAGCAGAATGCCACTCGACTCGTCGGGTCAAGTAAAACAGTCAAATTGTGCAAGGAGAAATCTCGCAAGGGAGCTCGGGAAGCAGAGGCGCTGACGTACCGTGCTGAACGTGTCGAAGGCATAAGTGTACTGCGAGGACGTGTTGGCAGGCACGGGGCAGGCGGTGTATGTGCATCCGTCCTGTGTGGTTAGCGTTGATATTGGCGACTCGGGCTGGATGCAGTTATATAGGTTGGGGAGGCAGCAGTGGCGAGGTAGACAGTGACGATGTAGACAATAGCGAGGTAGAAGTGGCAGGCAACAAGGCAGGCCGCGAGGCAGTAACCGAAGCCGGAGCAGAGCAAGAGGGACGTACAAAGCTCTGCCCGGGATAGGCATAATACTCGCTCCCCGGCCCGAGTGACAGACTCCGGTCCCTCGCGGTCAAGCCGCTGCGGGGCTCGGTCGTTGCGTCCGGAGTGACGTACGTTATGGCGATGGTGTAGTTGCTACAGAAGCGTTAGGGGGTACGTCGACGCGGAGACGAGCGGACGGGCGATACGACGTCCGAGAGGGAAGGGGAATGGGGAATGACCAAGGAGGGAAGGAGAGCATGGAAGGAGAGCATGGAAGGAGAGCATGGAAGGAGAGATTCCACGACCAAGGAGAGCATGGAAGGAGAGCATGGACGGAGAGAACGATGAAGAGAGAGCACGGAGCAGGCAGCAGAAGACGGAGAGCACTCACGACCCCTGGTGGAATTGACATGGATCATTGATGGTCCCCTTACCGCCCTCGCACGGGGCGATCGTGATCGCCGTGACGGTGCCGCTGGAATCAGAGGCACACTGTTTGTACCGGATCTTCCGGGGGCGTTCTTCGCCGGCAGCGTCTTTTCCTTGGTTGTCGTTGTTGTCACCGTCGTTGTTGTTGTCATCGTCGTCGCTGTCGTCCTGGGTCTGGTCCTGAGCCGTGTCCTTGTTGTCTAATGAAGCCGCTGTGACATTCCCGGTCAGACCGGTGGTCGTTGCATTCTGAGCGGAATTCGCTGTAGGGGCGGATGGGGAGGAAGCAGAAGAGGCGGATAAGGAAAAGGAAGAAGAAGAAAAGGAAGATGAAGAAGAAGAAGAAGATGATGATGATGAGGAAGAAGCGTTCGTCGGGGTGGCGAAAGCAGAGGCAGAGGTTTCGGTAGCGTTTATGGACGAATCCGTCAGAGTGGCAACGGCCGACGAGGTGGGGCTGCTGCTGTCTGTACTAGGGACAAACGAGGCCGACGTCGGGGACGACGTCGCAGTCGATGCTGCAGTCGAGACAGAGAGGGAAGCAAACGACGTGATGCTGTATGACGTATAGGTGTAGCTGTAGGTACGTGCCGAGCTTGAGGTTCGGGCCTCTTGGACGCCCAAGGCGCCGGCAGCGGCATACGAGTATGACGTGCTGGCTGTGCCGGTGCTGGTGCATGTCGTGGTCGGTTCGGGGCCGGTGAGCGTTGTCGTCGTTGTTATGGGAGCATCGGTATCAGTGTACGTGGCGGCTGTGGTAGACGCTGTCACGGCGGTACCTGTCGCGGCACCTGTCGCTGTCGAGGTGGTGCCAGATACCAGGGAGAGCAAGGCGGACGCGGACGGGGACACGTCAGACGTGGAGCTGGAGGGATGAGATCGGGGAAGAAGGTACGGCGCGGCCTGCGCGAGTGCCGGGAGGAGAAGGAGAGAGATGGCTCGCATCGTGCGTGACGGGGGTGGTGACGAACAGTGGATCGGCTAAGAACCACAATAGCGCGCGGACGACCTGTGACAGAAGTACTGAAGTATGCGAGAATGTGAGAATGTGAGAATGCCAGGTTCGGAGATGTCGCACGGGATACCGACGAGCCGATCAACGGCTGGGACCGGGGGGACGTGTCAGAGACGGGAGAGATAAGAAGACCGAGGTAGAGAGAAACGCAGGAAGGTATGAAGTCGGGAGAAGGTAAGAAGTATGCAAGAGAACGAGAAAGAAGGGGATGAGGGATGATTGGAGAATACCTGGGTAAGTATACGCTGTGTCCTCAGCGGGCATGGTCATGAGAAGTGCTATGGTGGGAAGGTTCTGCATTGTCTTGGTGCGAGACACCGACGGTGTGAGATGTGGAGTCGGTTTCCGCCACTGCCGATGAATGGTGAGACATGCATTCGCGAGTCAGCACGCCGATCACGGTGTCAGTCTCAGCATCTCAGTATCTCAGAACCTCACTATCTCAATACGTCACTGTCTCAACTATCTCAGCTCATCAGACATCAGTGTCCAGGACGTCCAACACGACACGCGTGACGCCAACTCCCAAATCAAATGGAAGCACAGGCCGAAAGAAGAATACCAGAACAATGCAACTTACACAAGGTGATCATAGACCCAGCACAGTACGAGCTGCCAGATTCCCACAGTGCTAGAACGGGATTGGACCATACGCCTCGCAACGCCTCGCGCAGAGATCCTTGAAGACCCGATTACATGCGCGCGTGTTCTTGTGCTCTTCGCACTGGTTGCACCGGAATCCTTGGCGGCAGAATGCTAGATGGTATCAGCGTACCACCACTGCTTCTCCCGTATCCGATACTGTCTATCTCCATGATGGAGACTGGCCCCTCGTCCGTAGCAACAAAAGCGGGTCAATGGGCGAAAGCACCACAACTCGGATACAAGGTGCAGAAAACTGCATCGTTGTAAAATGGAGATGCATCGTCGTGAAAGGGAGATGCATCGTCGTGAAACTGAGGATGAACCGAGTGAGAGAGGAAGACTCTAGACGCACGCTTCGGCCCCAGGGAGCCAACGGGATGCCGCCAGTCCCCATCCACCACGCAGTTGACCTTGAGCGCAGGACAGATATCCGCCTGCATCGCGAGCGGTAGCTGCTGTTGCTGTGCCGCGGGTGCGGGCGCCGCAAGAGCGGCAGCGAGCGCCGATAGCCATGCGACCAGGAGGGTTGCGAGACGCATGGCTTGTGGCTTGTGGCTTATGGCTTGTGGATGTGGGCGCTGTGTGGTTGAACAACGTCTGGATATCTTCATCTCATCTTTATCTCGTCTGATCGTCAGGAACGGTTCAGTCGCACACGACTCGCATCCCATCTTGGACAGTCATTTCCGTTGTTGCCCATTCCTCCTACTCGTGCTGTATAGCAGATGTGAGACCAAGCATGTCGGTGGACAAGTCCCCGGCACTGCACCTCGTGCTCCTCCCTGACGAGTTCCACGTCGTCCGCTACCCGCCTCGACCCAGCTGCCCGGGCAGCTCTTCGCGGACCACGGGTTCACGTTTCTGAGCGTGACTCGGACGCCAGCAGAGCTGTCCATCGTCTACTCGACTCGTGCCCCCGTCCCTGCGGCTTTACGACCTCGGTCAACTTCTGCGCCGGATCCTACCACCGCCTACTCCGGCGCCCCTGCTCCTACGCCACGCCCACTACGCCCATGTCTGTCTCCACTGCCACCCCAGTCGCAGCCGCTACCACCACCACCACCACCACCACCACCACCACCACCACCACCACCTTGGAGCCCAGGCTCGAGGCAGAACGCAGTCTCAGCTCGGTCCTCGGACCACCACAGGAATCCCACTCGCCGTGGCGGTGTATCCGCGTCGCCGGACCCATGGAGCACAGTATGTGTTTGTCGTATCCCTACTGTCCGTCTCCTGTCCGTCTCCTCCGCGCGCTTTCTCGTATCCGTCTCCTCTACGGGGCCATCCAACCATAGCTCATCAGCCCAGCAATGGTAGGCATCATGGCGTCCCTGAGCACGGCACTACGCGACCGACGCATCAGTATCTTTGCACTCTCAACCTGGTGAGTCTTCCTACCAACCCGTGACTCGGTGCATACAACGCACGAGGCTTGGTCGGTGTGCTGATGAGTAGGGATACGGATTATCTCCTGGTGCCGGTATCCAAGGTCGTCGAGGCGCGGGATGCGCTGCAGGCGGACGGATGGGTGTTTGACGGCGGTGAGGTTGACGGCCAGTGAAAGCTTGACGGCAGTGGGGGTGTTTGACGGCAGTGGCAGTGATGGTGTTTGACAGCCAGGGTTCATACCAAGCACTCTAGATACCAAGCACATGCATCTAGCTTCATACTGTACACAAGACTGCTAATCAACTGCTCTCGTTCCTTCATCATTTGACATTCCCTGCCATTCTGCCGTCGCCATCCTTCGTTATTCGTTCCACTCGACACCACACTCTGGTGATTCGCTACTCTGGTGTCGCTAATACCGCCTGACCGGCCGCCAGTCGATCGCCTTGCCGCCCGCCCGCTGCGCCGCCCTCAGCGGCCGCACGAGCGCGCCGAGCTCGAGCTTGCGTGCCTCGTCGGGGTCGTTTTCGTGGTTGTAAAAGTAGTGCGGGAGCAGTGGCTGGCCCGACGAGTCCTGAGCGATATCAGCGTTCGGCCGGCGTTGCTTGTCTTGTCTTGTCTCCGCGTCTCGCTTCCACTGGCTGCACCTGTCTCCGCGTCTCGCTTCCACCGACTGCACCTGTCTCCGAGTCTACGCCATCTGGCCTGTACCTGCCCTCGGCCTGCACCTCCCCTTCCGTCTCTAACCGCATCTCCACGGTCACTTCAATGGCAGAACAGACCGCCCCAAATCTCAACCTTCACTTCCTCGCAGCTCCAGTCGCGGAATCGCCGGACAGACTTGCGATGGAGAGACGCTCACCTTGCCCTGCCGATTGACCTTTCCAAACATGGGATTCCGCCCGAGCTCCACATCGATCCACCCCGACCACTGCGCTTCGTCCCCGTACGTCCCGAGCGACGGCTGCGACTGCTTGTCAGCCGCGTCAAATGCCAAACTCACCTCTAGGACGAGCTTGACCAGGTCTGGCAGGCTGAGCTTGGATGAGCCAGAGAAGACGACGGTTATCGCTAGTAGAGCGGGCAGGTCGACCTCCGGCGGGCACGGCGCGTCGACCGGCGTCGGTGGCACGGATGCTGGTCCGGTTGTAAGTTCCGGTTCCGGTGCTGGTGCAGGTGCGGGTGCGGGCGCGGGTGCAGGTGCGGGGGTCGGCGGGAGCGCATGTGCGGGTGCAGATGCTTGTGCTGGTGCTGGTGCTGGTGCGGGCATAGATGCAGATGCGTGTGCTGGTGCTGGTGCAGATGTTGGTGTCGGAGTCAGTGTCGGTGTCGGTGACGAGACGTCGATGATTTCCTGCTTGACCTCTTTCTCCACCTCGGCGTGGCGCTCAGCATCGCCCTCGCCCTCGGCGTCGCTGAAGAGCCGTTCTGACAGCGGCGAAGACATCTGGCTTGGTGTCAGATCGTCTGCGTTCTCAATTTCGTTTCGAGGCGAGCGCGGTGACTGCGGGGATACCGGTGACGAGGCGACCAGGTGGACGGGGGAAGAGTACGCGGGTACCAACGGCGACGACGGTGTTTGGACAGGCGAGGACGGCATCATCTCGTCTGGCGGCGACGACGGGGGCAGCGACATCCTTCCCTCGGGTTCCTCGAGTAGCGGGGGTGTTGCCATGCCCACTGCTGTCGCTCTGGCTGTCTCTGTCTCCGTCTCTGTCTCTGTCTCTGCTCGCTGCCGCTGTCGTTCTCGTCCTTGTCCGTGTCCTTGCGCCAAAGGCAACGACGGCAGTGTGACTTTTACGCTTGCGCCGTAGAAATCCAGCAGCACCCAGGCCGAGTCCACCTCGAGCCGCTGGCCCTGGACCATGCGGACTGGCCGGGTCGTTCCTGCTGAGCGGAGCTTGAGCCCGTTCTGCCCGACGACCAGGACCCGGGCGCCGCGGACGCCGCACTGCTCCAGCACAGCGTGGACGCGGGAGGCGTGTTTCGCCCCGCTGGGCAGCTGGACCACACGCCCCTCGCGGTCCACATCGGCCAGGTGGTGCAGATTGCGCGGGAGGGCGCCGCGCAGGCCCAGGAACGCCGCGGGCGCATGCCGGTGCCGCCCAAACACCAGCGTCTCCCCCACGCCGACCTCTACCTCGATCGCCGCCGAACCAGTTTCGCCAAGATCGGTAGAGAGTGCATAGGATAACGATGGCGAGGAGGTACGCGCGTGGCGGCGCGGAGACGAAGAGTGCGCGACCGTCGACGTGGACGGTGTGAGTTCGCGCATGTCCATGCGAAGCGGGAGCGCAGGGACCTTGAACCTCGTTTCGGCCGCCTCGGGGCCGTCCGAAGATGCAGAAGGCGTGAGAGTGAGAGCGGCGATACGAGCGCGTTTCTTCCCCTTGCCAGTCCCGGAAGCTCCAGGCGTCGACGGAGCGACACGCTTGCCAGTCTTTGACGGGACGGGCGTGGACGCGTCAGACACGACGGTCTTCTTTGGCAGCAGAGCTCGCGGCGACGGCGAAGCGGGGACTGTCATGGCGGCAGCAGAGCCAGATCCAGCTGACGATGTAGACCAAGGCAGTACAAGCACTGTTATGCCCGACGCAGAGGCGACAATGAGCGAGATGGATGTCAAGTCGATGCAAGGTTAGTCGACGGGAAAATGTCCGGGGCAGAACGCGTCGCCAAAAAGAAATCAACAATCACGTGATTTGCTGGGTTAGGGGTCACGTGATCTGGTAGGTTACAGTCCGTGCGACCTGGGACAGCCAGTAGGATGATTGGAGGACGCGGTATGGGCTCTCCGTTGTGGAGGATGCATGTCCTCGGCTCTCCAGTCACCTGGCTCAGGCCATTCACTCTCAACTTTGATCGCTGTGCGTCGGGTGGTTGTAGCTGGAAGGGCCTGGGGAGACACGGGTCGGTGCTCTGTAGCATATCCGCCACTCGTTTGAGCGATCTCCGGTCGCGGACAAATCGCGGACACGAGTCCTGCGATGTGGATGGACAATGGGCTACGGGGTGCTGCTGCGTTATGATCGTACTCGGACCTGGTTGATATATAAATACTATTCTACGTGCCCAGCGCTACAGGACATGGCCGCGACCCACTAGCGACTAGACAGTCGGCGTTGCAATCGCCCTCCTTAGACTCTCATACAGCCCCTCCAAGCCGTCTTCCCTACGCTCGCCTTCTTCCTTCTCCCGTCTATCTTCCCTGTCCGTCCCACTTAACCTCTCTTGTGTTCCGGAACGCCTCTCCTCGTTGTACCATCCATTCCTCCTGTCCACCCAGTCCCCGCCTCCTCGGTCCGTACCCCGATCATAGACGTATCCCTTGACCTCGCGTTTCCGACCACTCCCACGTTCACAATCGCCCCTCCACTCTGAATCCATACAAGTGTCCTCGCTCTCGCTTCGCCGCAACGCACCAGTTATGTGCGGCGCCTTTGTGTCCCCCCTCTCGTCTGTCCCGGTAAACTGACCTTGTGTGGACGCCGACTCGGTCCTGATGATTGGGTAGGCGTAGCGTGGCGAGGCGAGGTAAGGCGAGGCAGGGAGAGGTCGGCGGTGGGGGTTGGGTGTCCCCCCTGGCGCGTCTAGGGGGGAGAGGCTGCCAGCAAAGCGGTGTCCTTCGGCGTCGTCGTGCGCTTCAGGGCGGGAGTACCGGGGCTCGGAATTCCGTCGCGGTTCAGTGCTGGACTCGTGCCGGGTGTATGAATCGGGGCGGGAGTATGTATCGGACCGGGAATACGATTGGGATCCGGCATGGGAATGAGAGCGCGAGTCGGCACGAGGCTGCAGAGGCAAGTTGGGGCTGAGGGACCGTGGGTGGGGGCTCACAGAGCGGGGATAGGAGTGGGAATGAGTGTGGGAGGGGAGGTTGGAATGAGAGAGAGATGAGTGAGTGTCGAGGTGAGAGAGGTGAGAAGCGGAGCGGGAATGAGGTAGGTACGACAGGTGTGGTTGGGAGTGAGAGGTGGAGGCGCAAGAACACCTGTTGTCCATCACTGCCCCGCCTAGACCCTCTAGACCTTTTTGAGCACTTTGCATGCCTAGACCGCCTAGACCTGTGGCCGACCGCCGTTCCGGTGAATAATAGTCTGCTGCCGCTGACCGGTACTGGGAGCGAGAATTGGAATTGGGATACTCCTCTTGACTGCGCTGCCACCGATCACTTGCTCCATTGCCATATCCATAGCCGAAAGCTCTTTCAGCGCCTCCAAGAGAAATGGGATCAAGGTGCGGGAAGTTCCGTGCTCGATCGTAGTTGACGCGCGGGACAGTGGTGAACCAGTCGTCTCGTCTTGGATCAGCTGCCCCTCTTGGATCTGCGAACAGCCGATGCCCAAACCCTGCCACTGCATCTCTTGCCCTGCCACTCCCGCCGTAAGGGGTTTGGTCCTGGGCGTGGTAGCTAGGAGCGCGAGTCGACGACCTTGCACCATATTCCAATACAGGCACGACGGCTTCCTCGCGCCGAGTGACCGTCACTCCCGATCCTGACCGCGACCACTTCTCCCCTTTCTCCGCCAACATCGCGGCAGCCGCGGCACCTAAACCAGCACCAGCACCAGCACCAGCACCAGCACCAGCACCTGCACCAGCACCTGCACCTGCACCAGCACCTGCACCTGCACCTGCACCTGCACCAGCACCTGCACCTGCACCTGCACCTGCACCTGCACCTGTACCTGCACCATCACCAGCACCTGTACCGCCACCTCTCGCGGCGGAGGCTGAAATTACCGCCGTCGCCGATCTGACCGCGCTCTGCCAGTCACTCTCCACATCCCGCGGTCCCCGTCCTTGAGCACCAGCCGGCACCCTTGCGGCTCTACTCCGCGCACAGAAAATCAGCGCGACAAGCGCTATAAGCCCGCAAATCGCGAGCGGCACGGCAATCGCCACCGCACCAGGGCGGGACGCGACGTGTGCGTCTTCCAGTAGCGGTTCGGCAGGAGCAGTAGGAAGAGGGGAGAAGGAGATATGGCCCGGGGGCGGGCTGCTGCCTATCAGTGGGAACTGCGGGAGAGCAGAGTTCGGCGGGATCGAGTAGAGGACCGGGGATGTGGCCGTTAGGTTGGGTGTGCCGGTGATTGCTGGTGGGTTGGGTGAGCCGGTGGCGGTGGCGGTGGCGGTGGCGGCGGCGGTAGCGGCAATGGTGTTCGAGGGTGTTTGAGCCTGCCTGCCGCGTCTCGTCGTCGCTGTTGTCGGGGTATCGTACGTCGGAGCGGCTGTGGCTGTGGCTGTGCCCCAGTAGTACGGGTTGCTGTTGCTGTCGATTGGCTCGGCTGCGGAAGGATCTGTGAATTTACTTTCAGCTTTCGAGAACTTTGGCCGCGAGACATCGGCTGGGACTGCTGGGGACGGCGGGCAGGGGGACTGGGAACTCGGACCGGTGGAGAGGGAATCCGGTCAACTTGTCCAAGTTGGCAGAGATGGAAGAGATGGCAGAGATGGCAGAGATGGAAGACTTGGCAGAGATGGCAGAGATGGAAGAGATGGCAGAGATGGCAGAGATGGCAGAGATGGCGGAGATGGCAGAGATGGCAGAGATGGCAGAGATGGCAGAGATGGAATACTTTGCAGAGAGGAAGACGCAGAAATAGCCAGACGATCACTCACCGTCCACCGCTTCAGCACCAGAGGCAACAGCAAACGTCGGCGAATACCAGCCGCCCGTACCGCTCCCATCGTCCATCTTGAGGTACGCGCCCTGCAGGCTCGCGTCGTCCGGCAACGACCTGTCTGTCAGTATCCTGTTTATGGGCTGCATTGTCTGCCGCGTCGGCCGTGTCTCTCCAGCTATGCCATCCGGGGTATGGGTGTGAGTGTGGGTGTGGGTGTGGGTGTGGGTGTGGGTGTGGGTGTGGGTGTGGGTGTGGGTGTGGGTGTGGGTGTGGGTGTGGGTGTGGGTGTGGGTGTGGGTGTGGGTGTGGGTGTGGGTGTGGGTGTGGGTGTGGGTGTGGCTGTGGCATCTGTGGCGTCGTTCGGGTCCGCCACACCATCCCACCGCCGCAAGGATCGCGACACTCACAGGCTCGCAGAACTCGTTCCATCAGGATTATCCACCACCTCGGGCCAGCTCGCCTGGCCGCAGGCCCCTGTGTTGGCGCACAGCGCGAAACTCGGGTTCTGCATCGGCGTGTCGGATTTCCTGCGCTGTTAGCGGCTCACACTTGCTGACTTGGCCCCAGACTTTTGCTCTCCCACTTGCCACTTCCCCCTCGCTATTGATACGTATTACTTGATACTTGCCACTCCCCCCTCGCTTGCTACTGGCCACTTGCCACTTGCGACTTTCGTCCTTCACCTTGGCCCTTCACCTTGACCCTTCACCCCTCACCTTCACTATTCGCATCATTGCCGCCGCAAGCATTCCCCATCTTGCCCCGGCACGCATTTGCCACTCGACCGAACTGGACACTCCACTCGAAGACTCGAAAGCTCACCAGGTCGCCAACAAAGACCCTCCAGGGCTCAGGGACGCACCAGGCGCCGGGCTGAGCCAGTCCACTCCCGAAGCGGAGGAAGACATAGACGACGACGAGAACGTCGAGGAGGACGAGGAAGGGAAAGAGGAAGAGGAAGAAGAGGAACGGAGCCAGGAGTGCGCTCTTGTTCGCGGTATGACCGCCAGGAAGAAGGGGAGCATCTGTGCGTGTGTTCGCGCGTGGGGTCGGAGCCTGCTGGCCGGCAGCGCTCGACTCGTCCAGCTCGTAGGGCGTGACTAAGCCGTTTTGGAGCTCAGACGAGCAACCGACAAACCCGTAGGACGAGTACTGCCTGATCCCTTCTCACCTACAGACCACCAGTAGACACTGACCTGACGAAGTTCAAGCCAGACGGACAGGTCCAGCTTGGAAGGACGGGTAGTCGCTACTCGCAGAACCAGTAAAGAGGAGGGGACGCACAGCGCCGACAACGAAGAGGACAACGTAGAATGACAGGAACACAGAGGCGGAAGTCCGTATCGCGCTTGCAAATGCACCGGCAGTTGCACCGACGCTGTGCTTCCTGTTCCAGTTTGCTCGCGTTGACTGTGCTTCCTGTTCCGGTCTGCACTCGTCTTGCTTCCTGTTCCAGTTACACACCAGGACGTCATGTTCCAGATGCACACTGGTTAACAACCGAAACATCCGAGACAACTCGAGACCGCTCCAGACGAGTCAGTGTCCTACCACCAGTACCGCTGACATAGTCACTGCCACGGCCACTGCCACTGGCGCCCAGCCACATGTCTCGCTCTGTCCCGCGCTGCAAAGCTGTCACGTCCGGTCTGCAGTCTGCTCGGTCGAGATCAAAATCCGACTGCTCACAACTCTATGCATCAAGCCATCGCCTCTTGTCTCTGTCCTGCGGTCTCGTCTCGCGCCGTCTCCATGTGCAGCTCATTGCCCTCCACCGCGCCTTCATCGTCCTCAAAGCTGCGCTGTCCTCTAAGCCCCCAACGCCCCAGCATCGCCTTGTCCTCGTCCCAACCAGAGCATGGGGTGGTCAACATCGTCTCGCCTGTAAAGATGGCATTTGCTCCCGCCATGAACGCCTGGCCACATCAGCCGAGTTTCACCCGTATCGCGATTTGGAAAAACGACTCACCATGGCTTGTTCTGTCTCGGAGAAAGTATGCCGGCCAGCGGCGAGTCGGATGATGGTTCTTGGAAGGACGATACGGGCGGTAGCGACGGTCCGCAGCACTGTGTGAACTCCGACAGGCTTCCGTCAGCTCTGTACACTGAAGGAGCTCACTTTGTTCTTCTCCAGCGGGGTACCAGGGATGGGGACTAGCGTGTTGACAGGGAACGACTCGGGATGCTCGGTCAGTCTGTCGTCAGCGCGAGCCACGTCGCCCGACCCACCTAGAAACCTCGTGGATCAACCCCACGCGATCCTCGTCCTGCTCGCCTAAACCCAAGATGCCCCCAGAACACACGGAGATGCCAGCCGCTCGGACCGCCTCGATCGTAGAGATCCGGTCGTCGTAGCTGCGCGTAGTAATGACCTCGGGGTAGAACTCGCGAGACGTGTCTAGATTGTGGTTATATGCGCTCAGACCGGCTTCCTTCAGCCGCCGCGCTTGGTCAGGCGACAACATCCCCAATGTCGTGCACACTGAACCTCAGCAAGTGCAGGATGGAGCGTCTCAAGTCGGTGCAGACTCACCCTCCATGCCCATCCCTCGTACCTCGCTGACCATCTTGAGGATCTTCTCGAACCCGCTCTTCTTCCCTGCCAGATCTCGCCATGCCGCGCCCATGCAGAACCGTGTCGACCCGTTAGCTTTCGCCTTGCGCGCGGCCTCTAGCACGGGCTCAATGTCGACAAGACGCGACGCCTTGGTCTCGGTCTTGTACGAAGACGACTGCGAGCAGTACTTGCAATCTTCAGTGCATCCGCCGGCTGCCTGTCAGCCTGGTCAAAGGAGGCCAGCTCACTCTTGATATTCATCAATGTGCACAGCTGCACTCGTGAAGGGTCGTGGTGCATTCTGTGCACGCTGGCCTGGCTGTCAGCAGGGCAAAGGAGGACACTTACAGCTCGGAAGATGGTGTCCATGAGAGGAGCGTCAAAGATGCGCTGGATCTCGGACCGGCGCCAGTTGTTCCTCACGTCACCGTCGCGGAAGGTTGGTCGTGCCGGCGCTGGGGTGTCAGCGACCGTCGCGAGAGCTCGGGAGAGGGGGCGGAGGTTGCGAGCTGCGCGTGCGGTCATGATGGCGAGGAGTAGAGGGGGCAAGGAGACGAGCAAGGACGAGGGGGAGGAGGAGGAAGGATGAAGGAGGAAGAAGAGGACGGAGGAAGAGGAAGGAAGGAGGAAGGGAAATTGGGGCAAGCTTCCGAGTCCGGCACGGATTAGCCGTAATCACCGAAATCTAATTGGCCCCCACTTTCCGGGTTCACCTCATCGTCTGAGCATGCATCTATAGTATGCATCAGTGTATGCCTCGGCGAGCACATTACCACGCGCACTGCCACACGCATGATCGCAAAGGACAACAGAAGATAGTAACTCAATGGACCGTGGCATTCCACGAGCCGTCTGCGAGCAAAGTGGGCGGTTGTGGCGGATGAGTCAGGGTGGTGGCAGGTGACAGAGCGACGAGTTGTGCGAGTTGGCGGTGCTGGTTGAGGGGCAGATTCATGAAGTAGGCGAATGCATGTCTGCCACGCTGGCAACTAGATGACCGAGTGCTGTGCGCAGCTATGCGAGGAGCTGCCCCGATCTACTCGATAGCGTGACTTGACTTACTGGCAAGGACCTATCCTACGTGGCGTTTTAAGCGGTCACGTGATCAAAGTACCCATAGATAAGCTACGGTAAAATTGAATCCACTGATAACAAACGTGTGCTCCACTTTCACAGCATTTGGGCGACTCGGCAGCGCAGCATTATCAACGTCAATTAACCTGGGTGACAACCTGGTCGAGCTAGAGACCAACACCGACACCGACAGTCACTAGCAGCCGGCTCGTGTCCCCGCCGGGCTCGTAAGCGTTGACGCTTGGTGTCAACACAAGCACTAGGCTCCAGCCAAGACTGAAACTATACGCCACCCGCTAGGCCTGATTGACACGTTTGTTACCCTCACCGCGGATTTCGTACCAACAAAGAACCACTGGTTCATCAGCACCAGGCCCACTCACCTCGACACGATCACCTACTCGAGCACTGTGCATCCGATGGCGCGACCGCCAGATACGAACTAACACGTTCGCGCGCGGTGGCCCTGGCTTCCACCCCGACCCCGACTCCGGCCGCGTCCCCTCCGCTGGTCACTGTGCCCAAGCCTCACCGCTCTCTCCTCACCCAGAGACAGTCGGTGTCTTCGTCGGACTGTTCGTCGTCTCCTTTCAGTGTAGTGGACGGAATTGCGCGTCCGGGGACTGTCTCACTGCGACACCGCCAGCGTCAAACCCCTCGAGCACGAATCGTGTCGTGAAAGGACGTATGCAGCTTCAGCGCACGTTTGCTCCGCATAAACTCATGGCCGAGCCCATCCTCTAGGCAAGGACCTATAATAGACGCCCCGCCTTCGCTCGGTATCGCTAGTCGTCCACTTCCCACTTGTAACCACCAACCGTTCTCCCCTCGCCCGTCTCTTGATACAATCCACAGCAGCCCCAATCATAACAACCACAGCCGCACAACCACTACCACAACAATCACAACTTCCCTCTCCTGCTAACGAGGACAACAACGAGCACAACACACACCATGTACAACCCCAACCTCAACCCCCACGTCAACGTGACCACCGACAAGGTCGCCACCCAAGAAGGCAAGAAGAACGCCGAGGCGTCCAAGGCCGCGTTGGACGGAATGTACAAATACGACCCCGCCTCGTCCCTCACCACCCCCGTCCTGTCCGCGAGCAGCACGGCCGACCCCTCGCCGGAATCATTCACCGTCGTCTCGCCCGCTGCATCGGAACTCGATCTCGAGCCGGCGTTCCCGCCACCGGCTGGGGCATATGCGCCGGCGCAGGTGCCGAGGATTCCAGAATGCTGGGGGCACCGAGGGGTGAGTTGAGTCTCTTTCCTGCAGGTTTTTGTCGCCTTTCACTCTTCAGTGGACGCTTTATCAGAGGCGTCTGTTCTGAGGCTCTCATCTGAGAGTTAGGGCCTATACTCTTCTAGCCCCAGTCGCCGAAAACCTGTATTCATACCATTTGTTCACACAATCCTTCCCACGAATCACGTCCGAGTATGATGAGAATCGCGTCCGGGAACCTCGTCCGAGAACCTCGTCCGAGAACCACGTATTGAGCTCTGCTGACTCCTCAGGCATCTGCCAGCTATCGTAAGCCCCATTTTGACTTGCACTGACCGCAGCCGAAAACACGCGCATGTCGTTCATTGAGGCCTGTAAAGCCGGGGCCGACGGGATCGAGACCGGTACGTCGTCTGCTCTCTATACCGTCCCATCCGTATTTCGTGCTCGCGAGATTGATACGTATTGCGGCGAATACCAACGCCACATATGGCGTTCTTTGGCGTTCTGATCGCACGCCGTGCTGACGCCGCAGACATCCACATCACCGCCGACGGCGTGCTGGTCATGTTTCACGACCCGAACCTGGACCGCACGACGAATGGCCAGGGCAAAATCGATCACCAGCCTTGGCATGGCGTGTTAGAGTGAGCTGCTGTTTCTTTGTCATGCCGGGTGTCACGTCTACAAAGCCGTATCGAGTACCGCCACTCCCTGTTATCTACGCCGAATGGTGAAGCTGGAGTGGTGCCACACGTACGGATTGTTGGCACGTCGACTGTGTTGCTGCGTCACTCGTTGCTGCGTCGCGGGCATGTGCCACGCTCGTCGTTGCCACTTCGGGAGCATGCCCGGCTGGTTGTTTGGGTCACGGCAGTCGCCAGATCCGCGCTGACCGCTTAGACACGTGCGCACGCTGGAAGAGCCGCACCAGCCGATCCCGCGCTTCACCGAGGTACTGGATATCCTGATGATGCCGGAGAACAAGAATGTCAAGCTCAACGTGAGTCCTCCGCCTGGCTCCCTACTTGCCTTTATCCTCCTTATCCTCTTCGTCTTCGTCTACCTCATCTTCATCTGCCTCGCCTGCCTCGCCTGCCTCCCCATCTTCATCTGCCTCGTATGCCTGCGCTTTTTTCTCCGATGCTGCGCGTCCCCCTGCTGCAGCGCTGATCAGAACCCAGCTCGACTGCAAGGTCGAGAACCCACCAGTGCGGCTCTTCTCGCTCGTGAAACGCGCGATCGAGGCGTACCCCGGGTGGCAATCGCGTCTGGCGCCTCGCATCATTCTCGGTATCTGGCATGTGAGTGTTGTGGCTGTGGCCATCGTGACGGTCGTGACCGTGGTCGTCATGTCCGTGGTCGTCATGTCCGTGGTCGTCAAGTCCGTGGTCGTCATGTCCGTGGTCGTTGTGGCCGTTGCAGCTGTCACCCGTCACAGTCTTGGATACTTCGATGCTGACGGGACAGCCTAAATTTCTCGCCCCGGCACAGGAGATCCTGCCCTACCTGCCCCGATTCGCCATCTCCATGTCGATTGACGAATCGCGGCGGTACTTTTGGCCGCACGTGCACGGCTTTTCGGTGCTGTACCAGGCGCTCGCGTCGCCTGACGGCAGTGGCGCTGCCTTTCGCGCCGACTGCCGCGCGGCGCATAAGGACCTGTGTGCGTGGACCGTGAACGGCCGCGAGGAGATGATGGAGTGTGTGCGTTGGGGGATCCGGTGCATCATCAGCGACAAGCCGGCGCAGTGGCGCGATCTGCGCGCCGAGATCCAACGTGATCCAGGGATCCTGGCGCTGACGCTGGCGCCGCCGTCCACCGAGGCCGGCAGCCACAAGGTGGGGCCGGCGCAGGAACCGAGCATCGCGGTGGATTCGCACGAGCGGCAAGCGACAAAGTACTACCGCTTCGACTATGTGAGTTGCGTCCTTGCTTCGTTCTCGAGGAAGAGAAGTCGCGAGCTAGAGAGGTAGGCGGATTGCGAGAGGGACGCAAGGGCAGGGGACCCGCAGTAGGCATCGCTAACGAGCAGGAACGCCTCGCCGACGAAGAAACGGAATACCTCGAGCGCGAGGGCGGCAAGTTCGCAGACGTCGTGGTTCCGCCCATCGAGATGCGCATCGCCCGTCCCGCCGATGCCTTTTAACCGCCGATACCTCTAGCCTGCCTTGCACCGACACCGACCAGCGCCGCGTCTTGAGCGTTCGGCGCGACGTTTTCGATTTCTGCTGTTTGCATTCCCTGCATTTCCTGCGTTTCCCCAATACTTGCCCATTACTTGTCCACTAGTTGATACCTTCCTTATATCCACGACGATACCTCTTATTCCCACGCCGATCTCCCCAGACGCCTTGTTCATGCTTTTCCTGATCCTCCGTTCTCACTTAGATACACGGCGATACCATCATGTGCATTACATACCTGCGAGACGTTTATAGAGCCCATGCAACGGACATTGCGAAGAGCCGAGCCTTCCAAGGTCGCTGCTCCTAGCACTGCGCTCCATCCACTCCAATGCTATTGTACTCGAGAGCCACAACAGAGGAACGCTGCAGTGGCCCCTGTCTAGTCGGCGCACAAGCGACGCCTCGATTGATTCCGAAAAGGAGGACCATCGGTTCGCAACTGCAGGCAATTGATATCGGGACAATTCAAGCTCTGCGCAACGTCCCACGTTGGGCACAAACCGGAATATTTCATGCTACATTGCATCCCCACATGCAATAAATGACATGCACGCCGCTGAAACTAGTCGAGAGAGGGCAAGAGAGGAACCATCAAGAGAGAAACAAACAGACAAAAACTAAAAACTAGCCCGACGTGGGGCTCGAACCCACGACCGTTCGATCCACCCATGATCTGTTTGATCACGCGATAAGAGTCGAAAGCTCTACCGACTGAGCCAGCCGGGCGCCGTTTGTTGTTGTTGATAGGAAAAGTTTGTGTAACATATATACTGAAAGATGTGGAAATATTTTCGATGCTGGCGATATGCAGCACTGTGCAACCTAAGCGAGCCGCTCGTGTTGTGACTGCCAACTGTTTGACTACTTTCCACGTCCAACATCCGTGAATGAGCGGCCAAGGCTCGCATATATTGTAGTGCAATGTATCCCATCATGTGCCGCGCAGGTGAACGAGAACGTGCAGGCAGTCTCGTGGCTTAACAGAAGATGCGTGCCATGTATACAGCGTGCATATGTGTTGTGTGCATGTGTGCATGTGTGCATGTGTGTATGTGTGCATGTGTGCATGTGTACAATGCGAGGTGGTGCATTTATGATTGTATACAATGTGCTGGTGCTTGTGCGCGATGATCAAGTCGTTGATCTGCGTTTCCCCAGACCCTCCGGCGTCCCGCTTCTCCTAATCCTTCCACCCGATTTCCACCACTGGTCCATCCGCCGTCCTCTCGCGATCTTCCCTTCCTCTTCAGTCTCGATGAACCTCAAAGTTCTGGCTCTCCTTCTCGTTCCTCTTCTTCGTATTCCATCTCGCCTGCGTCGTCCAGCATCCCGACCTCCTCATCGGAATCGATGACGACCGCAGCCGACCTGTTCTTCCTCAACGACCGGCCCACCAGCCGGAGTCGCGTCGATGGGAATCGCAGCGAGCGCTGTTTGCCTGCTCTTCTCTTGCTCCGAGCGAGCAGCGTCTCTCTGCGTACGGCATCGAACGCTGTCTGTATCAGCTTGTCCTGCCTTCTGATGCTTGCATGTCCAAATTGGATGCCATGATCCTCTTCTTCTGCCTTTGGCCGCGTGTGTATGGGAGCGCAGTGGACTGGAGTGGGCAGCGAGTGTGATTTTCGGGTGCGGACAGGGCAGGATTGGGAAGGGGTTTGAGCTTGGGATTGGGGTGGGTTGGGGTTGGGGTTGAATCACATTAACGCAGACGTACACGCATGCAATACCGCAGCTCTCTCTGACATTCGCAGCGCGTCGGCGTCCTTGATCCTTCTGGCAAACGGGTCGTCCAGATCCATCACCGTCTGCCCCGTTTCATACCCCGCCCACAGCGCCTCCTCCAGCATGTCATCGTACATCTGGTCGACGTCATTGAGAACTCTATCGAGCTTCTCATCCTCCTCGTCAGTAAGAGTTGACTCCATGTCCGATGCATCATCTTGCATGAACAAGGCATCACTCGGGGTTTCTTCCACTCCGGAACCGGGACCCAAACCGGAAACCCTATCAGCGGTAGAGGCAGTGAGGCCGTTGACGTCGCGTGCAGATGCAGGATTATCGTCGACGTCCGGAGGTATGACGGGAACAGCAGGGATATTGATGTGCTCCTCTGTAATGTCGGTAGACTGAGCTTCGGCGATCAAGATGGCGCGTAGGATATGTACCCGGAGATACGCGACGAGCTCTTCGTACAAGAACCCAAGGAGGGGAAATGAGATTGGCGATCTGCATCAGCCCAGCTCGGGATATCGTCACTCACTTGAAGTATGCAAAGTTGAATACGTCCCAACCTTCTTGCTCGATCCGCTTCTGAACACCATCACACTCCTTCTTGACCACCTGCGACGTCTCCTCGTGCTGCTCCAGCACCTCGTCCAGCGTGCCCGTTCCCGATCCCGTTCCTGACCCCGACCCCGACCCCGTCCCACTTCCCCGTCGCTCAAAGAAGGCAGCTGGTCCTCCGGCCGCTTCGATTTCTTCCTGCGACATCGACTTGAGTAACTTTCGGAGACGATACCGCTCTCTATTCCGCTTCCGATTGAGAATGACCCCGAGAACCGCCTTCTCCTCGACGTCGAGCTCGGGTTTCGCTTGAAGCCGCTCGAGGTCAAGGTTGTCGCGGGAAATCTTGGCGTGCCTCGACCCTACGCGCGAAGGAGCCAGGCGCCGGGCATACCACTCTGGGTGTGCCGGCAGTGCACGAGCGAGAGATCCGAGCTGCTCCATGTCCAGGTCTGCCGCATCGCCATTGTCCCGCGGCACCATACTGGACAGCTCCTCTTCCCTGGCGATCCATTCGTCGCCCACCTCTCTGGCGGCCGGAGCAGTCCCGGCGCTCCATCGATGGCTCTTCTTCCATCGCTTTACGCGAAGTCGGCTCTGGACTTGCTCTGCCCCGTCCTCCAGCAGGTCCAGATACCATTCGACCTCGGCTTCTGACTTGCCGCAGTCCCGTGCAATCCGGTCAGGAAAGTAGCGCGAGTGCCTCGACAGAGCCGCAAAGAACGCGCTCTTCTCCGCGACGCTCCATTCAGTCTCAAGAGGTCCGACGCGGCTCGGTTGGATGAGGTTCGTAGGGCGGTATCGCGAGTCGCGTGGGTAGCCGAGGAGGTTGCGGCGCGATGCGAGGATGTGCTTGTCAAGGTGCGTGATGTACCATTCGTACTGCTCCTTCGAAGAGCTCGCCTCCGCCTCGGACATTGGACATGGCTGTGGAAAAAATCAACCGACGCACAGTGTCACAAACAGCACAGACAATCTGAAACACGGCATGACGTGTTATTATCTGGTCTATCAGCTTCCTCCATTGCCGTGCATTGTGCATGCATTGCCCAGTCGTCTCGGCCATGCAGAGCTGGTTGATCCATGCGTGCTACGTGGAACTAGTACTGACGCGCAGCCAGTGGGGAGCATTCCCGACGATTCGCACCTCAGAGCGAGCCCCGCCAGGCTCATGCCAGTCACCGTGAGGCGGCTTGCGGCTGGTATGAGTGGCAAATCCAGTCCGAGACAGTTGGGATGCTGGGGGCGGCAGGTCCACGGCGCGGCATATCGTGGTCCGCTCGCTTGTTGTATGGCTTCATAAGAGTTCGGAGAGGCAAGAACGGTTATATCACAATGTCCAACTGATCTGCCTTTTCGTCTCCGTCTCAACGACTTACGACCTCACGATTTACGACCTCACGACCTAACGATCTCACGCCACGCCCTAACGATCTCACGCCCACACGGCATCTACTCATCACCATCACTGCACGCACTGCATCGGCTCTCCAACGCCTAGCGCTAGAACCAATTATCCAAACCTGTACGAATCGTTCCCCTTGGCGACATCTTACCTGCCATGCGTCTTACACTCCTCCTGGTGGTGATTGTCCAACTCTGCTTCGTAGCGGCCCAATCCGTTCAACCTTCCCATACCATGGGTCGTCGTACGCCTCATCCTCGCCCCACTTCGGTCGACCAAGTGACGGATCCCCAGCTGCTTGCTGCACTCCATGCCCACCACTCTAGATCACGCCGGCGCAAGATACAGGGCATGGGGCACGAGGCCGACGACCTCCCGCTCACCAATGCCGAACGGATGCGACTCGGAATCCCCTTCAAACCGCCCAAGAAGCACCTACCCCTTGGTGTTCCCGGCGAGTCATTGGAGTCGGTCCATGATTTTTAGGGATTCGGCCACTGCACCCATGCAACTGCATGTGTGTCTCGCATATCTTGTCATGGCATTTGAATGACCTTTGATCGCACGGACGGACAGACGGACAATTCCACCTTTTTGATTCCGCCGTGACGTGGCGCGTGCCGATCGATTAGATGTAGATAAAATATCTAATCCCTCTTTGGAGTCTGCTGCATCCTCATCCCATGCACATTGATGCTGCACTCTGTTCGCGCCCAGGTGCGCCGATATACCACCACTTCCTCATCCCCGCTGCCAGTCCCCAAGCGTACTCGAAAATGGGTGCGGCGGTCGGTGATATCGGTCGGCATCGTCGGCGGAGTATACCTCGCCGATCGAGAGTTAAACGCCAGGGCTTTGACTAGAAGTCTCCGGACAGGCTGGATAGGGTGAGCCAAGACGCTGCAGACCATGAGCTGAATGTCAGTCTGATATGTACACTAGACTGTAGGCTCTGCATCTTGTGCGAATGGCAGCTCGGCTCACTGGTGTAGATAAAATAAACTTCTCTCCGTCGAAAGCCGACAAGATCGACGCGTTGCACCAACGGGTCGCACGCCGCCTCAAATGGGTGATCGATACCAACCAAGGTCTGTATCTAAAGCTCGGCCAAGCCCTCGGCTTGCAAGCGGCAGCCCTTCCTAAGCCATATCGCGAAGCATTCAGCCATGTATTCGATAAAGCACCGTCTGTCGACTATGCCGAGGTCCAAGGCGTGAGTACCGAGTGTGCCCAGTGCCTATGTTGTCCACCTCGCGTGCAGCAGCTGATGTGAATAGGTATTCCGGACAGACCTTGGCATCGATCCAGAAGAGCTGTTTGAGACTTTCTCTCGTGAACCGCTCGCGTCCGCCTCGATCGCCCAGGTACACAAGGCGACTTTAAAGGACGGGAGCGTCGTGGCTGTCAAAGTGCAGAAACCGGCCATCGCGAAGCAGATGGAGCTGGATCTGTTCTCCTATCGGTAAGTTCGATATCAGTTGGCGCATGCTGATGCCAGATCGCTCATGTGGCTCTGCGAAAAAGTATTCGACATGCCCATGTACTTTGTGTGAGCCCACCTCACCTTGCCACTTTCCCCTCTCCTTCTTCTTCTGCCCTATTTACCCTCCATACCGCTGGTAGCTGACGGCACAAGGGCACAATATGTTTCGTCGCAGATGCGGCTCGAGACGTCGTTCCTACACGAAGCGTCGAATGCAAGACGTTGCGCTCGGCTCCTCGCGCAGACCCCGGAACTGCGAGACGACGTCTACGTGCCCCGCGTGTACGGGTCTGACGAGGGATGCAAAGAAAGCGACCGCATCATGATCATGGAGTGGATCGATGGGTGTCGGCTCAACGACCGGACGGCCATCGAGGGGATGGGATTGAACTTGCGAGATGTAATGGACCTGGCTATCTCTACCATGTCCGCCATGACCTTTTCGTGGGGGTTTGTCCACTGCGATCCCCATCCTGGCAACATCCTGGTCCGGCCACACCCCACCAAAAAGGGTAAACCGCAACTCGTAAGTCTTCCTCCCTTCTCCCTTCTCCCGTCTGCCCCTGCCCAATTGTCGTGCTAATAGACAGATCGTCATCGACCATGGACTATATATAAGCCTCCCTACATCGTTTCGGGAAGAATACTGCACCCTGTGGCGGAGCCTGTACGTGCTCGACGTGCCTCGGATAGAGAGCATCGCGAGAAAGTGGGGGATCGCGTTAGACGCGAACATGTTTGCATCGGCCATCCTCCTCCGTCCTTTCCAGGTCGACAGACGTAAGCGGACACGCGAGCCAGAGCCGCAGATGAGCCAGTACGAACAGCAGCTCGAGCTCAAACGCAGGTTCAAGACGATGTTGGAGAACGAGCGTCTGATTCCTAGGGTACGTCTTGTATTCTCACCCTGCTGTTCCCACTGTGTTCCTGCCACGCGAATGGGAGGGTTAGGATGACTTTGATGCTCATTACCGCGTAGGAACTGATCTTCCTCGCGCGGTGTCAACGGATGATGCAGGCGAACAACCAGATCCTCGGCTCCCCATCGTCCCGCGTCAACCTCACTGCAAAGTGGGCGGCAAAGGGCTACGCATCGTCCATCACCTCGCCGCGGACGCTACGGAGAGTCGGCATGTCTCGGTGGCTGAGAGACCGGTTGGACACGTTTGTCTTTCGCCTGGCGCTCGTGGTGGTGGATGTCGCGTTTATGTTCACGAGGATGAAGCAATGTAAGTCGCGGTGTTGTGGCGATATCCAGGTGCGAAACGAAATGAAGCGACACGAAACGAAACTAAACGAGACGAATCGTCTTGGTTTGTTCGTCGTCGTGTCGACGCGAGCAGACTGCGGCTCAGAATGGGCGGAGGGGCTTACTCGTTACTCGTCCAGCGATGGCGGATTTGGAGTCAGTATGGCTGACGGGGCGATAGGGCTCGTTCCGCAGAAAGAAGGCTGGGAAGACAAGCTGCAAAAGCAGTTCGAGTCGATGGCGCGAGAGGAGCTTGGCATCGAGCTCGACGACACGGTGTTTTTGGGCTAGATACTGGGCTAGTCATCGCGACATACTGTATTTTCGCATCGACGCGCCATAGTCGCATCCACTCACACCAGAGGGAACGACTCCCGCCAAAAGGTTTATCCACCCCTCGGAAGTGGCCGCTGAAGGCCCTCTCCATCCTCATATTCCTGCCCACGCGAAACGCGGCATCTGCTTCTGGCTATATCTCCGTTTACTTTATATCTAGTCCAAGCACTCTTATGATGCCTACGTCTATATCTAGTCCTACACCATCCTACGTCTACGCCCATACCTACCATAGGGTTACAACCGTCAGTAAGATTACTACTCGAGTACGTCTGGATCCACGTCTGCTATGTTGTATTGCATGGTTGCACGATGCAGCATTCACTACTTAAGTCAGCGACGTTTCAGCGACAGTCACACTGCTTGTCAGCGCATTGGCCACTTCCTTTCAGCGACAGTACCGCTTCTTGGACATGGTCCGCGTCGTCAACGTGGAATTTCATCATACTTGTACGGTAAACATGTACATATGCAGCATGCGGCTCATAAACTGATCAGATCCCCCTCGCAGGCCGGACAACAAAAGACAATCTCGTCGCCAAACTGCCGCCGTCCATGCCCGATCGGGCTGTCCTCCGCCACGCTCTCCATTGTCCGCGGCGTGCTCCTCGGCTCCATGCGCGCTTTGAGCGCGCTCAGCGAGACCTGGCGTCGATGCCGCACGGCCGCAGGCAGGGCCGCATCGATCGACCGTGACCCCGACGGTCTGCGCGGCTCGAGGGCGTTGGTGTGCGAGTACGAGTGCGCGTGCGCTGGGGCCGCTGGCGATTCTGTCGGTGAGGCCGGGGACAAGAACAGTCCCGCTCCGATTCCCGGACTCTTGGCCTTGCCTTTTGTCCCTCCTTCGCCTCCGCCTCCGCCTCCGCCGCCGGCTCCGGCTCCCGCTCCAGCTCCCGTATCTGCCAGTGCCAGCTGCCGCTGCAGCGTGTGCACCTGTGAGGCCGAGGCATGCAGCGCGGCTTCCAGCCCGCGGATCCGCCCAGCGTCTTCCGACTGCACGAGCTCGCGCTGGGCCGCAGCGCGCCGCTCACTGTCCAGCACGCTGGCGAGCTCCGCCTTCTCCTCTACAACCTGCATGATCCGGCCCCGGATCTCCTCGAGCTGCGCGACCAGCTCGTCGTTCTCCCCCTGCAGCGCTGCCCGCTTCCGCTCTGCCTCGTCAGCCCGCTTGGCCGCGCGCTCCAAGTGGCCCCGCGTCTTGTCCAGCTCGGCCCGCGTCGAGACAAGCGTCGACGAGAGGTCGGTCGACGACGAAGAGCTTGCGTCGTGCTCCTCTCTCAGCGCGGCATGAGCAGACGACAGTTCGTCGTGCTGAGACCGAAGCGAGTCGTGTTCCGCACGCAGTGCCGAGTGTGCTGCCTGCAACGAGTCGTGTTCGCCCCGCAGAGTGGTGAATGCCGTCGAGCTCTCGCCAGCCTTTGTCCGCTCAGTGTCGAGCTCCGCGCTGATCGTCTCGACATTGCTGCTCAATTCCGTGTTATTCTGGCCAGTCAGCTGCCACTCACGCTGCACTGGAATTTGAAGCCCAAACAAGCAAAGTCAAGCAAAGCCAAGCAACGCCAAACAAAACCACAAGAGACGGAGTAAGCCCACAGATCGACTCGGAAGCCACCGAGAGCCCGAACGAAGACGAAGACGAAGACGAAAGCCAAAACGACTCGAACTCGGACTTGCACTCACCTGCCGTAGCCGCGCAATCTCCGCCTCGAGCCCGCTTTCGCGCTCCCTCACCCGCTCAAGCTGCTTCTCCACCCCCCCCACCTTCTCCTCAACCCCCTCTTCCGCAGCTATCCGTTTTGCCTCAGCCTCATCCCGCTCCTTGACGAGCTCGTCTCTCTCCGCTCTCGTCGACTCGAGGTCCCGCTGTACCTGCTCCAGCTCGTCTTCCACTGATCTCACCCTCGTCCCATCCTGCTCTGCCTTGCCCAGCTTGTCCTCCAGCTCCCGCTTCTCCTCCTCTAGGCGCGATATTAGTGCCCTCCCTTCCTCGAGGAGCTGCGAGTCGCCCTTCGCCTTGCTCAATTCCGCTTCCAACACGGATATGCGCGCTTGGAGGTCTGACCGTTCGTGGATCAAAAGCGAGATAGTCTCTTGCAGCTTCGTCGCTGAATTCGCTGAATTCGCTGAACTGTCGTTCCCGACTGGACCATCTTTCACCGCTGGCTCGGGACCGTCTCTCCCCGCCGAGGACCTCTTCGGCACTTTCGACAAGTCGGATGGGTCGGATGCTGGGCCGTTTCCTGCTGGACCGGCCTCCTCCTTCAGTGTCTCTTGAAGAACAGGAGTGACCACCCTCTCCACCTCTTCTCTAGCACTCTCGTCGAGACTCAGGCTCGTCCGCGCAGACGGCACAGTAGCGACATCCCCAATCGTCGACGCAGGGGAAGAAGGAGCGATGGACGAGTTTGTACCTGCTGCTTTGGCCTTTTGCCGTTGTGCCAGCTGGACACGGCGGTCAGCCTCCTCTGCCAGTTATGGGCCCTTGTGTGAGAAATTGAGCGGTGCACAGGGATGCGTGAGAGGAGCGGCAGGACTTACGAGCTTCTTTGCGCGGGCCGCCTTGGCTTTGCGCTCCGCCTCGGCGTCCGCCATCGTCTCGAGGTCTCTCAATCAGAGCACAAGCCAAGGCAGGTCACCAAGGAGACAAAAGTCGTAGTGCGAAATGGGAGATGCATTTGGATGATCGTCGCTGCACGACGCGACAAACACGTGGCTACGTCGACAGCCATTGGGTAAAACAGATGTAGGCGCGCGTATTTTAAGAGCTGCGCGCCTATTCCCCTCATGGGATTTGCCGCCTCAACTTTCTTCGACACCATTTCGATCTTGTCTCTTTCATTCTCTTCTTGTATCACCGTTTGCTCTCTTCACCTACTCACCATGGCGGAACCTCCTCCCAAGCGATCCAAGTTCTCTCCCACATCCGAGGCTGGCCCCTCAGTGCCCAAGGAGAACCCTTATCTGGCCCACCTCCCACCTCACCTCCGAGCGACTGGATCCAATGGCGTCCCAGCTGTCAAGAGCCCCTTGTCTGGTTTGGTTCCTCGTCGGGTCACCACTGACCAAGCCAAAGCCATCATGGTGAGTGCATGCGTATATCCCTCCGCTGACATCCAGGATGGCGATATCAACCCGTTCAAGAATAATCTCCCCTTCTCTCCTTCGTACAAGAAGATTCTTCAGACGCGTAAAAATCTGCCAGTCTACCAGAAGATGGACGAGTTTCTCAAGGTCTTTAGTGCGAACCAGATCACCGTGATGGAAGGACAGACGGGGTCGGGGAAAACTACCCAAATCCCGCAGTTTGTCTGTTACTCGGACCTGCCAATGTTGAGAGGCAAGATGGTCGCTTGTACCCAGCCCAGACGAGTGGCGGCGATGAGCGTGGCGAAACGTGTGGCGGACGAAATGGACGGTGAGTCGGGGGAAAATGATGGAGCGCTGATGAATAGTGCAACTTGGCAAGCAGGTTGGGTATTCCATCCGGTTCGAGGACATGACAGAGTCCGGTTCTACATTCCTCAAATACATGACGGATGGAATGCTCTTGCGTGAAGCGATGAATGACCCCAAGCTGGAGCGGTACTCGACCATCATCCTCGATGAGGCTCACGAGAGAACTCTTGCGACGGATATTCTCATGGGTCTTCTGAAAGATGTAAGTACATGATCGGAAAATCGAGCTGACGGTAGATTGCGAAAAACCGACCAGATCTAAAGATCATCGTCATGTCAGCCACCCTGGATGTCGGCAAGTTCTCGCGGTACTTTGGTGACGGTACTCCGACTGGACTCGCTCCAGTCGTCAAGGTGTCCGGCCGTACCTTCCCTGTCGAGACGTTCTTCACCCAGGAACCAGAAACCGATTACGTAGAAGCGGCCATCCGTACCGTGCTGTATATTCACCAAGCGGAGGATGAGGGAGACGTGTTATTGTTCTTGACGGGAGAGGAAGAGATTGAGGATGCTTGTCGGAAGATTCGCGCAGAGGGTGAAGAACTCGCGAACAAAGGTATGGCTGGGCCGATCCTCGTGGTCCCTCTATACTCGTCCTTGCCACCGCAGCAGCAGCAGCGGATCTTCGACCCCGCCCCGCCTGCACGCGGCAATCTCCCAGGTCGCAAGGTTGTCGTCTCTACCAATATCGCCGAAACGTCTCTCACCATCGATGGAATCGTCTATGTCGTCGATCCCGGGTTCTGCAAGCAAAAGGTGTACAACCCCCGTATCCGAGTCGAATCGCTTCTCGTGTCCCCTATCTCCAAAGCGTCGGCGATGCAGCGAGCAGGTCGTGCAGGTCGTACACGGCCCGGCAAATGTTTCCGCCTTTACACGGAGAAGGACTTTGTCAAGGAGCTGGAGGAACAGACGTATCCGGAGATCCTACGGTCAAATCTGGCCAACACGGTGCTGGAGCTTATCAAGCTTGGTATCAAGGATCTCGTGCATTTCGACTATATGGGTGAGTTGACAATCCCCCCTCACTGTGCTGACGTTCAGACGCGCCCGCTCCCGAGACAATCATGCGTGCTCTAGAGCTATTGCACTACCTGGCAGCCCTGGACGACGATGGCAACCTCACTCCACTTGGCGAGATCATGGCAGAATTCCCACTGGACCCGCAGCTAGCCAAGATGCTCATCGTTTCTCCCGAATTCGGGTGTTCGAACGAGATGCTCTCTCTCACCGCAATGCTAACAGTACCCAACGTATTCATGCGCCCTGCATCACAAAAGAAAGAGGCCGATCTCGCTCGAGCGCAATTTACGCATCCAGACGGTGACCACTTGACCCTGTTGAACGTGTATCACGCGTACAAGCAGAACGAGGCGACTGCGAAGGACTGGTGCTGGCAAAATTATCTCAACTTCCGCAGTCTGACGCAAGCGGACAATGTGCGCACCCAGCTCAAGCGGAGCATGGAGCGGTTCGACCTTGAGCTGTGCTCGACTGCGTGGGAGGACAAGAATTACTGGAACAATATTCGCCAAGCGCTCACTTGTGGTTTCTTCATGCAGGTGGCGCACAAGGAGGGAGAGCGCGGCAGCTACCTCACTGTCAAGGACAACCAGGTGCGTTTTGTCCTGTCCTTGTTTTCCTTGTTTCCCTTTGCTGGGGTTTGTCTCCTTTTGGAGTGGAGAACGAGTCTAACGGAAATCTAGGTTGTTCGACTACACTTGTCCTGCGGGCTCGATACGACGCCCGAATGGGTCCTGTACAACGAATTCGTCCTGACCACCGCCAACGTGAGTCCAGTTCTCGCTTGCGTGGCGTCCTCACGCCGCCTCTCGCCTCCCCTCCACGCGTGGTAGTGGCCTTTCTGCCTCGCCCACAAGCTTTACGTGTGGTGAACCAGTGCTGCCCCCCAAAATCAGCTTTAATACATGGTGAATTAGTGCTGACGTATCAGTTTATCCGTACCGTGACGGAAGTCCGCCCAGAGTGGCTGCTGGAGTACGCGCCGCAGTACTTTGACCCGGAAACGTTCCCGAAAGACAGCGAGACCCGGCGCGCGCTGCAGAGAGTCTTGGCAAAGGTGAGTCGGGTGTTCGTGCCTGTCGATCCCTATCCTCATCAGTCCCAACCCAAAAATCTCACCTCAATCATCACCAAACTCTAACACTCAATCGTCACCCTCACCCTCACCCTAGCCATCAATCTTCACCCTCACACTCAACAATCACCCTCACACTCAATCTTCACCCTCACCCTCAATCTTCGCCCTCACCCTCCATCTCTCCTCACCTCAACCCAACATATCTATGGAGGCTGACGGCGCAGAAAACGGGCAAGATTCTTGGTAATGGCGAGGAGAAGAAGAAGAAGAAACGCAAGGCGGACAAGGCGTAGGGCGTGGCGTAAGGGTTGGCGTAGAGCGTAGGGCGTAGAGCGTAGATGGTGGAGGTCTGGAGAGAACACGTAGACGCATGTCATCTCGGCTTTCAATCGTTGCAATTTCAGTGCATGTTCTTACACAGTCAACATTCTTTACAGTCGACATTCTTCACATTCACAGTCTTCACATTCACAGTCTTCACAGTCTTCACCGTTCACATTCCACAGTCTTCACTTCACAGTTCACAGTTCAGTCTTCACAGTCCACATGCTTACTTGCAGATGGCAAGTCGTTGTGTTTACGTGTGTTTCCGTGGGTGTGCGAACAGTGCACCAGTGCTCAGGAGCTCGCAGCCCGCTGCATGGGAAAACGCTCATCACTTGCAGCAGGGAGTAAGGAGGATGCAGCTGTGATACGTGATGTGATGGTGATGGGTCATATCTCCCCCTCCTCTGGTTCTTCCTTGCGGTCCGAAATCCTCGGCCGCTACACTCGTCAGCTGCAGCTTCGAGCTGGCTAAAACGCCCGTCTGATGCAGGTCGATTTCTGAATTCGTATAGACTCACTTTGGGCACCCTCTCGCCGTCCAGCGACCGCCTCCTCTCGCTCCTCTCGCTCTTCTCGTGCTCCCTCTCCCTCTCCCTATCCCTCTCCCTCTCCCTGTCTCTCTCCCTCTCCCTGTCTCTATCTCTCTCCCTCCCAGTGTCCTTCTCCCTACCCGTGTCCTTCTCCCTACCCGTGTCCTTCTCCCTGCCAGTGTCCTTCTCAGACCTATCTCTCTCCCTCTCCCCCCTCTCCCCCCTCTCCGCTTTGTCGTGATCCCGCTCCCTGTCTCGCTCCTTCTCACTCCTACCGTGGTCCCTCTCCCGGTCCCGGTCCCGCTCGCGATCGCGTTCGCCCCTGTCCTTGCCCCTGTCTCTGTCCCTGTCGCGATCGTGGTCCCTATCCTTATCCCGATCCCGTCTGGTACTGGTGCTGGTCCTCCTCTCGTCCCGATACGACTTGCCCTTGTCCGACCGCGCCGAGCCTACATCACTCGTTTCGACCTCGCGCAGCTTCTCCTACGACACTGTTCAGCACAGTCACAATATCGATTGATGGCAATCAAGATCTCAGAATCAGAGGTACATGAAAGAGGTCGATATCAGAGGTACACGAAGGTCTACGATGTCAAGGATGCGAGAAAGATGGGACGCGAGGGATTGGCAGAACATGATGGATCCGCGAGAAGAACGCGACATACCTTCTGCCGCGCAATGAACTTGTCGAATGCCGTCTTGCGGTCCTCTTCATCGGTGATGTCCTTGAACTCCTGCAGCTCCCGCATGTGCGGTACAGCCTCGTCGTATGTCATATCAAGATCGATATGCCTCTGTACCTTCTTGAGCGCGTATCTGAGATCATCGATCCGGTGTCTTCGTTTCCGCTCTGCCCGTCGTGCTTCGTCTGCAGCTGCTTGTGCCAGTCTCTCGTGTATCTGTGAACCATCAGCCACCTTGACAAAAGCAGAACGCAGTCGTGCGTGATAAGACCAAAAGCAAGACGTACCAATTCAAACGCCTCGCGCTTGCTGTCAATCTGTTCATGTTGCAGCATGCGTTCAAACTCCTCCCAAGTCGTCTCGAGTGTCACTGGCTTCTCCAATACCCGTTCTGCCTTTTCTGCGGCACGTTCCGCTTCTTCCTGTAGATCATCGACAGCATCCATCCATAGATCCAGCGGAGAGCTCCCTGCAAGTCCAAGCAGTGCGGTGTACCGCGGGTCGTCGCGGATCTTCGGCAGCGTGTCCTTCCATTTCGAGGTGCGGTCGAGCTCGCCATGGCTCTGCAACTCGTTCAAGAGCGCCTTGAAGCCTTCTCGCGATTTGCGACCACGCCGAATCTGATCGATACGGTACTTTCTTGATTCTTCTTCGTGCTCCTTTTCCAATTGCCGAGAGTAGTCGTCGTAAATGCTGAGGATATCGATGGTTTCGATCAGCTGCAAGGATGGGTCCGCCTTGAACGTCGGCGAAGAGGTGATCATGTCCAGTGCAGCGCGCCACGATGTTCCGACAGAGATGTCCAACTGGCGGAGGATCGACGTGAGCAGAGACATGTTGCGTTGACGCAGATCGCGCTCAGCAGCCTAATGTCAGCTCTGTTCACTGATTGATCAATCACCTCTTCCTTGTTCTTCAAGCCCTGCACGTATTCCTCTAGCACCGCTTGTCTGTCGTCAGGGTGCAGTTCGCGCCAATGTCGATCGTGCGCCAGCACCTTGTCTGCCGTCTTCATGGTCGAGTAGCTCTTGATCTGATGGTTCGCAGCTAGCTTATTCACCAACGTTGGGCGGTATTTGGCCAACTTGGCTTCCCTTTCTGCCCGCCGATCCGCCACGATCTTCACGCAGTACTACGTCGTTAGTCTTGTCTTCAGCACCTTGAGCGCACCTTTTCAAATGCCGTCTTTTTTTCAGCCAGAGTATCGAGCGCCCTGTACAGAGGGTCCATGATAATTTTGCGCATGGTTTGGTCCCACGTCCATGTCTCGTCGACGCCGGTCTTCTTGAGGAGATGCATGAATGCAGCTTCCGCTTTCTCGTGGCTCAGGAATCCACCCATGGGAATCACAACCGTCTCGACTGGTGGCGCCGACCGGCGGGGCGAGTCTGACATTTCCCTCCTAGCGAGCGCATTGTCTCGTGTCGCTTCCAGCTCTGGCGACTCTGAGCGTAAAGGTGGAGGACTACGGACATCAGCGCGTTCCAGTCAGACATCTCGGCCAGTGTATCCCGGCCAGTGCAACCCAACCAGTAGAACACAAAGAACACAAAGAACACAAACCCACCTAGGCAGGCCTTCAGCCTTTCTCGCCTGACGCAGCTCCTCCCATTCCTCCTTTGCGTCGATCTTCCTCTTGAGAGCCTTCACCTCGTCTGGCATCTCCCATTTCGTCTCCTTCGTCCGGCTATTAACGTAGTACGGCCGATCCTTATGCACGTAGCTCTTCCAATCTGTCTCGCCAAGCGCCCGTTCAAACGGCGTCCGCAGCTCGTCAGGCTTCTCCCATACCGACTGCTTGGTCACCGCGTGGGACCAATACACTCTGCCCTCGGCATTCTTGTACTCTGACCATGGTGATTTGGCCGGAGTGGACATTTTTTGGGATTGTGGATGGAAGTGAGGAGAAGGAAAAGCACCGGGTTTCTGCTGGAAACCTCGGGCGTGAGGTCACGTGACTCGGGTCCGTCACTGCAACGGCTTCTTGTCTCCCTTGCGTAGTTGGTCATCAGGTTTAGGATGACTGAGTCTGATCATGAGTCCGCAGAGGTGATATAAGGAATCTATGTTCGTACTCGTCTTGTGCGGGCACGGAAATAGTCTGCCCAAGCTCTCATGCACTAAACCTTACCGGATTTCTCCCCATCTTCGTCGTCGATGTAGCATCAGATACCGGCAGCAACTACAACGGCGTGGCCACGTGCCAAATGCCACGTGCGACACGCTGACGTCTCGGGTCTCATTCGTGTTTCTCTGTTCTTTGATCTTCTATACGTCTTGTCATGCCAGGTCTGAACCCCTCTCAACAAGGTAGAGCTCTTCCTGAGATTCACAGCTGATGGACAGACATCGAAGCATTCATCTCCATCACCCACTGCACCCCAGAACAAGCTGCTCATTTTCTCTCGACTGGCACGACCCTCGAGGTGAGCTTGCGCGTTCGCGGCGGCCAGCTGACGACAGGGCGCCATCGAAGATTACTTTACGACGCAGAGCGCTGAGGATCCTGAGGATCCCGAAGAGCTCGACTTTGAAGCTGAAGCTGAAACCGACGCCCAACTGGGAGGAGCCGGTACCATGCCTGAGCCAGACGAGCCGCCGAGACCAGCCGGAGGCGCGATGACGCTTGACGGGCGGCCTGCAGAGCCACTGCCACAAGGTTGGGGCCAGCCTCAACGCGCCAGAGTCGGTCGCGTCGGCCAATGGAGTGATGCCCCTAGGGCGGGAGAGTGAGTGTCCTGCTCTGCAAAGCTGACGACAGGATGGCTACGCTCGGTCACGTAAGGCCATGACTGCATGCATTTGCTGATTTCAGGACGACGACGATGACGATGACGAGGAGGAAGATCCGCGACAACAGCAAGAGTTCTACACAGGCGGCGAGCGAAGGTGAGAACCTCAAGCCGTGGAATTTTAACAGGAGGAGCTGACGACGACAGTGGACTGGCGGTCCAGAATCCAGACGCGGGCCGGCGAGGGCCGGGTGGTCTGGTTGACAATATCCTCCGCCAAGCCGCGAAGTAAGATCTCTTTTCTTGTCGCTATCCCTATGTGGATCTGAGGGCCTCGCTCATATATCCCAATAGTGCTGCACGAGAGCGAGAGGGAGAGCCGGAGACGGCTTCTGCGTCTACCCCGTTCTTCCGAGGCGCCGGTCACACCTTGGGCACTGAGGACGCGCCCGCTCCGTCCGGGTCGAATCCTTCCACCACTGGCACTCCGAATCCTCTTGATGGCGTGCGCGCAACAGCAGTGTCGCCGAGTACATTCGACCAGCTTCTGGCTGCGGTGACTGGCCGCGGTGCGCGTCCGCCTGAGCCTGAACCTGAACCGCAGACTCGCCAACTCACGTTCTGGCGTGATGGGTTCTCGATCGAAGATGGTCCTTTACACCGATACGACAACCCGCACACCGAGGAGCTGCTCCAGGCGATCCAGTCGGGCCGAGCTCCGCCCTCGCTCTTCAATGTCCGGTTCGATCAGCCACTGACTATCCATGTATCAGAACGAAGGGGGGAGGACTACCGCGTCGTTAAGCGCCCTGCCAAGGCCTTTGAAGGCTCGGGCAACAGGCTTGGCAGTGCCACCCCGGAGATCGCTGGCGCCGGCTCATCCCCTGGTTCCCCTGTCATGCCAGGTGGTATCCTTCAAGGTCCTGGTGCTTCTAGCTCCACACCGACCGCTGCGCCGTTGAATAGCAGTCCCAGTGCCGGGTTTGCAGTGGACGATTCGAAACCTACCACGTCGATCCAGGTCAGACTCGCAGACGGTACTCGGTGAGTCTTGTGTTACCGCCACCCCCTGTCCCCTGTCCCCTGTCCCCTGTCCCCTGTCCCTGTCTCTTGCCTTCTTTACCGCTCTACACTGTGGTTGTACCTATACCGACTGGAAACTGGGGCTGACCATCACAGCCTCGTGGCCAAGGTCAACCTTACACACACGGTGGGCGATCTGCGCAACTTTGTCGCGGCGTGAGTACCCTTCTGGGCCGAGGCTTCAGGCTTCCCAGACTTTATCGTCCAGCCTTAAGGCGTCAAAATCCGCGACTTGTCTTCTCGTATTGACGAGCACAGATCACGCCCGGACACCCGGCGCTTTGTGCTGCAGACTACGTTCCCATCGAAAGAGCTGTCTGACGACACCGCGACTATCGAGGACGCCAAGTTGAAGAACGCCGTGGTGGTGCAGCGCTTTACGTGATCTCAGGGGGCGGCTGAGTACAGACGAGGCACGATGGCGATGATCCATGCTGTAGATATTATGAGTTGGATCCCATGTATTTTGCACTATTTGCACCATTGCGCTGTCTGTCTGTTTGTCTGTTTGCACAGTTTGGTTGTTTATTTGTTTGCACTATGCTAGCACAAAACCATGCGTGCCTACACCAAGAACAAGTGCATAAGATGCACGACTACATGTCGTATGCTCCGCGCTTGGAATGGCCAAACCGGTCATTGAGGTTCCGTGCGTCCCTGTATGGTCAGCGGCGGAAGCGTCTACAGCGGGAAAGGATCATGCAGTTAAGTTTCTTGTCACGATGAGAAAGAGATAAAGTAAGGAGATGGGGAAGATGGAAAGGGAGAAGAAGGGGAAAAGAAGAAGAAGAAGAAGAAGAAGGAGAAGAAGAAGAAGAAGAAGAAGAAGAAGAAGAAGAAGAAGAAGAAGAAGAAGAAGAAGAAGAAGAAGAAGAAGAAGAAGAAGAAGAAGAAGAAGAAGAAGAAGAAGAAGAAGACGAAGACGGCAAGACACATACCTGATCTTCGCCTGCCGCTCTTGATCATTCAACAACCTCCCGGTAATGCCCATGTCCCTCGCGTGGTCCCAGATGGCAGGGGGTTCGTCCTTGGCCGTTGCTTTTGCTTTCTTCGCGGCATGGCTGTCGAGAAGAGACTGGCCGCGGGAATCGCGCTGATCACTCTCGTCAGTTACAGCACAGCAGCAGTCGGCCACAGCTGGTGGCTCAAACTGGCCACTGGCCACTACGAGCTGCAAGGAGGCAAGAAGATCCAAGAAGACCCAGGCGACCCAGAAGACCCAGAAGACCCAGAAGACCCAGAAGACAAAAGAAGCCTATGCAAGCATCCGCACCCACATTATGTTTCTCCACTCCCAGCCGAATCTCCCGATCCCGTCTCCTCCTCTCCTCCTCCTCGGCCGCCGAGCCAGACCCGTCGACCGCGCCCCCGCCCTCGCCAACGCGCTTCTGCTTCGCCGGCCGCTGTATACCAGCCACTTCATCGGCTATACGCTGGGCCTTTTCGGCGGGCGTCTCGGTCCAGATGCTGCTTGTTTCGACGGTGGACGGGTCGCGCGTCGAGCGGGAGAATTGCGTCGGCCGTTTGGCCAGGGGGTTGACTGTGCCATCGAATGGGTACGCAGAATGAAGAAGGGAAACAAGACGATAGAGGGCGAGATGGGAGACGGTTGAAGAGGCAGAGAAGCGGAGAGGTGTTGGAAGAGAAGCGCAGAGGTGTTGGAAGAGAAGGGTAACGATCAGAGGCAGATGAAGAGAAGAGACGGCCAGCCGGGGATCAGCATGTCAGCACGCCATGGTTATAACAGAATAAGACGACGGCATCAGCACCAGCACCAGCGTCTCTAGCCGTTCTGATTCGTAGCCAACGAGACTCACCAGAAGCAAGCGGCCCAGCTGTGGGGGGCACGAGCATCCACTCCTCCCTCTCCCTCTTCTTGGGCTTGCTCTCCTCCTCCTTTGCCTTGCGCATTCGCTCTTCCCGTTCTCTGAACTCTTCTACGGCAGACTTTTGCGGCGCCAGCGCTTCCGGGATCGGCACAGGCCCAATCACATCGTCATCGTCATCATCGTCATACACCTTTGCAGAGGCAGCGGCACTCGCGGCGAAGGAGGGCGCTGCCACTGCTCCTGCGGATCGCGATGCGCTGGGCGTGGAGGTCGGCGGTGGTGATGGCCGAGAAGGACCAGCTCGACGGGCAGCCAAGTGCGGGGGCAGGGCGGGTCCATAATCGTCCGCTTCGTCGTCGTCGTCGTCGGCGGCGGCGTCTGAGCCTGAGCCTGAAGCGGAAGCAGGGTGTGTAGGCCCGCCAGGAGGAGTAGTTGACCTAGCTAGGTGTGCCAAATGAGGAGGTAACGATGGGCCGATAGGCATCTCGAGAATGACAAGGACAGAACGCGGACATGTACTAGTAAATTGTTGTAGCGGTAGCTGCCGAAGCCACGCGACTTGTACGGCACACCGCCTTGCTGTCTTCCTCTCCTTGACTATCGACTTCGTCCCTCTCTCCTTCATATCTTGCAATTACTTGCCCACCGGTAGCTCGCGCACTTCCTGAGCATCTCAACGAGCAAGCATAGCACCCGCCACAATGGTACAAGATGGCAAGCGATCACCGACTTCGACACTCGACGACCTAGACCTTCCTCCAGCCTACGACCTCGCCACCGCCACCGCCGCTCCCGCCTTCCAAGCGAGTGGCAGCTCGAGCGCCGGCATCCTCTCTACTCCAGCAGCAGGAAGCAGCTCCTCGTGGTCCTCTACACACCCACCCGCGGCTGCGACTGCCAGCGGCCCTCGGCAGCCGCCGAGAAACCTCGCACATCTCTTCTCGGAGCCAGTCAACGCAGAGCCGCTCCTCGGTCGTCCTACTACGCCGGCTGCTACCCTCGAGGGTATTCAGACATATAACAAGTTTGGGACCATATTCTCACTCGACCCTCTCCTCAGCGATCGTATGTCGCCTACAGCCACTGTCCATTTTCTCCCCCATGTCATTCCCCGCCAGTCCCTTCTGGGATATATTCTCTTCCTGCCACTCCCCTCTTCTAGCTTCTTCGCCTCTAACGGGGTTGTTTGCCAAGTTCCCAAGTATTGAGCCTCGGACCATAAGCTGACACTGGTAGCCGATGTTTTATACGACTTCATCCGCATGCAAGCGCTGTGCCCTCCCAAAATCAAGCTACGGTGCATAGGTACGCCGAAACTCCAATCACTTTCTGACAACAGGCGCACACACTGAAATTCCCGACCGGGACGAGACGATCCGCGATGCAGATGGGATATTGCGGATCAAGCGCAAGGGCCAGCCGGAGCGCATCGTCGATTTCGACTTTTCCGTACGTCCCCGTGTCCCCTCTCTCTCATCTCGCCTCAACCCTGTGCCTCGTCGCGCCGTACCTCCACCACCTATATTTACCCCATCCTACACTCAGTCCTTCGTCGTTCTTGCCTTTCCCTGACAGCTGGTGACAGATCGACCTGAGCGATATCCTAGACCACCCCGCCAACAAAGCCAACATCCACCTCGCTACTGTCCCCGCTTCGACGCCGATCCACCGCGGGACCAACCGGCCCACCTTTGGCGCGACATACGCCCCTGCGCCGCGGCACCATGACGGCTACACGTCCCTAGGTGACAGCGACGGCGAGGTCAGCGTCACCGATGTAGGCCGCTCTGCAACGCGCAGGGAGACGGCAAAGATGAACGAGTGGCTGAAGTGGAAAGAGGCCAAAGGTCTGCCTCGCTGGGCTGAACAGCGTGATTGTCCAGAATTCCTCCAGAGGTCAAGGTCCTCTTCCTCGGCTCGCTCCCATGCCGCTTCTGCAATCCGGCTCGAAGATTCCGGGAACAGCAGCGTCGATGTTGATGTCGAGCCTGCGAGGAGCATGAATGAAGGTCCGGCTCTCAAGGCCTGGTGTAGCAAGTATTGCGCGGATAAGGGACTGCTCAAGGAATTTTATCTCCTCAAGAGCATCTGGGGCTGGGACAGGGACGCTGTGCTCGGGGGTGAGTCGCGTGTCTTCCTCATTGAGCGGGGTGCCATTCATGATCCGAACCGAGATGCCCTGAACTCGTCGAGTTTGCACAATTCACTCTCACTGACATGTCCAGCTGTACAAGGCGCGATTCTCTCCACAGGCTACATCAGCAACGACCTCACCGTCTCCTTTGAACAAAACGACCTAGCGGTCTGCGTCCGACCTGCCAACCTCCTCTGGCGGCTGCTCGGCCAGACGTGGATCTACGTCCTGCTTTGGGTGACACTGGTCTACCCTTTGATCTGGATATGGCGGCGGGTGCATCCGCGCGGAGGGGGGCCGTACAACGCCGCTCGTGCTTCCTGTATGTGACTTTCGGCTCGTCCTGCAGACCCACATCCACAGCTCTACGCCGCTACGCAATTTCACCCAAACATATACATCTCCACCCACATAGATACATCTCCAGCACAAATGGCCACTGGTGCCGCAACCACGGCTAGACGCAAACATGCGGAACTCGCTGATCCCAATATAGATGGGATGAAATACTACCCTCCGCTACCCACAACCTTCCCGGCGGAGACTATCGAGGCCGCGCAATCCCGCTTGCCAGGGATGTACAAGATCCACCCGGAACTGCCGCACCCGACGCATCTGCAGCCTGGGCCGCGAGGGATCCATTATCTCCTAGGAAGGAAGGAAGGCGAGTGGTTCCGCGAGTGGGAGGAGAGGATCCGTATGGCCGTGAGGATGCGGTACAAAGGTGTGCTGGAGGGTGGCGGGTCAGAGGATGACAGTGGCCGACAGCTGGACGGGTACGAGCGGTAGAGGCGGGTGTGTGTGTGTAGAGTGGTGTTGTGTCGTGCCTTGAAGGGGGGGGGGGGGGGTTTCTCGTTGTTTTAGTTGATTTCTCGTTGCGTCGGGCGAGTATGGAGTACTCGGCGGTCATGTGACGGGCATAGAAGGCGAGCAATTGGGATATCTATGATGCTTGGGAGGTTGTATCATTCAGAATGTACACGTGTTGTGGTTGCGTTCGCCGTCAAGTGCACTTTCACTGTGTTCACAAGTCGGATGAGAGGAATAGACGCAGACTGATGATGCAGAGTGAATGCAGCGCGATAGTGTAGCGTATATATGCAGAGCGATGTGGTTGCGTACAGATGCAGAGTTTGATGCAGTTCTGATGCAGAGTGATGATGCATGCAACGTCCTAGATCCCACTGACCGCTCTGCGCATAAACTATCGTGGCGTCAGTTTCGCTCCGAGACGTAATATCTTTGAGTCGAGAGATCTTGGCTGAAGACGCAGACGCAGACTCGACCCGGACTCGGACTCACCTCTACAACACGCCACCCGCCGGTCAACTCGTTATCCAGCTTATCCTCGAGACGGGTCAAGACCATGCCGTAGCGACACAGACTGACGCCGCTTTCTGAGCCGACGAGCGCCTCGCCCGTCTTGGCATTCCGGAACAGCAGCTGTTCCTGCGTCTCAAACGTCACCAGCAAGCGGGGGATATTGTCTTCTTCCAGCATGGCTTTGGCGATATCGACATTACGGATATCGAGGATTCGCGAGTCGGACCGCAGTCCTTGTTTGAGGTATTGCCCCATCGTCGCCCACGCCACATTGTACATCTACGAGCACCCACAACGTCAGCATCAGCACCGGCGTCAGCATCAGCATCAGCATCAACGTCATGAGGCATCGCGTGGATGGACCCTCAAGTATGACGTTGACGTGGACGTGGACGGTCATGGAGACCACGAGTCGGACTTACCGCTTCTGACATCCACTCTGCAAGGGCAGCGCGGTCCGCCGAGAGGTACGCATCCACGACCTCTGGCACGATGTACTCCTTCAACTCGCGCTGGAAGGTGTCCATCCGGAAACTCGGGTCCATCGCCCGCACAGCCTTGATCACCCGCGCCATGTCGCTTTCGGATGACAGTCGGCCAAAGAAGCCGCCGACAGACCGTAGAGTGCTGTAGAGCACGTCATCTGACTCGTAGTAGTTTTCTTTCAGGCGCTGGTAGGCGGCCGTCTTTTCGTACCATGCTGGAGAGGATGAGGTGTCTGCGTCTTGCTTGTCCGATAGGACCAGTGCTTCTCCAGCCCTATGACGGTCAGCATCCATGCATCGTTGGAGCATGCGCGGCTCTCATCCAAGGCCCTTGCGTTGCCCTTGCTGGCTGGGTCTGGTGTCACGGCCAACAGGAGAAGGGAGAGGATCTCGTAATCGTACCCTGGCGGGAGCATGCCCCCATACGCATATGTGATTGCAATTCGCTGAGGAGGCAGTTCACGCTCAAGACTCACTCTGGATCCGCCTTGGTCCGCCGCGCAGCAGTCAACCCCGCCTTTTCAGCCCTCCGCTGCCGCCGCAAGCGCCTCGCATCGCGGTCCTCGTACCCCCCCAGCTCGAGATCGTCAATCACCTCCTCCAGCGTCGCGGCCGTCGTCTTGTAAATCGCGGTATTCCGCAGCGGCTCCGTCACTCTCAGCGTAAATCCATACGACTGCCGCAGGGCATCTGTGATGGCGCTGTCCTCGAGTGCTTGGCCCATCGCATCCCGCACCGAGACGCCCCGTTTCGCCAGGTCCGCTGCGACCTGCTGTAATCTCGGATTCGACTTGACAAAGTTCGCCAACTACCCAATGCATCAGCATCGTAGGTTCACTATAGCACAGCAGGGCAGCTAAGAGAAGAGGAGGGAGGGAGCTTTCGCGAGCTTGGCGAGCAGCACATACCCGAGCCTTCTCGTACATTTCCCTACCTCGGCGCATGGCAGCCGAGTCTGCGAGCTTCTCGACCTCCCCACCGAGCTGTTGGGTGCTCTTCTGCCATTCCTTGTTCTTCTGGATCTCTTCTCTAAATACATCGATGAACACTTTGAACGGGCTTTGAGGCGGGGCATTCTCCGGCACCCGGCGGCGAGATTCTGACTTGGGCTCTTCCTTCGACGACGACGCCTCGAGCCGCCTCGGCGTAGTTGACAGCGGGCGCACAAGGCGCACAGCCGGACGCTGGGGGGGCAGGGCCCTGAGGCGGATGAGATGGAGGTGGATCGGTCTTGACTTCATCGTTGCTTGGAGAGTTGATCTGTTGCAGTGCCGACTTTTACGAAGAGAAAGTGCCAGGCAGCATCGAAAATCTAAAGTGGGGGTCCCGATTAGCATATAGTCGATTCTAATGGACTATTACAAACCCAGGTCAGTTAGTAGGATTTGATCCCGCTAATCGAACTCTGACTGCGGAGCTCCGCCTCCACTTCCCACTGGACGCCTCATGTCAAAAGTCGCTTCTCTTCATTCCCTCGCCAGTCTACTGGGTACATGATTCCACTCGTCACCTCTTCTCGTCCCCTCCAGCTCTTCCATACCCGCATTACTTCCATACTCAGGAAAGTCAGACTCATGTCGACCCGGACTTCTCTCACCCTACCTTCGGGCGCAAAGCTGGACATCCCAGTTGGACTTTACATGTCAGTCTTGGGTCGCAAGCTAAGCGCTGCTAATATGTGGACAGTAACAACGAGCTAGTTCCAGCTTCAGATGGCCAGACATTTGAAACCCGTATCCCCGCTACGGGGGAGAAGCTGCTCGATGTCCAGCATGCCACGGCGGAAGACGTGGACAAGGCGGTCAAAGCTGCTCGAAAGGCATTCAAGACGACTTGGGGGAATACCATCCATGCGACCGAGAGGGCTGCTCGTGAGTGACCTCATTTACACATTCACGGACCCTAATGCAAATGAACCAAAATGCTCGTCTCCCCTCCTGCATCACCGGAAAGTTGACTCCGCACTGGCAGTGATGAATAAGTTTGCCGATTTGATGGAGCGAGATCTGGACAAGCTAGCGGTTGTCGAGAGGTAGGATCCAAGTTGCCCTTTTGGCCAGCACCGCCTGATACCTTTAGCATCAATGGTGGTAAAGGCATCCGCATGGCGAAGTATGTGGTCTTGAATTGCCATGGGGGTTTCTGACTCGTCCAGGGAGGTCGATATTCCTGATTCGATAGCCTGTTTGCGCTACTACGCCGGCCTGGCTGACAAGGGCCATGGCCAGTCGATCAACTCGTTTGGCTCGGACAAGTTTGTCTACACCTTACACCAACCCATCGGCGTATGCGGCCAAATGTGAGCTTTGCTCTCGGAATCCTGAGCCGTTCACAGAACTGACCATGCAGTATCCCGTGGAACTACCCGATCCAGATGTGGGCGTGGAAGGTTGCGCCAGCGCTAGCAGCGGGATGCACCATCGTCATGAAGCCGTCCGAGCTCACACCGCTCACTGCGATCATGCTGAATGAGCTGGCGATTGAGGCTGGCTTCCCACCAGGTGTGGTCAACACCCTGCCTGGCCTGGGAGCCACCACGGGAGACGCAATCTCGCGCCACATGGACATCGACAAGGTGGGCGAAACTGGTCATTCACGGCCCACGAGGGCATCATTCTAACTTGGCATTCAGATTGCATTCACTGGGTCCGTTCTGACGGGAAGGAAGATCTCCAAAGCCGCAGCCGATTCCAACTTGAAGAAGGTGACGCTTGAGCTGGGAGGCAAGTCTCCTGTGGTGGTGTTTGCCTCGGCGGATCTCGAGGACACGGCCGAGTGGGTCGCCACTGCGATCTGGTTCAACTCGGGGCAAGACTGCACCGCAGGAAGTCGAGTGCGTTACTCTGTCTCACATCTCATGTGCCCATTGGACCTCTTGGCTAATGTTTCCAGCTTTACGTGGAGGACTCGATTTACGACAAATTCCTGGAGGTGCTCAAGAACAAGGCGAACTCCGTGGCAATTGGCCTGGTCAGCTTTGATGAGCACGCAAGATGGCCAAGCTGACGTCTATAGCCTGAAGACGAGAAGACGTCGTTCGGTCCGCTGATCTCAAAAGTCCAGCAGGAGAAGGTACTGAATTACATCAAGTCTGGAAAGGACCAGGGCGCTCGCCTGGTCACTGGCGGGTCTGATTGGGATGGCTCGCCGAATGGATACTATGTCCAGCCTACTATTTTCGCGGACACCACGCCAGACATGAAGATTGTGCAGGAGGAGGTGGGTCCGCCTCGGTTCCCTGTCGAATATGACTCGGGCTCCCCAGTGTATCCAAACATAACGCGATGTTGCTGTTGCTATGGCTGTAGCTGTAACTGTTGCTGTTGCTGTTTCTGTTTCTGTTTCTGTTTCTGTTACTGTTACTGTTACAGGCGAAGTTGCCCCTAATCATGAGCGTCCAGTCTGTCTCCTGTATACTATATTGTGGCTTTGATTTGCACGCGCCGCGGCTGACGAGACAGATCTTCGGCCCCGTGATCGCTGCGGCGCGATTCGCTTCCGAGACCGAAGCGGTCGACCTGGCCAACTCGACCGTCTACGGCCTCGGCGCAGCGGTCTTCACAAACGACAGTAAACAGGCCATGCGGGTGTCCGCCGCGATAGATAGCGGGACCGTCTGGGTCAACCACTACATGATGGTGCATAATGGCGTGCCGTTTGGTGGGTTCAAGCAGAGTGGGACGGGGCGGGAGCTGGGGACGTATGGGCTGTCCGAGTATCAGGAGGTGAGTGGTTCCGTATTGTTGTCGTTTTGTCTTTGTCTCTTGTGGTTTGTGGTTTGGTTTGTGGTTTGTGGTTTGTGGTTTGTGGTTGCAGCGTGCGCTTTCATTGGCCGCCCCAGCTTGACGTATCGAGGTCGCCTTACGCCCTGCCAGGTGCCGTCTGCCAGACTTGGTTGAGCTGCGGGGTCATTCTGGTGTTTAGAACGGAACCGGATCCTAACACTCATCCTGATGCTAATGCTGATTCTCATGCTAATGTCACATAGGTCAAAGCGGTACACCACAATTTGGGCATCAAGCCGTGAGTACTACATTCTCCGGTGGCTGACAGCAGAACCTGGCCACTGTGAGGCGCCTGTCGATCAAACAGTCACCTCGGATGGTCGAAGGGATGCTGTCATAGGGGAGACATACGAGAGACGACGACGGCAAGGGCAGGGTTCACCAATGCATATCATGAGTATCGAGACCATAAAACGATTTATTAAACAACTTAGGCTGACTGCTCTGCCCACGTCTTCTCTTACTAACAATCTATCTACTGCACTTGCATATCCAAATGTCCTCACTGTCGTGGTGGAGGCGGAGCTTAGGGGAAAGTACCCAGTTCTGGTCCAAAGTAGCCTACGTCCGGGATGGGCAACCTAGGGCACGCGACACCTTCGCATCCCTCGCCGGACACCTCGGTGCCCCACCAGTTGAACTGTATACTGCCGTTGAACTGCAGCGCAAAGAAAATCACAATCGAGGCAATAGCGATACCAGACGACAGTGCGGCCGAGACGACGTAGTTGTATTTTTGCCAGAAGGCCAGGTGCCGTTTCTTCAAGTACAGCCACGAGAAGATGGAGACCGGGACAGCGGGCCAAAAGTAGGCAAAGTTGTATGGCGCCCACGAGAGGCCGCCGACACAGATCATCACGGGGTGCAGCTGGCGGAGCCACTGCGACCGCGGGAAACGCTTGCGCGCGTAGTACATGACTGACGGTGATGAGCGCCAGTACAATGAGACAGACACCACAACTCAGGAGCGAGCATCTCGTTCGGATGTATCCTCGTGGATTTCGGAGACGCACCACGAGGAGATAAGTTGAGAGGGACAGAGAGGAAATATGATACGGGACGAGAAACAATGGCTCACTGATGGGAAGGACGAATCCGACCGGGAAGCCCACCAGGATCTGCCGGTACTGTCCCTTGAGCCCAAAGATCTTGTGCGGACCAAGCGTGCCCCAGAACACAGCTGCCGTAAAAAATGTATTGATGCCAGGGCACGAAAAACCAAACGGCGCCGCCGACGTGCACACGTTCTTGATGTGCATCTGGAAGTTGAAGACGGCCGTACACACGACCGTGGAGACGAATGTCGCGAACATTTGGACGATAAAGGTGTGCCACGGCGGGATATGCGTGTAGTGCGCGAGCTTGAGATCGTTGATAAAGTTGATGGCATGGGCGCATGTAACGTAGCCAAATGACTTAAAGTAGTTCATCGCGAGTGCATTCCTGTGTACCGTCAGTTGTCCGTCACCGAACCCGAGCGACATTGCAGAGAGGCGCCGCGACTGGGCAAGAGCCAAGTCTGAAGGTTTGAAGCAGGAAACTCAGCGACCCGCATGAGCCAAGAGTAAAGCAGGAGCAAGTGAAGAGGTGCACGAGTGCAAGAAGAGAGCGCGTCAGCAACTCACCCGGCAACCCACGCACCACCAATAAACTCGGCAAGCACATTCAGTGTCACTTGCACGCCTGTGATGGCAGTGATCAAGCCTACCGGAACCACAAAAATCAGGCACAGGACGATACCGTAAACCACCACTGCAGGAGTAGTGAACGTCTCCCAGCCGCCGATACCTGCCATCCCGAGTCCGGCAGCAACGACCAACGTGCCAAAGTACCACCATTCCGACACTTCCGGGTACGCAGCCATGAGTCTTGTATGCACGTCGTCGGCAAGATCTTCAGGCTGCTCTTCTTGGCTATCGTCGGCAGCGTGGGCCTTGCCGAACCGGTGCCGGAAACCGGCAAAGAGCGACCGGAATCCTTGTGCGAGCTCGTAGCGGTGGAACAGGAGCGCATACGATATGGCTAGCCAAGGGGTCAGCCCTCTTTCGTCTGGGCAGAGAGAATATGGAGGCCAACGCAGAAGGCTGAAGGACGGCCAAAGGTAGAAGGAGAGGCAAGACTTACTGGCAGCATAGACGGCAAAGAACCAAAAGTAGATGGTGAGGTTGCCAGCGGCCATGTATGCCATCGAGTACTGTTGGTAAGCCGCATCATCGAGGATGCCGCGGTGGTCAAGGACTTTGGAGACGTTGAAACGGGCGCCATAGCGGTCGTAAGTTCGGTTGCTGTTGATTGGTAGGTAGGCAGTGTTCCACGCATTCGTCCAGTAGAAGGCAACGATCCTGGCTCGGGTCAGCCTGACATGAATCTGAACCATACTTGATCCAACCAGCGGGGAGGAGGGGACACAGGAAACACAAAGGCTCACATGAAGAAGCTAAGCACCATGCCGGCGAATTGATTGAGGATGGAGAATGAAGGGATCACCAACGGATCACCCTGAGTCGTGACAACATTCCAGTCGAATGTCGGGAGAGGGTTGAGGCCGAGCCCATTGTTCGACCCGACGATGTTGTTGTACGCCGCGTTATTCGGTGCGATCCACGACATCCAGTTGAAAGTGGAGAACACCGGGATGATCCAAGCGGGAAACCAGAAGTAGCTACATGGCGCCGCTCTTCAGCTTCCTTCATTCCCTCTCCCCACTACGATCCATTCGATGGAAGTATCGACTTACCAAAACATGCCGAGGAAGCAGATGACAAATGTCTTCATCCTCGACCAGCTATACGTCCGTCCAAAGGGTCCCGGAACAGCAACGTTTGCTTCGGAATGGAACGCCCTGTTAAGCGCGATGGTGACCAATGACGTGGGCCATACGCAGTGCGATGGGTATACCAGCAGTTTCCGAGTGATTCCTGAAGGAAAATGAGCAACAGCTGGAGCTTGGGTATTAGGCTAGACTGACCTGCCATTCCGTATCCTACAAAGTTTGTCCCAAGCCCAATGAGTAGCTGGTAGCCAAAGTTCGATGCGTACGACTGGTTGAAGTACTGCGGCAGGTACTGCGAGAGGATGACATTGGCAGAATACGGCGTATCAAACCCCACGGCCGCCATGATGGTTATGAGCATGTGTTCCTTCTTGGAGAATTTTCCCGGGTTGACAGAGTAGCGAACACCGCGGAAGTTGAAGCCCCAGTCGGGTAGGGCGGCTTCCATGAGCTTACCGCACGGGACTGTAACGTCAGCGACGATCCAAAGCCTGTCCTCAGAGAGGGCGCGCAGCGAGGCAGAGGAAAGGCGAGGAAGACAGACGGAGACTAGTGCAGCGTCAAAGTGGGCAACATACAAGCAACGAGTTGAGCAACATTGGCGCCAATCCCAATCGCAGGCTGCCGAATCGAGAACAGCTGGTTGATGAACGCGCCGGCGATGACAAACAGGGTACCCAGGACCCAAACACGCAAGGTGAGCGACGGGATGGCCGGATCATCGGTATTGTCAACCACCGCGCGCACTTCGGCATACGGTGAGTTTTCCGAGACGAGGATCGCCTCGAGCTTCATCTCGTGGATCAGCTCAGCGTGCTTGTCCGGATTGGCGACCACGTCGTCGTTGTTGATAAAGTCCCGCATCTTCTCGAGAGTGGGGGTGGGAAAGTTCTGGTCGTGCTCGTGTAGCCGATACATGGATCGGATTATCTGTGGCAGACAAGATCAGGTGGGGAATCATCTCCAAGGCTTAGAATGAGGTGGTACTTACACCGATGCATCGCGAGAGTGTCATGCTGCGGACCTTCTCCTCCGCCTCCAGCACATCTTTCTCCGTCATCTGCATATCACTGGGCGAACATCAATCCTATGGTCGGTGCAGATTGAAGACTCACTATTTGACGGTGGTGCCTACAGCCTGGCCATACTCAATGTCGCCCACCAAACGGGGCGGCCCTATCTCGACCTACCCAAGATTCAGCTCTCTACATCAAGTTGTACAGCAAGTCACTACTGACCGTTCCGTGTGTGTCTCCCTTCTCGTCATTGAATTTGTCATCACTCACTTCCCCAGAGTAAGGACTCGTGTCCGCTTGGACATCGAGTCCCAGCGGAGCAAGGCTGATATCGTCAAAGGCCTTCGACATTGCCTGTCAGAGCCACAACACGGAGACTTGGTAGAGTTGCGCGCAGAGCATGCTGCTGTTGAGGCTGGTGCATGTTCTCTTATAGCCCCGCGGCTGAGCTTTGGCCACAACATGAGGATGTAAGACGTAAGACGTTATCCGCACCTTCCTCCACGCGGACCATGCGTTCATCTTCTGATAAGAGGATGGAGAGACCTCTCAATCCCGCTAGAACGAACACCGCATGGCCGGCAGTGTGCAGCGGAGGGGGTTGTGTCTCTTGTGTTGGTTTCTTCCCACCATTCTCGCGGTCACGAGGGAGCATGATCAGCGTCGTTCGCAAGCATTAGCTCAGGCACTGGGATTGATGATAGAAGCAAGCGGGGCGGTAGCCTGTTCGAGGTGGTGTGAGAGTAGCCGAGCAGAGCGGGGAGAAGATGTCTCAGTCTGTTGCGAATGATTCGGAAGTTCTTGGACCGGTCGACCACAAGGTCTGCTCTGGAAGAGCTTCTGGTCGCTTTAGGAGCGGTCGCCGCAGACCATGCGTCATATCCCCGCTAGTTTCTGACGCGTTCGTTCCAGACGGGTTGAAGATCAGCCCAGCTCTGTGCCAGACGCCGTCATGCGGGTCTGAGCGTCGTTCGCAGAGCTTCTGGATGCGGTTGTCCGTCACCTAGCACGACTGGTCAAGAGCTTCGTGGAGGCGTCGACCGATGTGACCTTGTACGTAACTAACCCTCTGCATTTCACCTCATAACTTGTGACCCGCTGTGAAGGTAGGTCCCTTTGGTTCGAAGACCAAAGCTGCGTGGGTCTGACGCCATATGCGGACCGATTCCAAGGCGATATGGTCTCGGTTGGCTGGCTGTGCTGTGGATGCGGGCCCGTCAAGTAGTTACGCCAGGTTAGACGAGGCACTCTGGTCGATAACTTCCGCACGGTCCCCAAGCTGTCGACTCGGAAGTTGGGGAGAGACTGCATGGAAGCGAGGTGGTAGTCACGTGTGACACACACCTGCGGGACTCCTCGCCGTTCTTGCTTCCTGTTGCCTCGTAAGCAAGATCGAAGTAATACATATCGATACATGTGCCGACGGTGAGACCGTAGAATGACGCGTCTACGCGTCTTGGGGCACGATCTCCGCCTCCTCCCCTCGGACACCCCTCTCCATCCCAACCAGAGCATTTGCACCACTGACTCCACTCGATGATCTAGATCGCTCCTCGTTTGGCACCATGAGCGGAAGTTGCGGCCCTTCCTGGCTGTATCGGGGACGGTGGTGGAGCGGTATCTCATCGGGCTTGGTAATCCTCGGAGAATATGGTTCATGCGACTGGGGATGAGCGAGGGCCTGAACTGTGTCAGTTTCAGCAAGCTTGCCTCTCTGTCACAGAAGTCCACGACTTTGACATAGCAGCCACAATGAGGGAAAGAGAGGACATATGTAACGCGTCGGGACACGGAAAGCCAATGAGGCTGTGATATACTCGCATGAGAAAGCGTTAGGCTTCTAGTCGAGGAAGAAGTAATCAAGTCACGGGCAAACTTACGGGATAGTACTGCCGATACCCCCACCAGGCAGGTAGGATCCCAATCACTGCTCCGGCAATGACGTCTGTCGCATGATGTCTATAATCCATAGTGCGGCTAATCGCGACGAGTGAGGCGCAGGACAATGGAGCTAGGAGGAGCCAGGACTTGTGTGCATATCCTAGGCGGTTGAGAACGCCCATCTCTGAGTGGCTTCAGCTGCTGAAACCCCAACAGAGAAGTGCAGAGCAGGTCGAGCTGATGCAGTGAAGGATATCAGACGAGAGACGAAAGCAGGCAAAGAAAGGTGGAAGAATTGAGGTAGGCAACTGAGAGAACAGGAGGAAGGAAGGAAGGAAGGAAGGAAGGAAGGAAGGAAGGAAGGAAGGAAGGAAGGAAGGAAGGAAGGAAGGAAGGAAGGAAGGAAGGAAGGAAGGAAGGAAGGAAGGAAGGAAGGAAGGAAGGAAGGAAGCCAGGACAGAAGAGGCAAGGAGCATCAACGCACTCGCAGCCAAATAGAGGATGAGAAACCACATCCCACACCAAGCAAAGCTCGAATGTCCACTGGGAAAGCTGCGGAATCCTTCATTGAGCAGATCGGTCTTAGTGCAGGCAGTCCACGAAGTGAGGCCGTGTACCGGATCGGAGGTGAGGTCAGAGGGGAGTTGGCACCGGTCAAACAGGTCTGGGCGGGGGCGGCCGACCGTGACCTGCAGGATCAGTCAGTGTGCCAAAGGGAGCGACAGCTCAGATCGACCTGCTGGACGAGAGGAGTTAAGGGGAAGCGTGTCCAAAAGTGAAGGAGGGAAGCTCGGAAGCTGACAGGCGTGACGAAAGGGTAGAAGAGCTCACTTTCAAGATATGTGTGAATGTCTGTGACAGGCCCAGGGATAGGATGAGCCCGAGGATGCCGGAATGCACGTCCCAGATGGATCGTTTGATAGCCCCGCTACGAAGATCAGCACTTATCCCTTTCCGCCCTTGACAACTTCCCCCTCGATCCTCTTCCCTCAGACCTCTGGCAAGATCACTATGCTGCTCGCCCACCATCCTTACCCCTCATTCATCTCACCCAATCCCGTCCTGTCTCTACTCTGCAGCGACGACTCACCCAACGAAGATGATCAAGACTCCCGGCACGATTCCACACAGAACTACCAGCAACCAGACCTGTCTGTCAGCTGAATACCGCCACGGACGACGGCGGGGCTCACAGGTATCCGCTCATGCTTCGCGAAAGGGTGGGCAAGCGACGTATCTGTCACGCTGAAGAGACGGCGGTATCCATCGACCTGCGGTGCATCAGCCGTGTACAGGCACGAACATGGCCGCAGCAAAGAGTCGTTCTGAGCCGTGCGGCTTGGTCAAGGCTAAGAAGGCGCGACGTACCTGGTCCAGGAGGTAAAAGATTCCCTAAAATTGGAGCATGAGTAATGACTCAACAGCGAGAGGAGAGCTGGCGTGGTACTGACCCAGAGGAAGATAGTCAGACACCAATCGGGGAGATACGACCAGAAGATGCGCCAGTGTCGACTTGCTTTGCTGTCGTTCGTAGATGTTTGGTTCCATGGTAGCTGGATCGCCATACTTTGCGGTCGCGTGACCACGCGTCACCGTCTATAAAGCGTCGTGAACAGCAATGTGGTCGTCAACTTTGCACACGACAAGAATACAGGTATAAACGCAGATTTAAATGTACACTCCAGTAGAACGAGCGTATGGAGGGGTACAGATGGACAACCTTGGTGTAATGCGGTTGTCGATCAAGAACGTTGAAACCCAAGAATCTCGGCGATCAGTTGACTCAGCCTTGGCACCGCCTTGTGACTTCTCAGCCATCGGGCTACGAACAGATGCTAGCGGTGTCTAGATAGTACCAGACATTATTACTCGGAACTGTGCATATACATGCATGTACTGGGACGAGAATCTGGGCTGGGACCTTGTAGCTGTGCACCCAAGACGAGTCCCGGTTGGGACCCCAGTGGGCTTAGCGGTCGGTCGTGAACCATGTGTCTATCGTACGTCCTCATTCAAACTCGACACACGAGACTTGGACAGCCATCTATGACGTCCAAAGTGGCAGGATTACGGAAACAGTTCCGTTAACTCAACTCATGCCGACCGAGAATCCTCGTTCGAGCTTTGACGCACTGCCTGTAGTGCCATCGGATGAGCACTGGATCGGGTCGGTCACCATCAGCGCCTCGAAACCATTCCGGCCTGATTGGTTTGCCGTGTAGCTCCAAGGCGCCAGGAAGTCTGGTGGAAAAGAAGTGAACGTAAAGAACATCGTCCTGATTGCCCAATGTTGTCAGTGAAGCACTTGTCGGTTCTCAAGAGAGCGAGATAAAATAGCCCTAGTGCTCTCGCACACAGAGTCAAGGTTGGTACAGTGATCCGGCGTACATACTTTTAGGTACAGCGAGAGGTAAAGCCTGTCGAAAGCATGATGTAGATCATCGCGCAGGAGTAGTCCGGCCGACGGTTGGGACACGGGCAGACCACCAACGTCTCCGTAGATGTGCTCGTAGATCTGTACACTATGTTAGCTGGAAGTATACGGTTCACGATCCGGCATTGAGTCACGTCAGGCCGACCCTGTGGAACTATGTGACAGGCTGTGCAGGACTCCCAGTGGGCCCCGGACACCACACAGTATCCATCGCGCGCGAGTATTGACTTGAGGAATCTTGACTAGGGATATGCGGTCAGCCTAAGCACAAGGTATTGGCTGAGGAGACGGCGACAGTGCAAAGGCACCAGACTGACAAACATACCTGGTCCTCGCTGGACCTTTTTGAATCGGAACGGGTGGAAACGCTACCCTCTGGATTCGGAGCCTTGAAACTAGAGGAGTACTCGGGACCATGGGAGAACGAGACATCCGAAGCTCCTTCGACTGACTCGCTACTAGCTAGGACACGTCAGCCTCATCATCCGGAATCTCATCCGGTAGACACAACTCACACGTATGTGCCAGCCAAAAGATTCCAGGTAACCGTTGATCACTGGGTTCCATCGGCACCCCGTCTGCGTCGACGATCATACTGCTACAATCTGGCGCCGTCTCGATGAGCTCAGAGACCACGAACAAGATGTATGACCATGTGTTGTCTCCTCCTCGACGAAGGAATTCGATTGGAAACGTCGCTATACGGTAACCGCCTCGTGATTTGATCACCAACAACGGGCATTTCCAGAAATTAGCAGCAAGGGGGTAGATCGTCATCTTGGAGCGACGTATCCAACGCCTACTTGTCGCGATCCATGCAAGCTGAAGATCTCCTCAATCGCTGCACTGCAGTCAACCATAGCTGAATCAAGAGTATCAGTCACGAAAAGTAGGTGGTGGCGTTCCCGGCAGGCCTACTTGAGACGAGTGTCAAGGCCTAATCTGACAATTGGGCCAGCCAAGAGAGTTTGCTTCGACATCATCATGTCCCTTGCAGGTTCACCTGCACTCTTTACTCGACTCTGCTGAGCGTCCATCTAGGTGGCACTTGCTCCCCTCTCACATCCTATGTTGTAATTCTGTTGTACCCTCCCATCTACCGGCAAGCATCTGCGTTGCTCGCCTGATCCCGGCCGGCCGGAGGGCGTATCCAATCTCTCGCTTTTCCGTTCTGTTGTACCAGCCAGCTCTCCATTCAGCAGACAGTTCCTTCTCTATCGAGCCCATTGGCTAGCACAGGCCGTCACGACGAACCATCATGTCCCTGTCTGCCACTGGCCCCATGATGATTCAACTGCCGGTGTCTCGATCGGGATCGCCTCTTCCTCCCCCTAGCAGCGAGCAGACACCTACCGGCAGCAAGGACACACCAACCATGTCCCGCGAACGGTCCGATACGCTGTCCTCAGAGACATCGTCAGCGTCGCTTCCGTACCTCCAAACACCACCGACACCATCTGTGCTCGCGATTCGCCATGAGAGTGGGAGTAGCGTAGACCACAGGCGCAAGCCAAACTACGGGTTTGGCCAGGCCCTTTCCATGTCGCCAGTGGAGTTGGGGTGGGCGAACCATGGCCATCATCAACACCAACATCAATATTCGGATCACACTGCGCATACACAGGCTCTCACAAGCTCGGCGGACCCATCGAGCACGAACCAGCCTCGCAGTACCGACAGCTACTTCACCCTTGCGCCTCCTATATCATCAGGACTAGAGCCGCAATCACCGCGACTAGAGCCGCAGACACTACTCCCGTCGAGTTCGTCACCTTCATCTCCTTCTACACCGACTGAAGAGACAGGATCCGTTCATGTTATCGACGCTCCCGCCCTTGCAGAACTCGCAGGACGACTTGCCCCAAAGGACAAAACCATCAGGGCGACTGTGCGAAGGAAATTGGAACGTGCCAAGACCTTGTTCAGATCGCGGCGAGACGACGAGGATGCTGTTGAACCTCGCAGGTCGAGGCTCAAATCACTATTCTCCTCAGCATCTCGCTCGCAATCTACGCTCTCAATTCCCTCTCTCGCATCAATGACTGGAAACAGGCCGCCGTCTCCGGCCAGCCTGGAACACAACTCTGCTTTGGCGATGCCTAGTCATCCCGTGCAGCCCGCGCAACGAATCTCGATGACTACGACCAACGGGTATGACGATCATCGAGATGCGTGTGGGCGATGTCGCCGAAAAGGAAAAGGGCAAACGACGGGCTTACAGCTCTCACCTGCAGCCTCACAAGCGGCCAGTCTTGCTTACGGCAGTCACAGTCAGCCCAGCGCCACCATCGCCGACATCGGTCGATACCTGCATTGAGCCATCCCATGCTTCTTTCCTTCCAGCTGCCTCTGCAAATGGACCTCGGGTCTCTGTCTCGTCGGACGTCCAGGAGACGGAAAGGACTAAGCCGTGTTTTTTTGACGAGATGTTACCGACCGAGCTCAAGATCCGAATCCTCAGGTCCCTGCTGGACTTGCATACTCATGAACAGGGCAACGGGAGGTGGATCGGGAAGAACTCGGGACCTCGCGAACTGATCCGTCTCTCAAGGGTAAGCAGCTTTGTTATGCCTGGCTGATAGCAGGTGTCAAAAGGTTGGCAGTCGCTGTGTTTTGACGGACAACTATGGTCCATGAGCGACTTGAGTCCTTTTGCCGATGTTCTCCCTCGCGATACCCTCCGTCGTATCCTCTTCTCGACCAGCTCGTATTTCAAGACGCTATCGTTGCGGGGAATGGACAATATCCAAGATTTGCTACTTGTACCCAACCTGGCTAGACAACCGGGTGGTCTCGCGCTACCTCATCTCACTCATCTCGACCTGCGCGGCTGTGGGAGTATCGCCTCGCTCGATATCTGCCAGATCCTGTTTTCAGCACCAGGCTTGCGGGCTGTCAACCTCCGTGGAATCAAGGCTGTCACGTCTTCAGTCGTTTCCATCCTCGAGCGTCTCGAATATATCGAGACACTCGACCTATCGCGATGCAACAGCATATCCCTCACGGATGTCCGGTTCTATCTGGGAGCGATCAGCGACGGCCAGGCAGGGCGGCTGCGCATACTTCGAATCGGAGCAGTCAAAGGCTGGGGGGGATATGCGGAACAAGTTCTCCCGCTCATTGCCAAACGCCTCAACAATTTGGAGACACTTGACCTGAACGGCAGCCATCATTTGCAGATCGATCACATAAAGGCCTTCACATCTGCCATTGCTGCGACCGGCTTTCCCAGCCCGATTCAACACCTTGTCCTCACGGATTGTCGACTCGGCACCGAAGAGATCGGAGGAATGATTGGTAAATTCCCCTACCTGACCCGACTGGAGATGGCAGCCCTATCAGATTGGCACCACGATTCCCAGCAGCCGAGCGATGCCATCTTCGCGCGGTTCCTCGATAGTTGTCCACTGTTGCAGAAGGTTGACCTGGAGGGGATGTTTACGCCGCTGGCCGGGTTGACGATCGAGGCGCTCATCCCTTCCAAGAAGGCTGTCGGGCCGGTACTGGGCACTGAGCTGGTCGAGCTCCAGGTTGGAGGGGCCAAGTCGGTCACACCCGAGACTTTTATACGTCTGGTCCGCGCGTGTCCTAAATTGATGGTCCTAGGCTGCAACGTGAGTTGTGGATTTCTCTTCCGTCTGCATCGCGTATGAGTATGGTCAGCTGAGAATTGTGCAGAATACGCGTGCGAATGCTGCTGTTATGCGTGATTTCCTGAGACGTCGGACCGCGCCAGCATCGATCAACATGGTAGATTGTCGTAACATTGACAGTGCCGAGTACAACTCGATCGCGCACTCCACACGGCCCCGCACCGGATGGACAGGGTATCAAGCGGCGCCGTTCGGATATGGGGAGCGGGACCTTGCGCACCAGGTCGCCGTCAAGACGTACTGGAGTTGGCGGAGAGTCGGGGTCCCTCGAGGGTGGCGAGAAAGCCTCGCGGATGCCGGTGTTTGTGGGGTGACGAGTGGAGATGAAGTCGCGGGGTTGAGTAAGGGCAGCATGACCAGACGGATGGGAATGAGACGACGGGCGAGCTGGTGGCGCACGTTGCCGGACGAAGAGGACTTGGACAGAGGATCTTGTATTATCATGTAAGCGCTGTGGATGTGCTGGCGACGGTTGTTGTAGATTCGTGAGCTTCAGAGTGTGTGTTGTGATGTTATCTATCGTCTACCCTGGAGCGCGTGCGATGCAATCACATCAGCAGTACAGACGGGCGCTCATGGCTGGTGTTGGTCGGCAGTGATTTGCCGTCGCCGGTCTATACGATCGCATCTCCGCATGGACACATACCTCTCTGCACGTCTATATTATCTACATACTCATCTCCCACGTCTATGGTACAGTATGTACATTACTCTCCCGCACGTCTATAGTGTTTACATTACCCCCTCCGCACTTTATGAAATCTACAATGGATGATTGGGCTCCACATGACCCGCCGTCATAATTTATCACCGCAAGTCACTAAGGGCGGTCTACAGGACACCCTCTATCGCAGGACATAGAACCATCATTTACCGATAGCACCACGAGCATCCTGGCCATTGGCCGACGGCGCTGGGTTGAAGGGCGATTTGAAAAGTGCCAGGGAGCGGTTCCCTTGAGAGGGTCAGACGTCACCCTTACTTCCTGGGGGCTCAATGGATGGTGTTGGGCCCCACCCGAGGGTACTACTGGCTGAGTCGGGTCCAGCGGTGCTGTCCCCGGGTTTGTCGTTGGCAGAGGGAGGAAGCAGTAGCGGCACAAGCGGCTGGAGGTACTCGTACCCGCTTCGAAGGTCTGTGACATCGCTGCGCAGCTGCGCGACCTCGCTGCGTAGCTGCTCGACTTCGCTGCGCAGCCCACTGACCGTGTTGTCGGTTCTTGCACATTCGGTGCGTTGCTGCTCCAGCTCGGAACTGGGCGCTGCATGCTGGTTTCCCGTCGACGACCCTACGGTAGTGCTGCACTGTCAGTTACCTAGAATCGCAAGTGACGCTGTGCAATCGCATTGCTCCAAGCAGGCATCACTTACCAATTCCGGCCGGGCAATTGCCTCTCACGCTTTTCGAGAAAGCGTCTGAGTGCTTCGAGGTGATCTTTCAAGGGATAGACAGGGCAGAAAGAGGCACTACGTGACGGTGCGAGTGTCATGCGCTGCACGACCGTCTCAAGGCAGAGGGTGATATGCTGGCGCCCCTGTTGGTCAGACAGCGTTCCCTTGCTAATTTGAATTCTGACTCGGTCTGTAAAGTCGTACAAAAACGACTCGAGCTCCATCCCGGAAACCAACAGCGCGGTTCGCGCCGCATTGGGGGGTGTAGTCGGCTTGAGCGAAACTTGCCTGAAATCCTCCATCAGGTCGTTCAAGTCCTTGTAGTCGATCAGGCTGATCTTCGGCTCTCCAGTCTTCGAGCGACCTCTCCATTTTTTCCAGCAGCTCACCATTGTATAGCTGTATAAAGACTGTACCAGATATGCGCTGACTCTCAGTCCAAGCGAGGATTGCAACTCGAGGACCGCAAGCTCTGGGCGGGCGGGCGATGCACTAGGGAGCAGCATTATAACGTCGGTCGCCTGGCCTTCCAGCAGACAAACCGCATCCCCCGAGATGCTCCGAGGGCACTCTTCTCGCAAGATGGCGGGGGCATTCCGTTTCGTAACGATGACTGCATGGCACACGCCGGCTCAGCGTCCGGGTGCTTCAGCGCGTTCAAGCAGGTTTGTCCTGGTGGCAAACGATGCCTTCTATATCTGGAGTAACGATGTCTTCTGTATCTGTAATACTTGGCCCAGGCTCTCTGTGCAGCTCCTGTGGAGCAGAAGACAATCAAGCCATACTTTTGACGAGGAGGACTGGACCTTTGTACGCTGCAGTACTGCCTTGGCTCGTCCTCGCCCCACGTCCACCAAGCACGATAGCGCCTCTTGCACCACCGTGTGCTAGATTGTTACAGTAAGTAAAGACGGTCCGTGCGACACTCATATTACGAATGGCAGTGGTGCCATGACGGATACCGCCTGGTCAGTTCCGAGTCCCTGAACTCGGGACCAAGTATACACATGTACATTCATTCAAGATGAGCTCTGCCGCAGCCTTCAGAGGAAAACACTCGGTACGGTAAGACGCACGGACACGCACTCCCTTGGTGGCGAATTCAGCACAAACCGCTCCATCTGAACTAGGGAGAGAGTCTGTTCAAATCCGTTTTGGCTGGAAACAAGGCGCGCTTCTCATGGTTGACATAGACTTCTCACATGCATCGTATGACAAAGCTCATGCATCTATCCCCTTCCGCGGTTCGCCGGGCTCCCTCCCGGACAAAGTGTGGGTGCCCTGGTCACCTTTGTCATCATCATCCGCTTCTTCACCCAATATAGTCTCCTGTTCAGACCCAGCAATAGATCTAATGTCAGACTCTTCGCTGGTCTTGGACCGGCTTGATCCTGCACTGGGTAGACTCCACACTGACGTGTCGTCTTCTTCATTGGCGCCGTAGATGTTCGCAGGGACACCCAAGCCCTCCGCCTCGAATTTTCTAAAGTCTGGTGCGTTCTCTCTTAGAAACCATCTCAGTTGACGCATCTCGCGTTCCAAGGTCGCGATATCGGCGTTCGTGTTGGTGGCCTGTAGTGACGAGCTCCACCATGAGCGCATACCCGCGATTTCATGCACCTGACGACTTCCACACTTGATTTTGGCCGACGACAAGTCATCTCCTCTAAGCCGTCAAACAGCCACCTTATGGACTGGTCAGAATGTTCAGGAACGTACTCCCTCCCCTTCGACAATGCGCCTGAGATTGTAAGGAGTGCGATGGTAGAAAAGTCCGCTCGAGAGAATTCTTCTCTCTTGTAAGCTTCGTGAGTGAAGCGCATCTGGGTGTGCAACGTCCCAAGAAGACCGCGAAGGTTTTCAGCCTTGTTTGAGCTCTCACCAAAACGCTTCTTCAGGTCTTGTTCAAGGTCACTTGGCAGGTGGTGCAGCAGCAGTCCGTTCAGTTTTGCAACTACTTCTCCTGGCGACATTTCCTCGATCTGGCTGGTGATACTAGGGCTTGGCTTGAAGCAGAAGACAGGAGGTGGTGCTGACGTCGAATCCGACTTTGAGCTCGAGGCTTTACTTCCCCTCCCTTTACCCTTAGCGCCCGAAGAACCTCATCTTGACTCAACTAGGAGAGCGATAAGGTGAATAGTCTCAAAAATGCGACAGACCCACTTTGAGCATTGCAAAGAGCGGATTCTGCAACGCTTCATATAGGACTATCGCGGTGGGCTTCCTCGGGCAAAACCGCTCAAACCAGCAACCGCCTTCCGAGGATGACGCCGATATCCCTTGCAGGACAAGGGACGAAGCAAGAGGTGAACGTACGTGGCGATCGTCACCATTCATGACGGGTGGAGGATGCTTCCTTCCTCGTTTTTGCCAGAGCAAGCTGTGCTGTGCATGAGGGCTCCGCGAAGAAGTCGTAGGAAGCAAACAATCTGGAGAGAGAAGGCCCCGACCCCTCGAAGTTTGTCGATCAAGAAGAGCCTATTCTCGCTGCACAATCTCGCCTAGGCTGTGTATACCGAAGAGCCAGAGTCAGCCAGTTTCCCAGGCTGCCAATTCCCTTGAGGCGTGAGGTCGAGTCTCTGGAGTGATGGGAAATCTCGAACCGCCTGCATCGTTGTTCCGCCACATCCATGATTCAGTTCCGATATTAGTAGCCTTGTAGGGCGAGTGTGTTCTAAGCCAAGGACGTTCGCTCGCACAGCTTCTCATTGGCCAAACTCGTTAGAATCTTGTGGAGTCCCCATGACGATGTTCCAAGGAATGGCAGCGAGCTGGAGTGTCAAGGCAACCGAGCAGTCGCGCCTCGTGAAAGGGTTGCATGACTGGCGAAGCCAGAGGACAGGAAAGGAGGACACAGCTTCTCGCACGGATCGTCCCCGAGTTACCCATGTATGGCACATGAGATACCTGAGTCGTCCAAGGATAAGACCCAGTCATGTTCTGCGAGTGCGACATGGCCAGACCGGGTATGCGGATGGTCCTCGTGACCCTCCCAGCAAGAAAGTGCGCACTCGTACATCTGAGCCATTGACAGACTTGCCTCGCTCGCTTCGGTCATCTTCCAGCGTGCTGCGGCCCATGCTTCAAAGCATCCGCATTTGAGGTCCGTCATGGCTAGATTGCGGACAATATCAGTCTTTGGCCGGTCTCCTCCAGTGTGTGCGCAGTCCTCTTGGCCAGACATTTTCGTCAGGCACTGGAGACACTCGAGCACCTGGCTATCACAGTCATCAAGGCCGAAACCTTCAACGCGTGACTTATCGACGTGAGGAGTCTGTAGAGAGCTTGGAAATCCGTTACATGCCCAAAAGATGTCACATGATGCTACACCGACGATCACCAGAATTGCGTCAGATCAGGATGTACGCCGTCCCTCGACCTGAGCAGCACGATATTGCTAGAAGTCGTCGAAAACTGTTTTCAATCAGCATCAGCATCTTCATCCCATTTCCCCTTGGCTATCACAACACCGCACTCACCCCGTTCCCGACAAACACTCCTGCCCGCCTTGCAATCTCCATATCCACCGCGACTCCTACTTCTCGGTCCTGCCAGTCTGGGTATATATCGCGCTGCCCTACGAACACCTGGTCCCACCCTTCCGACTGCAGCCACATGCGGATCTCCTCTGCCCACGAGTTATCGGCGTCCGTGAGGATGTAGATGCTCCGCAGCAGCGGGTGATTTTTGCGCATCCGTCTCGCCCGTGCGATGATCTCGAGAGTTTGAGGTAAACATTTGGCTCGATACAGACCCATTCGGGCGGCTTCCACCATGTCCGATGGAGGCGGGACGTTCTCGTTCCCGGGCAGCAAGGGGAGTTTGTTGAATGACACGAACGGCCTGAGTGGAGTGAGTGGCTGACCGCGATCTTCACATGGAGGCTAAGAGACTTACGCAGAACGCATGCCTTTCTCCTCACACACGGCCTCCCATTCTGGTCCTCTCCGCAGATGCAGCGCGAGTATATGCCGCCACATGCTCGTACTATATGGCTCTGCCTCCGCATGGGCGATCCGGTCCAGGTCGTACAGCGCACCGTCCCGTGCGAGCTTGGGCATAGCGCGATTGATGATGGCCAGAACGGTCGGAGAGAATGCAAAGTGCTTCATCACGGGAGAACGGATGAACGATTCATACAGCTCGAGCGGGGCTTGCGAGTCGAAGAAACTAGCTCGCTTTAGTGTTCATGTTCCTGAAGCGATATGGCATAAGCGTCCGACTCACGGGTCGTCAAACACCTCTCCCTCTATCCGGATACACCCGACGTCGCTCCCTGCCAGCAGCACTTGGAGCTGGTGTATCCTCGCTTGGCCGTCGGCAACCTAGCGTGATCCCAGTCATCGCCGTGAATAGGAGTACACCCGCTCGTGGCGACGGCAAACGGTGGAGTAGTAGGATGCACTTCCATAAGCCCGACCCTCTCTAATGGCTCACGGGACAGCTCGTGGTGATTTGAAGTACGCCTCAAACCCTGATATGACGGTCGCTACAAAGGCAGATAATGGAATCTGCGATGAATGCCAGGGGAACGATGTCAGTCGGAACGGCACCCACTGCGAGTCAGCAGTAAATCAAACAGGTAGCTCACAACTCGGTCTTGGACGAATGGTTCGTAGGCTAGAGACCGATTTCCGAGCACGGCGAGGTGGTGTTGCAGTCTATTGTCAGAATGGAGCCGTCCGGGAGACCTCACAAGACACGCTGAAGCTTAACATATCAGCCATGAACTAACACACAAACTCACCTGGTGGTTGAACCCTGGTAGGTCCGATGAGTATGGTGACTATGTGACAGTGTGATTGTGTGTGTGCTTACCTGTTCCCTGGGGCACGTCAAACCTGCAGCCATGTCAGTCGGATCCTCAACCCAGTCGGACCTGTACGCACTTTACATACCGCCCGGCCTTGCCCTCGCCGTATCGCACGTCGTCGTACAGCTGGGGCAGATTGCGTTCGATACGCGCCTCGACCGCATAGCTAGGTGGGAACGGCGGGCTCGGGTGGAACGTCAACAGCCCAATGATCAGCAGCAGCACGACGCCAAGGCGGAGCTGAGGTCGGCGAAAAATCGCTCCGAGCGAGGGGATGCCGCGGGGCAAATTGGATTTGAGGTGGTCGAGATGCACAGTGTCGATGGCTATCGGTGGACCGAGGGGGTTGGGCACCGTGATCCGCATCCTGGCACACTGCTTGCTGGGGCCAAGAGTACGAGCCAAACGCAAGGTAAATAAGATGTCTTGGTGGGCGGAGAATATAGGCAGACCCGGGACGCGTGAGAAGGCGCGAGGCTCGTTGGCACATGTAATGGCGGAGCTCCCCGGGGGAGGTGCCGCGGTCATGCATCGGCATTGCAGCACATTAGCATCAGCATACAGCTCATGCATCTCCGCTCATTCTCGAACATTGCTCAGGCGCATGGCCTACTGCGAAACTGACCGATCGAGACGGTTGCATCACGACGAAAGGAAAGCTGTGAAAGCGACCGCTCTATGCGTCTGCCCCTTCCTCGGAGACACTTCAGGATGTCCACAACGATGCCTGCACTTCCGCTGAGGAATGTCCTGGCCAACAGCAAGTCACCGTACCTCCTGCAGCACAAGGATAACCCGGTCGCCGTGAGTGCAAATCCGTGGGCCTTGCCCTATCAGTGACTCTGTGGCTTCTATACTGAGCGTGTGCAGTGGCAGGAATTCACGCCCGAGACGATTTCTCTGGCTCGACAGCTGAACCGGCCCATCTTCCTCAGTTCTGGCTACTCGGCTTGTCACTGGTAGGTGATAGCGCTTATACTGACTCCAGCCTCAAGGTGGATGAACTGACGATCTGGTGCCACAGGTGCCATGTGTTGGCGCACGAGTCGTTCGAGAATGAGGACACTGCAAAGATCATGAATGAGCATTTCGTGAACATCAAGATCGACAGAGAAGAGAGACCAGACGTGGACAGGATGTACATGACGTATCTGCAGGTATGCTGTGTGCTAGCGGACTTGGCAAAGCTGATCGCGCTTCAAGGCCACGAGCGGGGGCGGTGGTTGGCCAATGTCGATCTGTGAGTCAACGCTTTGCCAGTGCTGAGCATGTCGCATACTGATGATATCAAGTCATGACGCCCAATCTGGAGCCGTTCTTCGCGGGTATGCTAATGGCCACAAACACGAGCATAGTATTGCGACTAGCTGATATGCACCAGGGACGTACTTCCCTCCCGCGAGGTTTCGCTCGCTTCTGGTCCGCCTGGCTGAATTATGGGAAGACGACCGAGAGCAGTGCGAGGCCCTTGGGAAGAACGTCATTGAGAGTCTGAAAGATATGACTGCTAGTGTAGGTTCGCCTCTTATTTGACCGTCTCTAGCTTACGGTTCATAGTCGTCACGGACTCCACCGTCTCTTAGCGCCATACTCTCTACTCGACCCGGCGAGAACGTATACCAGCACCTCGCCAAAACGTACGATCCGCGGTACGGGGGATTCTCGAAGACTGGCCCAAAGTTTCCAAGCTGCAGCTTGACCCTTGAGCCTCTTGCTCGACTAGCAGCGTACGGCGATGAAGACCAGAAAGACCACGCCCAAGAGATGGGGGTACGGATGTTAAGGGGAATCTGGGACGGCGGGATCCACGACTGGGTCGGTGGCGGAGTCGCTAGATACAGCGTGGACGAGAAGTGGATCGTCCCGCACTTTGAGAAGATGCTGTACGTTCCTCTCCCTCATTGTCTCGCTTTGTGGCACAAGCTGACGAGGTGGGGTGGTTGATAGGTACGACCAAGCGCAGCTCGTATCGAGTGCGCTGGATTTTGCTTTGATCAGCGAGCCGGACTCGGCCGATCGACGGTTGTGCTTCGACCTCGCAGCTGACGTATTGGAGTACTCGTTACGGGACCTGCTAAGCCCCGAAGGAGCCTTCTGGAGCGCCGAGGACGCGGATTCGGCTCCTCAGCCAGGCGCAAAGAAGTCTGGTAAGGCTTTACTGCGTACATACATCTTCGCTGATCATTGATGCTTGACATGCAGAGGGCGCGTTCTACATCTGGTCCTGGGATGAGATTGAAAAGCTACTAGGAGACGACCAGCGGGTGTTTGCTTATCTCTTCGGGCTGGCGTCCGATGGCAACGTCGACCTCGTCCATGACATGCATGGAGAGATGCGCGGCAAGGTCAGTCGTTGGTTACTCGCCCAGTGCCAGGCTGAAGAGAAGAAGAATATTCTGTTTCAGGCGCACACAAGCTCCGAGACGGCGATGCATTTTGGCATCACCATGTCAGAGGTCGAAAGCATCAAGAGCAGGAGCCTAGCGAAGCTCAAGAAGTGGCGAGACAAACACCGAGAGCGCCCTGGTCTCGACGACAAGGTGGGTCCAGTCGCCTGTTCTCGCTCTCGTCACCGTTCATCGACATGATCACTCACAAACCAGATTCTGACATCATGGAACGGCCTTATGGTGCGTGAACTTGACCCTCTGCGCACGTTGTTTCTGACTGGTTATATGTAGCTCACGGCGCTGGCTAAAGCCCATACGGCTCTGCCGACCTCATATGCTATTCACGGGCGCCTGCTTCCCGCCGCACAATCGACCATCGCTTTCCTCCGCCGAGAGATGTACGACCCCGCAACGCACACTCTGTACCGCTCGTTTCGACATGGCCGGGGCCCAAAGGCCCAGACGGACGATTATGCCTTCTTGGTAAAAGGGCTTCTAGACGTGTTCGAAGCGACAGGGGAGGATGAGTATCTAGCATGGGCGGTGGAGCTGCAGCAAGAGCAGCAGAAGCTGTTTTGGGACGAAGAGGGGGGAGGATGGTGGGCTTGTAGAGAGGATGCGGGGGTGCTGGTGCGCATGAAAGACTCGCAGGTGAGCGGCTGTCTGGGACCTGTGCCGAGCGTGGTCGTTCTTGCCTCTGGATGCGCGTCTCGTGTTTCGCATGGGGAGGAGGGCCGTTCTGCCTCATTCAGCTGCCTGTTGTCTAGCTACCACTCACTATCCAATATTACCTCGGCATCCAGCAAGTATTCGACGGAATGTATAGGCGGAAGGGTGCGTGGCTGAGGCGCTGACCTGGAATAGGACGGCGCTGAACCTTCCGCAACAAGCATCTCAGCGCTCAACCTCTCCCGCCTCTCGCTGCTCCATTCAGAGATGTACGAGCAGTACGAATCCCTCGCGGAGCGGACGTACGTCTCCATCGGGGCCGAGTTAAAGCAGGTCCCCAGGGCCTTTGGCACCAGCGTTGCGGGGTTGGTGGATCTTGAGCGGGGGTATCGCGAGGTGCGCGCTACTTTCCATACTGATGTCGTCTTCTTCACGCTCACTCGTCTCTTCCTCCGCCTAACGCTTCTCTTCCCACTTGCCCTTCACCCTTCACTTCACCCTTCACTTTGTATCGACTGCCTCTTCACTCGTCCATCCTCCTTGTCTGCCTCCTCACCCTCCGTCTCCACCCCGTGGTCACAGTACTCGCTGCCACGATACGAACTGACCCGCGGCAGTACATCATCACCGGCCCCTCGTCCGACTCGACGACGCAACAGCTCCTCGCCCTCGTACATTCGCAATACCGCCCTTCCGGAGTAATCATTCGCCTCGATCCGGCCAAATCCTACACCCACCTCGTAGCCCTCAACTCGACGGTCAAAGCTCTCTTGGAGGACAAGACTGTGAGTTTGAGTCTGGGCGGTGGCGGAGATGGAGGCGGCGGCGGAGGTGGAGGCGGTGGCTTGAATACGAGTGAGAGAGGGAGCATCGGGGCAGAGCGGCCCGGTCTGCGGATTTGTGAGGGCGGGGTGTGCGGGCTGCCACTCTGGTCTGTAGACGATGCGAGGCGTGCACTGGCACGGCCCGACGACTGAGCAGGGTCAGCCAAGGCCATCCACTGACTGCTCGACTATCTCACGGCCATCCGAAGACCGCTCGAGTGCTCCATGTCTCCAGTGTCTCGACTGTCCATACGAGTATACCCGACAATCTCTCCAACTTGTTGTAGCCACTTGCCTCTTGTACCTGATAATGAGTTATTTGTGTTTGATTATGCACGGTATTATTATATGTACTCCACCCGCTCCTCTCACCGAGCGAGGCCGCACTGATCCAAACTGTCCTGTGTACGCTGCTAGAAAGAATCCCGTATATAGTGCTGAAGATGGAAACGTCTCAGACACGTCCCAGAGAGCAGACGCCCTCGAACACCATGTTGCACCGGCTGCACGGTGGCGGCGTGAATGATGCATCGATATCTTATCAAAAGTCCATAAACATGATCATGCAGCGTGCGCGCCTAGCGCGTGTCCGTACGTCTCTGCTTCTGCCTCACGCGTCACGGTCATCACAGTCCTGCGCGGTTTATCGTGGCTGAGAGAGGCAAGCGTGGAAGGGGTGGGGAATCTATGTGGCTATGCGGGTCGTCGTTGAGGATGAGGGGTAAGGGTTTCGGGTGTCAGGCCTAAATGCTGGTCCCGAATGGAACGTCGCTTGGCGTCAGGTTGAGTATTCCCTTGAGCACCAGCGGGACGACGATGAGCGCCACCAGGGTACCTTGGATCACGATGTAGACAACCGAGTCTGGCAGAGTCAGTCTTCATTCCTCTTTTAGAGCGGCCTATGACCTACACTTGAATACAATCTTGCGACGCTGACTCCTTTGGCGGAACGAGTAGATCGGCGGACGGATCTGTTGCGAAGGCGCGAGCCAGAATAGCAACGTTGCGTGCAGTCGGTCAAAGTACGGGATGAGCGTTGGAATCGTCAAGAGGAACAGCAGCACTGCGCGTGTTAGGAAATCCTCAACGACCTATACGGAGGATGACTCACGATGGCACGCAATAAAATCTGCAGAGTAAAGACCCATCTCGATGGTCTTGACCACAAACTCTCGAGCCGGCTGCGAGAGGGCATGGGATCCGAGGCCCCGGTTGAACCACACACCAGTCCACCATGCGCGGTTTGTCTCGTCGTGCTTGAACTCACGAGACAGGAAGACCGCAATGAGGATCTTGAAGATGCACCGCTGCACAGAAATGACTGCGATGATGCCAAGAACGGCGTGAGATGTGTCCCACATCTCGAGGAACCAAAGGAACTCGAAGAATAGCACCATTCCCACTACGGCGCCAAAATGGGCAATAGCCGCCATGGTCGCACCAAATTGGTTCGTGTACGAGTTGAGCTGCTGTCAGCTGTTGTCGAACACGGTCACTCACGCAAGGGCCAAGGAACACAGAGATAAGGAACAGTGCAATCAAGAAAGCCATGTTCCAGACAATGGGACCAATCGCGATAATGGCGATGCGCAGCAGACCAGGCTGAATCTGACCATCGACGCGGAACGACTTGACGAACAGGTAGCAGATGACGAAAAGAACCGCGAGGCAGATAGGCCCGATGATCTCGCCCACAACGATGGCCTTCCAGGGAGCTCGTGGTACGTCGCTGGACAGCTTTTCAGAAGGTAGACCAAGGCGCTTTCTCTTGAAACCCGTGATCCTGGTACGCGACAATCGGCAGTAACCGACCCAAGAGTTGGCATGGGTGCGCGAATTGCCTCTTGACATCCAACGCAAGAACTCGCGGTAGTCGATGATAAAGTCCGCGTAGGAGAATTGATGCGGGTTGAACAAGAATGGGGCAATGCAGAGACCGGCAACAGTGATCCAGAAGTAGATCAGATGCGGGACCCAGACCGACATGGTGACATATAGTAGTAAGACAAGCGTTCGAATGCCGAGATAGATGCAGGGTCCGGCGAATCGCGAGTACAAAATCGAAAAGGAGATTCGGGTAGTGGCGAAGCCTCGTCCCGTAGCGATGTACCTGGCACCTCCGAAGGTCAAGTTGTTGAGGATCGAGTGCATGTAGATCTGGGTCGAGAACACTTCAAAGACCGGCGAGAGGGACAAGAAGTGCTTGCACAGTCGCACAATCGCTCGGCCAGTTCCGCGCTCGGTGAGCTCTTGAACGAAGAGCGGCACAAAGGCAATCCAGAACACCAGGAAGATGGAGATGATACAACGCTTGATCCACTTGAAGACTGGGACAAGATTGTAGCAGCCAGATTGACCCGGAAGGATATCTCCCGCCGTATTGTACCGACACACTGAAAGCTGCTTGTTGAGGGTGCCGAGGAATACGAGAGCGAGCATGAATACTTGCACCGACATCATGACAAGCTGGCGTCAACGTTGTCATCCATGCAAGACTCACAATGTTGTTGATGTGGAAACCAGGGTGACCGTAGTAGAACGTCAAGAAGCGGTCAACGGGCAATTGAGTACCCAGGTAGTAGTATTCTCGCGACAGCATCTGTTCCCCCATACCAGTACCAATCTTGGTCTGGAAATTGAGAATCGTGCCGAAACCGAGATCTCGTCCTTTACCACATTGGTAGTACTCAGAGTGCTTGATACGGCCACCTCGGCCAAGCGCCATCATACCAGCGTAGATATCCTCGTTCAGGTGCAAACCCTTTTGCGCCTTGGACACACCACCACGAGTGTTCATGTAGATTCCGTTTAGAAAATCTGGATGACCATAGTGCAGTTTGCCGCCAATGAAGGACAATGACCGGGCGGCGAGAGTACCGAATGTTTGTTCCTTTCCTGCTGCAATGTCTCCGAGGATACCAATGTTCTCCGAGAAAATGTATTCACGCGCACCGAGAATCGCGACGGGGTTCTTATTGAATTCGGCGTGGCCAGTCTGCGCGTATGGAGATTGACTTGATACACGGAACTCCTCGAACTCGCCAAGCACGTTACGAATCTTGAGACATTCTTCAAGGTAATTATCCTGGTTGGCATCGATGAGTTGTAGATATTCGCCTCGGTAGAACACGATTGCGTGATTTTGGTTGTCTGATTTACCATCGCCGAGAATAGGATTACCGGGGAGCTCGATACGGAATTTGGGTCGTCTGCGGCCGTTGGGAAGAATTTCGGAATGCCCGTCAACCAGTGCAGAGAATATGCGCGACTCGCCGCCATCCTTCCTGGCAGGTTCTTCGTCGAGATAGGCGATCTGCAAGTCGGGATACGCGCGCAGCAGGAATTCAGCGTTCTCATGTTCCTCCTTGTTGAATTTTGAGTATCGCTGCATCGAGACGACAAACTTGAACTTGCGTCGAGACATTCGCTCGAGCTCTCGTTCAAGCTGGTCGGTGTTGCCGCCGAAGAGCTGGACCACTTCGGGATTCTCGACTCGGTAAAGGAGCTTGATCGCCTTGGAATAGTTCATGAAACCCGATACAGTTCGATAGAGCGTCTGTGCGCGGAGCGAAGCCCAAATACGAGTTCGAAGCGTGTACTCGGGTGCTGCGGACTTGAAACCAACCGTGTAGAACGGAATATCATCCGCTCGTTTCGCATCCGCCTTTTCGTCGGAGCTGAACGGGTTGTTGCCGTTGAACATGTTGGACTCTTCTGCTAGGATTTTGGTGTCGCGCACAAAGTTGTCCCACTCGATTGGGTGAAGTTGCTTCAGGTACTCGAGGAGCGTGACTCGCGTGTGTTGATCCTCCTCTCGAATGATCTCTCGCAGGGACAACAAAATCTTCTCCGAGTAGTGGGGCACCAAGACAGTAAAAGTAGGCATCGCATCAACTGGAATGGGCTCGGGAATGGCCGTGGTGAGGGACTGTGCGAAGAATGAAATTCGTCGCTCGGCTTCGCTACCCTTGGGGAAGAACTCGGTCTTGAGACCCTTGTCGCCTTGGGAAATGAAGAATGCTGGCGCCCTCAGTGTTCGCTTGCCTGGCTGGTCCGACTGAACCTGGTGGTAGAGAAGCTTTTGCACATGCTCAATCGACAGGAGATGTTCTCGGTACATGGAAATGATGACGGCATTCCACACTTGGGAAACAAGGACCTGACATCAGCGAGACCGCGCCACCAGCACTCACTTTTGGCTTGTACTTGACCTCCATGTCGGCCGTCGCCAGGATCTTGGCATAGATACGCTTTGGCAGTCTTGAAAAGATATCTTTCCACGGTGTCCAAATGCTCATGCCCAATGCAAAGCTTCTTGCAATCGAGAAGATCGTATTCCAGATGACATACCAAAGGAAAGTGTCCAGGAAGAAGAGCGTCAGGTCCATGACGAACATGACGGCGAGAGCAAAAGCCGGCTGATTGGTACATAGGCCGGATCCGAGGTATTTATCGGTGCAGTTCTGAACCTTCATGCCGACCATGACGAGGATGGGGTCTCGGAAGGACAGTGTCAGGAAGAAGTACGACTCCGTGAACTTGCAGCCAAAGACGAGGATCCACAACGAGCATGACGCCACTCGATTGGCCCGCGGCAAGGTGGGGTACGAGGCGGTGAATGTCTGATTGGCGAGGTACTTTCGACTCTTGCCAGCCACTCGATCGCCAAACATGCGGCCCGACGGAAGGATCGCAAATGCTGCGGTAGCGCACACTGAGCATGCGAACTGCACGACACCAAGAATGAGCGACACCTGACCAGTCTGGCTCCAGAAAGTAATGTAGATGGAAGGAGCGACTGTAATGCCGAGAATGATCAGGAGAAAGACTAGCCGACGGGTGAGATGAGACGTGTTGTTCCAGGTCGTGGGAATGTAAGAGTACTCTGCGAGGGTGGCTGCGATCATGATAAGCGTGGCGACGCCACCACCCAGGGCGGTGATCGACCACGCCATTGGCGTTGTCGCTGTCGTTGTGCCAGACGGAGAATAGATGGAAGGTGCGTTATATGCGGTGAAGAACCAGAAGACTGAGATATGGGCGACCCAGATTCGGTTAAAATTGACCAGTAGATGGAAGAAGGACCTCTTCTCGAGATACGTCTTGAAAAAGACCTTGTCCCAGTCGATGCGGTCAAACTTCATGAATCGTTGAGCGGGTGGGATATCCACAAGGCGGGTCTTGTCCGACAAGACAATCCTGCTGATGCCTTCAGGATACCAGAACAGCTGGTTGACATCGTCGTAACCAATAATTTGGTCGTGATCTCTTTCTCGCTTGAGGAATTTGCCATCGACGACTTCGTATCCCTGGTCTCTTAAGAACTTGTAGAGGGGCTTGGTGACCGACCGCAGATACAAGCCTTCGGGCACGGCGTCGAGGCGGTTCTGGCATTCTGGAGAGCGATAGTAGTCATCGGCACATTTGAAAATGAAGCAGAGACATTCTGGCATGAAGCGAACCTGTGCTGCTTCACCCCAACACAGGAGAAACAGGGCGACTTGACGAAGTCGATCATATTGCGACATGTTGTTCATGGCCGTGCGCCACCTGCTGGTTGCCGAATCGAGTGACTTTTCTTGCGCAGTGCTTGGGGCAACCTTGCCTTTGCCAGCTTTGCCACGACGAGCGACCGATCGCACGCGCGAAAGGCCTGGGTTCTGTACCGCACCGATGGCATCGTCGAGGTCGAGTTGGGCCGCGAAATACCACTTGCGATAGTTGGCGTGCTCGCCGCCAATGTAGTCGGCATGAAGAGTGAGAAGAGCCTGGTTGGGCGACATGCGCGATGCTCGAGAGTCGAGCTGAATCATGAGGAAATCGTACACGTTTCGCGACGAGTCTCGTGATGTCAGCTACCATCCCTCATTATTCGCTTACCTTTCTGGAAACCAAACTTGTTCGTCAAATCGATCAAGACGTCTTCAATTTCCTCCTTGGACAACGGGATATTCGCCTCCTGAACCCAGGCGGGATAAGGCTCGCGGGGGCGATGACCATCCTTGCTGCCTTCGGTGAATGTGGGTGTCGACGCGCGGGAAGGGAGATACGGTTGTTGGTGGAAGTCTGAACCCGCATAGCCGGCATCTAAAGGTCAGGCAGGTCGGTAAGCTCTACCCACTATCTTGGCTCCATCCGCTCTCGCTGGCCCACGTTTCCCGCCCCATCCCGCCGCCATCGTACCTCCCAGCCATCTCCGGGTCATTGTCGTAGTAAGGTGCATATTGACCAGCTTGTCCCGGAGGTGCGACACCTGCGCCGCCTGCCCCTGGATTCGGAGCGCCAGGAGGCGCATATGGGTTGTTGTGGCCAGCGTAGCCGGGATCGTGGTTGTACGGCAGCTGTTGAACAGAAGGGTTGAAAGGGTCGGAGCCGGACGAGTAGGATGAGACCGAGTGCTTGGGCGGGGGTGGGGGATTGGGGTATGACATGGCTGCTGAGATTAGACAACAGTAATATTTGGGCAGGTGAACGGGCGGATCACCCACTGATGCTATACAGACTCCGTTGTGCGGTCCTTTAGTCAAACAAGTCCAGCCGCGCTTTTAGGAGCGTGTCGCCCTGCGCTGTATGCACCTGGCTCGCGTCACTGCCCTACAATGTAAGGAGTTCCGGGAGAGGAGGTGCGTGATGGATCAGAGAGAGCAAGCCAATGTATAGAGGATGAAGAATGGAGGAAAGGCGAGGAAGGAAAGAAACAAGAACGAGAAGACTGGGATTCAAATGGCTAAATGTGAAGCAAGCCTGTCGTTACCCTGACAGAGCGCGTTTCGCAGTTGCGCATTGCTGGTCATCCACCTAATAATGCATAGAATCAACACTTTCAGATCTCTGCTCAGTTTGTCTGCAGCTACAATCAACACACTCATACATCATCTTCATGCTCAGCAATGCATACACACCCAGCGAACGGTTCATCTTTCTGTTGAGCAGAGCAACAAAGCAGCCCTGGTAAACCTGCCCCGCCCTTGTTTGCACGGTGATCGAAGCCACGTGGTAAAGTGAGGCAGTGCTTGTGCCCAGCCGCTGACTGTGGCGGTGTTTCGGGATTTCTGAATGTGGCATCTCAGGCGCAATCCACCTTGCTCTTGGCGTGTCCAACGGATGTTTACGATTGCTGAATAGTTTGCCTGAATCCAGAGCCCCTCCTGCTGACATTCACATGGAGCAATGGACAACCTTCATGGATCGTCTGCCTTTCTTTGTTCGAGTTATCCCCCTGAATGGCCAATTAACCATTGATTTGCCCCCCCCCGCGGCCGTCCAATCCGAAGTCTCCATCAACCGTGGGCTCTCGATCTTTTTGTGCCTTCAGTTTCCCGGCCTCCTTGCCGTCGTCGACTGTACACACTGATCATTCTAGTCACATCGTCCGGCTTCCAGCAGGCGCGACAGCCGCAGGGGAGAGAGCTCCAAAGCTGCCCCTACCAGTCTCAGACTCTGGATCCTTTATGGTTGCTCAGGGGCCGAAACGTTTCAACCCGATCGGTCCCTTGATCTTCCGGGCAATCCAGGTCGTCGCCCCGTCCTGACTGGACATGCGTCCATCATGTCGGCGCACTGAGAATTGACTGACCCCGTGTCTCCTTGAGCACTGACCACACTGACCAGAATAGACCTTTTTACGCATCGACTTGCACATATATGTGATGATTGAGCCAGGTCCTTGCTTATCCTCTGCCTCCCTCTGACTGGGAACCCACTTCGAGTCTTACCTGTACTCTACTCACGCTCTTTTCGACAAACGCTCTCTTGGTCTCAGGCAGACAGGAGTGCACTCGTTTAACACTTCGACCCAGTGCGAACAGGCAATAATACCCCCTGCATCCTTGAGGGTGATTCGGCACGGATCTTCAAGCTCTACAGTATCATCCCAAAGAGAGACTGTCACCCCGAGCTCCCAATCTCAATCCCAAAGAGCTCTCGTGGTGATCCGCCTCCAATCTTCTATAACCCGGCTACCTTGGTTACAGTCACGCCGTCATGCCTCCATACTTCGTGCTTGCTCTTGCCTTGCTCGCTGTCGCACGTGCGACAACTTTCGCCGAAGATGTGTATGTCGTCGGCATCCATTCTACAGCAATGAATCAGAGGCCGGAGAGCTGACAAGACACCCAGCTTCTTCGTCATCACCCACGGTAACATGTTTTCGACTCGTCTGGACCCGATTATGAACCCAGGCGCTGTCAGCAGTCACGGTTAGTTGTTTGTGTTGCCTCTGACCTCACCTTGCGATTCGTAAACGGGACCCTCTGGGGGGGGGTCATGATCTCAGCGACATAGCTCAAAGAGAGGTATGGATGGAAATTCAGAGTCATTGCCCTAGACTCTACCGGCTGCGTTTGCTGAGGTGTCGGACACCTGTTGTGTCGGACACCTGTTGCTTAACGCCCTTGGCTGATACGGCCCCTCCGTAGTCCATGCTATCATCGGATCGAACGCCTTCAACCCGGTGTACAGTTATGATAATAGCCGAAGTGCCAAGTGAGTCTCAGTAGTGGTCCGAGTTTCGTTCTACCAAATGAGTCTGTCTCTCCCGCAGGCAAATTCGAGCCACGAAACCTGACTCTCTTGTCCATGCTTCCAACATCCCTCCACGAAAAGGAGCTAGCGGTCACCAGCAGCCTTGAGCAACATAACAGCAAGACGTGGAACCGTGTTCGGCGCTGATACTTGACAGCTGCACAACGGCAAACGTGCTGAACGACTTCTCCAGCTACTGGATGCCGCAGCTGTACCATGTCACTTCGGATGGGTACAAGCTCGCCCCTCTGACTGCGGCAAATACGTGTGTTCCCACTCGCTTGTACTCACCGCCATCATGTCCCGGTTGAAGCGCTCTCCTTCTTATCTGCTCCTCACCTCCCTATCTTCTCGTGTTTCAGTTCTTTCCGCCTTCTACAACGACCAGGTTACGTTACCTGAATTCCTGCTACAGCGCCTGATCTTCGTGGATATCCCACCTTGAGCTAGTCGCTGGCCGAGCGCATTGCTGAAACGTGCCAAGGTACTACCAAATGCGGCGACAGCCCGACGAGCCAGTCTACGAGTTTCCCGCCAACTTCCGCATGTTAGCGGGTGATCCGTCGCGAACGACATTCAACGCTTCGGACCCGTCGAATGCGGCGATATCGTATGTCTGTCTGGGGAGCAGTATCGCTCAGGGGAATCGTGAGCGGTGTCCCGTCTTCGTTCTATACTCCCCTCCCATCTCCCCAGTCGTCCAACTCTGCCCACTTGCGCCTCCCATTTCTCTCCGAGCCTCAGGGATCTCTTGCACATTGACTCCGCGTCCTCCCCTTCTCCCCTCAACAGCACTTTGCATGCAATCCCGCTCTTCTTCATCTTTGCGTCTCGGATCTCTATCTCAAGCTGTCTGTGATACCTGTCGCTTACATCGCTCAGAGTTCCCCGCTGGCCAGTGCCCAGACGGACTGCGTGCACAGGTATATTTCCAGCACTGCTGGGACGGAGTCAATGACTGGCTGGAAGGCTCGTGAGGCTCCTAAATTGCTCTGGGACAAGCTGAAGCTAATATGCAAGTGCCCATGTCTCGTATGCCACTACTCCGGATGGAGGCGAGAAGTGCCCCGATTCCCATCCCAAGCGGATCATGGGCTGTAAGTTGCTTGTACCTCCATTGCCGGTGCCGTTCTTGTGTCTCCATTGCGTGACTGGCATGGCATCCCCTCTGTCTCCAGGTAGTCGCTCTGCCTCTCTCGCTCTCGCCAGGCAACAAGCCAGGCCGAAGAGGAAAGTTCCCTGTATCTGAAACGCGTAGTGTTTTACGAGTTCATCTTTGACGATACCGACTATACTGGGACGCGAGCCTGGTCGTTTGGGGACACTGTCGGCAACGGGCTGCACGGTATGTTTGTGCTCTTCCTTCGCGTCTTACGCCCGTTATGTCCTCCCCTGGCACTTATTACTCCTGATCCGCGCGGGGCTGTTAGTCCCCCCTAACCTCCACGGTTTGATCATTTTCCTCTTACTGGCCATAGGCGTATTTTCATCTTGCGTTAGGGGGCAGATCAAGCTGAATCCCACAGCGGACTTCACGATGGGATGGCCACAGGGCTTCTTCTCCGAAGTATTCTCGTACGGCAAGACCTGTTCGGTCGAGTTTGATATCGGATCGTGTCCGCCCTTGCAGGCGCAGATGGATACTAACAATACTGGTGGTTCGCAGTGCGGATACCACGGTACCATTGTCGACGAGGTGCGTCTGAGCTCTCCTCTTCTCTTCAGTTCCCTGTCTTCTGTCGTCTCTTCCCTCTTCTCTGTCCTCCTCGCTTCTCTCCTCTCTCGTCTCTTCCCTCCTTCCTTCTCCATCCAACCCCTTCGTAATTCTATCCTCTTGAATTTGTTATTTAATTTGCTCAATTCGGTTTCTCTCTCGACCTGTTATGCGGGACGGCTGGAATCACGGTTTTCTGTCGTGCCGAAGGGCCGGCTGCTGGAAGGAACTAAACTGACGAGTACAGGATATCGGTCTCAATGGCGTGATCAGTAAACTGCCTGGAAACAATGCGCAGTACGGCGCCGGCCAGAGCAAGCCGTCTGATCCGAATTACAAAGAGACCGCGCAGTTCATCAGCTCGGCCCCGCCTAGTAAGTCTCGCCCCTCGCGCACATGTCGCGCAAATGTCTTGCATAGCTCTCACAGAGAGCTTGTATAGGCCATAGGCCTTGCGATTATTTTGCAGAGGAGCGGATGGATGGCTGACAAGCGCAGTCCCTGGGTCATGGGAGAAACTCGGCTGCGTCGCCGAGGCGACCGGCAGTCGGCTGCTGAGTGGTGCACAGACGACGGGAACAGATATGACGCCGCAGTCTTGTATGGCGTTCTGCGCGGACAAGCAGTTCCCCGTAGCGGGCGTCGAGTTTGGGACCCGTAAGTCTCCTGTCGAGCCATGGCATACTGTCGATGTGGTGTGCGCGTTGGCTGATGAAATCGTTCGCTCCCTGTCGACTAACTTGGACGCACTCTCGTCGTCTTTTGCCACCGGCTGTCACGCCACCTGCCACAATCGTTACCCGCCTGTTGTTGCTCCCACTCGCCACTCGCCGCTCGCGATGTATCGTCTTTCTCCGCTCATACAACTGCATCACGCCGTCACAGAATGCTTCTGCGCCTCGACCCTCCCGCAAAGCGCCATCCTCAACGACGGGAAATGCGCGACCCCGTGCGCGCTCCTCGACTCGTTCTCGCGGGGATACTGTGGCGGATCGTCGACGCTCACGATATACCAGTACACTGGGTCAGGGAGCCCGAGCGTCCAGAATGCCACGAACAGTGATTTCCCGCCGAGTCCGAGTACGATCACCTCGGTGCCGGCAGAGACGATCATGTGGGTGACCTCTTGTCTGCAGTACACCAGCGCAACCACATATCAAATCGACGTGCCGTAGAAAGAAAAGAGAAAACTAGCTGACAGAAGCACATTTAGCCTCGGAAGCGTCTCTGGCGACACGGGCTACGCAGCCACGACGATCATCACCGCCGGCGGCGGCGGCAGCCCGGCTTCAGTCACTGCAGACGCAGGGGCAAACCCGACCGCGACCGCGACGGCAACGTCACTTTTGAACTCGTCCTCCGCCACTCCAGCATCCGCACCAGCCTCTCCGACGACGTCATTTTCAGATACACCAGACGACGACGGCACGAGCCCACCCGCCGCATCCTTGCCGACCACGACGAACAACCTTCTGGCAGGAGACAACTCGTCCGACTCTGCCGCTTCCGCTTCCGCTTCCTCCTCGTCTTCTTCCGCTTCGGGCGACACGGCCGGCCCGACCTCCCCGGCCGCCGTTGGGGCCAGCTCCCCCACGAGCACAGGCAGCACGAGCTGTAAGCGCCGGAAACGTGCTCTCCAATCCTCCGATCAGCGAGGCACACCGTGATCTCTATCGCAATCGCCTCTTTGCGACCTGGAGTATCGTTGCGTCTGGACGCGACACCGGTGTTGCTGGTGTTGAGGTGTTGACGGTGTTGGTCAAACCCCTCACGCCCTGAAGGCCTTCCCTCCTGTGCGTAATGTCTGTCCTACTGTGTATAATGTGTAGTCTGTGAGTAGCGAGCGATGCATGTGGTCTCTGGTCTACCACATCCCACGAATCCCTCTTGTGTACCTCTGACTGATAGCTGCCCGATGACGCACGGGTTGAAGCCTGCCTTGTTCATGGACTCTTCTGCCTTGTTCACAGACTATTCTGCCTTGTTCGCAGACGATTCTGTCTTGTAGTAGACTATTCAGCCTCGACTGACAGCCAGGCTGTAGTGTAGCGGTACATGCTCCTCCACAGCTCGACGCTACAAGCACCAACGCTACAAACATCAACTCTACAAGGTCCGCTTCCGATACAAGCGTCCTCAGGCCTCGGCCAAAGCTCCCAGAACACGAAAGTACAAAAATTGTATAAATGCGTGGGTCATATGCGCCTTCTGGTGTATTGTCCGTCCTGAACAGAACGGTCGATGGTGGGCTACGGGCCAAGTCGTGAATGTACAATTTCACGCCCTAGGCATTCAACCGCCGTGCCAACGCCTTCTTTGCGGCCATCTTCTCCACTGCGGCTGTCAGTGTTCGCCCGGCGATACAGCTGATACGAGTCTCCTTCTGCCATCAAAGAGTAGTACTGGACCCATAATAGAAGAACAGAACAGAAGACAAGACTAAAAGCCAAATCGAGATGGAGGTCATGAGAGATGAAGAGCAGTGACACTAGTGAAGACAGACAACGGATTCACTCACTGCCTGACTTCTTGGCGCCAAATTGGCCAAATTGACTCTCCGGGGGCGAGTTGCGCGTGGAGTTCCGTTTCTTCTGCGCAAAGGCCGCGGCTAGCTTGGCCTGGATGTACAGTCCGTGCTGTAGGCCGAGGCGTATTGAAGAAGTTTTGGTGGTCGAGAACGAAGATGCGGATCAGTGAGAAAGGGAAGGGAAGGAGAAGAGAAAGAAAGATGACGAGGAGAGAAGACGAAAGGAAGAAAGAGAAAGAGACGATGACGAGGAGAGAAGAGAAAGACGAGAGGCCGAGATGACAACGAAACGTAGAGGAAAGAGAGGAAGAGCACTCGTCAGCGATCGATTTTGGACCGTCCGCTGAACTCACCGTATAACTATACACTCCAGCGCTGTATCTCGCCACTGCGACCTCCCTGTTCCCATCCTCACTTGCAAGGCTCTGGATGGACACACTCGACGCCGACGCCGACTCGGACGCTGACATGCCCGAATCCCTGTCGGTGTCGTACGACGGTGTTGTGGGGGAAGTGGACGACAGACTGTCGAAGGACGGGGCGAAGATGCGCGCCGAGGCGAGAGTAGCTGAGAGTCCTTCTGTATCGGCGTCGGCTCCGGTATCGGTCGCGGAGTGGGAATGGGCGGCTGACGACGAAGAGGAAGAGTGGGACCCCGATGACGAATGGGGCAATGGGTCAGACATGGATGGATGGGGAGGGATGTGAGGGCTGTGAAGGTTCGGGTGGCGGTGATCCATCATCGAGGAGGCGCGTGAGGGACGCGGAGTGAGGTCGTGTGAGGCGACGCGCTCGATTCCCGAACCCAGCAGCGCTAGCGGCGCGGACGTGGTTGTGAGCGTGGGTGTGGCGGAGGGCGAGAGTGGAGGCAGTTGAGGGGGGAAGGACGGGCACGAAGATGACGTTTGCGCTCTTGCGCGTGTGGATGATGACGAAGATGAGGGTGATGCTAAGGAGGAAGAAGAGGAGGAAAAGATCGAGTCGACTGTGACCTTGGGTGTGTGTGAGAGAATATTTGATGCAGGATCGACGTAGGGCATCAGGGTACAATACAACGTGAGATAGATAGAGAGAATACAAGCAAGTGGTGTGTAGTGAAACGCCAGAGTGTCCCAATGTCAGAGGAGTGTCAAGAGTGTATCCAAACTCTAGTACTGTCCAGGGCAAAGAGCTCAGATCACGAGAGCCAGTACGCGCCACCGAGAGTCCGTGTGGGTGTGTAGTGTGGTGTGGTATCAAAAACGAAGAGAGTAGGAGAACAGACAAAGTCAACGACGACCGCGTTACAAAGTGAGCAACTGTATGACGGAGCTACGAGCAAAGGGGAGAAAGCGGTCAAGTGAGTACGTCACTGCTGCTGGTCGTCAGTCTTCACGCCGCCAAAGGGGGGTCCCCCCCGCAATGATGACACTAAAAAACGCACCAAAAGGATGGGAAGCTCGGCGTTAGCGTTGGAGAGCGCTTGGCCCCCGGGGCCAACGCGGCAATGACGTCAGGGCTCAAACGAGGCCGCATCGTCAGGGCCGGTGCTCTGAAAAGCTTAATGTCCCGCGCGCGTTTGGCCCTTCTCCCATGTCTCGGCGCCCCATCTTGCATGCATAGCTTCCGAGACTCCCGGACAGCCCGTGTCGCTCCCCATTTGTGGCTCCGCGGCGTTAGGATGGCCCAAAGCTGGCAGTGCTCCAAAGAGAAGCTAGTTCTTGAATGCTCCGGCAGCAGTCTCAACGCCTGTATCGATCCCTCCCTCCCTTGTCCCACTCTCTGCCCTTGTCCCTCTCTCTTCCTGCGCCATTCTCTCTCCTGCCGTCACGACCTTTGGCACCCCTCTCCCTCTCGTCTCTTTCCTCCTTGCGCGCAGGAGCAAACTTGATCTCGCTGCGCTTGCCTGGCTCCTGAGCCGCCCTGCGTGCTTCCTGCCTCGCGCGTTGTTGTTCTGACAATGCGTTGGGACCATAAGTGGGGATCATGTCTTCGAGATTCCGGCGCGTCAGCCAGCCGGACGAAGGGAATGCTGTGGCTCGTTCCTCAATGTCAACAAACTCGACCTACACGTGTCAGCGCGAGACGTCCATATGCAAGTCATGCAGAAATCGGATGAATGTAGCAAAACTGAAGACTGAAAGAGCGCTACCGGCGCTCTCGACTCACAAGCTTAGAGTAAATATGAGGGTTCGCAAAGGCCGACGAAGCGAGCAGATTGGTATTGACGTGCTGCCCCGCGCGCTTCAGCCGTAAAAACTGCTCGACCTTGTTCTACAATACATCTCAGCTGACCCACTGACTACAAGTAAAGCTGGACATACCGTCAGGGCAGGCGTGGCCTCAGTCGGGTCCACTTCAGGTGGGATGCCCCAGTCATCCACGCCAGGCAGGTCAGGCGGGCGCGTCACGCGCAAGAACAGTTGGTCCTCTGTCATGCCTTGATCTTCTATCGCTGCCGTGAGGCCGGATGGGATGGTGGACCCAGAAGGCAGTGAGGCTTGGGCGGTGTGCGTCAGGTTCTCTGGGGCTGACGGTGGTGGAGGAGAGCGACGGGGACGCTTGGATGGCCTAGGCGCAGGTGGTTTGGGGGCTGCGTTTGAGGCGGTGGTATCAGACGCATGCGGTGCATCAAGTGTGGATTTGGATGACGAGGCTGGCGCAATGTCAGTGCTGGTGGTGCAAGTTGGAGGACAGAGAGCGACTCGAGGCAAGAATGGGCGCAACACAGAGAAATCGAGAGGACGAGAGAGAAGGAAATTACAGGAGATATGAGAGGGGTGGGAGGAGGGAAGAAAGAAGTGAGGAGGAGGGAGGAAGAAGGAGGGAAGGAGGGAAGGAGGGAATGAGGGAAGGAGGGAAGGAGGGAAGGAGGGAAGGAGGGAAGGAGGGAAGGAGGGAAGGAGGGAAAGAGAGAAAGAGAGAAAGAGAGAAGGAGAGAAGCAGAACAGGAGAGAAGGGAAAGCATAGAAGAGTAGACTCACGCGCTGAATCACTATCATTCCTCGCTCGCTATCTCGCAAAGCCAGGAGCCGAAACGCGGTATCGCCGAAGAGCGTATAAAGTACCAAGCAGCGGAGGGGGCAGATCGTGGGCTCATGTCCTTCACTTGGGGATGAAGTGGAGGAGCACTCACGGCTGCACTGGGGACCTGTGATGGGTCTGGCTCGTTCACCGACTCGGGGATTGGGTCTTCTCGCTCCCTCGCATGTGTGGTAGGGGAGTTAAGGTGGTGACGACGGATAGTATGAGATGTGGCATGTGCTGTACGGGATGACAAAGGTTGAGAGCGACGATTGGCGGCGAGAACTGGGGGTCGAGAGGGGCTGGAGGAGGGGCGAGGTGGAGAAGGCGAAGCCTCGCCATAATGTGCCAGACCTGTAGAGTGAGCTCTGACGCGGCTCGTCTCCCTGAGGTCATGCCAAGCTCACCTTGCATACCGAGCGGTGTGGGCAGTAACGGATGTGTGTTGGCAGATGCAGGATGGAAGCAGAAACGGCGTGTTTCGTGGACGGAGATGCGGACAACTCCGTGCGATTGTTGCTAGATCACGTCTTTAGCACATTGCCATACTCGACGATTCGACAGCAGCCAACAACGACAGAGGGTACGCGAGGGGCTACAGTTGCTCGCTTGACAGGTCTGTCGAGCTCTGTATTCTTTTGGTTCTATCTGTCGTCCCTGTTCGTCCTACCATCCCGCTTGTCTGCTTTCTTCGTACCCTCGCCCGCGTCTGTCTCTCAACTTTCCTCCGTCGACATCGAGATCTGCTGTCTGGTCGAGCTCCTGCTCAATTTACGAAATCCCAGTCCCAGTCGCGTCGCAATGTCCGCCGCAACGCCATTGCAGCCATACCCCGAGCCCCCCGCTAAGAAGCGGAATGACCTGGCCATTGAGCTTATATCGGGTTCGGTGGGGGGAGCATCCCAAGTCCTCGTTGGGCAGGTGCGCTGCGTGTTTGCTGCCACCATTTCCAAGGTATGCTGATCAGTACAGCCGTTGGATACGCTGAAGACTGTGAGTGCGAGCTTATTTCTCGCATGATCTTTCCTCGCCTGTTCGAGCTCTCTGGGCCTGAAAACTCGAATCTCGAGGGCGAAGAGTCAGAGTAGCTGGCCTTTCGATGGCCCTTTCTTCATTGTTTGTGTTCATCGCTGACAGAGCAGAGAGCTCAAACCGCGCCCAGAGGGCAGTTTAAGAATACCTGGGATATCCTGGCCACTACAGTAAAGAATGAAGGGCCATTAGCATTGTACAAAGGTGCGCTTTCTACTGCGTCGTGCGGTATGTGCTGATCAACAAGGCATGGTGTGTCTTTCTGTGCCGGAAAGAGAGCGAGCCAGCACAAGCTGACGTCTGGATCTCCCCGCTACTCAACTTCGGCGCTACTGTTCTCACATCAGCTCTCGCCCCTCCTAGGCGTAGCAGCAGTCAACTCGCTTCTGTTCACGGCGTACGGAGCGTCTCGGCGCCTCGTTTCCCCTTACCCAGATCTCAGTATCCCGCAGGTCGCGTTAGCCGGTAGTATGGCCGGCGCTGCGAATGCTATACTCGCTTCTCCTGTACGTCCAGTTTCCCTCTTGCCTTACGAGCTCCTGTTCCACACTGCGCCTTCGGACCATCCTTCGGTCTCCCTTCCTCCTCCCTTCCCCTTCTCCACCGTCCTCGGCCAATTAAACCAGCTTTCTATCCTCCTGGTTCTATGACGTCCACGGCTCACCGCCTTGCCCTCTTCTCGTCACCTGCTCATGTGCTAACGCTCTCAGGTCGAGATGTTCAAGATCCGCATGCAAGGGCAGTACGGCCGAAGCGGCAAGCGACTGAGCAGAGTCGTTGGAGACATGTGGCGGGAGTTTGGGTTGCGTGACGGAATCATGCGGGGGTACTGGGTGGGTGGTGTACGCCGCCGCGAGCTGATTGGCAGGTGACGTTCATTCGAGAAATTCCCGCATATGCTGGATTTTATGCAGGTGAGCGACACGCCGGGTGATGGGCGGCCAAGTCGTCCATCCGTCCCCCATCCGTCCCTGTGCTGCGGGCAAGTTGCGTCCCGTTCTGACAGAAATTAGGGTATGAAACAACCAAGCGCGCCTTTGCTCGCCGTCTCGGCTCTGAACCCTTACCGATCTGGGCTTTGCTTTCGTCTGGCGCGATCGGCGGCGTATGCTACTGGCTTGCTTGCTACCCTCTCGATGTAGTCAAGAGCAGAATTCAGCTCGCGCCACGGCCACCGACCCGCGGCGGGTGGTTCGAAGGGGGGTACGTAGGACGAGAGATGCGCGCCATCATCCGTGAAGGGGGAGCGTGAGTAAACCTATCGCTGTCGCCTCTGCTCGCCGTGTGGACTGCCGTGCTGATCATATCAGACCTGCGCTGGTTAGTGGGATCGGACCGAGCCTATTGCGAGCTGTTCCAGCGGCTGCGGCGACCTTTGTGGCGTTTGAATTGACCAGGGGTGGGTAGAGATTGCGAGCCAAAGCTGACGAGTAGATTACATTGTCGATCACGATCTCCTGTGACCTGTCGCATAACAAACTGTTAGATATTCAGCAGAGCATGAGCAACAGCATAAGTCTGATTACAGTCTGCTATGATCTCCAGCATGCATCGATACACCTAGCGCAGAGATATCCCATGAGTATAGCTATGAATTGCTTCCGGTCTGGAAAGTCAAGCGCGTCGTTGTCTTTGCTGATTTACTGCAACTATCCATTCCATTGACGGCAGAGACTTGCGATGGCGCTTGTATCCAGCCTCGCTGGCTGGAAGGAGCCAAGTACGTCAGCTCAGGGCGCAAGGCAGTACGCCGTCCTGTCCGAGGTGAGCTGGTGGACACCTATCGGTTGATGCTGCAGCTGAGATGACAGGCCTTTGAGCGAGTTTGCGAGTTTGTGTTTCCGAAAGACATGAGTGGGGTCAAGACTGCTGGAAGACCTGGTGAGAGCACATGCCTGACTCTGCCTGCTTTAGTTGCTTCATTAGCACACTTGAGCTGCATGGCCTGTATGTGTGCTTATAGGTGTAGTCGAGACGGATGAGGTCAAGAGAGCGTTTCGGTTGATCAGTGAAGATGGGCGTGCTGGCGACCTGTTTGCTGATTTCCTCGGTGAGCCAGCGTCACATCGTGTCCACTTCATCTGCATCTTCATCTCCATAGTCGCTCCCCCTGCCCTGCTGCAAGCACGGAAGTGTGCGTGACCCAGTGACTGATGATCTGGGTGCAGATGCGATGGAGGCGCGGTTCCATCTCGTGCAGAAGGATGCGATACGCTATCTGAACAGGATTGAGGTACGCCGACCGTCGTGCGCGTGCGACCGATGATGTCGGCAAGGTCGAGGCTGAGGAAACTCAGGAATCCGCGGCGGTGTCTGTTGTTCCCCAGACGGAGAGCATCATGACTGAGATGCTGGAACGTTTGGCCGTCTGGCTCCGAGCTTGGGGTCTGCCGTTGAGGTCTTTCAACGAGTGAGTTGGGATTCTATACACTAAGCTTCATCAAGTCCCCCAAGGGACGGCAACGTTACGTCTACCTCTATCCCTACAATCCACATCCATCCGTGTCTACGTTCACGTTTATGTCTACGTCCAACTCTTTCAATGTGACTGATGCCCGGGGAGGCCCAAGATGATTTCGACATTCACGACAACATTCCACCAGCTACTGCACTCTTCTCTCCCTGCGTCCTTCCCAGCCCACCTTCAAGCCTACCTCTTCGCATCTCTCGCCCGCCTGCCCGACTTGGACGCGGACCCTCCCCCCTCGGCCGAGGCCGCACAGCTCACACAGCGCATCCCGCCGCCCTCGCCCCACCTCTCGCGACTCGGCGTGATTCCGAGATACTCGAGCGTAGTCAGCCGAGTTGCACATGATGAGATTGCCAGGATATCGCCTGAAGAAGCCGCGAAAGGATGGGACGAACGCAGGCTCAGCCGTGCCAGGCAGAGAGTCGGCGATGGCGTCGCTAATTGGCTGGCGGGGATGTACGATGGTGAGTCCGATGGCATCGGCGTTGGTGGGCGTTGGCTTGGGCGTTCGCGCGCATCGGTGGGCGTGAACGCGCCTCACCTGCTTGGGAACAGGAACAGTGAGGCTGACCTGTCAAAGGCAACGATCAGCAGATCGCGTTGCGACCCATGTTCTCGCGCTTCGACTATTTCCTGTGCAAGTGCTTCTTCGACATCAGGTGAGCGGTCCGGGCCCGAGCCTTGGTTGATGAATCAGGACCGACGAGCTTTTTGACATCATCGTGGATTATCCTGATTCCATGGCTGCCCTCGACGACCTCAAGGTACGGCTTGCTCTCCCGACCAGATCGACAACACGACTAATGCCATTAGGAATGTTTGTTCAAAGTCGATCAGAGATCGGTACTGGTCGACAAGCTCAAAGCAGCGTGAGTCACCATGTCGTCCCCTTCGTCGAGCTGACTCTGTAAGAAACCTGAAACGTCTCCTACACCCTGGCGCAGAAACCAAAGATGTCATCCAACAGTACATATCCACCATACGTTGTCTACGCATCTTAGATCCACCCGGGGTCTTGCTACACAAGGTGGCTGATCCGATACGGCGTCACCTCCGCGAGCGCCCGGATACGATACGTTGCATAGTTGCCGCCCTCGTGGAAGGCGAGGAACTGCAGGATGAGAATGACGCTAGTGGGGGCTTGATCAGCTCGACAAATGATGATACGATCGAGGACTTCACTGACCCGAAATGGGAACCCGAACCAGTTGATGCGGCACCAGGTGAGCATACCGACGTCAGTATACAACGCAAGTTGACTGTCTGCAGAGTTCCGCTCCGGAAAGGCTGGCGATATCATATCGACACTGGTCAGCATATACGAGAGTCGGGAGGTCATCATCAAAGAGCTGCAGGTTCTTCTCGCCACGCGATTACTGGCTGTCAAGGACTATGATGCAGTCCGAGAGGTGAGTTGGTCGTCTTGCGTTCAAGACTGACAAGCAGGTTCGCACGATCGAATTGCTCAAGATCCGCTTTGGGGAACAAGCGCTGCAAGTGTGCGACGTTATGCTCAAGGACATGGCAGACTCGAAACGAATCGACGATCGAGTCGGCAGCGATCTCAAGGTGAGCTGGCCCTGAGTCGTCTACTGACCGACAGACCAATGTACACCCTTTGATCATCTCGCGGATGTTCTGGCCACCTTTCCAAGCGTCGTCATTGCACCTTCCGCCAAAGCTAGCTGCGTGAGTAGCCGTGTACAGCTTGACTGATCGTCAGCGTGCAAGAAGCATACGAAGCAGCCTTCCACAGGTTCAAGCCGGACAAGCGCCTGAGATGGCTGCAGAATGCTGGCACTGCCACTGTCAAGCTGGAATTTGCAGACCGCACAGTCGAGGTGGAAGCGACACCCATCCAGGCGTCGATTGCAGAGCTGTTCGAGACCCAGGCCAAGTGGACGCTTGATGAGCTGGTTCAAAAGCTGTGCCTGGGAAAGCGCGCCGTCGTCAAGAATGCACTTGCATTTTGGGCGAGTCATAATGTCGTCAGAGAGGAGGCCGGAGCGTGGATCCTCATAGAGGACCCAGATAACGCTGTCGAACCTTCTCCCATGCCAGGTGAGCTGTGATGAGCAGCCTCGCCTGACTGTATAGTTTATGTTGAAACACCCCTGATCGCCCCTGCCCAATCCTTGCCGCCGCCCCCAGGAGCAGAAAAGGCTGCGGTCATATGGTACTACATCACCCGTTAGTTGTGACGTCCTGTTGAATTCCAGACGATGCTGAAATTCATGTCAGGAATTTTGACGAATATCGGTCCGCAACATGCGCGACAGATACATCACCACCTTCGTTTGGTCAAAGAGTATGATGATGTACGCTTGGAGCAGCTGGAAGCTCTGTTGGAGGCGGCAAGACAGAGAGGCTTGGTTGGACTGCAACCTGATCGCAAATGGATTCTAAGATCGTGACGAGAGACGACTTGTAAGTCATTGTCTTGATTTCGAATGATGTTTGTGCTCACCTCGCCACAGTGTTTCTGCTATGATGCACACTGAGACATGATCCGGATTAACCGATCTTGCATTGTCTTGTCTTATCAGCTCTCAGTCAGTTTGAATCGAAATTGATGCGCCCTCGCTTTGGCGACAAGCGGTTTATAAGAAGACCGTTGGCTAATGGTGCATCTCTCCATTGTCTTCTCATTCCATCCTCTGCTTCTACTGCATTGATCAGCGCTGTGCGCCCTCTTGACTTTTTTTCTAACATCTTTGTCACCTCGCCGGTCGAGACCCTATACCGTACATTATTAATTCATTACAAGATGAAGATCCCGACCTCACCGCTCCTGTTTACCCTCGCCCTGTCGAGCACCTCGCTTGCTGCGCCCATCTCCACGGCGGGGCGACGCGACCTCTCCCCCAATCCGGACAACGTCGACTTTGAGCCGGCGTCGCCGAGTGTCAACTCGCCGCTCTTATCTGGGCATGCTAGGACCGAGGACGGCTGGGGCATGCGGCCGTCTCAGATGCCTGGCAAACTCGGCCGGCGGTGGGGTGCGTGTCGCCTCTCTTCTGTTGTAAGCTCTGCTGACGCACTGTGGACATTGCAGGCATGAAGCGGCAGCTACCCACCACTCCGCAAGTCCAAGTCCCGCAAGTCCCACAAGCCCCTCAGGTGTCGGCTCCCGCACAAGGCGTCGTCAACGCCGCATCGGATGCTGCGTCCGGGGACGCAGGCGGCGGCGTCAATGTCGCCGGCGGAGGACTGGGCGGTGACCCGCTAGGAGGGATCGTTAATACCGCTGGCGGGCTGGTCGCAGGTACTCCGGTGGCGGGCGTCGTGAATGCTGCTGGGGGGTTGGTAGCTGGAACACCTCTCGGCGGTCTTGTCAACACTGCCGGCGGACTCGTCAACACTGCCGGTGGTCTTGTCGCGGGAACACCTCTGGGCGGTCTTGTCAACACTGCCGGCGGACTCGTCAATACAGCTGGCGGGCTTGTCGCGGGAACACCTCTGGGCGGTCTTGTCAACACTGCCGGCGGACTCGTTGGCGGCTTCGCGTCTGGCAATCCGCTAGGAAGTGTAGTCGGCAGTGTTGGAGCACTGACCAGCGGCACTCCCCTCAGTGGGGTCGTCAATACTGTTGGTGGCCTTGCTGATGGAGTCGTCGGCACCGTCGGCGGCGTCGCCAGTGGCACGCCTCTTGGTGGTCTTGTCGGCGGGCTGTTGCCTGGAGGTTCGACCGGAGGCGCCACGGGATCCAGCGGCTTGCTCGGCAGTATCGGCTTTGGCTCACTAGGAAGTGCACTCGGAGGCATCGCCGGATCGGTCTCTGGTGTTCCACTCCTTGGCTCGGTCGTTGGTACGGTGGGCTCCCTTTCGACAAACCCAGAGACTCAGCCGCTGCTGAGCGCCGAGTCCGCTGCGGCCAACCAACAAGTCCAGCCTCAGGCCGTCCAGTCGCAAGCGCAGACAGTGACCGCCCAAGCCACGACTCAGGCGGCCCTGTCCATCGTTGCGGATCTAGGCGGGGGGCAGTATCTGACTTCGTCGGGTCAAATCTTGGCGATTCCCCTGCACACTTCGCCTCCCACCCCACAAATCCCTTTGCCTGACGCCTCCTCGCAAACACCAGTCAGATACGTGCAGATCGGAAGCCAGATTGTCCCCATCAACGCGGCGGGCCAAATCATCTCTTCAAGTGGCCTGATACCCATCAATTACCTCGCAGGAAGCGACGGCGGCTCTGATAATTCGACAAGCTCCGACCCCGTTGGCGCATTTGAAGCGAGTTCGAACCCTGACCCATCGCTGCCCGACGCGTATACTCAGAACGCCAGCGCGACTTCCGCTCAGTCGTACGACCCAAATGCCATCCCTACAGACCAGGCCGACGCCATGACCCTCGTCGCGCAGGCCATGTCCGGCCAGAGTCAGACGGGCGGTAGCGGTAGCAGTAACGGCGGCAGCGTGAGTATGCAGGGCATCGCCGAGCAGGCCGCTCCTGCGCCATCCTCAAGCACTTCGGCCCAAGGCAATGGGCGATGGTATAACGATGGTGGGGCAGACCGGAACTGGGGCGGCAAGGAAGATTGGGGCTCGTGGCCCAGCGGCTCGTCGTCGTCGTGGGCCCAACCGACTGCCACAGCTTCAGACACGGGCGTATTTGACCCGTGGGCGACAGAAACGGCAAGCACGACGAGCACATTTGCCACGGCTATTGCCAGTTCTACTGCAGCTACGACAGACGGAGCGGACAACGGGGATGGAGACTGGGGTGCTTGGCAAAGCGGCCAGAGCGCGACCAGCGTGCCAATGCAGACTGGTGGCGCGAGTGACGGGCTTGCTTAGGATCTATAGTATTTACCATGTTCACGATGGAGAGCACGATGCGTCTATAAAAGCAAGCCAACACGGCGCCTCCTTTGAAACTGAAACGTATCATAGCTTTCATAAACCAACCCCACAGCAACGCCCTTCGTATCATCTCTGAGGAGGTAGATACTACGCCTAGGAAGCAATACAACGTGTCTAGTCTTCGAAATCATATGACCAGACTTGGGCCTTTTAACCTGACATCAGAACTCCCCGTGCCCAGCCACTCGGTCGGGGGCGTGCTTTCCCCTACTGTTTCTCCCAGATGGCGATCATTCTGACCTCGACGCTCTCTCTCCAGCCCCACTGCTCGGGGGGCACGCCGTCGCGCTCCTTGTCGACGTCAATGTCGACGGCGCTGTGTCCGCCGTACAGGGCCGAGCCGTCGGCGCCCTGCGCCGAGTCGTAGCACTTGAGCACGACGAGCTCGTCAGGCATCTGGTGCTTGACGTATCCCCATGCCTGGGTCGGGGAATAGTGGATCCCGATGCCGGTGCCAAAGTTATCGGTGCCCTTGGCGGTGTGCGTGGCGGGCTCGAGCGTGCGGAAGGACAGCATCGCCAGCGGCGAGCAGGTGACGGGACCGACGCGCGGTCTCCAGATATTGATGATCATGGACCGGTCCAGGTCGTCCGCGTCAATGCCCGACGCGATCTTGATGACCTTCTTGCCCCAGATCTCATCCTGGTCGACATGTGCGCCGCCTGCGGGCGGCTGGATTCGCGTGACTGGGTTGAAGTTCTTCTCTGGTCCCGTCTGGCGGTCGACAGGGGTGAATGTGATTCCTGGCTCGGCTTTGCGGCACGTCGTGTTCCACTGGATGACCCGGGTGCAGCCGAGGTACGACCTCATCAGGCTGGTTTCCGTCAGTCTTGGCTGTCCACATTCTGGACGACTCGCGTGTCCGTGCAGGACGCAGGGAAAGCCGTCGAGACACTGGGAGACCACTCACTCGCACGTCTCTTTCTGGTACGCCTCGCTGCCCTCGACACTGTCGATGCCGCTGAGCGTCGCGCTCGTGTGCCGCGCCACAGCAAAGCCACGGCGGTACACCTGGTCCCACACGCTTTCGCCGGAATCGAGGTCCGCGCGCAAGTTGTTGAGCTCGACGACCTTGACTTCCGATGGCCGCTTTGGCCGCCCAGGGTAGTAGGTCATGTAGATGGCCGGGTCATGGTCGAGTCTCTCGGCCGGGAGGGAGAAGTTGATCGCCGCCGGTGTGGTCTGCGGGACCGCGATGGGCATGTCGTCTTCCGCTCTCCAGTACTAGGCTCGTTTCTCTCTGCGCTGAAAGGGCAATGGACAATGGTACAAGGCAATGGACACGACGAACCGCGTTCGCAAGAGGCAATGCTACACCTGATACAACACTGTGGACGTAAAAGTGCAACAAGAATGGACGACAGCATCTCCGGTCCAGTATTACGGTGCAATGGCATGGAGATAACGCTTCGGAGCAGATCCGCAGCTCCGCCGACATCCAGTCCCTAGACGTTTTCGGGTCTCGTGTCCATACATCACCCGCACGTCTGGCGGCCATGACATGTATGCTATGGTGCACTGGGGAGGTGCATGAGTTTTAGACACATTGCAGCACGTGAACCCCAAGAGCCTAAGATTGCTGTACAACCAGGACTAAGCAAATGAATATGAACATGACCTCCTGAGCGTGTCGGGGCAGAATTCATCTCGCCCGAAGACACCTCGACACCTCGAAGCCTCAGTCCCAGATCGCGACCAGCCTCACTTCTATGCTCTCTCTGGGTCGGATCAGCTCGTCTGGAATCCCTTCGGCATCCCCATCGACCTGCACAGCAACGTGCCCCGAGTACTTGGCATTGCCTGCGCCGGCGGCCGAGTCGAAGCATTTAAGGTAGACGATTTCGTCGGGCATCTGGTGACGAATGTATGCCCAGCGTTGTGAAGAACTGTGGTGCAGGTCGTATCCGCTGCCGAACATGTGGCCATGGGTCGAGACGTCGGCGGGATCGAGCGCGCGAAAGTCCAGCATGGCCAGCGGGGCGTTGGTCACCGGGCCTATCGACGGTCAGCGTCAACCACCATGTAACGCGAAGTGTCATGTAGCCAACTCACCGTGCAAAGGTCGCCAGACGTTGACGATCATACACCGCTTGAAGTCGTCCGCAGGCTGCTGAGCAGCCCTTGCACAGAGCTCCTTGCCCCAGACCTACTCCGTTGAGCTGCATTCTAGCTTGTTATCGCCCAGATGCATCACTCACGTCGTCCTGGTCCACATGTGCCACGCCAGCCACCGGCTGCAGCCGTGTCGTCGGAACAAAGTTCTTCTCAGGAGCCTGCTGGCGGGGCACGTCCTTGATCTTGACTTTTTCTGGATCGTGTTGTCGGCAGACAGAGTTCCAAGCGATGACACGCGAACACCCCAGGGCACTCTGCACCAGCTTGCAGCACTCGTCCAGGTACAGCTCTGTCCCTTCCTCGCTGGGGATCCCGCCAAGCTGTTGGCTCTCATGTTTGCTGATCGCGAAACCCCTAGCCGCCAGCTGCTCGGCGACCGAAGTCGACGCGGCCTCGAGCTCCGGCCGCAGATCGCTGACCGGGACCCGGAGGAACTCTTTCGGCCGCTCCACGTCTTTATGGTACTCGAGGTATCGCGATTCGTCGTGGTCCAGCCGGTCCTGAGGGAGAGTGAAGCCAATCACGGCTGTCAGTTCGGCGGGGTCGACAATGACTGGCATGGTTGCGGTTTTGGGCAGGAGTCTGTCTGTTGACGCCTATATTCCTAAAAGGCTTCTCACGACCCAGCTGTCGTTTTCGTTACCTCCAAGTGTCGCAGAGCTCGAATCACACAGCTTTTTGTCAAAAGTCGTCGTGCGCTGCAGGACCTGCACTATCGGAAATCAATGCCGCCTAAGAAGCCGACGGTGACTAATATCCTCTGCCGAACAGATAGCAACTGCCAGACGAACTTTGAGCAGTCGAGCAACATGCGATATTCCCAAACCCCGGCGGCACCTGCACGCCAATCCCGATTCAATCGTATCTCACGCCCCCGGCCCCCTCCACTCGAAGGAGGCCTGCCACCGTCTGTTTCCCTGTGAAGAACGTAACAGCCCATACCCACGGTCGCCGATGTGCCCGACGCTTGGACGACGCCAAGCTTGCCGCAGTCATCCCCCCCGGCGGACTGGCGCTCATGTGATAGTTGAACCCTTGGCGGCCAAGACGCGTACAAACCCTTGACGGCTATGCCGAAACCTTATCTGGCCCATTATCTCCTCGACTGTAGCAGACTTGACTGTCCCATATGCTCGATGGGCAGGGCTGGGAAGTAGGGGCACGGGAGCAACAGCCGCAAGCGATTGTGGAGGAGAGGAATGCGTGGCGTGCTCGGGCGAGGCGGACAAGTAGAGATGCTCCCGCCGATAAGGCGTCGGCGTAGCAGACCCATGCACCGACAGCATCGGGTTCTATATAGCGTCGATTGGATACCGTGCCCCATGGATTTTTTATTCGAGCAGCAGATTGATCTGTTTCCCATCCAAGCAGTACCTGCAGATCGGAGTCCTGTTTATCTGAGCAGCAGTCGAACCAGGCAGGACACGACGAAAGATGGGCTTCAAGCTCCCAAAGTTCCAGCTCCAGGTGGAAGGCGCCGTGGGCCGCGAGAAACAGCTCGAGAACGATGACCTGCTGCCCATCCCGCTCGAGCGGCGTACGTGGAACTTTTGGACATACAGCATCTTCTGGTTCAGCGCAGTCGGGTGAGCCATGACAGAGGTGTTGAATGGGGTTAGACTGAATGTGGCAGCACCGTGTCGAATTGGCTGGGCGGTGGCACTTTTCTGACCGTACGTCGTCTCGGCCTTGTTTCAAGCCGTTTGCTGATCTCCTGTGCAGTACGGCTTGAGTAGGTCGATGGGAGCGGTGCAAGCTGACAAAGAGGCGTCTGGGACGGTATTCTGTGCAATACATTTGGGTACCTGATAATCTCGTTCTTCATGGTGATCAACGGCCGTGCGGGCTCCGTGTACCATGTTCGTTATCTCCGTATCTCGCTCAGACTCTTCCCAATCTGCTCATTTATTGGGAAAAGGTGTACTCAGATGTGTGCAGTACATCTCAGGACATCCACAGAGACCCAACTCCCCAATATCCCCCTCAAAAGCTGATATACCTCAGGTCAGCTTCCCCGTCTACTGTCGCTCCTCTTTCGGCGTCTATGGTGCCATGTGGCCCGTGATCAACCGCTCCCTATCTGCCTGTGTTTGGAATGGCGTGAGTGTAAAATACGCTACTCACAAAAAAAACAAGATAAGCAAGGATAGTACTGATGCACTGCAATGTAGGTTAACACGGTGACGGGCGGCCAATGCATCTATATTATGCTTCATTCGATCTTCCCGTCGATCGCGACGATCCCAAACCACATGCCGAGCTCGTCCTCGCTCGATTCAGCAAACATGGTCGGGTTCTTCCTCTTCTGGCTGGCGACCGCGGCCGCGCTCTTCCTGTCCATCCCTAAATGGCGGTGGCTCATCAATGCCAAGCTCGTGGCATACTTCCTCAGCAGCGTCGGCATGCTCGCATTTACACTCAGCAACAGCGGCGGGGTCGGAAACACCCTGACCCAGCCTAGCACGGTGCACGGCAGCGAAAAGGCGTGGCTGATCGCCCGGTTCACCCTGCTGGCCGCCGCGGGATGCTCTACATTCGCCAGTAATGCCTCGGACTGGCAGCGCAATGCGACCAAACGGACAGGTAGGTGAACAAGCCTGACGTCGCGGATTCTTCTGATCGATACTGTGCAGACCCCATCTTTGGCCAGATTTTCGGGTTCCCTATCTCCAACGTAGGCTCTGTACTGCTGTTTTGCAAGGCGTGTACTGACAGTGCACAGTTCATCACAACCCTCTTTGGAATGATCGTGGCCGCCTCGTCCCAATTGGTGTACGACGAGATCATCTGGTACGTCTCGCTCCGGCCCTGTCTATGGTTCACGGCTCATGGAGAACAGGAACCCGCTGACGTATCTCGACCGGATCCTGACGGACAACTATGATGCCAAACACCGTGCCGGCGCCTTCTTCATCGCTCTCGGATTCACTTATTCCGCTCTCTTCTCGTGCGTGTTCGAGAACGTCTTGCCGGGTGGCAACGATATCGCCAGTCTCGCGCCAAAGTACCTCACCATCCAGCGCTCTTTCGCCATCGTCATGATCATCACCATTGCGTGAGTTGCACCACCTGAGACGTCCCGGCACCTCGCTGACATTCCAATCACAGCATCAATCCATGGTTCCTGCTTGGCTCGGCGAGCATCTTTGTCAGCTTTGTCGGATCGTACCAGGTCAGCATCCAAGGCATATTTCCCGCGCACGGAGCTCATCGCCGCAGATTTTCCTGTTCAGCATCATTGGCGTTCTCCTCGTCGACTACTATATCATCTGCAAGGGAAAGCTGGACTTGGCATGGCTGTACACTGCCGACCGCCGTGGGCCATTCTGTACGTAGTCGCTCATTAGGCGTCCTCCATATCTCATCGTCTCAGGGTACACGTACGGGATCAACTGGCGTGCCATTATCGCATACTGCGTCGGCGCCGGTATCAACTTTGCAGGCTGTACGTCCCCTCAGCATGAAGCCCTGATACGCTCACGCTGACGGCACCAGTCCTGAACAATATGGGGGTGCTTGACGTGAGCACGGCGGTGGTCCGCTCGTTCTACTTTGCATTCATCACGACCGGCTGCGCCGCCGGTCTCACATACTACCTCCTGGCGCGCATCTTCCCGCAGGCCAACTACCTCGAGCACAAGGGCGAAAAGTTCCGCGAATGGAGCGCGGACGAGGTCGAGTACTATGCAGCCGGCAGCACGTGGCGCACCGACGGCGCACCAGCGGGCGACTATGCCGGCACCGGGGGCGCAAGTGGGAGCGCCAGTGGCGAGGCGGTCGAGGACGTCGAGAAGACGGGGGCTGAGGACGGCGTCGTGCATGTCTTGGAGGCTTAGGGGGGCGTTGCAGGGGTCGGGGGATGGGGACGGTGTTGGGGAGTGGTCGTGGGACCGTCGGGTTGTTATAGCTCCAAGTTGTTATAGCCTCCTCGTTGTTTAAAACTCCAAGAGGCTTATAGATCAAAATGTCCATGTCACCATGGGTAGTGGTTGGGAGCAGAACCGACGAAGGATTTCTCCTGCACCACATTTTGTGGCCGTCTCTCACCGGTCTTCAACAATGGTTCCACGCACCGACAATCGACCCAGAGCATCTGAGCTGCTACCAGTATATGCTGGCTTTCGCCAAGACGTCTCCACCAGGAACAAGATAAATTTACATGGCTTGCGGTCCTCAGCCGTGGCGCTGAGCAATGGCCAGAGTCAACAGGGGCGAGGAGCATTCGTCCTGCGCCAATTTTACAGCCACAAAGGCACCACAACGCGATCCAGCTCGAGTCTCGAGATCTCCTTGAGCTGCAAGCCCTCCTCGCCCACCCTCTCGTACATCACGATGCCGCCTCCGTTTCTTGCTGCACAACAAACCCATCTTCCACTCTTATCCGCGGCGAGACCCCGCAGGTGCTTGCCCACGCCCTTGATCCAGCCTTCTTCGGTCCGCTTCACAGACCCACCGCTGGGCGATACGGCGAAGAGCGCAAGTGCGTCGGCCTGTGGATTAGGCGAGTCGCGGTTCGAACAGAGCAGGAGGGAAGGGCCACCGGGTGTGGTTGGAGCCAGGAGGATGATTTCGGCCGCCGTCATTACGGCCGCATTGTCCGCTGTGTCCGCATCTTCAGGCGGTAGGATGGAAAAGCGGTCCAGAACCTCGGAACGGCCAGACTCGGGGGCGGGCAGAGTATGGACTGTCAAGACGGACGAGAGTTCGTTGAGCACATACAGGTATTCCCCTGCTTGTATCAGCGCCATGACGAGTCGAATGATTTCTGGCCATCACTGAGCAGTATAGTGCACGTACCAGAGGGGTGCACGGCACAATGTCGCGGGCCGTCACCCGCTTCGAAGCCGTCGATGCGCCCCACGAGCTCCCAGTGATCAGACCAGCGTAGTCGCCAAATGGTGTTGGATCCCAGATCAGGGACGAGCACCTCTTCTCCGTGCAACACGACCTGGTGCGCGTGTGGCCCTTCCTGTCGGGGGTGTGATTGTGCCTCGTACGGGGGGTGGAAGGTCTGAGCTGAGGTGACCGAGTTGGTCGTGAAGCGACCGTTTCTGTCCAGGGGGATCAAGGAGACGTTGCCGGATCTGTACTATCCCTCCAATCAGCTGTGACTTGCAGTCTTAGCGCGCGGACGACGCATGTCTCTCCAAAGCCGGCCAGACGGCATATTGTACTCGGGAAGGAGGACTGACGTGCGCCATGACCAGCCCAGACAAGTCGGGCAACACCACCATGTGCGTAGGCCCCGACCCGCCAGTGTCCGCCTCATCGAGCACCTCGACAACACCGCGGCCGTCAACTTTCAGACAAAACGCCTTTCCCTGCTCGTGTCCGTTGCAATAAACAATTTCCTTCTGCGTCCTACGCAATGTCAGATACCGTTTTTAGTCATGGGGACAGGGAACCAGGAGCCGAGTGGCTGAGACTACTGACGGATGCGACACGAGCCAGCTGGGGTTGTGGCTGACCTCTGTCTTTGTGCCGTACGAGAGCTTGAGGTGCTCGGCATCAAAGAGCGCAGAGTGGATATGGTGGCCGTGTGTGCCTAGGAGGAGGAGGTGCTGTCCAGACATGATGTCTTGTGGGGGTAATGTCCAGAGATCTTCGAGTGGATGCTGATAATCAACTGGCTGGCACACGGGCCGGTACGGGCCGAAGTGCAATGTCCCGTGAGGAGGTCGCTGTAATCAACAGTCCAGAACGTGCACCCATGTCTACTGGGTTTCATGCACGAGCAATGCGGCCACAGCCCTCAGTGACTGGCGCAGACTGCCACGGTCTGAGCGAGCACTGAGCAGGTAGCAAATCAGCCCCCTTCCAAACCAGAGCAGCACGTCCAAGTAGTCGACCGGCCAGATCCGAAGCTCCCCAGCTTGTCGATAGAGCACCAGGTGCATACGACGGAGCCGCCGCTACCTTGGCATGTGGCCCCAATGTACACAGTCGGGTCCGTATTCCAAGGGGGAAATACTGTAGCTAGTTGGACCTCTTGTCCGCTGTTCTTCTGCCCACCGCCGCTCAGAGATGACCGCTTTCAAGGACGACTGGCCGTATCCCAACGACCCAAAGACCCGACCAGAGAGGTCAGCACATGTACTGTGCGGAAGTTGTACCAGTAATGACTCTTCAGGCTGGAAAAGCTCCGTGTCAAGCCGTGGACAACGTCTGCATCCCCGCCTCCTCTCGTCCTGACCAACTGCCAAGTAGTGGACCCGGTGTCAGGATCGCTACTGCGAGGTCTCCAGACAGTGCACATAGACGATGGGATCTTTGTTTCCGTGACTGCTTCGTCGTCTTTCCACGTGAACAGTGCGACTGCCATCACGGTCGACTTGAAGGGCAAGTATGTCTGCCCGGGACTCATCGATGCGCATGTGCACTGCACTGCTGTTCCGGGCACGTCGGTACGTGTGGACATGTACAGACGAGGTCAGGCTGAAGTTGGTGCGCGCAGACGATAGCCGACATGTTCCGCACGCCCGAGCAACTGGTCACGCTCCGCTCGACGTTTGTGCTTCGCGAGATGCTGGCGCGCGGCTTCACTTCTGTGCGGGATACGGGCGGGGCCTCCAAGCACCTGGCCATGTCGATTGCCGAGGGCTTGATCGCGGGCCCGCGGCTGTTCCAGTGCGGCAAGGCGCTGTCCCAGACTGGCGGACACGGCGACTTTGTGCCCGGCGAGTCGGGCGGGGACGGCGACGGCGCAGGCTGCTGCGGCGGGCACTCCAAGGGCCTGGCGCGCGTGGTCGACGGGGTGCCGTCGGTGCTCAAGGCTGTGAGGGAGGAACTCAAGGCCGGGGCGGACTTTATCAAGATCATGGTGGGCGGCGGAGTTGCCAGTGAGACAGACTCGATCGAGGGCCTGCAATATAGCCCAGAGGAGATCAGAGCCGTCACCGCGACGGCTTGGCGGATGGGCAAGAAGATGGCAAGTCGATGTCTATTCCCGCTACGAGGTACAAAGACAAGACAGCCTCTCACATTGGTTTAGGTGACGGCTCACGCATACACGGTCGAAGCGATCCACCACGCCGTCGAGAACGGCGTCAGAGGGATCGAGCATGGCAATCTACTAGACGAGCCAACGGCCAAAATGTGCGTCTTCCTCTGCTCAGCTGAGCGTCGCTAGTCTTACTTGCTTGTGCGCCAGGATGGCGCAGAAGGGTGTCTTCCTGACCCCGACGCTCTCGTGCTACGGCATCATGGTCCGCCCTCCGTTCGAGGACTTTCTCCCGCCTTCGGGACAGGAAAAAAACCGCCAAGTCATGCAGCGCGGCCTCGAGGCGCTCCAGGTGGGCTGCCTCGCCGGGCTCACCTTGTACGCTGACCGAGTGGCAGATTGCCGAACGCGTCGGCGTGACCGTATGTTATGGTTCCGACCTGCTGATCTCGATGCACGCGTTGCAGACCGAGGAGTTTACGGTGCGGTCTAGAGTCCTCGCTCCAGAGGTCATTCTGCGACAGGCGACCGTCAATCCGGGTACGTCGGTTCGCTCGCTTCCTCGCTTCCTCTCCTCCCTTGCTTCGATGCGTCTTGTCTTGCTGACCACTTGTAGCCAAAATGCTAGGCTACCAAGGCAAGCTAGGTATCATCGCGAAAGGCGCGATCGCCGACCTCATCGTGCTTGACCAGGACCCGCTCCACGATATCAGTGTCCTAGACCGCCCGGAAACCTGCTTGAAAGCGGTCATCAAAGAGGGTCGGCTGGTCAGCGGGGCGCTCGACGGTGTCCCCAGATCATAGGCCAGGCGTGGCGCTACAGTAGTGTGCCGCGTAGTAGAAGGCCCCACCGTAGAATGCCCCACCACAGAATGCCCCACCGTAGAATCCTCGGGTAATGTGTAGTGCAGTGCAGGATTCAGTCATCTAGCATCTACTGCAACCAATGCGCACTGCGGACATGTATAGGCTGGCTCGCCTTCTACAACACGGACGACGTTCTCGCTTCTGTCCACCTGTACTTTCTATGAAAGATCCTTGCGAAGGGTCTGTACTCAGATTCTCAATGCTCAGAGCCTCGGTACTCAGATTCTCGGTGCTAGAGCCTGCTACTGATGCTACAGATTCTTGGCCCGCTCGTTCCACGCCCTCAGGCCGTGGTTCATCTCCACCAGCATCTCCTGATACTGCACCGTATCGTGTGGCACGGGCGTGCCGTCCTCGCGGTACCCGTCCACGCCGTGGTAGGTGAGTTCGTCGAGCGGCTCGGGGACACACGACTTGGACTTGACTGCCTCTTGCACGGCCCACTGGCCCTTGGAGTTGAGGAGGACCGAGTTGCGCGACTCGAGGGACACGTCGTAGTCGTTGAAGTTCCATGGCACCAGCAGCACATACGACGTCGCCACGTTTGTGAGCGTGTTGGGCGAGTCTAGGTTCCGTCAGTGACGACCCGACTACCAGTGGATGAGGGACACGACTTGCCTTCAGCGCGCGGGATATGGTGAGTGCCGAGGTTGAGCCACACGACGATGTCTTCCTGGCTGATCGTCTCGTTGTCGAAAAACTGAGAATCGTCAGCAGCCACCTGCCAGTGTCCAGATTCGAGCTGCGCACGTTGTAAAAGTTCACAGGGGGCCGACCGGGGAGGTTCATGTTCCACATGCTGCTCGACTTTGGCTCGGTATCTTTGCTCCTCGACACGGCCAGGTGATGTTTCGCCCAGTTCACATTATGCTCTGTACGCTTGGCGTCAAGATTGGTCAGATGGCAGAGTGGACCCGGGTGGATCGTGTACCCGCGCGGATTTCCAAACGTGTTGAACGCCTGCTCGTTCGTGATGACATATGCTCCTTCCGCACTGTCGTGTCAGCATGTACAGCCCAAGCCGACGCACTTTTGGGGGAAGTTGAGCAAGGTCTCCTGGGGAACCATGCGTCGCACGAGGCGCTGCTGGCGCGTCACAGGTCCCCAATCGTCGTTGAACCATGCCTCGTCCTTGTCCTCCATCTCCAGCGCAACAGACATGAACGAATTAGCCGTCCCGGCAATATCAAAGTCAACCTTGTCTATAAGCCCGTCAGCTTCAGAGCGGCAGAGCGCAGCGCCAGAGCAGGATCACTCACAGTTAATGATATGGTCGTGCAAGGAGCCCATGGCGTCGGGACCGATGGTGTGGCCGTACGGTGCTTGTTCCGGCTTCCACAGTCCTCCTTGTAAGTACCCCGACGCAGAGAGCCGGATCTCAATCGTCCCGTCCAGCTGGAATGTGTAGTCAAACTGTTTACCCGTCAGCACACCCAGGCTCCCAACACGGCGACCAGCGCTCCAAATAGAGTCCGAGTCTCACAATGTAGTCGTAGTTACCGACAGTGCTGACGCTGCGCACGACCAGCTCGTACCCTTTGACAGCGCCCATCTCGCCGTCGACCCAGCCGGTGTGACGCGACAGGGGCCGTCCGCTCTCACGCTCAAACACACAGATGGCATTGCGGCGCGTCGAGCTGCCCTGCTCGTGTACCGTCGCGTTGAGCAGAATCGCATCGGCGGGGCAGTCGTAGCTTAGTATGACTTCACGGACATTGGAGCCCATGCCAAATGCGCCATCGAGCCACACGGTCGACGCCTGGTGCGGGTCATCGCCTGAGTACTGCGCCATGGCCTCTTGCGGTGCCAGCTCGTAAATGATGCGTTCTCCGCGAAAGTTGCTGCGCGTAAGCCCATGCTGCTACGGCTGGCTCACATGTCCCAAAGGTGCACGCCCATGTCACGCTCAAAGGAGAGATAAAACGCCCATCCCATCCACGTGATGTAGTCCTCCTTGTCGTCAAGCCTGTATCGGGGTCCGTCAAACTGCACCGTCCGAGGTCCGGCGCGGTCGTCCAAGTCCCGCGGCTGGCCCTTGATCTTCCTCGTGGCCCAGTCCCCATCTACCGGCGGGCTGCGCACCAGCGTCCCATTCTTCCAGGCGGCAACGACCTCGTCGACGGTCTTGTACACGACGCGATTGTGCACGATTGCAAGCCACTTGTACTCTGCCGCATCTGTGCCGGTAAAATCCACCTGCGCGGGTCAGTCTGGCACCCTTTGGTGTGGTCTAACGAGTGCAACGCCTGTGCCGAGCGCGCCGAGTGTGTAGCAACGGCGGATGTGTCTCGAGCGAGAGCGTCCAAGTCACTCACATACATGTACCAGTCGAGAGCCTGGAGCCAGCTACCGGCCGTGTTGCGGCGCAGCTGGATCCACGACCGCCGCCACGTACCGTCGTAACTCATCGGGGCCTCGCCTGCGGCCGCGAGCGTCCCGTCCAGGACGCTGCCGTTGAACAGATCGCGCACAATTTCGTCGAGGGGCTGCATCATGCGGGCCATGTTCTCGCCCAGAATCGTCCAGTTGAACGTCGAGCGTGCGTTGAGCGGGACGGGCGCGTGGTAGATCTCTGTGAGGGGCCGCATGGTCGTCTCGGGCGAGAGGGGTAGCGGGCCCACGAGGTAGTCGATGATCGTCTCGTTCGGGCCGTGATTGATGATCGCCTGCTCTCAGCGCCACTCATGCCCTTCACCACCCACATGTGCGTATTTCGGAAACGTCTCGGTACGGTCGGCGAGGTACGAGAGCGCAGCGGCCTTGGGCGGCTTGTATGCCTCGACCAGGTGGATCAGATTATCGCTGTCGTCAGCGCCGCACCCTCTTGCCCAGTCCTCACCTGTCGGCCGCTTCGTCGGCTTTGGTGAGGTTCAGCCCCCGCTCATCCGCCATGAGCCATGCGCGGAGCGCCACGGCTTCCTCGAGATCCAGGTTCTTCCAGACATCTGCCGTCAGCGCTGGCCCCCGAGCGCGCGACTCACTGTGTCGCGGGGCTTTGACGGGGACCGGCTCGGTCGACGCACATGCACGAAGCTGTACGTCGGGGCGCAGGCGCGGAGACGCCGCAAGCAGGTGCAGAAGCACAGACACGCACACACCGACGATACTGCAGATCACAGCGGTCCGCACAGACACCTTGCGCTTCGCCCCGGCCCGGCCCACGGGCACCGCGCGAAGAGGCAGCTCGTGCTCCTCCTTGGCCAGCAGTGGGATGTTGTCTTCCATCTTTAGCCAGGCGTGCAATGGACAGCAGATGTGGCTGCGCGGGCAGCCCAAAGGCCGAGAGACGTCAGATGAACGACGCAGCTACATGCAGAGCTGCTTTTTCTTCGAGTCGAGAACACTACTCACAAGGCTGACAGAGTCGACTCATTTACGAGATCTCTTGGGGTGCGCGGCCAAACCCGCCATGACCCATCTGCCTGCAATAAAACAATGCCGACTCGCTGAAAGGTGTCTCTTATGACATATAGCTGTCGGAGGAGCACCACTATAGAGACCGGTCCGACTGCCCTGTCATCACGGAACGCCTGGATGGCAAGCCTGCATGCCCTCTTGAATAGAGAATGTCCAAATCCCAGAACACCCCAAGTCCAAATTGTCCTTCCTAGAGCTATACGTATACCGATCCCCTCTAAAGCTATATATATCAATTCTAGCTCGAGACCCAGACCCATTCAAACCAACAACCATGCAGATCATACTCAAACCCGCGGCGCTGGTGTCGGTCCGGGCATTGCTCTTCTCGCTGCACCGCCCGTGCACAGTGCTGTTGGGACCAGGCTGACTGCTGTCGCGTTGTATTCGCTGCCAAGTCAGTTTCGTCCTCTCTCCTTTCGTCCTGCTCTCAACTGAAACAAGAAGTAGCAAGGACAGAACGCGGTGAGGAAAGAAGGAGGAAGCAAGGAGGAAGCGAGGAAGGAAGCAGGAAGCAAGGAGGAAGGAGGAAGGAGGAAGGAGGAAGGAGGAAGGAGGAAGGAGGAAGGAGGAAGGAGGAAGGAGGAAGGAGGAAGGAGGAAGGAGGAAGGAGGAAGGAGGAAGGAGGAAGGAGGAAGGAGGAAGGAGGAAGGAGGAAGGAGGAAGGAGGAAGGAGGAAGGAGGAAGGAGGAAGGAGGAAGGAGGAAGGAGGAAGGAGGAAGGAGGAAGGAGGAAGGAGGAAGGAGGAAGGAAGGAGATGGACGAAAGGACGAATCACTTACTCGGGATAGCTGCACCCAGAAACGCTGACCCAGGCGCCTGCCGTATCTGTCGTATCGGCCCAACCAGCTCCTACCGCAGTCGCATCGGCCGGATGTGCTGCCGACGCCAACGTCACAGGCGATCCAGTCTGCGTGAACGTAGGGAACAGCGCGATCTGGGCCGAGGTGAACGAGGGCCCGAGCGACGTCGGTGGCCAGACCGAGTGGTTCGATACTTGGTCTGCTGCGATTGTGGGAGAGGCCACCGCGCCGGTCGCCGAGGCGGGGAATGTGCCGTTGAACTGTGTCGAGTCAGCACCTTCTTCAAGCCGTAGTGAGGAGGCAGTGTCTCCGGCCCTCGGGCGATCTTGGCAGAGCACCGCAATTCCTGCGGTCCATAATGGTGACTACTGCGTTCTCTGCAGCCAGTGACGATCTCTACCGACCACTGGCGTTGTCTACAGCGCCTGATTGCGCCCCACAAGGTATTCCTGTGGGCGGCGCGCACAACTCACCTGATCTCCAGCAACACTCATGACGCTCCCACAGTACCCTCCTGCTACCCGGGGATCCGCCGGCATCCAGCCTTGTTCCCACCCCAGTCGGTAATGCCAGAACGGGCTGGGTGCGTATCCGAGTTCCGTCGAATTCCCAATATGCCAAGTCCAGAAGAACCAGTTTTGCAGAGCATCCATATTCGACAGCGCGTAGCTCAGTACGCCCGCCTTGGTATCGCTCGACCAGTTCATCCATTCCTCCCATTCGGTGCATGACGCGTTGCTCAGCACCGTCTCGTATTGCGGTGTCGAGCCGACCCCGTCCAGCCATTTGCCGCAGTCGTTGATCGCGTTGGACCACTCACCCCCGACGACGATACCAAACGACGACTGAGAGTCGTTGGTCCCGCCGCCCCAACCGCATGCCGTCTTGGCTTGAACGTCCCACCCATTGGTGTTCTGCGTGCCGAAAGCGAGATAGGGATGCTGGTCGAGAGCAACTCGATCAGCACCCGCCAGGAAGCCACTCCACGCTGCAATGCCAACGAATCCCTCATGCAGGGCAATGATCGGTCCGTTGCCGGATCCATAGCCGGCGATCCCCCGAATAAGCTCGTATGCTTGGTAGTAGAACGCCTGCATGACCTCGAGTCCGACGATGCTTGCCTCGACCTCGTTGACCAGGCTCATCCTAGCTCAATCAGCATGCTCCCAAGACCAAGCAGAACTCGCCAAGCTTACATCGGAACGACCTCCTTGATTCCCTCCTGGGAGATGAACTCGGTCAGACTGCGGATCTGCTCGAGGTGTCGTTGACCGTTTGAGATGCCCATGACGCCGTACATCCAGTTGATGACGCCTGCCTTGCCAGAGTGATTCCAGCCGTTCTGCGAGCCGGGCAGCGCGTGGAAGTCGAGCAAGATTCGGAGGCCATATTTCCTACACCATCCGATAGCTTTGACAAAGTACTTCCACGAGACTTTGGCGAGATACGGCTCCCCATCGTGAGTCTCGATCGCCCAGTAGCCCAGCGGTATCCGGACCCAGTTGAGTCCAGCCGAAGCGATCAATGCAAAGTCCTCTTCCGTAATGAACGTCCTGTAGTGGTCTTCCAATGCGGTGGCGAGGTTGTCGCCCATGGCGAGGGAGAGCGTATACTCGTCGACGGCCTGGGGAGTTGTATTTTGGTATTGCTCATACAACGCCGGGACGATGAAAGGCTCGGTGACGAGCCATCCGCCAAGGTTGACTCCCCGAACGATATCTTGACCCCAGGTCCACGTTTCCAGCAGACTCGGACTCCAGCTCTGCGCCTGTCCAGACACGCCATAGGGGTTCGAAGGGTCTTGCGCCCAGATACCTCCAAACGAATTCTTGTAGACAAAGCTAACATTGAGGTCCGTCGTCACGGTGCTGCCGTCGCCGCCTGATCCAGCTACACCGTAGTCTGTTGAATTGTCGGTTCCTGCTTGAGCGCTCGACGATGAGGTACTTGCCGCCGAGCCGCTTGCGCTCGAGCCAGAGCTCGCATTGGCGTCCGACGTGGACGTGCTGCTGGTGGAGTTTTGGTTGTGTTTGCTGACGACAACGACAGCCACCACAACCACCGCCGCAACGACGACGAGCACGCTCGGAATCCCCCAAAACACCCAGCGACGTTTCTTTGGGTCCGTGGGCACGCACCCCCGCCTAGCGCCATACAGCTTGTAATCCTTCTTCGCCGTGGTGGACTGCATCTGTCGCGACGCCTGCGCCGATGAGGGAGCGAGGAATCGGTTCGAGTCGTATTGGTTGGCGCCAAACGCCGCGAGCCCGTCCTTCTCTGTCCCAAATGCCGGAGCGCTCGGCGGCGAGGTCGGGATATGTGACGGGTCAGGCGTGGAAGGGTACGAGTCGAATGCCTCTAGGTATCCGTGGGTAGGCGATTGCTCGTACTGCTTGCGTGGGGGTGCGGGTGTTGCCAGCGACGAACAGGCGACAAGTAGGAGAGACGGTAGCGTTTCGAGTCGGCGGAACCGTTGTCAAATTTCAGAATGTTATAGGATAGAGGAGGGACGGGGTTGAGCGAGCCAGACGGAGCGGGGCAAAGATGCGGTGGTAGCAGGGCGATGCACGGGGACATACAGATAGAGTGAGAGTTGGGGAAGAACAGACAAGAGGCGTCAGCACTGCCGCCTGGGGGTCTCGGGAGCGACGCAGACGACGACATGAACGGAGATGTAGAGTCCAACAGCGGCTGATGTGCGCCGGTAGATGATCGCTCAACGGCACTGGTCTCGAAGCGATGTGTGGTTTCCTTTCATAGCTTTCCAAACCACTCTTGCTCGCTCGCAGGTTGATTTGGACGGAGTAGACTTCCCTCCGCCCTCCTCCCGAGTTGGAGAGACCAGGGCCATAGCCGGGATAGGGGTTGATACAGCAGAGGAAAGTGGTGAGGAGCATGGTCGAGGAAGGGGGACAGAATCCCATAAAAGAGTCACTGACAGCATCATATGCCCCAGTTGGCATCCTCCCCATGCCCATCCCTGCCTTGCCGGCACTAGCACCGGCAGCGGCACCATGACCCAGTCGGCCCCCGCCCCGCGTTACAGGCGACGACCGGGCGCTAAAGTCGCTCGAGGGAATATTGCTGTATGGCGAGAGCGAACTAGAGGGGATGGGGGAGGAGATTTGGATTGGCCGGATTTGTGCGGGGCGTTTTGGCGCCATCTCTTGTAAAGAGGAAAGCAAGAATCCCCAACTGTCAAAGAGCGTGCGCCAGGTCGTAGCTCTACGCGTACCGCGGTGGGGAGGGGGTGTGGTGGTGGACTCGCTGAGCCACTCGAGTCGAGGTATGATCAAAGACAGACACGACAGACACGATACCGACACGACAGATGATAGACACGATGCAGACACGACAGACACAATGCAGTCACGACCGAAACGATATGCCCAAACCTACAGAGTACACAAGAGACGGGCGTCGTACGCTGGCACCGCTCGTCTCGACGTCGGAGAAACGAAATACAGGTACGCCGACAGGGTCCCACGACGACCACCAACGACCGAATACGTCGTGGGACAGGTGAGTCATGGCGGCGGTCCAGGCATGAGGCGGGCCAACACGACGGACGACGGGGTATGGCGCAGATCCATCCATCCCGGAAGCGCTGTGTCCCGCTTCATGTTCACAGCTTTACCTATACGCCTCTTTGGCCTCACTTCGGGCCATGTCCCACTTCCCCCCCTCCGTTCCCCCCCCCCCCCGCCCCCCCCCGCGCGGCCGGGATCCCGCTACCCTTGACGCGCCTGCTGTTTGTGCTTCCCGGCTCACCAAACCCCTGCCAAGGCGCAGGAGACCGAGGACCCTTTGTTGACAATTGCCAGCTAGCTGTACCTGGCCCAGAAAATCTCCGCTTTTCGTATCCGCAGCCTTAGCTGATTCCAATGTGACATGTCTCGTTCAGCGGTCCCCATCCGAGTTGTTTATCCCTCTTGCAAGACCAAAGCACGCGGAAAGAGACGAAGCCGCGACGCGTCGGCACGTGTGCATATGCAATCACGCGCAGAACCGAATAGGCTCAAGCAGATGTTGGGTGCAGGCGCACTCGGTAAGACACGTCATGCACAATGCATCATTATGGGCGTACTATACACGTCATATGTCTCACAGATGCTACATGCCACTCTGAAATGTCCATTCTGGTGTCCCTGGCGTCCCTGCCTTCCCATCTCACATCACCGCCGCGGCACCAATGGTGAATCCTATGACGCCCAGGAGTGTGCCAATGACGGCTCGGGAGCCCACTAGCTCTGTCCCCGCGCCGGCCGCGCCTGTGCTTGAGCTCGACGCGCTGGCGCTTTGCGTGCTCGAGCTCGTCTGTGATGCCGTTTGACTGCCAGTCGCAGACGGGGTTGGGGTAAAAACTCCGCCCGATGGGATTTCTGCAAGACATGATGACGCTGCCGTCGAGGCGTCTTGCGCTGTGTTTGGCCCTATTAGTCATCAGCCTCGACCGCCCGATACGTGTCACTTCACTCACGTTCGGGATTCAGAGTCGCATTCCCACTAAAGTCGCAACTCGTGCTGACCGGATTGAACTCGTAATATGCCGACATGGCATATGAAAGCTTGATCGCCGGCGAGCAGAAGCTTAGCGCGCCGTAGGTCCCAGCAGTGCCGTTACCGCCTATTGCATCACACGATGCTCCGGAACCACTCGAACCAAGAAGCGAGCAAGCGTAACTGCATATCAGCATGTATTCTCATCTGGTCGAGCATATTTAATCTCACTCGGTCAAAGAACCGACGATGTCGGGCTGGTTGGCAGACGCTGGGATGAGCTGACATGCAAGCGCGTTGTCGTTTACACAGTTGCAGACTGGTTCGTCCGGTGTAGGAGGTAGCGTGGTCGACGCGAGAAGCGTGGCATTGGTACTTGGACATGCCCCAATGGTGTCGTTCGTCGCAGACTGGGCCGGCGAATTGGGTCCATTTGTACTGTTGTATTCTGCTGACAAGCGAGTAAAGTCGTCTGATATCACGACTCTGGCTATTAGCGTATGTTAACGATGCAAACTCACGAGGTGCCATCGTCAGAAAAGGTGACCATGCCATAGCCGTCCTCTGTAGGAAAGTAGGAGAATGCGACTCCGCCTGAGAAGACATCCGAGACCGGTGATGCGAACAATGCTTTGACTTCGGTCCAGAGACGTGGCGGAGAAAATATGCACCTGGAAGATGAGCGACTGCTCTGATAAATGACAAGGACATACCCATATTCTGACATGTAGGTTGCCACAGGGATATCCGAGAAGCCCTGCGTGATGGAGTCCCAATTGGACGAGGTGAGCGTTTCGTTGCCGCACCACTCGTAATTATTTAAGCCTAAGGCGTTCGTAAATTTCTAACGATTGGAGTTCGTTGACCTAGCGAAAGGGAATTTCAGCGGTCGGGTATACTCACCATAAATGTCCACCCGCACATCATCAGTGCCGCAAGTCATATACTCTGCCAGAGTGTTCCTGAAGTCGGCATCGCCGTCGACAGCCGAGTAGCCAATCAGTGCTGAGGAATTGATCGATGCGAGGTATGCTTTGATATCACGGGCCGCAGCTTTCACAAAAGCTGAACAGAGTCAGTTAAACCCATCGTCAGTGCCGGCGTCGTGCATGGCCGATAAGAACTTCATTGGGGCACAGGACGCGAAACGGAATGAACAGCGCTTACGTGCTGCATTAGTATTTGAGACAAGGTTGATCACTTCGTTGCCGATATTATAAGCAAGGACATTATCGTACTATCGGCTATTTTAGCAGCATAGGAGACGGTGAAGGACGACGTGACTCACCTTCGTGAATGCGTCTATGGTGGTCGTGTACTCGTCGAGGAGATTGGTGGTCCAAGCGGGAGAAGAACGGTCAATCGAGCCGTTTAAGGGCAGGGAGATGTCGAGCCTGAGTCCGTCAGATGTATATCAGGTAATCAGTCGGATCCGGTGCAGATGAGTGGACATGATCGGCTGGAGAGTTACAAGACGAGGGACACCGGGTTGAAGGAGGTGGTGGCGAGATCAGTTCCGCAGTAAGGAACGACTGCGGATCATTCTTATGCTTTATCTGATGCGGCCCCGGACCATCTGAGCACCAACCCAGCTCAAAAGTCCCGCAATTACTAGAAGTGAACTGTTGAGAAGCAATCGATATTCTTCCAGAATGACACGTAGCAGAGGAAGGAGAAGGAAAGAGTTCGGGTCTGGACGGGACGCACATGACGTATATGCCGGCATCTTCCAGCAAGCCCATGCAGACATCGTGATTCAAGCTCGAGTTGACCGAGTAGACTCGTATTGCGTTGACGCCGAGTTGCTGGAGGTAGGGGATATCCCGGGTGCAATTTTGCGACGAAGAGAGTGGGTCGACATAGGATGACCTGAGCGATTCAGTTCTACTATTCACTGCAGTTGTCATCCCAATGGAGGATATAGGGCGTGGCGTTGCCGAAGGAAGTCAAGCAAAGGAGCCTTGGGGACGTCCAGCAAAGACCGAGCCCGTGGTCCGACAAGTAGTCGAAGGACAGATGGCCGGATCACCATCTCCCTCGGAATCGACCGAGACGGACACTTCCATGGCTCGATGAACAACGCCGCAGGAGAGTAGCATGGCGCGTGTGGCTCTGCCAGGAACGTTTGCAGACGGCTCGGGCGACTTACGGTTCTGGAAATCCACCACTGGGCGCTCATTAGCCGCTGCGTGTTTCCCTTGTCATTCGGCTCTCAGCTCACTTTTGATCGTTTGCTTCAGAATCGGCGGCGACCTGCCCCTCGGGTTGGTATGCTACTCCCTGTTACTGTCAGCTGATGACACAGGAAGTCGTGGCTTGATCGTAGCCAGCGCAGACAATAAGGACCCTGCCGCCGTGGCCCAGCAGCCAAGATCCTCCTTGCTTCTCTGCATCTTTCCTTGCAATTTATTCCTTCATCCGAAAGCCTTGCTCCGTGTACCTCACCTGTTCAAAGCAACCAAGCGATCGCCGCACTCCAATAAGGATCCACAACTCACCTTGATGTAGAATCGCGCGCCGGCTGGGTCATACAGATACTTGCCAGTGCGAGAGATCCGAGGAAGGGCGAACGCCAGGGGTAAGGCCGCGATGGCAGCAAACAGACGCATAGCGATCGCTGGCAACGCCTTGTCGCTTTATCTTTCGAGGAGGTGGCAGACGCTACAGTGTGAGCTGCAGCGGGTCCCTCGGCAGAATATGAAGCAACACTGGCAGTGACAGCAAGAGAGAGAGAGAGAGAGAGAGAGAGAGAGCGAGAAAGAAACAAAGAAAGGAGAAGCAACAAAAAACGCGTACTGAACGCCGCCTAGTAAGTCTTGTCGGGCGAGGGCGGTGTGTTTATATTCGCCACGTGGTAGCCAAGACGCCGTGCCCCCGTGCCCCCCCGTACCCATCCGTTCATAAAAAAAAAAACCATACGGGAAACCCTAACATCCGGGTTTGCCATTGTACGAGTATCTGGTGGGCACAGACGGCAGGTGGAGCAACAGAGCGGGGCGATGCCATCCAAGCAGTGAGGCGTCCCTTTGGTGGCTTTGCTTTGGGTATAGCTTCCTATGCCGCCTCTCGGATGATTTGCTACAGCCGATGACTAAGCGCACGCGCCATCAGCCGGTCACTCGGGCTCTAGCAAGAGAGAGGTTCCATGTATGCATTTCAGCTCTTTGCCATACATCCTATTCAGACACAGAGAGCAGTTAGGGGGCACACGACACGGAATTTAGCCCGACGACATCCTGCAACTTGGGCCAGCATGAAAATACAAAATTCCCCAAGTATCGACTTCCTTGGAGGCAAACATCCTGCGCGAGCTTCATCTAAACTATGTAGACAACGGCGACCCCTCTGACAGCTTAAAATCGAAGACGGCTAGTCCAGATTTCGAACCATCGTTTCCTGGGGCCTCAGGAAGACATTTTTCTTGCAGCCTCATGACAGACGCGAACGCAGGCTCGCGTTGTCTCTTCGATCGTGGATGTTCTCCGAGAGAACGCTTGGAGTGACGACTGCATGGCGTCATGGCATCCTGCTCGCGCAAGTTCCCTTCAATAGAAGCCCCTTGAGAAGGTTCGCAAGGCTCTCAAGAGCAGCCTTCGAATCCGCGGGAGGTGGGGCCACCGACTTTAGTATATGAACGCCTGAATAAACGGCGCCTCTCGACGTCGCCACCTCACAGCACTATTGAACATGGCGTTTAACGGGCAGAGGGCCTTCAGCCAACACACCCTCACTTGGGGCAACGAGAACGACACCAACACCGATAACTAGCCTTGGACCAGGACCCCACGATTGCGTCGATGGGTCCCGTCATCTGCAGATGGTATCATGGAGCGGGCCGACGGCTCTCAGTGGATCCGCTAGAGCTCTTCCCATGGCTCTTGAAGGAGCAAGTTTCCAAGTTGGGTCGTGTCTGGAGTAGTATGACTACTCGCAAGAACACGGCTAGCGGATCCGAAAGCAAGAATAGCTGAGTACGTACCGCCATAGAACAGCGCACATTGATGCAAATGCATAACCATTGATGAATGAACGGCGACTTGTGCCGCTTGTCTGCCACTGACGATGCACGATTACGGAGAGCTAAGAGCTATGGAGCTGTTGATCGACAGCCGGCCAGAGGACAATACAGGAACCTATGCTTCCCAGGCTGCGCGCAGCACCACCCCTTGCGGCGTCTTTGATAAGAGACCGGGCAGGTGGATAGCAGAAGTCCAGGTGTCTGGGGGGTCTATGCTGGTGCATACATGCCGAGCTTCCCCGTGCTCGCTCCCATGCGCAACAGGCTCGTACACAGCTCTAGCCCGCATCGCACCGGATCCAGGACGACCATGCCCTTCTTGCAGCTCTTGCGTATAGCGTCCTCCAAGCCTGTCATGCCTGCACACCCCAAGACGATCACGTCGGCCTTGCGCTGCTCCTGCAGCTCCTCCTTGGCCAGTCTCTCCAGTCGTTCAAGGACGACCTCGTGAGGGAGCGTATGCAGGTCTTCCGCCGACATGCCGGACGCGACTACACCGGCCTTGCACAGCCCGTCTAGGTGCAACGTGTGGATCCCGTGTTCCAGCAGAGGCACCCAGCGCGTGCCGGTGGTCAAGATGCCGACGCGCGCGCCGATAGACGCCGCGAGCAAGAGCGGAGCTTCGAGAATGCTGATCACCGGTGCGGCAGTGAGTTCGCGCAGCGCACCCGTCAGCGAGTGATGCGAGAAGCACGCGACGATAAACTTCCGTCATGGTCACATGAGCGTGCGGCTCGGTCGCGCAAAGGGCCAGGCCGACTCACCCCGTCCCACTGGGACAGTCTGCCATGGAGCTCGCCCAGGCATACTCCAGCCGACACGACGCTGTCCGCCTCGCCATCGATACCCGCCGGAACCAGCTCTGGCGGCGCCGTGTAAAAGTCCAAAGCGGCCACATCGGCCGGCAACGCCGCTTGCATGGCCCTGCTGAAGCTCTGCAGGCCATGTCAGCACGCGACACCATGACGCCGTCGCCGTGACTTGCCGCGCTGTCGACCCAACACCGGCATGGCCGAGATGGACGACCGGCCCAGGCCGACGCAGCGACTCACCTCTGAAGAATTGGGGTTAATCACAAGCACCCTCGGCCGGCGAGCCGTATCTCCAGCCAGTAGGAATGGCATACTGATCCGCGACTGCACGGCGATACGTCGAGAGGGAGGATACCACGACGACAGTTGCACAAAAGTACACACGCATGAGACTTTTTGTGCACTGCGCATCGCATATCGCACCGCCAGCAGAAGCACCCTTGACGGCGTCGCTCCAATCACAACGCTGCAGCTCCGTTCAAATCCGTTTTCGGACGGAAGTCGCAGACTGATTCGTCAGGAGCCTCATCCCCTAATCTCCGAGGGGGTGTTGCTCCTCTGCTCTCGAGGCTCCTCTCTCCGCCAAGCCACACGTAGTGCCTAGTGGGTATGACAAGAGCAAAAGGTAAAAAAAAAAATCATCCAGCGTCCCCGTGGTGTCTATTGGCTCGTGGCTCCACCTCCCCCTCTCCCCCCTCCCTCCCCCCCTCCTACCCCCCCTCGCATCCCTTATCAAAGTCTCCGCTAAGACAACCGCAGTTTTGCGAACCGAAGCAATCGATACCCCCCCTCGAGCCGCTTGACAGATGATAGGCTCGTCGAGTCGCAAATCCGCCGGCCCGACGCGGGAGACGCTACTGGGTGTTATCGTCTGCAGAGCAGCCAGACGTCATGTGTCTTCCGCCAATCATAGATTGCGGGTAAAGATTTTTTGGCGCCAGGTCCAGGACATTCAAAAGGACGACCAGGTGGTGGAGAAAATGTCGCCCAACTCGCTTCCCATCCCACTCACAACAGACAACAACAGCCTCGACTCGACCATCCTCGACCGACGACGGAGCCATGTCGACCACACTCCGAGCTCGCAAGCTCTTCCGCAAGCTCGAGACCGAGCACCCCGACGGTCTCTCCCAGACCGAGCTATTCCTAGCGACAGAGGATCTGCTGCCCGTTACTGCGGACAAGAAGACTTGGGACGCTTGGAACTTTGTGAGCTGCTCGAGCCTCACGTGCGTGACCACAAGCAACATCTAACGGGCATTAGGTTGCATTTTGGATCGCCGACTCTTTCAACCTGAACACGTTCACCATCGCCTCGTCCATGATCAGCGCAGGGCTCAACTGGTGGCAGGGTCAGCGGCTCCTATGATCTGGCGTTCTTCACTTGTCCCAAGCTAATGCCCCACAGCTTTCATCTGCGTCATTGTCGGCTACTCGCTTGTCGGTCCATTGCTTGTCCTCAACGCCCGTCCCGTGAGCATCCCTGGTCATGCATGCGGCCTGTTAGCCTGACCCGACGCAGGGTGCAATCTTCGGAATCACCTTCCCTGCTGTCAACCGAACCACATTTGGTCTGTTTGGCTCTCTTTGGCCAGTCTTGAACCGTGAGTTTCCCGTCCCGATCGCCCCGCAACGTTAGACACTGTCTGACTTGGGCAACAGGAGCCGGCATGGCATGCATCTGGTGGGGCGTCCAAGCATGGCTCGGCGGAGAATGCGTCTACGTGCTGCTGCGTGCGATCTGGCCTTCGTTTGCCAACATCCACAACTCGATGCCCGCAAGTAGCGAGACGACGACCGGTACGTCCTGCGCTGTTATCCGTCTTCCGAGAGGGCGTACTCTGCGCTGACATGCTCAGCGTACATTGTCGCATTCATCATCTACTGGCTGCTGTCGCTTCCGACCATCTGGGTCCCGATTCACAAGCTCCGATGGCTGTTCATGGCCAAGGCTGTCGTCGGCCCCATTGTCGGCTTCACCCTCTTTGGATGGTCCATCACGCGTGCAGGCGGTATCGGTCCAGTGTTCTCCCAGCCTGCGACGTTGCATGGCTCCGCCCTCAGCTGGCAGATGCTCATCTCCATCTCGAGCTGCTTCAACAACATGTTCACCCTGAGTCAGTCCCGACCCGCAATCACGTTACTCTTCTCATTCCCCACACGTCTCTACGAGTACCTCCAGGCTGACTTGAGCAGTCACCAACGCACCCGACTTTGCCAGTCGAGCCAAGACTCCCGCGGCCGCTGTCTGGCCCCAGATCATCGCCATGCCCATTGGTTTCTCCATTACCTCCTTCCTCGGTAAGGCTATTTTCAGTTAACGAAACTTTGTGGGAATTCCGCTGACTCAGCCAGGTATTGTCATTGCCTCTGCGTCCCAACCGCAATTCGGCGAGCAGATCTGGGACATTGTCAAGGTATGTCTTGCGGTTGAGCCTGTGTACAACTCTGACAGAGCTCAGATCATGGACCGCATGCTGGATGGTGGATCTTCGTCGACTCGCGCCGGCCTCGTGTTCATCTCTGCCGGCTTTATTTACGTCCAGCTCCTGCTCAACGTCGCAGCCAACTCGATCTCGGCAGGCTGTGACTTGACCGCTCTCCTCCCTCGATGTCAGTTACTTTTCTTCTCCCCGTGCTTTTGCTTCCCCTTCTCTCTTTCCCCTCTACCCACCCGCCGTGCTCACCGCTTCTCTTGCATCCCCGCCCTCTTAACCCCGAAACGGCTCAACGTGTTCAGGAACGCGTACGCTGACCCTCGCAGGGATCAACATTCGTCGAGGCGGGTACATCGCCGCCATCGTTGGCATTTGCATGAACCCATGGCTGCTGTACAAGTCCTCTGCCACCTTCAGCACCTATCTCGGCGCGTACGGTGTGCTACTGTCGTGCATCGCCGGCCCGATGATCGCAGATTACTGGCTCGTCCGCCGTGGCCACTACCGCCTCAACGACCTCTACACTACTTCCAGTGACGGGTGGTACTACTATACTTATGGTATCAACTGGCGTGGGTACCTCGCGTACCTCTGGTGAGTTTCCTGGCCTGTTTCCTTTCGTGGCTAACGGCGGCAGTGGTTTCGCGGTCAACGCTCCTGGGTTCATCAACACCCTCAAGCCGAACGTTTCGGTGCCCATTGGAGCACAACGTGTCTACGTCCTGGTGAGTCTTCCAGCCTTCACTTGCTCTCCCCCCTCTGCTCTGTCTCTTTGGACAGCAGCTGACAAGCTCCATAGTCGTGGATCACAGGTACCGGCGTGTCCGGCCTGATCTACTACCTTGCGTGCTGGATCTCCCCTCCTCCCGGCAAGAGCACGCGCTTCCTCGAGATTGACGAATCGGCCGGCGAAATCCGCTTCATCGACGAAAAGTACGGCATCAATGCCCAGGACGGGCGATACTCGGATGGCAGCGACGAGAAGGTCGGCGGCCCGACGCCAAAGGGCGTCACAACGATCCAGGACGTCTCTGTCCTGGAGGACTAGGTGCCGATTTGCTGGCCTCCCTACCTTGCCCTTGTCCCCTTTCCCCACTGCGTGGCCCCATTCGTATAGTAGACGCGGTTTGTAGATCCCAGAGCCTATTTTGACTTGATTCCATTTCATTTAAGACCAGATGATGCAAGGGACCCAGAGTGTTACTCTCGTGGCTATATTTCTACTGCTATGCTCCTCGTTCATCGGGGGAAGGAAGGAAGGAGCAAGGGAAAGAAAGAAAGATGAGATGTCATAAATAGGAGTTCATTGCCACGTCATGCTCTGCTTCGGAGACCCCGGGCCGGGGGCCCGGCATACAGCAGCTATCAGCTCAGACGTCGGCAGGTATATCTAGACCGTTTGAGACGTTGAGACTGCTGTGTGTGGGGAAACCTGTAGACAGGGAACAAGCATGGCAGACGTGGCAGACTACTCGCCCATCGCAATACAGCACGTCAACTTTACAGTGGGCAAGGGGACACTGCACCTCGCCGAGGAGTTTTACAGCGACGTCCTGGGCTTTCATAACGATCCCGTCCCTCTGAGCGAGAAGGATATCCTGAGATGGTGAGTCGATCTCGATTCCAAGGTCCAGCACGATCCAACACGGTCCAGCACTTTTCGCTCTTCCATGTCAGCGCACAGCACTCTTCAGGCTTCCATTTTAACGCAGGAGATGACGATTTGGCAGGTTCAGAATAGGCGACGGGCCTCAACAAGTAAGATGGTGCCAGCTCGTGGCCCTCACTACGGGACGCTGAAAGACGTAGATACACATCGCATTCGAACGCCAGGCTGGGCATCCTGACCCGCCCCATCTGTCCAGTCGCCACGCATGCTTCATGCTGCCCTCCAAGCAGGCCCTGCTGAATCTCCAACAACGTATCTGGGCGCACCACAAGACCGACTCTCCCGCTGCAGCAAGCATGTGTGACGAGCCTGGGCAAGAAAACTCGGGATCAAAGGTGCGTCCGTCCCGCTCTTCATCTTCGTCTCCGTCACGTCCGCTGCTGATCCCGTTCAAGGGCGTCGAATATCCCACTCGTTTCTTCGCCATTGACTACGCTGGCAACAGGCTCGAGTTCTCCGCACCCAAGTCATAAATGCAGAGAGGGGATTCCTCTTCTAGTTTACGAAAATGCTCTAATAAAACATCATTCTATACGATTATAATTTGCCAACATGATCGATGACCCTCCCCTTACAGAGGCAGGGTCAGCATCGAATCCCACAACGCGTCAAAACTCTGCCCATCATAGTCATCATGCCATTCCGGGTGAGAGGCTGAGTTTGCGGCGGGCCCGCTTTCGCCTCCACCCTGGTTCTCGCTCGAAGGCACAAATGTCCCGTTGAGCTGAGTGCCCGGATGCGCCGCACCATTAGCCGAGGAGGCCGTCGAGGAAGCTATAAGACGCTCGAAAACGCCAAGGACTCTGTGGTAAGAGCGAGCGACGTGATGAAGGGCGTGTTCCTCGTGAGACAACGGCACGCTGGCACACAGGTCTCCGAACCACCTCAGGATATTCGCACATCGAGACAGCATGCGTGTCGGTAGCAGATGCCGTACCTACACATCTGTCAGCTGAGCACCCGCCTTCAGGCAAGGCCAGGCGAACATGGAACAGAGTGAGGCCCGGCATCAGGATGCTTGTTGCTGAGTGTTCAGACGAGTACCGAAGATGCCCAGAGACGGCGAGCTCCCGCAGGCATTCAAATGAATTATCGACCATATGAAGCAACCGTTCGGCCGCCTCCTCCGTAGGATGCTCACGCAGCAGTTCGGCCTCTAACTGAATACAGAAACGAGTTGTCGCTATCGTAGCTATCGTGCGATATACCCCCGAGAGGGCCGGTTTCGCCAACCACTTGCGGAGATGTTGCTGCAAAGCTGAACTGAGTGCCCTGGGGTCGGGGGTGTCCGTGGTAGGAGGCACTGCCTCCGGTCGTGGCCAGATAAGACTCAGAGATCGCCGACGCAAAATCTCAATCATACTGCACAATTCTCAGCTACACATGCCCCTTGGTCATGCTCCTGAGCCTTACGAGAAAGCGAAAGCGACAAAGTTATCCGTCGCAATGCCGAAATGGCCGTGCTCATCGGCCCATCGGGAATAAGGCGGAATCTCGTCGCCAAAGATGTCCACGCTTGCTGGCACGCGATTCAGACTACAGCAAATCGTCTCTGATCCTGTAGGATCGGACCGTCAGCTTGGCCGTCGGGGGGAAACGACCGGTCGCGCTTACGTAATAAAGCTGACACAAAGTAAGCTCTGGTCTAGCACCTTTGCACGACTTACCTGCCCAAGTCCTCTCACGATCAAGCTTCTCTCTGGCGGCCAGAGAGTCAAGCGTGCATGGTTCATTTACGTTGTCGGCGAGATGCAGGAGGTACCCGGCTCGTACGGCTAGCGCAATCTTGAGAGGCGCCGATAGGTCTTTCGGGGTCTCCCAAAACGCCAGTACAATCAAGGCCTGTACCGCTTGAAGATTCAAAACTCCCTCTTGCAGCCGGCGGTGGGTGATGAGCTCGGCGTGCCCTTTTAGTAGCAAGTAGAGATCCGGCCTCATAAATCTAGCAGTGACCGCCATGATCGAGGAGAACAGCAAGGATGACCGGCGGATGAATTGGAAGTTGTGATAGGCGTCATCGAACATGAAGATCAGTGGAGCCATCCAATCCATGAAGCTGTTCCTGTTAGCGCTATTAGCCTTTGTTATGAGACGCTTACTGCCGATACAGATACATGGCCTCCGCTTCCGACAGCAAGTTCAATTCGATGGGATTCTCCATGTCTGGTATGACCCGCGCGACGGCAGGCTCGGCACCGTACGCGTGATGCAGCATACGAGGCTTCAGGATTCGTCGAGGATCAAACACAGAGAGGTCGGCGGGATTATGCTCTGGTGTCGGCGATCTACTGTCTTCGGAGCCCAAATAGGGTTCGAGGGCAGAGACGTTGCGATGCTCCTCGACCGGCTGTGGTGGACGCATATCGTTTGGCGGCGCTCCTCCATACTGGTATTCCACCGCTGTGAACGGCGACGGTGTGTTAAGCGCACTGGAGGCCCAAGTGATCTGTTTGTCCTCCCCAAAGGCAGGCATTAATCCTCCATTCTGCACATTTGTCAAACCAAAGGGCAGCGGTGTCTGCAAGGCTTGTGGTGCAGGTCTGGAGGCGTCATCAGTCGATAGACGTTGGCTCCAAACGCAGTTGACTCACTCGGGCTCGAGAGGTTCAGTTGGCCTGAAGCCGCACAACGGATCGTTTGGGACCGGAATGTTTTGTGGGCCATGTGCCAGCCCCTCCTCACTGGCCGTCTTGTCTGGGATCAGCAAGCTCCGTGGTGTAGGCAGGCTCGCCAAACGACGGCCGATAGTGATGGGTCTATAACGCGTCAATGGAGCAGTCAGAAGCATTCGAATGAGCTCACCGCCCGCGACGCTTCGTCGAGTAGTCGCATATGAGGTCGAGCCGGGAGCATCTCGCGCACGGTGCTAAATCGTCCTTGGCGGCTGACGAGGGGAGGCAGCGAGTCTGCGAGTGCGAGGGGTCAGTGATGGAAGCACCATGACGGGAGCCAATACGGACCTTGAGAGTGCGGCATACGGTACAGCTACGTGACTAGTTAGTCGCTGGCAACGCCGAGGCGAGCGGTGGCGACTCCCCCTCGGTGATCGGGTGGAAACGCTGACCCTTCCACTCACGCCTTTCTGATTGCCTTTGTGGATTGACGTTGGCCACCGGTGGATGACTCGGCAGGTGACATGATCCACTGCCGCGATGAGCAAGCCCGAAGGCCCTTGGAAAGATATACAGATCTCCGGACTGGGGGGGATCAAAGACGACGAAAACAAAGACCCGGGGGGGGGGGGGATGACGACGGAGGAAGGAAACGCAAGGGGGACTATTGGGGGATTACAAACTATTTGGTTCCGGGCAGGCCGCCCATTAGGAAAATCCGGAATCTCATTACGAAATCGAAAATCGTAATCGACGGTGCATTCCCCGGTCTAATCGCCGTGTCTTCGGCCGCCTTTTTTTGTCTGATTTCTCTCGCCGAATCTGTTTACAATAATCTTGCAAATATATGGAAGCGTGAGTTTCTAGAAAGGTCCCTTCTTTCCCATCCCTTCCAACGCCATCTCGTATCTCATATATCACAGTACTGATGACGACCAGCGAAACAGAGCTCTCCACTTCCGAGGATACCATGGTGGTGGGAGTTGACCCCAAAGACCACACCCTGCCGCAACGGCCATGGCGACGACATGTCACCCCGTGGTCGCGGATCATCAGCCACAACTACCAAGGCAAGGGAATCGATGCGGATCCGTACGTCGTCGACTGGCTCACGACCAACGAGGGCGATCCGGAGAATCCACTGACCTGGGCGATGTGGTACAAATGGGTCGTGACCTTTACAGTTGCAGTCACAACCATGGCTGTAGCCATGGCATCGTCTACCCTGTAGGCTCTGTCAAATAAGGCCCGGGAAAGGGAGCTGATCGGTGCAGTTCCGGTGCGACCATATCCCTAGAAGAGACCTTTGGGGCCTACGCAGAACAAGCCTACGTCATGATCACGTCTGGTTTCGTCCTGGGCTTTGTCGTCGGTCCTCTACTCTGGGCTCCCATGTCCGAGGTATTCGGACGACGAATCATGTTCATCGGCACCTACGTCCTGTTTACCGCCTTCAACGGTGGATTAATCGCCAGCCAGAACATCTGGACGCTCATCATCCTCCGATTCCTCGCCGGGACTGCTGGGTCGTCGCCACTGACCAATGCCGGCGGCACAGTGTCTGACATATTCGAGGCGCGTCAACGCGGTCTCGGTATGGGCATATTCGCGTCTGCACCCTTCATGGGGCCTACCATTGGACCTATCGTGCGTTGCCATGCATCTTATGTGGTCTCGTCTTGACTGATCGCGTAGATCGGCGGCTTCTTGGGACAGACCCACGGTTGGCGATGGGTTGCGGCTTTTATCGCCATCTTATCGGGGGCACTCACGATCGGCGGTTTCTTCATTATCCCCGAGACATATTCGCCTGTCCTACTGCGTGCCCGCGCTCAACTTCTTTCGCAGGCAACAGGCAAGGTATACCGGAGCAAATTCGAAAAGGAAAAGCAAGTCGAGCTGAGCGTGCTCTTCAAGGGCTCGCTGAGTCGACCATGGGCCCTGCTCTTCCGCGAGCCTATCGTCCTCACCCTGTCCATCTATCTTGCCATTGTCTACGCGACGCTCTACGTAAGTCGAAGCTGCACGTCGTGAAGGGCAATGTGACTGATCACTATGGCCAGATGCTGTTTGGTGCCTTCCCCATCATCTTCGAGGAACAGCGAGGCTGGTCTCCTGGCGTCAGCGGTTTAGCATTCCTTGGCGTGCTGATTGGCTTCATTCTTGCACTGCTCTACACGCTTTTCTACGAGAACAAACGCTATGCAAAGAACCTCGCCAAGGAGGGCTGGCTTCCTCCAGAGCAGCGGCTGCCCCCCGCTATCGTCGGCGGGATCCTGCTCCCCATCGCAAGTTGACGTCCTGCGGCTGGGGTCCAGCTGACTGTGTGTGCAGGGTCTCTTCTCCTTTGCTTGGACCGCAGCACCAGCGACTATCCACTGGATCGCACCTATCATTTGTGCCGCTCCGTTTGGTTGCGGGATGGTCCTAGTCTTCCTCAGTGTCTTCAACTACCTGATCGACTCTTACCTCCTGTACGCGGCTTCGGTCCTCGCCGCCAACTCGGTCCTCCGTTCCCTCTTCGGCGTGGGGTGAGTTTATGGCTCATTTCCCATGCAAGGCACAACCTAATGAAGGACAGCTTTCCTCTCTTCGTCACGCCCATGTATACCAACTTGGGCATCAACTGGGCTAGCACGTTGGTTGCCTTCCTCGCGCTCGCGTGCGCTCCCATGCCAGTGTACGTTGCTGCGTCCGCCGGCCCGTCATATGAGACTAACAATGGTCAGCGTCTTCTACTGGAAAGGCAGAGCCATCCGACGAGCATCCAAGTTTGCTCGAGAAGCCGACGACCTGGGACAGAAGTTACGAGAAATGAGCTTGAAGGCACATCAGAAAGGCGAAGTGTGAAGGGATTTACCTGGAAGCACACCATATAGACGAAAGCTGCATGCGCTATTCTGCACGCATCTTTCCTTAGAGTACAACAATCAATAGACGGACACTGTGCGCGGTGCAATCATAGCGAATCAGCTGAAACAGCATCTTATGCATGCCACAACTCACCATTCCAATGTGCATACACATAGATGGATAATAACAGAATCGGTCAACGGTTGAACCGTACCTGTAAGAGGAGCCCAGGCCCATCCTCCACCAATCCACCAAATGAAAGATTGCTGTATGAATGTCCTGTTTCAGTGGACACCCAAAACGAACTTGGCCGCCAGGGTTGCAGCGAAGCAAGACGTCGTCGCTTACATTCCCGCCCTCACTGCTGAAAGAGCCTTGATGCTTTCGAGTAATACAGTACATCGCACATATTGGTGATAGCTGATACAGGATAAGATAACTGATACAATCCACACGGCTCAAGTCGCCCCTTCGAGTTCCCCGAGACTATTTGCGATCATGCCACCGATAGCCCAGTGGGACCGCCGCTCAAAGACCTCCTTCATCCAGTCCAACATCTCGTCTGCGCTTGTGACTCCCAAGATCGTGAATGGCTCCGTGCCTCCGACGCGCACGAGCCGCCACGCCACTAAAACCGCCTTGTATGCAAACAAAGTGACCCAAGGCGCTTCCTCTCTCGTATCTGTCGCGCTGTCGAGGTGACTGAGGAACCAGCGGAGGTGTGGCTCTATGGACGCTGCGACTTGTGCCGACTCGATCAATGTGTCAGTGTTACTCAACCGCGTCCTGCATACCGTCAGCACTGAAATGCTCTGGTGCTGTGACATACGAAGCTGCCAACGCTGCCTCCAGGCTGTGCTCGACGACTCCATTTGTGTGCGAAGGCGACCAGAGTAGCAGCTCGAGCATAGTAATGTGCCATGTCGCTTGCATGAGGATAGCCATCGGTGTGGGAGCTGCAAGGAATTCCACGATAGGTTCGAATGCCAAGAGGGCCGAATGCAGCGCCTGATGATCAGCGTGTTCTTCCTAGCTCGCTCACCTCGACTCGCTCGAGACATATCCTGCCCGTCATTGTGGACCAGCCCGAGATCTCCCTAGCGCTGCTCAACAAGAAGAGCAGGACCATCAAGCATCCGTGCGCGTCAAACGTTGACATCTCGAACAATGGTGACGGCGCCAGGCAGCTTCTCACTGCCGCGAGGTAACGTGTTGACGTCTTGCTCTGATCCTTGACGAGTGTGCGGTGTGCCCACTCGGTTGCGGTGGACGCCTCCCACAGTTCCACAGACGAGGGCAGGTCATGCTTAATCTCCAGGTGGGACAGCGTTCGTTGTAGCGACAAGGTGTGGTACCAAAGAACGTCGATAATATGTGCGGCATAGAGCGTTCTATCGCTCAGCTCTGCTTAGTGTCGTTGTCTTCTCACCTTTTATGACTTTCTGTTCTCACAAACTGTCGCCATAATGCATCGAGGTCTCCGGCATTTGCCGCTTGCGCAGGGAGAGGATCTGTCAAACCACCCCGCCGAACCAGCTACGCGCGTTAGGTGTGGGCCTCGGCCCTGTACGATAAACTCACCTCGATGAGTTTGCTGTGCAGTCGCAGACCATACGCACCGCCCGATCCACCCGCGCAGAGATGCGCATGCAGCTCCAGTAGCAAGTAGGCTTGAATGATGCTGAGATTTGCGACACCCCACACCGTTTCGCCCGACTGCTCGTTGAACTCCAAAATCCTCCTTCCGCGGAAGAAGCACTGGCTCGCCAAATCTTCCGACCCTAGACTGTCTGCAAAGCGCAATCCCAGACTCAGAATGGCCATCAGAAGACACTCGGGCAGGGAGGCGATGTTGAACGTCGGCTGATGAAGAAACGGCAAGCTGGGGGAGACGAAGCGGAAGTACAGGTCGATCCCCTCGGCGACGACTGTCGGGTCGATAGAGAGCGGTGGGAGTGGCAGCACAGGCAGTACAGGCGACAGCGAAGGGTCCTTGACGTGCTTCACATATGTAGGTTGCTGGGCGAGTACCGTCGATCTAGTTAGGTCACCAAGGACTGGCATATCAGTTGGTGTTTCTCCAGATAAAACTCACGACCGGGCTGGTTGCTGAGCGGGGCCAGGTAGTGCATATCTTGAGGCATTGACATGGAGCTCAAGACCTCGGAGGTGTTGCTGCTGGACACTGAATCCACCCCAGGCGCTGGCGAGACCGAGATTGGATCCACATGTATCACGTCGTTGTCCACAGACTTGCCCCTGCCGGCCGTAGCTTCCAGGCCCTGGTTGAAGAGGAGTTCAAACTGCACAGACTCTGATCGCCTCGACTGCTCTGCCTCGCGGCATTTCTCAGCCGTCCTGGACCGCGATGGTCCCGCTCTTCCTTCGTGCTGCTTCTTGATATGCCTCTTCCGCAGATCCTGACGGGCAAAGACCTTGGGACAGAACGCGCACTGTAGTTCTGCAGCATTCCGAGATGACTGGTGCAGTGTTGAATGACGTTTCAGGTTTTCCTTGATAGAATTAGTGATGCCCACAAAGCAATGACCGACCCGTTCTCCCCCTGCCGCCCCCACAAACACACACTTACATGTCGGGTAAATCTACGCAGGCAAACGGTACATTGAAACGGCTGCAGCGAGGATGGCAACGCGGCGTTGGCGGGCGAGACGGGTGGTGAGGTGGAGATGGAGCTCCCAGATGGCATTCTCACTAGGATGCTGGTAGCGACAGAAATGCCGTGAGGAGGTGGAAAAGGAGGAGCTGACCAAAATGGGCTTCATACTTGCTGCTCTCCCCCCCGGGGGGTTATAACAGATCCCATGTGAGCCAATGGGATGTCGCCCTCAATGACGACGTACTCTCGCAGTGCTCTGATAACTCTTCATTTTTTAATTTCAGGGGGGGGCTTGGAGTGGCGGCCCTCTCTGCATGGCGTCTGGTCCACGTCAAATCCTCATTGTGGCAACGCCCATCTATGCAGAAGAAGCAAATAAATCACTAAGCGAAGAGTACATTCCGAATCCGACACGGACGCCTGTGACAAAAAATATCTGTTCCCTCCCCAGTTACTCCCCATCGAGCCGCATCCTCTGCTGCCGTGGCACTTAGAAGCCCTCGTATCGCCATCCAATGTCGAGCTGCTGCTGCGTGACGCCAGTCTTCATCACCTCCCGAGCAGCGTCGCCACCTGCATCGAGCTTGCGGTTCTGGGCCCGCACGTAGAAGCGGTAGCCAGTGATAGTCAGGGCGAACAGAGAGGCGCAGCCGAGCACTGTTTAAGAGTCAGACGAGGCTGGCGCGAGAAAAAGTCATGCAGATACGTACAAGTGCCAAACGCAGCAAAGTAGCGCGGGGAAGAGTAGTACAAGTAACTGGCCCAGATGTTACTGGTGCCTCCGACAGCGTTCAGAAGCGCAATGGTGGCTGCACGCTTCGCGACAGGACGGGGCATGTGGTGGTTGATCGTCTTGTATAGGAGAAGCTGAGGACCAACTACCGTATGGTCAAAATTGATTTTTGGTCCTCGAGACAACAAAGGGAGACATACCACTGCTGCACGGCATGAGCATCATGGCAAAGTACCTCGCGCCAACGCTGGTGGTAGCCATGCAAATAATGTAGGTTACAGACGCAAGAGCGATGCTCCCCATGATAAGCGGGTACATGGTGTTGCGACGCTGCGCTCCAGTCAGCTTTGATTATGGCCCCAGGCTGGTATACTCACGTCACTCCAGTAAAGGAGACCGCAATACCAGATTCCAGCCCAGACTGAGAGGATCAGCTCTATACTTAGTCGTGGATGGAGTGGCCTACCATATGGCGGAGCCGTGAGAAGCAACGAGATCAAAGAGCTGTACCCGAGCGTCGCGACGATCGAAGGGAAGAAGTTGGCAATGGAACCTTGGCCTTGGGACATCATGTTGCAGAAGATAAGGGCGTACACCTATAAGAATCAATACCCGAGCCTTCCTGTCCACTTGGCTGTCGCTCACCTTCGGGTCACGGAAGCATGTCTTGAAGCCTTCCCAAGTGCCGATCTTCTCGTGGCCTTCTGCGGCACCCGCCTCTCTCTCGATACGCCAAACGGCCATGTCTCGCTCGTCTTGGGTGAGCATGCGGGCGTTGTGGGGGTATTCAGGCTGAGAGAGTTAGTCTTGTCAAAAACCAAAGGACCAGCTCCTCACCATGAAGAAAGCAAAGGTGAGAGCTAAGAAAACGGTAACGGATCCTTCTCTGATTGGGCATCAGCAGTATTTCATCGCGCTCGTGTGAGGAGACCGACATGATGAAGAGCCATCGCCATCCAGCGAGCCCGTGAAGGCCCTTCATCTTCAGGCAACCGGCGGCAATGAGACCACCAAAAGCGTTGCCAACCTGCTGTCCGATGTAAAGTCCGGCAATGCGCTTTCCAAGTTCGTTCTTCGTGTACCATGAGCTGAGGAGGAAGATGACACCGGGGAAGAAGACCGCCTCGACAATACCCAGCATGATTCGGGCAGCCAGGAGCGTGTGATACGAGTTGACAGCGGCTGTAGCTGCACTGATTACTCCCCAAATAGTAGCGGCGGTGCAGATGTCTGGCACACATCGTCAGTTCCTGTGATGGTCTCAAGCGTAAAGAGAAATAACGAACAGAGACCGGGGCGTGTAATACGAGAGATCAACAGGTTACTTGGGATCTGCGCGGGCAAGTAGGTCACAAAGATGATCGAGACCGAGGTGGCGAATTCCTGGGTCGTCATGTTGAGGTCGGTCATGATGCCTTGGAGTTTGGCAGAGCCAAGGTTCTGACGGTCGATGTCTTTGAAAATAAGTAGACGAAATCTGACATGAAGATGTCTCCCTCACAGTTCAAGATGTACAAAGTCGCAATGACCGGCCTTGTGACATCAGCCATTGGTTGAACAAATTTGTAACTTTGCTCACATGATGATACGGTCAGCCTTTCGGACGACCCGCTTCTCAAGGGCCTCCATCTCCTCATCAGTGAGGTCACGGAGGCTGTCGGGCCGGGGGACCCCGTAGTCAACAACGGCGTGTTGGTCGACGACGACTTGGTCCTTTTCAACGTCGAGGCTAGATTCGTGTAGACTCATGGTGGATATTGGGCGTTCTGGGCAGGTCTGGGAGTATCTGCCGGGAGAGGTTGGGGAGAAACATCACCCTCTGATGCGTGTTATATGCCTGTTTGAAAGTCGGACAGAGATAAGGTGGATGTGTCCAATCGCCAATGAGCGGGATGACAATGGACATCCACTTTGAGAGCTCCTCCCGCAACGGTGAGCCCCGCACCCAGTACCCGCCTGTCACCGCTCGTCTATCAGCAGCCCCAGTGTCTTGTGATGGTCCCGGAGGTTCGGTCCGACCCGGAGCATTACGTGGGTGGCTGATGCACATGCACAGGCAAGCGCAGCTCCTCCCGCTTGCTCCTCCCTTTCGGTACCCCGAGGTGACTCACACCAGTCTTCTGGAGGAGCTCAATTGCGACGGTCCTCCTACTTATACCGGCCGCGTCGGATTGACGCACGCCTCCTCCCGTTCGCTAGGCTTCTTGAATCCCCTACAACTGCAACCAAGCCATCAGCACCAAGATGTCTCGCGAATTGATCAGCAACGACGAGTTTCCTCCCAAACCCCACAACTGTGCGTCGTGTCGTGTATGGACGACGGTATGTCTAACCCAGTGTAGGCCCAGCAGTCAAGGTCCCCGGCCTTGTCTTCTGCGCTGGCCAGACAGCAACCGGGGAGATCAAGCAAGCTACTGTATGTTGCCTCGACGAAAGACCTGGAGTTTGGCTTACCGGCTCAGACAACCGCGCTCAGCAACCTGCAGAAAGTCCTCGAGTTGTCCGGATCGTCCCTCGACAAGGTGCTCAAGTACAATGGTGAGCTTATCAAAGAAGCCTCACAAGTCAGTGCCGGGTTGCTGACCAATACACAGTGTACTTGCAAGACATGAAGGACTTTGCAGCCATGAACGAGGCGTACATTGCAGTGAGTTGTCTGGCACAGCACAGCCTAGAATTCTGCTGAAGAGGCTCTCTCAGTTCCTCCCAAAGAACCCTCCTTCGCGCACTTGCATCCAGGCAGGCTGTCTCCCCGGTGGATCCATCATCGAGATCGAGTGCATCGCCCAGGCATAAGGGTCCAGTCTCATAGATATCCATCGTCTGTATCATACTACTGCATGCATCGTACGACTGTTCATACCATCCGCAGTCTGAGACTTGATCTTGACTCGGGATTCGCAATTGGCCGTTGAGATTCGAGGCAGCAGGACGTCCAATGGTCAGATGCACGCTGACAGTGACCCGCAGAACGCGTGACCGGCGTATGCAAGCATGCGAGCCCTCGACTTGGGATGCAAAGCAACTGTGCATCCGGGCACAAGGCCACTTTGAAATCTATTGACCAACAACCTACCAGTTCAGAATTAGACATATCTGTCGGTCAAGGCCAGTGCCAAGGCTATCCTCAATGACCGGGCCGCGCATGACGACTCTGCTTCTTAGCCCGTACAGTAGAATACATGCAAATGAAATACAGAGTCTACCTCTAACCCCTAACGCACTCGATCTGCGCAGTGTACCAGTTGGTGATGGCCTTGGTGTCACCAGTAATGGCGAGACTGTCAAACTTGGCAGCCGCCTTTGCCGCCTGAGGTCCGTCGTTGACGAGACGTCCGACCCACTTGCCGTGCTTTCGTGCAGCCGCGACAATCTTCTCGATGGCTTCCACGAACACGGGCTCGTCACCTTTTGCTGGAGTATAGCCAAGAAGGGACTGGGCCAGGTCATTTGGGCCGATGAATAGGTAGTCTGGCATCATCAGCATCTAGAACTGTCGTGCGGTGCGTGACATACCGACACCCGGGACGGCGGCAATCTCCTCGACGTTCTCCACACCCTGCTTAGTCTCAATCTGGACGATGGTGAGGAGGGTCTCGTTGGCAGTCTTCATGTACTCGGGAGTTGTGACGCCGTAGCCGATGGAGGGGAAGAACGAGCCTTGACCGCGGAGGCCGAGGGGAGGGAATTTGCTGTAAGTGACGACTGCAGCTGCTTCTGCTGCAGTGTTGATCATGGGCACCATCAAGCCACTAGAACTGATCAGCCTTGCTTCAACGCCACATCAGGCTGAGACTGACTGTGCTCCAGTGTCCAATGCACGCTTCAGGAGATCTGGTGCTGGTCCCCGCACTCGGATGATGGGGCTGACCCCAAGGGCGGAGATAGCGGCCACAGAGTTGTGCATCTGGTCATCGCCAATGTGTCCGTGCTCGCAGTCGATGATGACGCCCTAGACGAATGTCAGTGATGATAAACGCAGAACACTTGCTACTCACGTCAAGTCCGGTGAGTGCAATGACCTGGGCGTGGCGGACACTGGGGATGGCAATGAAGGTCATCAATGCAGTCTCATTCTTTCGCAACGTGTTGAGCAGACGAAGACGGGGGTTCTGGACCGTGGTAGTGTGTGCGTTGGGGCCGGTTGTGATAGCCATTTTGAGTTGTGTTATGTAGTAAGTCTACGCAGATTTGGTGACGGTGTTCTGAGAGAGAGCAGAATGCAGAGGGTGAGTACAGTGAGTCGTTATATACCATGCGGCCTGGTTTGCCTGTGCAGTATCGACACTGCTCCTCCTCAACAGTCCAATAGGCGGCGTCGCATCTCACCGAAGAGGAGCTGCCTGAGAGGGGCTATGCAGTTATGCATGCACTAAGCTGTAGAGCAACAATAATATTTGCCTGCCCCGCCCCATGCCGGGAGGAGTGAAGGCGGAGGAGCTCCTCCCGTGCCTCTTTCGGCCTCCTCCTGCCATGCTCCGCCGGGAATGCGCAGGCTAGCAAGAGGTGGCTATCAGGCTGCTGCTATATATCAAGCAAGGTGAGCTATGTCCAAGGTCTCCTCATTCCTTGACACATACCCAGTTCCATCGCTAACTAAGCATGGTCGCCACTCCAGCTTTTAACCCTCCTTCCCCTTCCCTCCCGGGCAAGCCCCATGTCGACGACTGGGTTCCTCCTCCCGTCACCAAGGAGACACACAACTTTGCCGAACTCAGCTCTATCGACCTATCTCTCCTTGACTCTGATGACCCAGCTGTGGTCGAATCACTCGTTGAGCGCGTCAAGGTCGCCATCCGCGACGAGGGCTTCCTGTTCCTCGAGAACTACGGTGTCTCGCTTGAACAGGTGTGTCCCCTTATCTCATTTGTTCGACTTGTCTAATGGGACCTAGCTCCACCGGCAATTCTCACTCGCTCAATACCTCCACACCCATATTTCCGATGAGGACAAGCAGCGTCTCCTCTTTCACCCGGACACTGGTCGATGGGCCGGCTACAAGCACCCATACGGTTTCAAGGTAACGTGAATTGTCATATCTTCAGGGCGGCTGCTGATGATGCTAGCGCCACCGCTCCGTTCCAGATGGGATCGAGCAATTCAACTGGTACTCGGCCGAGTGGCAAGATCACAACCTCGTTCCCGAGTGTATCCGCCCCTTCATGGACGAGATTCAGGCCTTTGCCGAGGTGAGTCCCATGTCGCTATCAAACAGCCCTTGACTGACAAGATCATCAGTACCTGACAGGTTCGGTGAACCGCCGTCTTCTTACTCTGTTTTCCCGAGTGCTGGAACTGCCAGACGATTATCTCTGGGAAAATGTCCAGTCGCGCGACGGTCCCACAGGCGAGGGCTACTTCCGCCACGCCATCTTCCGCCCGGTACAGCAGGAGACGGTCGAGGCGTCAAAAGGTCTGCGCATGCACGGTCACACCGACTTTGGAACGACCACTCTCCTCTTCTCCGTCCCCATCTCCTGCCTCCAGATCTGGGGTCGCGATGAGGCTTGGCACTACGTGCCATACCACCCGGGAGCGCTGGTCGTCAACATTGGCGAGACGCTCGAGATCGTGTCGGGCGGCCACTTCAAGGCCACCCGCCACCGCGTGTACAAGCCGCCCGCCGATCAGTCTCACGAGGAGCGCCTGTCGCTGGTGCTCTTCAACAGCAGCAAGGGCGACCTTCGCATGACCCCCGCTGCAGCATCCCCTCTCATCCAAAGAGAAGGTTGCATCGAGGAGCAGGGCGTGTACAAAGAGTTCAAGCGTGTCATGGATCTCGGTGTCCCCGTAAGTCCAACGCGCTCTAGCCATGCATTTCTGACTCGTAACAGGTCCCTTCCAACCGCCAATGGCGAGAGATCCAGATTGCCGAAGCCACCGACCCAACCGACACTGTCCGCAACAGCATCGGAAAGGACCAGATCGTGGTCGATGGCAAGCTCATGCAAACCCGCGAATACATGGGTGTCAAGGTCCTGTTGCCTGTCTAGGCGGTTGTGTGTAGCTTTTCTCCGAGAGAGATCTATTATTTGTTGTCCATGCAGTACAGTTTAGATCACGAGCAAGCGGTGTCATGCTGATCGCTACGCGCTTGGACACGGCCCAGAGAATGGGACTCCAGCCTCATCCACTGTTTCCCCTGATTCTGTACAACTGAGTAGCTACGACTGAGGATCGGCTTCGCGGGAGCACCAGTTGAGTCTTACATCGTGTAGGCCATCGGCGTCTTAGGTAACATTCTCGCTACACTTTGCGGTTTTACCCCTCTCTCTGACGAGGATATGATGGTTGTTGTCCCTCTATGTACAGTCTCGAGACTTCCCCTAAGCAAGCTCTGAGGTTTTCCAAGGGGACGGACCTAGCAATGATTCTTCTATTGAACAAGTGCGTTCCCAAGTCTCATGGCATGGGAGCAAGACCTGCCTCCGTCTTTACAGCTTGAAGATGCCATGCATGCTGTATGATTTTCCATGGCAAAATACGGAGAAACAGTCATGTCAACTCGCATCTACTGCGATGGCCTCGAGATACAACAGCCAATCCTGCTCATCGGGTGCAGTAAAGCTTCGACTGCCTAGTGACTCGCCAACAGCGAAGGTCTCACGACTGCTAATCCGGGGGTCCCACCACCATGCTCTCCACGCATGCTTTCCTTTCAGCGCCTTTGTTAGATCCAACTCGACCTCCCCGCCAAACGGCAAGTGGACCATGGCCCACGCGCCATTGTCCTCCCGCATGCCCGAGATGAGCTCTTCCCCAGCAAGACCGGTGGCAGGTTCCTTGGTATCGGACAAAATGAAGGACTGGTCTGGAATGCGACCGAAATAGCCTGGTAGACTCTCGACTATCCTTTTCGCGATCGCAGACATGAATGCGCCTGCGAGGTCGAGCTCGACATTCCAGTTGGTGAAAGCTACCGTCTGCAGGCAGTTAGTTGACACTCAGTCGCTGACGATTATGGTCACGTACAGGCGGTTGGATGGGGGGATGAGTCTTCGACTGGTCGTTGTGCATTTGCCCTTGATCTCAGCGCTTCTTCGCCCTTAGAGACATACAGATCGAGTTGACTCCATAAGTGTATCCACACGCACCAGCGAATATCTGCCATGAGCCCCATTTACACATAAGACTCACCCCTTGCCAGGCGCCTCGGCGGATGTTATCCGCTGTCCAAAGTGGGTACGGTTTTCTGAACCAGTGCCTTGTATTCTCGTAGTGTGCCTCGAGATCGACCACGGGGCGAGGCCGACCGTCTGGTCTGGGCGAGCTGTACATTTTGCGGATCGGCTCATAGCTGGACACTGCCCGCCACAAATGCGGTAGACACTTTGGATCGCTTGTTGCAATTCCAGTCTGCCCACCCGCAACGCCTTTTTCCTCCTCTTGGACTCGTGGCCGCGAAGCGGCGTTGTAATGGCCCGATTGGCAGGCGTCCATCGTGAGCCAGTCAGCGTCGGGGAACTGTGCCGATCCAGTGGACTCGAGTCCCTGTGGTAGCCAGACCTGAGCCGAGTGATAGATGATGAACGTCTTGTAGGACGGCAGCAGCGAGTGGGTCCGCTCGCCTTCAATCAGTCCTCGAGCCATGGATTCGGTGAGATGACCATAGTCGGTCAGTGGGAGCTTGCAGATATCCTCTCCTCGGGCAGCAGCATCGCGGAACCATGCATTCCAGTATCGGTTCGAATCCCCTCCGAGGATGTATGGGAGATACGGATAGCGATGGCCGACAAATCGGCCAAAGGAATAGGCAGTCTCGTCGGTGAACAGGAAGGGCCCCTTGTAGTATCCTGAAGTGTGAGCCCTTGCGGTGGTTCATGAGCTTACCTCCGTTAACGTAGCGCCCCCAAGTAGGTACCAGAGCGACTCTGATGCCCAGACTTGTGGCAAGATCGATCACCCAATCGACAAACTCGTAGTAGGCAGGATTTGGCTTGGACAGGTCTGGCGCACTTCCTCCCTCAAAGGGCCATTCGCCGAATCGGTTAGGATAGTCAAGTCCCCTGTTGTCAGTGGCTTTCGACAGCAGTCACTCACCCATGCTCAGCAAACAATACAATCATAACCACGTTGAAGCCTTTGGCGGCACGATTGTGCAGATATCGTTCCGCTTCAGTCTTGTCAAGACTGTTATCAGTTGCTTTGGTCTGGCTATCCAGCCTACCGATGGAAGAGCTCCCACGCCGTGTCGGCTAACCAAAAGAACGGCTTGTCCGGCTGGGCATGTAGCGTAAGATGACGCCCATTCTGCGATGGCTCAATGGCCTGAGCAGCGTTGGCCTCAATCGCTGCAATGGCTCGGCTCATCGATCTGTCTGGTGCTGCTGAGTCCTCGTTGCTGGGCGAGCACGAGTAATCTAGAACGCCGTCCTCTATTTCGTTCAGTCTGCATCCGACCGGAAAACCAAGCATCTCCTAAATCTTGCGCTACCCGGAAATGTCACACGAGCCGTTGGGCCGGCGGAATGAGCTTGTGCTTAACCCCGTTACCCTTAACCAAAAGGTTGTCCACCTGAAGCGCGCCACTGGAGCGCCGCCGTCTTGGCATCCGGAGATGTCTGAGAGGGAGGTGAGGGTCTCCCGGATTTGGGCTGAAATTAGCGGAGAATGGTGGAGGATGGCAAAGTTGGTATAAATCGAGGATTCGGATCCCCACATAGCGCCCCTCGTCCAGTGCGAATTGTGCAGTGCTCCCTCCGAGGCTCCCGTAGACCCACCGAATTGGAACGATACCGTAATCATGAACTTCAAAGACTCGGCGCTGTATCAAGACCTGAATCCTACATTGGCCGCGGTGGCTGTCTTCTCGTCTCTAGGCGCATTCAGTTTTGGCTACGACAATAACTGGTAAAACCCATGACAAAGGTAACTGCTAATCCTCAGGTGGGGTGGGGTGATCGGTGCCACATACTTCAACAGACAATTTGGCTCGGGACACACGATTGTCGATGGAGAGAGCGTCCGCACGCTGAGCTCTTCTGACACCTCGACAGGTACGGCGCTCGGCACTGCGGGTATCATGATCGGGTGTATGGTTGCGCCGTTCATCAACGAACGCTTTGGCCGCCGAGTGTCATTCACTGTCCTCGGTATCGTCGGTGTGATCGGCACCCTCATCCAGATCTGTTGCACATTCAACCGGTCCTACTGGGTGCTCGTAGGAGGTAAAATAGTAGTCAACATCTCTGTCGGCATCGCTTCTGCCGTGACAGGCGTGTACCAAGCCGAGTGCGCGCCGCACCGCATCCGAGGTGCTCTGGTCAACTGCTGTACGTGCGTCCTTGATTCCTGGCTGATTGGAAGACACCGTCGTCCAGAACGTTGGCACGCTGCTAGGCAACGCCGTCATGTTTGGTGTCCACGCCAAGTCAAATTCCCAAGTTTGGCTTGTACCAATAGGCCTCCAATTCGTGTTCCCCTTTGCTATCGCCATCGGGAGCCCATTCTTGCCCGAGTCCCCTCGATGGCTAGTGTCCAAGGGTCGCATCGAAGGTGAGGAGCAGATGGCCCAGCGCGTTGCTGAGAGCAGACGCCCAACGCAGCTTGCGCAGGCTTCGGGGTCCAGCAGCCACGGATACAGTACTCGCCACCGAGATTGAGGAAATTCGTCTCGGATACGAACATCAGCGTTCCATCACATCGTCTGTCAGCTGGTTTCAGCTGTTCCGCAGCTCCGATCTCCGCCGTACCCTCATCGCCATCGGTATGCAGTGCCTTCAACAGGGTCAGGGAATCAGCTTTATGAACAACTACCTCAACGTCACGCTCCTTGCCCTAGGTTTCGCCAACACGTACGAGCTCCTCGTGATCCTTTATTCGTGCAAGGTCATAATCTCTTTCCTGGGATATTACTTGCCAGATCGCATCGGCCGCAGGCCTCTCGTTCTTGGCGGTGCCATCATGCTACTTGGATGCATGTTGACCGTGGGAGCCTGTGCTGCGGTCACCGATAACCACCCAACAGGCTCCCTTGGTCGACTCACCCTGGCAGGCATCTTCATGTGGATCCTGACGTATTCATTCACCTGGGTGAGTTGATCGGGATGGACAGGTCTGATAAAAGTCTCCAATGCCATGGACCATTGCTGCTGAGGTGTCCTCCAACCCCTTGCGGGAGAAGACTCTCGCCGTTGCCGCCTGGTCAGGTTTTAGCGTCGGCCTCATCTCCAACTTGGTCGTTCCCTACATCCAGAATGAAGGTTACGGCAACTTGCAAGGAAAGATAGCATTCATGTGGGCGGGCTTTTCATTCTGTTCCATCGTCTTTTGCTACTTTTTCGTTCCCGAGTTCAAAGGCCGCTCCCTCGAGGACCTCGATGTCATGTTCGAAGCAAGGGTCCCAACCCTCAAATTCGGCAAGATCGATGTGGCTACTTTGCACCCCGAAGAGGTACGTCGCGCTCAGCAACTGGACCACAAGCTCCATACTAGCGAGGAGCACCTGGATCAAGTATGAGCAGACTGGTCAGCAGAGAGACAGAGAGGAATGAGTGGACCGTAGCCCGGCGGGGGATATGGCCTTGGAAAGGCAGCCAAGTGTATATCACATGGAATGCCCTTCCTACGGCGCCTCCGAGACCCGTAGTCATCTCTGTTTATAGCATTACATCACACTCAGCGTGTGCAATGTATGCTTTGGATCGGGTACCTTGCCTAGCTCTTCGAGGTCTACTGCTGTTACTCCCGAGGCTGCAGCATCGACGGAGGCTCAGATGTCGTTGGATGGCTCTGAATTGGGCGATTCGGACACTCCGAAATCAATCTCGGCGACAGCGATAACTGACTCGGGAATATACTGTCATACATATACAACTCAGCGGCCCTCTGTTTCCAACTCTCTCCAAGGATGTCTATCCCCGTCGCAATGTACGACGTGGTTGTCCTCGGTGCCGGAGGTGGGTAGGGTTTGAATTTGCAGAGTCATGTTGACGGACAGTGATCGGCTTATCGATCGCGCGAGAGCTACATGGCCGCGGGCTGCGAGTTGCCATTGTCGCGCGTGACTTGCCAGACGAGGCACATAGTACTGGCTTCGCCAGCCCATGGGCAGTGAGTCGCGTGCCCCTCTGACATATGTCGGTCTTGAATCGTCGATTCAGCAGCTAAGTTCGAGGTAGGGCTGCAACTGGTTTTCGTTTGAAACGGCAGCCGACAGTCCCCATGCCAAGTGGGATCGGATCACATTCGATAGGTTCGGCAAACTGGCTGAGGAGCACCCAGACCTATGCGCTCGTACACCGTTGTATTCTGTATGGAGCCGTCCCAAACCCGACGGCGGCAGACCATGGTTTCATCAGGTCGTCGGAGATGTACGTGCATCCTCTCAACGAGACAACCGGGAACTGATAAGGACGACCTAGTATCGGGACCTCAACGATCCATCTGGCAAGTCTATACCGGGTGGATTCCCCTTTGGATACTATTTCACCTCGTTCACCGTACACGCTCCGGGATACACTGCACATCTCGGTCGCGAAGTCCGAGGGGCAGGGATCCCCATCATCCGACACCGACTCATGTCCCTCGACGAAGCATATGACCTGCCTCAGGTCGGCCCCGTGAAGCTCGTGGTGAATGCTCTCGGCCTCGGTGCGAGGGCACTCGAAGGAGTCGAGGACGACAAGGTATACCCGGCAAGAGGGCAGACCGTGCTGGTGCATGCACCAGGTGTCAAGACATGCATCATGCAGACCGAGGGGTTCAATGCGCCCCCGCCACAGCCCGGCGAAGGTCAGTCCGTTTCCAAACTTTACCGCTGCAACGCCTCCCGTCTCACATGTGCAGATCCTCTACCGCCTCCCGCGTACATTATTCCACGTCCGGGGCCAGAGGATCACGTCGTCCTCGGTGGAACCTATATCAAGGACGACTACTCTACCCTTCCTGACTTGCGCGAGTCGGAACGTATCCTCAAAGCGTGCTATGAGCTCGAGCCTCGCCTGGCAGGACCAAATGCCAAGAGCTGGCGAGATATAAAGGTCGTCTCGCATAACGTGGGTCTTCGACCGGCGCGGGAGGGAGGTCCTCGGGTGGAGCTTGAGGAGAGGGACGATCGAGAGGGGAAGAAGCTGGCGGTCGTTCATGCTTATGGTGTCGGTTCTGCAGGGTGAGTATCCCTATGCGTTCGATTGCTGACCATGCAGCTTCCAGTCAAGTCTGGGGATTGCGGAAACGGTTGGGGATCTCGTCATGTCTCATCTAAGCAAGCACCATTTGGAAGCGGAACTGTGACCAATTATGCATCGTCCATACCATACGATTCTTCTGCGCCCTCTACAGTAGCTAATACTGTCCTGTCTCGAGGAGCAACTTAGAACAGCTTATCGTCGGCACGAGTGTGCTTCAGGGACCAACCAGCCTGTTCCACCACAAAGGCAATTGCCAGTTCGGTAAAGCGGGCCATGTGCTAGGATTCACTGTCAGCACTGTCTGTGAATGGAATGTCGCTGTTGTATACTCACATCCAGCGAAAAGACGCCCGTCTCATCGTTGACATCCATCTTGTCTTTGGTCGAGTGAACGTATGGATCAAAGTCTCCCGGGAAGGTTCCCCTAGCAACTGGGTCGCCTTCCGTGGCGAAAACGGAAGGATAGCCTGCTTGGGTCCAAGACATGTAGTCGGAACCGGCGGGACTGGCAAGAAGTTAGTAATGAGACTTCTAGCCAGGGTGCCAATGGTAAACTCACGCATTCAAAACAGACACGTTGACCGGAAGATCGATGTATTCCTTGGATAGTGCCGCACACCAATCGGTCAGTTCTGGGTCTGCTTCGTCCTTGATAAAGTAGATAGACTCGGTTGAATTTGTGTGAATGAAAGCGGTCATGTCCTAGGAAGAGTCAGTCATGCCTGTGACGTGTAGCGATCGGGGAGACGCACAAACTCCATCATTGCGCTGACTTTCATGCCCGTGTCTTTCTTGTATCCGGCCATATCAAGACTGCCCAGAAGCCCGGCTTCTTCAGCAGCATACCAGTGGAACTCGACAGGGCCGTTTGTAGGAATGAATCCCCGAGTAGCAAGCACACGAAAGGCTTCAAGAATGCTGACAGTGCCCGAGCAATCGTCGTCGGCCCCCGGTGCAGGCAGAAGAGGGAAGAGGTAGTTTGCAGAGTCCTGATGCGCTCCTACGATGGTGAGGGGCAAAGAAGCGTTGCGAATGGGAGGCTCGAATCGCGCGATGATGCTAGGTTGGGCAAAGTGGTGTGTGTGGTATTCGAGCGAGATGTAAGTCTGGAACGGCGAAGCTGCAATGATCTAGGGGGTCATTCATCAGCTCCGCCCAATGCATAAGCAAACGAGGAGAAACTGTCGGACCTCGGCGATATGATTGTAAAGCCAAGTCGCACTATGGGCACCGCTGGTACTGTGATAGTATCGCGAGTAGTAGCTCGTCATGTGATGCAGTACATCGTGCATCTTGCTTGTTGAGATATCTGCAAAGCAGGGCTTGACAAATCTCTGTTGTGTCAAGTTGGGTAGGTCTAAGCGAGAGACGTGTCAGCTCTTCCACCCGTTCATCGATGAGATTGCCTTGGCTGTTTGGCGCACTCACGAGCTTTGCCAGCCATGAGACTGTTCGCGCCCTCGGCCAGGTCTTGCCGACCAGTGAGGTCCATGAACTTGAGCCCCAAGCGCCTGAGCCTCATCTTGTCGCCTTCGGTCATCCATGTGGGCTCGCCCTGGCCAAAGACACGCAACAATCTCGGCTCCGCGAGATGTTCCTTCAATTCGGGGCGGAGGCTCACCATAGCCTCCACGGGGTCATTGGGGTGGTCCTGCAACGCTGCCAGGATGGACGCTGGCACGGTATGCGCCTTGGCAGCAGATTCCGGGTTGGACAGGGTGAGTTGAGATGGGGCATCGTACAGCGGCGTGGCGAGGGCGAGGGTGGCTAACAGAGAAGCTAGGATACTGCGTGATAGCGCGACCATGATGCTCGTCGTCTCACAGTATAGAGGCAAACACAAGTCCAAGTCGCACAGAGGCTTGAGAGACCACGCCTGGTGATAACAGCGTGGATCCTGTCCGGTCTGTTTAAGGATTTACTCGATGGCACGCATGGTGACACAAGTACCCAAAATGGTACGACTACGTGCGCAGTTTACGCTGTTATCGTCCCGCCTGTGATATCCTTGATCGGGTAATCTCATTTTTCACAGCTCAACCTGCTTACAACCATGTCTAGCGGTCCTATCCTGTATGCACGGTCATCGGCCCTCTCCATTGCCTATCGGGAGTATGGCCCTTCCGCAGGCTGGCCCGTCATCCTCACTCATGGATTCCCTTACGACCCTCACGCTTACGACGAGGTCGTTCCGCACCTTGTATCCCAGGGCGCACGAGTAATCGTCCCGTATATACGGGGGTATGGACCAACCCGTTTCCTGTCTCCCGAGACGACGAGGAACGGACAACAGGCCGCGCTGGCGCGAGACATTGTCGATCTCCTCGACGCGCTTAGACTTGATAAAGCCTTGCTGGCTGGCTTTGATTGGGGTGGCTTGGCATCTTGTTGTGCCTCGTTGCTCTTCCCTGATCGAGTGGCTGGCTTGGTCTCCATGGCAGGGTACGATATCAACGACGTCTCAGCTCAACGACGCGCCAGTCTACCATTCTTGGAGTGTAGAGTATGGTACCAACACTTGTTCCAGTCGGAACGAGGACGAGAATGCCTCGAACTCCACCGCCGAGATCTATGCAAGATGCTTTGGAGGCAGTGGTCCCCCAACTGGTCGTTCTCGGACCTGCTGTACGAGCAGGTCGCAGAGACGTTTGACAATCCCGATTTCGTGGACGTGGTCATCCACTGCTATCGGCACTGTTTCGGCAACGCCCCAGGAGAAGCAAAATACGACGAGCTGGAACAGGTATTGCGCGATCGACCAAAGATCGTCGTCCCAACCATCACGATTGACGGGGTAGATGATATTCTCAAGCCAGGTGGGACGGCACACCACGCAGAGATGTTCACCGGAAAACACGAGCATCGAGCCGTCAAGTCTGGACATGCCCTTCCATTTGAAGCCCCCGAAGAGTTTGCTGCAGCTATCGTGGCAGTTCACGACTGGATTCTTGCAGCCGAGTAGCAACAGAGTGGACGCCAAGAGCTTTGCGACGTTCACCTGCCCTGCCAATGCTACTCCGTGAACTCACTCGGCTCGACTACCTCCCCGTGCATGCCATTGGTTCGCTGTCAGCCTTTGGTTGTGCTCTCCTTATCAGCGGCGCTCGTGCCGCCGCGAAGGCCGCGAAGACTGGAATCCAGAAAGGACGGCACGGCTGAGCTCTGAGCTTCGCATCGCAATTAAGCCGTCGGCAATATCCTACATGTGTCCAAAATGTCTCCCGGGTATGCAGTGTCCCTACGCCTCCTCTATACATCACAGACCGACTCCCAGTCTCCCCACCTCAGTGCTCTCTCGTCGACCCAGTCATGGAATGTCTCCCAACGGCAACTCGCGGCCAGACCGTCTTCGCACCCGTGCATGATCTCATGTTTTCCATTGACCACCGCGCGCACGTAGTCGCCGTCGCCTTTGCAGTGAAAGCGCTCGAGACCGACGTGACCGAGGAAAGGGACAATGTGCGATGTCTTCCAGTCGCGGTTGGGGACCCGATGGTCCAGTGGTGGCGGCTGCGATGCCGAATGCGCCGAAGTGGACGAATTGTAGAGATTCAAGAATACTGCGACGAAAGCTGGCGACTCGCGATGTGTGAAAGAAGGATGCAACCTGCCGTCAGCAAGGAGCGCAAGCGAGTCTCACAGTTGTGAGTGGGTGGCATTTGGCGGCAGCTTTGGCTTCGGCAGCGGTTGCAGCGAATGTGCGGCCCCCTCATCTTCTGTTTCGGTGTTGGAGTCGTTGCCGCCCAAAAGGTGTTTAGCTGTCTTCACCCAGGGCATGCCGAGATAGGGCGAGAGGTCATTGCCATACCCCATCATGTAGTGAAATCGCACATCCATATAATACTCAAAGTCTAGCCACTCGTCGTCGGTGAAGACATGGCAAAATGGGGAAGACCCTTGTGCGATAGTCTCGTATCCACACAACTATTCTGATCAGCGACGTACGGCAGCTTTCCTTACCATTTGCATGGCAAGAATGTCCTGGTCATCCAGCTTTGCTGCGATCATCGGGATCGACTGTGCTAATCTGGCTCGAACTTTCTGCGCATACACAGCCAGCCATTTGTTGGCCGGCTCCAGGGACGACGCCTTCTCCCATGTACCACACGCTTTCTATCTTGGATCAGCCGTGAAACTTCCTTGCATCTCACGTGCGGGGTAAGGGAGCGATCCCAATCTCGCGCTTTGTTGGGGACCTTGACAAGCTGGACCACGTCTCCGTCTCCATGCCCATCGTCTCCTGACTGGTGCCGAGGGAAGGACCCGAGTATGTACGCCTTGGCAGACTCGATGTCCCGATCCGAAGAGGCCGTCCATACCAGTTCTTCAGCTTTGACATCGAATTTCCTCACCTTGTATGTTTTCTCCTTGCGATGTTTCTTCCCCTGTTTGTTCGCATTTGCGACTTTGCGCTTTTTGGATGGGAACAGGTCATCATACTGCTTTCTGACGTATTTGCCAAACGTCTGTGCACGGTCAACCAAGACTACTTTCTCCCTTGCGTACCTTGGCATCCCGCATCCCTCGATCACTGAGCTGCTCCAGCCTGTCCACCACGATAGGTGTCTCCCATTCTCTGAGGAAGCTCCAGTCACCTGACTCGGGCAGCTCCTCGCCCGTCAAATTCCCGATCTTGTGGATAAATGGACCCATAGTCTGCTCGTACTCGTCGTCATTGCCCAATATGCTCGAGTGTCGGACCAACAGAGAGACGCGCGTCAAGGAGCATTTCGGAGGAAGTGGAGTTGGCTTGTCGGTGGGTAGGAAGAAAGGTGAAATTGCAGAGAGATCTATACCGGTCACATTTCTTGCTGATTGAATCACGGAGACAGAGCGCCCTCACGTTTCAATGGATCCAGCCTAGAAGGAGTTGAGAACGTTTCCTGCGCAGGCGCCGCCAGAACCGTGCTTAGAAGTGTTCCCAACACAAGCAACCCCCCTACGACCATCTTGCACCAGAGAATCGAGGTCTACAAGAATGTCAAGAACAACACAGATAGAAGGCTGACCATTGATCGACGTTTCTGAAAACCCAAAGTTTTGGTACCAGATGGGCAATGACGTCAGATAGTCCGTGCGCAAAGCAGACAACAGACTTTTGATCGAGGTCGAGACACGTCGAGTCACTTGTACATGCAACTATCAAGCAGCAACTGTGCAAAATGGGGAAGAAGCTGTATGGAAACGCTGGGAAAGGCTACCGGTGCTCATGTATAGGACCAAGATAGACCTAGCAATGCCGCGGGAGAGGCTCCCAAAGTAAGACGCATGAGTGGCAAACTCTCCGGCAATACAAATGCATCTCGTTGTGGGTAGCGCAAACCGTTTGAAGCAAGAGAGATCAAAGCCAAGCACCTTCGTCCAGCTGTTACCTTTCAAGCAGTAGTCCCATCGAAAATGAAGAACGCCCAAGAATGCTTTTTCACATTGTACCCTGACCACTTGGCAGCCTCGATTGTGTGGATGTCCGGAACGACGGTGTCTGGCTTTTCAAAGGTATTCTTAAGCCCAGTCAGTGTCTCTTCTTTCCACCTCGCTTGGCAATTGAGCTTACGACAGCGCTGAGGTCATCAGAGTAGATTTCGTGGACTTCCACCTTTTCCACCTCTACACCGATGGTCAGTGTCGGGGAAAGAGATCAAATAGCGTGCTACGTACTGAAGCTTGAAAAGTCGCATTCCACCGTCCATGATGCCTCTGGGTGCCGGTTGAGGACGCTCAGACGGATGCTGGCGCCATTCGGTGTTTCGACCAGGACGGCGACCACGTCGATGTAGGGGGGTTTGTAGAGCCCTTGCTGGATATACACTGGATAAGTGGGGCCGTCACTGCGGGGATGTCAGTGAGCATGATTACAATCGACGGGCCGCAACATATCCAGTTTAGTCGCGGGGACTCACTAGACATCCGGCATGCTGGGGAGCTGGAGGAGGTGACCATTCTTCATGTATCGGGCGAACAGCTTGAGGGGGTGGAACAGTGTTTGTTTTAGGATACCGTCTGGCCTTGTCATGAGTGGTGAAATCTAAATCGAGACGAACTTCAGCGACAATTCGTTTCGACATTGCGCTGCTGAAATCGGAACCCACGACATTGACACTCTGCGCCAAACATGCAATCCCAATATCCTTGTGTTTCCGGACCAGCACATTCAACCACGCGCAGAACCCGAGCATGTCCGTATAGTCATACGTTTGCTCGAGACCGACAGATCCAGGCGCCTTTTGCTCGTCCCACCTGCGATGGGGATCAGTCTCACCACAGGACAAAAATGTCGCATAGGGGAAGCCCCGCACGGCAACTTTTGCACTCACACGTTCCACTCATCAAAGCAGATCTTCATATCCCTTGCAGGCTGTTTCTGCCAGCTTCGGTCGATGTTTGCCATATCGATTAGGGACTTGCACACATCAATGTGTTTCTCTGCGGCCTACGATCGACCATGTCAGGAAACGGTATTCGTTCTCAGTGATACGACGTACGGCTGGACCAAAGACGTTCTTCTCGTACTCGAAGCCGGGGACACTGCTGGCCTTGTCGTGGCCCAGCATCGTACTGTATAGGTCAGTCCTGCCGAGGCCAGCTAAGGAAGGAAGTATGGGGAGCCCAGACTGACTAGAAATGAATGGAGTGGAGGTCGGCATAAGGGATCATCGTTTCGATCACCTCGCGGTCCCATTCGCTTGCTCCCTGAGGTCTGTCAGCACAATGATTGTAAACCAATGTAAAAGTCCGCTCACCGTCTCTCCACATGACACGAGTTTGATGCTAGGATCCACCAACTTGAGTCCATGCGCCCATTGCTTTGCCTTCTTGGCGTAGTCGGTTGGACCAAGGTTACCAACCTGCCAAGGGCCCCACACTGCCCCGATCAGCTGCGAGGACTCCACGCTCTGAGGAGGTCCTCACTCTCGTTACCAAGACCCCAGTATTTTACATTGTGCGGCTCTTCTCGACCGGTGTGCTGCCGCCGAAGGTTTGCCCAGCTGTCATGGTCAGTACATGTGGCCGTACGATCCAATGGGACGACCTACTGAGTGTCACCTTTCCCGTTGCAGTACTCGAGCCAGGCCAATGCTTCTTCGTACGATCCGGTTCCCACTGACCCAACGTAAGCTCGTTAACCTTGTGCTCCTCAGCCGGACCCGACATACTGTTCAAACACAGGTACGGCTCGCAGCTTGTCGCGCGGCAGTAGTCGATAAACTCGTCGGTTCCAAAGCTGTGTCCTGTCAGCTCGCGCCTCGATAACATCAGGGCCATCCACTCATCGCTCACAGGTTTGATTCGTCGCTCAGCCATGCCAGCTCGATGCGTTTTGGCCGCTTCTCGATGGGGCCGATCCCATCCTGCCAGTGGTAGTTGGAGACAAAGTTGCCTCCAGGCCATCGAAGCATTGGGATCTCTAGCTCTCCATCCTTGGCCAGAATCTTCTTGACGTCCTTCCTGAACCCAAGCCTACCCTTGGTGATCTGCGTGCCATCATCCTGGCTCTCGAGCAGCTCTGCCGGGCTAGGCGCCTTGGGGTTATCGACTATGCCGCCGTAGATACACCGTCCTAGATGCTCCAGGAATCCAGCGTAGAGCTTGTCTGTGATAGGTGCCTCGTTGGGGTGTACGAGGTGTGTCGGGTTGAGGTTGAGCGGGAACGGGGTGAGCTTGGCTGGGTGGGACGGCTTGGAGGAGAAATCGCCGGGCGCGGTGAGCATCAATGCCTGGAGCACTGAATCGTGAGGGGGGTGTCGCGACATGCTGTTGGTGCGTTTGGGAGCTGTCTTGATGTTTGATGCTGGGGCCTGCTGAGGAGACTAGATCGGAGGGAGAGACACCAAAAGATACAAGTCTTTGGTCGACCAAGATGGAGCGAGAACCGGCGGTTGTCCCGGTAAATGATCACCCGCCAAACCTTTCAACCGAATATTTCCCGGTGATAGCCCCCGCTGTCTTGAAGCATGGAAGGTTGCGGCAACTGCTGCCACACCCTGATCCCATATCCTGACTCGACACGAGCTGAACAGGGGGGGGAGGACATGCATGCACAGGTGTCGATACGCGTAGAATGCACAGAGCACCGTTTCTGCATCTTGGACTGGGGGGGGGGCAAATCATTACGTAACCATTGAGTGAACAACGTTACGTAATATGTAAACATCCAGCGGTCATGACCGATATTTCGGGATCTCGCATCATCGCTGGTCTTGCTTGATCTCTTGACATTGTTGCCTCCAGCCGCACCTCTGCTCGGACCGAACCCCCTTCCACATAGCACTATATCACTCTGGAAGCAATGTCTGGACCGACGGTAACGCTCAATGACAACACCTCAATCCCTCAGATCGGCTTTGGCGCGGGTACGTCGCCCCCGCAGGGTCTGAGCAGTCCGGATCGAAATGTGCTGATGATGATCTCCAAGGCACCGCGCTCTTTGGTCGGGAATGCACCGAGCATGTTCTGAGCGCGTTGAAGACGGGATACAGGTACTTGGACTGCGCCCAGCAGTACAAGAACTCCGAGTCCGTTGGTGAAGCTTTGAAGCAGTGGGGTGGGAAGCGAGAGGACGTGTACATCCTCACCAAGTGTGAGTCCTCGACGCATTCTATGCGTGTGGCTAATGGAATGCGTAGTTGGGCTCAATGATCAGGTCGTAGACCCAAAGCAGGCTCTGGACGAAGAGTTGAAAAAGGTAGAGCAACCTCGTGTGACAACGCTGAGTGTACAGCTTGGAGTGGATTATGTCGACTTGTGTGAGTGACTCGTGTGGACGATGGAAAGTGGGCTGACGTGGATTAGTCCTCATTCACAACCCCTTTGTGAGTGAACCATCCCTTCCCTTACGGACAGCAACTCTAGGCGGTGTGTGGGACAACGGGGAACGGGGATAGCTCTTGGTCGCGCAGTTCCCTGATGGCCGCTCAGTACGCGAAGCCACACGGTTTTGTGGGTACTTGGAAGATCCTTGAGGCCCTTGTAGAGTCCGGAAAAACCCGCTCGATCGGTGTATCCAACTTCCGTGAGGAGGATCTTCTTGCAATGGAGTCTGAATGGAAGATTCCACCAGCTGCTAACCAGGCATGTCATCTACGCCAATGTTGAAGGTTTTGCAGCTGACACGATAGCTTCCCTCATTGCTCTCCTTCGCTGTCACCGTCTGCGATCCTAACAGATCGAGTTCCACCCTTACGTCGCCCATATCCCGCAAATCCAGCGCCTGCTTGCCCTCTGTGACAAACACAAGATCATCATTCAATCCTACGGTCCGCAGACACCTCTCATCCGTGCCCCTGGCGGACCAGTTGACAGTGTCATCGAGAGGATTGCCTCGGAGCAGGGCAGTACGACCGGACAGGTGTTGCTCAAATGGGCACAGCAGTTCACCGGTGGCGTCGTGGTCACGTCAGTATTTTATTTCGCCACTGCAGACGTTCTTCCGATTACTGACTCGAGCAAGTACTTCACGACAACCTGCAAGGCAGAAAGAGCAGCTCGAAGCGATTACCAACCTCGCCCCTCTTTCTCAGGCCCAACTGGATGCCATCACCGAAGCGGGAAAGCAGAAGACGTTCAGGCATTTTCAGGGCCCTGTCTGGGCAGCTGCGAAGCCGTAGATGCTCGCGTCATATCTGTTGTTTGCATCTTATCAGGGCATCTGTACGATGGTTTAGCTTACGCACTAAATGTGTGAATTCATTGCACGACAGGTCAAAGTTACGTGGAAAGTGAGATATTAGATCGATGTCAGTCACATGAGTCCCTGTCAGCTCAACGACAAGACTGGGATAGGGTATCATCATACATCTACACAAAATCAATCCACACTACGTCTTCTAAACTTCCTACCTTCCTGGGGCGTCAGGCATCCATCTCGAAGACGATGACTTCCCCCACCTTGCCACCGACATTGTCCAGCACAATGTTGTCTCCCACCTTAGCTTCGCGGATGAAGACTCCATCACCCTCCCCAAGCGTCACCTCGGAGTCTCCACCACTAACTTTGATGCGCACGCCGGATGCATCTTTTGAGGCTGCCTTTTTGTTGTACCCCGAAGACTGGACGACCTGTACAAGCACGAGTTTAGAATTGACGCTCGCGGCGAGAGGAGGAAGCACGGTGTGGGTTACGCTTTTGGATGGGGACAGCAGCGTCACCAGAGTGTGCAGCGGAGAGTGGACCTAGAGTCAAGAGGTTAGCACAAGTCATTGTTGAAGGATGAAAGAGTACACAGGCTTACAGGCGTAGGACCATCACCTTCACGAGTCTCGACTACATCCTCTGTACCGACAGGGGCGACGATCTTGACGAGCTTGTCGGTCTTTTCAGCATCGGTATAATGCCTGGTTTCAATCGTCAGTGAGGCTAAAATCCAATGGCAGCTGACTTACCGAGTGAAATATTGCGGCTTGAGGCCAGGCTGATAGGGCTTGGCCCAGATTTGCAGGAAATGAACCTCCTCCCTGTGTGATTGTTAGTAATGATTCGCAAAGTTAGACTAATACGACTGACGTATGATCGTTGTACTCTGAATGCCTAATACCCGTCCCTCCAGAAGTCATTTGCACGTCCCCGCGGACCATGGTCTCGACATTGCCCATACTGTCTTTGTGCGAGAGCTTGCCTGAGAGCAGGTATGAGAATATCTCAAACTCCCGATGTGGGTGTGTGGGGAAGCCTGTCTTGGGCTGAGGGTGCAAGTGATGCGGCAATGGTAAGGAAGATCGATTGGGGAAGTCCATGGTAGGCAAACACGATCATCAGTCAGAGAACATACTTTCCAGAGGTCAGCCGTAACTCACCGCTACACGGTCTTCGTTGATGACGCGCAGGCTGCCAAATCCTTCAAAGCGCGGATCATCCCAGTCTGCAAAGGAGAATGTATGGAATGTCTGCACGAGTCAGCACTACGCTCAGGTATTCAGTTGGGAAATGCAGCTCACCTTTAGCCAGCCATGGTCGGCTCCCCCTCGTGTCTCCGAAGGTCGAAACTGGAATTGCATCTGGCTCTGAGACATAGTAGGGGTAGAAGTGGATATCTGTCGAGTAAAATGTAAGAGCGGGGCTCGAGCGGATCGAGAGGTGAACGCGAGGAGTGGTTTGCGGTAGATGATGCTAATGATTGCTATAGCGAGAGTCACAGTGAGGAACCGTAGTTTGAACCAGGACCTTGTTGGTCGAAGTTGTTCAGAAATGTTGAAGGTCTCTCTTGGAGAGGGTGGCTGTACCGCCTTTTATACCTCTTGTTCGTCGTTTCGAGTCTTCGTAACCAGTTACATGGATGAGTGATCCGCTGCTCAATCGCTGGGAAGCGGAACACTGCAAGTGGGAAGTCGTAGATTCGTAGATTGATTAGATTTCCCTCTTTGGGAAGGTCGATTCCCAGGCCTCTAGTAATCATTCCCCCTCACTTGCCGGCGTCTTCTAGCAGAGGGTATCCAACATCAGTGTGTCCTCATACATTGTAGAACAAGCTGGCATCTCGTAGAGTGCCAACGGCTCGTCGCATATCGCTGTCGGCCAGACGAGAGTAATGCACAACAGTTGAATTCCCAGGTTTATTTTGAGGGAGCGACAGAGTCCGGATGTAGAAATCAAGGCTGAAACAACCACGTGATGAGCACGTGTATTCCTGATCTGAGACGCGTTCACGCGCCGGAAAGGAAGGAAAGGAAGGAAAGAAGGAAAGAAGAAAGAAGGAAAGAAGGAAGGAAAGAATAAGAGCTCTGCATTCAGCCAGTCCTTTATCCTCTTGCATCGACGATACTTACTCATCTGCTCTCTATCCTCACCCCGCTTTTCAACACCATCTGCAGCACCCGTCACCGACGAGGATATCACACGCTGCGTCGTAACCGATCGTCGGCTGGGAGGATTTGGGCACCGCTCTCCTAGCCTCGTTTTTTTCCCACGGGGAAGTCATCTCACCGCCTAAAAAAGGCATCTCACCATTCCCCTGATCGGCAGGCAAGAAAAAAATCAGCAGCTCGACAACTCCCTTCTAATATCCTCTTGGCGACGATGCTCCGCAACTCCCCTACACCATCGAGTCCGGGTCCGGGTAGCAGGCCTATCCCGACCCCCAGCTTTTCCCAGTCAAACTCCTCCACCACCTCGTTTCACAGCGCCCGCGCGCCGTCCCCCAGGGTCAATGGGAACCAGCTCTCCAACTCACCCAGAGCTATGGGAACACCACTTAGTTCATCACCTCTGGCGGGGTACTTTGACCGGCCGGCGGACACACGGTCTTTCAGCCGAGCGAGCGCAATCAGCGGAAAGAGCGAGACCGAGGACGTGGATAGACTGGGATACCTCTTCTCTTTGCGTGTTGCGTGAGTGGAGTCCGCCTTTTGCGTCACCTGCTCATATGTCTAGGGTCCTGCACCACCACCTCGCGAGCCCTCCCCCTCAGGGTCCCCGCCAGACTCCACACAGCTCGACTCCGCCTCTCCCCTCTATGCCGTCTCCCACGCTCACCGGCACATCACCTTCTGGCTCCCGCCTCAACTTCTCCTCCTTCAATTCACCTGGCGGTCCCAAGACACCGGAATTACCCTCTGGTGGCTCGACACCCAATTGCACGCCATCACCGGGCGTCCCCATGAACCGTCGAAAGTCGTCTGGGTTCGGTCTGAGCCTGGGGCGGAAGGACAAGGAAGACGCGGGACCCAAGTTGCCCAAGGAGTTTCTCACGGAATTTTGGGGCAAACTGGCTTTCGAGAACGGAGATGCAGCATGGAAGGCCTCAGTGACAAGCTTTCTGGGTATGGTGAAGAAGGGCACGAAAACGCCTAGCGGTCTTAACCTGCGCGAGGTCCCGACTATCCTCGAAGGTAGGCAGCGAAGGATATCCAAACTTACAGCCAGTTTTCACATCAAGTATTCCTCCCTCGGCGCCGGTTCATTTGCATCAGTCACATTTCCTAAATCTGCTTTACAACCATCTTCCCCGATCCTCTGCTTTCTCTCCCGTAGCCAAAGCGCAGACCGAGAAAGACCGCGACCTGCTCTTTCGTTTGCGAGCAGAAGTCCAATCTTACATGCTTGCACCGAGCCCGGACCCTTCCGTTGATCTGGCTTCCAGTGGGCTCAGACCTGCTATTGGCTTGGGGCGGACAGGCTCGCCGAACCCCGAGGCGGTGGTGAAGCGCAAACCTAGTCCAGTTTGGCTGGGTGAAGGAGAAGACGGAGTCTCAGGAATGATAGCTACTGTCGCAGATGTGTGGGGTATCACCCGGGAGGTGTTGGAGAAAGATGTGCAGAGTGTACGCCGTTCTGGGTCCTTGGATAAGGTACGTGTCTATATTGCCTCTTGCTGACTAGTAGCTCTACATGACCGATTTGAAGAAGGAGATGACCGCTTTGTCGGCACTTCCAGCTCCTCTCACTCCCACCCAGAAGATTCGCCAAGCCGAGCTCGCCGTGTCTCTTCAGTCAATCCTAAACGATTTCCCTGAATTGTCCACCCCAGGATCGCCAATCGACTATCCCACTTCGGTCTCCGCTGCCGACAGAGGAGATTCCTTCTTCATTCCGCCGCGCAAGATTGAAGTATTCGGCCGCCTCACAGCAAAAGCAAGCGAAGTGGGGCACAATCCGAAGACACGGGATCTTGTGGAGCGGTGTCGAGACGTGTGGGGTATTGCAAGTCGGCGCGAAAAGGAGAAGGAGATGGAGGGGCTAGTCAAACGTTGGTCAGACGCCGTTGGCGGACATGAAGAGGGCGACTGGGTGAAGAGCGTTGCTGAAGGTGTCAAGGAGCTCTCCGCTGGCTTGCGCCCTGGGGACCCCCTTCCTCCTGTGCTTGAAGGATTACTTGTTAACCTCACTTCGACCCTAGCGACGTCAATTTCAACCATCTTCCCCACTACATCTCTTCCGCCGCCGCCACCCCCCCTATCTCTTCTACCCCTTCTACGAGCCGGTGGAGACGCATTCCTTGCACACCCAAGTGTCTTGAAAGTCTCCTCGGACCTATCGGACGAATTGAAAGCGGGCGCTGTCGGCGAATACGTAGCAGCCATCAGTACTCTGATGAGCGGTACGGAGAACGCCAGGACAGTAGGCACGAGCGGACGAGATAGCCTGCTCGAAGGTTTCGAAAATGTCGCGAAGTGGATGCACAAGGAGGTGGTGAACGTTAAGAAGGTGTGGGGTCAGGGCTTGGGACCGTGAGTATTCATCCGCTTCAGTCTCAGCTAGATTGTGTACGTGATATACACGATGCTGATGAGGCACAGACAACTTAGTCCTGCCGGAATTATCCTGTCGAAACAGCTCCCACTCTTCTGCGCCGAGTTACAATCGCTTGACAAGCCCCAAACCTCCGCGAGCGATATATTCGGGCTGTACGAGGTCACTGGTCGGCTGTTGGAGCTGTGGGAAGAGCTATGCCCAGGGTAGGCCCCTGTATAATCGCACCAGCTTATTCGGATAGACAAGATCACGGGTTTGAGCTGGATCTCTTCTTTGAGCCCCACGTCCTCGCTTGGCTGCGTGATACCGAGGAGCAGAATACACATGAATGGGTTTCGCGTGCGGTCGGGATGGACAGTGTGAGTCACTTTGACTGCTACTTGTACATTTCGTAATCGCTAACATTGATCTCAGTGGGTCCCAGAAGGAGAGAACAAGCACTCGCAGTCTGTTATCGACCTCTTTGATTTCATTCGAGGCTCGGCTCAAGTCATTTTACATGATTTACCGTTGGGAGAGTACAAGCGGGCAGTGTATCTGATTGATCTGTCTAAAGTACGTTGATACATGTTGCTTGTGCGGTTTCTAAGCCGCTGACTCTCCTCAGACTGTCTCTATCGCTGTCACTCAATACGCCAAGACCGTTCAGACTCTATTCCAGAACGACATGTCACCGGCAAAAGCGTCAACACCGACCACGGAGATCCAAAATAAGTTGGGAGGAAAAGCTGGGAATTGGCTTGCCAAGGGCCAGCAAGCTGTGAAGAATCTTGAGAAGAAAAGGATCGAGGGAGTCGTGGTCCCGCCAGTCGTGAGGATCGGCTGTTTCTTCAACACGCATAGGACTTGGACTGACGGATCCTGCTAGGCGTGTGTCAAACTCACCGACATGTCTGCTGCGCAGGTATGCCTGGAAGACCTTGTCTACGCCTTGGAAGCCGAAGATACCGCTCGCATCATCAAGGAACACAAGCTGTCTTCAGGTTTGACTGGTACCGAGAAGCCCGGCCGAAACGTTTTCACCGTCACCGTCATGCGCGGTGAGAACATGCTAGGGAAGGGCCTAGGAAAGCCAGCCGACGGCTTTGTGACAGTCGTTGACAAGGGGACGGGAGAGCGGTTAACGAAGTCACGAACAATCCTTGGTGTCGAAGATCCGAGATGGTAAGTCATGCTCTTGGAGCGAAGCTAACATTGTAGGGAACAAAGCTTCGAGATCTCCGTCGATGCTCTCAAACAGCTTGAATTATCGGCCTACGACCGTCAGCTTGTCGGCAAGCATGACATCATCGGCACATGCTCCTTCAAGCTAGATCCGCGTTTCTATGTCGAGCATTCAACCCGAGATGTTGTGCTGCCATTGAACCCTCGCGGGATGGTTCACCTTCGGATCAGTATGGAAGGTGGTGAGAAACATGACGTGTCGTACCATCTCTCAGCCGCTACTCGAGCTCTTCAGAGAGCTGAGGGAGACATGATCCGCGAACTCGTCGACAAGATGTCCGAATTCATCCGGACGGTCCTTAGCAAGGACACCTTACTTGCATTAACCAAGCCGCTAAAGGACAAGAAAAAGCCAAAGGCTGCGCTGTATGATGGTGAATTGGAGACCAGCCTCGGGCCTCTCTTTGAGTACCTGAACGAAAACGTGAGACTTGCCTTGTCTTCTCAGAATATTAGCTGATATTCGCAGTTCTCGGTCTTCAGCGTGACATTGCCCTTGGCGCTTCGTCTTGAGGTTATGCTTGCCTTGTGGAAATCGATCATCTCAATCCTTATCTCTCTTCTTGTTCCTCCACTCTCCGACAAGCCTATGTCGACCCGTGATCCTCTCGGTTCCCATGAGATAGACGTGGTTTTCAAATGGCTTCAGCTTATCAAGGCATTTTTCAATGCTAATGAAGGAGGCGTCGAGCACGGCGTCCCCTTGATGGAGCTGCAGAAGGGCAATTATCGCGATCTGGTCATGCTTGGACAATATCTCGACCTCCCGAGCGCACAGCTCCGAGAACGAGCCACTGCAGCGGTCAAGGCTGCCGGACGACCGGCCGGCGTAGTGAGTGGAATGAGGTCGATGAGCGTGAACGAAAATGGAGGTAGTCGGGACGAGGGTGAGGAACGGATGGCTGAGATCCTATTGAGGATCGCTCGGACGAGGTAAGTCTACGGCGTTTCGTGTAGGTCAGCCACTAAAGGGCGCAGAACCGACATGGTCGAATTCCTGCCTAGAGAGCTCGGGCTTCTGAACAAGGCTCGAGTGGATCGACAGGGTGGAGTAGTATGAGGAGCGAGATTTGCAAAGAATAATTACAATTGAGACGTCCTGTGCAATGACTGGGCTGTAATTGTGGGTTAGCTGCATGTAATCTACTATAGTGAATGGGATTTGACGTGATCGTGAAGGGAGCAGTTATGATGCATCTATCACCGACACTTTTTCCTTGCTCACGCAGGTCTGACTAAACCTTCCATGTGCCCTTGGCGCGTCGCTGCATTATCGTCACAACAACGAACAGCGCCGAGCCAAAGAGCACGCTGACTCCCGACCAGATGATGGGAGCCTTAAACCCGTACTGATCCAGGAGCGCGCCTGCGATGGGAGTCCCGCTGAGCGCCGCAAATGCCATGGCCATCATACCCATGCCGACACGTGCACCGATCTCATGGAAGTTGCGCGCGAAGATCATGAGCGCTGGTGACATGAGAGACACGAAAGCTCCCGAGAAGAAGCCGAACAGGATTGTCACGACGATTAGACCGCCGGATGTCGTGGCGCCGAAGATGGAGAAGCAGATGAATCCTGCGCAGGTGCACATGAATGTCAGAAGGTTGAGTGGGCCGACGTAATCTGCCAAGAAGTTTGGCGTGATCCGGCCCAACACGGAAGCGGCGTTGAGAATGGCGAGGGTATAATCAGTCAAGTTGTCCGGGATATCGTGGTCTTCTGCGAAGATCTAAGATTCGTCAGCCTGACGTGCCGATTCATTGGATCCATCTTACTTGGAGGTAGTATGGAGGAAAGAAGACACCCCAGGACACGAAGAACAGTCCAGCGACAGCTATTGTATATGGGACGCTTGAGAAGAGCTCTTTCGGAAGTTATGATGTCTTATTGTGAGCAATCTTTGCTGAGGTTTGCCGGTCGTTGTCTTGGTTCCTGTTCATGGCCATCCTCTGTTCGTCATGAGTACAGAGTAGTATTACTGTTTTGTGAACTACTCTCGGCATGCTGTGACATGTCGCATTCAAGCATATTACGTAATCTGGCCCGGAGGGTTTTCCCGTTCACAAACACGTCATCGTTTCTTCTCGTTTCTCTGCGCACAACTAACTGTACTCTCCCTCGCGAACAAAACAGCCGCTGATGGAGCCGGCGCCTGCACCGTCGACACGGCCTTCGGGGTCTTCCCACTCGGGTACCTCAGTTCCGAGGTCGGCGCTCAGTGCCCTCGCTTCTCGAGAGCGCTACTCGATGACCCTCGGTAGATACGGGGTCCGACGCCTCTTCCCCGTCTCCCTTGATGACGAGACCGTGACGACCGTCCGCGACATTCGGGCAAGGAAGGATGGCCTGCGGACCTGGTCGTCCATAATCGAATTGGTGAGTGAACTCCAGAAGCGGAATAGCTTCTGAACGATAACTTCTTGACAGCCGTTCACCCGAACCAGCGCGGCCTTTGCTCTGCTCCAAGATGGTCCACGCTATCGAATCGCCGAAGACCCCGAGACCGCCTCTATTGTTGCCACCGCTCATGAAGTCGTTTACCAGTTCACTGAGTTGGTCCGCCGTTCCGCAGAAGAGCTCGAGTGGTATGAGCCTTACCAGCATCTCCTGCAGTCATTGTGTGTGGAGCACCAAGAGGCTGCATGTACTCAGTATGTCGGCAAGCTTCTCCTCTCTATTTTCTGTTCATTCTATCTCTTGTCGTCGCAGTCAGGCTAACGATAGGGCACCAGGGGGATGCTCGCGACTTCAAAAGCAACCCTTGATGCTCTCAATCTTACCGAGCTTATCGCCGTCAAACCTGACCTCGCTTTGGGCTTGAAGCCTCAGTCCATCATCATCCGCCAGGATCGCCACAGTCAGTCAATATCGGTTGATCCCGTTCAATATGTCGCCGAGAGGTCGGAGCGCGTCGTCACTGGTCTTAATGAAGGTGCGTCCCGACACTCCCTCGTTTTACCTCTCCCGGCACTAGATTTACTGTCTCTTACCTTGCACCTTCTCGAAGTTTATGACGTCCCCATTTGGCTTCCCCACCTGTTCGTCGAAAGCAAACCTTCCGAAGGCAACCAGCACAAAGCCGAGTTGCAGAATGATACGGCGATGAGGATAGGATTGGGCGCCGTGCTTCGTATGGCTGAGCAGGCAAAAAAGGCCGACCCAGTGAACTATCGTGGGCCGTCATGCGTCTTGCTGCGAGTATTTGGCTTGGTAACTTGTGGTCAGCGTGCCACGTTGCGAATGATGAAAGCCGAAAGCAACAAGCAGTATGTGAGTTCGAACGGAATTCCTACAAAGGGTGTTGAGGCTGCCGTTGATGCTGCTCGTTTTCCCCCAGGGGGTTGTCGAAGTCTGGAGCGGGTCCACAATTCAACCGGTGGAGCTTCTGGAGCTCATTTCACTGATCCGATATCTGAATGATCGAAGTATACCAGAGCGACACGAAATGATAGGGCATTGGTTATGGTGTCTCCGAGATCTGGAAGCCACGAGCCGGACGCTCCCGGTCGAGGTGGAGACGGTAGCAAATGCAGACGACGCTCAGGGTGAAGGTGAAGGTGGTAGCAGCATCAATGGCCCCGGTCGCGCATCTGCCACACCACAGCCGAGACAAGGAGCCCGGAGCCAGAAAAAAAAAGGAAAGAGCAAGGGCAAGAGAAAGGGCACGGCCACCAGTAGCAAATCTATCGTTGCTCTGCCTGGGGCTGAAGCTTGGTCGTCTACTAGCCCGCGAGGCACCAATGATCTTCGCATCTGGGTCGAGAATTGGAGACGTTCAACCACAGCTTGAAGGCTCAGAGTGAAAAGTTTTGTCCAGCATAGACGCATCGGTAGAAGACACATTCATCGTTCTCTGTACATTACCATGCTACGTACTGTATGTAATAGTGCAAATATCGACTGTATCATTGCGCAAGTGTTGCGTTGTCGACAGAATGTTCTTCACCCTGGTATGGCCCTACTCATCTCTTGGCCCTTTACTCCCGGTCTTTATCCCGTGCACAAATCTCACGCCTGCCGACGGCTTTCTGGCGTCGATCTCGTTGATCATGGAGAGAATATTCTCCCTTTCATTAGTGGCAAGCTGTGAGAAACGACTGCCATGGACGAGCAAAAGTAAGGTCACATGTGACCTGATGCGACTGAAGAGAGCAAATGCCCGGGAAAAGGTGTCACGGTGCTCGACTCTAACTTCAGCTAAGAGCCCACCATTCAACTCTTGATCTGTTACGACCGTGTCGTGACGGTGACTGTGGGTGCTTGAGGCCTCAGGACGAGACTACGACTATGGGGACTCGGGGAGTATACTAGAGCGAGAGGAAGAATGACAAGAGATACGAGTACATCTCTCGAGGGACACGAGAAGGGAGTGCGAGGCATATATATAAGTATCGAACGAGTGTATTCGAGATCCCTGACTCCGGGATTTGGAGTAATCTAATCGATATCCATCATGACAGCCAGGTCTCCGATTTTCTGCCTGCCGGGTAAGAGTCGTAACAGGTGTCATGTATGGGGGTATTTTTCTGAATCATTCCAGGATCTCAGGTGTATGGGGGTATTTTTCTGAATCTTCCCAGGATCTCAGGTGTCATGTATGAGGTATATTTTGAATCATCCCAGTGTCCGGTATGGGGGTATGTTTTTGAACCTCCCCTAGTGTCATGTCGGCAAGCGGTTCGTCGAGTCACCACGTGACTAAATACAGGGGCGTCCCCAGGATGGACGATACCTGTTTGCCGGGGAGGCTGGTCGACGAGGCTGGACGGTCTCGACGAGGCTGGACGAATCGTTCACTTGAATTCGCCGAGTATATAGAATATACCATTTTTGTAGAGAGGATCCCCAGCGATCCTCGATTGAGTCCCATAGTCCAAGACCCAACGATCTCGTTCTAACTTCGATGGGTCTACAGCTACTCATCTGAGTTCTTCTAGATCGCCCAAGTCCCAGTCCACGTCTCCAATCCCACGTCCCAGTCCCAAGTCAAGCCAATCCTCATTCTCTCAACGAGTTCTCACGAAACTCGTCCAATTCCAAGCCAGTCATTGTGCAGCGGGCCCAGGTCGCCGAAGTTAGACCGGAGCATCGTGACAAAGGGCTAGGGCTATCTAACGCACTATATAATTGTGGAAGTTTTTCAACAAATCAAATCCCCCTCCCTCCAGACCAGCCTGTAACCCCTAAGAGACCAACCATGACGACTCCGATATTGGGAAGTGACTGCGCCTTCGCGGAAGGTGGCGCAGTGGATACATCTCATAGATCCCGAACAAACAAACCCCAGCTACAACTATCAGCTCGTGCAAAGTAGGGTCACGGACAACTCACTCAGTGTTCCAGTCTTCCGGTAGCATCCAACCCGTAAACGTTGCAGCTTCTGCGTCCAGACCAAATGACCAAAGGTCCGATATGTATCGTTCAACGGGCTTAGAGTTGGAGGGGATTGGGATCGACAGATCGTCCAGAAGGGCAGCTTGATTGGCTTCCGCCGCCGTATGAATGTTTCGAACAATGGCTTCCATGTTATACACATCGGTAGGAGGGTTGTTGATGACCTGAAGGGGATTGTTAGCTCGAATTCCCGCCCCCCCCTTGTGTCCGCTCACATTGATCATCTCTGTCACCAGACAATAGCTCTTTGCTGCACTTCCAACATGCGATGGGTGACCGGTCAAGCAGACCTGGCGAAGCGGCGCCAGCAACTGGCCCATTTCTTCCAGTATCTCGACCCGGGAGTCAGTATCAAATAGAGCATGGATGAAGAGGACCAGCGTCGAGGAGACAAGGTGAATGTAGACATATGTTGCATTACGGAAGATGACTATGTAATCAGCATGTGGCAAGAAATATGTGTCTAAGCAAGCTTACGTCCGCTGTCATCACCATTCAATTGTTTGCAGTGGGCACGGAGGTTCTGCTTAGCCGCCAATAAGGCCAGCGTTCGTGATTGAGCGTACGTTGGTTCTCGATAGCTCCTAAGAAGGTATGGTCGATGGAGTCGCAAAAGTCTCTGCAAGTACGAGCTATTTATCAGCCCCAATCCCCCCCCCCCGGACATTCACCTGTTGATCAGGAAGAACGCCTCTAACTCTGCTGCACGTAGGACGTGGGTTGCGCTCATAGTGATGAAATCTTGGTGTGAGGCTCTAAGTTCTTGGCTGATCTCTAGTACACTTCCGTAGGAAGTGTCTTCTGCCCGAAGGAGTGCTAAGATCGTTCGCCAGAATCCCACGATCCGGTTCATGTGAAATTCCCAGATAAAGGGCGTCCTGTGAAAGTCAGCCATTAGGACGACCTGCCAAGCTCTCACTTTTCCCAGGGATCTCGGGGTCGAGCAGTGGTCGGATACAAGAGGGCCTCTTCCGAGTAGTTGGCCGGCTCGACAGTAGTAGTAGAAGCTGACGGTCTTATGAGTGCCAGCCGCGCTGTCGCACTCACCATTTGGAAAACAATACGAAAGCTGGTCAGGGGGGGTTTGGGGACCGACGGTTCTGGTGAATGTATCCACAAACAGAACGGTGTAGAAAGCACGTCGAGCGACCTCGAAGCTGTACGTTGGTCTATCGACAGGGAGCGCCGGGTCATTGAGTTTGCCCAAACAATGTACGTCAAGGTCCATGTGCAACATGAGACCTTTACATATGCTTCGCGATATGGATGAGCCGGCTGACTATGTCTTCACTCACCCTACAGCCACGTCAAAGTACATGCACCTGGTCCATTCGGGCCGACCTCGCACGAGATCACCACGATAATAGGGCCCCTGGCGGCTAAAATATAAGGAACACGAAGCATATTTACCCGCGACTCACTTATTGTCCAAGGTTGCGACGAGAAGTACCGTCTGAAGAACCCTAAACTGGGGCCTGAAGAGCCAGTCTGCACAGGTGAGGGCGGTTTCCATCGTCCCAAAAAGTGCTTCGCAGGACTCGGCGAGCGCAGAATCGGTCAACCCTACACGTGCACGAGCGGTACATGTATTGGGTTCATCACTGAGGAAGTGTCCTGAGACCCTGCACCCATTTGAGCACCATCAGCGAGATAACAGTCTATACGATGCCAGCTTGTGGCTCCTAGGCTGCATCGCAAGTGGTCTTCGTCCTCCCCCCCCCCCTCGGTAGCATCAGGACTCACCACAGGATTGCAGCCAGTTGAGCAAGCCACGCTGGGTCGATGGACAAGTGCATACCCATGGTGCGGAGTGTTTCAAACTGAACGACTTCATCCCTAAAGACCTTCTCGTGCACATGCAAACCTGCTTCATGAGTGTGATAGGCAAAGCACGGTTGTCCGCTCACGTAGGATTTGCACTTCGGCAAAGTAAAAGTCGAGCATAGAATTCAATCGTGTCTTGTCTGGCAGTGTTTCCAGCACCTGCAGCATGTCTCGATTCCACTTGGCGGTTCTCTTGGCTGTGAATGTCGACAAGATGTCTGGCCAAAACTTCTCTCCAGTCGCGCCAGTGCTGGGTGGTTCCTTGCTTTCCTTGCCAATCTCTTCCTGCGGTTGTTGTTCATTGGGAATGACGAGGTCTTCCAAACCTGAAAAAGCCTTCTCCTGTATAGCCACTCGACGCTTTGCTGGATCAGTTGGAGATGACGAGGTCGTTGTTGCGACTCTGACTGAGGAGCTAGGGAATGAGCGGGAATGGGCGCCAGTCGTCCCAGAGTTAATTAGACGTTCTGAAGGGGTAGTGATGATATTTGGAAGTGAAGGCGGACTTGTTTGTGGAGTCGGACCATTGGGATCCTCGTATTCACAGCTGTCGGCCAGACCCCGGGTTGCGCATGCTGAGCAAGGGTAGGACCGGTCACACCGTATCTTGCGCCGCTTGCTATAATGAGTGAGCAGTTTGTAGAGCCTTAGCCAGGTAGCTTTGCTCACCATTCGATACATGTAAGCTGTAGTGAAGGTCAGCGAGGATTCGACCATCGTGACAGGGGGTAAACCTACTTTCGCCCGAGACCGTCTGACCTTCAGCAGGGGGGACTCCTGGTCTGACTTCTTTTCGCCTTGCCTCTGCTTTGATGGACCTCGAACATGGCGCGCTGACATTGCTCTCCCAGGCCAAATCACTATCGACGGTTCGGCCGGTGTGACATACGAGGAAATGTTCAAAGAGTTGGCGAGCACAGGTGCACGGAGGATCAACAAACTCTCTCTCGGCCGCTCGGCGTTCAACCGTGTTCTTTTTTCACCCGCGGCTCGGGTGAGAGAGTAAACTTCTGCTTGGTAGTGCACCACCCCATCTAGAACGCCTGTCGTTGTGTACTCTGGTGCCCCTACTCTCTCTGGCGTCTAGCATGGAGCTCGGCCGACCACTACGACGGCTACAGCACAGTACTAGTTGTGCAAGCGATCCTATGGAATATGTATATATAGAGGATTTCCCTTGCCAAACTTACTGGCAAGCTTCCTCCCATATCCTCCTCACGTAAACAGCTTGGTCACCTTTACTATGTCCGTACATGACGAGACTGAAGCCCATGATGGCGAGAGAGGCGTTACAGAGCATCACTCTACTGTTTCAGCGCCATCCACACACGACCAAACACCCGACCTCGAAAAGCAGGCGGCGCCTACGACCACCACCCCGCCCCCGACCACTCACACATTCCCCGAAGGAAGTCTGTGGGGTTGGCTTACTCTTGTAGGTGGATGGCTCGCCAGTGAGTTCATCGATTGTATTTAGGTATGCCACTATCACTGATGCCTTTCATCAGTCTTCGTGACCTTCGGGTACGCCAATGCGTTTGGCGTCTTCCAGGCCTACTATACTGTGAAATATCCTAATCAGACCGCTTCCAATATATCCTGGGTGGGATCTGTCCAGCTGTTCTTGCAGTTTGTGCTGGGAGCGGTAGTGGGACCTCTATACGACAGGGGTTACTTCTACTACCTAGTCATCTCCGGGAGCGTCATATATGTCGTGTGGTATGTCCAACCTCCACCCATGCACGAGCGCCGCTCACATGGCCGCAGTTTCTTCATGATGTCCCTCGCCAAGGAGTTCTGGCAGACTGTCCTTGCCCAAGCGATCGGTATGGGAATCGGAGTCGGATTGATATATCTTCCTGTTCTCTCCGTGATATCCCACTACTTTCACCGCCGTCGAGCATTTGCCATCGGCGTGGTCGTCACTGGGTCCTCTGTGGGTGGCATCTGCCTACCTATCATGCTCAATCGTCTGATTGCATCGTACGGCTTCGAAAAGGCTGTGCAGTACACCGGTTACAACCCGATTCCGGGACGGGGGCACCGAATGATCATGCATGGAATGCATGATCAATGGCATGGGCTGGTCGAGGGCGGTGGTGCCTACCAGAATATGTCAATGAAACATGCATGGTCAAGATGTGGAAAGAGATATCGAGGATCTTCGCTCACGTCGACAAGGTGACCCCCAAGGACGGAAGCAAATCGTGGGTCAGACACCAAGTGCCGTCCTATCGATAACACCTCCTTGAACGAGCTCTGCGATCCAGTGGACGAGGGCGGTCCTCTGTAGTTTATGCTTGCACTCCTTGTTTGAGCATCGTACTCGGAATGGAGCCCGAAGGTGGACCTGGTAGCGGTGGTCTGGGTTGCCTGGCTGGGCCTTACAAGGCAGGGCGTACGGATTCGTGCTCCTCCTGGCTTGTTCGAATAGGTCCCGGATCTCCTCGTCTGTCTGGTACTGCCTGGTAAATTCCCTAAAGATGTCCGACCTGTCGGAGGAGGGAGTTGAGTGCCACCAAGCATCAGGATCGAGGGACTTAGTCGGTGACCTTATCCCGGCATTCCAGCCAACGGCGTTGAGGATGTCTGTCAGGGCTTGGGTCTGGGCCTTGGTGGGGTGGTCTGCCGCACTGCCTCGGAACATGTCGGCCTGTGTGGCCTGCTCGTAGACCCAGTGGGCATTAGCGAGCAGACCCTCCCTTGTTACGAGGTTGGCGGTGAGGCGGTAAGTAGCATGGGGTCCATTCCCGACCCCCAGCCAGTAGCTTGGGTTCAAGAAGCCCGTTGCCTTGACGATATGGCTGGCCGACCTGAGACTGGGAGCTTTGACGGTGACTTCTATACGGAAACCGCCCAGGGCGAGGTCGTCCTTACTGGTAAGGCTGTGGATCATGCGTAGACTCGATGCGACCTGGTTCCGTACCCCCTGGAGGGACTTTGGTACGGACCCCTGCAGCCGGCTGTTGAAGGACTTGATTACGTGTACAACCCTCGGGTAGACTTTGACAGAGAAGTGGCGGGCTTGATGAGTGGCTGCCAGCTTGACAGTGCCGTAGTTACCTGATCCCGGTACCAGCATGGGGTAGTGTGTCAAGCCATGTCTCTGGCCGGTTGCCGACCCGAACAGCCAGATGAACGGGGAGGAGAAGCTCTGGCCGATGTCCCACTCGTTGTGCTCTGCCCAGCGGTGGTCGGTCTGAGCAGGCTCCGTATTGGGGGTTAGGGGGTTAGGGGTTAGGGGGTTAGGGGGTTAGGGGGTTAGGGGGTTAGGGGGTTAGGGGGTTAGGGGGTTAGGGGGTTAGGGGGTTAGGGGGTTAGGGGGTTAGGGGGG